>CM060924.1:501852552-504252552 GCA_030737875.1 Allium sativum | reverse complement strand
ACTTATGATGATGCAATTTATAAAAAAGAATGAAGAGGAGAAAGAAGAAGTATTCTGCAACGATTTGCAAGTGTTGCAAAATGAAGAATTTGCAATACTTTTCTAGCATTGGTAATAACAGCACTGCAACAACAAAAAAGAAGAAGTTTAAAGTTAGGAATTCACTGAAATAGTTTCCAGGCGTGACTAATTATAGAGGCGGAGGGAAGTGTCTGTTAGCCAAGCGTCGTGACCATTTGGAATAGTCACATCTCTTCATTTGCAATATTATGAAGCATTGCAAATTTCAAACGATGCATCCTTTCGTATGCAATGGTCAGAACCATTGCAAAACTTTCCCACCTGTATATGAAATTAAATTTGATCCAGGTTGATATTGGCCGAAATCTGCTCTGCTACAACTTGGATTTGATCCAAAAATATGCTTATTGAATCCAAAACCCGTACCTGGCCCGACCCGGTTCGGTTCGATCGGACGAACGGACGACGACACACTCGTTTGTGGTGCTAGTGATGCATGGCCTCCCTCCTTATCATAGAGCACACATTTGGGAGCCTCAAGGCCCCATCACCATCTTGAGAAGTCTATACATATACTAGACTCCTCCTTGATTTTCTATGACATGGGACTAATCCCTTTCCTTCTTCTGTTCTTTCATCCTTCTTCAAAGACAAACCTAAATTGTTTTTTGAAAATTAATTTAATCTCCTCCAATTTTCAAAATTTAAAAAGTAAATAAAGTGGACGGATGAATCACTAGATTGATTTCCTATATACCCAAGTTGGATCAAGACAATGTAGTTCTATGATCAAGTCTTGCATCATCGTGGAAACAATACATAAATAAAAGGTATAATTTGGATTTGAACTTTTACTTAGTGTAAACCACTCAAAGTTCAACCCAGATTCTATGGTGAATGAATCTTGAACCAAGTGTCCCTCTATGGTAAAACCAGAACAATCACACATGTTGATTTTCTTAGTTAGAGTGTTTTGTATTGCTCAACACATTAATGGCCATGTGCTTTAATCCTGGTTCATGATTCTACTTTAGAAAACAAGTCTTACTTTCTTAGGGAACAACCAGATTTCCATACTCATATAGGTAAGTGTTGACCCGCTTTTTAGTCAAAGCAGCCACACATGGAATCTCTTCTCAACAATACACTCAAGCGTTGGGAATATCGTCAGAAGACATGAAGTGATTTGGTTGAAATCGCATCACAAACAAGGAATGGCCCGAAACTCCTACCAGATGACCTTTTTTGGGCCCGAAAACAGCGATTACGGAGCTGAGCTTTGTAACTCTTGTAGATCTCTGAATTAGCTTCAGTTTGAGCTTTGGTTTGGCTCAATCGGACTTACGGTTTGAAAGTTATGCCCGTTTCCGTGAACGCATGCAGAACCGGAAACTTAGACTTGGAAATTTGATATCACCTCTAACCGGATCGGATCGGACTATCAGAACCCGACCCGGCTTGCACTCAGCTCAGAAGTATACATCATAACTCCGGTTCGGAGCCTCCTCCTCGGTTCGGTTCGGAGCCGAACCGATCCGACCTCCATCACACTAACCTGGCATATGAAGTCTTCGGATTGAAGACACCAGCTCGGTTCGGGTCGGACCCGAACCGATCCCCCTGTACCTGCTCAGACGCAGCAAGTTTGACCGCTTCTTAAGGGATAACTACCTCCTACTAATCCGGATCGGCCGCCACCTGTATGCACACGATCTGAAGGCCACTTCTCCACTCTCTCCGAGATGTCCTCTCCGCTCACCACGTCACACCCGATCCGACCCGGATCAGAGCTCCCATCAGCACCTCTACGCCTATAAATACACCACGAGATGGTCATTTCGGGGGACTTTTTTTCCGGCACTAACACCTTCCGACCACCATTACCAAGTATTCAAGGACTTTGGGTACTCCTCAACTCAATCAAACACAAGGCTATCGTGCATAAATTCAATCTCTTTTCTCCTCTTCTTCATTACAACACAAGATTATTGTGTATAATCGAATCTCACGGATTGTGAGACACCATTGTAATTGTAATTCCTCAGGATATGAGAAACTATAAAGTGGACGTAGGCTTGGATTGAGCCGAACCACTATAAAAATCTCGTGTGTTCCCTGTTTTTACTGCTTTTTATCTGTAATCTGTGATTTGTGAGGATTTCACATAGAGTTTGGGTGTTAGGCCCAAATTTCGGTCTAACATTTTGGCGCGCCAGGAAGGGGGGCACACGATCCTTCTGCTTACTAGCTTGAACGGAAGCGGATTATTTGGCTATTGGATCAATGGTCAAGCGAAAGAAAGACGGAACCTTCTCTCGTGCTGAGGATGTTGGCACTGAAGGAACAAGGAACGAGGCAAGCCAGGAGGCTTCCTCTCATGAAAATCCATCAGCATACTTAACCCGAGAAGAGATGGATGGCGTTCTCGAGGAATTGAGAACCCAGATGGCTAGGCAAGATGACCTCCTCCGTAAACAACAGGAGATGATCGACCAATTCTTCGCTCGGATGGAAGGCAGGCCGATCGGCAACGCACAACTCACTGGAAATGGTATTGAAATGGCTCCAGCAGGAATGACAAACCGGATCGGTTCGGATCCGATCCGAACCGAGGGCCAAAACCTGAATCAAACGCAGATGGAAATTGGGGGCAATCCTCACCAGATCGGTTCGGATCCGATCCGAACCGCCACCTTACATGAGCTTGGGGGCAGCAGCCTCCCTTCTGGAAATCAAGACTTCGTTCCAGCACGACCTACCTCCGCACCGGTTCGGATCGGTAATCCCACACAGCTTCAGCATCAAGCTCCCCGGTTCGGAACAGGCGATCCTGATCGGATCGGTACATCCGACCCGAACCGTGCACCCCTTCATAACCCCCCTCGCTTCTCCGAGTCGCAGCAAGGGGGCACCTCCGAACCGAACCGGATGGCCTTCCAAGCTCCTTATACTCTTCCACACACTTCTGAACTTAACACTGTGGGCACCAGTTCTGGACTAGGCAACTTGCAACAGCTCTTTGAAGGCGATCGGCTTGCCAACCTCATTGAACGCCTCTCGAGAGGCCGCTCTTATCAGAATGACATGGATGATGTCAATCACAATCCATTCACACAGGAAATCAGGAATTCCCGCAATCCTCCAGATTTCAAACTTCCACAACTGGAACCCTACAACGGCAGGGCAGATCCTACCGTGCACCTAATGCGCTATAAACGACATATGGAAGTTCAATCGGCGTCGGAAAACGTCATGGCTAAATGCTTTCCCCTCTTTTTGACTGATATTGCTGCTATGTGGTTTCGGCAGCTGGAATCTGAATCGATCAACAGCTGGAACATGTTGGTCGCTCGCTTTATTGAACAGTTTCGGGTCCATATCGCTCGACCCAAGAATGTAATGTCACTGACTACAATCAAGCAGAGGCCTAAAGAAACTCTGCGGTCATTTCTGGAAAGGTTCAACGTTGCAGCAGCATCAGTTGACCGACCCGAGCCATCTATGGTATTAATGGCGGCAGTATCCGGCGTTCTAGACAACTCGGAGTTCAAAAAATCCTTGTACCGGGACCCACCAAGGAATCTCAGCGAATTCTACCTTGAATCGGATAGGTTTTTGCGTGAAGAAGACGCAACCTCCGAAAAGAAAGTTCTCGATGTTAACATGCTTAAAGACGGAGAACCGTCTGATTCTGATAAAGGCAAAGGAAAAGCTGCCGTCAAGAATGACCGCAACGCTCAGCCCCGGAGAGGGCCCAGATATGAAAAGTACACAGAACTCAATTCGTCACTAACCGACATCTACGTGAACACAAACGGTGACGTCTCCTATCCAAAGCCTCCCAGGAGGGAGCCAACGCAAAGAGAACGCGATTCTGGGAAATATTGCATATTTCACGATATGGACGGTCATGACACAAATGACTGTAGACACTTGCGAGATCTGATTGAGGAACGGGTTAGACGTGGAGAGCTACCTGAGTATGTGAAACAACCAACAGCACCTGTACCTGTGCTGCCACCACCTGCTCCCCGGAGAGGGAATGACCCTGGAACGAGTTCCCATCGGCTCGTCATCAACTGATCTGGATTGGATCACTCTGCGTTTTCAGCATTTCTTTGGATTTAAGATATGTTTCTTTGCTTTCTTTAGGTTTTCCGATTGGCTAAATCGGAGTACACACGTTCGGGGTTAGGATTTAGCTCCAAAACGTGCTCTGCACTCGATGACAAACCAATCAGGATTTGCTTTGGTTTTGTACTTTGAATTGAATAAGGAAGCACTTTCCGAGCATGGATTATGTTTGGCAATTTAAGTATCTTGTCAGGTTGTGGCAGGATTCCCAATCTCAACTAAAGTATGGCTTATACTTATCTCGGACCCCTAGGCATGGATTATGCTTAGGGACAGACTGTCTTGTCAGGTCTTGGCAAGCATAGCTTTATCCCGACATGGGTATGGATTGTACTCACTAGGACTCTTAAGTATGGATTATACTCTGGAACGGCTTATTGTTTTGTCAGGATTTGGCAAAGGAACTCAATAAAACTCGGGTATGGCTTATGCTCAGTTTGAACTTCCTGGTATGGCTTGTACCCGGAAGGTTAGGTCCTTCGTCAGGTTTTGGCAGGATGATTCGAACGTGTCTTGAGTATGGTTTATGCTCAAACAAACGCCCAAGCATGGTTTATGCTCGAAAGTGTAATCGGTTTTGTTAGGTTTTGACATACCTGTTTGCTTTCTCTTCTTCGCAGGTATGAATTATACTTGCAGCTGGTAGGCCCGGCGTGGCCTCGGATTATCCAGAACACATCTTCCTTCATTCATCAAGATATGTTCTGAGGGGAAAAATGTTGACCTGCTTTTTAGTCAAAGCAGTCACACATGGAATCTCTTCTCAACAATACACTCAAGCGTTGGGAATATCGTCAGAAGACATGAAGTGATTTGGTTGAAATCGCATCACAAACAAGGAATGGCCCGAAACTCCTACCAGATGACCTTTTTTGGGCCCGAAAACAGCGATTACGGAGCTGAGCTTTGTAACTCTTGTAGATCTCTGAATTAGCTTCAGTTTGAGCTTTGGTTTGGCTCAATCGGACTTACGGTTTGAAAGTTATGCCCGTTTCCGTGAACGCATGCAGAACCGGAAACTTAGACTTGGAAATTTGATATCACCTCTAACCGGATCGGATCGGACTATCAGAACCCGACCCGGCTTGCACTCAGCTCAGAAGTATACATCATAACTCCGGTTCGGAGCCTCCTCCTCGGTTCGGTTCGGAGCCGAACCGATCCGACCTCCATCACACTAACCTGGCATATGAAGTCTTCGGATTGAAGACACCAGCTCGGTTCGGGTCGGACCCGAACCGATCCCCCTGTACCTGCTCAGACGCAGCAAGTTTGACCGCTTCTTAAGGGATAACTACCTCCTACTAATCCGGATCGGCCGCCACCTGTATGCACACGATCTGAAGGCCACTTCTCCACTCTCTCCGAGATGTCCTCTCCGCTCACCACGTCACACCCGATCCGACCCGGATCAGAGCTCCCATCAGCACCTCTACGCCTATAAATACACCACGAGATGGTCATTTCGGGGGACTTTTTTTCCGGCACTAACACCTTCCGACCACCATTACCAAGTATTCAAGGACTTTGGGTACTCCTCAACTCAATCAAACACAAGGCTATCGTGCATAAATTCAATCTCTTTTCTCCTCTTCTTCATTACAACACAAGATTATTGTGTATAATCGAATCTCACGGATTGTGAGACACCATTGTAATTGTAATTCCTCAGGATATGAGAAACTATAAAGTGGACGTAGGCTTGGATTGAGCCGAACCACTATAAAAATCTCGTGTGTTCCCTGTTTTTACTGCTTTTTATCTGTAATCTGTGATTTGTGAGGATTTCACATAGAGTTTGGGTGTTAGGCCCAAATTTCGGTCTAACAGTAAGTCTTTTAAGGTGTTTCAGTGATACACCTTTTTAGGTTTCTACACTAATTAAGGACATTTATCTAACCTTTGCTGTTGCAGAATTCAATAGTAAATATTATAGGATTATTGGTTTAGCGCTCCATAATAATTCTCTTAACTTGTCGGTAGTCATTGTACTCTCTATCCTTTTCAAGACATAAGTTGAATTTCTGTTAAGGATGATCAATGTTCATTTACATACCTTGGTCTCATTTCTTTTGACTTTATAGAAATCATTCCTTTGGAAGACCTTTTGTGAGTAGGTTAGCCAAGTCTTTCTTTGTTTCTATATAGTCAATAGTTATTACTCCACTTTTGAGTAACTGTCTTACCATTTGATGTCTTAGACTCATATGTTTAGATTTTCCATTATATGTCTTATTAGAGACATTGTATTTCGATGCTTGATTGTCGTAGTTAATCAATACTATTGGAGATGGCTTCTTCCATAATGGGATTTTCATTAACAAATTCCTAAGTCATTTAGCTTCCTTACATGCATCTGCTAATGCAATCAATTCTGATAACATTGTTGACTCAGATATACATGTCTAATTCTTGGAAGCCTAAGATACGACATCGTCTCCTAAAGTAAATATCCATCCAGTCGTAGGCTTGGATTTGGATTCAACATTGTTCCAGGTTGCATCACTATATCTTTCTATTACAACAGAATATCTTTTATAAGATAAACCATAGTCGATGGTTCCTTTCAAATAAGCTAAAACTCTAAAAATAGTTTTCCAGTGTTCGAAACTTGAATTACTCATAAATCGACATAATATGTTTATAATATATGCGATGTACGGTCTAGTGCAATGTATAGGATACATAAGACTCCCAAAAACACTGAAACACTCTAGTTGAGAAATGGTGCGTCCAGTGTTCTTTTCTAATTTAATAGTAGGACCGAAGGAATTGGTGCTGGTTTGTCATTATGATGGCCATACTTTTTTAGGAACTTCTTAATGTAACTTTCCCTCCTCCCTAATGATTTTAATTCCCAGAATTACATCAGCCTCTCCTAGATCTTTAATATCAAATTTAGAAAATAGAAACTTCTTGGTTTCATTCACATATGATATATTGGAACCAAATATCAGCATGGCATCGACGTATAAACATATTATAACATAATCGTTGTTATCCGATTTGACATAAATACAATGATCATCATCATCGTTAACAATGAACCCTTATGATAGTGCAACTTTATAAAATTTCTCATGCCATTGCATGGTAGCTTGCTTCAGGCCATAAAGAGAATTTATTAGCTTACAAACTTTCTTTTCTTGGCCTGGTGTTTTGAAACCTTCACGATGTTCCATATAAATCTCTTCTTCTAGATCTCCGTTTAGAAAAGCTGTCTTTACATCCATCTAATGTATGACTAAATTATGACTTGATGCAAGTGTCATTAAATAGCTTACAGAAGATATGCGAGAACTGGAACATATGTATCAAAATAATCTGCTCCTTGTCTCTACTTAAATCATTTAGCAATCAATCTGGCTTTAAACTTATCAATGGATCCATTTGTATTTAACTTTTTCTTGAATATCCATTTACATCCTCTAGGTTTAACACCAGGAGGTAAATCAGTTAAAACCCAAGTTTGGTTTAACATTATGGAATTCATTTCATCATTGATAGCTTCTTTCTAGAAAGTAGAATCTCTGGAACTCATAGCCTCAGACTAAGTTTTGAGATCGTCATCAACGTTCATTACATATTTTGTCACATTAAGGCCTTCGTCCTTACGGCCTTCTACAAGATATATTATGAAGTCAGGACCGCAGTCCTTCTCTATTCTCATTCTTTTACTTCTCCTGTGTTTAGTATTTGGTACGGATACATCCTTACTATTTTGAGCAGGAGCATATTCATTGTCATTGATATCATTAATCATATTAGGTTCTAGACTATATGATTTCAGTGGAAACTTGACAGTTTGATTTTCAAAGAATTCTACATCTACAAATTCTATAACTTTTAAGGCGTCAAGAATAAGGAACCTATAATTTATACAATTAAGAGAGTATCCTAGAAAACACATTTAAATGTTATATTTCCTAGCTTTGTCGTCTAGGTCTGGTTTTCTAACATAATCTAAGCAACCCAAACTTTAAGTCTAGTAAGGTCAGGTTTTCTATTAAACCATAATTCATCAAGGGAAATATTGTTCTTTTTAAATGGTGCTCTATTTAAAATGTAACATGCATATAACATAACATCACCCCAAAAGCTATAAGGTAAATCTGAACTTATGTGCATGGCATTAACCATTTCTATGAAAGTTACATTTTTCCCCTCAGCAACACCATTTTGTTGTGGTGTATATAGGGCGGTATATTAGTGGATTATACCATGTTGTTTAAAAAACAAAATGAATTCATATGAAAAATATTCACCACCACAATATGAATGTAACACTTTAATTTTAACTCCTAAATGTGTTTCGACCTGTGTTTTGTAAATTTTGAATTTATTAAAAGCCTCACCTTTAGATTTCACTAGATATACTTTTGCATATATATTATAATCATCTATAAACGTTATATAGTATTGGTTACCATCATAGGTGATCTAACTTTTTAAGTCAACCGCATCGCTATATACTAAATCAAGCAAACCAGTTTTCCTTTCTATAAATTTGAAGGATTTCCGTTGTATTTTTGCTTGAACACATATTTTACATTTAGAGATAGTATCAAAATCACAATAAGAAATTAATCCTAATTTATGCTTATTTGTAAGAGATTTATAATTAACATGTCCAAATCTACCATGCTATAAATTAACAGAACCGAAAATATAAACAGAAGATTTCTTTTTTATATTCAACTTAATCATGTCGTTACAAGAATATCACTATCCAATGAATTTTCTGTTCTTGGACAACACTAACTTATCAACTCATACACCATTTTGAATCCTTCTTTGTTAAGAAGGTATTCAGAAAACAAGTTATTACATACATCGAGTGCATAAACGACTAATTAAGAACTTTTCCAGAGGTGAATGTAAGTTCAATAGTGTCTTTTTCCAAAATTTTGCTTGCAACTTTATTTGCGCAAGTAACTTCATTGGTTTCTCTATTATTCTCTTCGTAAGTCTTGAACAGATTACAGTCTTTGCAAATGTAAATGGTTGCTCCAGTATCAAGCCACCAATCATTATCAATGCCACTAGCAAAGTTCGCCTCTTGTACTACATCCATAAGCGATTCTTTGACCACATTCACTTTTTGTTGTTTCTTTCGTAGACGACAGTCTTAGGCATAATGGTCGGGTTTGTTACGATAGTAACAAACACCTTTCTTTTTGTTGTTCTTGAAATTATTTTTATTCTTAAAATGTGTCTCATTCTTAGGCTTCAACTTTTTAGTAATTTCAACATTTTTTGCCTTAGAATAGGACTCACTTTGTGGATTATCATCCAGGTCGTGTTTATAGAATCCTCTTCAATACAAAGATGATGCTGTAAACTGTCTAAATTATATTTTGTTTCCGCATGCTTTAACTTTTTCTTATAATCATTCCAAGAATGTGGCAGTCTCGAAATAATAACTCCAACAACAAAATATTCAGGGAGATCTATACCAGCATCTTTAAGTTGATTCACCGACAGTAAAATTTCACTTACTTGTCCAACTATGGACTTGTTAGCAACCATTTTGAAATCCTTAAAATTACAAATTAGAAATTTCTTATTACTTGCCTCAGATATGCGATACTTTCTTTCTAATGCAGTCTAGAGCGCCTTTGCGGTTTCCAAGTCCTAGAGCATTGTAGACTAGAGTAGACAATGTATTCAGAATGCGATCTTTGAATAGAAAATCATCTTCTTTGCGCTCTGCACATTTAGGCTTTTAGAGTGACATTATCCTTTTCAGTTTCCTCTTGTATATCTTCCAATCCATCTTCCAAAATATAGAACAATTTGATGGAGATCAAGAAGAATTCCATCGTCTCTTGCCTACGAGTGAAATTGTCTCCATCAAACCACTCCAATCGAGTAAGATGCTAATTCGTAACCTGTAGCATGCTAGAACCTTCTATAGTTGAAGATTATTGTTTGAAAATTTGTTGGAGATTTTGCGGTTCGAGATGATCTCGAGGAAGATATTGTCCTTCTTTAGACTTCAAAGATCTATGGAATATATTCTTTTAGATAATAGTTTAACCCAGCAGGTACAAACGGGTCATCGAATTATCGACTTTATGCATTCAATGAAGCCTTGGAATAGCATAATCAGATTAAAAATTTGTACGACTTTAATCCAACCAAGAACATTCTAGAATTTACTTATGATGATGTAATTTATAGAAGAGAATGAAGAGGAGGAAGAAGAAGTATTTTTCAGCGGTTTGCAAGCGTTGCAAATTAAAGAATTTGTAACACTTTTCCGGCGTTGGTAGTGTCTGTTGGTCAGACGTTCCGATTGTTTGGAACAGTCGCATTCCTTTGTTTGCAACAGTCAGAAGTATTGCAAAACGTTTCCGTACTCGTCCCAGGCAGACGGGTGGTAGCGGTGGCGCACGCGTATGGTGGTGATGCATGACCTCCCTCCTCACAATAAAGCACACATTTGGGAGCCCCAAGCCCCAACACCCTCTTGAGAAGTCTATACGTATACTAGATTCCTCCTTGATTTTCTATGATGTGGGACCAATCCCTTTCCTTCTCCCTTTCTTTCTTCCTTTTCCAAAAAACCCAAACCCAAATTGTTTTTTGAAAATTTACAACAATAACACTGATTTCCAAATTCTTAGTTTATGCCCTGCCCTAGGCTATATTTTATTCTTGTTTGGTTGCAACTTAAATATCGTTGATTTCCAATTCCTTAATTTATTCTATGTGTTATGCTGTATTTGATTCTCATTTGATTATAATCCAAATACACAATGTTATTTTAAGTATATATGATGATTCCACTCAAGCTTGATGCAGGAGTGGCTTTGATTTTTAGTAAAATAATTTAATTTACATTAATATTAAAGTTTGTTTTTGTTTGTGAAATACGCAAGGCTAAATCATCCATTTTTCAATATAAGCACGAGCGTTGTGACACGGACTCTGCGCTAATTATGGCATATGCTTGTTAGATGAAATAATGTATTAGAGACTGTATATGTTTAAAAAAACTCAAAAAAAAATGATTTGCACTAGGATGCAGTAATAATTTTGTTTTATTGAAATCATGTATTATTAAATTTTAAAAAATGAACTCGTAGAGGGGTGGTTTGAATTTGTAAGGAAGTTTATTTGGTAGACCCTATTTTTAAGTGATATAAAAATGCGTTTTAAATAGTTCATGTTGATACCGAAAAGTGATACACTAAATATATTATAATTATTACTAAAAATATTGGTTGATTTATCTAATTAAAAAGATCATACATTTGAATGATTTTATTATATCACTGGAATCAACATCTAAGTTTGAGTATGGGTAAAGTAACATAACGAATATTTTATCCTTTAGTTTATCACTGAGATCGTAAGAAATAACAATTTAATATTTAAGTAGTTGTATATGAGGGTATTTTGAAAAGTTCATGGTCAGACTACATGCAAGCCGACTACTAAAATGGGATATTGTCTTCCGGAAGATAGAGACAAACAAAATATTTCTTACAAACCTTAAAATATATCAAGTGTTATAGTACATTTTTTGTGATTCTTTGTTTATTCAATTCAAATCTTATTAAAATAAATAAAGAATGCTTACGGCTAAATAAATTATCACATTTGTTTGTTCTAGCACAGTCGCGCGAGCGACTATGCATACACAGTCCCCCTACAGAAATTCGAGGGGGAGGGGGCCGATATTTTTTTAATTTATTTTAAAATTTTGCATGGCCCACTACGTACTCTGTAGTGGGCTCCGCGATTGTGTATCGCATTTCTCTTGTTCTAATTAGTGCCAACGTCAAATAGGCACATGCTGCTTAGTTTTCTCATGAGTGATAAGCAAGCCAATCAAGATGTAGGCATGTCCAATCAAACTTGGTCTAACCTTTCAGTGACTGATCCACATATGGTTATAAAACCTAGGTCTATCTGAGACTAGTCCATCTACTATAGGAGAAAATCAAGTCGGCAACCGATCATATAATGGAAATCAGCTTCCACGACCAACACATGGGAAAAAGCTGTATTTATCCCCAGTTTGATCTACACTGGCCCAGCTCAATGACGACAAGCTCTCTCCTTCCAGCCTATCTCCAGTCTGACTCCAAATAAAACTGTCCCTCGACATTGCTACAGTTATCGCTCATCATGGCATTAGACAACCAAAATATATAACAAGACCATCCAAAGCATTATCCGCTTCGGTCTGGCTTCATTACAGACGCCTTTGATAGTCCTAAACAACTTGTCTTATCATCTCATAATTGACCTATCATGCCTCTTGTAATATGGTCCTTAGCAATAGTTGATCACCTACAATGGATTGATCCCAATCTAGATATAACCAGACCAAATTAAGCCTGATTTAACTATTCTATGGCCGACTTTCTAGCGTCAGCCCACGCATAATATGGCTCCAAGTTAATCACCAACAAAGTCATCTATCAAGACAATTTCAAGCATGAACCGTCTCCAGTCCAACATCACCATGCTGATGACATCATAGCATAGCCATCCATAATTATACGGTTGTGTACATGAGACAACCACAAGTTTCCAAACCTTATTGTTCAAGAAAGCAACACCACTGTGCTAAAAAGTATTTGTATTTGTTGGAAATAATTTTGGTTTTTAGGAAAGAATTAAGGCTAATTCTATTTAAACCCAGGGAAATGCCGAGTATACCTAGAAAAATTAATGACTAAACTTCCCTATGTTTTGCTATTTTTTTTTTAATTTTCAACATATCTCGTAGAGACCCTACGAGGGAACCTAGGTAACCTCATAGAGATTCTATGAGGTACCTTTAGGGTACCTCGTAGGGTATTTACGAGGTTAGCTAGGGAACCTCGTAAGGTCTCTACGAGGGAGGGTAAAATTAGAATTTTTTTTAAATATTACAAGGGTGAACTCAATGAAACGTTGAGTTTCTCCTGTTGTTTCGGTTTTGCTTGGTGAACTCAACAAAACAATGGGTTTAAATAGAATTACCCAAGAATTAATTATGTTGACAAATTTTTATTTTTATTAATGGAAAAATTAAATTAAGAATAAGAAAAATCTAGAATTTCTATATATGTATATTTAAGAGAATTCTTGATAATGCTTTGCCTAGAACATTCTACAGAATGCATTGCAATATAAAAGGATGTTGTATCTCCTCTATGTAAGCAAGCAATTGAGTTTGAATGTAAATAATAAAACAAGTTTATTTCCTGCTCATACAATATTATCTCTTAAATTTCTTCTTCTTCTAAAATCTATGACAGTGGTATCGGAGCCAGGTTAGATAATCAAGGAAGATGGCAAATGGAACATCACTTTTTTAGGTTTCGTAATTAAAGAAAGATAATTATGACATTTGGAGCATCCACATAAAGGCGCTGCTCAGATTTCAGTATGCATGAGATACCGTAGAAAATGGGTATAAAGAACCGACCGATATTTCCGTCTTATCCCAAATTGAAAGGGATAATTTAAATTTTTTGAAGAAGAAGGATCAAAAGGCTCTTACTCTCATTTATCAAAGTTTGGGTGGCGTTATGCTCGAGATGATAGCTAACGTAAGAAATAGTAAGAAAGCATGAGAGATTTTGGACAATGCCTTTAAAGGGACCGATAAGGTGAAGAAAATTAGACTACAAACTATGCGAGTTGAGTTTGATGCTTTACATATAAAATCATCAGAATCAATTGATGAATATTTTTCTTGAGTTCTATCTATTGTAAATCAAATGAAAAGATACGGAGAAAAATGGGATATTCTAGAATTTTCGAGAAAATTTTGCGATCTTTAGATTTAAAATTCGATTACATAGTTGTGGCAATTGAAGAATCTAAAGATCTAGAGTCTCAACTTTTGGGTTCACTTTAAGCCCATGAAGAGAAATTAAAGAAAGAAGTCAAAGAAGAGACATTAGAGCAAGCTCTTCAAACAAAGCCCACCTTACGAGTAAATGAAACATTTATAGATGGAAGAGGTCAAAGCAAAAATGGAAGAGGTTGTGATAATAGTAATGGAAGAAGAGATCATCGTAAAGAAGAAAAAAGGAAAAGCATATATTTTCCAAGAGGCCGAGGAAGAAGAGGAAGAGAAGGAAGCATAAGGGAAAATGGAAGGCCAAAGTATGACAAATCACAATAATTAATTTGGGCACTTTGCTTCAGATTCTAAATCCACTTTTTACAAAGTTAAAGAAAGAACAAATTATGCTAAGGAAGATGAAGAGGATTCGACACTTTTGTTGGCACATAAAGGAGATGAAAACATCGACAATCATACATGGTATTTAGACTCGGGGGCAAGCAATCATAAGTGTGAAAAGAGAAGCATTACAGAACTTGATGAATCGGTAAATGGAAGCATTCATTTTGGAGATAACTCTAAAAATTCCAGTTGAAGGAAAAGGAAATATATAAATTAATTTAAATAATGGAAAGAATGATTTTATTTCTAATGTTTATTATGTACCCAAAATGAAAACAAATATTCTGAATTTAGGGCAATTTTTGAAGAAAGGATATGATATACGCATGAAAAATAGAAACATTTTCATAAGAGATGGTAAAGGTGATTTAATTACTAAAGTGGAGATGTCAAAAATAGAAATTTTCCATTAAATATCTCCAGTAATGTTGCAAAATGCCTAAAATCATGCTATAAAGATTTATCATGGCTTTGACACTTCAGGTATGGACATCTTAATTTTAGGAGTTTAAAATTGTTAAAAAATAAAAACATGATGAAAGGTTTACCATCAATAAATAATGAAACCAAATTGTTGAAGGTTGCTTATTTGGAAAACAGTCAAGAAAATCTTTTCCAAAATGATCAACTACAAGAGCCAAAGAATCATTAGAATTGATTCACATAGATATTTGTGGCCGCATAAAACCACGATCACATGGAAAATGTAAATATTTTGCACATTTTATTGATGATTTTAATAGAAAAACATGGGCCTATTATCTCAACCAAAAATCAGACGTATTTGTTGCTTTTAAGAAAATTAAGGATTTAGTAGAAATTGAAAGTGGTTATCAGATCAAAGCCATGAGAACCGATCAAGGTGGAGAATTTGCATCAAAAGATTTTGAGAGGTTTTGTGAATAAAATGGAATTCATCGTCCGATGATAATTTCATACACTCCACAAAAAAATGGAGTTGTAGAAAGAAAAAATAGATCTCTTCTCAACATGGCATGAAGCATTTTAAAGAGCAAAAATGTTCCAAAAGAGTTTTGGGTTGAAGCCATCGAATGCACAATATATTTAGCAAATCGTTCTCCAACTCGAAGTGTGTGGAACAAAATGCCTAAAGAAGCATTGAGTGGCAGAAAGCTTTGCATATCTCATTTGAAAGTATTCGGATGTATTGCATATGCCCATGTGCCGGATCAAAGACGCTCAAAATTAGATGATAAAAGGTGAAAAATACATTTTCATTGGCTATGGTTCATAGTCAAAAAGATATAAGTTGTATAATCCTATTAATGAAAAGGTGGTTATTAGTCGTGACGTGGAGTTTAATGAAGAAAGTGCTTGGAATTGGAACAAAAAAGAAGTTAATTATAGATTTTTCCGCTTTATGAAGAGGAGTGCAATCATGATGTGGAAAAAGAGCCCATTAGTCCAACACTGCCTTCTCCTGCAACCATCCATTAGGAATATTTGTTTGAAGAAAGCTCAAATGAAAGACCACCACGCACATGATCCTGCAAGAATTATATGAGGTAACACCAATTTTTGATAATACTACATTATTTTGTCCTTTTGGAAATTGTGAACCAATAGGTTATGAAGAAGCAAAACAAGACCAAAAATGGAGGGAAGCTATGGATGAAGAAATCAAAGCTATTGTAAAAAAAAGGGAGTTGGCTACTTTATCTAAAGGACACAAAGGTATTGATGCAAAATGGGTGTAAAAAGTGAAGAAGAATGCTAATGGAGAAGTTGAAAGATACATAACAGGGTTGGTGGCTAAAGGATACATGCAAAGAGCGGGTATAGATTATGATGAAGTGTTTGCTCCTATTGACCGCTTAGAGACTTTAAGGTAAGTAATATCTTTATATGCTCATAGCAAATGGAAAATACATCAAATAGATGTGAAACATGCCTTCGTACATGGTAAATTGGAGGGAGAAGTTTATTTGGAGCAACCAACAGGTTATAAAGTTAAAGGGTAAGAAGACAAAGTTTTGAGAATGAAGAAGGCGTTGTACTGTTTGAAACAATCCCCAAGAGTATGGAATACAATAATTAAAAATTATTTTTTAGAAAATAGTTTTATAAAATGCCCCCATGAACATGCTCTTTATATAAAGAAAAATAAAAATGGAGATATTTTAATATTATGTTTGTATATGGATGACTTGACCTTTACTAGAAATAATCTAAAATACTTTGTTGACTTCAAGAAGAAAATGAGTTTAGAGATGTTGGACTCATGTTATACTATCTTGGAATCCAAGTGATTCAAAGTGAGCATGGTATATTTATTTCTCAAGAATCATATGCAAATGAAATATTGAAGAAATTCAATATGGATGGATGCAAACCTGTAAACACACCAGTAAAATGTGGTATGAAACTCTCAAATTGTATGCAAGAAGAGAAGGCAGATCCTACCATATTAAAGAGCATGGTTGATTGTTTAAGATACTAAATATGCACATAGCCAGATATACTCTACGGGGTGGGTCTTATTAGTCGTTACATGAAAGCTCCTACTACATTACACTTGAAGACAGCGAAAAGAATTCTTTGATATATTAAAGGTACCGCTAATTTTAGGTTGTTGTATTCACATTCTAATAATTTCAAGTTGATTGGTTACAGTGATAGTGATTGGGATAAAGATGTTGATGATCATAAAAGTACAACTGGATTTGTTTTCTTCATAGGAGGTACGCCATTTACTTGGAGCTCAAAAAACAACCAATTGTTACATTGTCAACTTGATAAGCTGAGTATGTTGGTTCATCAGATTGTGTACGTCATGCAATTTGGCTTCGAGAATTATTAAAGGAGTTCCACATGTCACATCATAATGAAACTGAGATATTTATGGATACCAAGTCAGCCATAGCACATTCAAGAATCCTGTTTTCCATAATCGACGCTCACATATTAACACATTATACCATTTTATTCGAGAAAAGATTGCGAAAAAGGAGATACAAGCGAATTTCATCAATTCAAAGGACCAAGCTGTAGATATCTTCACAAAAGCATTAAAGCATGATGATTTTAAAAGATTGCGAGACATTCTTAGAGCTAAAAAATCAAGTTTATGGGGGGGATGTTGGAAATAATCTTGGTTTTCAGGAAATAATTAATTATGTTGAAAAATTTGTATTTGTATTAATGGAAAGATTAAATTAAGAATAAAGAAAAATCTATAATTCATATATATGTAATTTTTAGAGAATTCTAGATAATGTTTTGCCAAGAACATTCCAGAGAATGTATTGCGATATAAAAGGTTGTTATATCTTCTTTATGTAAGAAAGCAATTGAGTTTGAATAAAAATAATAAAACAAGATTATTTCCTCCTCAATCTCTCAAAAAAAAAATTCTTCTAAAAATTTTAACAGTAACTTTTCAGAAAAGAATTTTGTGGACTACCTCCTTAAATAGTCAATGTCCTCCTTGGCTCATCATCACTTTCTACTCAGGCGTTATGCATATGAACCCATCTATACTATACTGACCAACATCTGCAACATTATGCACACAATTCCGACTGGGTGTAGACTCTGATACAAATGTGATAGCCGCAGGTTTTGGACCCATGACCTCCCGAAAAACAATGCCACGTTCTAACCACACTACTAAAATATTTTTATGTTAACTTTTTCGATTTTTAAAAGCGATGTTATAGTACACATCTTTTACAAACAATAAATCGATGATTCCAGAGTCAACGTTGTTCAACTCCCATGAAGACTACCCACAGAAATTTTTTAATGACTGATTCAACTTACTAATGGACACTAACGATTTGTCACTAACTGCACAACAAGACATGCTCCTTGATTTCTATCCAGCTAGAAATAAGGGTAAATTACCATGCATTAATTTGCATATTGGGGATAGCCACCCAGCATTCAAATTTGTGCTAGATCTGACCACCGCTCTAAACTGGCTATCATGTTGTCTTGATAAATCTTTAAGCAGCCGGGGTAATCCAACGAAGGACAATTTTTTCTATACTCATTTACCTCTTTAGGGAATGCCTACATTTGTCATTGAGTGTCTATCGGTTGCCTATCAGGGTGAACTACCATGCATTTGCTACCTTTTTGGGAACAACCACTTTTCACCTATGTTCATGTTAGGCCCGACCACTACTCTCAATTAAGATCATTTTCACCTAGAAAAATCTTTAAATCGCTTGGGTTATTCAATGAAGGACGAGGTCTTATGTGCTTATTTTCTTGCTGAGGTTTGATATACCACCAAGTGTGCAGTCCTACTAGATGAACATTGTATTCTAATGCTCTATTTCCAATGGCCGCCGAGGGATAAAAAGGGACCATTGGAAACTGAGGAAATTAAGACTGTTGGCGGTCATTGGAAACCATTGGAAAGCGTTAACACTATTCCAATGGCTTCAAACGGCAGCCAAAGGCTATGTGCCATCGGAATAGCCGTGTATTCTTGTAGTGAGTGATTCAAGCTTTCTATCTCCTGCCTCCTGGTCGCTATTCACAAATGTGAATTACAGTGCATTCAGATCCTTTTCAAGGACTACCCTCTTTTTTTACAATTGTCACCCAAGAGTAAATATCAAGCCAGTCACCGCTTTAGTTCATGCCAGGATAGATTACCCTTCGTTGTTGTAACATATCACCAAATAGTAGCCTTTAAACTACTTAATGATTCGATTTTTTGTTGGGATTGCCTTCCTTCCTTTCTTGTAGTGTGTTATCTGAATGTAACCTTCAGGCTAGGTAGCACTTAATTTCATGCTAGGACCAACTTCCCTTTAGTCCTATGGTGTCTCCTAAATGTAACCTTCAAACCACTTAGCGCTTAGGTTTGTACCCAAAATACCACATAGGACACATGAATAAGCCCAATTATCATATATGGGAATTGGTGCTTCGCAAGAAATTAGGTTACATAGTGGATGCTCGCTTATGGATCCATTCATCAGCCTATCCTATCAACAAACATATGTTGATCGGTTCAGTTCAACATATTGAGCGATATGTATTAGGGAAATTTCTATAATTTACTATAAATGGTTAAATATGTAATCAATTTTCATTCATTGTAATGTATTATAAATGAACTAAATGTTAAGTTAATGCATATTTAACATAAAATTTATATATTGTGTGTTTGTGATAGTAATTACAAATAATTACGATCACGGTATTGTACCAAGATATAATAAAATCATCATTTAATCATTCATAGTGAAGATGCATCTAGATTGGATATCGGTGCACTCGTTAAGACTAGAATTCAAAATGCTCTATAAATGTTAGGAAATGCATTGCTCATGACTATAGGGATACCAAATATTTACACATTGATAATTATTGGGTATCTCTAGAATGACTCACCCAATAGTTTTCTACTGAATAATATAATTAAGGTTAGGTAGAAAAAAAATATGTGACTATTTATATATTACTCTCAACTTGATAACACTGTTGATTTTGACTACGAAACCCCACTTTGATTATAGTCATATCATGACATAATGTCCAATGAGTAAACTATATTTGAGTTAAGTAAACATAATCATAGTGAAATATTATCCAAGAGTGGAATCGTCCTCTCAGTCATATGAGGTTAGCATCATGGTCAATTAAAGTCAACTCAATGTCAAATCATTGGTTAGAGGACTTTGACGGATAATAATTATCATTATCAAATCAAGGATATTGTGTTTGAAATATAGAGCTGAATATGGATGATATGTGAATTTCGACTATTATCAAATTCCGTAAGTCCAATTGATTTAATCTCGAAAAGAATATTAGAACAATAAAGCTCAAGAGATCGAGCGTAGGTGAGACTATACAATGATGGGAAAAAGGAGAAAGAAGATTGTGCAGAGATCGCACGACCCCAGCGCTCATGGCTCCAAATTGGTATTGAACTGAAAACGATCAAGCACACATAAGGACCTTCACTTTTAAGATCTACAACTCCACATCTCTGATTTGACACTATCTGACACTCCCATGTCGCGTACTTCACAATTCTACGAGTGTTATTCGAGCGATGGTCTGTATCTTATATGCATTCCATTCAATTACACACGAGAAACTGGACTAAAAACCACAACCAAACAAAAATCTGTCTGTTCATCGAGAAATACAGGGAATTTTCGAAGAATGACCATAAAAACTCGAAGCACTTGACAAGGAGATTACCCTCATAAATCACCGATCCCCACTAGGGTAAATTCCAAAGTGGCACCGACCTGAATCCAGATCTGTATCGATCAGGGACGAATGACAAATGGGGGCTATAATTCTAGGACCAAGCTGCCTTCACCTCCAGACTCCCTTGTCAAAAGTTCAGCTCAATCCAAGTCTTTCTCTGCCCAAAGTATCAACTACATGTTCATTTTAGGGAATTTTGGCACTTGCAAAATTCTATGTACTTTGTGACTCTAGATCATCTTTGATCTAAGACCGAGTAACTAAAAATTTAGCAATATAAATCAATTAAACACTTTAAGTAGATAGAGCTCAAACAAACCACTACAAAATCATTATCACTTGATTGTTTTTCATTACTATGCTGGTTTCTCTGTGTTTGTGATCTGTTTGTGATTATTTTCTTGTTATTATTCCCTCTACATACAATTCTAAGGTGTTTGGATCAATTTTGATGCAAACACTAACCGAAGTCATTATGGTAAGAGATGTTAGTGTTGATGTCAGTGCTTTGGTCGAGATGTCGCAGTTACTCTTGAATGATGTTGCCATAGTTGATGTTGTGCTAAGATTATATCCAAATTTGATATGAGAATCAACGGCCGTAAGATTTGAAATTTAGGGTGGAATAAATGAAATAAGTAGGAGAGTGAAAATTAAAAGAAAAAACTGGCCAATAGAAAATGAAATTTAGGAGGCAGTAAGGGCGGAAAATTAGGAAGTCTTATAACCATCAGCTTAAATTTTTATTTTTGAATTTAAGCGAAGATTCTTTTTTTTTATGTATTCTTAAATTTATTTTCAAAATTTTTAATATTTTTTTTGAAATAGAAGGTAAAATTGTTAGTTATAATTGTTAGATATATATTAAGTAATAAACATTACTTCTTAGTTATTAAATATTACTTACTAACTTTAAATATTAGTTTTAGTTATTACTTATTAATAGTTGACTATTAAATAAGAATTATTTAATGTTAATTAATTAAAATTATTAATTAAAAATTATTTACTATTTATTAAACATTAACTATTACTTATTACCACTTGATTATAACTGAGTATAAATGATCAAATGTTAGATATTTTGCATGTATTATTAATTATTGATTATCAATTATTAAATAGAAATCAATTATATTATTAGTCATTATAATTATTAAAATAGTAAATTAATTATATATTAAAAAAGCAAACAAGAAATATTGTTTAATGAATATTAATTATAAATTATTTTATATCGAGTATTTAATATTAATGGTGATTATTTGTTATCAAAAATTTAATATTTTTTTACAGTGAATTTTTCCTCATAGATTTTGACAAGCTATGAGTAAAACTTGATTATTTAATAAAAATTATTTATAGGAAAATATCGTGAAGGACAAAATGAAAGAAAAATTTAGGCACAAGGACAAGAGACCAAAAATTTAGGCTGAAGGACACATTTTAGTATAAAATAGTAAATGATAGTGGCCTCTGAATTCCACGATTTACAATACAAGTTGTCCTTATGCCTAAATTTTTGACCTCATGTCCTCGTGCCTAATTTTTTTTTATTAATTATTGCTTCTTATGTACTAATTATTATTTATTACTTTTTAATTATAATTAAACATTAATTATTAAATGTTAACAATTAGAAATGTTTGATTAATTATCGATTATTAATAGTATTTATTAATTACCAACTGCTATATATTTAATATATAACATTTGACCATTAATTATCTAATAGTAATTATTGTATATTATTTTTTGATTATTATTAATTTGTCTTTTTACAAAGTCGTTACATTTGGATTTAAATGCCGGATAATTGAGAATCGACTGCACACGATTATATGAAGCTACGAATAGTTGGATTCTCTCAGATTGCACTTTGGAACTAGCTGAATTTAAAACCTAAAATTTGGCTGAATTTCAGATCGGTATCTATTCATGACATGAAAATAAACTGGAAAGTTAGCTAGGTATTAGATCGGTACATATTTGAGACATGGAAATAAAATTTTAAATTTGGATATGTATCAGATCAATACTTATCTAAGACATGGAAATTTAGGATGCATAAACATTAGTGGAAGTTCATCAATAACTTAAAATCGGAAGCTCTAAACATCGAACTAAAGGCGTGAACATCAACGCAATGGGTTGTGGACCCGCCCTAGTGGCCACACCCTGCAGGGGATAACCCACAAGGGAGCCGTACCCATCCCCCTTAGGGATCGTTATTGACCCCTCAAAGGTGGGATGATTTAATTAGGACCTACCTATCAAGTTGAGTCATCTTACCTTGGTGGGTGCCCTGTGCAATTCTAGACCGATTCGCCTTGGTTTTTCCTAAATAGACCATTTGGGCTTTAGAAAAAAGAGCTTCTCTTCGCTTCCCTATGCAAATTACTTTGATATTATCTAACCTCAGTTTCTTATTCTCTGCATTCTTGTACTTATATGGAACTGTGTTATAATCTGGCTGTATAAATAATAGATTACACCAATTGGACATAGGTCCGAGTTTGCCAAACCACTGTAAAACTCTTGTGTTCCTTTATTGTTTTCATATTATTCCATGACTGTTATGTGAATTAATATAATATGAATATCAATCTGTGATTTTATCAACAGGGTGTTAGGCCATATTGACCAAAATCCACTCTAACATGTTTGGCATGTTTAGGAGGGGGACACACTACTTAAATTTAGAGGAATTTTCTTCTAAGGAAACGATGGATAAGGAAAAGAAAAAATTTCTTAAGCTGAAGGAGTTACAATAATAGAAGGATGTCAAGAGGCTTCCTCTATTGGAAATTTCTCTACTTATCTCGTAAGTGAAGAAATGGACGAGGAGGTTTATCAATTTCAAAGATGCTTAGAACGTCAAGAAAACTCGTTGAATAGATAAGAGGAAATGGTATCTAATTTTCTAAATTGGATTGGACAAAGCGAAAGACCGGGAGCTTAGGAAGTCACTGTTGGAGTTGGATCCAGCAATGTGAGATGCTGGAGGTGGAACTGGGGCAATTGCCCCTATAAATCAAGGGATTGGTATCGACCCCATACCCTGGATCGGTATCGACCTGAAACAAACTAGGGGAAACCCCTAGAGGTGTTGGCTTAGTGTTCGATGTTTCAGGACATTGAAACTTGGATGTTAATGGAATTCAGGTGCATACAGATCAGAACTCTAGACTTGATCGAGTAAGGATTGTCCCTCTCTAAGGAAATTGGGTTTCTACCAACTCAACTGAAGGCGGAATCTCTTGTTTGATACACAAAGAATTCAAGCAATGGGTGCTTTCTTTGGCGATTCTTAATGCCTCCTAATTGATAACGATCAGATAATGGATATGATTCGAAGGGATCAAGAGGTAGAATGTCTTTACAAAATCTGGACTGTATTAATCAAAGTCTTTCAAACTAAATGTACAAAATTCGAGGAATCCGAAGGACTTAAAGATATCGGTATAGAAGCTTGCAATAGGAGGAACCAATCACCATACTATCTCTCGCTCGCTTCGAGCTTTTATTCGCAAGAGGATGGCTTGAGACCAATATCCTACTCCCAGAGGCCGATATCACGTAACCAAAAACCAACTGCCGGTCTCAGCCCACCAGAAACCCAATTCGATTCCATTGCTTAATGTCCAAGATTTGGTTATTCTCCCAAAATAGTTATCCATTCTGGATTGCTCATTCATTCCATATTAATCAATCTTCGGGATCGTCGAAAGAAGAATTATTCCTTAATTCTACCATCCATCCCATGCGACACATGGAGGCACTGATTTCATCAAAAATGTCTTGGACTTAGTGTTTTCCATTGTTTCAATCAGACATTGTGTGGTTTCAGGTATTGAAAAGAGGCTCTTTTGGAAGTTGGAACAATCTTATTGAAAAGTTTGTTGAGCAATTTTAGGTACATCTCTCGATAAAAACCTTAATGATCCTTACAACTAACCAGTAAAGGACTGGCGAGACTCTACAAAAATTTCTCGAAAGATTTAGTGCATTAGAGGCTTCGGTGGATGGCCAAATCCCATTGTATTAATGGTAGCCGCACACATAGTTTTGAATAACTTTGAATTTTAAAAAATATCATCGGAAAGAGATCTCTTGAGATATCTTGGTAAATATTACTATGAAGCCAATAGGTTTCCGAGATAAAAAGATGAAAGGGCAAACTGTGAAGTCGACGAAATTAATGTTGTTAAGGATGAAGGATCGTCCAACTCCGTTACTGATAAAGGGAAAAGGACGGGCAACGATAGTCGATCAAAAAAAGAGAAAAAGAAGAGGACCCAAATTCTCTTCATATGATGATCTAAATGCTTCTTTGGAAAGGATATACCAAAAGTTTCAGGATCGTCTTTCGTATAGAAAACCAACAAGAACTCGAAATAGGATGAAACCTCTAAAAACACCACCTCTTCCATGATATTAACAAACACGACACCAGTGAATGCAAATATGTGAAAGATGAAATTGAGGAACTAGTCAGGAAAGGATAACTACCTCAATACGTCCTCGGCAAAACTACATTAATGGGACCGGAGAAACCGTCAACTACGCAGAACCATGATGGACCCAGCTCCATACGTGGGATCGTTATTAACTGATGGCATGAAAATTTGGCAATAAACGGATAAGTAAGCTTACTAGTACATAAAATCATGATTTAGGCCTTAGGCATGCTATTAGCTGATGATAAACTGTCTCTTTTTATTTTTCGTTTTGTTCAACTCGTAATAAAAATGGATAAGTTACTTACATTTGTATGAGAACTAGCAAGATCCCCAGGAAAGCACTGAAATGGTGACAAATCAAGGATTTTAGATGTAATAAATTCTTGCTTTTCAAACTTTAATAAAACTATTTGACAAATAGTGTCTATGTTCATCGAATATGAAACGAACATTAAATATCAATGCTAAAAGAAGCTAATGGATCGTCAAGTGTCATCACACATGGCAAGGGTCAGAACGTTCTGGTAATGGGATGGTTTGATCAGGACCGTTATCGTTTTGGAAAAGGTTGAGTTGCTCCTCAAATGAGATGACTTGGCTAGAATCGTCAACCACACTTTGTAAGGGTATGATCATCTTGACAGCATGATAGTTCTATTGGAATCGTCAAACACCATCGTGTTTGACAATTGTCAAGTAATTTCTCAAACGGGATGGCTTGATCAGGATCACTAGGGTGCACAACACCTGGAAAGGGATGGGCGGGTCCATCCATGGGTTCGTTTGATCAGGATCATTGGCATCGTGATCGGTAAAAGCTCGGAGAAGTTAGGATCGCCAACTGCAGACCGCACTTAGCATGAAAAGATTTGGATCGTCAAGTGCAATAGTACTTAGTAAGGGTTGGACGATGCTACAGATCGTCAAGTATGGTTAATGTTTGGTAAGAACTCGATAAGGTTATGGATCATCAAACATAGATCATGCCAAACATGAAAAAATTGGATAATCTAATGCGATTGTACTTGAAAAGTGCCCGACAAGGCTAGATTTGTTGGGTGCATATGGCGCATAAAACGAGAGGCTAATGATCATTGAGCATGAAGTATGCTCGGCAAGGATCGAAATAAATTAAAAATCAACTTGGCAATGTCAAAAGTACCTAGGACCGACCATGAGAGATAATGGAGTTCAACAGAGGCTCAGTGAGGCCAATACCACCAGTTCGGTAAAGCTGTTAAGCACATAAACAATCTGATGAGATCGTGGACTTAACAAATGGTTTGGGACACCCACTAAATTTTTAAACAATCTAGAAAGATTTCGAGCATTAGACCTTTACAAAACACGTCTTTGATAGGAAAATATGTTTTGGGGGACAACCCATTATTTTACAAGGCCATTACGGTTTGAATTTGGAGCGGAATAACTCATTAATCAAATTTAGATGATTACATGAAGCAACAAACAATATGACTTGCTCAGATTGCGCTTTAGAACTAGCTAAATTTCAAATGTAAAATTAAGCGATACCTATCCAAGACATAGAAATAGAACTAATTTTTTTGCTAAGTACTGAATCGGTACCTATCCAAGACATGGAAACAAAGTTAGAAATTTGGTTAAGTGTCTGATCGGTAGCTACTGAGACATAAAATTTCAGAATTTAGAAACTTCGCTAGAACTTCATCAATAATTCATAATCGGAAGCTCAAATCGTCAAACCAAAGGTAAGAGCATTAAGGAAATGGAACAGGGGACCAACCTTGTAACGGCCCGCAAATCCGTACTATCTGAGTTGACTACTAATACCACACGTCCAACCCAAATTGCACAGAATTACGAATCATTATTAGAAACAAGTTAGAGGATGAGAAATAAAAATAAAGAAATATTAGAATAGAAGAAAATGAAGATCACACACTCACAGCGGAACGAATAAAATATATTAAATAACATAACTTTTTGAAATACAAATCAGTAACTTTATATACATACCATCATCAGAGCATAATAGTTATTCCTGGAACAGTTATAAACACCTGTTTCCAGATACAACACAGTACACAGCAGAAATATGATAGTCTATAGCTAACTGGTGAAGTCTCCTGCTTCCAGCCTTTCAAGTGAATCTGTAAAATCCTGACTACTTGATTGCCCGTACAAATTTGGGCACCCAAGAGTTAGGGAAAACAAACAAAATAAACTCTGGGTTAGTCATGGGACTGGTGTGAGTAAACTCCAACCATCTATTTAACTTTGAAAATCCTTTCGAAAGAAGTGATAATCGTAAGACCGATCCACACATAAACAAGGATGGTTTTTACCTTACGATAACCCAAAATATTTTTGATATCAAATCCAGTGATATTATAATAATGTCTAAATCAAATAAATAGAATCTAGTGGAATGCTTGCATCTCACGTTCCATATATAATATAAAATCAAAAAGCGCATGGCGCTTATTGGAGATTGGACTTCCAGCATGACAAGGTATGGAACCACCTTCCGATAGTGTATCTCTAGAGAGGAATACACTGGGTTCAACAAGAACATCTTGCAACCCAGCCCACACATGACCGACCACTCATTTCGCTTGAGTGTATCAAATGTATATCACCAACGGTTGGGATCAGCAACCGTTTCCCAAAAAGGGACATCATCGAATAGAATAAGGAATTAAATGAATCTCTAGATAGGTGATTATACACCCTAACGGGAGCGACCCACATAGCCATGCTGCCTGCCCGATTTTTGTCATTTCCCGGTTGTTGAGGCCTGAGGCTACGATTTCTTTCCATTCATTGATAGCACCATCACTTTGAATGCCACATTGTCAGATCCGTTAATCACTAATTGATTTGCACAAATATTCTGGATATTATGCTAAGGGAATAAATCCGTTGCCACCATATATATTTGTACAGATCAACATATTCGATCATTGGAAATACTTTGTTAGACATTTGTCCATATACATTCGTTCTGGGACTGAACGAAACAGAAGGCACAATTTCTATTAATAGAAAAAGTCCTTGCACTTTACTCTGTCTTCGGTTATCTTCATATAATCTGATTCGCAACGCTACTGCTAATACGAAGTGGTTCATGGATAATGATCCAACCGGTCTCTCCATATTGAAACCAAATTGGCAAACACTTCGATAGTCGGTTATTTAACTATCGAAGAAAAGTAAACACCCATTCAAAACATCAAGCAATCAGTGGGCCATTTAATTTATATTTCATTAATTAAAACACTTCTCTGCTTCCTTATCAATATTCATTAACAAATATTTTCAATTATCATCTTGGCCTCTTACCCATTTGAAAAACATTTCCATATCTCGCCTTCATTTATTTTCTACACTTAGAAAATATTTTCTATTTATAATTAGAGAACATTCCAGTTACTTATTTCTTTCCAGACTATTCATTTATATACTTAGGAAATATTTATTATTATATTTCCAAACTCCCACCTATTTGGGTAAAAACGAATGTGGTGTAAAACATCGTTACAACCCGAAATACTGAATTCAACCAAATCTTATTCAAATCTTGATTATCGAGATTGAATTTTGCTATTTATCAGTTAATAATGAAAACAATAGAGTTAGGGTAAAATTACCTCTCAGACCTTGACTGAAAACATCTTTAAGTTCAAAACAGACAAAACCATTATTCCCGAAAAATCAACACCATACAAACCAATTATTCCTTTTTAAACGTATGTATGTTTCTCGTTTTATTACCAGATCATCGATTTCCTTTTTGTTTATAATATTCTATTTTAAAATTCATTTACTTATCGAATTCAATATATATTGATATATTGATTTTCGTTATCAAATTATCTTAAAAATATTCTAACACCTTAAATTTCTGTAAAATTTCGCCATAACCTCCTTTGTACCAGGAGCATCGGGAAAATCCCCAAACCGCCACACAGGCCTCTCCAATCAAAAAGAAAAAGAAAAAGCCAAGCGGCTTGCTGATTCGACGCATAAAACCTCATATGGAATTTAAACGTGTACCTTTTTGTCGGGCACACGAATTAAAATCTTTATACACTTCATCCCATACCTGCTCAACCTATATTTACCTGTTTTCCAATTTATCCCAACTCAATCCGGTCATTCCTAACTCAATTTGCTAATTTATTCTTTAATTAGCTATTTTGCCAAATCCCTTTATTTTGAACATATCATGTTCAAATATATTTTAATTCGCTTATAAACAAGTAGAATTTCATTTCTAACTTGAGTTTCAAATTTGATTTCGAATATGAATCCATAAAACCAATTTACTTATCCAACGCCAATTTCGATTCAAAACTCGATTAACTATTTATTCTTCAAAATTAGTTAAATCTATTTAATAACTAAAAAATCTGATTTTTGTTTCAAAAATCATCTCACTTACTTCACTGGAGTTCATATTTATTTTATATCTCCAATCTAGATTATTCTAATGGCAAATTCGGATTTTAATTCTTTAAAATACTTTTATTTATTTAAATAAACCGTTATGGTTTTATAATGGTTCTGGCGCTGTTTTTCGGAAAATTTGATTTTGACATTACTCAAATCTATTCGACGAAATCCAGGTTTTTCTCCTCCATTAGAAAACTATTGTCAAATCGATCCTGATGTTTCTTGTTTCAAAGAATTCCGACTTCAATTGAGTTCTGTACCCTCAATTGAAGTCCGAATCGCCAATTTACGAACTGCAGCGCTGCGGCAAGTTCCTTTTAATTATATTAATATATATAAGCTTTAGAACTTCATTATAATAAATTCAACCCCATTCTGATATATTTTTAATATATATATCAAATCAGTTTCCCAATCCAACATAATATTTTCGATTATCTATAATTGTCAATTTTTCCTTACTCGATAATATATTTATATATACTTCGATTTTCTATATTAAATTTCAATTCAATTCTATTTAAATTTCCTATATTCAATTTCCATTTCAAATTTATTTAAATTCTATATTCAAATTCCCCTTTCAACTCTATTTGAATAATATATTCAAATTCCCATTTCAACTTTATTTGAATTCTATATTGGAATTCTATTTCAATTCTATTTCCGATTCTCTATATTCAAACTCCATTTGAATTTCTATATTCAAATTCTGTATTTAAAATTTCTTTATTCAAATGCCATTTCACTTTCTATATTCAAATTCTATATTTGAATTTCCTTTATATTTTCTATATTCAAATTCTATATTTGAATTCCATTGAATATCTATATTCAAACTCCATTTGAATTTCTAGTTTACCAATTATCTCTTGATAATTTACTCACCAAATTTGTAAACATTCTTTATAAATTTACTTGTTTTATTTTTAAACAAGTTCATTTTGAAATCTATTTAAAAACCAAAATCTCATTTTGGAGTACTCCCTTTTACTCGACTTGTCTATATAAGTATAGAATCTATTTTCATGCCCTATCTCAGTTTTTATTTAAATTAAATTTAAATATCTCGTCTGGGAATAAATCCATTTCTTTATAAATACGACATAATCGAATTTTAAACATAAATCCTAAGGATTTATTCAACTTTATTTATATTCCAAATATCGGAATAAAGTTAATCGTACATTATTTAAAACGATTCTAAGTTCTTATTTTAAATTCATATTTGAATTTAAAATATCTAAATTACCCAAATGATAATTTTTTTCCTTTCTATTTACAAACACCTTTTATTTTACTTGTTTCTAAATTAACCAAGTCTCGATTTCAAATTCAATTGAAATCAATATTTCTACTTTGGAAAATTTATCTTCCCTTTTCAGATTCACTCTTGTATACTTTATTTCCTGAATCGTCTAAATGAAAATTCTTTTTACTTCATTTATAAACTTTGTGTATAAATGAACTACTTGTTTTGATTCTTTAAAACAAGTTAATACTTTTATTCTATTCTAAATTCAAATTCTATTCTAGAAAAAATAGAATTTTCCTTTTAAATCTCAAATATTCCTTTTCATGATATTTTTAAATATCAACACTTAGGCCCAGTGATATTTAAACACCAAACAAACAATTATTTATTTTTCTAACACATCATATATGACAGTATATATGCAAACAAATAAACAAATAAACAAACAGACAATATATTTTTAAGGGATCCAGTTGGATCCCTCCAACCTATTTTCCAGCATCCATAGACGTTAGTCAACATAGTAATACCCATCCGGTTTCGAGGCAGGATATCGCGGTATGAAGGTCATCCACAAATATATATTTGTGGGGCGCATAGGGAAATCATCCGCTATGAAACTACGGGCATCCGCTAATGAGACTGCGGGAACAATCTTATCAATCAACCCAATATATATATATATATGTATATATATATATATATAATAGTCAACCCTCAATAACTAATATATATTTAATACAGTCAGAAAGCATCCAAACAAGCACAGACAATTATTTTTAACGGATAAAAATAATTCTAAATAAGGTGAGTGAGATTTACTCACCGTGATTATTTAATCCGATACGGTTCTAACTTAAATCGAACGATGTTCAATTTAAATTTAAATCCCAAAGCTGATTCCAGTTGACTTCAAAATTCCCAAAACCCAGTCTACTGCGAATATAACTTTGTCTCGGTTGTAACTCAACTGTTTACGTTTGAATCTGATTCAGTATGAATAAATATAGTCATTACAAATTGACTACAAATTAAGCTAATTTAATTTAATTAAAAGTATTTAACTAACAAACTAGTATTATATTTTCTTTTCTTTTCCTAGTTTGTATATATATACAGTAAACATTACAAATTAATTAAATTAAATTATAAATTGATTACCTTTAATCCCATTTAAGTTATAAACTGATTACCTTTAATCCCATCTAAGTTCTTCTCCTACTTCCACAAATTGGAATACAGTAGCCTACTTCCCATTTTCAAAATATTGTAGCACCCACTACGTCGACTCCTTCGAACTATATGCGAGCACCACTTCTCAAATCAATATCAGAGCTCCCACCGACTTCCCTTCTAAACACTACAACCATCGTTCACCAATTTACACAATCCAACCTTTACAAAATTTAAAGATCGAACTCCAGATCCCCCACTTCTACTTTCCACGCCAGCTCAAACTACCATTCCAAACCATCATCTGTTTAAGTCCATCCTCGGTTTCAAACATCACCGTGGGTTTCCCTTCCTAATTTGTCGACCCCAAATCACCAAGTTCAACGTCAATACCTTCAAACCATTCTCAATGGCAATCCATTCTCGATGTCGACCTATAGGGAGTCAATCCAGTATCACACGCGCCTCCCCAAACTGCTTCAAACACCATCGCAACACTGTTGCACATCCACATAACCATCGTTATAACTCGCTACAGTGAACATCTCGAGTTCCAAAGGATTAAAATCGCGCCTCCAAATAGATTGAGCTTCACCAAATCCTCCCCCAAAACGAACGCGACTGTTGCTTCTAAGATTGAACTCGAGGCCCTCAGATTCAAATCGCAAATCTTTTTATTCATTTTTATCGAAGGATTTGATTTCGATTTCAGTTGAAAAAGGAAACCATTTTTCCTTTTGAACGATTTCAGTTTGTTCTGAACGGAGAAAGAGGAATGTTGATACTTTAATGAAATTTTGAAGAGGATTGGAATTTGATTTCTGAGGAACGAAAAAGAAACAATGGGAAGGGACTGTAGCAATATATAGATGAAAATACTTGGGCTTTAAGGAAATACAGTACAGTATATTAAGGTGATTTGAGATAAAGTGATTTTTATTTAATTTAAAAGGATTCTGATTTGATATAAAGCGATTCTTATTCTTTTTAAACAGATATCGATTTGATTTTGTACCTATCCACAATCAAATATCTCGGGGTCCATTAATTTAAACCACGAACCGTTGTTTTAACGTAACCACCATTGTTTCAACAGTGTAACACTATTCTGAACTAACTGGATATATTTTAATATTTAATTTGAACATAAATATAAATAACTAAAATAAATTATTTGAAAATAAATTTAAATTCAAAAACAAATAAATTCCTTGATAATAAACTATTATTATTGTTTAAATTCAAATAAAAATTCATATTGACCATTTGAATCATTTTGACTCCATTTTAAATTCAAATTGAATTATTTAAGATCCTTGTATTACGATAATTATATCGATAATTCAATATAAAAATCGATTTATATTATCATCTCAATAATATATTCAAAATAAATTGACCAGAAAATCTGGGTTGTTACATTCTTCCCCCCTTAAAAGAATTTCGTCCCCGAAATTACTAAAGTAGAAGAGTGCTTCAAACCCATTTACTTTTCAAAACCTCACTTATGTTGAAACTCAACTTTTCACATTTCAACAAATTTAATTCCACCAAAACTTTTGGTTTTCCTTTCTTTAATTCGAATGGTCTGCATTCAATACATTTATATCCAATATATATTCCATTAAACCTATTCAAATTGATTCAGGTCAATTTATTTACTTCAATCCATTTAACTTTCTTAAGTTAAATTTAAATTCCAGAATTCAAATACCCGGGTTTTCATTTCAAATTCTTTGAAATACATAAATATACATTTATATTTATAATCTTTTCAAATTCAAAACATTTGAATTTTCCAAATAGACTTGTTTTCTTTTAAACAAATTTTCCCTCAAAAACTTTTCTAAGGTAGCAATTCATCACTTAGAAACTCGGAAATGAACACTGATGATGTCGCGACCATCATCAGAAATATTTCCCAGCCACTGAAGTGAGTTCAGTGCTTTATCACTTTCAAAATCCATCTAAAATGATTTTTATTCAAATCCTTTCAAAGTAATGCTATATTACTTTAATATACTTCAGAAAATATTTTCCAACTTTCCAGGATTTAAAATTCTAGTTTGAATTAAATTTTAATTCATCTTATTTGTATATTTAATTCATATACAAATTATATTTGGTTATATTTAACCATTTCAATTTTTATAATCTCATTCGACTAAAATTTTAACACCCAACACATCCATATATTATAATAATTTCAGAAAATTATTCTTTTTCTATCAAAAATAGAATTTTTGGGTAAAATTATTTTATTTACCCACTTAAAACAATATCGTGTCGAACTGCTCTGCTCAAGTGTTTAGAAATCACTATCGACTTCGTTGTGTCCCATGATTCGATAAGAGTTCATAAACCACTCAACAGACTAGCTAACACAATATAAAACAATTGTTTTAATCAATTACAAATACGCTCACCCGTATATATACACTTAACTCATTCTAGGGTACTGCTGACCCTATCTCTAATGAGTAACTCTTACAAAGCCTAGGTATTCGCTCAACCTAAGCTCTGATACCAACTGTAACGGCCCGCAAATCCATACTATCTGAGTTGACTAATAATACCACACGTCCAACCCAAATTGCACAGAAATACGAATCATTATTTGAAAGAAGTTAGAGGATGAGAAATAGAAAGAAAGAAATATTATAATAGAAGAAAATGAAGATCACAAAAACTCACAGCGGAACGAATAAAATATATTAAATAACTTAACTTTTTGAAATACAAATCAGTAACTTTACATACATACCATCATCAGAGCACAACAGTTATTCCTGGAACAGTTATAAATACATGTTTCCAGATACAACATAGTACACATCGGAAATATGATAGTCTATAGCTAACTGGTGAAGTCTCCTACTTCCTGCCGTTTCAAGTGAATCTGTAAAATCCCGACTACTTGACTGCCCGTACAAATTTGGGCACCCAAGAGTTAGGGAAAACAAACAAAATAAACTTTGGGTCAGTCATGGGAATGGTGTGAGTAAACTCCAACCATTTGTTTAACTTTCAAAATCCTTTCGAAAGAAGTGATAATCGTAAGACCGATCCACACATAAACACGGATGGTTTTACCTTACGATTACCCAAAATATTTTTGATATCAAATCCAGTTATATTATAATAATGTCTAAATCAAATAAATAGAATCTAGTGGAACACTTGCATCTCACGTTCCATATATAATATAAAATCAAAAAGCGCATGACGCTTATTGGAGATTGGACTTCCAACATGACAAGGTATGGAACCACCTTCCGATAGTGTATCACTAGAGATGAATACACTGGGTTCAACAAGAACATCTTGCAACCCGGCCCACACATGACCGACCACTCATTACGCTTGAGTGTATCGAATGTATATCACCAACGGTTAAGATCAGCAACCGTTTCCCAAAAAGGGACAACATCGAATAGAATAAGGAATTAAATGAATCTCTAGATAGGTGATTATACACCCTAACGGGAGCGACCCACATAGCCATGCTTCCTGCCCGATTTTTGTCATTTCCCGGTTGTTGAGGCCTGAGGCTACGATTTCTTTCCATTCATTGATAGCACCATCACTTTGAATGCCACATTGTCAGATCCGTTAATCGCTAATTGATTTGCACAAATATTCTAGATATTATGCTAAGGGAATAAATCCGTTGCCACCATATATATTTGTACAGATCAACATATTCGATCATTGGAAATACTTTGTCAGACATTCGTCCATATACATTCGTTCTGGGACTGAACGAAACAGAAGGCACAATTTCTATTAATAGAAAAAGTCATTGCACTTTACTGTGTCTTCGATTATCTTCATATAATCTGATTCGCAATGCTACTGCCAATACGAAGTGGTTCACGGATAATGATCCAACCGGTCTCTCCATATTGACAACGATATTGGCAAACACTTCGATAGTCGGTTATTTAACTATCGAAGTAAAACAAACACCCATTCAAAACATCAAACAATCACTGGGCCATTTAATTTATATTTCATTAATTAAAACACTTCTCTACTTCCTTATCAATATTCATTAACAAATATTTTCAGTTATCATCTTGGCCTCTTACCCATTTGAAAAACATTTCCATATATTGCCTTCTTTTATTTTCTACACTTAGAAAATATTTTCTATTTATAATTAGAGAACATTCCAGTTACTTATTTCTTTCTCGACTATTCATTTATATAATTAGGAAATATTTATTATTATATTTCCAAACTCCCACCTATTTGGGTAAAAACGAATGTGGTGTAAAACATCGTTACAACCCGAAATACTGAATTCAACCAAATCTTATTCAAATCTTGATTATCGAGATTGAATCTTGCAACTTATCAGTTAATAATGAAAACAATCGAGTTGGGGTAAAATTACCTCTCAGACCTTGACTGAAAACATCTTTAACTTCAAAACAAACAAAACCATTATTCCTGAAAAATCAACACCATACAAACCAATTATTCCTTTTTAAACGTATATATGTTTCTCGTTCTATTACCAGATTATCGATTTCCATTTTGTTTATAATATTCTATTTTAAAATTCATTTACTTATCGAATTCAATATATATTGATATATTGATTTTCGTTATCAAATTATCTTAAAAATATTCTAACTCCTTAAATTTCTGGAAAATTTCGCCATAACCTCCTTTGTACCGGGAGCATCGGGAAAATCCCCAAACCGCCGCACAGGCCTCTCCATTCAAAAATAAAAAGAAAAAGCCAAGCGGCTTGCCGATTCGGTGCATAAAACCTCATATGGAATTTAAACGTGTACCTTTTTGTCGGGCACATGAACTAAAATCTTCATACATTTCATCCCATACCTGCTCAACCTATATTTACCTGTTTTCCAATTTATCCCAACTCAAACTGGTCATTCCTAACTCAATTTGCTAATTTATTCTTTAATTATCTATTTTGCCAAATCCTTTTATTTTGAACATATCGTGTTCAAATATATTTTAATTCGCTTATAAACAAGTAGAATTTCATTTCCAACTTGAGTTTCAAATTCGATTTTGAATATTAATCCATAAAACCAATTTACTTATCCAACGCCAATTTCGATTCAAAACTCGATTAACTATTTATTCTTCAAAATTGGTTAAATCTATTTAATAACTAAAAATCTGATTTTTATTTCAAAAATCATCTCACTTACTTCATTGGAGTTCATATTTATTTTATATCTCCAGTCTGGATTTTTCTAAAGGCAAATTCGGATTTTATTTCTTTAAAATCGTTTTATTTATTTAAATAAACCATTATGGTTTTATAATGGTTCAGGCGTTGTTTTTCTGAAAATTTGATTTTGACATAACTCAAAATCTATTCGATGAAATCCAGATTTTTCTCCTCCATTAGAAAACTATTATCAAATCGATCCTGATGTTTCTTGTTTCAAAGAATTCCGACTTTAATTGAGTTCTATACCCTCAATTGAAGATCGAATCGCCAATTTACGAACTGCCGCGCTGCGGCAAGTTCGTATTAATTATATTAACATATATAAACGTTTGAACTTCGTTTATAATAAATTCAACCCTATTCTGATATATTTTTAATATGTATATCAAATCAGTTTCCCAATCCAACATAATATTTTCGATTATCTATAATTGTCGATTTTTCTTTACTCGATAATATATTTATATATACTTCGATTTTCTACATTAAATTTCAATTCAATTCTTTTTAAATTTCCTATATTCAATTTCCATTTCAACTTTATTTAAATTCTATATTCAAATTCCCCTTTCAACTCTATTTGAATTATATATTCAAATTCCCATTTTAACTTTATTTGAATTCTATGTTGGAATTCTGTTTCAATTCTATTTCAAATTCTCTATAATCAAACTCCATTTGAATTTCTATATTAAAATTCTATATTTAAAATTTCTTTATCCAAATTCCATTTCACTTTCTATATTCAAATTCTATATTTGAATATCCTTTATATTTTCTATATTCAAATTCTATATTTGAATTCCGCTGAATTTCTATATTCAAACTCCATTTGAATTTCTAGTTTACCAATCATCTCTTGATAATTTACTCACTAAATTTATAAACATTCTTTATAAATTTACTTTTTTATTTTTAAACAAGTTCATTTCGAAATCTATTTAAAAACCAAAATATCATTTTGGAGTACTCCCTTTTATTCGACTTATCTATATAAGTATAGAATATATTTTCATGCCCTATCTCAGTTTCTATTTAAATTAAATTTAAATATCTCATCTGGGAATAAATCCATTTCTTTATAAATCCGACATAATCGAATTTTAAACATAAATCCTAAGGATTTATTCAACTTTATTTATATTTCGAATATCGGAATAAAGTTAATCGTATATTATTTAAAACGATTCTAAGTTCTTATTTTAAATTCATATTTGAATTTAAAATATCTAAATTATCCAGATGATAATCTTTTTCCTTTTTATTTACAAACACCTTTTATTTTACTTGTTTCTATATTAACCAAGTCTCGATTTCAAATTCAATTGAAATCAATATTTCTACTTTGAAAAATTTATCTTCCCTTTTCAGATTCACTCTTGTAGACTTTATTTCCTGAATCATCCAAATGAAATTTCTTTTTACTTCATTTGTAAACTTTGTTTATAAATGAACCACTTGTTTGATTCTTTAAAACAAGTTAATATTTTTATTCTATTCTAAATTCAAATTCTATTTTAGAAAAAATAGAATTTTCCTTTTAAATCTCAAATATTCCTTTTCATGATATTTTTAAATATTAGCACTTAGGCCCAGTGATATTTAAACACCAAACAACCAATTATTTATTTTTCTAACACATCATATATGACAATATATATGCAAACAAATAAATAAACAGATAATATATTTTTGAGGGATCCAGTTGGATCCCTCCAGCCCGTTTTCCTGCATCCACAGACTTTAGTCAACATAGTAATACCCATCCTGCTTTCGAGGCAGGATATTGTGGTATTAAGGTCATCCACTAATATATATTTGTGGGGCGCATAGGGAAATCATCCGCTATGAAACTACGGGCATCCGCTAATGAGACTGCTGGAACAATCCAATCAATCAACCCAATATATATATATAATAGTCAACCCTAAATAACTAAAATATATATTTAAAACAGTCAGAAAGCATCCAAACAAGCACAGACAATTATTTTTAACAGATAAAAATAATTCTAAATAAGGTGAGTGAGATTTACTCACCGTGATTATTTATTTGCTAATCCGATACGATTCTAACTTAAATTGAACGATGTTCAATTTAAATTAAAATCCCAAAGCTGATTCCAATTGACTTCAAAATTCCCAAAACCCGGTCCATTGTGAAGATAACTTTGTCTCGGTTGTAACTCAATTGTTTACATTTGAATCTGATTCAGTATGAACAAATATAGTCATTACAAATTGACTACAAATTAAGCTGATTTAATTTAATTAAAAGTATTTAACTAACTAACTAGTATTATATTTTCTTTTCTTTTCCTAGTTTGTATATCTATACAGTAAACTTATAAATTAACTAAATTAAATTATAAACTGATTACCTTTAATCCCATTTAAGTTCTTCTCCTGCTTCCACAAATTGGAATACAGTAGCCTACTTCCCATTTTCAAAATATTGTAGCACCCACTACGTTGAATCCTTCGAACCATATGCGAGCACCATTTCTCAAATCAATATCAGAGCTCCCACCGACTTCCCTTCTAAACACTACAACCATCGTTCAACAATTTACACAATCCAACCTTTACAAAATTTAAAGACCGAACTCCAGATCCCCCACTTCTACTTTCCACGCAAGCTCAAACTGCCATTCCAAACCATCATCTGTTTAAGTTCATCCTCAGTTTCAAACACCACCGTGGGTTTCGCTTTCCCTTCCCAATCAGTCTACCCCAATTCATCAAGTTCAACGTCAATACCTTCAAACCATTCTCAATGGCAATCCATTTTCGATGTTGACCTACAGGGAGTCAATCCAATATCACACGCGCCTCCCCAAACTGCTTCAAACACCATTGCAACACTGTTGCAAATCCACATAACCATCGTTATAACTCGCGATAGTGAACATCTCGAGTTCCAGAGGATCAAAATCGCGCCTCCAAATAGATCGAGCTTCACCAAATCCTCCCCCAAAACGAATGCGACTGTTGCTTCTAAGATTGAACTCGAGGCCCTCAGATTCAAATCGCAAATCTTTTATTCATTTTTATCGAAAGATTTGATTTCGATTTCAATTGGAAAAGGAAATCATTTTTCCTTTTAAACGATTTCAGTTTGTTCTGAACGGAGAATGAGGAATGTTGTTACTTTAATGAAATTTTGAAGAGGATTGGAATTTGATTTCTGAGGAACGAATTGAAAAAGAAACGATGGGAAGGGACTGTCGCAATGTATAGATGAAAATACTTGGGCATTAAGGAAATACAGTACAGTATATTAATGTGATTTGAGATAAAGCGATTTAATTTAATTTAAAAGGATTCTGATTTGATATAAAGCAATTCCTATTCTTTTTAAACAGATATCAATTTGATTTTGTACCTATCTACAATCAAATATCTCGGGGTCCATTAATTTAAACCACGAACCGCTGTTTTAACGTACCCACTATTGTTTCAACAGTGTAACACTACTCTGAACTAACTGAATATATTTTGATATTTAATTTGAACGTAAATATAAATAATCAAAATAAATTATTACAAATTAAATTTAAATTCAAAAACAAATAAATTCCTTGATATTAAATTATTATTATTATCTTTTAAATTCAAATAAAAATTCATATTAACCATTTGAATCATTTTGACTCCATTTTAAATTCAAATTGAATTATTTAAGGTCCTCGTATTACGATAATTATATCGATAATTCAATATAAAAATCGATTTATATTATCAGCTCAATAATATATCCAAAATAAATCGACCAGAAAATCTGGGTTGTTACAAACCTAAGGGATCAAATTCCGTAGGGTGAAACCCCCTTGGGATCAATGTCGTTCCCTCAAAGGTCAGATGATCCAAGCCCCACCTCTTAAGTCTGATTGTTTCACTTGTTGGGCCCCTCTATGTGATTCTAGATCGATATGGCTTATTGATTCCTCTATAAGTAAACCAATAGGGATCCAAATAAGTTCTTCTTTTGGCTTCTTTACACGGGACTCTGTTACTATTCAACCTCAACTTCTTATTCTATTTATTCTTGTATTCAAAACCATACTACGTTATAATATGTTAGTACAAATAATAGATTACACTAAGCGGACGTAAGCCAGAGTTTGTAGAACAATGTAAAAACCCTTGTGTTTTTTATTGTTTCTGTATTATTCTCTGATAGATTTGTAGTTTTAATTGATATTATGTGGATATTAATCTGTGATTTCATCAACTTGGATGTTAGACTCGATTGACTAAAATCGAGTCTAATAATTACAACTAGAAATTAATTATTAAATATTAATTACTTTGTACATGTAATTAATTAATATTAGTACTTATTATATGGATAATATTAATTTTTAATTTTTTTATATTAACTATTAATTATTTAATAATACCAAGATTTTCAAAAATATATTTAACATTTATTGTTTACTAATTAATTGACTAATATTAAATATTAATTGCTAATTAATTATTATATTAATTAGTTGTTAATTACTAACTATTAATAGAAATTATTCCAAATTTCAAAATAATTTTTAATCATTATTATCTAATAGTAGTTATTAATTACTACTTATTAATGTTTAAGTATTATTATTTACTAATTATCTATTTAATGTTAATTTTTTACTAATTATTGTAATTATTAATTTCTACTTATAACATATTTATTGCAATAGACAAGACCAAAAAAGTTATAATAGGTATCTGCTAAAACTAATGTAACGGCCCGCCCCGCACCAACCGACATTTACTCCAAAAGTGCGCTATGTACATGTCCAGTTAGCACAGGACGGTCGTCAGAAGGAAAGGAAAGAAGGAAATGAACTAACAAGGAACCTGTAGAATGTCTCACAGCGCATGGAATCAAAATATAATAATAACATAATCTTGACATAAAACAGGCGAGACAGTGCATAAGCTGAAAACTAAACCAACATAGCAGTGGAAATCCAAATACAGCTTATTACAACTTTCCAAATTTACTGTCTCTAAAACAAAAGAAAGGTAAAGTAGAAGATGCACGACTAATGCCCAAGTAGTGATCTTCAACAACACAGGGAGAATACTAAATATATATCATACGTGGAAGCCTCCTGCTCGTCTCCAGATCAGCTACCCGTGCATACCCAGCTAACCTGCCTCTAGTCTGCTCGTGTGAGCACACAGAGTAATAAGAAGAGACATAAAACTCTGGGTCAGACAAAAAGTCTGGTATGAGCGATAAGCAACAAAACAAATCAATAACAGGTATAATCCAATCATACCTGAACCTGCAACCAAAGAGTTAGCACTACATACTGTACAACCCTCTAAGGTGCCATTAACATATGGTGTAAGGAATACGGGGGTGGGGGTGTACATGTCATAGTGATGGCAAACAATCAAGCATAGCAACCATCCTCACATCTCTCACTCGGTGCGTAAAGCATACGATATCCACTACCTTGGTCACCTAATTCTTTGGGCCATGACGGAGTCTAACCCCGTACGACTATCACTACAAGCCCACTATCCGTCTCTCAGCGGTGAATCAAAGTTATGAATACCGACAACCCCTTTGCATACGTCCTGCAGAAGATTCCAATCATGAAGTGAACTCATTTGTTCCCAATTGGATCCTGAGCTCTAACTTCCATTTGGACTACTTTTGCATCTCGGGTTATTGGTCATCACCGGATCAGTTCGGATTCCCTCTTAACAATTGGTTCGGTTCGGCCTTCAACATCCTCTACTGGATCGGATCGGGTTCTCCAGCACGCCACGGTTCGGATCGTCGTCACTCTCATCGGGTCGGGTCGGGTCTCCAAGCTCAATCGCCAAGGATCAGTTCAGAGGTGGCTAAACGGATCGAGTCGGGGTCCTTCTGGCGATTCGGGTCGGGGTACTCTCCTCCAGGCCAAGTACAACGGTTCGTGCTCACCATCTTTGAACGGATCGGGTCGGAGCTGCTGGCGGATCGTGGGGAAGAGTCCAACATCGGTTTGGTTTGGGTCTTCATTGCCGATCCGATCCGGTCCAGTATCCTGCATTTTCCTGCAACTTCCAACGACGGTTTATACGCCTCTCGACGGCGTTTTCGACCATTTTAACTATTCTAATCAATCACAAAGCATACCACAAAGTCATAGCAACAAGTAGAAGTGACCTCAAACACCAAAACAACAATATGATAGGTTAAAATGGATCAAACATAGCCAAAACCCCATATTTTCTCTTAAGCATGTTTAGGTGAAACTAATGATATGATTAGCAAAACTTAATCAAATTAAACCAAATTTCTAACAGAGGTCTAAAACATTTTTTAAAAATTTATAAATATTTTTCCAGAATTTATTAATGTATAAATTCTCTAATATTCACTAATTACCTTTAATTAACCGTAATTAGTGCAAAACTATGCAAATCACTCACCTTGGCCACAAATAAAATACCAAATCTGAAATGAATCTCTTTTTGGCGTGAATACCGATGTCTAACAGCAGCTCTAACCTTACCTTGGTGTTAATCCTCTTTGATTTGGTGTTGCTAAGCTCAATTCTTGATTAGAAAGTGATTTGGAGATGTTTTAGAGGTTGGAGGCCATTATTAGAGTTTCTAAGAGGTAAATAGCGGCTAGAATGCTGAAATAGAATGAAAACCTAACTCGTTTCAGCCTCCCCTTAACCCTAATCCCGAAATGGGTTATGTGCCCATTTGCTAATCACTTCATTTGGCCTAGTTAAGCAGTTTTTCACCATCTGAACTTCTCTCAGCCATATCTCCCAAACGGTGAGTCCGTTTTTCGCATGTGACTACTCTACGGAGAGTTAAACCATCAAACAAATCTTGTGGAAGTGGTTTCAGGTCAAAATTCCATTCCAATCAAAAGTTATGGCCAAAACAATATCGGCTAGGGGCAAAAAGGTCATTTAAAAATCGGCAAAAATCATGAACATGGGAAATGACCCCAATAGTTGTCTCCCAAAGTTACATGACCATACGACTTCATACGAAAAAGAAATAAATATTCTACGATCCTAGATATGTAGAATGCGGGTTGTTACATTCTTCCCCCCCCTTAAGAAATTTCGTCCCCGAAATTCCTTAACCTAAAACATACAAAGGATCCCGCATGCCTACCAACCATATACAACAATCAAACTTGCAAAACAAACAGAACCATTCTGCCCTAACATTTGGTTTACTAACAAGGGAAGAATCATCGCCGCTAAAATCTTACCAGGCAAAGAACTTTGGATACGACTTTCTTATGTCATTCTCTACTTCCCAAGTACAGTCGTTCTCTCGCCATCGATTCCCATCTCTACCTTAGAGGTAACTTCTAATAGGTTGGGATCGTCCCTCTAACTGGAACCGGTCCACTTAATCAAGATCGTTCTAATCGTCAAGCTTACCAGCGTTTCTGAATCCAATTCACACTTGGGTCTGACGTCATATCCCGTGATATACTCTAGTTGCTTCCATTCCAGAAAAATAGCCTCTAAACTGGCACGTCTCTTACTCAGTGCATCAGCTATCGCACCCAGTCCGATACTATGGCATTCGTCTATACTGTCATTTTCTTAGGTAATCCAAACCTATATGCCAAATTTTCCACTACATTCCAAATGTCCTTTCAAGCCTAACTTGAGTCCTTACATTCGTATTGCACGTCCAACGTACATTCACTTCCTAGAGGCAGACTAGACCCATCCAATGACCCTAGGCACTACACCAATATCTGCACTGTACGTCTAACGTACATTCACCTTCTATAGGTGAACTAGATTCATCCAATGAACCCAGGTACCCTACCCATATTCATACTGCACGTCCAACGTACATTCACCTTCCAAAGGTGAACTAGACTCATCCAATGAATCTAGGTACTCTACCTATATCCGTACTGTACGTCCAACGTACATTCACCTTCCAAAGGTGAACTAGACTCATCCAATGAATCTATGTACTCTACCTATATCCGTATTGTACGTCCAACGTACATTCACCTTCCAAAGGTGAACTAGACCCATCCAATGAATCTAGGTACTCTATTATGAGTCCAAGTCCAACTGAAACTCATATATCCGTTGAATCTCCAAGACAACGGATGCTCACAATGCCCAACATACTTCAAGTCTAACATAAAGTATCTTACACTCGTCATATCACCATGATCAACGAACTTACCCTATTTCCATTCAACAGGATCCTACAGGTGATACTCAAGAGAAGAAAGGTAAGAACAAACACAACAACCATAGCATCCATCAAACAAATCCTATCTATCACCTGCTAAAGCCATGAATACGTCAATACCTGTATGTCTGGTCCAACCAACATCAATAACTAATGGAAACTCTGCCTCCAAATGGACTACCGTACGTCCAACGTACGTTTATCCTCCAAGGATAACTAGATCACGTCCAACGGATCCAAGGTAAGTGGGCATCCCCAGATACCCCTGCTTTTAGTCCGCCTGAAACACTCGAGTCCCACCTAAGTCTATCCATTATCTTGATGCGCTCTCGAGTCCAACTCGAGTCAATCCAATTCCTTGCATCCTTCTCGAGTCCAACTCGAGTCAATCTATTACCAATAAACTCAGACCCAGTCTTGAGTATCCATTACCTACCAACCCTAGTCCAACATGAGTCGTCCCCCTATTCGTTGCAGCTCCTAGATCAACGAATACTTATTTTCTTTTACGAGTTCAAGTCCAACTTGAATCGTCCTAACCTTCATTGCATCTTCCATGATCAACGAACTCATCCTATTCCTTCAAAGTTCTACTATCCAAAGAGAACATCAGCATAGGGTCCTAAACAATCCATTACTTTGCATCTTTCTCGAGTCCCAGTCGAGTCATCTCATAACCTTATCGAGTCCAACTCGGGGCAGTCCATACTATCGAATAGTCTTATCCTGTCACAGCTGCCCATCACTCCTCGAGTAAACCAAGGTATCATCCAATGAAAATCATAACGACTACTTATCCCTGACGCAAACCATCCTAGTCAAACTCGATATTCCCCAAGCACAAGCCCCAAAGGCCTAAACCAATATCAGACAAGCACCTAAGGAACATCTCCTCCGAATTCGGACAATCCACGCGAAGTGATACTAGCGAAACAACTAAGCACTGGAGCACTCATTTGCCTCCCAGAGACAACTAGGACTTAATACAACGATAACCTCTCAGCTTCCTTGACTCCAGTTACTATCGCCATCACTAGGTAGGTACCTAATACCACCCCATTCCTTTAGAGTAGATTGACTCCCCAAATAATGCTAAACCCAGTAAAGCCCAACACAAAATAATCATAAACAAACATACATCCATGGCTCGATAAGACCACGTTACGGTAAATCATACTGAGGCTAATCGCACCACCAATCGGGTTCGTCACTACTAAAGGTCTGTCGGCTAACTCAGGTTTGTCAAACAAAACCTGATCAAAACAACTTAAATAGAAAGCATGCCTCGAATAACGACACCTTTTTCCTTTGGCGCCGCAGTTGGGACATTCGATGAAGAAGGAACAACGTTGATAGCATATGCTCTCACGATCTGCTTCTCCCTAGGAGGTCGTGGACATTCATTCTTGTGATGTCCCGCTTGGCCACAATTAAAGCTCTTCCTTTCCCCAGGCTTTTCCCGACAATCTCTGGCATAGTGGCCCTTCTTGCCACAGCTAAAGCACTTGCCATCTTTCTTACTTTTCTTATTCTAACCATCCATGGCTTGGTCTTGTTTCCTCTTATTTTGGGAATTATTACTGCCTCCATCGCCTGCTTGCGACTTTGGCTCATCCGCAGATGTAATAGCAACCTCTGTCTTTAGCTTAGGGTAAAGACTTTCCGATCTCAATGATTTCCTTACGATCGACTCAAACGTCTCATCGATGTGGTTAATAAGCCTCTCCCCCAAGTACTGATCCAAGCCAGTGATGAATTTCTCGTTCTTCTTCTCGGCATTATCAATAAGAGATAACCCATGCTTGGACAAGGTGTCGAATTCGGCAATATACTTCGAGACAACTCTGCCATTCTTCTTGAGTTCCAAGAACTTCCAAAACAATTCTGACTTCTGAGCAGCTAGGATAAACTTATCACTGAAACGAGTTCTAAACTGATCCCTAGTGACTTGATCCTCTGGGGTAGCTGCCTTAATAGCATTCCACCAATTCATTGCCCGTCCTTGTAGCTGACGGGATGCTAGCCTTCTCTTTATCGCATCCTCGATACCCAAGTCGTCGAAGATACGATCACAGCTATCCAACCAATCCTGAACATCTGTGGCCGACTCTGTTCCGTGGAACGGCTTCCCACCAAGGTTAGTGTAATCCTTGCACAACTTGGCGAAATCGGCACTAGGCGCCTGCACTACTGGACCACCACCATTACCGGCATTGGGGGATGCCCTCTGCACATCCCTAAGCATCTCTCTCATGAGGTCAGTAAACATCTTCCTCATGCCAGCAGCATTCCCATTATTGGCTCCCCTACTGGCACCTCTCGTGTATCGGCTCATCGTTCAATCTGTAAACAGAAAACGATTAACCATCTCCATAGTGGTGCTAGTGCAGTGCGACTTTATCCTTAGCTATACTAATAGTATATATATAGCTTTTAAAAACCAAAATAATCACAAATACGCGCTCTCATATACGTATACTATCTCTCCCTGATGACTTTCCTAGGTTAACTACGCAACCTAGAGCTCTGATACCAAATGTGACGGCCCGCCCCGCACCAACCGACATTTACTCCAAAAGTGCGTTGTACACATGTCCAGTTAGCACGGGACGGTCGTCAGGAGGAAAGGAAGAAGACGAAGAATCAACAAGGAACCTGTAGAATGTCTCACAACGCATGGAATCAAAATATAATAATAACATAATCTTGACATAAAACAGGCGAGACAGTGCATAAGTTGAAAACTAAACCAACATAGCAGCGGAAATCCAAATACAGCTTATTACAACTTTCCAAATTTACTGTCTCTAAAACAAAAGAAAGGTAAAGTAGAAGATGCACGACTAATGCCCAAGCAGTGATCTTCAACAACACAGGGAGAATACTACATATATCATACGTGGAAGCCTCCTGCTCGTCTCCAGATCAGCTACCCGGGCATACCCAGCTAACCTGTCTCTAGTTTGCTCGTGTGAGCACCCAGAGTAATAAGAAGAGACATAAAACTCTGGGTCAGACAAAAAGTCTGGTATGAGCGATAAGCAACAAAACAAAACAATAACAGGTATAATCCAATTATACCTGGACTTGCAACCAAAGAGTTAGCACTGCATACTGTACAACCCTCTAAGGTGCCATTAACATATGGTGTAAGGAATACCGGGGTGAGGGTGTGCATGTCACGGTTCAGATCGGATCGGATCGGGTTCTCCAGCACGCCACGGTTCAGATCTTCATCACTCTCATCGGGTCGGGTCGGGTCTCCAAGCTCAATCGCCACGGATCAATTCAGAGGTGGCTAAACGGATCGGGTCGGGGTCCTTCTGGCGATTCGGGTCGGGGTACTCTCCTCCAGGCCAAGTACAACGGTTCGTGCTCACCATCTTTGAACGGATCGGGTCGGAGCTGTTGGCGGATCATGGGGAAAAGTCCAACATCGGTTCGGCTCGGGTCTTCATTGCCGATCCGATACGGTCCAGTATCCTGCATTTTCCTGTAACTTCCAGCGACGGTTTATACGCCTCTCGACGGCGTTTTCGACCATTCTAACTATTCTAATTAATCACAAAGCATATGTAACGGCTGGGAATTTTCGACTCCTCGAGAGTCGAAAATCCCGAGACGTTAGTGAAAGAAAGTAGAGGGTGAGGAAGAAAAGATAGAACTAATAGAATAGAAGAAGAAGAAGAACTTACATCATCAGAGTAAACACGAATCTCACAGCGGAACGAATAAAATATAACATAACTTTGAAATACAAATCAGTACTCGTATATACATACCATTTCAAAGTACAACACTTAACAACACAGCGGAATAATAATAGCTATAATCCTGAAGCCTCCTGCTTCAAGCTCTCCAAGTGTATCTGTAAAATCCCGACTACTTGACTGCCCATACAAATTTAGGCACCCAAGAATTTAGGGAAAACAAACAAAATAAACTCCAGGTCAGTCATGGGACTGGTGTGAATAAAACTCCAACACATGGTTAAATAAAGGATATCTTTCTGATATTATAATAATGTCTAAATACAAATAGATATCAATCTAGCAGAACGCTTGCATCTCACGTTCCACATACATAGTATACAAATAAAACCGTGAGCGCTTATTGGAGATTGGATTCCAACAGACAAGGTATGGGAGCACCTTCCGATCAGTGTACTCTAGAGGAGATACACTAGGGTTCGACAAGAACGTCTTGCAACCCGGCCACACATGACCGTCCACTCATTTAGCTTGAGTGTAACGAATATATTATCACCGATGGTTGGGATCAACAACCATCCTTCCCGATAAGGGACAACTGTAACACCCCGAATTTTAATTAATACTAAAATTCACTAATTACAGGATAAATAATCTCAGACATGGGAATTGGGGGTAACGGGCTGCGTTATTGCGTTCGTCTCGGAAAAATACGCGAAATAGAGTCCGAGTTTTCGAGAATCGGAGTCCGTATGGCCCGGTTATGGCCCAAAGAAGTTTGCAGAAAATTTAGAGCTAAAAACAGATTTAGAAACTTAAATTCAGATTTTAAATTAGAACCAGCGGGGCCAGGCGGGAAGATTCCCGCCCTAAGCATGTCGACAGGGCTGTCGACTTGCCTGTCGACTTGCCTGTCGACACGGCGTGTCGAACCAGGGTGCTTGGGTGCACCAGATCTGGTTTTCTGGCTAGGTCTGGGCTGGGTTCTAGAGATTTCCTAAATCTAACGGACCTAATCTAATCTAGGGTTAATCTAAGGGCCTAAAACACTCTCCTAATCTATAAATACACCCTAAACCTACCTTAATCCATACTAAAAATAGAAATGAAGACCTCATGCCGCCAAATTAAATCCTAGAAGGAGTTTCCACTAATCTAAGAAGGAAGTTGCAAGCTAATCCCTCTCAAATCATTCTCTAATCATCACCATCTTCATATTTAGCAACTAATTCCACTTCATAAGTTGGTTAATTTTGGGTTTGGTGAGTTTCTATCACTTTAACATCAATTGTTAAAGTAAGTAGATTGGGTGTAATGAGACTTATGGTCTTGGATGCGGATTAGTGAGTTTGAATCATTTGTAATGATATGCTATTCCATGTTTCTCTATATATATGCATAATTAATAAGTGAGTTTATGCATGTTTGATAAGTTGGTTTATGCATGCTTAACAAGTTGGTTTATGCATATTTAACAAGTGGATTTATGCATGTTTAATATGTGGGTTTATGCATATTTAATAAGTGGATTTATGCATGTTTAACAAAGTGAGTTATGCAAGTTCATATGCATGTTATGTATATGTTTAAATGCAAGTTTAACATGATTTGCAAGTTATGAATGCTTATGCAAGTATATGAATGCTTATGCAAGATATGTATATGTTTAAATGCAAGTTTAACATGATTTGCAAGTTATGAATGCTTATGCAAGTATATGAATGCTTATGCAAGATATGTATATGCTTAAATGCAAGTTTAACATGATATGCAAGTCATGCATGCTTATGCAAGTATGTGAATGTTTATGCAAGTATGTGAATGCTTATGCAAGTATGTAAATGCTTATGCAAGTATGTGAATGCTTATGCAAGTTATGTGTATGCTTAAATGCATGTTTAACATGTTATGCAAGTTATGAGAATGCTTATATGCAAGTTCAACATGTTATGCAAGATATGTGTATGATAATATGCAAGCTCATATGTCATATGTTATGCAAATCATGTGTGTGATAATATGCAAGTTTGGGTTATATGTAGTTGGGTTAATATATGCTCATATATGCAAGTTGACATCCTCTTAACCCATGACAAAGTTGTATGCTAAACCCATGATATTTGTGATGATCTTCCCCTTATTTATGTCATGAAATGAGAACGATTTACGTGGGGAACGATGGGGTTGGTAAATATGTTAATAAAAGTATGATTGGGTATGATTAAGCATACCATAAAAATAAATTACCATAAGTGGGAATTTACCTATTGAGTTAGGTCTACCCCATGGGAATTTACCTATTGAGTTCGGTCTACCCATGTTATGGAAAACTTGATATTAATTAGGGATAATTAATATGGGGGTGATTAATTAGGTGTAATTAATCGACTAAGACATGAGGTTGGACTCATTTGTAGTGTAAAACTGCCCGGACCCGACCGGCTTAACCAGTTGCTACAAATGTCAGCCCAATGTGAGAGGTCTTAGCCATAAATTAAATACGTGATTAAAGTAAAGACACGAGGTTAGGCTCTGTTATGACGTAAGACTGCCCGGACTCTACCGGCTTAACCAGGCGGTCATAACAGCCAGTCTAATGTGGGAGGTCTTTATGGGAGATCACGGTCTTAATGAATTAAGAAACACTTAACCATATTAGCATGTAGTGGGACATGAGGGGTTAAGTGGGTGCCTTGGGTGGCATGTGGAAATTTTGTGGTTGCCTTGGGTGGCATGTGGAATCTAGTGGGTTGCCTTGGGTGGCAATAGAAAATACGATTAGAATACTTAACCAAGTGGAAACATGTAATTAAACATGATTAAAGGGTTAAGTGGGATACACTAGATATATGACAAGCTTAGGTGGGTAGCTTGTGGGGGCCCATTTCAACCAATATCCCAAACGTATCTTTGTGGGCTCGACCCATGTCGAGTGATGGGACACGCATATTGGGCTTGATAATAAGAGGCCAAAACGGGTTAGCGGTGGCAACGCAAGTCCAACGGGTTTCATATGCGTGTGTGGGCCCGGGCTGGTAGATAAGCCGTTGTTGCATCGTGTAGATATAAAGCCGTGCACCGTTGATAGTATTGGGTAGCCACTTTAGGGGAGTGATACACCCCACTGTGGGACCAGCACGGGTATCTACGGTAGGGAGCCGATCGATGGGGAGTAGTGGGTACACCTAATAAAGATAGGGGCAGACGGCACCTATGTAGGGGTACACGAAACTACTGGGTAAGAATTACTAAGTATACCTAGTGGAGATAGGGGCAGACGGCACCTATGTAGTGGCTAGGGGTACACGAGACTACTGGGGAAATTTTCTAAGTCCTTAGAGGGGATCAACCTTTAAGTAGGAATGACTGGTGTGGTGCAGTTAGTAATTATCCTTGGGTGGGTAGATGCGTCCTTACGGTTATCTTAGTTTATCCTAAGTCTACCAAGCTGCTTAGTGTAGCCATTCATCCCCAGATATTACCGTAGGTCAAGTTTATGTCTTCTCTGGTTACTTTAATGATTGTATTGTTAAAGTTATAGGGCTCACTCAGACGTATGTATGACCCCGTTGTTTTTATCTTTTTCCCAACCCTCAGGTCCTACGGTGGATCCTAGCAGTAGTAGAGCTTGATCGAATTGCTGTTCCAGTCTTTAGGAGCTTGGATAGATGTAAAGCTCCAGTTATCCAGTTATCTTTCCTTTTGTTCTGGCTATTGTATGAGAGAGTGGGATTATGTACTTCTTTATTTTGATGGATATTGTACTTGAATTTTATCGTGGTTTTATGATGTAACCAGACATGTTTATTTCCGCTGTTATGAGATGATGTTTAAAATTTTCAAGTACTATTTATATCTGTCTTGTTGTAATTTTTCTGTTCTATATTCACTAAAATACTCCACCGATGCTATGGCATTCCCTTAGTGAGTGACCATAGCGGGTGTGGGGTGTTACACGTGGTATCAGAGCAAAGGTTACCGGAACAGATAAAATTTTTAGAAAACTATTTTTCTAAAACATTTTTGGAAAAGATATTTTCAAAAACATGTCTTTTAAGAGAAAAGTTTTTGAAGGAAAAGCATAATCCCCAATAGCCATATCTATATCCTTCGAATTCTCCGTTTTGAATCTTTCCTTTTTCGTTTCAGTATGGCCGAGAATCTTAACCTTCCGGAGTGTGTGACGGTACCAGTATGGTATAGGAGATTGATGGAGGCTAGGGCCACCACTGCGGGTCCAGCAAATGTTCCTCCACCAACCGTAGCACCCGATCTTCCTCCTCCCCCTCCTCCTCGCACGGATACTTTTGCTAAGACTTGCAAGGAATTTAAAGCTATGGGAGGGAAACCTTTTCAAGGATCTGAAACCTTTGTGGAGGCTAGAGATTGGCTTAAAGAGGTGGAAGAGTTGATGGATATCTTTGAGATGGAAGAAGGGAAGAAAGTCAAGTTGGCTGCTTGGTTAATGAAGGGAGAGGCCTCATTCTGGTGGGAGGTCACTAATGGAGAACGCCCCGTTGACTCTTGGGCGGATTTTAGGCAAAGATTTGTGGCAAAGTTTCTCTCAAGGGCGGAGGAAAACTTGTATATGGAAAGATTCTTGACTCTAAAGCAAGGGAATCTCTCGGTGAAGGAATATGTCAACAAGTTTAATCAATTGGCAAGGTTTGGCCTAGATATGGTGAATACACCAGAGAAGAAGGCTTTGAGGTTCGTGAAAGGCTTGAATGAACCGATGCATGGGTTGGCTATGACTCATATCCCTATGGGGGCCACCTTTGAGAAGCTAGTTGACATGGCACTCATGTATGAAGAAGAGAAGGGTCCCAATGCTAATAGGGCACCCGAGAAGAAGGGAGATCAAAAGAGACCTCAGCAACAACAACAAAGCAAAGGTGGGAAAGGCAACGGTGGCAAGGGCAAGAAGAAGAAGTGTTTCAATTGTGGGACACCTGGCCACCTAAGCAAGGATTGTCGCAAGAAGAAGAAGACTGGCTGCTTCCACTGTGGCGAAGCAGGGCATTTAGTGAAGGATTGCCCTAAGAAGGGGCAAAGGACGGGGTCTACCTCAGGAGGACAGGTGCAAGCTCTTATGGCACCGAGTCAGGCTAGGGGGCAAGTACAGGCTCTCGCAGTACCACCAATTCAGGAAAGAGGTAGAACTATCTCCGTTGAAAGTCTGGTTTTTCTATTTGATCATCCTGTTCGTACATTGTTTGATTCAGGCGCATCGCATTCATTTATTTCATCATCATTAGTTGAGTTACTGCACTTAGACACCAGTCTGGTAGATGATCCCTTGGTTGTTTCAAACCCAATTGGGGGCTCCACTTATTTGTCCATGATATGTTTGGGTTTGAAGATTTCTATACTTAGCATTGAGTTTAGATGTGATGCTTTTGTGTTGGGCTTCACGGGCTATGGGTTGATTTTGGGCATGGACTGGTTATCCAGTAATGGTGCCGTTCTTGATTGCGAAAGGAGAGTTGTTAGGCTCATGACTCGCTTGGGTAACACTCTCGAGATTTCTTGTAATCCCAGGGACTCTGTTATGCTAAGTTATCTTGAATCGCTTGACGCTTCGGTCGAGAGTTTGCAATCTGTTAGAGTGGTCCGGGAATATCCGGATGTGTTTGAGGAGGTGAAGGGCTTACCTCCGAAGCGGGAGATTGACTTCCGAATATATTTGGTGGATAATGCTAAACCAGTATCTTTACCAGTGCGCCACATGGCTCCTCGTGAGAGGAGGGAACTCCATAAGCAAGTGGGGGAGTTGCTTGAAAAGGGGTTCATAAGACGAAGTATATCGGAGTGGGGTGCTCCAGTAGTATTTGCTACGAAGGCGGATGGGTCCCTCAGACTTTGTGTAGACTATAGAGAACTCAACAAGCTCACAAAGAAGAATAGACACCCATTGCCGAGGATTGATGATCTTTTCGATCAGTTGGTTGGCGCTTCAGTATTTTCTCAGTTCGACTTAGCCACGGGGTTTCATCAGTTGAGGGTGGCTGAGGATAGCATAGACAAGACTGCCTTTAGGACTCCTGATGGTTTCTATGAGTGGCTAGTGATGCCATTTGGGTTGACGAACGCCCCTGCATACTTCGTTGATTTGATGAGTAGGGTGTTCAGGGAGTTCCTTAATAAATTCGTGGTGGTCTTTGTGGATGATATCTTAGTATTTTCTAAGAGCGAAGAAGAGCATGCCCTACATCTTGGGGAGGTATTGAAGACTCTTCGAGCACATAGCCTTAAGGCTAAATTCTCTAAATGTCACTTCTGGCGGAAAGAGGTGCGGTTCTTGGGGCACGTGGTCTCCAAGGAAGGGATAGCTGTGGATCCCGCGAATTTAGTATCAATTCAGGATTGGTAGGTTCCGAAAAATGCTACCGAAGTAAGAAGTTTCTTGGGGTTGGCGGGTTATTATAGGAAGTTTATTAAAGACTTCGCGAAGATATCAGCCCCATTAACCCGCTTAACAAAGAAGAATCTTGTTTTCACATGGGACGTAGATTGTGATGATGCGTTCCGACGGTTAAAGAGAGCTTTAACCACCGCTCCAGTTTTAGTGTTGCCAGATGGGAGCAAGCCATTTGTTGTCTATACCGATGCCTGTGGGACAGGACTTGGCGCAGTCTTAATGAAAGAGGGAAGGGTAATAGCCTACGGTGGAAGGCAGTTGAGGGCACATGAGAAAAATTACCCTACCCATGATCTAGAGCTGGCCGCTATTGTTTTTGCGCTTAAGATTTGGCGTCATTATCTTCTTGGTGAGAGATTCGAGTTGTTCACTGACCATAAATCATTGAAGTACTTATTCTCTCAGAAGGATTTAAACTTAAGACAGCAAAGGTGGATGGAGTTCTTAGCATCCTATGATTTCGAGATAGCGTATACCCCTGGCAAGGGTAACGTGGTGGCGGACGCCTTGAGCAGGAAGAGGTTGTCCTTGAGTCCATTGTTCGTGGAACGACGAAGCTTGGAATTTATCTCGATGTTTGATTTCAGACCTTCCATTGACTATGTACCCGGTTTGCTAGCTTCTTTGGAAGTTAGACCTACTCTTTTGGGGCGGGTTGGAGAAGCACAGAGGTGCGACCCACAGTTGGTTGAGTTAGTAGAGAAGCTCATAAGGGGGGAGTCGTCCAGCCATTTGAGTAGGTACACCCTAGACGATAGGGGGTGCTTGCGTAGAGACGGTAGACTTTGTGTACCGCAAGACGAGGGTTTGAGGAAGGCTATTCTTGATGATGCACACCGTTCTAGGATGACCATTCATCCCGGTGGGGACAAGATGTACCAAGACATGAAGAGGGTTTTCTTCTGGGACGGTATGAAGAAAGATGTGGCCGAGTATGTCGCTCGATGTTTGGTGTGCCAGCAAGTGAAGGCGGAGCAAAAGAAGCCTGGTGGGTTGCTTCACCCATTGGAAGTTCCGCAATGGAAGTGGGATAGCGTCTCGATGGATTTTATTGACGGGTTACCCAGATCGAGAAAGGGTAATACGGGAATTTGGGTGGTAGTAGACAGGCTTACTAAGAGCGCCCATTTCATACCTGTGAAGAGCAAGAGGACCGCTCCATGGATAGCTTCTGTATATCTTCGAGAGATAGTTCGATTGCATGGGGTACCCTCTAGCATAGTGAGTGATCGAGATCCTATCTTCACTAGCGAGTTCTGGAGAAGTTTGCAAGAAGCAGTGGGGACTCAATTGTGTCTGAGCACCGCATATCATCCTCAGACAGACGGCCAGACTGAGAGGGTGAATCGTGTTCTAGAAGACCTTTTGAGGCTTTGTATCTTAGATTTTGGAGGTACATGGGAAGAGCATCTTCCATTGGTGGAGTTCGCATATAATAACAGCTTTCAGTCCAGCATTGGTATGGCTCCTTTCGAAGCTCTCTATGGAAGGCCTTGTCGATCACCTACATGTTGGTGGGAATCTACGGATAAGATCTTGCTTGGGCCTGATATGGTTAGGGAGACTTCAGAGAAGGTCGATTTGATTCGAAGAAGGATGAAAGCAGCGCAAGATAGGCAAAAATCTTATGCGGACAAGAGAAGGACGGATCTTGAGTTTGAGGTTGGGGATATGGTTTTTGTTAAGGTATCTCCGTTGAGAAATGTTGTTCGCTTTGGATCCGTTGGGAAGTTAGCACCGAGGTTTGTTGGACCGTTTCCTATTAAGGAAAGGATTGGACGGATGGCATATAGAGTGGAGTTGCCCGACAGACTTAGTGGTGTGCATGATGTATTCCATGTGTCCCATTTGAGGAAATGCTTACATGAGACCGCAGAGGTGGTAGAGCCGAGCTTGCTTAGAGATGTAGAGATAGAGCGTGATGCGACTATTCGACGAGCTCCTACTCGCATCCTTGGGTCAGAGACTAGGAAATTGAGGAATCGAGAGGTTCAGCTAGTCAAAGTGCAATGGGGAGAAGATGAGAGCAACGTGACTTGGGAGACGGAAGCGAAGATGCGTTCATTGTACCCATTTCTTTTTGAGGGTACGTCTTTACTTTATCCTTTATCGCTTGTCTAGTACTTATTTTATCTTTGGTATGTCCTCTCGTTAGTACCTTTGACCTTTAGATAGGGTAAACCTATGGTTGAAACATGTGTTTGAGACATGTTATGGTTGATGGATGCAAGTGGATGCAAGTGTTTGCTAGTGGTTGCTCGTGGATGCATATACACACACTCTAGGCACTAGATCGGCTCAGTCACTTCATATTGCATATTGCATAAAATTGTGTGTAGGAAGATATATTTATGGATGTATAATGGTTGTGTTATCACATGGATGATGCATTTTGGTGAATGATTGTGCACTCATGTAGATATTGTATGTGTCGATAGGGTTCTCTCGCATACATAATGGATGCATGGCACTATCATGGTTTGCATATGTTCATACATTAGATAGGGAACATATACACACACTTTGTGCATTTGCTCATACATCATTAGAAACTGTTTAAGGACAATGGACGCCCGTGGTTGATGATTTGAGTAGATGGTTGTTTGGATGGTAGGATATGCATTCTCCTTAGCTTAGAGATTTCGGGGACGAAATCCTTTAAGGAGGGGAGAATGTAACACCCCGAATTTTAGTTAATACTAAAATTCACTAATTACAGGATAAATAATCTCAGACATGGGAATTGGGGGTAACGGGCTGCGTTATTGCGTTCGTCTCGGAAAAATACGCGAAAAAGAGTCCGAGTTTTTAAGAATCGGAGTCCGTATGCCCGGTTATGGCCCAAAGAAGTTTGCAGAAAATTTAGAGCTAAAAACAGATTTAGAAACTTAAATTCAGATTTTAAATTAGAACCAGCGGGGCCAGGCGGGAAGATTCCCGCCCTAAGCATGTCGACAGGGCTGTCGACAGGCCTGTCGACAGGGGTGTCGACTTGCCTGTCGACACGGCGTGTCGAACCAGGGTGCTTGGGTGCACCAGATCTGGTTTTCTGGCTAGGGCTGGGCTGGGTTCTAGAGATTTCCTAAATCTAACGGACCTAATCTAATCTAGGGTTAATCTAAGGGCCTAAAACACTCTCCTAATCTATAAATACACCCTAAACCTACCTTAATCCATACTAAAAATAGAAATGAAGGCCTCATGCCGCCAAATTAAATCCTAGAAGGAGTTTCCACTAATCTAAGAAGGAAGTTGCAAGCTAATCCCTCTCAAATCATTCTCTAATCATCACCATCTTCATATTTAGCAACTAATTCCACTTCATAAGTTGGTTAATTTTGGGTTTGGTGAGTTTCTATCACTTTAACATCAATTGTTAAAGTAAGTAGATTGGGTGTAATGAGACTTATGGTCTTGGATGCGGATTAGTGAGTTTGAATCATTTGTAATGATATGCTATTCCATGTTTCTCTATATATATGCATAATTAATAAGTGAGTTTATGCATGTTTGATAAGTTGGTTTATGCATGCTTAACAAGTTGGTTTATGCATATTTAACAAGTGGATTTATGCATGTTTAATATGTGGGTTTATGCATATTTAATAAGTGGATTTATGCATGTTTAACAAAGTGAGTTATGCAAGTTCATATGCATGTTATGTATATGTTTAAATGCAAGTTTAACATGATTTGCAAGTTATGAATGCTTATGCAAGTATATGAATGCTTATGCAAGATATGTATATGTTTAAATGCAAGTTTAACATGATTTGCAAGTTATGAATGCTTATGCAAGTATATGAATGCTTATGCAAGATATGTATATGCTTAAATGCAAGTTTAACATGATATGCAAGTCATGCATGCTTATGCAAATATGTGAATGTTTATGCAAGTATGTGAATGCTTATGCAAGTATGTAAATGCTTATGCAAGTATGTGAATGCTTATGCAAGTTATGTGTATGCTTAAATGCATGTTTAACATGTTATGCAAGTTATGAGAATGCTTATATGCAAGTTCAACATGTTATGCAAGATATGTGTATGATAATATGCAAGCTCATATGTCATATGTTATGCAAATCATGTGTGTGATAATATGCAAGTTTGGGTTATATGTAGTTGGGTTAATATATGCTCATATATGCAAGTTGACATCCTCTTAACCCATGACAAAGTTGTATGCTAAACCCATGATATTTGTGATGATCTTCCCCTTATTTATGTCATGAAATGAGAACGATTTACGTGGGGAACGATGGGGTTGGTAAATATGTTAATAAAAGTATGATTGGGTATGATTAAGCATACCATAAAAATAAATTACCATAAGTGGGAATTTACCTATTGAGTTAGGTCTACCCCATGGGAATTTACCTATTGAGTTAGGTCTACCCATGTTATGGAAAACTTGATATTAATTAGGGATAATTAATATGGGGGTGATTAATTAGGTGTAATTAATCGACTAAGACACGAGGTTGGACTCATTTGTAGTGTAAAACTGCCCGGACCCGACCGGCTTAACCAGTTGCTACAAATGTCAGCCCAATGTGAGAGGTCTTAGCCATAAATTAAATACGTGATTAAAGTAAAGACACGAGGTTAGGCTCTGTTATGACGTAAGACTGCCCGGACTCTACCGGCTAAACCAGGCGGTCATAACAGCCAGTCTAATGTGGGAGGTCTTTATGGGAGATCACGGTCTTAATGAATTAAGAAACACTTAACCATATTAGCATGTAGTGGGACATGAGGGGTTAAGTGGGTGCCTTGGGTGGCATGTGGAAATTTTGTGGTTGCCTTGGGTGGCATGTGGAATCTAGTGGGTTGCCTTGGGTGGCAATAGAAAATACGATTAGAATACTTAACCAAGTGGAAACATGTAATTAAACATGATTAAAGGGTTAAGTGGGATACACTAGATATATGACAAGCTTAGGTGGGTAGCTTGTGGGGGCCCATTTCAACCAATATCCCAAACGTATCTTTGTGGGCTCGACCTATGTCGAGTGACGGGACACGCATATTGGGCTTGATTATAAGAGGCCAAAACGGGTTAGCGGTGGCAACGCAAGTCCAACGGGTTTCATATGCATGTGTGGGCCCGGGCTGGTAGATAAGCCGTTGTTGCATCATGTAGATATAAAGCCGTGCACCGTTGATAGTATTGGGTACCCACTTTAGGGAGTGATACACCCCACTGTGGGACCAGCACGGGTATCTACGGTAGGGAGCCGATCGATGGGGAGTAGTGGGTACACCTAATAAAGATAGGGGCAGACGGCACCTATGTAGGGGTACACGAAACTACTGGGTAAGAATTACTAAGTACACCTAGTGGAGATAGGGGCAGACGGCACCTATGTAGTGGCTAGGGGTACACGAGACTACTGGGGAAATTTTCTAAGTCCTTAGAGGGGATCAACCTTTAAGTAGGAATGACTGGTGTGGTGCAGTTAGTAATTATCCTTGGGTGGGTAGATGCGTCCTTACGGTTATCTTAGTTTATCCTAAGTCTACCAAGCTGCTTAGTGTAGCCATTCATCCCCAGATATTACCGTAGGTCAAGTTTATGTATTCTCTGGTTACTTTAATGATTGTATTGTTAAAGTTATAGGGCTCACTCAGACGTATGTCTGACCCCGTTGTTTTTATCTTTTTCCCAACCCTCAGGTCCTACGGTGGATCCTAGCAGTAGTAGAGCTTGATCGGATTGCTGTTCCAGTCTTTAGGAGCTTGGATAGATGTAAAGCTCCAGTTATCCAGTTATCTTTCCTTTTGTTCTGGCTATTGTATGAGAGAGTGGGATTATGTACTTCTTTATTTTGACGGATATTGTACTTGAATTTTATCGTGGTTTTATGATGTAACCAGACATGTTTATTTCCGCTGTTATGAGATGATGTTTAAAATTTTCAAGTACTATTTATATCTGTCTTGTTGTAATTTTTCTGTTCTATATTCACTAAAATACTCCACCGATGCTATGGCATTCCCTTAGTGAGTGACCATAGCGGGTGTGGGGTGTTACAACAACATTGAAATACATTATAAAGAAGTACAATTGAATATTCTCTAGATGGTGATAATACACCCTGCTTGGGTATGGCCCAACTAGCCATGCTGCCTAGCCCAACTTCTGTTATTTCCCGGTTGTGAGGTTTGAGGTCACGTTTATCACTTTGACAGATTATTTCTTCAATTACTTTGAATGCCACATCGTCATACCCGCCAAATCATTATCGATTTCTCAAGGCATCACGGGTATAAAAGCTAAGAGAAACGAATTTCTCCACCACCAACGTAATACGTTTAAAGAGATCAACATATATGATTCGTTAAGAATACTTTGTCAGACACTCGTCCATATACGTTGTTCTGGGACTTAATAAACCGAAGGCACTATTCAGTGAATCCATCCTACCTAGGCTTTTCACAATAGCCCTTGCACTTCACTCCGTCTTCAATTATCTTCAGCATACTTGATTCGCAACGCTTATACTAATACGGAGTGGTTCTTCGGATAATAATCCAACCGGTCTCTCCATATTTACACCGTAAATATGGTCAAAACTTTGATAGTCTGTGATTCAACTATCAAATGAAAACATGTCGGTGTACAAACAACGATCTTATTTCCAAATGGAAATTCGATCGATCAATCATCATATACATATATATGTTCATATTTCCTTATTTCATGTATTTAGAAAATATATGTTATTAATCATTGGAAAACATTTCCATAGCTTATTTACGCATCACTATTATTTCACAACTATCAGTCCCTAACTGTAACTAGTATGAGAACAATTCTCTAAGTATCAATCCGGAAGGTCGAAACCAACATCAGATCGTCACTTAGAAAACCGTTCAACTTACCCTCTCCAGTCAGTTTCTGAATTTGCTTAACTCTATTTCTTAAATTCTTATCATGAAAACATTTCATTTTCTATGTTTAGAAAACATATCTGACTATATTTGGAAAACGTTTCCAAAACTCATTTACGGATTTCCAATGAACGTTGTATAAAACATCGTTTCGCTTAATCCATTTATCGCTTATTACTTAACTATATTTCAAATCAAATTTTCTATCGAACCAGAACTATTCCTTTGTCAATTCTGAAGTCAATCAAGTTGGGGTATAATTATCTCTCAGACCTTAACTGAACAACATCCTTTACTGTGAAATAGATGAAGCTCATCACTCACTTTTTCCAATCATCTGTTTACGCAAATTCTCGGATTCAGGTTACGAATCCACTTCTTATATGAAAACATTTGATTACAACTATAACTTTATAATTCCTACTTCTACAATATCTAACCTAAATTATAACTTTATCTCCTAACTTGAATAATTAAACGGACACCAAATTTCTAAATCAATAACTAAACCTTGATTTAAAACCCGGAAAGTAAATAGTGCTTTCCCGAATTTGATATAATTGAATTCGACGTAATACACTCTTTCGAGTAATCTCAATTCGATTAACTCTCTTGTTAATAACTTATATTCGATAAACTCTATTTCGATTAACCTCTATCGAATAACTAATATTCGATTTACTTAAATGGATTAACTCTTATAGAATAACTAATATTCGATTTACTTAAATTGAATAACTGATATTCAATTAACTTGATTTGATATTTTCCTTCTCGAATAACTAATATTCGAATAACTCTTATTAATTTAACTCTATTCAAATAACTAATTTGAATAACTCTAGCTTGTTTAACTCTATTCGAATAACTAATTCGAATAACTTATATATGTTTAACTCTATTCGAATAACTAATTCGAATAACTTATATGTGGTTAACTCAATTCGAATAACTAATTCGAATAACTTATATGTGTTTAACTATATTCGAATAACTAATTCGAATAACTTATATGTGTTTAACTATATTCGAATAACTAATTCGAATAGCTTATATGTGTTTAACCGTATTCGAATAACTAATTCGAACAGCTTATATGTGATTAACTCTATTCGAATAACTAATTCGAATAACTTAACTCTATTCGAATAACTAATTCGAATAACTTATTTGATTTACTCCTTCGAATAACTATTATTCGAATACTTTATTTGCTTATAAAGATTTCCCTTTTTATAACGTTTATTCATTAAAAGATTTCCTTTAACAACGTTTATTCATTTATAAAGATTTACTTTTAGTAACGGTTCTTCACTTTATAAATGTTCCTTTAATAACGTTTCTCCCCTTCTAAGGATTTCCCTTTAACAGCGTTTATTTACTTTATCGGTGTTAAAAACAATTTCTACTTCTCTATATAAGTTCAAACTTATATATCCCATTTATCAAACAATAAATATTTTATTTAATTTATAAAACATTATTTATAAATTAAATCTTCTCACTTTATCTGTTAAAAATAGATTTCCTATTTAATATCTCCTTAAAATCCATATCGTGTTATACTTGTGTGCGAAGCACGTGTTTATATCTATCCTTGTATAATTCTATTTATTTTCCGAACAAGTGTTCCTTTATTTATTCACTAAATAAATATTCCTTTATTCCATTTATTTATAATCTAAATAAATGTTCCTTTATTTATTTCCTAAAATAAATATTCCTTTATATTCTAATTCATTTATTTACTAAATAAATGTTTCTATTTTAATTCATTTATTTTCTAAATAAATGTTTCCTTTTTCATTTATTTATTTTCTAATTAAATAAATGTTTTCATTTTATAAAATCCTATCGATTTTATAAATAAGATTCATTTTCAATATAAACATTGAAAATCCCCTTATCAACATTCGGTATGTTATGGTATTCAATCATATCAAATCACGATGTTCAATATCGTCCAAGCACATATAATCGCCCACAGATTTTATATCACATTATATAACAATATATGAAAAACAATAAAATAACTGTTGAGGAATCCAGTCGGATTCCTCCAACCTGTTTCCCTGCATCACAGATGTTAGACAATATAGATAACATCACTTTCAGTTCCATATGATATATTCTGTTAAACAGAATCAATATAGAAATTTAACTAACTGACTAGCAGTTCAATCAAACAATCAACACACAGTCAAACAGACAATTTTAACAGTTCTAACAATACAACATGAAATTATAAACTGTTCAGAGTTAGTGAGATTTACTTACATTGGCAGTTCATCGCTAAAGAACGATAAACTGTTATTTGATTTGAATCAAACAGTTTACTTCGCCATAAATTCAAACGAGCTCAGATCCACTCCCGGTCAGTGTCATCGTGTTGTTCCCGTTCATACGATCCTGTTGGATCTTGTTTTGTTGAATTTCGTCAACATATGAACAAGTTATTAGATTATCAATTTATACACTTTAATTAAATAAATAAATTGAAACTTGGATTAAAATTAGTGGGCCTCACCCTTATTCCTTCAGCCCAACAATACCCCTTAAGGCCCAAACCCATACCCCTTAATTAAACCCGCACCACTTATTCTCCTTCCCCAAATGATAACGCAACTCCAGGTCCTCAAACATGGCCGAGCTTTGACCGGCCGCCTCCCCCACCTCGCTCATCATCCGACCTTGCAACCACCACCATCAACCTCACCATCAAAAACCCCACCTAGCCGACCTCACCTCGTCTACTTCGGTCCCTCCTCTCCAAACCCGTCGTCGACCTCCATACAGCAACCACCGACACCAAGTTAAACCGAATATCACCAAAACAACACACAAGGTGCGGTTCGATCCCCTGAAATCCAATCCAAACTCAAATTCGAAGATTTCGGCTTCGATTCATCCCAAACCTCAACCCTAAAATACTGTGCATTTTAGCACATCGTAGAAACCGCATCGAGTCACTTCCAGTTGGTACCATCGTGAAGAGAATCTGAAAAGAGATCACCGATAATTGTTTTACATTTTATTGGAATTTATTGTATTTGATCTTGATTTTCTTTTCTTTGAATTTTACTTGCTGTGTTATGCTCTGCGGGTTATATAGGCTGATTGTGGTTGGTGGTACTTGTGGCTGGGAATACAGGCTGTGTGGCCTTCTGTGTATCCAAAGAAAAATTGGGGGATATTTTTTTTATTGATTTTTATATTTTTATTTCTCGATTTTCTGTTTGTCTCCGGCCTTTAAAAATCTCTACGACTACATACGATACCTAAAAATCACCAAATTGGACATGTAGCTAGAGTTCGACATTACGGTCCCAACGGAACTGGTTTCGTCAAATTCCGACTTCGTATGCTCACACAGCGTATTTTTAACCGTCGAAATACTGACTATTTCTCAGTCTAAAAATCCGTACGATCACATGGTGACTCTAAAAATCACGAAAACTGACATCTAACAATTATTTGACATTGCGGATCTAACAAAATTAGATTCGTCGAATTCCGACTTCGTATGCAAAAGTGGCTATTTTTAACGCTCTAAATAGCCTATTTAAATATATAAACATATTTAAATATAATTAATATAAATATTTAAAATTAAATATTATCGTATATCTTCACATACGATATCGTACAGCTCCAGAATATCATATCAGAATTTACAGTTTGATATTTCAGATTTTAGATTATCCCGGTATTCAGTTTATACTGAAAATCTCTTTTATAACATATATAAAGCGTCGCAAATTATAAAGGAATTCTACAGCGACTTTTCTGAAATTTGATTTGGACATAACTCAAAATCTACATGACGAAATCCTGATTTTTCTCTTCCACTAGAAAGATATACTCCACCAGCTCCACATGTTTCTTGTTTCACAGAAATCCGGCTTAAAATGAATCATGTGCATTCAGTTGAAGTTCAAATCGCCAAATTGCGAACTGCCGCGACGTTTCAGGTTCGTTTTAATTATAATTATAAATTATAAGTTCGAACGTTTTACTTTAAGTTATCGATAACGCCAAATCGATATATAAATAATTAAATAAATTAATTATTCGACAGCTAACAAAACGCGCCATTACAGACTTCCCCCCTTAAAATAATTTCGTCCTCGAAATTGCTAAGTTAGAAAAATGCTACTAACTCTACTAACTAGATTTAAAAATCCTTTTTTGTTTACCTCTAAATTTCAGTTTCGACTGGACCCGTTTAATTTTAATTAATTTATTAATTCATTTCCGACCAACTAAAATTTTCAAAAATTCTGAAAATTTTCTAACACCTTAAATTTTCGAAAAATTTCGCCATAACCTCCTTTGTACGGCTCAATACGTCAAACCACAACTCGCCTCTCTAGGCCTCCTCCAATCCAAAAGGAAATCAAAATAGCCAAGCGGCTTGCTAATTCGGCTCATAAAATCCAAACTCATATATGATATAAACTTGTACCTTTTTGTCGGGCATTTAACTCTATCCCTTTCATCTGCTACCACTTCAACATATACGAATGTTATCCATTCCAATTGATCTCCAATCAGTTCATATCCTCAAATCCAAATCGAATTTCATTCGAACTCTAATATCAAATTCCAAATTATTGAGTTATCAATTTGGTTCCATTCTAGATTATCTCTAATCCAATTCAATTTTATTTAACTCGGTTCAAGTTAAATTTCAATTTATTTTTACCATCTCATTTTATTTAACTTCATTAGTTAAATTTTAATTCCAGAACTTATGTTCCTGGGTTTCTTTCAAATCAATTTGAAATCATAATGCCAATTCAAAACCTTTGAATTTCTAAACAACTTGTTTTCTCAAAACAATTCAAAAACAAAACCTTTGGTAGTAATCCGTCACTTAGAACTCGAAAATGAACACTGATGATGTCTAGATTCATCATCAGAATCTATTTTCCAGCTATCGAAGTGAGTTCAATACTATATCATTTTCAATTTGAAAAACATATTCAAAATCTCTCAGGAACTTAAAATTTCCTTATTTTAAATTCCAAATTCTGATTTAAATTCGTATTTAATTCAAACTATTTCATATATTACATTCATATGAATTCTGATTGGTCATTTATAACCATTTCACCCTTTTATAATCTTATTCGATTATAATAACAACCAACACAATCAATATACTATAATAATTTCAAGATATATATTTCTTCTATAAACAAATATATTTTGGGAAAAATTATTTCATTTACCCTCTTTCAAAACATACCATGACGGTTCATCGTATTCGAGTGTTTAGTAACCCTTATCGATACAGTGGATCAAACTGATCGACCAGAATTCATAAGTCACTCAACCAATGAGTCTCCACAATATAAAACCATTTTATATTGAATAACAATTACGCGCTCATATATATACACTCAAACTCAATCTAGGATATTACTAATCCCATCTCTATCGAGTTATGCCACAGAGCCAAGGTAATCACTTAACTTAAGCTCTGATACCAACTGTAACGGCTGGGAATTTTCGACTCCTCGAGAGTCGAAAATCCCGAGACGTTAGTGAAAGAAAGTAGAGGGTGAGGAAGAAAAGATAGAACTAATAGAATAGAAGAAGAAGAACTTACATCATCAGAGTAAACACGAATCTCACAGCGGAACGAATAAAATATAACATAACTTTGAAATACAAATCAGTACTCGTATATACATACCATTTCAAAGTACAACACTTAACAACACAGCGGAATAATAATAGCTATAATCCTGAAGCCTCCTGCTCCAAGCTCTCCAAGTGTATCTATAAAATCCCGACTACTTGACAGCCCATACAAATTTAGGCACCCAAGAGTTTAGGGAAAACAAACAAAATAAACTCCGGGTCAGTCATGGGACTGGTGTGAATAAAACTCCAACACTTGGTTAAATAAAGGATATCTTTCTGAAATTATAATAATGTCTAAATACAAATAGATATCAATCTAGCAGAACGCTTGCATCTCACGTTCCACATACATAGTATACAAATAAAACCGTGAGCGCTTATTGGAGATTGGATTCCAACAGACAAGGTATGGGAGCACCTTCCGATCAGTGTACTCTAGAGGAGATACACTAGGGTTCGACAAGAACGTCTTGCAACCCGGCCACACATGACCGTCCACTCATTTAGCTTGAGTGTAACGAATATATTATCACCGATGGTTGGGATCAGCAACCATCCTTCCCGATAAGGGACAGCATTGAAATAGATTATAAAGAAGTACAATTGAATATTCTCTAGATGGTGATAATACACCCTGCTTGGATATGGCCCAACTAGCCATGCTGCCTAGCCCAACTTCTGTTATTTCCCGGTTGTGAGGTTTGAGGTCACGTTTATCACTTTGACAGATTATTTCTTCAATTACTTTGAATGCCACATCGTCATACCCGCCAAATCATTATCGATTTCTCAAGGCATCACGGGTATAAAAGCTAAGAGAAACGAATTTCTCCGCCACCAACGTAATACGTTTAAAGAGATCAACATATATGATTCGTTAAGAATACTTTGTCAAACACTCGTCCATATACGTTGTTCTGGGACTGAATAAACCGAAGGCACTATTCAGTGAATCCATCCTACCTAGGCTTTTCACAATAGCCCTTGCACTTCACTCCGTCTTCAATTATCTTCGGCATACTTGATTCGCAACGCTTATACTAATACGGAGTGGTTCTTCGGATAATAATCCAACCGGTCTCTCCATATTTACACCGTAAATATGGTCAAAACTTTGATAGTCTGTGATTCAACTATCAAATGAAAACATGTCGGTGTACAAACAACGATCTTATTTCCAAATGGAAATTCGATCGATAATTCATCATATACATATATATGTTCATATTTCCTTATTTCATGTATTTAGAAAATATATGTTATTAATCATTGGAAAACATTTCCATAGCTTATTTACGCATCACTATTATTTCACAACTATCAGTCCCTAACTGTAACTAGTATGAGAACAATTCTCTAAGTATCAATCCGGAAGGTCGAAACCAACATCAGATCGTCACTTAGAAAACCGTTCAACTTACCCTCTCCAGTAAGTTTCTGAATTTGCTTAACTCTACTTCTTAAATTCTTATCATGAAAACATTTCATTTTCTATGTTTAGAAAACATATCTGACTATATTTGGAAAACGTTTCCAAAACTCATTTACGGATTTCCAATGAACGTTGTATAAAACATCGTTTCGCTTAATCCATTTATCGCTTATTACTTAACTATATTTCAAATCAAATTTTCTATCGAACCAGAACTATTCCTTTTTCAATTCTGAAGTCAATCAAGTTGGGGTATAATTATCTCTCAGACCTTAATTGAACAACGTCCTTTACTGTGAAATAGATGAAGCTCATCACTCACTTTTTCCAATCATCTGTTTACGCAAATTCTCGAATTCAGGTTACGAATCCACTTCTTATATGAAAACATTTGATTACAACCTTTATAATTCCTACTTCTACAATATCTAACCTAAATTATAACTTTATCTCCTAACTTGAATAATTAAACGGACACCAAATTTCTAAATCAATAACTAAACCTTGATTTAAAACCCGGAAAGTAAATAGTGCTTTCCCGAATTCGATATAATTGAATTCGACGTAATACTCTCTTTCGAGTAATCTCAATTCGATTAACTCTCTTGTTAATAACTTATATTCGATAAACTCTATTTCGATTAACCCCTATCGAATAACTAATATTCGATTTACTTAAATGGATTAACTCTTATAGAATAACTAATATTCGATTTACTTAAATTGAATAACTGATATTCAATTAACTTGATTTGATTTATTCCTTCTCGAATAACTAATATTCGAATAACTCTTATTAATTTAACTCTATTCAAATAACTAATTTGAATAACTCTAGCTTGTTTAACTCTATTCGAATAACTAATTCAAATAACTTATATATGTTTAACTCTATTCGAATAACTAATTCGAATAACTTATATGTGGTTAACTCAATTCGAATAACTAATTTGAATAACTTATATGTGTTTAACTATATTCGAATAACTAATTCGAATAACTTATATGTGTTTAACTATATTCGAATAACTAATTCGAATAGCTTATATGTGTTTAACCGTATTCGAATAACTAATTCGAACAGCTTATATGTGATTAACTCTATTCGAATAACTAATTCGAATAACTTAACTCTATCCGAATAACTAATTCGAATAACTTATTTGATTTACTCCTTCGAATAACTATTATTCGAATACTTTATTTGCTTATAAAGATTTCCCTTTTTATAACGTTTATTCATTAAAAGATTTCCTTTAACAACGTTTATTCATTTATAAATATTTACTTTTAGTAACGGTTCTTCACTTTATAAATGTTCCTTTAATAACGTTTCTCCCCTTCTAAGGATTTCCCTTTAACAGCGTTTATTTACTTTATCGGTGTTAAAAACAATTTCTACTTCTCTATATAAGTTCAAACTTATATATCCCATTTATCAAACAATAAATATTTTATTTAATTTATAAAACATTATTTATAAATTAAATCTTCTCACTTTATCTGTTAAAAATAGATTTCCTATTTAATATCTCCTTAAAATCCATATCGTGTTATACTTGTGTGCGAAGCACGTGTTTATATCTATCCTTGTATAATTCTATTTATTTTCCGAACAAGTGTTCCTTTATTTATTCCCTAAATAAATATTCCTTTATTCCATTTATTTATAATCTAAATAAATGTTCCTTTATTTATTTCCTAAAATAAATATTCCTTTATATTCTAATTCATTTATTTACTAAATAAATGTTTCTATTTTATTTCATTTATTTTCTAAATAAATGTTTCCTTTTTCATTTATTTATTTTCTAATTAAATAAATGTTTTCATTTTATAAAATCCTATCGATTTTATAAATAAGATTCATTTTCAATATAAACATTGAAAATCCCCTTATCAACATTCAGTATGTTATGGTATTCAATCATATCAAATCACGATGTTCAATATCGTCCAAGCACATATAATCGCCCACAGATTTTATATCACATTATATAACAATATATGAAAAACAATAAAATAACTGTTGAGGAATCCAGTCGGATTCCTCCAACCTGTTTCCCTGCATCACAGATGTTAGACAATATAGATAACATCACTTTCAGTTCCATATGATATATTCTGTTAAACAGAATCAATATAGAAATTTAACTAACTGACTAGCAGTTCAATCAAACAATCAACACACAGTCAAACAGACAATTTTAACAGTTCTAACAATACAACATGAAATTATAAACTGTTCAGAGTTAGTGAGATTTACTTACATTGGCAGTTCATCGTTAAAGAACGATAAACTGTTATTTGATTTGAATCAAACAGTTTACTTCGCCATAAATTCAAACGAGCTCAGATCCACTCCCGGTCAGTGTCATCGTGTTGTTCCCGTTCATACGATCCTGTTGGATCTTGTTTCGTTGAATTTCGTCAACATATGAACAAGTTATTAGATTATCAATTTATACACTTTAACTAAATAAATAAATTGAAACTTGGATTAAAATTAGTGGGCCTCACCCTTATTCCTTCAGCCCAACAATACCCCTTAAGGCCCAAACCCATACCCCTTAATTAAACCCGCACCACTTATTCTCCTTCCCCAAATGATAACGCGACTCCAGGTCCTCAAACATGGCCGAGCTTTGACCGGCCGCCTCCTCCACCTCGCTCATCATCCGACCTTGCAACCACCACCATCAACCTCACTATCAAAAACCCCACCTAGCCGACCTCACCTCGTCTACTTCGGTCCCTCCTCTCCAAACCCGTCGTCGACCTCCATACAGCAACCACCGACACCAAGTTAAACCGAATATCACCAAAACAACACACAAGGTGCGGTTCGATCCCCTGAAATCCAATCCAAACTCAAATTCGAAGATTTCGGCTTCGATTCATCCCAAACCTCAACCCTAAAATACTGTGCATTTTAGCACATCGCAGAAACCGCATCGAGTCGCTTCCAGTTGGTACCATCGTGAAGAGAATCTGAAAAGAGATCACCGATAATTGTTTTACATTTTATAGGAATTTATTGTATTTGATCTTGATTTTCTTTTCTTCGAATTTTACTTGCTGTGTTATGCTCTGCGGGTTATATAGGCTGATTGTGGTTGGTGGTACTTGTGGCTGGGAATACAGGCTGTGTGGCCTTCTCTGTATCCAAAGAAAAATTGGGGGATATTTTTTTTATTGATTTTTATATTTTTATTTCTCGATTTTCTGTTTGTCTCCGGCCTTTAAAAATCTCTACGACTACATACGATACCTAAAAATCACCAAATTGGACATGTAGCTAGAGTTCGACATTACGGTCCCAACGGAACTGGTTTCGTCAAATTCCGACTTCGTATGCTCACACAGCGTATTTTTAACCGTCGAAATACTGACTATTTCTCAGTCTAAAAATCCGTACGATCACACAGTGACTCTAAAAATCACGAAAACTGACATCTAACAACTATTTGACATTGCGGATCTAACAAAATTAGATTCGTCGAATTCCGACTTCGTATGCAAAAGTGGCTATTTTTAACGCTCTAAATAGCCTATTTAAATATATAAACATATTTAAATATAATTAAATTAAATATTTAAAATTAAATATTATCGTATATCTTCACATATGATATCGTACAGCTTTAGAATATCATATCAGAATTTACAGTTTGATATTTCAGATTTTAGATTATCCCGGTATTCAGTTTATATTGAAAATCTCTTTTATAACATATATAAAGCGTCGCAAATTATAAAGGAATTCTACAGCGACTTTTCTGAAATTTGATTTGGACATAACTCAAAATCTACATGACGAAATCCTGATTTTTCTCTTCCACTAGAAAGATATACTCCACCAGCTCCACATGTTTCTTGTTTCACAGAAATCCGGCTTAAAATGAATCATGTGCATTCAGTTGAAGTTCAAATCGCCAAATTGTGAACTGCCGCGACGTTTCAGGTTCGTTTTAATTATAATTATAAATTATAAGTTCGAACGTTTTACTTTAAGTTATCGATAACGCCAAATCGATATATAAATAATTAAATAAATTAATTATTCGACAGCTAACAAAACGCGCCATTACAGACTTCCCCCCTTAAAATAATTTCGTCCTCGAAATTGCTAAGTTAGAAAAATGCTACTAACTCTACTAACTAGATTTAAAAATCCTTTTTTGTTTACCTCTAAATTTCAGTTTCGACTGGACCCATTTAATTTTAATTAATTTATTAATTCATTTCCGACCAACTAAAATTTTCAAAAATTCTGAAAATTTTCTAACACCTTAAATTTTCGAAAAATTTCGCCATAACCTCCTTTGTACGGCTCAATACGTCAAACCACAACTCGCCTCTCTAGGCCTCCTCCAATCCAAAAGGAAATCAAAATAGCCAAGCGGCTTGCTAATTCGGCTCATAAAATCCAAACTCATAAATGATATAAACTTGTACCTTTTTGTCGGGCATTTAACTCTATCCCTTTCATCTGCTACCACTTCAACATATACGAATGTTATCCATTCCAACTGATCTCCAATCAGTTCATATCCTCAAATCCAAATCGAATTTCATTCGAACTCTAATATCAAATTCCAAATTATTGAGTTATCAATTTGGTTCCATTCTAGATTATCTCTAATCCAATTCAATTTTATTTAACTCGGTTCAAGTTAAATTTCAATTTATTTTTACCATCTCATTTTATTTAACTTCATTAGTTAAATTTTAATTCCAGAACTTATGTTCCTGGGTTTCTTTCAAATCAATTTGAAATCATAATGCCAATTCAAAACCTTTGAATTTCTAAACAACTTGTTTTCTCAAAACAATTCAAAAACAAAACCTTTGGTAGTAATCCGTCACTTAGAACTCGAAAATGAACAATGATGATGTCTAGATTCATCATCAGAATCTATTTTCCTGCTATCGAAGTGAGTTCAATACTATATCATTTTCAAATTGTAAAACATATTCAAAATCTCTCAGGAACTTAAAATTTCCTTATTTTAAATTCCAAATTCTGATTTAAATTCGTATTTAATTCAAACTATTTCATATATTACATTCATATGAATTCTGATTGGTCATTTATAACCATTTCACCCTTTTATAATCTTATTCGATTATAATAACAACCAACACAATCAATATACTATAATAATTTCAAGATATATATTTCTTCTATAAACAAATATATTTTGGGAAAAATTATTTCATTTACCCTCTTTCAAAACATACCATGACGGTTCATCGTATTCGAGTGTTTAGTAACCCTTATCGATACAGTGGATCAAACTGATCGACCAGAATTCATAAGTCACTCAACCAATGAGTCTCCACAATATAAAACCATTTTATATTGAATAACAATTACGCGCTCATATATATACACTCAAACTCAATCTAGGATATTACTAATCCCATCTCTATCGAGTTATGCCACAGAGCCAAGGTAATCACTTAACTTAAGCTCTGATACCAACTGTAACGGCTGGGAATTTTCGACTCCTCGAGAGTCGAAAATCCCGAGACGTTAGTGAAAGAAAGTAGAGGGTGAGGAAGAAAAGATAGAACTAATAGAATAGAAGAAGAAGAAGAACTTACATCATCAGAGTAAACACGAATCTCACAGCGGAACGAATAAAATATAACATAACTTTGAAATACAAATCAGTACTCGTATATACATACCATTTCAAAGTACAACACTTAACAACACAGCGGAATAATAATAGCTATAATCCTGAAGCCTCCTGCTCCAAGCTCTCCAAGTGTATCTGTAAAATCTCGACTACTTGACTGCCCATACAAATTTAGGCACCCAAGAGTTTAGGGAAAACAAACAAAATAAACTCCGGGTCAGTCATGGGACTGGTGTGAATAAAACTCCAACACTTGGTAAAATAAAGGATATCTTTCTGATATTATAATAATGTCTAAATACAAATAGATATCAATCTAGCAGAACGCTTGCATCTCACGTTCCACATACATAGTATACAAATAAAACCGTGAGCGCTTATTGGAGATTGGATTCCAATAGACAAGGTATGGGAGCACCTTCCGATCAGTTTACTCTAGAGGAGATACACTAGGGTTCGACAAGAACGTCTTGCAACCCGGCCACACATGACCGTCCACTCATTTAGCTTGAGTGTAACGAATATATTATCACCGATGGTTGGGATCAGCAACCATCCTTCCCGATAAGGGACAGCATTGAAATAGATTATAAAGAAGTACAATTGAATATTCTCTAGATGGTGATAATACACCCTGCTTGGGTATGGCCCAACTAGCCATGCTGCCTAGCCCAACTTCTGTTATTTCCCGGTTGTGAGGTTTGAGGTCACGTTTATCACTTTGATAGATTATTTCTTCAATTACTTTGAATGCCACATCGTCATACCGCCAAATCATTATCGATTTCTCAAGGCATCACGGGTATAAAAGCTAAGAGAAACGAATTTCTCCGCCACCAACGTAATACGTTTAAAGAGATCAACATATATGATTCGTTAAGAATACTTTGTCAGACACTCGTCCATATACGTTGTTCTGGGACTGAATAAACCGAAGGCACTATTCAGTGAATCCATCCTACCTAGGCTTTTCACAATAGCCCTTGCACTTCACTCCGTCTTCAATTATCTTCCGCATACTTGATTCGCAACGCTTATACTAATACGGAGTGGTTCTTCGGATAATAATCCAACCGGTCTCTCCATATTTACACCGTAAATATGGTCAAAACTTTGATAGTCTGTGATTCAACTATCAAATGAAAACATGTCGGTGTACAAACAACGATCTTATTTCCAAATGGAAATTCGATCGATCAATCATCATATACATATATATGTTCATATTTCCTTATTTCATGTATTTAGAAAATATATGTTATTAATCATTGGAAAACATTTCCATAGCTTATTTACGCATCACTATTATTTCACAACTATCAGTCCCTAACTGTAACTAGTATGAGAACAATTCTCTAAGTATCAATCCGGAAGGTCGAAACCAACATCAGATCGTCACTTAGAAAACCGTTCAACTTACCCTCTCCAGTCAGTTTCTGAATTTGCTTAACTCTATTTCTTAAATTCTTATCATGAAAACATTTCATTTTCTATGTTTAGAAAACATATCTGACTATATTTGGAAAACGTTTCCAAAACTCATTTACGGATTTCCAATGAACGTTGTATAAAACATCGTTTCACTTAATCCATTTATCGCTTATTACTTAACTATATTTCAAATCAAATTTTCTATCGAACCACAACTATTCCTTTGTCAATTCTGAAGTCAATCAAGTTGGGGTATAATTACCTCTCAGACCTTAATTGAACAACGTCCTTTACTGTGAAATAGATGAAGCTCATCACTCACTTTTTCCAATCATCTGTTTACGCAAATTATCGGATTCAGGTTACGAATCCACTTCTTATATGAAAACATTTGATTACAACTATAACTTTATAATTCCTACTTCTACAATATCTAACCTAAATTATAACTTTATCACCTAACTTGAATAATTAAACGGACACCAAATTTCTAAATCAATAACTAAACCTTGATTTAAAACCCGGAAAGTAAATAGTGCTTTCCCGAATTCGATATAATTGAATTCGACGTAATACTCTCTTTCGAGTAATCTCTATTCGATTAACTCTCTTGTTAATAACTTATATTCGATAAACTCTATTTCGATTAACCCCTATCGAATAACTAATATTCGATTTACTTAAATGGATTAACTCTTATAGAATAACTAATATTCGATTTACTTAAATTGAATAACTGATATTCAATTAACTTGATTTGATTTATTCCTTCTCGAATAACTAATATTCGAATAACTCTTATTAATTTAACTCTATTCAAATAACTAATTTGAATAACTCTAGCTTGTTTAACTCTATTCGAATAACTAATTCGAATAACTTATATATGTTTAACTCTATTCGAATAACTAATTCGAATAACTTATATGTGGTTAACTCTATTCGAATAACTAATTCGAATAACTTATATGTGTTTAACTATATTCGAATAACTAATTCGAATAACTTATACGTGTTTAACTATATTCGAATAACTAATTCGAATAGCTTATATGTGTTTAACCCTATTCGAATAACTAATTCGAATAGCTTATATGTGATTAACTCTATTCGAATAACTAATTCGAATAACTTAACTCTATTCGAATAACTAATTCGAATAACTTATTTGATTTACTCCTTCGAATAACTATTATTCGAATACTTTATTTGCTTATAAAGATTTCCCTTTTTATAACGTTTATTCATTAAAAGATTTCCTTTAACAACGTTTATTCATTTATAAGGATTTACTTTTAGTAACGGTTCTTCACTTTATAAATGTTCCTTTAATAACGTTTCTCCCCTTCTAAGGATTTCCCTTTAACAGCGTTTATTTACTTTGTCGGTGTTAAAAACAATTTCTACTTCTCTATATAAGTTCAAACTTATATATCCCATTTATCAAACAATAAATATTTTATTTAATTTATAAAACATTATTTATAAATTAAATCTTCTCACTTTATCTGTTAAAAATAGATTTCCTATTTAATATCTCCTTAAAATCCATATCGTGTTATACTTGTGTGCGAAGCACGTGTTTAAACCTATCCTTGTATAATTCTATTTATTTTCCGAACAAGTGTTCCTTTATTTATTCCCTAAATAAATATTCCTTTATTCCATTTATTTATAATCTAAATAAATGTTCCTTTATTTATTTCCTAAAATAAATATTCCTTTATATTCTAATTCATTTATTTACTAAATAAATGTTTCTATTTTATTTCATTTATTTTCTAAATAAATGTTTCCTTTTTCATCTATTTATTTTCTAATTAAATAAATGTTTTCATTTTATAAAATCCTATCGATTTTATAAATAAGATTCATTTTCAATATAAACATTGAAAATCCCCTTATCAACATTCGGTATGTTATGGTATTCAATCATATCAAATCACGATGTTCAATATCGTCCAAGCACATATAATCGCCCACAGATTTTATATCACATTATATAACAATATATGAAAAACAATAAAATAACTGTTGAGGAATCCAGTCGGATTCCTCCAACCTGTTTCCCTGCATCACAGATGTTAGACAATATAGATAACATCACTTTCAGTTCCATATGATATATTCTGTTAAACAGAATCAATATAGAAATTTAACTAACTGACTAGCAGTTCAATCAAACAATCAACACACAGTCAAACAGACAATTTTAACAGTTCTAACAATACAACATGAAATTATAAACTGTTCAGAGTTAGTGAGATTTACTTACATTGGCAGTTCATCGTTAAAGAACGATAAACTGTTATTTGATTTGAATCAAACAGTTTACTTCGCCATAAATTCAAACGAGCTCAGATCCACTCCCGGTCAGTGTCATCGTGTTGTTCCCGTTCATACGATCCTGTTGGATCTTGTTTCGTTGAATTTCGTCAACATATGAACAAGTTATTAGATTATCAATTTATACACTTTAATTAAATAAATAAATTGAAACTTGGATTAAAATTAGTGGGCCTCACCCTTATTCCTTCAGCCCAACAATACCCCTTAAGGCCCAAACCCATACCCATTAATTAAACCCGCACCACTTATTCTCCTTCCCCAAATGATAACGCGACTCCAGGTCCTCAAACATGGCCGAGCTTTGACCGGCCGCCTCCCCCACCTCGCTCATCATCCGACCTAGCAACCACCACCATCAAAAACCCCACCTAGCCGACCTCACCTCGTCTACTTCGGTCCCTCCTCTCCAAACCCGTCGTCGACCTCCATACAGCAACCACCGACACCAAGTTAAACCAAATATCACCAAAACAACACACAAGTTGCGGTTCGATCCCCTGAAATCCAATCCAAACTCAAATTCGAAGATTTCGGCTTCGATTCATCCCAAACCTCAACCCTAAAATACTGTGCATTTTAGCACATCGCAGAAACCGCATCGAGTCGCTTCCAGTTGGTACCATCGTGAAGAGAATCTGAAAAGAGATCACCGATAATTGTTTTACATTTTATAGGAATTTATTGTATTTGATCTTGATTTTCTTTTCTTCGAATTTTACTTGCTGTGTTATGCTCTGCGGGTTATATAGGCTGATTGTGGTTGGTGGTACTTGTGGCTGGGAATACAGGATGTGTGGCCTTCTGTGTATCCAAAGAAAAATTGGGGGATATTTTTTTTTATTGATTTTTATATTTTTATTTCTCGATTTTCTGTTTGTCTCCGGCCTTTAAAAATCTCTACGACTACATACGATACCTAAAAATCACCAAATTGGACATGTAGCTAGAGTTCGACATTACGGTCCCAACGGAACTGGTTTCGTCAAATTCCGACTTCGTATGCTCACACAGCGTATTTTTAACCGTCGAAATACTGACTATTTCTCAGTCTAAAAATCCGTACGATCACACAGTGACTCTAAAAATAACGAAAACTGACATCTAACAACTATTTGACATTGCGGATCTAACAAAATTAGATTCGTCGAATTCCGACTTCGTATGCAAAAGTGGCTATTTTTAACGCTCTAAATAGCCTATTTAAATATAATTAAATTAAATATTTAAAATTAAATATTATCGTATATCTTTACATATGATATCATACGGCTCCAGAATATCATATCAGAATTTACAGTTTGATATTTCAGATTTTAGATTATCCCGGTATTCAGTTTATACTGAAAATCTCTTTTATAACATATATAAAGCGTCGCAAATTATAAAGGAATTCTACAGCGACTTTTCTGAAATTTGATTTGGACATAACTCAAAATCTACATGACGAAATCCTGATTTTTCTCTTCCACTAGAAAGATATACTCCACCAGCTCCACATGTTTCTTGTTTCACAGAAATCCGGCTTAAAATGAATCATGTGCATTCAGTTGAAGTTCAAATCGCCAAATTGCGAACTACCGCGACGTTTCAGGTTCGTTTTAATTATAATTATAAATTATAAGTTCGAACGTTTTACTTTAAGTTATCGATAACGCAAAATCGATATATAAATAATTAAATAAATTAATTATTCGACAGCTAACAAAACGCGCCATTACAGACTTCCCCCCTTAAAATAATTTCGTCCTCGAAATTGCTAAGTTAGAAAAATGCTACTAACTCTACTAACTAGATTTAAAAGTCCTTTTTTGTTTACCTCTAAATTTCAGTTTCGACTGGACCCATTTAATTTTAATTAATTTATTAATTCATTTCCGACCAACTAAAATTTTCAAAAATTCTGAAAATTTTCTAACACCTTAAATTTTCGAAAAATTTCGCCATAACCTCCTTTGTACGGCTCAATACGTCAAACCACAACTCGCCTCTCTAGGCCTCCTCCAATCCAAAAGGAAATCAAAATAGCCAAGCGGCTTGCTAATTCGGCTCATAAAATCCAAACTCGTATATGATATAAACTTGTACCTTTTTGTCGGGCATTTAACTCTATCCCTTTCATCTGCTACCACTTCAACATATACGAATGTTATCCATTCCAATTGATCTCCAATCAGTTCATATCCTCAAATCCAAATCGAATTTCATTCGAACTCTAATATCAAATTCCAAATTATTGAGTTATCAATTTGGTTCCATTCTAGATTATCTCTAATCCAATTCAATTTTATTTAACTCGGTTCAAGTTAAATTTCAATTTATTTTTACCATCTCATTTTATTTAACTTCATTAGTTAAATTTTAATTCCAGAACTTATGTTCCTGGGTTTCTTTCAAATCAATTTGAAATCATAATGCCAATTCAAAACCTTTGAATTTCTAAACAACTTGTTTTCTCAAAACAATTCAAAAACAAAACCTTTGGTAGTAATCCGTCACTTAGAACTCGAAAATGAACACTGATGATGTCTAGATTCATCATCAGAATCTATTTTCCAGCTATCGAAGTGAGTTCAATACTATATCATTTTCAATTTGAAAAACATATTCAAAATCTCTCAGGAACTTAAAATTTCCTTATTTTAAATTCCAAATTCTGATTTAAATTCATATTTAATTCAAACTATTTCATATATTACATTCATATGAATTCTGATTGGTCATTTATAACCATTTCACCCTTTTATAATCTTATTCGATTATAATAACAACCAACACAATCAATATACTATAATAATTTCAAGATATATATTTCTTCTATAAACAAATATATTTTGGGAAAAATTATTTCATTTACCCTCTTTCAAAACATACCATGACGGTTCATCGTATTCGAGTGTTTAGTAACCCTTATCGATACAGTGGATCAAACTGATCGACCAGAATTCATAAGTCACTCAACCAATGAGTCTCCACAATATAAAACCATTTTATATTGAATAACAATTACGCGCTCATATATATACACTCAAACTCAATCTAGGATATTACTAATCCCATCTCTATCGAGTTATGCCACAGAGCCAAGGTAATCACTTAACTTAAGCTCTGATACCAACTGTAACGGCTGGGAATTTTCGACTCCTCGAGAGTCGAAAATCCCGAGACGTTAGTGAAAGAAAGTAGAGGGTGAGGAAGAAAAGATAGAACTAATAGAATAGAAGAAGAAGAAGAACTTACATCATCAGAGTAAACACGAATCTCACAGCGGAACGAATAAAATATAACATAACTTTGAAATACAAATCAGTACTCGTATATACATACCATTTCAAAGTACAACACTTAACAACACAGCGGAATAATAATAGCTATAATCCTGAAGCCTCCTGCTCCAAGCTCTCCAAGTGTATCTATAAAATCCCGACTACTTGACAGCCCATACAAATTTAGGCACCCAAGAGTTTAGGGAAAACAAACAAAATAAACTCCGGGTCAGTCATGGGACTGGTGTGAATAAAACTCCAACACTTGGTTAAATAAAGGATATCTTTCTGATATTATAATAATGTCTAAATACAAATAGATATCAATCTAGCAGAACGCTTGCATCTCACGTTCCACATACATAGTATTCAAATAAAACCGTGAGCGCTTATTGGAGATTGGATTCCAACAGACAAGGTATGGGAGCACCTTCCGATCAGTGTACTCTAGAGGAGATACACTAGGGTTCGACAAGAACGTCTTGCAACCCGGCCACACATGACCGTCCACTCATTTAGCTTGAGTGTAACGAATATATTATCACCGATGGTTGGGATCAGCAACCATCCTTCCCGATAAGGGACAGCATTGAAATAGATTATAAAGAAGTACAATTGAATATTCTCTAGATGGTGATAATACACCCTGCTTGGGTATGGCCCAACTAGCCATGCTGCCTAGCCCAACTTCTGTTATTTCTCGGTTGTGAGGTTTGAGGTCACGTTTATCACTTTGATAGATTATTTCTTCAATTACTTTGAATGCCACATCGTCATACCCGCCAAATCATTATCGATTTCTCAAGGCATCACGGGTATAAAAGCTAAGAGAAACGAATTTCTCCGCCACCAACGTAATACGTTTAAAGAGATCGACATATATGATTCGTTAAGAATACTTTGTCAGACACTCGTCCATATACGTTGTTCTGGGACTGAATAAACCGAAGGCACTATTCAGTGAATCCATCCTACCTAGGCTTTTCACAATAGCCCTTGCACTTCATTCCGTCATCAATTATCTTCCGCATACTTGATTCGCAACGCTTATACTAATACGCAGTGGTTCTTCGGATAATAATCCAACCGGTCTCTCCATATTTACACCGTAAATATGGTCAAAACTTTGATAGTCTGTGATTCAACTATCAAATGAAAACATGTCGGTGTACAAACAACGATCTTATTTCCAAATGGAAATTCGATCGATCAATCATCATATACATATATATGTTCATATTTCCTTATTTCATGTATTTAGAAAATAAATGTTATTAATCATTGGAAAACATTTCCATAGCTTATTTACGCATCACTATTATTTCACAACTATCAGTCCCTAACTGTAACTAGTATGAGAACAATTCTCTAAGTATCAATCCGGAAGGTCGAAACCAACATCAGATCGTCACTTAGAAAACCGTTCAACTTACCCTCTCCAGTCAGTTTCTGAATTTGCTTAACTCTATTTCTTAAATTCTTATCATGAAAACATTTCATTTTCTATGTTTAGAAAACATATCTGACTATATTTGGAAAACGTTTCCAAAACTCATTTACGGATTTCCAATGAACGTTGTATAAAACATCGTTTCGCTTAATCCATTTATCGCTTATTACTTAACTAAATTTCAAATCAAATTTTCTATCGAACCACAACTATTCCTTTGCCAATTCTGAAGTCAATCAAGTTGGGGTATAATTACCTCTCAGACCTTAATTGAACAACGTCCTTTACTGTGAAATAGATGAAGCTCATCACTCACTTTTTCCAATCATCTGTTTACGCAAATTATCGGATTCAGGTTACGAATCCACTTCTTATATGAAAACATTTGATTACAACTATAACTTTATAATTCCTACTTCTACAATATCTAACCTAAATTATAACTTTATCTCCTAACTTGAATAATTAAACGGACACCAAATTTCTAAATCAATAACTAAACCTTGATTTAAAACCCGGAAAGTAAATAGTGCTTTCCCGAATTCGATATAATTGAATTCGACGTAATACTCTCTTTCGAGTAATCTCTATTCGATTAACTCTCTTGTTAATAACTTATATTCGATAAACTCTATTTCGATTAACCCCTATCGAATAACTAATATTCGATTTACTTAAATGGATTAACTCTTATAGAATAACTAATATTCGATTTACTTAAATTGAATAACTGATATTCAATTAACTTGATTTGATTTATTCCTTCTCGAATAACTAATATTCGAATAACTCTTATTAATTTAACTCTATTCAAATAACTAATTTGAATAACTCTAGCTTGTTTAACTCTATTCGAATAACTAATTCGAATAACTTATATATGTTTAACTCTATTCGAATAACTAATTCGAATAACTTATATGTGGTTAACTCTATTCGAATAACTAATTCGAATAACTTATACGTGTTTAACTATATTCGAATAACTAATTCGAATAACTTATACGTGTTTAACTATATTCGAATAACTAATTCGAATAGCTTATATGTGTTTAACCCTATTCGAATAACTAATTCGAATAGCTTATATGTGATTAACTCTATTCGAATAACTAATTCGAATAACTTAACTCTATTCGAATAACTAATTCGAATAACTTATTTGATTTACTCCTTCGAATAACTATTATTCGAATACTTTATTTGCTTATAAAGATTTCCCTTTTTATAACGTTTATTCATTAAAAGATTTCCTTTAACAACGTTTATTCATTTATAAGGATTTACTTTTAGTAACGGTTCTTCACTTTATAAATGTTCCTTTAATAACGTTTCTCCCCTTCTAAGGATTTCCCTTTAACAGCGTTTATTTACTTTATCGGTGTTAAAAACAATTTCTACTTCTCTATATAAGTTCAAACTTATATATCCCATTTATCAAACAATAAATATTTTATTTAATTTATAAAACATTATTTATAAATTAAATCTTCTCACTTTATCTGTTAAAAATAGATTTCCTATTTAATATCTCCTTAAAATCCATATCGTGTTATACTTGTGTGCGAAGCACGTGTTTAAATCTATCCTTGTATAATTCTATTTATTTTCCGAACAAGTGTTCCTTTATTTATTCCCTAAATAAATATTCCTTTATTCCATTTATTTATAATCTAAATAAATGTTCCTTTATTTATTTCCTAAAATAAATATTCCTTTATATTCTAATTCATTTATTTACTAAATAAATGTTTCTATTTTATTTCATTTATTTTCTAAATAAATGTTTCCTTTTTCATTTATTTATTTTCTAATTAAATAAATGTTTTCATGTTATAAAATCCTATCGATTTTATAAATAAGATTCATTTTCAATATAAACATTGAAAATCCCCTTATCAACATTCGGTATGTTATGGTATTCAATCATATCAAATCATGATGTTCAATATCGTCCAAGCACATATAATCGCCCACAGATTTTATATCACATTATATAACAATATATGAAAAACAATAAAATAACTGTTGAGGAATCCAGTCGGATTCCTCCAACCTGTTTCCCTGCATCACAGATGTTAGACAATATAGATAACATCACTTTCAGTTCCATATGATATATTCTGTTAAACAGAATCAATATAGAAATTTAACTAACTGACTAGCAATTCAATCAAACAATCAACACACAGTCAAACAGACAATTTTAACAGTTCTAACAATACAACATGAAATTATAAACTGTTTAGAGTTAGTGAGATTTACTCACATTGGCAGTTCATCGTTAAAGAACGATAAACTGTTATTTGATTTGGATCAAACAGTTTACTTCGCCATAAATTCAAACGAGCTCAGATCCACTCCCGGTCAGTGTTATCGTGTTGTTCCCGTTCATACGATCCTGTTGGATCTTGTTTCGTTGAATTTCGTCAACATATGAACAAGTTATTAGATTATCAATTTATACACTTTAATTAAATAAATAAATTGAAACTTGGATTAAAATTAGTGGGCCTCACCCTTATTCCTTCAGCCCAACAATACCCCTTAAGGCCCAAACCCATACCCCTTAATTAAACCCGCACCACTTATTCTCCTTCCCCAAATGATAACGCGACTCCAGGTCCTCAAACATGGCCGAGCTTTGACCGGCCGCCTCCCCCACCTCGCTCATCATCCGACCTTGCAACCACCACCATCAACCTCACCATCAAAAACCCCACCTAGCCGACCTCACCTCGTCTACTTCGGTCCCTCCTCTCCAAACCCGTCGTCGACCTCCATACAGCAACCACCGACACTAAGTTAAACCAAATATCACCAAAACAACACACAAGGTGCGGTTCGATCCCCTGAAATCCAATCCAAACTCAAATTCGAAGATTTCGGCTTCGATTCATCCTAAACCTCAACCCTAAAATACTGTGCATTTTAGCACATCGCAGAAACCGCATCGAGTCGCTTCCAGTTGGTACCATCATGAAGAGAATCTGAAAAGAGATCACCGATAATTGTTTTACATTTTATAGGAATTTATTGTATTTGATCTTGGTTTTCTTTTCTTCGAATTTTACTTGCTGTGTTATGCTCTGCGGGTTATATAGGCTGATTGTGGTTGGTGGTACTTGTGGCTGGGAATACAGGCTGTGTGGCCTTCTGTGTATCCAAAGAAAATTTGGGGATATTTTTTTTTATTGATTTTTATATTTTTATTTCTCGATTTTCTGTTTGTCTCCGGCCTTTAAAAATCTCTACGACTACATACGATACCTAAAAATCACCAAATTGGACATGTAGCTAGAGTTCGATATTACGGTCCCAACGGAACTGGTTTCGTCAAATTCCGACTTCGTATGCTCACACAGCGTATTTTTAACCGTCGAAATACTGACTATTTCTCAGTCTAAAAATCCGTACGATCACACAGTGACTCTAAAAATCACGAAAACTGACATCTAACAACTATTTGACATTGCGGATCTAACCAAATTAGTTTCGTCGAATTCCGACTCCGTATGCAAAAGTGGCTATTTTTAACGCTCTAAATAGCCTATTTAAATATATAAACATATTTAAATATAATTAAATTAAATATTTAAAATTAAATATTATCGTATATCTTCACATATGATATCGTACAGCTCCAGAATATCATATCAGAATTTACAGTTTGATATTTCAGATTTTAGATTATCCCGGTATTCAGTTTATACTGAAAATCTCTTTTATAACATATATAAAGCGTCGCAAATTATAAAGGAATTCTACAGCGACTTTTCTGAAATTTGATTTGGACATAACTCAAAATCTACACGACGAAATCCTGATTTTTCTCTTCCACTAGAAAGATATACTCCACCAGCTCCACATGTTTCTTGTTTCACAGAAATCCGACTTAAAATGAATCATGTGCATTCAGTTGAAGTTCAAATCCCCAAATTGCGAACTGCCGCGACGTTTCAGGTTCGTTTTAATTATAATTATAAATTATAAGTTCGAACGTTTTACTTTAAGTTATCGATAACGCCAAATCGATATATAAATAATTAAATAAATTAATTATTCGACAGCTAACAAAACGCGCCATTACAGCATACCACAAAGTCATAACAACAAGTAGAAGTGACCTCAAACACCAAAACAACAATATGATAGGTTAAAATGGATCAAACATAGCCAAAACCCCATATTTTCCCTTAAGCATGTTTAGGTGAAACTAATGATATGATTAGCAAAAATTAATCAAATTAAACCAAATTTCTAACAGAGATCTAAAACATTATTTAAAAATTTATAAATATTTTTTCAGAATTTATTAATGTATAAATTCGCTAATCTTCACTAATTACCCTTAATTAACCGTAATTAGTGCAAAACTATGCAAATCACTCACCTTGGCCACAAATAAAATACCAAATCTGAAATGAATCTCTGTTTGGCGTGAATACTGATGTCTAACAGCAGCTCTAACCTTGCCTTGGTGTCAATCCTCTTTGATTTGGTGTTGCTAAGCTCAATCCTTGATTAGAAAGTGATTTGAAGATGTTTTAGAGGTTGGAGGCCATTATTAGGGTTTCTAAGAGGTAAATGGCGGCTAGAAAACTGAAATAGAATGAAAACCTAACTCATTTCAGCCTCCCCTTAACCCTAATCACGAAATGGGTTATGGGCCCATTTGCTAATCACTTCATTTGGCCCAGTTTAGTAGTTTTTCACCATCTGAACTTGTCTCAGCCATATCTTCCAAATGGTGAGTCCGTTTTTCGCATGTGACCACTCTACGGAAAGGTAAACCATCAAACGAATCTAATGAAAGTGGTTTCAGATCAAAATTCATTTCCAATCAAAAGTTATGGACAAAACAATATCGGCTAGGGGCAAAACGGTCATTTAAAAATCGGCAAAAATCATGAACATGGAAAATGACCCCAATAGTTGTCTTCCAAAGTTACACGACCATATGACTTCATACGAAAAAGAAATAAATATTCTACGATCCTAGATACGAAGAATGCGGGTTGTTACAACTAAAATAAAAAAGCACGTTTACAGTTGACATGTTACAACTGTTTTTTTTTTTTTTTTTTAATAGTCATATATTACAACTGGCAACAAGAAAGAACAATGAAAATAAGTTTATTATAATTTTATGAAACAACACATTGTAAGAACGTAGCAAGGTCATTTTGTTTAGTATAGACTGCTGACATAGGTAGTATGACGCTTTCGGATAATTTGAGTTGGCCTCACAGTTTGATTGCTATAGTTGTCACAGTTTTGATGATTTATCGTTACCGATGAATTACTCATTAATACTTGATTAAAGCCAACTTGAATGGCTGAATTTAATAAAAAATTTGGCAAATTTCGTAGATTTTCTTGGTCCTGGTACGAATGCAAAATTAACTTCATTGGATGTTACGTGGTCATAGATTGGATGTCAAAAATCGTTCATTAATCTACTTTGAAGTAGCTTGATAATTTTTTAGGCCTGTATAAAATAGTTATGCCTAGTTAACTATTGTAAACAATATCCCGATCTTGGTTTCGTATGCAAGTAGAAATAGGAATCTCATCCTAGTTAGTTGCCTCTTGCTTGAGCCTTATAGGTTATGGTCAGGGATGGCTTGAGACCCTAGACTACATAAAGGAACAATGCAAAACATGGGGAATCAATTTTTTTTGGTTGTCCCAGGCATATTAAACTTGCGCTGTACCTCTACAACAAGAAACACACACAACCACTGGAAGAAGAAATGTTTACATACTAAAACAATAGAGCTATCTCTTTTCATTTTACATCTTTCTAATATATTTTCCTCCATCTTGCTATCCGGGTCCGGAGTTTCACGTTGGCCTGAGTGTTTCTTAAGACGATAGTATGAACCATACTAGCCTGACAAAAGGGTCCGTAATGGAAGAAAGGAACCTTTATTGCATACAAACTGGTTGCATCCATTCATTCAATTTTCTAATAGTCCGACATAATCGAACTCATGACTTCTTGCATTCTACGGTTCTACTTCTATGTTCTAACCAGCTAGTATGATATGTGCATCTTTGGTCGAAAACTGAATGACATGAACAACATTTCCCAAACATTAAACTACAATGGTACACTTTGCGCCTAATTGTTTGCAAATTTTGTCTCAAGTTATTAACGGCTTCTTAACATGAAGATAGATAATTACATCAATGAATGCAAAGAAACATACGTAGAAGGGGCCCAAAAGTAGACGAACATTTCAGTTTGTTCCGTTTATATATAGCAAGTTGTAGGTTTCCTTTCTCTAATAGATGCCACGCACAAACACTCCTAAAGTGAGATTTCCCTTTCATAATAAAAATTTAATTTAATGGAAGTTTGGTGTATTTATTACACACATTGGAAACAATGCTCGTTTATCATAAAAAGCAATATACTCCTATTATATTTACATTCTGAAATCAGTCGAGGAAGCTTTATAGTTATTGCCCTGTCTACTACTTTGACTACCATCATCTCCCTTCTCATTCTTCCCCCCTTTTCCTTCCCTCCATTACATTTTGCCGATGAAGAAACCAACCTTTCTTCTACTTGTTATCATATTCATCAGTGTCGGTGTTCATATTGTTTTTACTCGGGAGATTGTAGCAAAAAGCAATGGCATGAGATCAAGAAATGCTACGAGTATTAAGGTCGTTTCTATGGCTTTTGATGAATGCAAGGCCAAGGACAAGAAGAATTGCACTACATTGGACGACGATGATGAAAAGAGAATCGTGCCTACGGGGCCGAATCCATTGCACAATCGATGATGATGATGATGGTCCACTGGAGCAAAAATGTTAACTGAAACTTAGAAGAAATGAGCAATTATGATTCGAATACAGAGCAGAAGGTGATATGCTCTCTTTCAATGTTTATTTAATCTCTTTATCATTCTGAGCTATGAGTTGTAATTCTTCTTTGTAACAAATAATTATACACATTGTATATAATCTTTTTTTAAGATGTGAATCTCAGTTTTTGCTCAGTTCGTAGTTGGTTATATATCATCTGTTAGTTCTGCGGCACTGAAAAGTACATCTTTTATTGTCAATTACGAGTGACTGATCATCACTGTTTGTGTTGTTTTTTAGCTGGATTAAAATTAATCATGGTTGGCCGCAAATTTTATATTATGCAAGAAAACAATGATCTGTGAGTAAGTCCCGTTGCACATGATGTCTCGTTTTATTATTGAAGTAGACTATTGGATCAGAAGAGTTTCAAGCATTAAAGCTGAAAGATGACCCATCAGTCAATTAGAAATATATTTGGACTTGTTTGTATTATTTAACATGTTTGATTTCTTTGCAATGTGAGTAGTAAACCGAACAGAAGCCATGTCTGACTACAGACACAAATGCATGTACATGTGCATGACAATACATTAAAGCCTTAAGATCCAATGGAGGAGGAAAAAAAAAAAAAGGAAGAAATAACATATATATTTTTACTCTTTTGTTTCAAAATAGTCAGTAACATAAAGTGTCGTTATTAACAAGAGATGTCAAAATTATTTACCTAAAACTAATATGATTACTAGTTTTGTATCGTATTATAAAGAAAGACTTCACAGTACTATAAAGAATGACTTCTTAATTTGTAATTATATGTGCAACATCAGATTTTGCTGGTATCTTACAAAAACAGAAATGATAAGACTAAGAAAGAGACATAGAAGATGCTTGTTGCTTGTACATGAAGAGAAATAAAAATAGAATACCAGTTTATATTTAGTTCCTGAAGAGAAAAAAATTTGCTGTTGTTTTTGTTTACTTTGCCTTTACATTTACTTCACACTTTAATCCTAACCAAAACCATATCCTGAATACATTAATTATAATTCCAAATAAACAAAAATTTAAAATTTTAATCTCTACCATAAAACTCGCTACATATCATTATATTTAGTTCTACATTAAGAGTAATAAAAATAGATAACCAGTTTATACTTAGTTCCTGCAGAGAAAAAAAAAAATTATCTATTGTTTTTGTTTACCTTACCTTTGTATTTACTTCACAGTTAGATCATAACCAAAATCATATCCTTCTAGACAACACAAGTAAAATTTAACTCTTAATTAAACTAAGATGTTATCTACCATAAAACTCTCTACATATCATGACTAACTAGCAAGTTAATAATTAACTAGCCGAAACAGTATTTGTTGATTATCAAAAGCTATGGAGAAGGTATAGAAGAGGACATTGGAGTACACAGAGAATAATAGGAGGAATGGGCATCATAAAATCTAAATTTCCTCATATGGCAAACAGAGAGACTTGTCTGGTAAAGCTAACTCTAGGACCCTTTTCCTTGTCCAAAATACCAAGTTCAAATAAATGGATTGCATTAAATTGAATGTCGGGAGGCCCCCGGCTTCTTACTTGCTTCTGCCAATTTTACCGTACGTAATTAAATATTTTACCTGTCAGCTTTATATTAAAAGCTCTATAACTAATGAACTGTGCGACAAACACACGGAGACAAAATTCGTGAGGTTAAGAAGCTTTGATTTGTGCGCTTAAAATGATGGAAAAGCTGAATTTTTATTTCTGAACAGGTTTTGGCTTTCTTTTACATTTTTATACATTTACCGAGTTACTTTTCTTTTACCGCTAAAGAATTTATTGCGTTTTAAATGATTTGATTATGATTGCTTGATTGTTTTTTCCTCGACCCGGAGTAGACCGTGATTTGACTAAGAAAGCAATTTCGTGAGATTTAGGTTCTATATATGAGATACATTATTGGTCAACGAGCTTCCAGAGACAAATGATACCATTTTAGGATAGTTTTTTCAGAAAATAAGAAGGAAAAAAAGGTTATATTTACTTGATTCCTTTTAACTGAATGAGTATAACTTAATTTTATAAAATAGACTTAGAAAAATAATAATACTTGCATGTATTCTAAATTCTGTAACCGTTTGAATTGATTACAGATTTTCATAATACAACTATTGTTTATTTTTAAAATACAGTGATAAATTAACCTAAGAACTATGTGCGTTGCAACGTCAGTTGATTGAATTGGAGCCATTGACGTTCGATGCTTCTATTCTACTCAATGAATGTTTCCTTGCACGCACATCTCCCTCATCTCCGGTCAAGCCAACAAAAAATCCTTCATTTTCAATAAATTTCAGATCAATATTGCATTGTTATTCTACTCTTCCATTAGCTACTGTGCCCATTTATAGGTGGAAGATTATAGAGATTTTACGTAGCAATCTGACTATCTAGGATGTTGTAGGTTTACTTTGAGATACTTAAATATAATGTGATGTTAAAAGCATCTGAAATTGTGCTTACTAACATCAAAGTGTGGTACTAGAAAGAGTAAAATCGGATGTATTTAGTTTCACATGTTGATGTGAGAATAAAAACACTCAAGTTTGTGCTTCCAGCTACCACTGATGGTATTAGGAAGAAAAAATTCGGATACTTTTAGCAGTAGAGTAAATTTATGAATAATTATTTGGTATACATTCCATAGTCGTCGGTTTTTCTTTTTTTTTTTCTTTTTTGCATTTATGTAAGTATTCTGCTGTGTTTTATGGAAAAATTATTAATTCTCGATTTTATTGTTTGCAATGCTAAAAGGATATTAAGCAACAAAAAATAATTAATTACTCATAAATCAATTAGAATAAAATCACAAATTAAATATTTCACTTGGACGCCATGCCCAAATACTTCGTCCATGGCCGCAAACGTGTACCCCGCTCGTTCATTTTCTCCGGTCAAATATCTCATTTAAATATCTTGCTTAAACACCACATTACAGTCCATTGCAAACACATCTTAATATTGTGCCTAGCTAGAGTTTGATATACATATCTCGTTAGTTGTTGCAAGAAGGGCTGGACCCAAACCGAATTCGAGGGTCTAGGATCGGGTCTAGATCATGAAAAATACAAGAAAAAACCGATTCGACCTAAAAGCATTAATAATATATGTATTTTTAGTGCTACAACCCAACCGCATACTGAATCGATCCGACCCGAACCAAAGCTCGGGTCGGGTCCATATTTTGGAAATGAATAATTTTGATCCAACAAAACCCAATTTGCCCAAATCCGAGACCTGTCAGATAAGGCCCGAGTCCATCGAGTTGGGTCCATCGGGTGAGGTCTAATTGTCACCCCGATTATAAACAAAATGACTTATAAGGTTTTAACGAGGATTTAGAGTTAATTTTGGCTCCATTTATATTGCATAATATGCATCAATATACGTGAACAATTGAAATGCTCCATACAAGCATATTATTATAATTTCATCGTGTCGAACATGTCAAATGTCAATAGAAAAATTTAAAACGGTGACTTCATAAACACTAGCATTTGACAATTCGACAATTTTGTTAGGGTGTACAATTCGAACTATTTATTTAATGTGAAATTGAACTTTAGATAGAATGTCAGGGTGTACAAATTCGACAATTTTGTCCGACTTATTAATAATCTAAACACTAGCATTTAACCAAAATTGCTTTCTTATGGTAATTTTTGGGAATCTTCATTCAAATTGCTTCATCATTTTGGGGTAATTAGTTTTAAGAACAGCAATTACAAAAGAAATAGTTTTAATGACGATTTAAAAGAAAAAAAAGAAGGAAAAAGGATTTTATCTTTTTCAAATAATGATAAATGAATTTGTCATTTTCTCATGATTTAAAAAGATAAATTAATTTATCGCTTTGCTATAAATTGTTTTTAAAACTAATTATTTATGTATGTTTTGGCTTTAATTTTTTTATTATCAAATGGGAAGTACTTCAATTTAATTTTTCTGGATTATACAATTTAACATTTCATAAGAAAAAAGTCATTTTTGTTAGAAATGCTTTCCTCTCTTCCGTAGTCTTTTGAATGTTACTTTCTTATGCTCCTTTTCTCACAAGAACTACCCTTCACCTTTTGATTGCATGAAACTAATTCACTTACAACAACATCATTATCGACCTGAGTGGAAGAATTGTTACTTAGTGCTGTGTTTTGACTGATATTCCAATAATCAAAGCATGAACGGTAGGTCTGCATTTGCCTTTGGTCCGTGAGATAGAAGGAAGTGTACTACTACTACTGCATAAAAAGAAGCAAAGAGCACTTATGGAGCTATCTTGCATCTGATATTTATGTCACCTGAAATTACCAGCGCAGATACTCAGCATGGTTATGGCCGAATCATCATATGCACAGCATTCAACTCTTGGTCCTAAATTCTGATGCATGCATTTAAACTGTCCCCAATAATTAACTTGTTTTACCATATTATCAACTCCTTTTTTGTTTTCCTTTCCTTAATCAAGAATAAAAATATTTGTTCTGTCTTAATACACTTCAAAAACAGTTTGTCCATAAAAATATTTCTTTCTTCTTCCTAAATTATACAGATTATGCATTTGAATTATGTTTATGTAGATGTTTCTGCATACACCGATGATGGTATCTCTAACACAGTTTAAAAAATGCACCATGTTTTGTCATTTTTAACGGGCATGGAGCATATGTGGAGAGTTTTGTTGATATATTTTTAGTTGATGGATGCAGTTATGCAAAGTTGAGGTAAGGGAGATAAAAAAAATATAAATTGGATGTATAGATTCAAAAGTACCCTATTTGGACATAAAAATCTGAACGGCTTGGTCCTTTTACTTTTACAAGGAACGAGGATTTTCACAATCATGTCGTCAAATTATGTCCAAATAAAAATCTCCATAAATTTAATTATGACTTGAAGTCTTGAATTAAAAAGAAGCGATCACTGCAAGAATATGAGCCATTTTTAATGGTTATATGCTGTTGAGGACCATCCAAAACCGTTGTCACAAGCATCGGAATTAATGGTTTAAGCGCTTTGCACTGTCGGCCTTAGCAGCTTTGTGATCCCAGCCAAAAATACAAAGAGTTGGTTATAATCAGGGAAAATTATGCTGAGAATCAATCCTGGGTTGCCCAGATAAAAGAACAATGCAGCAACCATTACACCTATACCAATTGGAACCTTATTCAAGTAAAATTTTCCATTAATAAAAACCTAAATTAATAACACCTCCACCTATTGCTCCCTATGCCGGATCGGTTCCCCAGGCGACCGTCTTGGTCGTCTTGCCTTAAGGTCTGGTTCGGCGGTTTGTGACTTTCTCCGACAGTTTCAATGTCTAATTTCCGATGGTTTTCTACGAATATTAGCATCATATTTCTACTTATATCCTAATGGCTATGTTTGTATATGTGGCATGTAAGAAGGCCAACAACCATTAGAATGTGTCGAAAACCGTTGGAACTAAACAGTAGTCATCAGAAATAAATGACCAATATGACGTCGGAATGCTCCAAACGCCTTTCTTTTCCCATACAGCACATAGACATATATATTACTAAATATCTAACTCCACTTGGCACATACACACGTATACATACACACACATGCAAATTTCGATCGTTTACAAGAGCCACCAACCACATTTATTAAAACCGCTATCACGTCAGAGAAATCTCCAACAACCAAGTGTATTTTTGTAATCGCCACAACAACGAACTGAAGTTGGCGGAAGAAACAATGTACATAATATACCAAACTATTTTCTCTCATAATTAAAGCTTTTAATCCATTAAAGTAACCACGCATATTGCTCGCACCATCATAATGTTTCCCACTGACAGGTCCGATCCTAAGAGGTTGGAGGCCCAAGGCAAAAAAGAATATTTTCAAGCATAATTAGTTGTAGAAGGCCCACAAGTTGTTCACAATTAAGGCGAGCTGAGACTCGAACACAGAAGCACATGCAAGAAATTCTGCAATCGTAGCACCCAGCTAAATACATTTTCGTGTTACATCATAGTACCAGCTATATATATACAACAAGCTTTATATTTTGAGGTCCTTCCTCTGCCAGAGGCCCTAGGCCACCGCCTAGCGGGCCTAGGCCTAGGGCCGGGCCTGCCCACTGAACTGCTTCAAACTCAAACCAAATTCAGCAAATAAGCTATCAATAGCAAATTTAAGAGTTAAAGGAGATGTCTTTTACATGAACAAGGCCGACAAATCTCTCTTTGACCATTCCATGTATATCATCAACATATCTTAAAACAACCACCAATTGTTCCTTTTTAGATACATCACCAGACTCATCTACTAACAAACCAAACACATCATCAACAATTTCTATAAGAATAGATTTGAGTATTCCTTGTGTAAAGCAACGACGAATATTTTTCTGGATGCTTGGAGACACCATTTAACTATTTCGTAAAGCAGTTTATAATGTAACCTTATGGACACTTTCATTTTGATTTGGGAGTATTTTATCATTTCCAATAAATGTCCTTTTTGAAGAGAGTTTTCTGACTCGTCATAACCACGAAAATGTATGATTTTTTTAAACTTGTAATTGAGAAATTGGGATCGATTGAAAAGTGGGGTCTTGCTTAATTTGCAAGCTAAAGTGAAATCTGAGAGCAAGTTTCTTTGTAATTTGAAATTTGCAATAAGTTCAGTGGGTCATGTCCCCCACTCAAATGAGTTTGCATCTGCCCCTGCATACACACACATTACTAAATATCTCAACTCCATTTCGTGTATACAACATATACATACATACAAAATTTTTTGGCAAGACCGACCAGTTTTTGTAGTGCTCCGTAACACTTTTATTATATCAAAATAATAAGTACGAGAAAGCTGGGAGATATACAACGTGCATATCTACTAAAAGAAGAAATATTAAAAAAAAACTTCTACGCAGGGCAAGGTGAATGAACCAAACAAGTTCAGCATAACATAAAATAAAACATGGCAATAAGCCATAAGTACATTGGACATTCAACATATCACATGAAGGCTTAGCATGTTAGATTACCACAGACTTCACAAGACTAGGCTTGCAGCAGCACAAACTAGGTGATGTTAAGTTGACTTCCCTTCAACAATTCACTCTTTCAACTCCTGGTTATAGGACAATTAAAATCCTTAATACCAAGAACAAGAGTAGATAGAGAAGTACGTGGAAAAGCATCTATAACAGGAGGCGCCTTGTAAGCAACAAGAGGAATCAAACGAGCATAGGGATTTGATTGTTTGGTTTTACCTTTCTTCTTAGCAACTAAGGAAGAGGAAGCTTCAACTACTTTATTACCAACAGAATTAACACACTTGCTTGTAGGGTGAGTCTTCTCTTTACTTGAATCAGACTTAGGGGACGGACTAGATTTGTTCAAAAAACCTGGTTTGAAGTTAAAAGTGCTTTTCTGAGGAGGACTGGTTGGATTACTTTCTTGGTTCTTTGTCTTAAGTTCACTAGAAGCCACAACAACTTCAAACTTCTTAACATTATCTAGCAGTTGTTTAAAAAGTCATCATTGGAAACAGAAGAGCTTTCACAAGTAACATTGCTTCATGGCTTAACTGTTTTAACATGAGCTTTTCCTTTATCTAAAACACTAGGCTACTTACACTGGACATCAAAAACTGCATTGTTTTCATTAACAAAAATGCTATTTTACCCGAATGTAGGGTAAAATACCCGAATGTGAGATAAAAATACAGTGACCACCCATGAATTGCTTGAATTCATCCTTAAAATTAGGATGTAGGGTCCCATGTTTTTCTCTCTTATTCGGGTGAAATACCCAAAAGTAGTTTGGGTATTATAGCAAAGTTGTTTCATTAATTCTAGGACTAATTGCGCTATCCTTGGCTATATGTTCTCCATAAGTTTCTACTTCTCCTTCTTCAAGAACATTACCATCCACTAAAGCAACAAACTTATTCAAAATATCAAAGACATCCACCGTAATTTCCTATTCAACAATATTTTCTTTAGCCACCGAGAGAACCTCAGTACCTTGAGTATTCACAGCAGCTACATGTGTAACATTTCCTCCCTTTTCAATTTGATGTTCTATACCCAACACTTTGCCAGTGAGTCTACCAACTTCTCTTCTGCTATCTAAGAACGATTTAACTTTCCGTTTTTTCTTTAATACTTGCTTCCATGTTTGCTTTTTCTTAGGCACTTGTTGATAGTTTTAGGATCTAATAAAACAGGAGAAAAACCGTTGGTTCCTATAACAGTTTCCTCTTCCTTCTGACTTGGATCTTTAGCTTGTTCGACCTTGTTACCAAAGGCAGTTTTAGTTTCCAAGGTAGCATGTGTACACTCATCCAGTTCATGCCCAACACAAACACACTTGGTGCACATAGTAGCCTTCCAAATATATTGTACATGCACCATATGATCTATTCTGTCGACTAACTTAACAGGAAATTCAACTGGCATGTCATCAGATGGGGAAACTTCAACCATACATTTGGCAAAATACAACCTATCTAGACGCTCAGTGGACCTATGCAGTTAAAGCCCCGCTAAAACCCCGCAAAATCCCCGCTATAGCCCGTAGCGCTCTCCGACCGCTACGCTATTTCAATTTAGCGTTGATGAACAGTAGTTTCGCTTTTAGTCTCGTTATTTTCCGCTGCACCCACTAAATCAACGCTATTTAACATACGCTTTAGCAATATTAATATATAGAGGATGATTTGACTAGTTTTCTTTTAATATAAATCAAAAAAGTTAAAGTAAAGAGCAAATTTTAAGTCATAAGTGCCTTATATAAGATAGAAATATGTCGTAATCTTCGTACCTATTGTGTATAACCATTATATTCTTTGATTTTGTTGTATAATATTCGTTTCTTCTACACAAATGATGCAAGAATGATAATCAATTAATTTAATTATATACTTTTACATCTAATTAACATTTTTGCACCTCCGAGATATCCCCACTATTTCCACGCTTTATCCTCGCTACAACTTTTTACACCTCTATCGCTATAGAACCGCTAAGCGCTTTAATTGCACAGTAGTGGACGAGTTCATGCACAAAAACCTAACTACTCTCGAGGCAAGCCAATTTATACCGAGTAAAGACCACGCATACAGTGGCAAGCTATACAGTTTAATCCAGATAGGGACTTGCCTCATGCAGCTGCCAGAGTTACTCATGGCCTAATCACATTGTTTAAGAACAAACAATTTATTCCTTATCAAAATAGTGTCGACCTCAAGATTTTTTTTCTTATCATCATTGTTTTCTAAATGAAAGAAGAAAAGGTTACCGTCGGATCTTACTTTAATCGGTCCAAATGGCTTCCAAAGCCTCTTCAAATGTGTAATTACAGTGGAGTAAGATAGTGGTTTATCTAGAAAAAACCAACTATATATATTGCCATATCTATTCATCTGTGTATATCATCTCATCCGAAGGAAGCAATGATTTTCCGGAGGAAATGAGCAGTGTTGAAGTCATGTTGAAAACCCCCGCATTTATAGGTTTGGCATGAAACAGTGAAGACGATTTGGGTTTCGAGGGAAGGGTTGGCGAAAGAGTAGTCATCGAGAAGGAAGGAGGGTCTGGAGTAGGAGGAACCGTTATCGTATGAGGGAAAGAAAGAGGAAGGGACAATCTTGCAGTGATGAGACAAGAGGAAGATTTGGAAGAAGAGGAGAGAGGAAGTTTGGCTAAGGCATCTGCCATTTTTTAAGTTTATATATCTTTTGTAATATATATATATATATATATATAATTTAAACTAAAATCAAATATTCTATCAACAATAATATTTACCATAAATCAAACTAAAATACCCCACCGCACTCAACAAAATCAAAAAACAACATTAATCATCTCCACAAAGCATATCAAAAATCCCAAATCAACATTAAACATCCAACGTCTCAATAAATCTTCCTAGCATGCCCAAATCAACATAAAAAAATATTCATCCTTTCATCAAAATATATCAAACATAACAAAACACATCAAATCGCGGTCTCTAAGCATATACATACAAAGTTTAAACAAAAACAACAAAAAGAGTTGAACACCCCACATGAGGATTCCATTAAGGAATATAAAGCGTATAGGTATAAAATAACATCACAGATGCTAAAATTCACAAGACAACATAAACAGAACACAGCGGAAATTGAAATTTCATTTAAAGTAGAATAAGAAGTGTTATTACATCATAAGTCGTAAAATCACAGCTGTCTCATAAATCAGAATACCAAAATAAAAAGTATCCATCGACATCAAGTATAGAAAATAAACCAAACGTGGAAAGGTACATGTAAAGAAAGAGAACAAGACAAACAAGAATCTCTAATGGGCTGAGCTGGGATAAAGCTCTCTCAAGTACTAGATTCTCCACCCTGAGAACCTTAGAGGAAGGGGAAGGAAGGAAGAAGAGAAAAAGAAAATTAGTCAGACATAAAGTCTGGTTAGTCCAGTGATTACTTGTATGAGTGATAAAAGAAGAAATTTAAACAAGATAATAAATTGAAGCTCAACATATTAAATAGGAACAAGAATATACTTCCATGAATATAGTCGATTGTCAAACCATTCGATTTCTGTACCATTTGCTACAACTCATAAATTAGGGTATAACCTAATTCTACCCATCGATCGGCTCCTAAACTACAACTGTGATAACCTATGCTAACAATGTCCCCGGGTTTAAAAGCCCCGCCAGAACAGCCCCTACCCACCACGTTTGTACCTCTTACTACCCAGCACAGTATAAGCATGTCTCCACCTCCTTATGAGAACTCGGTGTAGTGTGATAAAAAGGAGTACTAATTGATACAGATCCCCAACCAAAAATGCAAGTTGATCTAAGTCACCCCTAGACTTTGTCCCCAATTTAATTTATTAGCGCCAAGGCCCTCATAGTATTATAGTTGACCGCTTAGCTACCCTAGACCCTCGTAGTGTTGTCAACAAACTCCTAGGTCACATTAAGTAAATTATTTTAATTAGCCTTCTATTTTTCCTAATTGGTCTAACCCTACTACTGAAACAGACCAATACTACGAACCCCGTATTTTCCCCAGTTAGCTGTCGCCGCCGGAATGGACTTCTGCACATTTTCTTAATAGGCCATTTATTTTTTCTAATCAGCTTATGCTGCCGGTACGGACCACTACTGTGACACCCCGCGTCCGCTAATGTCACTCACAAAGGGAATGCACTAAGTTTCATGAAGCGTTATAGGTACACAGAAACAGAAATATTACAAAACAGATATAAAATGATAGCGGAATTAAAAACTTTATTAATAATAAAGCATCGTGGTTCAAAAACATCACATGCCTGAAATAGACAAAAACCATTACATCGTAAAAACTACTTTCTTGTACTTTAAAACATCAGCGTACATAAAAAAACAAAATTCCCCATGTAAAATATAGCCATAGTAGTAAGGATAGGAGCTTGAGCCATACTTCTAAGCAGCTCCAGCAAAATGAAAGTAGAATCGTGGTCAAGCCTAAGTATTCCCACCCCGAGAACCTTGGGGGAGGGGGGGAACGAAAGAAGGAAGAGGAAACAAAAAGGGTCAGACATAAAGTCTGGCAAGTCCAGTTACTTTTAGCAAGTAAATAAGTAAAAGTAGCATGACAGGCATATAAAGTGGATAAGAGAGAGATAACAACATATTATGCAGGTATGACAAGGTAAACATGATAGAGCGTATATGCTTCACTAAAGATTTTATGATTCTCTGCACTAACTCTAGTATAACCAGAAATGATATGATCCCAACAACTATAAGATGGTAGATTTAGGCATACGTCCAGATGTATCCTAACCACTACCCTAATCGATCGGCTCCTTACTCCGCGTAGATACTCTGTGCCGGCCCCACTATAGGATGTATCACGTCCTATAGTAGCAACCCTTCGCTGATATGCACAGTCATATCTTTAGATGTCACGGTCGTCTTAGCCCCCTCTACCCGACCCATGTATGCACATGTCCCCGGTCGGTTTGCGCCGCCCACACCGTCCTCCTTGTTTGGATCTCTTACAATCAGTCCAGTAATCGTGCCCCAACTCCGACCTAGTTTGGAGTACTCGTTTGATACCTATTAAGGGTCACTGAATGAAATGGTCCCACACAATATGATACAAGCTCTCCCCCTTGTCTTGTATCCCCACTAGGATTTCCATCGGTTATGTATACCACTAGGTGTCTTTAATTACACAATCCTATCATTTCTACAAGTTATGCTTACCCTAAAAAGGTATCTTTAATTACATAACTCTAATATTTCCATTGGTTATGTATACCACTAGGTGTCTTTAATTACATAACCCTATCAGGTTAAGTTTGTGGGCCTATATGTAAATATTACTCACCCCTCAGATTTACTTAACCCACCCACTGTTCAACCAAGTTTACTTAACCCTAACTTAAGTTTATATTCATACAATTCCCTATGGGTTCAAGTAGGTTAAGCATTCAAAGGTTTATTAACATATTTTCATTTATGGTTATGGTATGCTAGACCTCCCACATTAAGCCTACCATTTGTGGATGCTGGACATGCTGGGCGGGTCCGGGCAGACTTATTCCACAAATCGGGCTTAACCTCTGTCTTAGCATGTCTCGTATTTGTGCACCTAGACCTCCCACATTATATTTACCACTTGTGATTACTGGATATGCCATGCGGTTCCGGTCAGACTTCCACCACAAGTGTAATCTAACCTCACCTCTAGGTGCAATTACAGTTTCTAATTACTGTAATCCTAGGCATTTCATTATTAGCCAATTTCACTTATGTCGTTATAGGTTATAGGTTTCGTGCCCCTTTTCCCTAAATATGTTCATAGTGAATTATATGTCCAAATTCATGTACATATACATTATTCAAATTAAGCCAATTTTCACCTTTTTACTAATTATGCCCAAATTCCCAATTCACAAGATATGCCCAATTTCAATATTTTTTCCCTCGTTCCCAAACTAACGTAATCGCATAATTAATCGGCATGCCTAGGCTTGATAGTAGCTTGGTTATATAAAATAAAAGGGAAAGGGTGAAGGGAAGATGACAGAGATAATTATTCTAACAGAACTGACATAAGCATATGATGGCATAATGATAAGATGGACATATAAGCACATATTGTCGAACTTGTGATAATAGAACAGGTTCTAACATAGTAGGGATGTCATAATAGGCATGATTAGATCTAAATAAAGATTTAGATGTCCAACTAATGACAGATCCAAATTAACCTCAAACATAATAGGTACAAGATGATCTAAGTAGGTTGGATCTATAATCAAATGTTGATCTGACATGATAAATATTTAGATCCAAGTCATAGTATACCAAAATATAACAAACACACAAGTTATTACAAATCTGGAATGATTCAAGGATTAACACGCATACATCCAAATTAACAGTCGTATCATGTTTACTTTTTATTTATTTAAATCTGAAATCAACTTGAAACTCACAACATTCAGATCTAAAGAAATAGAAGGAGAAAAGCAGTTGATGAATCTCAGATCTGCACTTGAATCTCCAAATCTAATCGAAGAAGAAGAAAGAGTTTTGATTCAGTCCAGGCACCAGCAACACTTAGGCCTCCACTGATTTTCAGTGTGAGAAAAGCAGAAAATGAAGCCGTATATATAGCTTCCAGCCCCCAGAAATCGACTACCACCTCAGCCCTAGGGGGGTTGACCCATGGGTTGACACCCCCCTTGAGGGGTCGACCCCCCCAAGGGGTTGACTCCCTTGGGGGGTCGACTCCCTTGGGACGGGAAGATTGTCGCCTCCAGATTTTTGATTTTCAAACGGTTTTCTGATTTTTCTGATTTAAATATGTATATATATTCTTCTTCACGTATCTAAACTTCAAATCTTCATAACTTCTTCATACAGTGTCTGTTTTACGCAAACTAAATGCATATCTTGACCAGAATTTAGAGACGGACGCAATGGCGCAGTCCGTTTCCCTTATTCTGAATACTAAATTAATTATTATTTAATTTATCCTATTTTAGTGTTATTAAAATTACGGGGTGTTACATTCTCCCCTACTCAAAGGATTTCGTCCCTGAAATCTTCAAGTTAAGAAGAATGTATTTCCTACCATCCATCACCTATCTGCTCATCCACCAATCATAGGCATCCATTGTCCTTAAAGGCTTCTTAATGCTTATATGAACATATGCAAAGGTGTGTATATGTCCCAATACTAGTGTGAAAATCAGGCGGTCTTCTGATTCAGTCGACCTCCTAAATGCAATGTATGTTAGTGCCATTAATCCAACATGTATGCAACAATCCTACTATAACATGTAAGTTCTATATGTGTGCACAATCATTCGTCCAAATGCAACATCCATATAATGATACATCCATTTTCATCCATAAAAAGAAAAGAAAATGCACACGCATCCATATGCAATATGAGAGTGATTGAGCCGATCTAGTGCCTAATGTGTGTGTATATGCATCCACGAGCAACCACTAGCAAACACTTGCATCCACCAAACATAATATGTCTAAAACACATGTTTACATCCATGGGCTTCCTACCTAAAGGTCGAAGATTCTGTCGATAGGACATACTTAAATGATAGAAACAAGCATAAATAAAAGATTTGGAAAAGGAAGTTAAGAACATACTCTCGAAAAGAAAAGGATATGAAGCACGAATCTTGTTTTTGTCTCCCAGTTGCATCCTCTGGGTTATCTCCCCACTGAACCTTCACCAACTTGATTTCTTTATTGCGTAGCTTCTTAACTTCTCATCTAAGAATACAGGAAGGAACTCGTCTGACTGTCGCCTCCCATTCCACCTCTACTTCTTCCAATATACTTGGCTTAACTACTTCTGCTGTATCATGCAAGCAATTATGCAAATGGGAAACGTGGAAAACATCATGAACGCCGGATAGTCTCTCTGGCAGCTTTACTCTATAGGTCATTTGGCCAATCCTTTCTGTTATGGGAAATGGCCTTACGAATCTTGATGCCAACTTCCCTACAGATCCGAAGCGAATCACATTCCTCAAAGGTGACACTTTAATGAAAACTATATCTCCTATTTTGAATTCAATGTCGGTCCTTCTCTTGTCTGTGTAGGATTTCCGCCTATCTTAAGCGGCCTTCATTCGTTGTCTAATAAGATCAATCTTCCCAGACGTTTCTCTAACCATATCTGGTCCAAGCAATAGCCTTTCTGTAGATTCCCACCAACAAGTTGGTGACCTACAACATCATCCATATAATGCTTCGAAGGGTGTCATGCCAGTGCTAGTGTAACAACCAACAAATTCTGAACCAATTTAAAATTTTTATTTTAGAAAATTTTAATGAATTTTGAGGTTATAATATAATTTATATAAATAATAATGGCTAAAATTTATTTTAATCGAAGTTAAAACGAATAAATTTAATTTAAATATAAATGGAGTTAGAAATGGCGCAGTAGTTTTAAAATTTTAATTTTGAACTTTAACTGAATGTACAGGATTCAAAATAAATCAGAATTGAGGGAAACAAGAAATATTTAAATGTGTTTAATCATATCTTTCTAACGAATCTGACAAATTGCAATTTCATAGCGGGAATCAAAAGTTATGGCCAATTCAATATTTAGAAAGGTCGCTGTAGAATTTTTATATATAATATATATGGCCCAAAGGGCTACTTTTTACATATGAAGGAATTTGGACTCGAAACCACTACCATTGAGTCTGGAATAATGTTTCTGCATCCAAAAAGTATAAACACTTATATATTTTGAGTTTCAGAATTTATTTGTTTAAAAATGTATTTTTAATACTAAATATATAACACTTGAAAATAGTCATTTTTCAAACGACCTCCGTTTTCGACGAAACCACTTTTGTTCGAACCGGAATGTCAAATTATAGCTAGGTTTCAATTTTCAGAATTTTTCGAATTAATATGTGAGCGTGGCAAAAGAAAATGTGTTTTGACTATTTCAGTTAAATTTAAACGACTTGAAAATAGCCATTTTTCAAACAGTCTCAGAATTCAACGAAATTAGTCTTGTTAGAACCGTATCATCATAAGAAAGCTAAAAATAATTTTTCTGGAATTTTTAGAGGTGATATGTGGCCCCGGCGTATTTAAATGTACGGTCAATATTTAATTAACTAATTTTTAATGGGATTTTAAATAAATATTCTACAGATTTCGGAATTGGACCCCAAGACCTATCCCATTGCGTTCAGAAGGCCTCAAAACGTTGGGATCGACTGTAAGCAGGCCCAATTCTGAGACTGTTCAGAAATCCACCTTTAAAACACGTTTTTCAATGATTTAATAATAATAAAAATAAAATTTAAACCCTAACCCTAATGTAGCCGCCGCCATGTCCATTCGAAGGCTAGAAACATCCCAAATTCAAACGCTAATTTCTCTTAATCCGTTCAGTGAAAATCAACAAATTATATATCAAATCGAAGAGAATTCAGAGAGCTTCGAATCTATACGGTTAAGATCGGGTTTTGGTGCACGGATTTCGCGAATTCTGGTGAGGAAGCCGCCGACTTTGACCTCGATTTCAGGGGAGGTGGGACCCGCGAGTTGGCTGGGGTTCCGGGCGACGGAGGAGCGGCCTATGGCGGTCAAGGTGGTGATGTCCGATCGACAGTGGGTGGCTCGGTGGTGCGTGCGACGTGGGGATTAGAGGTGGACGATGGGTTCGGCCGAACGTGAAAAGGGGGAAGAAGGTTATTATTTTAATATTATTTTATTTATTTAATATTTAATTTATCCAATCTTTAAAATTCAATAACTCTTTCATACGAGGGCCGTTTTACGAGCCGTAAGTTGCGTTAGACTCGTCTTTCAGAGATCTTCGCAATGGCGCAGACCAGAGCTGAAACCGAGACAGTTGAATTTTCAGCCAAATCAATGTGAGAACTCTAATTTTTATTATTTAATTTATTTTTAATTATTTTTCTCGCGTTAAAAATTATTGTATTATAATACTAATTCAGATCTGAAATGTTTTGTGGTTGATGAATTGTTGATTGTTGTTGGTGGTATGTTTTGTTGTTCATGATAGGCTAGATCTGCATTGAATTTTATATACTGTTGAATTTATTTGTGGTTAGAAAATTTGATCTAAATAATATTTAATTTAGATTTAAATCATATTTTATTCAGATCTAGTTGCTCTAATTTATTTTAAATTATTAAAGTATTATTTTTATTATTCTGAAATGAACAATAGAATCTGATCGACAAATAAAAACTTATTTTTATTTGTTTATATTACAATAGAAGTTGAACAACAAATAAAACCTTATTTTTATTTGTTTACTTTGCAACAGGATTTGGACGACAAATAAAATCTTATTTTTCATTTGTTTATATAACAACCGAATTTGGTCAACAACTAAAATATAATTTTATTTGTTTACGTTACGATAGAAATTGATTAACAAATAAAACGTATCTTTATTTGTTGACGCTACAATAGAATTGGAACGACGAATAAAAACTCATTTTTTATTTATTGATATTACCATAGAAATTGAACGACAAATAAAATATTATTTTTTATTTGTTTATCTATAGTAGAATATGAAATATATTTTCATTAGTTTCATTACAACAGAATTTGGCTAATAAGTAAAATCCTATTTTTATTTGTTTACATTTAGAACACGATTTATGAATTACAGTAAAAATTCTTCTTTTTAATGTCACATTTAACGTAAGATGTTCTAGGATTAGTATTATAATAAAACAGTAAATTTTATTGTTGATATTAAAAACATATTAGTAAAATAAATCATTATTTACATTGTATTTGTAAATTAAAGGTTATGAAAAACTCCATATTTGAAAAGATAAAAATAGATTTTTATCGAAATGAACTAGTTTTGAACTAGAATTATAATTCTATTTATTTTTAAATAAATAAATTGGATTTGAAATGGTTTTAAAGATAACCAGAATTTCCAATGATTGAATTGGAATGGATTTGAATCGAAATTGTCTTTGGAATATTTCCATATTGGATTTCGTGATTACACAGATATTGTTATGGAAATTTGAAAGATATATTTATATCGTTATTTCCAATACGATATTTGTTGGTCGTAGAATTTGATATTGAATATAAGCCAATATATTTTCTATTCAGAGCATTGTATTTAATATCAAATGTGATTTGGGTTTGTCGTGAATGGTGTCTTCATTAACACTGTTCTTAAGCCCAGTTGAGAAAAAGATTAAATCTTTTTATTTAGATTTAATGAAGTGTACCAATTAAATAATATTTAATTGGAATTGAATTGGTATTGATTTTTGGGTTTATCGTGAACAGTGTTTTAAATAACATTTGTTCTTTAACCCGATAATTAATGGAATGTGATTTTGGGTTGTCGTGAACGGTATCTTCAATAATATTGTTCTTAGACCCAAAAAGGAGTTAAGAAAATCAGCAACTAACTGGAGATTAGTTAAGTTGAATGGTTTCTGGGGTATTGATCTGATGTTGGTTTCGGCCTTTGGGGTTAATACTTAGGGAATTGCCCACTGGCTAATTTACGGTTAGGGACTGATTGAAATGTGATGTGATTTTGGGTTTATAGTGAACCGTGTTTTAAATGACACTGATTCTTTAACCCAATCACAGATTAAAACTAAGTGGAGTTTTAATGAATCTTTAATTAGATTGAAATGATCGAGAATGGAGTATCACCAGTTTTGCTCCAGGTGATAGTTAAATCTTTAATTAGATTTAAACGTGAAATGGTAATTAAATTTACCGATAAAGCCGTGTTGATTAGATTGACGCCATTTAGACGTGAACGATATTTATATCGATTTTATTCATTTTATAATGAATATCGAAAATGATTTCAAAATCTGATATTTTGAAAAGAATTGAAATTCGAATTGAAATTGAATATAAATGAATTCGAATTGAAATTGAATATAAATGAATTCGAATTAATAATCGATTTGAATTGAAATCAATTTGATATGAATTTAAAACGAACTTATAAGGAAAAATTCAATTTTGATTTGAATTAGAAATGAAGTTGAAATCGTTTTGAAAACGAATTTAAAACGAATTATAAAATACGTTTTAAAAGGAAATCGATGAAGTTTATATTATATATATATAATATAATGGCTTGAATAGAATGCGCCGCGGCAGTTCGCGAATTTCGACCATTGACTTCGAATGGATATTGCGAGAGATCCGACCGTCGGATTCTCCTGAAACCAGAACCGTTGGGTTCGTATCGAAAAGAGATTTCTAATGAATACTAGGAATTTGAAATCTAACGGTTGGATTTGGAATTATGTCCAAATCAAATTTGGAAAAGGTCGCTGTAAGTGCAGTTCGATGGCCGTTGATGGAAATCGACTATACAGGCCTTGATAAAATTATTAAAAATAGTAATAATTTGTGTAAAATCATAAGAAATGATTTGTGAAGAATTGAGAAGAAACGGCGGAAATTTTCCTACATATGAAGAGTCGTGACGTTTGGATTTGCTAGTCGGTGAGAACTTCACTTTTAATTTTATTTCTAGTTGAAATATATACTAGGATGCAGACGGTGTTTAGTAGCACCCGACACCCGTCGTCCACAGACCATGGAAGGCTTGTATGCTTGTTTGTTTGATTGTGATGTGTAGTTGATTGTGTGATGTGATATGAAATGAAATAAAATATTGATATAGTTGAAATAAAATATTTTATAGTTAAAAATAGAATTTTTAACGTGTATATGAAATGAAATAAATATAAACAAATCAGACGATTTGTTTATATACCCACATTTGACTGATATTGATTGGGACGATAAATTTTACACATCGCCCAACTACACAAATAAAATCTGTGTTTGATTGTTTGAAAACCCCACACGGGTATTGGGGTGATATATGACATACACTAATCCCAATAGTTAGTTGTATGTCGATCGATTGATTGACAGACTGTTATAAGCGTTAAATATTTATATTTGATGCTTATACAGTGTAGAATGCACTTTGGATGGTGGTTGATTATTTGTCATTGTTGATATATACATGTGTTGTAGAAAATCCATATAATTAATATTATATGGTAATTGATTGGGCCTCATTCCAGTTTTGAAATAGAAATATTTGAAAAAGAAATATTTGAAATAGAATATTTGAAAATAGAAATATATGAATTTGGACAATCCAATATATAAAGATTTTGCATATATGTCTTGCAAACGTGTGTTCGAAGTCTTAATATACTGGGTAGATATAGAATCCCTCTAGTGCCCGGGGTCTGGTGACGGGGCACCATCGCCAGTATTTATTTTCGAGTTTCGAAAGTGAGATTTCTATATATTTCCAATTGACTGGTGTGAGAACCGAAACTAAATAGGGCTTATTGTTGTGATTTAGCATCAAAATTGTGATTTTTGACTATGCATCGAAGTTATGAATTTCAAATGCTAATCAACTAATTGATTGATGGTTGTGTTGTTGATTATTAGTTGACTAATTAAAATTTGTACCATATAGCCAAATTGAATCAAATAGTGAATTGTATTGAAAATTAGTCGCATTTGCTTGCACATACATGTACTTACATTGAACAGGTCATAGCAAGGAGGCTAGAGCAGAAGAATAAAATTGTTTGCCCGACAAATAGGTACATGTTTACCATAATTTACTGTTTTGTTTGGAGGATGATGATTTTATGAGCCGATTGGCTAGCTGCTTGGCTTTTTCTTTTTCTTTTTGAGATCAGAGGGCCTGTATGGCAATTTCGGGATTTTCCCAGTGCTCCCGGTGCAGGGGAGGTTATGGCAAATTTTTTCGAAAATTTAGGGTGTTAGCCAATTTTTTGAAAAATTTGAAAAGTTTTTAGAAACTGAAAATTTGAAGAACTTAAGTCGTAATGAAAATAATGAAAGTTGAGTTGATTAGTTAAACGACTTTCGGCTTCGTTCCTTTTCGGGGACGAAAAGTTCTAAGTGGGGGAGATTGTAATAACCCGGAAATCCGAGCCAATTTAAAATTTTTATTTTGGCAATTTTAGCGAATTTTGATTATTTAAAATGAATTATTTTAAATAATAACAACGAGAAATTTATTTTGAATGGAATTCAAACGTATATATTATATAGATCGTCGTTAGAATATAATTATTTATTTTAAATTATAAAGGGAATTGAAAATGGCGCGGTAGTTCGATAATTCGATTTCAAAGTTCAAATGAATGTCCAGGATTCAAAACAAAACGGATTTGAGTGAAACCAAAAATATTTAAATCTGTTAGTGAATACCTTTCTAACGAATCTGAAAAATCGAAGTTTCATAGCGGAAAGCAAAAGTTATGGCCAAATGAATTTTCAGAAAGGTCGCTATGGAATTTATATAGCCCATGAAATTGGCCATTTTGCGAACGACCTCGGAATTCGACGAAACCACTTTTATGGATGTGAAGTTATTGCTAGGTTTCAAATTTCATAATTTTTGAAGCTAGTATGTGAGCGTGGCAAAGGAAAATGTGTTTTGGTCAATTATAGTTAAATTGGATCGACCAGAAATGGGCCATTTTTCAAATGGTCTCAGAATTCGACGAAACTAGTTTTGTTGGGACCGCATCGTCAAAACATAGCTAGATTTATTTTTCTGGAATTTTTTGAATCAGTATGTGGCCCCGGCAAATTGAAATGTACATTCAAATCAAATATTGAATGTTTTATATTTTAATTTGATAGAATAACTGACAGAAACAGTCGAATTGGCTTACGAAACACATCCCATTGTGTTCGGAATGGGGGTATTTAGCTAGGGGCGACAGTCGTTGGGTTTGATTTCGAGTTCGTATCAACATAAGGGTTTTTTTTGATCAAAATAATTAAAAATATATTTATATATATGGTCAAACGCGGTCAAAACCTTCATTTTCCTTAGCCCGTGGTCAACGCTTCTTCCAGCGAGCCTCCATTTAGAATCAGCGATTGAAACTTCACCGTATTCCTCCCCTCCTATCTCCCTCTCCACCTAATGAAAACTGAAATTGTTTAAAGCAAATTGAAGAGCTTGACAAGCTCTTCGAGGTGAACGGACAAGATCTGATATGGTGGCCTGATCTGCTCAGATTGTCGCCGCCAAGTCGAGGCGTTGGATGTGAAGTAGCGGCTCCTGGGGGACCTCGACTTAGTCAGAAGGGGGAGCCTAAGGTGCGGATTTCGAAGATGAGCAAGGTGGTGGGGGCTGATCGACGGCTGGTCTGACAGGGAGGCGGCGGTTCTTGGTCAAAGAAGTCAACGGCGGGGAGTAAATCCGTTTAAACGGGTCTGAAGGTGGAAGAAAGGAAACAGAAAGGGCAGCTAGTAGTTTCGGTTTTGCAGATTTATATTCACAGGATCCTGGTTTACAGCTGGAATGATATCCGGAAAGCTTTGTATCCGCATATCTCTTCTAGTTGTGTATTGTATTATTTTCCGCTGCTATGTAATGTATTGTAATCTCTGATATTTTTTGTTGTATAATATTGATTTATACTCTGTATATTCTTGTAATCTGATGAATTGTTGTAATATACAATGAAATGTTCTTCCGTCTGCGTTTTTATGTGGCTTGTCCTCGACTCAATCCGTGATTTCCCATAAGGGGGATTTCAGGTCGTTTCAACGTGGGGGTCTGAACGAAACCGGAGGCACCTAGTACCCCGATGAAACGACTCGAAATCCCCCTTACGGGAAATCACGGATTGAGTCGAGGACAAGCCACATAAAAACGCAGATGGAAGAACATTTCATTGTATATTACAACAATTCATCAGATTACAAGAATATACAGAGTATAAATCAATATTATACAACAGAAAATATCAGAGATTACAATACATTACATAGCAGCGGAAAATAATACAATACAGAACTAGAAGAGATATGCGGATACAAAGATTTCCGGATATCATTCCAGCTATAAATCAGGATCCTGTGAATATAAATCTGCAAAACCGAAACTACTAGCTGCCCTTTCTGTTTCCTTTCTTCCACCTTCAGACCCGTTCAAACGGATTTACTCCCCGCCGTTGACTTCTTTGACCAAGAACCGCCGCCTCCTTGTCAGACCAGCCGTCGATCAGCCCCCTCCACCTTGCTCGTCTTCGAAATCCGCACTTTAGGCTCCCCCTTCTGACCAACTCGAGATCCCCAGGAGCCGCTACTTCACCTCCAACGCCTCGACTTGGCGGCGACAATCTGAGTAGATCAGGCCACCATATCAGATCTTGTCCGTTCACCTCGAAGAGCTTGTCAAGCTCTTCAATTTGCTTTAAACAATTTCAGTTTTCATTAGGTGGAGAGGGAGATCGGAGGGGAGGAATACGGTGAAGTTTCAATCGCTGATTCTAAATGGAGGCTCGTTGGAAGAAGCGTTGACCACGGGCTAAGGAAAATGAGGGTTTTGACCGCGTTTGACCATATATATAAATATATTTTTAATTATTTTAATAAAAAAACCTTATGTTGATACGAACTCGAAATCAAACCCAACGACTGTCGCCCCTAGCTAAATACCCCCATTCCGAACACAATGGGATGTGTTTCGTAAGCCAATTCGACTATTTCAGTCAGTCATTCTTTCAAATTAAAATATAAAACATTCAGTATTTGATTTGAACGTACATTTCAATTTGCCGGGGCCACATACTGATTCGAAAAATTCCATAAAAATAAATCTAGCTATGTTTTGACGATACAGTCCCAACAAAACTAGTTTCGTTGAATTCTGAGACCGTTTGAAAAATGGACCATTTCTGGTCGATCCAATTTAACTATAATTGACCAAAACACATTTTCCTTTGCCGCGCTCACATACTAGCTTCAAAAATTATGAAATTTGAAACCTAGCAATAACTTCACATCCACAAAAGTGGTTTCGTCGAATTCCGAGGTCGTTTGCAAAATGGCCAATTTCATGGGCTATATAAATTCCATAGCGACCTTTCTGAAAATTCATAATCCGTTTTGTTTTGAATCCTGTACATTCATTTGAACTTTGAAATCGAATTATCGAACTACCGCGCCATTTTCAATTCCTTTTATAATTTAAAATAAATAATTATATTCTAACGACGATCTATGTAATATATACGTTTGAATTCCATTCAAAATAAATTTCTCGTCGTTATTATTTAAAATAATTCAATTTAAGTAATCAAAATTCGCTAAAATTGCCAAAATAAATTTTTTAAATTGGCTCGGATTTCCGGGTTATTACAGGTTATATTTGGAAACCACCTTTTTGTTTACATTTTTATGTAAATAAAAATACAAATTTTGGAAATCACAATTTTGTTTACATTTTATATGTAAATAAGAAATTATTTTTAGAAGTTACATTTTTGTCTGCAAATATATTTTAATATATAATTGATTCTTTTATTTGAATTTAATAATGCTGATAAACTTTAAAAACAAAATTTATTCTTTTATTTACATTCAGCAATGCAAATATATATAGTAAATAGAAATTGTTCTTTATTTACATTTACCAATGCAAATAAATATATTGAAACAAAATTTTCTTTCATTTGCACTCACCAATGCAAATACATATATTGAAAATAAAGTTTATTCCTTTATTTGCATTTATCAATACAAATATGCATTGAAATTAAGGTTTATTCTTTTATTTGCATTTATCAATGCAAATATTCAATGAAACTAAAGTCTATCCTTTTTGTCTACATTCACTAGTACAATTATACACATTTTATATATTGAAATAGAATTGTCAATCCAATATAAAACACTATCGTGTCACCTCATTGGATTGAAATGAACTATCTTTTTATTTGTGATTTCAACACAAGCATACACATAGAAATGAATCACCTTTTTATTTGTGTCCTTAACACCAATATAAACGTAGGAAAATGTACTATCTTTTATTTGTGTTTTTCAACTTAAATATAAACATTAAAATGGATCATCTTTTCATTTGTTTTTTTAATACAAATATGTCATAGAAATAAGTCCGTCTTTTATGTACATTCTACAAACACAAATATGATATGAAAATAAAAACACATCTCTGGTCAAATATGGTTATTGAAACAAAAATAGTGATTTCGTCAAATAGTGTCTTTGTCAAAATATGTGAATTAAAATAACATTTTTGTTAAACATAAGTATTGAAATAAAAAGAGAACATTTTCAGTCAAACTTTGGTAGTGGACATTTTTGGTCAAAACTTTATTAGTGAAATAAAAACCACAATTTATTTAGAATTTGATCATTGAAATAAAAGTTTGGTTATCTACTATCACCAATGCAAATGTACTTTAAAAGGGAAAATTTGTTTCTTTTATTTGCATTCTCTTATGCAAACATACATTGGAATGAGAATCTATTCTTTTATTTGTAACCACTAATGCAAATATTCATTGAACTAAGATTTGTTCTTTTATTTTGCATTCACTAATGCAAATATACATTAAATTATAAAGTTTGTTCCTTTATTTGCATTCTCTGTTTCCAAACAAACTAGAAATGAAATGAGTCCTTTTTGTCACTTCAAAAAGAATGAACTGAAAATGTTTATTTAAGCTTTTGTAAAGAAGGAATAACTAAACATTCATATTTTTATCATTAAAGTAAAATAGACAAAAACACTCATTTTGTCTAAATTAGAAGAATGAAACAAAATATAGCATTGGAATATTTTATTAGAATTGAAACACAAATTAATTACTATCGTAAATTTATATTAGTTAAACCAATTATTCATTTTTGTTAATTTATATTAGTTAAAAACAATTATTCATTTCAGTCAATTTATACTAGTCAAAACAAATAGACATTTGTCCAAAATATTCAGTTTTGTCAAAATGAATTAGTTGAAGCAATTTATATATAGACATATATATCATATGTTTGGCAAGATATATACTTGTCAAGATAGGTTAGTTGAATCAAAATATTTATTTTTGTCGAAACAATAATTATCATTTTTGTATTATTAGAATTGCCAAAACAATATAACCATTTTTGCTTGAGTTTAAACTAGCGAAATAGAAATTGTCAATAGAGACGAAGTTATTACTCTTATTCATTCATTGCAATAGAGACATTTTCTTGTCATGATTATATATTGTGTATCACACTTCCATTCACAAGTTACCCGACTTGTTTATGTGATTGGGACGATTATTTTCACACATCGTCCAAGTGCACAAATTAGTTTATCATTTGTTTGTTGGTTGAAACCCCACACGGGTGTTGGGATGAAAATTAACATACACTAATCCCAATATTCAGTTGTATGTTGATCGTTAGATCGACAGGCTGCGATGAGCGTTATTATTTAATTTTAACGCTTACACAGTGGAAATTACACTTTGGATGTAGATGGATGATTTGATGATTATACTGTTATTATCATATATATGATGTGTGTGAAATCCATATAATCCAAATTATATGGTAAATGTTTGAGTCGCATTTCGATTCATGTGTTCATTTAAATAAGAATATTTTTACATTTGAAATCCTCTTTATATAAAGTATATATATTTTCATAAAGTATATGTTAAAACAAAGAATATTTGTAAAAGATAAAAATTTGTAATATAAAGAATACTTCTCATTTAGAATCTTTTATATAAAGAATATTTTTAACGATTATTTTAAAATATGTTTTTTTAAAAGATTATTAGGATTTGCAGTTATATTTTGTGACACTACAACAAAAAGGGCTTTTTGTAGCGTTTGAAAAACGCTATTATATTCTTCCATAGCGTTTCAGAGAACGCTATGTAACGACATGCTATGTTAGACCTTCAGTTTTAAATAGCAGTGACAAAAACGCTATGTAAAATCGAGTTTCTATAGCGTTTTATGTTTATGTGCTATAGCGTTTGGCAATTTACTTGTTAGCGTTAGTTAACATATTTATATAGCGTTTTTGTATATTTCCATGGCGTTTACATAGTCATATTATAAAGTTTACAATGGTATGATTCTATAGCGTTTCCTCAATCAACAACATTTTCAAAACACTATAATATGGTATATTGATTTATTCCCACGTTTCAGCTCGTTCGCATATACATTTACCCATTTCTTATATGCATATAGATATAACATTTTTTCAGAGACAACAAATATGTAAATTGCAGCAAAATATTTCATACATATTATTCAAACTTTCATATATCTCAATTTAGTATCTCACACATATCATTCAAACAACTTTTCAAATGCCAACTTAGCATTTCATACACATTGTTTCTTCAAGTTTTCCATGTCACTAAAATGTCATACATAGTTGTATCAACAAATTACTATGCATTTATTCCTCCATTTCCTTCTCCCACAGCTTCTCCGCTTGACTTTCATAATAGTACCTGCAATTTGAATGACCACTTAATTAGTAACAATATCACAATAATTAAAGGAATATACTCATGATTAGTACTTCATTATCAGAAGCAGAACAACAAAAAGAAACTTTTGTCTTTTGCTTGTAACAATGATGTGCATAAAAAGATTCACATATACTACATGATAGATTCACATTATGTAAAACCTCCACCAAAATTTTGCATGAAATCTAAAGAATTTTCAATCATTAATCTATTGTTCATGGTGTCTTATTTATACCAATTTGACATGATTATGATTACTTACAAGAAATATATACCATATAGCAAATATGAAGGCCGTGATGAAGACAAAAAGATAAACTAAAAGCAAAACCAAGAAATCCCAGCAAATATCACGTTACCCATAAGAATCATACATGTGAATTAACTAAAATTAGCTAACATGATATTAGGTTATGTATGACAGATAAAGAATAATTGACTGCACTAATTTAATAAAAGATTAATTAAATAAACATACGAAGTAATAATAGTTTGAACAAGCGTAGATAACTCTTTAGCAAAGCCTTGAATGGTTGAAGAAAAATGGGCACCAACAGTGATCAATTAGACTGAAAAAATGATAAATGCAATGCATCCTTCCTTTCCATATATGAATCCCACAAGAGATATTTTGAAATGTTAGTATGAACCTACTGCTCAGCAATAGTCAAAGTCCCAGAAATCATCTTTGTATGATCACATCATAATTGACAGTGCATATTACGTTCATGAGAATAAGAGGACATTACTTAATGCTGGGATTTCATTTGCAGAAGGAATAATAACTTGTTATCCTCAACCAAAAAAGGCCAAAAAATTTCAAGTAATAGTTGCATCAATTCAAGTAATAACTTGCTCTTCTCCTGATTCCAATTACACAACCACTTTTTTAGAATGGGTCATGTCTGCTTTTTAGAATAAAGGATTATGGAATTAAATATCCTATCAGCTTTTATTGTTTGGAATGAGTAATTAACTCACGCACGAATATCTAACTATGAATATCTATGGCTGTTTAATATAACATAGAAGGTCGCGTCAAGTAATTAAACACACTTTAATATAATATCTAACCTTTGAGGTAAAGGTTTCCTGTGGCCATTTAAGAAGTCCAGCGACCATTTGGCCGGTTTGGTTGCAGTTATCATCAATAGCCTAAATATACATAGGACAACTTTATCAGCAAATGAACCACCAAATGAGCGACCAATTAACTTGCTCCATAGCAGCCCGAAGTTCAGCAAGATGGAGAGTCACGTAATCAATCCTCTTCTCATCTGCAATTGCTTCTTCCTCTAATAACTCATCGTGATCAAGCTGAGCAGTTCCTGTAAGTTTCAAATATTGGTGAGATCAAATTTTATTCTCCAATATACACACTAAACATTATTATTGTTAATATGATGTGCTACCACTTTCATTAGGTTAAAACTTTGTGATGTCTTTGCATTTGAGTATACTGACCATTTTCCATGATGTAAATCTTAGGGTCGTTATATTTCATCTTTGTGTATGTTAAAAACTCCCTCAATCCATCCGAAACTGCATTATGTACATGTATGTATGGATGCACGCACAAGACTATTATACACTACACATATATGTATATATACATACACACACACATTTGTGTGTGCGCGCGCAAATACACACACAAGGCTATTATACATACACAAGTGTGAACCAGCGCTTCGCATACGGGTTTTAAATGTATTTTATTGTTTGATTATCTGTGTATTTTTGTATATTTTCCTGTAGTATTATGCTTATGGCTCTATTTCAATGGTACATTCCTCTCTATTTTTCTTAAAAATTGTTTAAATTTAAATTACTTAATAAAATACAGTTTAAAGAACAACAAATACTAATTTAAGTATTTTGTTTGTGAAATAGTCACTTATCTTTTTATGATAAAATTTCTAATTTTGATAATTTCCATAGCTAAAGAGGAAGCCAAAAAATAATCTTGAATATCAAATATGCCTTGTATTCAAAATGAAATATTATATCAACGTTTTGTAATGCCTCATTGTTTTATCTTGTGTCGTTGCAAGGATCAAACCAATTTCCTATGCTCAAGCTTAAACTATTTTTCTAATTATATTTGTTGGTTACAACTAGAATTTCTTTCCAGTGAAGTTTGATCATAATTTCAGCATCGGCTATCCACAGTCCAATAACAGAGTGAATTAAATGTTATAAGTTGAGTGAATGGACAAATATATAACCATTGTACTATTTTTCAACTATACATCGTAAATTTACAAACAGAGGAATTTTTCACAAATAGATCCTCGTGTCCTGGTTAGTACTAAAATAATCCTTCATTCAGGTTGGAACACGTTTCCAATGTAAAAAAAAAGAAAGTTGTGCTTTCAGTTCTGAAGTGACAGACATCGAGAGCAAGTAGGTGAAAGAAGAAAATTAAATCCAAGTCTTAATATATCGCTGGAGTATAAAAAACAGTGTAGCACTAATAATATGTACATTTAAATGTAGTCATGCATGCAACTATCATAAACAAAAAAAAAACTCATCTTAATATGATAATTTCAAGCATCATCAAACATAAGATGGCAAGATGACTTTTAGAACTGGCCTTTTGTTCCGCATCTGTCAAATTTATGCATATAATGACAGTGACAATAAGAATAGCTGCACATATTTAGTCATGCATGCAACCATCATAAACCACCAAAAAAAAAAAAAAATCATCGTAACGTGGTCATTTCAAGCATTAACAAACATAAGGAAATGTATTGACTATCATTGTTAAATTCGCATAAAGGTATTCCCTTCGATTAGTAAATGTTTGGGAAATTTTTTGCACGGCCTTCATTCATGTTAAACAGACACAGTGTTTCTTTTGTGCAAAACATATTACTGTGAAATATTTTGCACGTCATTCGATTGGTAAGTGTTTCTTTTACACAGTGTTTCTTTGTTCGAGCATACGAAACTACGTCATTAAATTAAGTACTAATATAATTTTGTGTAAATATTTAGTAGTTATACACAAAGTCCTGTACATTTTGACCAAAATCTGACAAAGGAAAAAAAATTCAAGACCCAAACATTAAATAGGGTTACAATTAATTATATGCAAAACATATTACTGTGAATACAAATAAAAATTTAATATATAAATATCTACTATTTTAACTGCTATTCATCTTCGCTCTTACAATAAGTACATACAAAAGTTATAAGGCAACACACAATTAGCACAAAATATAAAAAATTCAATCATTATCATTATTTTATATATGAAAAGAAAGCTATGAAAAAAAAATCCAAGATTTGTGCAAACAAAATAGCATACAAAAATTAACAAACGAAGTTTACAATTAAATTTTGCGCCCTTGCAACAAAACCCAGCTATAATATTATAGTATAGATATATACTGCTATATGAATATGTATACAAGACTATTATACATGCATACATACTAAAATCATGGTTCTATAGTGAAGGGAGATGCTTACTTGTTTGCCTTGTATTAACGGCGTACTCTCCTTAGTTCAACTTTTTGTGGGAATAAACCAATAGTTGTTGTTGGGAGAATCAGAAAGTTCAGTTTCTTCTGTTATGCCTCTAATCTTGCGCTTACATTTGTCGCTCTGCGGTGCTCAGAGACCTTTAAAGCAGCAACTTATAGCCCAAGGAAAAAAATGGTGATCCAGAAAATATTTTCCATACATAGAAAAGAACATTGGAGATTAAAAAACAAGACTTACAACTTTCTGGATTTCCTCATAGTTAACTCTAGGAGATGACTTCCTTGAAGCTTGAGTAGCAGGATTTACTGCAAAGAAGGCCTGCACTTTATTCAAGTAAAAGGTGAGAAGGAGATAAGCAAAATGAGACTAAGAGAATCTGATAGCAAACAATCATTGGCTACCCCATCTTTTTCACCAGATAGTGCCTTGGCAAGAGCATTGACTTCTACCGCCTCTTGTGCAGCGAATGTCAACCATGGTTTGATTTCATCATCTGCTGTGTTTCGTTGATCAAGTTAACAGCAGTGTGCATAAGCGAGCATGACGCTGACACCACAAGCTTGTCTGTACATTACAAAACGAGTCGTATATTTTAAAAATAACAAAATATTAAAAAAAATTGAATAAACTTATGAGGTAATAGATGCTGACACAACCAGTAAGCAATATGATAATTTTTTTGGTCTTCCACGTTCACAATTGTTCTAATAAATGGTGTATACAGCTTTGAACAACCTTTGCAAATAAAAACAATATATTATAATTATGACCAACTAACTAATCCATCCAATACCACCATTTTTTTTCTTTCCTAAAGAAAGCACACAACAAAGAAATAGAATTGAAAAATCATATATCAACTCTGAAAATAGAAATAAGAATCCCTTGACCTCTATGATACAAGAAATTTGTAGTACCTTTGCCTATAGTGGACTCAAGTTCAGTAAGTGCACCGAGGGATGCAACAAGATTGTTAGCCCAAATGTTCCTTCCATCGACGACTCCAACAAATAGATACTTTGCAGATGGAAAGCCTGCACTTTCGATCAAGTCAAGAGTCCTGGTTCCACGAACAAGGTCAAGCCCATAATCATGCCAGATATGCCTTTCAAGCCAGTAAGTGTCCTAAGCAAACAAAGTGTGCAACAAACAATGAGAATGGTACCAAGGCATATAATTTTAAAACTTAAGAAGATACGACCAAATAACTTCAATGCTTCAGCTGGAACATCAGCAAAGTAGCTCTCAATTAGAGCATCAATACCACAGAGTGACGATTCCAATTCTGAGTATGCCTTGGTAAATGCAACTTGTCGGATTTCAGATCTAGCACAAGAGTAGCCTCATCAAACTGAATCCATAAAGCACCCGTTGCCTTCAACTCTGTGATAATTTCCCTAGACATGGCGATAATGTATGTAAATATCAATAGAAAAATATATAAAAACTAACTCCGGTTTGGAATAAAGCATCAGATAGAAATATGGTAGGAATCTCACTTGTATACACGTAACACTTTGTCCAAGAGGGAAAGAGTACAGAATGATTTCTCTACTCCTATGGCAGGTTTTGAAAGCAAAAGTTATGACACTGGTCCTACAAGAACCGGAACAGTATTGATTCTAAGCTACAGTACATGTTATTATATTATACAAGGAAATAGGATACAAATGATAGGTTAGACACATGAGTTGATCATTAAGTTAGATGCTTTACACAAAGATGGACATCAGTTTATTTTACGTTGCAAAATTGAACTTCAACATAGATCATAACCAAATAATAACCGCACCCCCCCCCCCATAAAATAATAATAATCACAAACCCTTCCCTTCCTTTTTTTTAAAAGAAAAGAAAATATTAAACCAACAAAGAATAATGACATGCATCAAACATGCATTGACGATTAGAGAGATAAAAAAGGAAACAAATTAACAACAAAGGTGATGTTACATCTGAAAAATACAGTCTTAAATCTGGCTTAACTAGGCACTTAATCATGAAAATAGTCCATTACCAATAAATCACATAATTTTGGTTGACAAAATATGTAATATGAAAGATATGAATTCTGACAGTTAAACAATCCTATGCAATTATTAATCCAGTCAGAGATCAAACCAATGTACACGATCAACGCAATGAAAAATATCATTACAAAGATGTTAACTGTATCTGATTGACACATGCACCATATCGAAAAGCTAATTTCACGTGTTAATGCTACAAGCTCTGGAATATGGAACCAAAATATAGAGTTATAACAAAGCCATACCGCTTTTGCCTCCTTGTATTCAGTCATCGCCTTGAGAGAAGAGTAATTAAATGATGTATGTGGACCCAACTCAGGCGCGATGTAATGGCTGCATCAAAATATAACGGTGATTCAGAAAAAACTAACAAACAAAAAGTAGATTACATGCTTCATGCTAGATGTTATCAGGTGACAACTTACTAGTTGGTGTCGAACCACTTGGTCATTTCCATAGCAGGTAGGGTAGCATTTCCTCTTGCCATAGAGAAAGACGTGTCAAGACCAATTTCTCCTCCACTCCATCCATACCTCTGGGGAACAACACCAACCATCACTGTAGTATCAAGAACCCAATCATAGTATGAAAATGTGTTGCTGGGAATGAATTTAATTCCAGCAGCAGATATTTGTTTCCAAATGTTACTTCGTAAATCAACAGCAACTTTCTGCAAGATCTTATCCCAAAATGATTCCAAAGCAAACTTAAGCTCTCTCTTCGGACCCATGCGAGGATAACCGACAATGTGTGATGTCATTTTCCTGGACAGAGCATAAATAGTTCACATACTACAATATTTGGACTCAACAGGCTCAACGTTTTTAGTTGAGTGACAATAAATTACTAGTGCGTAATTCGCGAGTTGCACACATATTCTTTTAAAAAATGAAGAACATAATTTAGCGTGCAATATATGCTGAGTTTGTTATAATAAATCAGTCATAATTCAAAACTTTTATATATATAAGTCTATAATTTTATTAAGAATTTATGTATTTTATATTTTAATACATATTGAATTATTATTCTTGTGGCTAAAAATGAGTTATATATTGATTTATTGTTTGAATACAAATTGAATTATTACTACCTGAATTTTAGTTACATACCGCCTTGATGATGACAACAACAAGAATGTTTATTCCCATTGCACATGTCCAAGTGCCCGACAACACCATACCACCAAAATTTTGTAGATAAGTTCTGTATGATATATGTATTGGTTCATCGGGAAAATACTACACGTGTAGACAAGAGCACTTCAAGGAAAATAAAGTTTACATTTGAAATACGTAAGCATGGCCATTAACAGTGTCATCAATTTTGAGTTTCAACAAATTTTCCCAGAATATAATACCTAAATTACTAACATTTTACAAGTTGCATGGAACAATCGGTGAACGAGATAAAGAATCAACACAGACCACTAAGATTAGCATAGTATCTTTTCATTGTCCCTGACAAGGTAACTAAGTCTTTTCTCCTATAGAATCGTATATCGACTGCGAACCAAAACGACACTTTGTCAGGATGGTCGAGTGGTCTAAGGCACCAGACTCAAGTTCTGGTCCTCGTGAGAAGGCATGGGATCCCACTTTTGACAACTTTTCTACCTTTTTCTCAAGCTTACAAGCTAATCCAAATTATAAAACAGCTACCGATCAAGCTGTTTTTAACAATCTTATGATCCTGACATAGTGGGAAACATGGAGGATAAGAAGCATATCCATTATGCACCCTAATCACACCTTTTTTCCCTATTCTGAGACACCAAAAATAATATGCATGGCTGAATCCAACTATCGAAGTGAAGGCTGCGTTTACTTTGGAAAATGTAAACGAATGTCTACAAACAAAAATTGTGCAAGCCTGTGAAAAAATAAAAATATGCAAGCCATCACGCAACTATAAAGTAGTAAATAAACTAAAACAATATGTCCAGGGATATATATATATATATGTATATGTATATATATATATATATATATATATATATATTGTAATTTCACTTTCCCGACCAACCTTTTACACTTCTTATTTAGATCTAAACCTTTTACACTGAGTGGTTTCAAGTTCTATAAAAATCCTAATAAAATACAATAATCCATTAATTCAGAGGTATCGCGTCCATTTTGGTATGTTTTACACAAGCAAAATCAAGGCTGTGTTGCCAGTAAATTATTCAGTAATGCTGAAACTACAGGCGAATGAGTTCTTGACAACCAAACTAGTTAAAACACATTAACTCTAATTGGAGAAAATTTCAGATGAAATTAGCGTTTTTGGTTAAACGATGCGTTAATTCGTATTAGTAACAAATGAATTAGTGAAAAATTAGGGTAAATTACGTCGTACCTCTCATACCCATTTGAATAGGAAAGAGACGCATGATCGATTGTTGATGGGACGGGTGATTCGGCGATTTGGGGATTTTCGGCATTAGAGGATTTTGTTGTCTTTTTGGAGATGACGAAGTGAGCATAATCAATTGTTATTGAGATCGATGATTGGGAAATTTGGGGATTTTGGGATTAAGAGGATTTTGGCCGTCTTTTCGGAGATGAAGTGAAAAATGAGCGGCTGTTTTCTGAAGGGAAAGCCAACTAGCTCTAATTTTTAGTTCCCGTATAAAACAATTGAGTTCCCGGCTTTTTCCTTGTATAGCGTTAAGCACATGGATTTATTTCTTAAAATCAGCGTTCGAGATCCTGGCTTTTAGATCGTTTGAGGAAGACCGACGGACCCATGCTATTAAAACGCCATTTTCTTGTAGTGTGATATGAAATAAATTGAGAAGTGAGGTGGATTTATCGTGGACGGTGTTTGAAACGACATTTGTCCTTTAATCCAATTTACATTTAAATTATTATTTGGAATTTATAAATCTATTTTATAGATTTAAAAAGCATTTTCTAAAAAAATCAAGTTTTCCAATTTAATGTATTAATTTGGAATTATGTGGAAATTCGATTGGTAATCATCGAAATGGGCTTTTGTAAAAGAAGACCGATATTATAGATGGAATTTAAGAGGCTTTGCCGTTATTCCATTTATATTATTAGTCCGATACAGAAATCTATATTGATTATGTATTGATTTGATTTATATGGAATTCCATATTTTGGAAATTGATTTGTGGGTTTATTGTGAACTGTGTTTTAAAGGACACTAGTTCTTTAACCTATTTAAGATAAGATTTATTCCTAAAATAAATGATCTTGTAATAATGATTTTTGATATCAAATCAAAACTGGAGTTTTAATAAATCTTTAAAGGAAGATTTAAGATTTTATTTTCAGAGTTTATCTTTGATAAAATTAATGAGAATCTTCTAATATGAATATCTTATTAAAAGAATATTCGGAGTTGGAATGTGGCGTAATGTGTGATCTTCCAATATTTGCTTTCTAATCACAAAATACGCGAGTTATTCAGAAAGACCGGGTTTAACCCATTCTGAATAATCATCACGACGATCAAGAGTCAAAGATGAAGACGGGTATTGAAGACCGAAGGTTTTCACATCGTTGGGATGATGATGACTGGTATCTTGAATTGGGATTGGCCTTCCAAGGCAAGGTATTTAGTAATGATCGTCCAAACGCATTTGGAGATCGACGGACACGTTGTTTCGCTCAGACCCAGAGCGGACTTGTAAATGGATTGTGTGTCTGACATTGTATTCTTTTCTACTGTATTTGTTGAACGCTACTGATTATATATTTCTGTTTGGTGGTAAAGAATTTATTCTTTACTTATCACCCTTCTCTAAGACGTATGAGCTTAGAGGTTATATATATATGTAGATGATCAATAATATGGTAGGGTCTGACAATGTGGCATGCTAAGATGCAAATGATCAAGGCTTTGTTGAAAAGCAGGCCTTGTGGTTGTTGATCAAAGCACAGTCTATTTAGGCATAGCTTTATGTATATCGTGACTTCGCGAGCCTCACACACCGGTTGAGTCTAAAACGGGAGAAGGGAACGCAGGGAGTGCACACGTTTCTTTCTAGCTAGAAGTGGTGTCAGTGCTTAAACTGGCTGACATTTGCTTATGTGGTTGTTGGAATTTTGCGAGGCCTCGGTTTATTCTTATCGGTCGCCCACGGCTGATTTATAGGTCCAATAGGATCGGGGAGCGTGTGTTCTGGCATAACTAATCCACTAAAGTATTTGTGGACCGGCCCTGCTGTATCCAAGGGTTCGCCAGCGTCCGAATCCTGAGACATTGCTAGAGTGTCTCGAATCGGTCAGGAGCTGCTCCTTAGCCTTGACTCATGATGGAAACCCAATTTCCAATACGCCCTTGCGGTTTTGATTGTATAACTAGTATGGTGACATAGTAGATGGTAACTATGCCGTCTAGGATTGATATTATATTTCAAATGTTTTAAATATATATATACACACTAATAATATCGTTTTTACGTATCAAGCATCTTTTGACCATTATAAGGTAAAACCCTATCATCCGGTTTGCGTTGCAATGTGTGATGGGACTTGGGTCTTATAATGGTTTCATTTTTCTAAAAAGAATTACGTTATTTGACGATTTACTTTATTTATGCACTGGCAATCCAATGGAGTAAACCCGTTCCGCGTTAGCGGCGTGGTCCTGTGATTAGCTTACTTATTAGACAAGTTAAGTTAAGAATTCTCACACCAGTCCCACGACTGACCTGTAGTTTATTTCACTTTGCAAACTCGGGTGCCCTCTTTTCACACGGGCAGTCGAGTAGCTTTTTGCAGATATAGTTAAGCAGGATCTTGGATTGAAGCCTGAAGCTGGGTCCAGAATATTGATGGCCTTCCGCTGAGATTAGTTCTACTGCAATGTATTAATCTATTGTAAATGTATCTTCCGCTGTATTATTTATCGATGTACTCTGATATTCTGTACTCTGATGTAACATTTATTATTGATGTTATAAAAGTCTGTGTTGTTGTTCTGATGTTTTGTATGCCCAAAGTTAACGTATGCGGAGTTTGAACGGTCTTGATCGATCTTGCGATCGATTGGGGTCGGGCAAAATCCGGGTCGTTACAGCTGGTATTAGAGCTCAGGTTAGCTCAAATCTTTGGGGTACAACTCATTAGAACTAAACAGAAGACTCATCAGAGGTTGGATTAGTAATATCCAATAAGAATACTCATTAGAGATATGTAACACCCCACCTCCGCCAGGGTAACTCTTGTAAGCGCACTGGCTTTGGAGGGGCGTTAAACAAGGTAAACATGCATGCAGATATCACAAGACAGAACATATAAGTAAAACAGAGTAAATAAAGCAGCGGATCAAACTAGCATTTCAAAACCATAGTCATGTTACAACAAAGTACTTGATCATTATTTTCCAACAAACAAAGTCTAGATAAACTGAAAAACTGAAATACATAAAGTACTATCCCCAAAGTGAAGTGATAAACCATAGCTAGCTCAATGTCCAAAACCGTACATGAGCAAATCCAGTAAGCAAGCTATCAAGATCCAAGCTAAGCTCCAATGTTCCCACCCTGAGGACCTGAGGGGGGGGGAACGGAAGAAAAGAGGCGAAAGAAAACAGGTCAGTCAAAAAGACTGGTAAGCCCTAACTACTATCTGTCCATGAACTAGTAAAGTTAACTGACATGAGAAGCTAAGATGAACATAAGGATAACAACATACTGGCATGGTGACTAATTAACAAGATAGATAAAGGTGTCATCGCATAATCAAGGTTAAGTTTTGCACCACGGGTGTACTAGCATTCTAACATGTCAAGTAAAAACAAGAATTGATCCCTTGGCCCAAGCCTGGCCCAATATCATGAGATGACCTAAATCAAGGTCCAACTACACGGTCTAGTCGATCGGCTCCCTATAAGCCTAACTCGTCAAGTGTCAGTGTCATACGGCCCAAACATGCAATGTAGTTAAACTGCGCTAGGTCCACCCTAGGGTGTATCAAGTCCTAGGGTGTCAACCTCAGACACAAATCAAGTATGCACAGTCTAGATCTACTGGTACCCGTGCCTGATTCTCCAACTCCGGACTATGTGCACGACCATAATCCGCCTGGACCTACACCGGCGTACCTACTCAACCGTCGTTTTGGTCGCTTACATGTCAGCCCAGTAATCGTGCCCCACCCTAGCCTAGTCCTAGGGTCTTTTGATACTATCAAGAGGGTTACTGCTGAAAAGGACCACGCAACTAGGGTTTCCTTAACGGGTTAAATGTGGTTAACCCGATCCAAACGTGGATTAAATTGGTTAAGTGTACCCAAGATTCATGACTTAACCCCGATTAACCCATCAAGCCCAAATTGATTAAGTATTAAGTGGACCATGACTTAACCCTAATCAGGAGGCATTAATTAATTAACTTAATGTGCTTTAACCTCTCACATTAGACTTTGTTGTGGTTACTAGTTAAGCCGGGCGGGTCCGGGTAGCTTTACACCACAACTTGGTCTAACCTCGGGTTCGAGCACAACATGACCAACTTCTCACATTGGGTCCTATTGTTTGTAGCCACTAGTTAAGCCGGGCGGGTCCAGGTAGATTTATGCTACAAACTCAACCCAACCTCGAGTTGGCCACACTCATATTTTCTAAGTGTCATGTCCATTATGTTTACAAAACATAATTACAAGCTAACATATCACGTTATGTTATAAAAACCATGTTTATGTCATAATGTTACCCAACCCCAACGTAATCCCATCGTTTACATAGTCGCAACAACGCATAAAGGATAAAATAGGGAACTTGGCGTAATCATGACAAAAAGGTGTTGAAGCCACAAGTTTATCATGGTGGCATATGAAATGTACATATGTTCATATACTTGCATATTGCATCATTAGGCTTCAAAAGCATGCATAAAACCAAACTTAGCATATGAGTGATACATGGTGATAAATGACATGTAGAAGTTGCTAGAAGTTCGCATTTAGCCTCACATGCAAGTTATCATAAGGGATATGATAACTTTCATGTTGCCAAAATGCAACCTTTAATATAAAGCTTAGAGCTTTATGCTCACAACATCAAGTTTAACTTGCATAACATGATATCACGTGTATAATGATCAACCCAAACTTGCATAACATAGCAACATGTGTCATACTTAATGATTAAACCAACTTGCATAGCATAATGATCAACCAAACTTGCATATCATAATGATCAACCAAACTTGCATATCATAATGATCAACCAAACTTGCATATCATAATGATCAACCCCAAACTTGCATCATTAATTTAACTTTAGAGTTCAATAAAAAGAAAGTAGAAAAGGGCTTACAATGCTATGAAGACACAAATGAATATTTATTATAAAGATTGAGACGAAGCCCTTATGCAATCACCACAAAACCCAAATATGAAAGCTCCAAATGAAAAACCCTTGAGCCAAATCAATAAAAACCCTTGCTTTGAAATAGAAATGTTGCAACTTGACTTGAATGCAAGCTAAGAACACTCATACAAGCTGGAAAACACTTGTATGAACTCACAATCTCTCATAGAAATAAACTTAGGAATTTTAGCATGAGAGTGGAGGCCATGAGAGGAACCAATTTGACATAGTTTAGTTGTAGGATTGAATAATGGTGATTTAGGCTAGGTTTAGGGGTCTTTTTATAGGAGATTAGGATAGTATTATCCATAGGATTAACCCTAGATTCAATCCAAGCCATCAAATCCCGTCACAAGCCTCCAAAACAGGTCAAAACAGCCAAAATGGGTGCACCAGGTTGCCTGGGTCCGACCAGGCAGGTCGACCCCCAGGTCGACCCTGGGGTCGACTCCCCAGTCGACCTGGCCCCCCCAGGTCGACTCCCAGGTCGATCCCCAGGTCGACCTGGTCTGGGAGGGATTTTTCCCGCCTACCCCGAATTTTCTGAAATTTGAATCTGTTTTGAATTTGAATTTTTCGTGAAACTTCGCGACGGTCATACGGACTCCGATTTTCGAAAACTCGGACTCTATTTCGCGTATTTTTCCGAGACGAACGCAATGGCACAGCCCGTTTCCCTTGATTCAGATTTTATAGTTTAATTCTGCCTTGATTTATGTTATAACATGTTATTCAAAAATACGGGTTGTTACAAGATAGGATCAGCAGTATCCTAGAATGAGAATACTCATTAGAGATGGGGTTAGCAATGCCCTAGAATGAGTCAGAGTGGAAAATTTATAATTAACGTACTTGTAACTATATATATAATTCGATTTTAGAAAATATTATTTTGAATATATAAAAGTTATGTATTTTTGAAAAATCTAATCAACTAATTGATTGATGATTGTGTTGTGTGAATATGAGTTCAACAAATAAATTTATTAAACAATTAAAGAATGGAAATTAAATTAGCTAAATAAACAACTTTAGCTTCATTTCCTTTTCGAGGACGAAAAGATTTTAAGTGGGGGAGATTGTAACAACCCGCAAATTCTGAACCAATTTAAAAAATTTATTTTAGAAAATTTCAATGAATTTTGAGGTTATAATATAATTTATATAAATAATAATGGCTAGAATTTATTTTAATCGAAGTTAAAACGAATAAATTTAACTTAAATATAAATGGAGTTAGAAATGGCGCGGTAGTTTTAAATTTTTTAATTTTGAACTTTAACTGAACGTACAGGATTCAAAACAAATCAGAATTGATTGAAACAAGAAATATTTAAATGTATTTAATCATATCTTTCTAACGAATCTGAAAAATTGAAATTTCATAGCGGGAATCAAAAGTTATGGCCAATTCAATATTTAGAAAGGTCGTTGTAGAATTTTTATATATAATATATATGGCCCAAAGGGCTACATTTTACATATGAAGGAATTTGGACTCGAAACCACTTCCATTGACTCCGGAATAATGTTTCTGCATTCAAAAAGTATAAACACTTATATATTTTGAGTTTCAGAATTTATTTGTTTAAAAATGTATTTTTATTATTAAATATATAGCACTTGAAAATAGTCATTTTTCAAACGACCCCCGTTTTCGACGAAACCACTTTTGTTGGAACCGGAATGTCAAATTATAGCTAGGTTTCAATTTTCAGAATTTTTCGAATTAATATGTGAGCGTGGCAAAAGAAAATGTGTTTTGACTATTTCAGTTAAATTTAAACGACTTGAAAATAGCCATTTTTTCAAATAGTCTCAGAATTCAACGAAATTAGTCTTCTTAGAATTGTATCGTCATAAGAAAGCTAAAAATAATTTTTCTGGAATTTTTAGAGGTCATATGAGGCCCCGGCGTATTTAAATGTACGGTCAATATTTAATTAACTAATTTTTAATGGGATTTTAAATAAATATTCTACAGATTTCGGAATTGGACACCGAGACCTGTCCCATTGCGTTCAGAAAGCCTCAAAACGTTAGGATCGACAGTAAGCAGGCCCAATTCTGAGACCGTCCAGAAATCCACCTTTAAAACACGATTTTCAATGATTTAATAATAATAAAAATAAAATTTAAACCCTAACCCTAATGCGGCCGCCGCCATGTCCATTCGAAGGCCAGAAACATCCCAAATTTAAACACTAATATCTCTTAATCCGTTCAGTGAAAATCAACAAATTATATATCAAATCGAAGAGAATTCAGAGAGCTTCGAATCTATACGGTTAAGATCGGGTTTTGGTGCACGGATTTTGCGAATTCTGGTGAGGAAGCCGCCGACTTTGACCTCGATTTCAGGGGAGGTGGGACCCGCGAGTTGGCTGGGGTTCCGGGCGACGGAGGAGTGGCCTATGGCGGTCAAGGTGGTGATGTCCGATCGACAGTGGGTGGCTCGGTGGTGCGTGCGACGTGGGGATTGGAGGTGGACGATGGGTGATCGTCGCTAGTCTATGAATTAGAAAAGCGCGACATTTGTAATAAATTCTGCAAGCATACAGGTGTGTAGCATACAGGTCGAACACAGGGAGGAAAGTTAAATTTTTATTATTTATATGTTTCGTGGGCGTGTTAGACAGAACTTTGGGGGTTGTTTTCAATGTTGTTGAAATAATGTTATTGAAACTACTACAAATCTGAATCTAATCAGACGTATATCAAATTCAACAACAGGAAAGAAAATAACAAGTACTAGCAAAAACAACAAAAGTAAATAATAACTGGAACAATAACAGAGAATTAAAAATAGAGTTGCTGTTGAAACTAATCAAACAGTCAACACTAGTATGCAGTAACAAAGACAATAACAATATGTGTTCTACCGAATCTAATCGTGTAGATACACAAATTGTTTTAAAAGAAAAGTAAATAACTAGAACAAGAAAATTTTATTAAACTAATGGCAGTACAGAATTATGAGATGCTTTTTACAATGGTTACAATCACATATTTATAGATGAGAAGGGGAAAACCCTAACTAGGTCTATGAATAAATGGCCCTCCTCATTCATGAATATTTCTTGCCTTCCTTGACTACCTGATTGGAGAAAATCTGGGCATATCATGGTAAATATTTTCCATATCTTCCAATTTTCCCATGTGGCTTGATTGATAGAAGATTGCATCTAATTTAATTCTTCCAAACAAGGACGCTTATCAGACTCCAAAGGCAATATAAGATAAAATCTTCAAAATTGATTTTTCTCTTGGCAACAATTCAATCAGCAAATCTTCTAATTGAAATTGAATGATTCGAATTTAATTCCATGATAAGAATATGGCTATTGCTGAAATGTTAATTGGTGCACATCATAAATACATACACATGAATATGTGTATGTATATATATAACATAACACTAATCCAGATATTTCTCAAAGCAAAGGGCCAGTGTGAACACGCTCCGTTTCTTTGGCAAAAAGTGAGCTTGACGGGGTTCGAACTTAGGTCTCTCAGCACCAATTCCTATGCCTTTACCAGTGAGCTACTACTTCTTTTGCAATTGAAATGAATTTGATGTGAGGAAGTAGCTCTTTCTTGTAGTTGGCCTTTGATTTGATTTGAAGGAGGCATTTCTTGACATCCTGTAAAAACATATAAAAGTAACCAAAGTATCATTTATTTATTTACAAAAGATAAAGCATAAGAGTAATAAAATAAACACTTTTCAGTGTCAATCAAGTACCCCCACACTTATCTTTTACTCGTCCTCGAGTAAAACAAAAAATGAAAAACTAAACTAGATAGGTCACACTTTCGTAGGAAACACGATTGCATTGAGCGCATGCAACAAGCCGTTAAACCTCTAGGTGTCCCTAGTAGGACGAGTGGTGTCTCGTGAGGGTTTTCAGCGGATACTACCCACAAAATCCAAATGTTGTATGCTATGATTCTAATAAAGCTACATGAATGCAATGGACATATGCAAAAAATAAAAGTGAAAAATGACAACACGACTTATTTCAGGAAAGTGGTACAACAAGTTAAGTTAATAATTTCTAACCAGTTGATTTTATTTTAGATACCTCGACTTGTCACAAATTTTCAATATAAATCAAGTTTTCAAATGTTAAATTCCAGGTTGGCCAGTTGGTTCGGTCGATAACATAGTGCAGCCATGAAATAAATTCTTAGTTTGCTTGGCACAGTTTGCAAAGTGGTATTCTAATTTTCTCATGTATGGCTCGCCAAATCAATAAGGTCAAGAAGTGTTTGGGCATCATCGCTTATTCTTTATTCTATAAAATTTTAAGATTTATGATTAAGCACATACACCTAACTTAGAAGACCAAGGTTTACCACCCATGCACTGCCTCGCGGACTAACGGAGAGTAGGTAAAGAGCTTGGCGGATTGTGCAGGCCGACTTTGACTTTGTCAACAACGTGTCGGTAATCCTTAGGTGTCCAATCCCATAAAATGAGACCAAGATATTCCAACTTTGACTTTGTCAACAACGTGTCGGATAGAGCTTGGCGGGTTTGCACACCAACGCTCGATATACAAGCAATGTTGGATACCCTTGGAATACTATTATTATTATCGAAAATATAAGCACAAAAGAGAGTTATGCGAATTCAACTTAACACAACTTAGTTTTAAAGATTTGAAAAGCCAATATAAGTATTTTAAGTCCTCCACTTATCAAAACAAAGTCTACAATATAGAATATATTTCATGGCCATCACCTAAGAATCTCCCTATGTACCGGTTACACTATTATCCCTCAAAATTAAACTTTTCATTATATTTCAAATTCGATCTAAGTTGAGAGAGAAAAATACTATCAACTGGCTAAAAATTGTAAACTTATTTTGTTGTATCAATTGAAAATGAGTCGTATTTTCCAAAAAAAAATTATGGTATGTTATTACAATCTAAAATGTATGATGGTCCTACTTAAATGGCTGAAAATAAAAAGAAATGAAATGAAAATGGATGAAATGCAGACTCCCCCCCACACTTGATTCAGACAGTGTCCCAACTGTCTAAGGCAGAAAAACAAAAATAAAATGAAAAAATGAAAAATAAAAATAAAAGAAAAAGAACGTGTACCACCTGATTTCATGGTGGATGATCATGCAGATCGATAGAGTCATCTTCGACATATTGCTCGAATTCCAAAAATGGTTTCAGTCGTTGACCGTTTACTTTGAAGACTTGTCCATCTCTAGGATTTTCAATTTCAACCGCTCCATGAGGGTATACTGTTTTCACGACATAAGGTCCAGTCCATCGAGATCTGAGTTTTCCTGGAAACAAGTGAAGTCTAGAGTCGTATAAAAGAACTTTTTGACCTACGTTGAATTCCTTACGAAGTATGTTTTTGTCGTGTTGGGCTTTGGTTCTTGCTTTGTAGATTTTCGCATTTTCATACGCCTCATTTCTTAATTCCTCCAATTCAGAAATTTGTAACTTCCTATGTGAGCCGGCCTTTTCTAAGTCAAAGTTCAAAAATTTTATGGCCCAAAGAGCACGATGCTCTAATTCAAGAGGTAAGTGACAGGCCTTTCCAAAGACTAATCGATATGGTGACATCCCTAGATTGGTTTTATAAGCAGTGCGAAAAGCCCAAAGTGCATCAATCAGTTTTACAGACCAATCCTTTCTATTGGAATTCACGGTTTTCTCAAGAATTTGTTTGATTTGTCTATTGGAAACTTCTACTTGTCCACTAGTTTGTGGATGGTAAGGTGTTGACAGCTTGTGTGTGATTGAGTATTTCTTGAGCAAGGACTCAAAAGCACGATTACAGAAATGAGTGCCATTATCGCTAATGATAGCTCGAGGTGTGCCAAAGCGTGAAAAGATGTTTTCTTTGAGGAATTTGACAACAACCTTGTTGTCGTTGGTTTTGGTCGGAATGGCTTCAACCCATTTTGAGACATAATCTACCGCAAGTAAGATGTAAAGATTCCCAAATGAATTAGGGAATGGTCCCATGAAATCGATGCCCCAAACATCGAATAACTCAATCACTAAAATGGGGTTGAGAGGCATCATGTTTCGCTTAGAGATTCGACCCGTTCTTTGACATCGCTCACATTTAGAGAAAAATTCGAAAGCGTCACGGAAGAGTGTGGGCCAATAAAAACCGCTTTGCAAAACCTTTGCAGCAGTTTTTCTTGCACCAAAATGACCGCCACAAGCATGGTCATGTGAGAAGGAGAGAATACTTTGGTGTTCATGATCGGGCACACACCTTCGAATGATTTGGTCTGGACAGTATTTGAAAAGATATGGGTCGTCCCAATAGAAGTTTCGAACTTTTGAGAGAAATCTTTGTTTATCTTGTTTCGACCATTCAGCGGGCATTTGTCGTGTGACAAGGTAATTCACAATGTCAGCGTACCAAGGGGTGTTAGAGATCGAAAGGAGTTGTTCGTCAGGAAAATAGTCATTGATTTGGGTGTCGTTAGCATTTTCGTGCAAAATTCGAGAGAGATGATTAGCTACGACATTTTCAAAACCCTTTTTATCTCGTATTTCTATATCAAATTCTTGAAGAAGAAGGATCCAACGGATCAAGCGGGCCTTGGCGTCCTTTTTAGAAAGCAAATATCGTAGGGCAGCATGGTCAGTGTAAACTATGACTTTGGATCCTATGAGATATGGTCTGAATTTCTCAAGAGCGAAAACAACTGCCAAAAATTCCTTTTCAGTAGTTGAGTAATTCAATTGGGCCTCGTTCAAGGTTTTGCTAGCGTAGTAAATGACTCGAGGGAGTTTATCGATACGCTGACCCAAGATGGCTCCAATAGCAAAATCAGAAGCGTCGCACATAAGTTCAAAGGGTTGAGTCCAATCAGGAGGTTGAATGATGGGAGTTGTGGTCAAGAGTGATTTAAGAGTTTCAAAAGATGTTTTGCAATCATTGGAAAATTCAAACTTTACGTCTTTGGCAAGTAAATTCGAGAGAGGTTTTGAAATTTTTGAGAAATCCTTAATGAATCTTCTATAGAATCCCGCATGGCCAAGAAATGAACGAACATCTTTGACAGATTTAGGAGGAGGTAAATTAGCAATCAAATCGATTTTGGATTTATCGACTTCTAGGCCATCTTTGGAGACGACATGACCTAGAACTATCCCCCTTTTTACCATAAAGTGGCATTTCTCCCAATTAAGCACGAGTGATTTCTTCTTACAACGCTTAAGGACGAGTTCTAGATGAGTGAGACATTGGGAAAAAGATGATCAATATATTGAAAAATCGTCCATGAATATTTCCAAGAATTCTTCCACCATATCAGAGAAAATACTCATCATACACCTTTGGAAAGTCGCGGGGGCATTACAAAGACCGAAAGGCATGCGACGATAAGCAAAGGTTCCAAAGGGACAAGTAAAGGTGGTCTTATGTTGATCCTCTAAAGCAACAGGGATTTGGTTATAGCCAGAGTATCCATCGAGAAAACAGTAGTACTCATGTCCCGCTAAGCGTTCGAGAATTTGGTCAATAAAAGGCAAGGGAAAATGATCTTTTCGTGTGGCTGAGTTAAGCTTTCGATAGTCGATGCACACACGCCATTTGGTTTTGATTTTTGTTGGGACGAGTTCATTACTGTCGTTTTGGATCACTGTGACTCCTGACTTCTTTGGTACAACTTGTACCGGACTCACCCAAGTACTATCAGAGATGGGATAGATGATGTTATTGTCTAGACATTTGATTATCTCCTCCTTGACCACTTCTCTCATGTTTGGGTTTAATCGCCTTTGAGCCGCACGGGTGGGTTTAGCCTCATCAACTAAATGTATGCGATGTTCCACGATTGATGGGCTGATTCCTTTTATATCGCTAATTTCCCACCCCAAGGCGTCCTTATTTTCCCGCAAGGTATCCAAAAGTTTTTCTTCTTGGTCCTCGGTAAGATCGGAAGCCAAGATTACGGGAAAAGTTTTTGAAGAGTCTAGGTAGGCATACTTAAGGTCTGGTGGCAAGGGTTTGAGGTCTAACTTAGGAAGTTCTTGTGTATCAACATTGGTCAACATTCCTTGGTTAGATTCAGGTGGCGAAGTGTCGGAGTCAAGAATTTTGTTCAGTTCAGAAATGTATTCGAGTTCGTCGAAATCAGGGTTGAAATGGTCAAGACACATTTTCAGGGCTTCAGAAGTGTCGCTTGAGGTTTCATCAACTGTGGTTTGAATCATGTCAATTTCATCGATCTCAAAATCCCTAGGTTGTTTGTTGAGATTAAAGATGTTTAGCTCAATGGTTAGGTGCCCGAAGGAAAGTCGAAGTTGACCATTCCTACAATTAATGACAGCATTAGAGGTTGCTAAGAAGGGGCGTCCTAAGATCAATGGTATTTGAACGTGGGGATTTGAGACAGGCTCTGTTTCTAGAACTATAAAATCGACAGGGAAGTAAAACTGTTCGATCTGTATCAAGACGTCTTCGATAATTCCCAATGGCCTTTTGACAGATCGATCGGCTAGTTGAAGTGTGATGTTTGTTGGTTTAATCTCCCCTAGTCCAAGTTGACGATAGACAGTATAAGGGAGAAGGTTGACACTGGCACCAAGGTCGAGTAGAGCACGAGAGATGTGGGTGTTTCCTATTTTACAATCAATCGTAGGGCAGCCAGGGTCTTTATACTTGACTGGAGCAAGATTCGAAAGAACAGAGCTTGTATTCGCAGTTAGGAAGGCGGTTTTTGGGACATTGGTCGCACGTTTTTGTGTGCACAATTCCTTAAGACACTTGGCATATTGAGGGATTTGTTCGATGGTGTCTAAAAGAGGAATGTTCACACGGACTTGTTTGAAAATTTCCAAGATTTTATCGAAATTTGCTGCTTTCTTCTTATTATTGAGTCTATGGGGAAAAGGAGCAACTTGTTTTTCGACTCTACGATCAGTTTCATCATTTGAGGAAAAAGGTGGTAGGGGTGTAGAAGATGAAATGTTGGGATTGCCAACATTGGTTGTCAAAGGTGGGTCGGGTTTGCCGACACAAGGAGAAGAACTGTTGGGATTGCCAACATTTAAGGGAATTTGAGGTTCAGACGAATTGGCATTCGAAGCCAATGGATGATCATCAAGATTAGGGATTGGGGTCGAGTTAGAAGGTTCGCCAGGGTTGCCCATGTTATTATCAATCCTCTTTCCAGATCGAAGGGTTGTAATAGCGTTGACTGGATTATGGTTTTCGTCCTCACAAGAATTTACAGTACGAGAGTTATATTTTGGATTCACCTCAGGTTGACTAGGCAACTTTCCTTTCTCATTATTTTTCGCCATTTCCTTTATCATATGCATTAGTTGGTCGATTTTAGCGTCTTGATTATTTATTTGTTTTTCTAATCGAACAATATCTTGTGATGGTTGAGAAGATTGAGATGATTGGTTTGATGACTGAAAATTGGGGTGCCTATAAGGTTGTTTGGATTGAGGTGTAGTTTGAGAGGTTTGAGAATTGGGGGGTGGAGCTTGGTAATTCGGATTGGGAATAAAGGGTTGCATGTGAGATGGGTTTGCCGAATTATTGGGGTTTGACCAAGAAAAGTTTGGGTGGTTCCTCCAACCAGGATTGTACGTGGCTGAGTAAGGGTTATTTTGAGCTATAGCATTGGCTTGGTCCTGAGAGTAGTAGTGGGGTAACCCTTCTCCGGCTTGAGGAGTTTGATTTTCTACGGGAATTTGATTTGGGTCCACGACATGCACTCCTCTAGTAGAAGTACGATTGGGAACGCGAATTGATTCCCATTGCATGTCCTTTTCAGAATAATCTTCTAAGAACCGCCAAGCTTCATCGGCTGTTTTAGACATAAAATCTCCTCCACACATTGATTCTAGTTGAGTTTTAGATTGATAGTTAAGCCCTTCATATACAATTTGACACAAGTTGTCTTTTAGAATTCCATGATGAGGGCAACTATACAGTAGTTGGTTGAATCTCTCAAAATATTTTGAAAAAGTTTCCCCCTCATTTTGACAAAATTGATTTATCTCAGTTCGGATTTTGAGAGTTTTATGGAAAGGGAAAAACTTTTTCAAAAATGCAGTGACAAATTCATCCCAACTTCTTATGGAATGTTTTGGAAGAGAATTTAGCCATCTTTTAGCGCTTTCAAGTAGTGCAAATGGGATTAGCCTTAGCTTGATCGATTCGTTAGACAATTGTTGCATTTTTGTTGTGGACGCATACAATTCAAATTCACTCAGAAATTCATAAGCATTTTCAGACCCAGTAAATTTTGGTACCCCTTGGATAAAAGAATGTTTCAACTCAAAATTGTTTCCTTCAGCTGGTGGGAAAACGATGACAGAGGGTTGAACGGTCCTAGTAGGATAACATCGATCACGAAGAGACAAGGGTCTATCCATTTGGATATTGAGGTTTTGAAAATTTTGATTTATTTGATTTTGATCCCCGAAGTTTGGAAAGTTTTGATTCACTCGATTTTGATCCAATTCGGTTGGAAAATTTTGGTTGATTCGAGAACCCCTAGGAGAATTTTGTTGGCTAACACTTTTTTCACTCATTGTTGTTAAATGCAAGCACAGAAATTAGCTACAATGAAGTTTTCTGTCCTTATTGGCTCCTAACCCAAAATTATAAAGTGACACGTTTGATTACTTAGATCAAAAGATTTCTCAGCCAGTTAACGGACAGGAGTTATCGGTGCACCAGGAATCACCCTAGCAATGCAGCTGAAGGTTTAAGTACCTTCAGAGTAACAACCGATATAATATTTACGAATCACCGTAATATTTATAAACGGTTATTTCTCTGCCGTAGTCTAGACACCAAGAAATAATTCGTTCCAAATGAATCAATTGTCAAAATACAATTAAGCCCTAGATGAGCCCGTGACTCCCTTAAGTCCAACGTCTAACCGTTATTATTAGTCAGATTCTACGATGAGATGCAATTTGTGGGCTAAGGAAAGGGTGATGAAATCCCTCACCTTATGTGAATTGGGGTATTGCCCTTAACAGAATGACTAAAAGATGCAGAAATAACAGCAATCACACAAAATAACTGCAGAAATTAAAAATTGTACATTCAAAGCCGCTGCCCCTGCAGAAAATTTTTACAACAATTGTCTATATATATATTTTTTTTCCTTTTGCAGCAGAGCACCTGTAGAGTTTTAAAAGAAATTTACAGTGGGGTATGGCTGTCCATCCAGAAAAAATGGGTAGCGTCAATGATTGAAATCTCACTATTTGCAATTTCTCCTGATTTCTGAATTCTTGATTTGTTGCTTGAACTCCAGTCACTTTGTCCTTGGTTTGAAACTCTTTTTTTTATTTTTGGGTTTTTTTAATGAAGTAAATAACAAAAAAAAGCACAAGAAAATATGAGGCTGTGGTAGGTTAAAAAAAGTTTGGAATTTTTTTTTTGAGAGAATGCTTGTGGATGGGGTTGGTTTGTGCGTTGTGGCAGAAGTGTGGTGGGAAGGAGGGATTGAAGAAGATGGTGCTGAAGTGTAGATTGAAAAAAAATGTGGTGAAATGAGATTGTGTGAGAGAGAGGGGTATTTGATCAGAGGGGAAAAAATGAAGCAGGGAAGAATAATGGGAAAAAAAATTATGTCCTTGCCTTTTTTTTATTAGTGTTGAAAAGCGGACAAATAGGAAAGAAACAAATGACAAAAAAAATGGGAAGAGAGATTTCAGAAAAGAAAGAGAATTGTAAAGGAAGAAAGAAAAGTAATTGTAAAAGATTTGGAAAAGAAATTGAGAAGGGAAAGCAATAAAAGAGAAGACAAAAACAGAAAGAATTTTTTCTTTTGTTTATTGCTGTAAAATTAGAAGAGAGAGAAAAAAATGAGAAAGGAAAAACTTGAAAAGGGAAAGAAATAAATGGAGAAAGAAAGAAAATTAATTACAAGGCAGAGAATAGAAATTTATAAAAGGATTTTTTTCTTCTTCAACAAATTGTAAAAGAAGAAAGGATGTGAGATATTAGTAAGAGGAGAAACAAACGAAAGGAAGGAGAAAGAAGTTGAAAATAGGGAAGAATTAAAAGAAAAATGACAAGATTTTTTTTTTTTTGAACTTGTAAAAGAAGAATGAGAAGTAATTATATAGAAAATTGGAAAGGAGGAATAAAGAGGAAAGAAATCAAAAGAGGATTTTTTTTTTTTTTTTTTTGAAAAGAAAGGAAATTTGTAAGAGAAGAAAAGAAATCAATGTATTGAGAACAGGAAAGACAAAAGAAGAAAGGAAAAAAAATTGCAAAAGAGGAATCGTTTTTTTTTTTTTTTTTTTTGAAATTTGCAAAAAGAAAAAGAATGTAGACAATTGGAAAGAAAGTGGAAAGAATAAAGGAAAATTGATAGTTGTTTTTTTTTTAATGAAGGAGAGAGCAGGAAAGAAATAAATGAAAAAAATGGAAAGAGAGATTGTAAAAGGTTAATGAGAAATGCAATTGGAAAGAAATTAAAAAAAAATGCAAGTTTTTTTTTTTATGAAAATTTGAACAAGAAGAAAGGGAAAGAAATGAATGGGAAAAAGCAAAACAAAAATGGAAAAAAATAATAAAAGAGGAAGGAAATAAGAGAAAAAAGCAAGGTTTTTTTTTTGAGTAGAGAGGAAGGGTAGAATAAATTTAGGAAAGAAATAAAAGCAGACAAAAACAAGAAAGAAATCAAAGTAGGCAGAGAAGAAATTGCAATTTTTTTTTTTTTTAGAAAGTTGTAGACAAAAGATGGAAACAAATAAAAAAAAAAAAGGAAAGAGAAAAGAAAAATGTGAAAATCAGCAAGGTGGTAGAAAGATGGAAAGAAATTGAAGAAAAATTAGCAACTTTCTTTTTTTTTTTTTTTTGTATATATTTTTTTCTTCTTGAAGGAATTAGATTGGAAGAAATGCAAAATAAAAAAAAGGAAAGAAATAAATGAAAAAAAGAAGGAAAATTAAAAGAAAAAAGGCAAGATTTTTTTTTTTTTTGAAAGATTGTAAAAGAAGAAATGAATATAAAAGTAGGAAGGAGGATTGAAAAATGAAATGAATATAAAAGTAGGAAGAAGGATTGAAAAATGGAAAGGAATAATTGAAAATAGGAAAAGAAATTTAAAGAAAATAAAGGCAAGAAATTATTTTTTTCTCTTGCTTAGTTCATGACAGTATCAATGTAATTAATACGCCACATCACTAATTGAGATTTTTTTCTATATGTGCAAGAAACAAAAATATATACAAAATAAAATAAAAACTAACACGAATCGGAAATTAAATAAACAATAAAATTCAATCGTTACCTCCCCGGCAACGGCGCCAAAAACTTGATCGTCGCTAGTCTATGAATTAGAAAAGCGCGACATTTGTAATAAATTCTGCAAGCATACAGGTGTGTAGCATACAGGTCGAACACAGGGAGGAAAGTTAAATTTTTATTATTTATATGTTTCGTGGGCGTGTTAGACAGAACTTTAGGGGTTGTTTTCAATGTTGTTGAAATAATGTTATTGAAACTACTACAAATCTGAATCTAATCAGACGTATATCAAATTCAACAACAGGAAAGAAAATAACAAGTACTAGCAAAAACAACAAAAGTAAATAATAACTGGAACAATAACAGAGAATTAAAAATAGAGTTGCTGTTGAAACTAATCAAACAGTCAACACTAGTATGCAGTAACAAAGACAATAACAATATGTGTTCTACCGAATCTAATCGTGTAGATACACAAATTGTTTTAAAAGAAAAGTAAATAACTAGAACAAGAAAATTTTATTAAACTAATGGCAGTACAGAATTATGAGATGCTTTTTACAATGGTTACAATCACATATTTATAGATGAGAAGGGGAAAACCCTAACTAGGTCTATGAATAAATGGCCCTCCTCATTCATGAATATTTCTTGCCTTCCTTGACTACCTGATTGGAGAAAATCTGGGCATATCATGGTAAATATTTTCCATATCTTCCAATTTTCCCATGTGGCTTGATTGATAGAAGATTGCATCTAATTTAATTCTTCCAAACAAGGACGCTTATCAGACTCCAAAGGCAATATAAGATAAAATCTTCAAAATTGATTTTTCTCTTGGCAACAATTCAATCAGCAAATCTTCTAATTGAAATTGAATGATTCGAATTTAATTCCATGATAAGAATATGGCTATTGCTGAAATGTTAATTGGTGCACATCATAAATACATACACATGAATATGTGTATGTATATATATAACATAACACTAATCCAGATATTTCTCAAAGCAAAGGGCCAGTGTGAACACGCTCCGTTTCTTTGGCAAAAAGTGAGCTTGACGGGGTTCGAACTTAGGTCTCTCAGCACCAATTCCTATGCCTTTACCAGTGAGCTACTACTTCTTTTGCAATTGAAATGAATTTGATGTGAGGAAGTAGCTCTTTCTTGTAGTTGGCCTTTGATTTGATTTGAAGGAGGCATTTCTTGACATCCTGTAAAAACATATAAAAGTAACCAAAGTATCATTTATTTATTTACAAAAGATAAAGCATAAGAGTAATAAAATAAACACTTTTCAGTGTCAATCAATGGGCTCGGCCAAACGTGAAAAGGGGGGAGATGGTTATTATTTTAATATTATTTTATTTATTTAATATTTAATTTATCCAATCTTTAAAATTCAATAACTCTTTCATACGAGGGCCGTTTTACGAACCGTAAGTTGCATTGGACTCGTCTTTCAGAGATCTTCGCAATGGCGCAGACCAGAGCTGAAACCGAGACAGTTGAATTTTCAGTCAAATCAATGTGAGAACTCTAATTTTTATTATTTAATTTATTTTTAATTATTTTTCTCGCGTTAAAAATTATTGTATTATAATACTAATTCAGATCTGAAATGTTTTGTGGTTGATGAATTGTTGATTGTTGTTGGTGGTATGTTTTGTTGTTCATGATAGGCTAGATCTGCATTGAATTTTATATACTGTTGAATTTATTTGTGGTTAGAAAATTTGATCTAAAATTAGATCTAAATCATATTTAATTTAGATTTAAATCATATTTTATTCAGATCTAGTTGCTCTAATTTATTTTAAATTATTAAAGTATTATTTTTATTATTCTGAAATGAACAATAAAATCTGATCGACAAATAAAAACTTATTTTTTTTGTTTATATTACAATAGAAGTTTAACAACAAATAAAACCTTATTTTTATTTGTTTACTTTGCAACAGGATTTGGACGACAAATAAAATCTTATTTTTCATTTGTTTATATAACAACCGAATTTGGTGAACAACTAAAATATAATTTTATTTGTTTACGTTACGATAGAAATTGATTAACAAATAAAACGTATCTTTATTTGTTGACGCTACAATAGAATTGGAACGACGAATAAAAACTCATTTTTTATTTATTGATATTACCATAGAAATTGAATGACAAATAAAATATTATTTTTTATTTGTTTATCTATAGTCGAATATGAAATATATTTTCATTATTTTCATTACAACAGAATTTGGCTAACAAGTAAAATCCTATTTTTACTTGTTTACATTTAGAACACGATTTATGAATTACAGTAAAAATTCTTCTTTTTACTGTCACATTTGACGTAAGATGTTCTAGGATTAGTATTATAATAAAACAGTAAATTTTATTGTTGATATTAAAAACATATTAGTAAAATAAAACTTTATTTGCATTGTATTTGTAAATTAAAGGTTATATTTGGAAACCACCTTTTTGTTTACATTTTTATGTAAATAAAAATACATATTTTGGAAATCACAATTTTGTTTACATTTTATATGTAAATAAGAAATTATTTTCAGAAGTTACAATTTTGTCTGCTAATATATTTTAATATATAATTGATTCTTTTATTTGAATTTAATAATGGTGATAAATTTTATAACAAAATTTATTCTTTTATTTACATTCAGCAATGCAAATATATATAGTAAATAGAAATTGTTCTTTATTTACATTTACCAATGCAAATAAATATATTGAAACAAATTATTCTTTCATTTGCACTCACCAATGCAAATACATATATTGAAAATAAAGTTTATTCCTTTATTTGCATTTATCAATACAAATATGCATTGAAATTAAGGTTTATTCTTTTATTTGCATTTATCAATGCAAATATTCAATGAAACTAAAGTCTATCCTTTTTGTCTACATTCACTAATACAATTATACACATTTTTATATATTGAAATAGAATTGTCAATCCAATATAAAACACTATTGTGTCACCTCATTGGATTGAAATGAACTATCTTTTTATTTGTGATTTCAACACAAGCATACACATAGAAATGAATCACCTTTTTATTTGTGTCCTTAACACCAATATAAACATAGGAAAATGTACTATCTTTTATTTGTGTTTTTCAACATAAATATAAACATTAAAATGGATCATCTTTTCATTTGTATTTTTCAATACAAATATGTTATAGAAATAAGTCCATCTTTTGTGTACATTCTACAAACACAAATATGATATGAAAATAAAAACACATCTCTGGTCAAATATGGTTATTGAAACAAAAATAGTGATTTCGTCAAAATAGTGTCTTTGTCAAAATATGTGAATTAAAATAACATTTTTGTTAAACATAAGTATTGAAATAAAAAGAGAACATTTTCAGTCAAACATTGGTAGTGGACATTTTTGGTCAAAACTTTATTAGTGAAATAAAAACCACATTTTATTTAGAATTTGATCATTGAAATAAAAGTTTGGTTATCTACTATCACCAATGCAAATGTACTTTAAAAGGGAAAATTTGTTTCTTTTATTTGCATTCTCTTATGCAAACATACATTGGAATGAGAATCTATTCTTTTATTTGTAACCACTAATGCAAATATTCATTGAAATAAGATTTGTTCTTTTATTTTGCATTCACTAATGCAAATATACATTAAATTATAAAGTTTGTTCCTTTATTTGCATTCTTTATTTCCAAACAAACTAGAAATGAAATGAGTCCTTTTTGTCACTTCAAAAAGAATGAATTGAAAATGTTTATTTAAGCTTTTGTAAAGAAGGAATAACTAAACATTCATATTTTTATCATTAAAGTAAAATAGACAAAAACACTCATTTTTTCTAAATTAGAAGAATGAAACAAAATATAGCATTGGAATATTTTATTAGAATTGAAACACAAATTAATCACTATCGTAAATTTATATTAGTTAAACCAATTATTCATTTTTGTTAATTTATATTAGTTAAAAACAATTATTCATTTCAGTCAATTTATACTAGTCAAAACAAATAGACATTTTGTCCAAAATATTCAGTTTTGTCAAAATGAATTAATTGAAGCAATTTATATATATATATATATATATATATATATATCATATGTTTGGCAAGATATATACTTGTCAAGACAGGTTAGTTAAATCAAAATATTTATTTTTGTCGAAACAATAATTATCATTTTTGTCTCATTAGAATTGCCAAAACAATATAACCATTTTTTCTTGAGTTTAAACTAGCGGAATAGAAATTGTCAATAGAGACGAAGTTATTATTCTTATTCATTCATTGCAATAGAGACATTTTCTTGTCATGATTATATATTGTGTACACACTTCCATTCACAATTTACCCGACTTGTTTATGTGATTGGGACGATTATTTTTACACATCGCCCAAGTGCACAAATTAGTTTATCATTTGTTTGTTGGTTGAAACCCCACATGGGTGTTGGGATGAAAATTAACATACACTAATCCCAATATTCAGTTGTATGTTGATCGTTAGATCGACAGGCTGCGATGAGCGTTATTATTTAATTTTAACGCTTACACAGTGGAAATTACACTTTGGATGTAGATGGATGATTTGATGATTATACTGTTATTATCATATATATGATGTGTGTGAAATCCATATAATCCAAATTATATGGTAAATGTTTGAGTCGCATTTCGGTTCAGGTGTTCTTTTAAATAAGAATATTTTTACATTTGAAATCCTCTTTATATAAAGTATATATATTTTCATAAAATATATTTTCATAAAGTATATGTTAAAACAAAGAATATTTGTAAAAGATAAAAATTTGTAATATAAAGAATACTTCTCATTTAGAATCTTTTATATAAAGAATATTTTTAACGATTATTTTAAAATATGTTTTTTTAATAGATTATTAGGATTTGCAGTTATATATTGTGATATGAAATAAATTGAGAAGTGAGGTGGATTTATCGTGGATGGTGTTTGAAACGACATTTGTCCTTTAATCCAATTTACATTGAAATTATTATTTGGAATTTATAAATCTATTTTATAGATTTAAAAAGGCATTTTCTAAAAAAATCAAGTTTTCCAATTTAATGTATTAAATTGGAATTAAGTGGAAATTCGATTGGTAATAATTTAAATGGGCTTCTGTAAAAGAAGACCGATATTATAGATGGAATTTAAGAGGCTTTGCCGTTATTTCATTTATATTATTAGTCCGATACAGAAATCTATATTGATTATGTATTGATTTGATTTCTATGGAATTCCTTGTGGGTTTATTGCGAACTGTGTTTTAAAGGACACTAGTTCTTTAACCTGTTTAAGATAAGATTTATTCCTAAAATAAATGATCTTGTAATAATGATTTTTGATATCAAATCAAAACTGGAGTTTTAATAAATCTTTTAAGGAAGATTTAAGATTTTATTTTCAGAGTTTATCTTTGATAAAATTAATGAGAATCTTCTAATATGAATATCTTATTAAAAGAATACTCGAAGTTGGAATGTGGTGTAATGTGTGATCTTCCAATATTTGCTTTCTAATCACAAAATACGCGAATTATTCAGAAAGACCGGGTTTAACCCATTCTGAATAATCATCACGACGATCAAGAGTCGAAGATGAAGACGGTGATTGAACACCGAAGGTTTTCACATCGTTGGGATGATGATGACTGGTATCTTGAATTGGGATTGGCCTTCCAAGGCAAGGTATTTAGTAATGATCGTCCAAACGCATTTGGAGATCGACGGACACGTTGTTTCGCTCAGACCCAGAGCGAACTTGTAAATGGATTGTGTGTCTGACATTGTATTCTTTTCTACTGTATTTGTTGAACGCTGCTAATTATATATTTCTGTTTGGTGGTAAAGAATTTATTCTTTACTTATCACCTTTCTCTAAGACGTATGAGCTTAGAGGTTATATATATATTGGTAGATGATCAATAATATGGTAGAGTCTGACAATGTGGCATGCTAAGATGCAAATGATCAAGGCTTTGTTGAAAAGCAGGCCTTGTGGTTGATGATCAAAGCACCGTCTATTTAGGCATAGCTTTATGTATATCGTGACTTCGCGAGCCTCACACACCGGATGAGTCTAAAACGGGAGAAGGGAACGCAGGGAGTGCACACGTTTCTTTCTAGCTAGAAGTGGTGTCAGTGCTTAAACTGGCTGACATTTGCTTATGTGGTTGTTGGAATTTTGCGAGGCCTCGGTTTATTCTTATCGGTCGCCCACGGCTGATTTGTAGGTCCAATAGGATCGGGGAGCGTGTGTTCAGGCATAACTAATCCACTAAAGTATTTGTGGACTGGCCCTGTTGTATCCAAGGGTTCGCCAGCGTCCGAATCCTGAGACATTGCTAGAGTGTCTCGAATCGGTCAGGAGCTCCTCCCTAGCCTTGACTCATGATGGAAACCCAATTTCCAATACGCCCTTGCGGTTTTGATTGTATAACTAGTATGGCGACATAGTAGATAGTAGCTATGCCGTCTAGGATTGATATTATATTTGAAATGTTTTAAATATATATATACACACTAATAATATCGTTTTTACGTATCAAGCATCTTTTGACCATTATAAGGTAAAACCCTATCCTCCGGTTTGCGTTGCATTGTGTGATGGGACTTGGGTCTTATAATGGTTTCATTTTTCTAAAAAGCATTACGTTTTTTGACGATTTACTTTATTTATGCACTGGCAATCCAATGGAGTAAACACGTTCCGCGTTAGCTGCGTGGTCCAGTGATTAGCCTACTTATTAGATAAGTTAAGAATTCTCACACCAGTCCCACGAATGACCTGTAGTTTGTTTCACTTTGCAAACTCGGGTGCCCTCTTTTCACACGGGCAGTCGAGTAGCTTTTTGCAGATATAGTTAAGCAGGATCCTGGATTGAAGCCTGAAGCTGGGTCCAGAATATTGATGGCCTTCCGCTGAGATTAGTTCCGCTGCAATGTATTAATCTATTGTAAATGTATCTTCCGCTATATTATTTATCGATGTACTCTGATATTCTGTACTCTGATGTAAAATTTATTATTGATGTTATAAAAGTCTGTGTTGTTGTTCTGATGTTTTCTATGCCCAAAGTTAACGTATGCGGAGTCTGAACGGTCTTGATCCATCTTGCGATCGATTGGGGTCGGGCAAAATCCGGGTCGTTACAGCTAGCTTGATAACTGTTGTTATAGGCAAACTTTACTAAAGGAAGATGCTCTTCTCAAGTCCCTCCGAAGTCTAGGATACACAGCCTCAAAAGATTTTCTAGAACTCTGTTCACCCTTTCTGTTTGCCCATCGGTTTGAGGATGATAAGCGGTGCTCGAACGTAACTGTGTACCTAATGCTTCTTGCAAACTCCTCCAAAACTCACTAGTGAAGATGGGGTCACGATCGCTTACGATGCTGGAAAGTACTCCATGAAGACGAACTGTCTCACGAACATATATTGCTGCCAACCATGTTGCCGTCCTCTTACTCTTAACTAGAATGAAATGGGCGCTCTTAGTAAGTCTATCTACTACCACCCAAATACTGGTGTTGCCTTTCTTTGATCTAGGCAAACCATCTATGAAATCCATAGAGACGCTCTCCCACTTCCACTGTGGAACCTCCAAAGGATGAAGTAAACTACCGGGCTTCTTTTGCTCATCTTTGACTTGTTGACAAACTAAACATTAAGAAACAAACTCTATCACATCTTTCTTCATCCCAGCCCAAAAGAAAATCCTCTTCATGTCCCTATGCATCTTATCACCGCCTGGATGAATAGTTATCTTAGAATGATGGGCTTCCTCTATGACTGCCTTTAAAAGACTTCCAGTTTGGTGAACAAAAAGCCTTCCATCTCGTCGCAACCACCCTTTATCATCAACGGAATATCTATTGAGGTGACTAGAAGTCTCCCCTTTACTGAGCCTATCCAAGATGTCTGAAATCTTTGGATCATCTCGCTGCGAAGCTCCTATCTGATCCATAAGAGTTGGTCGTTTTTCTAACGATGCAAACAAACCAGGCAAAAGCTCGGTGGAGGGTCTAAAATCAATAGTCGATATGAACTCCAAGCTTTTCCTTTACACAAACAGAGGACTTAAGGCCATCCTTTGCCTACTCGGTGCGTCCGCCACTACATTACCCTTGCCAGGGGTATAAGCAATCTCGAAGTCTTATGATGCTAAGAAATCCATCCACCTTTGCTGCCTCAGATTAAGATCCTTTTGCGAAACAAGTACTTGAGAGATTTATGATCAGTGTACAACTTGAACGTCTCTCCAAGCAAATAATGACGCCACATCTTAATCGCGAGTACTATGGCAGGTAGGTCTAAATCATGGTTAGGGTAGTTCTTCTCATGAACTCTTAGCTATCTTCCTCCATAGCATACTACCCTTCCTTCTTGCATCAGAAATGGATCAAGCCCTCTACCACATGCATCAGTGTAAACTGTAAACACTTTATTCCCATCAGGCTAGGTCAAGACTGGGGCTGTTGTCAGAGCCCTCTTCAGTCGTTGGAAAGCAACATCACAATCTATATCCCATGAAAATGCTAAGTTCTTCATTATCAGCCTGGTGAGTGGGGATGATATCTTTGCGAAGTCCTTAATGAACTTCCTATAATAGCCTGCTAACCCCAGAAAGCTTCTCACCTCTGTTGCATTCTTTGGAATTTGCCAGTCTTGAACTGCAACCATCTTTGCGGGATCTACTGCTATCCCTTTTTTAGAAACCACATGCCATATAAATCTTACCTCCTTTCTCCAAAAGTGGCATTTGGAGAATTTTGCCTTAAGATGATGCGCACAGAGAGTTTTCAAAACTTCCCTCAAATGTTGGGCATGCTTTTCTTCGCTCTTTGAGAAGATCAGGATATCATCAACAAAGATCACGACAAATTTATTTAGAAACTCCCGAAATACCCTACTCATCAGATCAACAAGATAGGCGGGTGCATTCGTCAACACAAAAGGCAAAACAAGCCATTCAAAGAAACCATCTGGAGTCCTAAAAGCAGTCTTATCTATACTGTCCTCTGCCACCCTCAGCTGATGAAACCTCGTGGCCAAGTCTAACTGAGAAAATACCCAGGCACCAACAAGCTGGTCGAACAAGTCATTTATCCTCGGAAGTGGGTGCTGTTCTTCTTGGTGATCTTATTCAACTCTCTATAGTCCACACACAAGCGAACCATCCGCCTTAGTTGCGAATACCACTGGAGCACCCCATTCAGATATGCTTTGCCTGATAAACCATTTCTCAAGTAGCTCCCGTACTTTGCTTGCTAAGCTCCCTCCTTTCCCTTGGAGCCATATGGTGCACTGGTAATGCAACTGGCTTTGCATTATCCACTAGATATATATGAAAATCGATCTTATGCCTTGGGGGTAAACCCCGAACCTCATCAAAGACATCAGAATAATCTTGGACTACTGGAACAGATTACAGATCTTCGATAGATGCGTTCAGAGACTCTAAGAAACTAAGCATGACAGAACCTTGCGGGTAACAAGAAATCTTTAGGGTCCTTCCATGACAGGTTAGAAGTCCAAAGACCCTCCTCTCACAATCTAGAATGGCACCATATATGGTTAGCCAATCCATTCCTAGAATCAACCCATAGCCCGTAAACCTGAGCACATATGCGTCGCATTCAAATTCGAAGCCTCACACAAATATTCTCAAACCCGGACAAATGATAGATAAATGAGCCAAACCACCAATGGGGTTTAAAATAACTACGGGATCCACTACCATACTAGTATTTAAGTGCAGGGATTCAACCACAAAACTAGATATAAATGAATGTGAAGCGCCAGAATCAAAAAGAGTTCTAACAGGATGACTGGAAAGAGAAATCAAACCTTCCACGGAAATTTTCCTACCTTTATCTGGAGTACTAATCGTGAGAGCATGCACCTGCCCTCCAGAAGCTCCTGCCCTTCGACCTTGTCCTTGTGGTCCCTGTTTCTTTGGGCACTCCCTAACAAAGTGTCCGACCTATCCACAATTGAAGCAAGTATTCTTCCTTCTTTTGCAGTCCTTGACCAAGTGGCCTTCTCGTCCATAAATTTGTCATTTCCTCTTATCCTTAGCCTTGTCATTCTTTCCCCCTTTCTTCTGTTGTTGTTGCTGCTACTGTCCTTTCTTAGGCTATACCTTCTTGTTTTGCGTTGTTCCCTCAGCTTTTACTTCCTTCATTTCTCCCTTGTCTTCCACATGCATCAGGGCCATATCAAAAATCCTTTCAAAAGTCGCTTCCATTGGGATATGGGACATAGCTAACCCATGAAGGTGTTCATTCAGCCCTTCAGCAAACCGCATAGCTTTCTTGCTGGCTAGTTGAATTTGTTCACATATTCTTTAACATTCATGTTTCCTTTTTTTAGCACCAAGGACCTTTCCATTTGCATGCTTTTCTCAGCTTGGGAAAGAAACTTCATTTCAAACCTCTGCCTAAAATCATCCCACGTCTCCTCCGAACGTCTAACTTGGGTTACTTAGCCAGGCAGCTAACTGGATCTTCCTTCGATCTTCCACTTCAAATATAACAAACAAGTCCTCAGTCTCCTTGAGCCAATTCCTTGCCTCTACGAATGTTTCGATTCCACGGAATGACTTCCCTCCTATGGCACAGAAATCTTTGTAGATTTTAGTGAAATTATCTGCTCTTGGAGGAGGGGGAGGAACGACGGGTGCAGCTGGGGGAGGAACGTTTCCTTGGCCTTCGGCAGGCGCCGTAGCCTCTAGATACCGACAGAAACAGCCAGGTATCGTAACGCCCTCTGGAATGTTAGGTTCCCCAGACATGCTGAAACGAAAAGGAAAGAGATTTAGACAAAGGAATGAAGGATATTACATATGGCTTTGGGGAATATGTTTTCCAAAACAGATTTTTTTTTTGAAAAATGCTATCTTTTAAAACCTTTTTTGAAAATAATTTCCAAAAACTTTCATCTAATCTGGTAACCTTTAGCTCTGATACTAAGTGTGACACCCCACGTCCGTTAATGTCACTCACAAAGGGAATGCATTAAGTTTCGTGAAGCATTATAGGTAAACAAAAACAGAAATATTACAAGACAAATATAAAATGACAGCAGAATTAAAAACTTTATTAATCAAAAAGCATCGTGGTTCAAAAACATCACATGTCTGAAATACACAAAAACCATTACATCGTAAAAACTACTGTCTTGTACTTTAAAACATTAGAGTACATAAAAAACAAAATTTCCCAAGTAAAATATAGTCATGGTAGCAAGGATAGGAGCTTGAGCCATACATCTAAGCAGGTCCAGCAAAATGAAAGCAGAATCACTGTCAGGCCTGAGTATTCCCACCCTGAGAACCTAGGGGGAACGGAAGAAAGAAAAGGAAACTAAAAGGGTCAAACATAAAGTCTGGCGAGTCCAGTTACTTTTAGCAAGTGAATAAATAAAAGTAGCATGACAGGCATATAAAGTGGATTAGAGAGAGATACCAACATATAATGCAGGTATGACAAGGTAAACATGATAGAGTGTATATGCTTCACTAAAGATTCTATGATTCTCTGCACTAATTCTAGTATAATCAGAAATGATATGATCCCAACAACTATAAGATGGTAGATTTAGGCATACTTCCAAATGTATCCTAACCACTACCCTAATTGATCGGCTCCCTACTCTGTGTAGATACTCTATGCCGACCCCACCATAGGATGTATCACGTCCTATAGTGGAAACCCTTCGCTGATATGCATAGCCATATCTACAGGTGTCACGGTCGTCTTCGCACCCTCTACTTGGCCCATGCATGCACATGTCCCCGATCGATTTGCGCTGCCTACATCGTCTTTCTCGTTTGGATCTCTTACAATCAGTCCAGTATGTGTGCCCCAACTCCGACCTAGTTTGGAGTACTTGTTTGATACCTATTAAGGGTTACTGACTGAAATGGGTACCACACAATATGATACAAGTTCTCCCCCTTGTCTTGTATCCCCACTAGGATTTCCATTGGTTATGTATACCACTAGGTGTCTTTAATTACATAACCCTATCATTTATACAAGTTGTGCTTACCCTAAAAAGGTGTATTTAATTACATAACTCTAATATTTCCATCGGTTATGTATACTACTAGGTGTCTTTAATTACATAACCCTATCAGGTGAAGTTTGTGGGCCTATATGTAAATATTACCCACCCCCTCATATTTACTTAACCCACCCACTGTTCAACCAAGTTTACTTAACCCCAACTTAAGTTTATATTCATACAATTCCCTATGGGTTCAACTAGGTTAAGCATTCAAAGGTTAATTACCATATTTTCATTTATGGTTATGGTATGCTAGACCTCCCACATTAAGCCTACCATTTGTGGATGCTGGATATGTTGGGCGGGTCTGGCCAGACTTATTCCACAAATCGGGCTTAACCTCGTGTCATAGCACGTCTCGTATTTGTGCACCCAGACCTCCCACATTAGATTTACCACTTGTGATTGCTGGATACGACGGGCGGTTCCGGGCAGACTTCCACCACAAGTGTAATCTAACCTCGTGTCTAGGCTCAATTACAGTTTCTAATTACTGTAATCCTAGACATTTCATTATTAGCCAATTTCACCTATGTCGTTATAGGTTATAGGTTTCATGCCCCTTTTCCCTAAATATGTTCATAGTGAATTATTTGTCCAAATTCATATACATATACATTATTCAAATTATGCCAATTTTCTCCTTTTTACCAATTATGCCCAAATTCCCAATTCACAAGATATGCCCAATTTCAATGTTTTTCCCCTCGTTCCCAAACTAACGTAATCGCATAATTAAGCGGCATGCCTCGGCTCGATAATAGCTTGGCTATATTAAATAGAAGGGAAAAGGTGAAGGAAAGATGACAGAAATGATTATTCTAATAGAACTGACATAAGCATATGATGGCATAATGATAAGATGGATATATAAGCACAAATCGGTGAACTTGTGATAATAAAACGGGTTCTAACATGTAGGGATGTCATTATAGGCATGATTAGATCCAAATAAGGATTTAGATGTCCAACTCATGACATATCCAAATTAACCTCAAACATAATAGGTAAAAGATGATCTAAATAGGTTAGATCTATAATCAAATGTAGATCTGACATGATAAAGATTTAGATCCAAGTCATAGTATACCAAAATATCACAGACTCACAAGTTATTACAAAACTGGAGTGATTCAAGGATTAATATGCATAGATCCAAATTAACAGTCCCAGCATGTTTACTTTTTATTTATTTAAATCTAAAATCAACTTGAAACTCACAGCGTCCGAATCTAAAGAAATAGAAGGAGAAAAGCAGTTGATGAATCTCAGATCTTTACTTGAATCTCTAAATCTGATTGTAGAAGAAGAAAGAGTTTTGATTCAGTTCAGGCACCAGCAACACTTAGGCCTCCATTGTTTTTTAGTGTGAGAAAACCAGAAAATGAAGCCGTATATATAGCTGCCAGCCCCCAGAAATCGACTGCCACCTCAGCCTTGGGGGGGTCGACACCCCCCTTAAGGGGTCGACTCCCCTAGGGCGGGAAGATTGCCGCCTTCGGATTTTTGTTTTTCAAACGGTTTTATGATTTTTCTGATTTTAATATATATATATATATATATATATTTCTTCTACGTGTATGCAAACTTTAAACCTTTATAACTTCTTCATACGGTGTCCGTTTTACGCAAACTAAATGTCTATCTTGACCAAAATTTCGAGACGTACGCAATGGAGTAGTCCGTTTCCCTTAATTCTGAATATTAAATTAATTATTATTTAATTTATCATGTTTTAGTTTTATTAAAATTACGGGGTGTTACAACTACTACTCATGCTTATTATTATTTTTATTTTAAACTTAATGTCAATCTTAAGTTTTTTAATAAGCCTACTTTCCTTCATGTAACGTTTTGTCATTTCATAGGTTGTATGTAAACTTTAATTTACATGTTGACTATAAACATCACTTTTGTTTAATTTCGTTGTACAACCCATCCTTCGTCATTTGCATCTACCAAATTTCATTTATTCAGTTTATCAAAGTTACAGTCCAATTATCCTTTATCGCACAATTTCAATTAAGCCCAATTTATCCTTTTTATACATAATTATTTTTCCCAAATTGCGCTTTCATTGTTAATTTCATGTTTTAACCCAAATTGCGCATAAACAAGAAGTAATAAATGGTTTAGGCTCTTGAAGGCCAAAACTCAATGCCAAAATAAAAGGACAATGGCCTAAGCTTAGATAAATAAGAATAGATCTGAAATAAAATAGGGCTAATAATGAACTGTAATAAAATTTACATACAAAGAACAAGATATATAGATGAACTGAATAAAACTACAGTAATAGATTTACTGGAATAAACAGAAGAAAGGATAGATGCAAAATTTATATTTACATAGATTACTGACAGAAAAGAAATTAAAAACCAAAAGGGATCTACAACTTATTATACTATATAGAAAAAACCCCAATTTGTACTGAATCTTGCAGTTACTTTAATATACTCACAATTTTAAAGCAAATCCAATCAAGCCTCAGTAGGAAATCTCTATGTCTGAAGATTCTCCAAAATATATGCAAACCCACGCCTCGGTACTCTATTACAAATATATTTGAGAAGAAGGTTATTTGAGATGGAGACAGAGAATGGAGTTGTGAGAAATATAATAGGTTGTTGAGCACATATATAATAGAACAAGGGTGTTTTAGATCGTTGAATTTTAGGTTAAGATTTTAGGCCTACAAATTAAAAAATTATCTAGAAGAACGCACCCAAAAAGCCAGCCAAAACGATTAAAGACGTGCCTACCAGGCTGCGCACGTCACCCAGTTGGGTTGATCCCAGGGTCGACCCAGCTAAGGGTTGGGTCGCCCAACTGATCGTTATTAACACTGAAATTTAATTCTGTTTAATTTGATATTTGTTGTTGTTTCAAATTCGAATTTCAAACTTTTCTCTTTATCTTTTTCGTTATAGGTCTGATTTTAACAAATCAAATGTCTATCTTAGCCAGAATATCGTAACGTACCCTATGGCGCAACCTCCATTGCTCATTTCCCAATATTTTTCCAATTAATATTTATTTTATTAATCTCTTATTTAAATTTCCTTATTAAAATTTGAGGTTGTTACATTCTCCCTTCCTTAAAGGATTTTATCCACGAAATCTCCGAAGTTAGAAGAATGTCATAAATATTATCACAACACCATCTACATCCATCTACTCATCCACTAATCACGGGCATTCATTGTCCTTAAGATTTCTATTGCTTTTCATGAACATATGCAATAGTGCAGTGTATATGTACCTAACTAATGCAAGAAATCAGGCATTCCACTGTCAATAAACCTCCTTTCATACAGTTTATGTCAGTGCCATGCGTTCGAAATGTATGCAAGAGAATCCTGATCGTACATAAAGTTCTACATGCATGCTACAACCATCATCAATAAAATGCAACATTCATACGATAATCACTAAATTTTTATCCATAAAAATGACTTAAAAGTGCACACACATCCATATTCAATTATCTTTGTGTCCTGGTTGTCGATCACTAATTAGTGCCTAGTGTGTGTGTATGCATCCATTGCATCCACTGGCAAAAACTTGTATCTACTTGAATCCATCAAACATAACATGTTATAATAACATGTTTAAACCATGTCCTACTATCCATAGGATTTCACAAGACTCACTAATTCAATTGATAGGAAATGGATAAGGTCTAAAACTAAGAAAGGTTTAAGAGTGTACTATCAAAAAGAAATGGAAAAGAAGCGTGAATCTTCTCATCTGGTTCCTATGTTGCTTCATTGCTATCCTCTCCCCACTGAACCTTAACGAGTCCTTGTTTCTTAATTTCTTTATTTTAGAATCCAAAATCCTTGTTGGTACTTGTCTGATAGAAGCCTCCTTCTCGACCTCGACCTCCTCCAAAGTGCTCGGTTTTTCTACTACCGTTGAATCATGTAAGCATTTCCTCAAATGTGAGAAATGAAATACATCGTGAACCCCTGATAACCTTTCTGGTAGCCGAACTCTATAGCTATTTGGCCTATCCTCTATACTATCAAAAATGGTCCAACAAATCTCGATGCTAATTTCTCAACTGAACCAACCGCACTACGTTCCTAATAGGAGATACTTTAATGAAACCATATCCCCTACATTAAACTCAAGATTTCTTCTTCTTCCGCATAAGATTTTTGTCTGTCTTGAGTTGCCTTCATCCTTTTCTTGATTAAATCAATTATGTCTGAGGTTTCTCTGATCATGTCTATTCCAAGAAGAAGTCTATCTATAGTCTCCTACCAACAAGATGATGATCTGCATGGTCGTCCATACAAAGCTTTGAAAGGTGACATGCCAATACTCGCTTGGTAACCGTTGGTATAAGAAAACTCAACCAAAGGAAGATGCTCATCCCAACTCCCTCCGAAGTCCAAAATGCGTGGATGCAATAAATCCTCAAGAATCTGATTAACCCATTCGGCCTATCCATCTATCTGAGGGTGGTATGTAGTACTAAGTCTCACCTGTGTCCTCAATGCCTCCTACAGGCTTCTCCAAAACTAGTAGGTAAAGATTTGTTCTCTATCACTAACAATGCTCGAGGGAACTCTATGAAGTCAAATAATCTCCCTCAAATATATCGAAGCCAACACAGTTGCGGTCCTCTTATTCTTGACTAGGATGAAATGAGCGCTCTTGGTTAATCTATCCACGATTACCCAAATTCTAGTATTGCCTTTCCTCGATCTAGGTAAACCATCTATGAAATCTATCAAGACGCTCTCCCATTTCCACTATGGCACATCTAAGGGATGAAATAATCAACCTGGTTTCTTTTGCTTGGCCTTAACTCTCTGACATGATATGCATCTTGCTACAAATTCTTCCATATCTCTCTTCATTCCTTTCCAATAGAAGACCCTCTTCATATGCCTATACATCTTATCTCCTCCAGATGGATGGTCATCCGAGAGTGATGAGCCTTCGATAATACTGCACTTGTCACATCTCCCGTGCGGGGTACACATAACCTGCCATCACGATGTAACCATCCTCTCTTATACACTGAGTATTTAAAAAGGTTCCTAGATGTCTTGTCTCTACCTAGTCGTCCAAGATATCGGCTAGTTATCGATCATCATGCTGACTGGATCCAGTTCGTTCCACAGAGTCAGTTGTGCCTCAAACGATGCTAATAATCTTGGGGTATAATCCGTAGATGGTCTGAAAGTGAAAGACGAGATAAACTCTAAATTCTACCACTCTATGAACAATGGGATCAAAGTCATCATGTGCTTATTCAATGCATCCGCCACTACATTCCCTTTCTCTGAGGTATAAAAGATCTCGAAATCGTAAGATGCTAGAAACTTCATCCAACGTTGCTGCCTCAAATTAAAATCCTTTTGCAAAAACAAACACTGGAGGGAATATTATCTACATACAACTCAAACCACACACCAACAAGTAACTCCTCCAAGACTTAAGGGCAAAAATAATAGCAGCTTGCTCTAAATCATAGGTAGGATAATTCTTCTCATGTACCCTTAGTTGTATTCTCACATATAAAACAACCCTACCCTCCTACATGAGGACTGCGCCTAATCCTGCATCACAAGCATCTATGTACACCGTAAATATCTTAGATCCTTCTAGAAGAGTCAGCACTGGGGCAGTTGTACCATCCTTCTCCAAGCTTATAAATGAGTTCTCGCAGTCTATGTCCTATGAGAATACCAAGTTCTTCTCAGTAAGGTGGGTAAGCGGAGATGAAGTCCGTGTAAAGTCCTTAATAAATTTTCGATAAAACCCCGCCAAACCTAGGAAGCTCCATACCTCAGTCGCATTCTTGGAGACATTACAGTCTTACACAACAACCACTTTAGAGAAATCCACCGTTATACCATTTCCCAAAACTACATGCCCCAAGAATCTCACTTACTTACACCAAAAGTGGAACTTCGAGAATTTCGCCTTCAATTGATGGGCACAAAGAGTATGGAGTACCTTTGCAAAATGCAACACATGCTCATCCATATCTCTTGAGAATACCAAGATATCATCCGCAAACATGACTACAAATTTATTTAGGAACTCCCTAAACACTCGTCTCGTCAAATCAACAAAATATGTCGATGCATTGACTAGCCGAAAAGGCATAACCAGCCATTCGAAAAATCCATAAGGAGTCCTAAAAGCTGTCTTATTGTAACGTCCCGGATTTTCACTAATTTTGTTAAAACTATAATTATAGATTTTATCTGTAAAAATAATTCAGATAAATGATATTGAATGTAAATATTATATAAATTGGAATACTTTTTAGTTAAAGCCCTAAGTACACACTTTAACTTGTTATTTGTATTTTAAACGATGTTTTAACATCTTTGATCATCTCGAAAGCTTACCATAAATTTCTTTTAGCTATTGTATGTGCATATAAAAGCAAGTAAGTATTTTTGTTATTTTGTTTTGTGTTTTAATTTTTGTTTTAACTCATGCAAAAATATAAGTACTTAAGTAAATATGTTATTACTTCATAGGAAAGGCATGTCTCTTAAATACAAGCATTCATATGAAAAACATTTAATTGATTTGTACAACAAGTTAAAATACACTCAATATAGATGTTGTGCACAAAGATTTAATAATTTCAAATCTATGTATACATATAATTGTTTAAGAGCTAAAGTGTTGTTTTATTCACGAAGAACATAACTGGAATTTACTTTGAATCAAAATATGACAAGATTGTACAACACAAACAATTTAACATGCCTAAGCCTAGCCAAGCACATGATTAAATTGAAATGAAAGGATATACACAACAACATTCCTTTCAAATCAAATGAAATTACACAACACCTAGCTCATCTCTTCACACATCTTAGTGCTGCAGCCCTATGCCTAGTTCCTAAACCAAATATAGCACACGTATTTTTACATATACATATATATATATATATATATATATATATATATATATATATATATATATGTACATCAACATATAATGGCCATGTTAAAGCCTAGAAATGAGAATGGCTATATCTCACACACTCTTTACAAATCAAATATAGCATAAGCTATGCACTTTCAAATCAAACAAAAACAGAGTGACTGAGACTAGAACCGACATACCTGAAGCATTAATAGCTAAGTTACTTAGGAACAAAGTTTGATCTTTTGAGTATTTTGTGCATGTGCTTTTGTACAAGAATGTACACTGCATAACACATAGGAACTAACTAGCATAGCCTCTTTTCCAATTAGATGAGTAATCCCATCCATACATCCTTTCCATCAAAGGGAGACAGCCATCAAATTGCAGTAGCCTACCCAATTCTAGTTGTCCCTTTATCATCCTACATGCTTCATGTCTAATTTTTGTTCTCCACATATAAATACACCAGAAACCCTTGGCTAATTCTTCTTCATACATTTGCACTCAAACAAAAGAACATGGCAGTGTAAATGGAGCTAGGACTTGAGAGCTCATTGCAGCGAGACTTTAGAAAACAGTGAACAAATTGAGTGAGTAAACCTGACTTATAACCTTCCATTTGCATTAACCATTTGACTGTTTTGTTGTCTGATGCTTTGTATATGCATAACTTTGCTTGTTTGTGATATATATGGGGTCAGTTATAATACTATCACTTGATTTCTATGATGAAATTAAAACTCTGTTACCGTTGATGATATTAGTATGTTAAAATAGAGATTATAGGCAAAGATAATAAGTAAACCCCCCTTTACCCATTTAAATCTATTACCAAGTAGCAATGCAAATTTATATACTACTAATGTATTTATTTTGCTGTTCTGAGTCATGTTAAAAATCCTAAAGCCCAAAAATGTTGAATCAATAAGTTCACACATTTAGGCTAGAGAAGGAAAGATATTAAACTTCGAGGGAAAAAATGGAAGTGCTGCCAAACCAGTTTGATAACTAAAATCCAATTGGTAATAAATAGTCTTGTAGGAGGCCGATTTTTTATAGGAAGAAGCATGCTATAGTATGTATTACTTGGCAAGAAGACATGAACAAGTTCTAAATATATGAACGCATGTTTCTGTTGCAAGGAAAATATTTCCAAGACCAAACATCTGTTACTTTAAGGATGAATATAAATTAAGGTGTACTTGAGGAGGAGCTTGACTTGAAAAGGGAAGAAAAGTATTTTCATTTTGTGGTTATTTAAGTACGTACCGATCAGTTTTGGAAAGTGAAACGAGGATTCTAGTTTTAAATGTCCTTCTTGACCTGGGAAAGCCGCTATGTTGTTATTTTCGTTAATTTGTTTTGGTATGTGGAAAGGCGAGTATACATAACATTTGAGATTTAAAAACTTGCTTTTAGTACTGCTAAATTGATCATAGAATATACACCACATGCACCATCTTCAGGCCATTCTCCTTCTTTTGTGTGATGCAATATATGATACACCATTGCTTCTTATTTGGAACCAAGAACAATTGTAATATATATAGAACAGTTAAATGATTTTCCTCCAAATGTTTCCATCGTTTTAATAGTAGTGGCACTAGAAACCCAAAAGGGGAATTGGTAGGCCGAACTTCTAGTGAAAATAGTAATGTTGTTTAGTTATAACCGATTTAAATTGCTTTCTGCTGTATTTGGGTAATATATGAATCCTTAACGTGGATTATACAATCTATTAAAGAAAGAAGAAAGACAGAAGAGGAAAAAAGAATATAAAACAATAGAAAAGAAAGAAAGAAAGAAAGGGATAGTGGTGGTGTGATCGGCCATGTAAGGGGTTGGCCAGTGACTAGCAAAACAAATGAAGGTAGTAGCAAAATAAAGTAAGAAAGAAATATGTAAAAGGAAAAAGGAAAGGAGAAGAAAGAACAGAGCAGTAGAGAAAGAACAGGTAGAAGGGAAGAGTGATGCAGTAGTAACCAAACCAGATTGAAACAGGAAAGAAGTATCGTAGTAGCAGCAGTTGCAGGTGATCTTAAATCCTGCCATTGGTTTGGGTGGAGCGTTGGCGGGTGCGCTGTCTATTCTGACGCAGGTGGATGGCAAGGATCTTGGGTGGCGACATCGGTTCTAGGGATGTATGTGTGGTTTGTGGCGATGTTGTCGAACTATGGGAGTTGTCTAATGGGGTGGTGCATGAGCACGGCTATGTACGGTGCACTGAAGTGGTGCAAGAAAACACATAGGAGAAGAAAGCAAAAGAGAAGGTAAATTGGCCGATGTGTTTTCAACAGATAGATATAAGTGATCGAGTGGGTTGTTGTGAAGATGGTGATGGAGCTGCAATGATGTTCGTGTAGTCTCTAGTGACTGAAGTGATGGGCTGTGCATATATGGTGAAGATCAGAAGTGGTAGGAAAGCGGAAGAATGAGCAGGGCAGCAGAAATGGGGTAATCACGCCATGATGATCATGTAATTTGCATTGCCAAACTCAAGTTTTGTCACTTGGCATTTGGCATGTTGGCAAATAGGAAGAACTTGAATCTGACAAGAGAGAAAGGAGGTTGGGCTGAAACATGGACTGATCAGAGAGAAGAAAAAAAAATAAAGAAGAAAAGAAGTAAGTAAATGGAAGAAAAAAATTAAAAAAAGAGAAAAGGAAAGAAATTAAAAGGGAAGAAAATAAAAATAAGAGCAATCAGATTTGATCATGGGTTCCACCGTTGTATAACAAAACATTTGGTTCCTACTATTTTTTTTATGACTTTAATAAGTCATTTAGTTTAGAATAAAATGAATTAAATATATATATATATATATAATAGAATAACGGTGTTTGTTTCAAAATAGCGAAATGAAATAAAAAGAGGATGTCATCAAAATAAAGTTGAAGTTTAAAACTTCATGGATAAATTAAATATTTATCTATTAGACAAAGTTGTATTTTAAATAAGAGGAATTTAAATTATTCTTTTGAATAATTTAAATAAATAAAAAGGAGGGGATTTATTCATTTAACTTTTGAGATCGGATAATTAATTCAAATCCAATTGTTGAATTATAATCGACGATATATGATGATACAGAAAGGTAGTTGACGGTCTGAGACGCATATGGTAATAGGTCCAACTGTTTGAAATAAATAGGCAAATGTTATCAACTTAGACCGATAACCAAGATAAAATAAGAAACAATGTTCTAATAAATTTATTTAAGTAGACAGTTCATAGAAATTAAGTGTGAAATGTGAAATGACTCGATTACCTAAATTTGAATCTATATTTGTATTTACAAATAAAATTGATGATTACAATAATAGAGGTAGATTCTTTAACTAAATCCGAATTTAGACAAACATAATATAAACTAACTATTATCCGAGATAGACCAATTTATACACCATGATTGGTTGAGATTAAATTGTCGAACTGTAATCGACAAGATACGTTGTGATAATTGGTTGTTTGATTGGCTTGATTGTAATACCGTAACATGACCTAATAACTTGACTAGTTTAATTTAACATTGACATATTTAATCATTTTGTAGTAGATCACTATTTAAAATCTTAAAGTTGAATCTTATATGTGAAATATTTTCAGTAGATAAGTTTGATAATCAACTAGGATATAGAAACCCATATGATATATATTGATTTGATTGCTATTAAGTATCACTTGACCCTAAAAGATATTAACGTAGTCATTTCGAAGAGTTCGGGATCTAAATCCCACTACGATTCAATTTATACATTACAAGCCAGATTTTTGAAGACAATTGAAGATAGAATTTTATGCAAGGGTTGTACTATTAATCCTAGGTAGAAATTGCCCAAGATGGATTTACAGGATAGTGCCTTCGGTTTGTCCAGTCCCAGGACAACTTGTTTGGATGAATGTTTGACAGAGTATACATAATAGATCGCGTAAGTTGATCTCTTCAAACGTATTTTCATTGGTGGCGGAGGAATTCTCTTCTCTTAGTTGTACACCTGTAATTATTTTTGGGGAAGTCAATTTGTGATTTAGCGGGTTTGATGATGTGGCATTCAAAGTAAATGAAGACATGTTATATCTAAAGGTAAGTTCAGCCTCAAGCCTCACAACTGGGAAACGACAAAAATCAGGTAGGCAGTATGGCTATGTGGGTCACTCCTATTAGGGTGTATAATCACCTATTTAGAGAAAATCCATTTCATTCTTTAATCTATTTTTGATGGAGTTCCTTTTAGAAATGGTGGTTTTAGCCCAACCGTTGGTGATATACATTTGATACACTCAAGCGAAATGTGTTGTCGGTCACGTGTGGCCGGGTTGCAAGACATTCTTGTTGAACCTAGTGTATTCCCCTCTAGAGATACACTATCGGCAGGTGGTTCCATACCTTGTCATAGTTGGGAATCCATTATCTATAAGTGCTCGCGGTTTTGTTTGTATACTACATATGTGGAGCGTGAGATGCAAGCGTTCCGCTAGATTCTAATTTATTTGTGAAAACCCTAGACATTATTATAATATCAGAAAAATTATGATTTCAAACTGTTTTGGGTTATCGCAAGGTAAAACCATCTATATTTATGTGTGGATCGGTCTTACGATTATCTTTTCTTTCAAAAGAAATTTTACAAGTTAAGCAAGCTGTTTTAAATCATTTGCTCACACCAATCCCATGACTAACCCAGAGTTTATTTTTCGTTGTTTTCCCTAAATCTTGGGTGCCCAAATTTGGATGGGCAGTCAAGTAGTTCAGGATTTTTCAGATACTGGAAGAAGCTTGGAGCAGGAGGCTTTGATGTTAGATATATATGGAGTTCTATTCCACTGTATTATATATGTAATGTACTCTGATGAAGAATGTAAGTACTGATAACTTTTTGTCTTCCAAATGGTGTTATATATTATATTTTGTTCATTTCGCTATGAGATTCGTGTTACTCTGATTTTGTCGTGCGATATTCTTCTTTTTATTCTATCCTACTTTTCTATCTTTCTATTTATGACCCTCTATCTTATTTCTTTTAATGATTCAGTATTTCCGATACTTGAATGGTTGACATGTTATACAGGAGAAGTATTTATGTTGATTTTCAGGTTCGAAAATCCTGGGTCATCATAGTGGTATCAGAGCATAAGGTTGAGTAATAACCTTGGCTTTGTGGCGTAACTCGGTAAGGATGGAGTTAGTAATATCCTAGATTGAGTTTGAGTGTATATATACGAGTGTGTATTTGTTAGCTAATATAAAAACATTTTTATATTGTGTTGATTAGTTTGCCGAGTGGTTTATGAGTTCTGGTCGATACAGTAGTCGATACTGTAACCGATAAGTGTTTCTAAACTCTTGAACGGAGTAATTCGACACAATATTGTTTTAAAAGTTGTGTAATTGAAATAATGTTATCCAAAATTATATTTTGATATAAGGATAATTTTCTGAAATTATAATTACTGTGTTGGTTCCTATTATAATCTGGTATCAGATTATAAATTTAACATGGGCTATTTAACCAAATTGAATTTGAAATTCTGGAAAGACTGTTTGAGTAAAATAAGGTGTTTTGGAATTTTCGAAAGTTTGAACTTGAATATGGGATGATGGTATATAAATTAGGAAATTTGGAAATGTTTTCCATGCAATTGTGAATAATATTTTCAGGAATATAATAGAAGAAATATAATATTACTTTGATAAGATTTGAAAACAAATCGTTTTTAGTGGAAGAATTTAGAATGGATAAAAATTTGGATCCCCACCAAATAAATACGAAATTAATTTGGAATGGATAACAACTCATGTGAGTTGATTTTGTAATAAATAAATCAGATTTTTGAGAGTTAAAATAAAGATGACTAATTTGAGAATTAATTAGTTATTGGAGAATGTGGATATGAGTTAACATAGTTAAGTAATTTAAATTGGCAAGTTAAATGGGATTGGAGTTTGAAAAAAAAGATTTAAAGCAGAATAATAGTATTTGAAGTGATGGATTAAAATTAATAAAGTAATAATTTTGGAATTATTGTTCAATATAATATGAGATAAATTTATTAATGGAAAAACATGGGTCAATAAGAAGTTAAGATATGGAGTTAAGAAATCAGAACCTTACTGGAGATTGGTTGAATTAGATGATTTTCCGATGTTGATTTCGACCTTCAGGGTCGATATTTAGGGGATTATTTTCTTATCGATTTACGGTCAAAGACTGATGAATGCTGAGGAGTTAAATGCATGAATGTGATATGTAAATATTTTTCAACTATAGTAATAATTATTTCTAGTTATGAAAATAATTGTGATAGACCGCTAGTTGCCGGTGTGTGTATTATGTGTATGGAATGTTTGGTTGATAGCTTGTATGTTTTGGATTCCTTGTTTGATGGGATTGTTAGTGTAAACCTTTGAATGAGTGTTTTGATAAGTCTATGACTTGAAATTCAACTGAAGTTCTCCCGTTACACTTTAATTTCGGGGACACAATTCTTTTAAGGGGGAAAGAATGTAACGTGCCGGATTTTTACTAATTTTGTTAAAACTATAGTTATAGATTTTATCAGTAAAATTAATTCAGATAAATGATATTGAATGTAAATATTATATAAATTGGAATTATTTTTAGTCAAAGCCCTAAGTATACATTTTAACTTGTTATCTATATTTTAAACGATGTTTTAACATCTTTGATCATCTCAAAAGCTTACTGTAAATTTCTTTAACTATTGTATGTGCATATAAAAGCAAGTAAGTAATTTTTTTATTTTGTTTTGTGTTTTAATTTTTATTTTTACTCTTGCAAAAATGTAATTACTTAAGCAAATATGTTATTACTTCATAAGAAAGGCATGTCTCTTAAATACAAGCATTCAAACGAAAAACATTTAATTGACTTGTACAGCAAGTTAAAATACACTCAATATAGATGTTGTGTACAAAGATTTAATAATTTCAAATCTATGCATATATATAATTGTTTAAGAGCTAAAGTGTTGTTTTTATTCATAAAGAACATAATTGGAATCTACTTTGAATCAAAATATGACATGATTGTACAACATAAACACTTTAACATGCCTAAGCCTAGCCGAGCACATGTTTAAATTGAAATGAAAGGATATACACAACAACATTCCTTTCAAATCAAGTGAAATCACACAACACGTAGCTCATCTCTTCAAACATCTTAGTGCTGCAACCCGATGCCTAGTTCCTAAACCAAATATAGCGCATGTATTTTTACACACACACACACACACACACACACACACATATATATATATATATATATATATATATATATATATATATATATATATATATATATATATATATATACATATATAGACACACACATCAACATACAATGGCCGTGTTAAAACTTGGAAATGAGAATGGCTATATCTCACACACACTTTACAAATCAAATATAGCCTAAGCTATGCACTTTCAAACCAAAGAAAAACAGAGTGACTGGGACTAGAACTGTCAGACCTGAAGCATTAATAACTAAGTTACTTAGGAAGAAAGTTTGGTCTTTAAAGTATTTTGTTCATGTGCTTTTGTAAAAGAATGTACCCTTCATAACACAAAGGGAACTAACTAGCATAGCCTCCTTTCCAATCAGATGAGTAAACCCATCCATACATCCTTTCCATCAAAGGGAGACAACCATCAAATTGCAGTAGCCTACCCAATTCTAGTTGTCCCTTTATCACCCTACATGCTTCATGTCTAAGTCTTGTTCTCCACATATAAATACACCAAAACCCTTGGCTAATTCATCTTCATACATTTGCACTCAAACAAAAGAACATGGCAGAGGAAATGGAGCTAGGACTTAAGAGCTCATTGCAGCGAGACTTTAGAAAACAATGAACAAACTGAGTGAGTAAACCTGACTTATAACCTTCCATTTGCATTAACCATTTGACTGTTTTATTGTTTGATGCTTTGTATATGCATAACTTTGCTTGTTTGTGATATATGGGGTCAGTTATAATACCACCACTAGAATTCTATGATGAAATTAAAATTCTATTACCCTTGATGATATCAGTATGTTAAAACAGAGACTATAAGCAAAGATAATAAGTAAACCCACCTTTACCCATTTAAATCTATTACCAAGTAGCAATGCAAATTTATATACTACTAATGTATTTATTTAGCTGGTCTGAATCATGTTAAAAACCCTGAAGCCCGAAAATGTTGAATCAATAAGTTCACACATTTGGGCCAGAGAAGGAAAGATATTAAACTTGGAGGGGGAAAATGGAGGTGCTGCAAAACCAGTTTGATAACTAAAATCCTATTGGTAATAAATAGTCCCATAGGAGGCCGATCTTTCATAAGAAGAAGCATACTATAGTATGTATTACTTAGCAAGAAGACAGGAACATGTTCCAAATTTATGAACGCATGTTGCTGTTGCAAGGCAAATATTTCCAAGACCAGGTATCTGTTACTTTAAGGATGAATATAAATTAAGGTGTACTTGAGGAGGAGCTTGACTTGAGAAGGGACGAAAAGTATTTTCATTTTGTGGTTATTCGTGTACGTACCGATCAGTTTTGGAAAGTGAAACGAGGATTCCTGTTTTAAATGTCCTTCTTGACCTGGGCAAGCAGCTATGTTGTTATTTTCGTTAATTTGTTTTGGTACGTGGAAAGGCAAGTATAGATAACATTCCAGAATTAAAAACTTGCTTTTAGTACTGCTAAATTGATCATAGAATATACACCACATGCACCATCTTCATGCCATTTTCCTTCTTTTGTGTGATGCAATATATGATACGCCATCGCTTCTTATTTATAACCAAGAAAAATTGTAATATATACAGAACAGTTGAACGATTTCCCCCCAGCTGTTTCTACTGTTTTAATAGTAGTGGCAGTAGAAACCCAAAAGGGGGAAAGGTAGGCCGAACGAAGATAGTAATGTTGTTTAGTTATATCCGATTTAAATTTCTTTTTGCTACATTTGGGTAATATGTGAATCCTCAACGTGGGTTATATAATTTATTACATAAAGAAGAAAGACAGAAGAGGAAACAAGAATATAAAACAACAGAAAAGAAACAAACAAAGGGATAGTGGTGGTGTGATCGGCCATGTAAAGGGTTGGCCAGTGACTAGCAAAACAAATGAAGGTAGTAGCAAAATATAGTAAGAAAGAAATAAATAAAAGGAAAAAGGAAAGGAGAAGAAAGAACAGAGCAGTAGAGAAAGAACAGGTAAAAGTGAAGAGTGATGCAGCAGCAACCAAATCAGATAAAAACAAGAAAGAAGTATGGTAGTAGCAGCAGTTGCAGGTGATCTTAAATCCTGCTGTTGGTTTGGGTGGAGCGTTGGCAGGTGCGTTGTCTATTTTGAAGCAGGTGGATGGCAAGGATCTTGGGTGGCGGCATCGGTTCCATTGATGTATGTGTGGTTTGTGGCGATGTTGTCAGACTATGGGAGTTGTCAAATGGGGTGGTGCATGTGCACGACCATGTACGGTGCACTAAAGTGGTGCAAGACAACATATGGGAGAAGAAAGAAAAAGAGAAGGGAGATTGGCCAATGTTTTTTCAGCATATAGATATAGGTGATCGAGCGGGTTGTTGTGAAGATGGTGATGGAGCTACAATGATGTTTGTGTAGTCTCTGGTGACTGAAGTGACGGGCTGTGCATATATGGTGAAGATCAGAAGTGGTGGGAAAGGGTAAGAATGAGCAGGGCAGTAGAAATGGGGTGATAACCCATGATGATCACGTAATTTTCATTGCCAAACTCAAGTTTTGTCACTTGGCATTTGGCATGTTGGCAAATAGGAAGAACTTGAATCTGACAAGAGAGAAAGGAGGTTAGGCTGAAACATGGACCGATCAGAGAGAAGAAAAAATATATAGAAGAAAATAAATAAAAGAAGTAAGTAAATGGAAGAAAAATTTAAAAAAAGAGAAGAGGAAAGAAATTAAAAGGGAAGAAAAGAAAAATAAGAGCAATCAGATTTGATCATGGGTTCCACCGTTGTATATAAAAACATTTTGTTCCTATTTTTTTATAACTTTAATAATTCATTTAGTTTAGAATAAAATGAATTATATGTATAATAATAATAATAGGATAACAATATTTATTTCAAAATAGCGAAATGAAATCGAAAGAAGAAGTCATCAAAATAAAGTTGAAGTTTAAAACTTCATGGATAAATTAAATATTTATCTATTAGACAAAGTTGCATTTTAAGTAAGTGGGATTTTAATTATTCTTTTGAATAATTTAAATAAATAAAAGGAGGGGATTTATTCATTTAACTTTTGAGATCGAATAATTAATTCAAATCCGATTGTTGAATTATAATCGACGATATATCATGATACAGAGAGGTAGTTGACGGACTGAGATGCGTATGGTAATAGGTCCAACTATTTGAAATAAATAGGTAAATGTTATCAACTTAGACCGATAACTAAGATAAAATAAGAAACAATGTTTTTTATAAATTTATGTGAGTAGACAGATCATAGAAATTAAGTGTGAAATGTGAAATGACTCGATTAACTAAAGTTGAATACATAATTGTATTTGCAAATAAAATTGATGATTACAATAACAAATGTAGATTCTTTAACTAAATCCGAATTTAGACAAACATAATATAAACTAACTATTATCCGAGATAGACCAATTTATAAACAATGATTTGTTGAGATTAAGTCGAACTGTAATCGACAAGATACGTTGTTATAATTGATCGTTTGATTGGCTTGATTGTAATATCGTGACATGACCTAATAACTTGATTAGTTTAACTTAACGTTGACATATTTAATCATTTTTTAGTAGATCACTATTTTAAATCTGAAAGTTGAATCTTATATGTGAAATATTTTCAGTAGATAACTTTGATAATCAACTAGGATCACTTGACCCTAAAAGATATTAATGTAATCGTTTCGAAGAGTCCGGGATCTAAATCCCACTTCGAATCGATTTATACGATTCAAGCCAAGTTTTTGAAGACAATTTAAGATGGAGTTTTATGCAAGGGTTGTTCTATCAATCGTAGGTAGAAATTACCCAAGATGGATTTACAGGATAGTGCCATCGGTTTGTCCAGTCCCAGGAAAACTTGTATGGATGAATGTCTGACAGAGTATACCTAATAGATCGCGTAAGTTGATATCTTCAAATGTATTTGCAATGGTGGAGAAGTAATTCGTTTCTCTTAGCTTTATGCCTATAGTTATTTTTAGGGAAGTCAATTTGTGATTTAGCGGGTTCGACGATGTAGCATTCAAAGTAAATGAAGACATGTTAAATCTAAAGGTAATTTCAGCCTCAAGCCTCACAACCGGGAAATGACAAAAATCAGACAGGCAGCATGGCTATGTGGGTTTCTCCCATTAGGATGTATAATCACCTATCTAGAGAAAATCCATTTTATTCCTTAATCTATTTTCGATGCTATTTCTTTTGGAAACGGTCGTTTGAGCCCAACCGCTGGTGATATACATTCTATACACTCAAGCGAAATGAGTGGTCGGTCATGTGTGGCTGGGTTACAAGATGTTGTTATTGAACCCGGTGTATTCCCCTCTAGAGATACACTATCGGCAGGTGGTTCCATACCTTTCATAGTTGGAAATCCATTATCCATAAGTGCCCGCAGTTTTGTTTGTATACTACATATATGGAGCGTGAGATGCAAGCGTTCTGCTAGATTCTAATTTATTTGTGAAAACCCTAGACATTATCATAATATCAGAAAAAATATGATTTCAAACCGTTCTTGGTTATCATAAGGTAAAACCATCTATGTTTATGTGTGGATCAGTCTTACGATTATCTTTTCTTTTAAAAGAAATTTTACAATTTAAGTAAGCTGTTTTAAATCGTTTGCTCACACCAGTCCCATGACTGACCCAGAGTTTATTTTTCGTTGTTTTTCCCTAAACTCTTGGGTGCCGAAGTTTGGATGGGCAATCAAGTAGTTCAGGATTTTTCAGATACTGGAAGGAGCTTGGAGCAGGAGGCTTCGATGTTAGATATATAGGGAGTTTTATTCCGCTGTATTGTATATGTAATGTACTCTGATGCAGAATGTCAATACTGATACCTTTTTGTATTCCAAATGGTGTTATATATTATATTTTGTTCATTTTGCTGTGAGATTCATGTTACTTTGATTTTGTCGTGCGATGTTCTTCTTTTTCTTCTATTCTACTTTTCTATCTTTCTATTTCTCACCCTCTATCTTCTTTCTATTAATGATTTGGTATTTTCGATACTTGAATGCTCGATAAGTTATACAGGAGAAGTATTTACGTTGATTTTCGGGTTCGAAAATCCTGGGTCGTTACACTTATCCACACTGTCATCTGCAACTCGAAGCTGATGAAACCCAGTCGCCAACTCTAACTAAGAGAAAACAGATGCATTCACTAGCTGATCAAACAAATCATTTATCCAAGGAAGTGGATGTCGATTCTTATTCGAGAACTTGTTTAATTTTTTATAATCCACACATAGATGGGGAGGGCCATCTGCCTTAGTAGAAAATAGACTGGTGCTCCCTACTCAGATATACTTAGTCTAATAAACTCTTTCTCTAACAGCTCACCTACTTGCTTACTCACTTCTTTTCTTTCCCTCGGAGCCATAAGATGTATAGGCAATGCAACAATTTTAGCATTCTCTGTCAACTAAATTTGAAAACTGATCGCTCGTCTTGGAGGTAGTCCTCTTGCCTCCTAAAATAGGTTCGGAAAATCTCTCACCACGGGTACCAATCCAAGATCATTGATAGAATTATCTAGGGAATCTAAGATGTTCAACAAGACTGACCTTCGCGGGTAGCAAGATATCTCGAGGGTCCTACCATGAAAAGTCATCAATCTTACTAACATTCCCTCACAATCAAGAATGGCACCATACATCGCCGCCAATCTGTAACACCCCACCTTTTTAAATAAATAATAAAATAAAATTTTGAAAGTTTTCAGAATTTAGTCATGGAGTTAACGTCATTGCGTCCGTGGCGATTTTCTGATCAATTTAGACTTATGGTTTGTAGAAAACGGATTTAAAATGAAAAGGATATATTTAAATGAAGTATTAGAACAAACATGAAAAGAAGATATAGAAGAACACTAATAAGAATAATAAATGTCATTCTTTTTAGTCTTGTGAACAAAAGGCTAAGTAGGTGAGTTGGTGGAGGCATGTTTCTCTCATATGAGTGGTGCAAGTTCGAGTCGTGCTAATGTCATATTTTTAATTTTAGAGGGGCGACTAAAGAAATGCATATTCTAAGAGCAAAATATGTATAAATGTACATATAAGAAAAGTTTTACATATAGGTGAGTATAAATTAACATACATACATGTATATATATGTATGTATGTGTGCGTGTGTGTGTATATATATATATACGTATATATATATATATATACGTATATATATACATATATACATAAGAAATTCAAAAAGTAACTTGGAATCAATCAAATTGAGTAGGAAATAAATGATGACATAACACCATCTGAATTTTGAAAAGAAATAAAGATTGTGCGTAAATATATACGCCTTAATTCAAATGTTGAAATTAAAAGTGTAACTTAAGAGCAAGAAGTAATAAATGCATAATGAATGAAAAATGGGCAAGAAGGTAGCTGTATTTGAAATTTGAATATATATTAAAAGGAAGAAATAATGAGTTAATAGTGTTATAAATGACATTAATAAAGAAGTTATTAACAGACAAAGATTTAAAAGGTTGTGCGCGTATATATACGCATACGCATGAAATTTGAAATTTGATATATGTCATAAACGGTAGAAAATAATTTACGTAAGAGATATTTAGAAAAAAATGTTAACAATAACGTTAAGCAAGAATACAAATCGGCATAGTCAACGTTAAAGACCCAGGTCGTGGGTCGACCCAGGCCTTACATGGGTTGACTATGGGTTCGACACACCATGAAGGTGGGTCGACACACGGGTCGACCCATCTAGGGCCAGAGATGGATTTTTATGATGTGTATTTCTTGACTTGTAAGGTTCAGATTTTATATTATTAAATCCGATAAACTAGAATCTTCTACACACCTATAAATTGACTAGCAGAGCCCAGTCTCCAACACATATTTTCTAAGACGATGCAAAGACTCTACCATTTTCATTCTTTTCCAAATCTTTCAGAAGTTAAAATATTAGATTTTAGAAGTTCTAATTCAAGATTTGAAGACATAGAATGTAAATCTTCAACATAGGTGTTCGAAATCTTGTTACGTGAGGTAAATCCTGAGAATTTGAATTATTTATGTTTCTTTCTTTCTTCCCTTATTCGTTTAACAACGGATTTGTAAATCCGTGCTTATCTAAATATTAGATTCAATTAGAAAGACCACAAAATAACAGATCTGAATCAAATTCAAGGATTAGAAAGCAGTCAGGTGATTGGATATAAAATTATACCTTTTAGTAATGATATGTTTATCGTTTGTATTCCCTGTAAATCTTAACTTGATTAATAATTGAAATTTGTGGTGATTGCATTGGATCCTATTTAAAATAAGTTGAGAATATTGTTGTTGTAATTTGTTGAATTAATCCTTTGTTTGAGTTAAGAATTACTATAATACCAAAATGGTAAAATTGATAATAATTAGGCATGCATTCTTGAGATTGCTATTCAATAATAAATTGGATACGTTGAAAAAGGGAATTACACTGAATTATGGAAGTAACGGTAGAAGAATTGATATACCTAACTTTTTATGGAAAAATTAAGTAATTAAAAACGGTAAATGAAAAATAGGAATTAGCATCTAACTCAGAAAATAAAAAGGGGAAAAGTTAGTAACGGACCGAGTTAGTTGGATTTTGGGAAAATGGATACATTTCCAAAATGGAAAAATTATTAAGAACATATTTGTAAGGAATGAAAGGAAAAAGGGATTAATGTGAAGTATGGGTTCTTTTACCTTACTGCACACTAATCAAATAAAATATACATGTATATCCGCAACGAAAATAAAAGAAATAGCTTGCAACTATGGATCTTAGTTGACGTACGTTTTGGAAATAGATCTTTACATCTTTACATTAACCAATCTAATGAGGTGTGTGAAATATTTTCCTGAAATAATAAGAATGTACATGACGATAATTAAAGAAATATTACAACAATAAAAGTTGGTTCATATTAAGGAATCTAAGAAGAAATGTGATGAATGAGGAATATGACCAATTATATGTAATTATATGGATGAGAATGTAATATAATAGGTAGGCTTGTCCTAGGGACAAGTGGAATTATAACATGTGTTATAATAAATGAAAGGAGAACTTATTAATAAACATTAGATATTAAAACTATGTTAATAACACGTTTCCATGATGAGATAAAGCAAGTGCATGTTTAAGAGATTAGACATAGGATCTAATAACACGTTTCCATGATGTGCATGGACCAATTCGTACGTCTGAAGGTGAATACCCCAATGGGGTTGATCATCATGGTGTATGAAGACACAAGAGAAGCACGCCCATTTAATTATTTTTTGGGACTAGAGGGAAGCACGTGGCTTCTACGGGATGTGGTAGGGTACTCGTACTCCATGGTGGTCCTCTGTTCGGTACGTGCTTAGGTTGTACTCGTAGGGGTTGGGTCTTTATGGTACCACCTAGTGAGAATACCTTGACTATAACTATAGTTTGGTAGTCAGAAGGCTGTGGCGGATGGCGTTGGGTGATTCAGTGATTTGCTTTGGAAGAGGCGGGTCAGGGCCAAATACAGGATAATAATTGTCGGATACATGCCAACAGCAGTCAGTGTAACACGGAAAGAATAGAGCTAAACCTATTGACCATCGATCTTTTAGTTTCTAGACGTTGGTTGCAGGGCATACAAAATTGGATGTTTGATAGGGGCACGTCACTTACCTCTTGATGTAGTCTTTCACTAGTTGAGGAAGGGGCTAGGGTGGGGCCATAGCCACCATGAAAATACATAGCATACTTGGATATCTGTATTGTAGGCCTAATGAAGCGGACCTTTACTAATATTGAAAGCTCCCAAACGAGTTTCGTGCATTGGATGCAGCCCTATTATGGGACTCGGGTTACAGTAGACAGCACGTTCATGTGAGGGTCTAGATACACGCACTGGGTGGTGTATTATAGACAGTAGGGCATTACCCCGAGTTGAGACTTGATTCGACTGAGGAGTTCAGATATGATGGTCCGTACGCTTATGTGACATAATGATGGTAGTTCTGTGCGATTACATGGCATAACGATATAGATTTCCATACGTCGTTCGACGTAGGATGGAGATTTTATACACCTCCGTGGCGTAACAGAGGAGACAGTACGAGGAGGGTACTATGGGAGTATCTTGAGATGCTGGGTATAGCTACATATGTACTATATTAGGTTAATCTACTAGGGAGTAGATGAGTATGACATGAGTACAGAGCCTTGAGTGTTGTTAACCCAAATAACTTAATAATTAAGAAAACACAACTGAACGGTATATGTAGGGTTATTTCGGAATGGATAATTCATTCAGTCACTAGAACTTTCTGTTCTAACCCCCTCTTTATAACATACTCGCAGGTTAGGTTTATGGCAGATGTAACGACCCAAATTTCGCCCAACCCGATCGATCGTTAAATCACCAAGACCGTTCAAAACCCGAATACGTTAACTCTGGGAATACAACACATCAGATCAATTAACAGAAGACTTTTGTAAACATTACATTAATGTTACATCAGAGTACAGAATATCAGAGTACATCGAAATAAATACCACAACAGAAGATTAAATGACAATAATTGTAATACAATGTAGCGACAACGAATAACTAACATAGCAGAAGGCTATCAGTGCTCTGGACACAGTTTTAAGCTTCGATCCAGAATCCTGCTCAATATATCTGCAAAATAAGCTACTCGACTGCCCATGTGGAAAATATGGGCACCCGAGTATGCAAGTGAAACAAACTACAGGTCAGTCATGGGACTGGTATGAGAAATTTTACTTAACCTATTTAATAATAAGGCCAATCACAGGACCACGCCGCTAACGCCGAACGGGTTTACTCCATTGGATTGCCAGTGCATAAACATCAACCATAAATAAACACATTGATCTACAATACATCAATCAACATGCAATTCCTTAATCTACCCATTTAGGCTTAATCCCTAAACTTAGATTTCAAAATCCAATTCACTTTATAGAAATTATTTCTTTGGACTTTATTTCCCGAATTCTTTTATTTCAAATCATTTGAAATACATATCTAACTTTTATAATAAAGTAGATTTCTCTTTGGGATTTCAAAACAAAACATTTGGAAATATGAATTCCAAAATGTTACAATGTATACAAACAAATATGCAACCAAATATCGGTCATGTTCCCTCAGACAAGGATGTACGCGCCCTAACCAATATATATATATATATATATATATATATATATATATATATGTGTGTGTGTGTGTGTGTGTGTGTGTGTGAAAGGACCCGTTACTTCCCCGTGAAGGAAAGAGCGGATACTTTGAGAACAACACACAAATGAACGCAGACGGAAGTACATTTCATTGCTTATTACAACAATTCCATCAGATACAAAAATATACAGAGTATAAATGAATAAATTACATTCGATAAATATCAGAGATTACAATAAATTACATAACAGCGGAAAATAATACAAAGCACAACTGAAGGTGATATACGGATACAGAGCTTTCCGGATATCATTCCAACTGTAAACCAGGATCCTGTGAATATAAATCTGCAAAACCAAAACTACTAGCTGCCCGTGTCGAAAATAAGGGCACCCAGAGTTTAGGTTAAAACAATAAACTCCAGGTCAGTCATGTGACTGGTGTGAGAACTAAAACAGTTATTTAAAGCTTTACTTTAAAAGAGAGTAATTCAAGGGACCACGCCGTATAACACGGAACGGGTTTCCTCCCAAGAATACCAGTGCATAGAATAAACAACGCAATGCTTTTTCGAAAAATGAAGCTATTATAAGACCCAGGTCCCATCACACAATGCAACGCAAGCCGGAGGATAGGGTTTTCCCTTATAATAGCCAAACATGCTTGGTACGTTTAAAACAAATCATTTGATACTATAATAAGTGTATAGTGTCAAAACAATTTCAATCATAAATATAAATCATAGGCGGCATGAATGTCCCATACCACTATGTCGCCATACTAGTTCTACAATTAAAACCTAAATGCACGTATTGGAAATTGGATTTCCTTCATGAGTCGAGGCAAGGGGCAAGCTCCTCTCCGCTTTCGAGACACTCTAGCAAATGTCTCAGGACTACACACTCTGGGCAATCCTGGATCTTCAGGGCCGGTCCTCACTTACGTTAGAGGATTAATTATGCCTGAACACACGTTTCCCGGTCCTTACAGACCTAAAATCGAGGCGCCTCATCCAACAACCACATAGGTGAAAAGTATATAAATGTCAGGGCTGGTAAGTCACTGACACCACCAAAGCTAGAAAGAAACGCCGTGCTCTCCCTGCAGTCCGTATCCCGTTTTTGACTCATACCGAGGTGTGAGGCTCGCGAATTCACGTTATACACAAAGCTACGCCACGTAGGCCGTGCATTGATCATCAACCACAAGACTTTGCTTTTCAACAGAAGCCTTGATCCATGCAACTCAGCATGCCACACAGGCAATTCATGCCATGCGATTGATATCTATCGATATATAACCTCTAAGCTCGTACGTCTCAGAGAAGGGCGTTAAGCAAAAGAATAAATTCTCCGCCGCCAAACAGATATATATTTAACAGAAATCAATCAACACAGAATAAAATCCAATGTCAGACACACAATCCATTTACAAGTTCGTTCTGGGTCTGAACGAAACCGGAGGCTCTTTCCTCGCATATCCATCCATCTCCAAGTACATCTGGACAACCACCAATTATTTCCATCCTCTTAGGTGTACAGCCCAATCAGGATCGTCAGTAATTATCCAAACGATGTGAAGACTTCCGGTCTTCGACCACCGTCATCATCTTCGACATATCGTCGAATCGGTTATTCAGAATGGGTATAAACCCGGCCTTTCCGAACAACCCGCGTATATTAAAAACAAATGTTACTCAAACTCAACATACGCCTCATTCCAATTCATTAGTCACTAACCGCAAATTAGCAAGAGAACAATTTCCCAAATATTAACCCCGAAGGCCGAAACCAACATCAGATCAATATCCAGGAAACCATTCTTCTTAAATAACCTACAGCTAGTTTCTAAATTTCATATTCTTAGGGAAAGGTTCCCATTAATTTTATCAAAGATAAATTCTTTAAATTTATTCTTTAATCTTCCTTTGGATGTCATTTCAAACCAAATTATGGTTTTCCAAACTAGTCGAGATTAGCGAACCACACCGTAGTAATTATTTATTTTATTTCCCAATCCCAACCTATTCATCCCATGAAGCAAAACTGGTAATACTCCATATCTAACACCACGGTGTTATCGGTAAAATTAATTACCATTTCACGTTCAAATCTAATTAAAGATTTGACTATCGCCTGGAGCAAAACTGGCGATACTCCATTCTCACTCATTTTCCAAATTTGATAATTTAAATTATCAATTTATGTTTCAATCTAATTGCAGATTCATTAAAACTCCTTTTACTGGGTTAAAGAACTAATGTCATTTAAAACACAGTTCACGATAAACCCAAATCACATTTTATTTCTTATCGGGTTAAAGAACCAGTGTTATTTAAAACACCGTTCACGATAAATCCCCAAATCAATTCCAATCAAATATATCAGAAATTCCGATTATCTAAAACCCCTTTTAAAGCCAATTTATTTATTTAGAAATAATTGGGTTTTAAATTTAGTACAAACTAGTTCATTTCGATAAAAATCTATTTTTATCTTTTCAAATATGGAGTTTTTCATCCCAAATCATTTCTTATGATTTTAAACAAATTATTACTATTTTTAAAAAATTTATCAAGGCCCGTACAGTCGATTTCCATCAACGGCCATCGAACTACACTTACAGCGACCTTTTCCAAATTTGATTTAGATGTATCTCCAAATCCAACCGTTAGATTTCAAATTTCTAATATTCGTTAGAAAGCTCTTTTCGATACGAACCCAACGGTTCCGGTTTTAGGAGAATCCGACGGTCGGATCTCCCGTAATGTCCGTTCGAAATCAATGGTCAAATTTCACGAACTGCCGCGGCGCGGCGCGTTCTATTCAGGCCATTATATTATATATATATAATATATATAATATATATTTCGTCGATTTCTATTTAAAACGAATTTAATAAATAGTTTTAAATTCGTTCAAAAACATTTCAACTTCCATTTCCAATTCAATTCAAATTTCAATTCATTCTATATTCAATTTAATTCGAATTTGGTTTATATTCAATTCAATTCGAATTTGCTTTATATTCAACTCAATTCGAATTTGCTTTATATATATTCGATTTTTATCTCTTTTCAATATTCATTATAAAAACGAATATAATCGATATAAATATCGTTCACGTCAAAATACCTCATCTCTAATCAACACGGCTTTATATATTTCAATAATTCTGTTATCCTATTCAACAAATGAATATTTATTCTATTCAATTCGTGAATCTATATTTTTGTCAACACACGACTAATCTCAACGAATGAGTACTGTCCACGTGTGACTATTTTTGTTATTCAATATATTTTATAAAAATTATGGTATCTATCGTTTGATTTAAATCAGACTCCAACCGTAAATTAGTAAGAGAACGATTCCCTAAATATTAACCCCGAAAGCCGAAACTAACATCAGATCAATATCCAGGAGACCACTCATCTTATCTATTTTCCAATTAGTTTCTAGTTTTGTATATGATAAAGATGTAAATTTTATTGTTAAAATATTTCATTCAACACATGACTAATCTCAACGGATGAGTACGGTCAACACATGAACCTTTACTTTATAATGATAAAGATGTAAATTTTATTATTAAAATATTTCGTTCAACACATGACTAATCTCAACGGATGAGTACGGTCAACACATGAACCTTTACTTTATAAAGAAGTTAGTTTCTTTATTTTCTAAATTGGAATGAGGCCCAATCAATTACCATACAAAGTTAATTATATGGATTCCTTACAACACATGTATATAATAGCAACGATACATAATCAACCATCATCCAAAGTGCACTACACTGTATAAGCATCAAATATAGATATCTAACGCTTATAACAGCCTGTCAATCAATCGATCGACATACAACTAATTATTGGGATTAGTGTATGCTGTATTTTATCCCAATACCCGTGTGGGGTTTCAAACAATCAAACACATATTTTATTTGTGTAGTTGGGCGATGTGTAAAATTTATCGTCCCAATCAATGTCATTCAAATAGGTGTACATAAACAAACCGTTCGGTTTGTAAATGAATATTTATTTATTCACATTCACGTTAAAAATTATATTTTTTAACGACCAAATTATTTTATTCAACCTATGAATATTCTATTCGGTTCATTTATTAAATAAAATGCTATCTTTATTTTTCTAACTTATTTTAGAAAATTTCGGCGGCATAACGACACGATACTAGAAACGGGACAAAGCCTTATTCCCGGTCTAGTGAAGGTCCACGCCATTCACACATCAATCAAATCCATTCCATTTCACCAAACAATTCAATTCAAACCAAATAATCTAACCAACTACACAACCAAACAATTGAACAAACAAGTCATCCATGATCTGTGGATGACGGGTGTCGGTGCTACTAAACACCGTCTGCATCCTAGTATATATATATAACTAGAAAAAAAGAAGTTGAAGAGTGAGAAATTCTCACCGATAGCTATCCCAATTTCACGACTCTTCATTGATAGAAATCTTCATCGTTCTCGCCTTTTTATCACCTTCGTTGCCCGTAGCCACTACATATATAAAAATCACACATTTTTATATTGTTGTCTTTTTAAAATAAAAATCACATTTTTATTTATTTACTTTCAATTTTAAAAATCATATTTTTATAATCACTTCATATATTTAAAAATCGAATTTTTACTTTGCTATTCAATATATAAAAATCAAATTTTTACTTCGTTATTCAATATATAAAAATCGAATTTTTACTTCGCTATTCAATATATAAAAATCAAAATTTTACTTCGTTATTCAATATATAAAAATCAAATTTTTACTTCGTTATTCACTATATAAAAATCGAATTTTTACTTTGTTATTCAATATATAAAAATAAAATTTTTACTTCGTTATTCAATATATAAAAATCAATTTTTTACTTCGCTATTCAATATATAAAAATTTCGTCTTTTCAAATATAAATGTTTCACTTTTTCATCTATAAAAATCCTTTCTTTCTTTTTATAAAAATCCTTTCTTTCTTTTTATAAAAATCCTTTTCTTTCTTTTTATAAAAATCCTTTCTTTCTTTTTATAAAAATCCTTTTCTTTCTTTTTATAAAAATCCTTTCTTTCTTCTAAGAATTTCATATAGCAAGAAAAATAAAAATAAACTAATTAAAACTTACAATGGGTTTTGGTGTCAAAGGAGAGCAAGGGGGGCGCTGGGTTTTGTTGGGGGTTCGTCGGAGCTGGAGAGTGGCGGTAGGGGGGGTCAGCGTCAGCAAGGAGGGGGGGGGGTGTCGGCGCGAGGCAGAAAAAGGAGGGGGGTGTCGGCCCGAGGCAGAAAAAGAGGGGGGGTGTCGGCGCGAGGCAGAAAAAGGGGGGGGGGGGTGTCGGCGCGATCGAAGAGAGAGGGGGGGCTTGAGCAACTACTGGCGGCGCGAGGGGAGAGGATCGATCGGGGGGGCTTGGTGGTGGGCGCGCCACCTGAAGCGGCGGCGCGGTGGGTGGTGGGGCGGCGCTCCGCCCCCCTGTCGCCCTCCTTTTTTTTTCTGTTTCGAAATGAAGAAGAGGGGGGGGGGGCAGAGGAAATAAAGGAGAGGAAGGAGGGATTTTAATTTTTTTTAATTTATTTAATTATTTAATTTGCAAAAAGTTAACTTTTACATACGACCTCTAAACGAGGCCCACCGCCTGTCGCCCATAGCTAATTACCCCCATTCCGAACACAATGGGATAGGTATCGCAGGCTGAATCGACTGTTTCGATCTGTTTCCGTTAAAATCAACATATAACTCTATATATTGAATTTAAACGCGCATTTCAATTTACTGGGGTCACATACGAACTCTATAAATTGCAGAAAAATATTTTCTAGCTTCGTATTGACGATACGGTCCTAACAAAACTAGTTTCGTCGAATTCCGAGACCGTTAGAAAAATGGCCATTTTCCAGTCGATTAAAATCAACTAAAATTGGTCAAACGCGTTTTCCTTTGCCACGCTCACATATTGATTCGAAAAATTATGAAATTTGAAACCTAGCAATAATTTGACATCACAGACCCAACAAAAGTGGTTTCGTCGAAATCCGAGGTCGTTTGCAAAATTCCCATTTTTAAGGGCCTGAATTCCATAGTGACTATTCAGAATTTTCAACTGGACATATCTTTTGATCCCCGCTATGAAATTTCGATTTTTCGGATTCGTTGGAAAGATATTATCAATTAGATCCTATTGTTTTTGGTTTCACTAAAATCCGGTTTATTTTGCACCCGATACATTCAATTGAAGTTTGAAATCGAATTATCGAACTACCGCGTCATTTTCAATTCTATTTATAATTATATATAATTAATTATATTCTAACGACGGTGTATATAATATATACGTTCGAATTATATTCAAAATAAATTTCTCGTCGATATTATTAAAAATAATCTATTTTAAATATTCAAAATTCGCTAAAATTGCCAAAATAAAAATTTTAAACTGGTTCAGAATTTCCGGGTTATTACAGTGTGTGTGTGTGTGTGTGTGTGTGCACATAACAGCTACACTAACGATGCACCATCCCAACTATGGGGAAAACCATACACTGTCCTCCACTTTTAGTCACTCTCGGGTCACCCGATCTCTAGCCACATACTTGCTAAATCATTTTATATCCCGAAGTAGGGAAAATCATTTCACAACATAATAATCACAGGTACTTTCAAACTATAGTACTTTTCTAAATCATTTGGAATTTTCTGGTTTAGTCCTCGAAATCCTTTCTGTTTTATAACATATTTTATAAAACATTCCCTGTCCAAAATCGGGAATAATTCTTCTCTTTACCTAAGAAAATCACTTTTCAAAATCATTCATTAATTTTGAAATAAACAACACCGCTAAACACCTTATAGTCAAATCGTGAAGTGTTTCACAAGGTGTTAGCATACTTATATTTCTACCCAACCCAATGCTAAATGTAAAAAAAACATATTTTGCTCATAAACTGGTCGAGCATAATCCAGTCAATCAATCAACCATAACATGTCAATTTTATATTTTGCATTCATATGTTAAAAATTTAATATTTCAACATTTATAGTCATATAATGAATATTTCATATATATTCATTCAGTACATTAAAAATGTAAATTTTGATGTTTCAACATTTATAGTCATATAATGAATATTTTACATATATTCATTCGGTACATTTAAAATGTAAATTTTTAATGTTTTCAACATTAATAGCTCAACCGTAAATATTTCATAAATCTTATCTTTACGTTGAAACATACGTTACATTAAAATATAACTTTTAATGTTTTCAACATTTCTATCTATACAATGTATATTTTACATAAATAATACTTTACATTAAAAATAGAATTTTTAATGTTTTCACATTTTTCTCAATATAATGAATATATCATTTCATTCTTACATTAAAAATATGCAATTACATGTTCTTCTGTTTTGTGTTCTGATATGTGTTATTCTCAAAACAATCCGGGTTTTCCTTTACGAGGAAGTTTGGGTCGTCACAGCAGAGGATTGGTTGCCTATGGACACTTGTTAGGCAATGTTATTAATTCGATAAGGCTATATTTGATTATTATATTTTATCTATTTTAATCTGAGATGTTTTGTCGAACTCTCATATATTTATTATCTCTGTGTTTTTTACTAAATACCAGACAAGACAACTCGAGCTTCGGTAGATTGGCATTTTTGGAAAAAAATCGGTCTGTCGAAACCGGGTTGTTACATCTGGTATCAGAGCTTAAGTTTAGGATTCATGTATAGATAATGAGCTAACGTATTTGTATTTTTAAAAATATAAATATATTATATACACACCTAGATCCATGAAAGAACCCACTAAATAGGAAGAGCGACATTTGGAAATAATTGGGATATTAGTTATGTACACTAAAGAAACAATTATGGAAATTTGAGAATAAGAGACCCTCAGGTGGTTTATGGGAAAAGTGTACAATGTGTTTAGTAATGGACAACGATGGATCCCTTATGTTAGTATCTGAAATATTAGTGTTTCGGATTAGTGGGTTTGGTGGTTGAGCCTTATAAATTGGGAAAGAGTAAAAATGAAAATGGATTAGGAATATATATATAATTTGAAATTTTGAAAGCTTTTAGGTGATAGTTTATGGTGTTTTTCAAGTTTAACCTTAAAATTTTACAATTTTAAAATATATGCTAGCTAAATTGGGTACAAACAACTTTTGAAACAAAATAAGGCATTTTTTATGTTTGAAAAAAATAAATTATAAGAAATATATTTGAAAAATACATATCGGGATTTGGAGAAAGATAAAAATAACGGAGTATATTTTTAAAGGGTGATTTATAAAATTATTTTTTGTCTAAAATGAATTCTTTTAAAAAATGTGTACATTATGGAGCGTATATAGCTCGCTAGTTTTTAAGCTATTAAGTATGAAAGAATTAAATGACAAAACATAGAAAAGATTGCATTTTGTAAAAAACTAAAATTTATGGTAAGAATTTTTTTGACAATCTCTATTCTTTTGACAATAATTTTTGACAATTCTTTTGACATACGATTGGTAGGTGGCCAAAATAAGTTGAAAATTTAGAATAGAGTAGATGTTTGCACCCAGTTGTAAGTAATTGAACTAGCGTAATAATAATGAGTTGTTGTGAAATTAATTGAGAAATAGTTTTCCTTGTCATTTTTTATGATTTGGAAAAAAAAAGAAAAAAAATTGTGTTTTTAATGAGATGTCATTTTTATGTTTGGCAATAAGTTTTAATGAAGAAAGAAAGTTTAGAAGCTTTTATTTTTTGGAAAAAAGTGTCGAAGCCTAACAACGTTTTTAAATCATGGAGTATGTAAAGATCGGTACCTAGGAAAGATGGGGAATATTTTGAGGCTATAAAGTAGTTAGCGAGAATTATTTTGGAATAATAGTAAATTCCCATATAATGCGTAAGCACTATAGAGACTAGGTTATTGCTTGGAAATGACTGTTAGTACACAACAAAGATTAGTTGTGATAAGTAGATGGTAGAGGGGAAATGATTTGTTTAGATCCTGTGGTTTGGTCTTTTCTTTGTCAACGGGGATGTGGTCCTAGGATTCTTAGACCTTGGTAGTATCTATGTAGTGAGCTTGTTTTCCTATTTCAGTTTTGAAAGAATTAGAAGGCTTATTTAAAATTAAAGTTTAGATCGGTGGATTAACTAAGCTAAGGAAAAAGGTAATGGCATAACTAAAAGAAACCAACAAATCTAATTAAGCAATAAATATGAAAATTGAAAAAAAGTGGAAAATTTCGAGAAATAGAAAAAATGAATTTTTTTTCAAAGTAAGTTGGAAATGAAAATTTATGACAAAGGAAATTTTCTTATGTAAACAATGCTTGGATAGGAAGATAGGAAATCTTCATATAATAGTTGCATAAAATCCAAGTACAGATAGAAAAGGTACATAAAAGAAAAACGGAGGATGTGAAGTTTTCCATTTTCTACCTTTCTGTAACATAAGAAATCGAATTCATACAATTAGACTTTTCTGTAATTCGCAAAGTAAAAGTTAGTTGGAAGAGTTTGGATGTAAAAATTAGATGAACTACTCTCTTACTCTGTAAGGGTGTAGGAAATATTGGATGAAAAATTATTTTGATTTTCAAAATATTACATTCATATAAAATTGCACATATATTTAGAATGTATGCATCATGGTTTCAAGAAAAAATGCATTCATATAGGAGGTACCGCTTTGGCATTTATTGCATTCATGTATTACTATGTTGTATTACACTTCCATAAGTGCACAAATGGTTGCAAAAGTGGATGTAGACATGATGGTTGTAAATTATGCGAGGGATTACTTAATTTTACCCTTACCAAATTTCATGGACGAAGTTTCCTAAGGGTTAGAGAATGTAACACCCCACATTTTTAATTAAATAACTACAAAAAATTTTGAATTTTTTTCAGAATTTGATAATGGAATTAGCGTCACTGCATCCATGGCGATTTTCTGATCACTTCAGACCTATAGTTTGTAGAAAACGAATTTAAAATGAAAAAGATATCTTTAAATGAAGTATTAGAGCAAAAATGAAAAGAAGATATAAAAGAACACTATAAAAAATAATAATATCAATGATTTTATTCTTGTGAAAAAAGGCTAAGTATGTGAGTTAGTAGAGGCATGTCTCTCTCATGTGAGTGGTGCAAGTTCGAGTCCCGCTAACATTGTATTTTTAATTTTAGAGGGACGACTAGACAAATGCATATTCAAAGAGAAAAATATGAATAAATGTACATATAAGGAAAATTATACATATAGGTGAATATAAAAATATATATGTACACATGTATATGTGAATATGTGTTTATATATATATATATACACATACATATATATATATATATATATATATATATATATGAATAAAAATTTCAAAAAGTAAGTTGCAATTAATCAAATTGAGTAAGAAATAAACTTGTAACAACCCCGATTTTCGGAACCAACTAATTTTTTTTATTTTAACTATTTTAATGGAATTTGAATATTTAAAATGATTTATTTTAAATAATAATGACTAAAAATTTATTTTAATCGAAGTTAGAATGTATAAATTTATTTTAATTATAAAACGAGCCTGAAGTGGCACGGCAGTTTGAAAATTCGATTTCAAATTTCAACTGAATGTACATAATTCAAAATAAATCGGGTTTCAGTAAAACCAGAAATATTTGAATCTGTATAATTATATATATCTAACGAATGTGAAAAATTCAGATTTCATAACGAGAATTGAAAGTTATGTCCAGTTTAAGATTCAAAATAGTCGCTATGGAATATATATATATATATTATATAATAAATAGCCCTTAAAAACAGCCATTTTGCAAACGACCTCTGCTTTCGACGAAACCACTTTTGCCGGATCCGGAATGTCAAATTATTGCAAGATTCCAATTTTCATAATTTTTGGAATTAATATGTGAGCGTGGTAAATTTAAATGCGTTTGGTACTTTCAGTTAAATTTAATCGACTGGAAAATGACCATTTTTTAAACGGTCTCCAAATTCAATGATATTAGTTTTGTTAGGACCGTGTCGTCAAAACATAGCTAGATTTATTTTTCTGGAATTTTTGAAGTCAGTACGTGGCCTTGGTAAATTAAAATGTACGTTCAAATTCAATATATTGAATTATATTTTAATTTAAAGAAAAACTGGTCAAAATGGTAGAATTGGCTTACGAAACATATCCCATTGTGTCCGAAATTGGGTTATTTAACTAGGGCGATAGGGCTTGATTTGGAGTTCGAATCGATTAATAAGTATTTTTAGAATTAAAAGAGTATTAAATAAAATTAATTATATAATGGGCCAATGGAATTTTAGCAACCCTAATTCGTTTCAAAAAAAATCCACCGTCTCTATACGTTGAAAGACGATAATCGTTCCAATCGATTCCCCTTCCGATCAATCAATCCACGTTATGAATTGCGAAATTTCCTGAAGGATTATTGAAGAGCACAACGCGATCTCCACGTCCAACGAGTGAGATCGTCGCCCAAACATCCACCGCTTGATGGAGATTTGGGGCTCTAGGTGGCGATTGAATTGAATGTGGTTGCTGGCGGTAGTAGTGCACGCGTAGGCGCACGTCGCGGAGTTGTTTGATCGGTGACTGGCGTAATGGTTGGGGGGCAATTTCGAACCATAGAAAATGACAGCAATGGGTTTCGTTTTGTCGGCTAAGGCCTGGAACGTGATAGAGGGAGAAAGGTTTAAGTTAATTATTAATTAATTTAATTAATGATATATTTAATTGTACAAATGGATAATATGTCATATCTTTGCCATAAGAAATCACAATTTCGCAAAATCAATTGCGTTGAAATAAGAAAAACAATAGCTTCGCGATGGAACTGATCAGAACCAAAACGGAGCACATTGGAATTTGAGGCAAATTCAAATTTGAACAGAAAAATTCAAAAATAAAACGGACGGAGTGGAAACCGACTGTAAGAACTCTTTCTCACTAAAATTACTTTACAGTTAAATATATACTAGGATGCAGACGGGGCTTAGAAGCCCCCGACACTATTTATTGTACAAACCATGGTTGTTTGTTTGGACTGTATTGTGTTGTGATGTGATGTGAATGTATATAAATATTCATGTGTTGAATAAAATGTTTGAACAATAAAAATATTATTTTTACTGAATGTATGAACTATATAAAATATTCATTACTTGAATAAAATATTTTATCATTAAAAATAATTTTTTTACCGTATGTATGAACGACATAAAATTCTCCTGGAATGAAAATAAATATTCATTTACAAGCCGGACAGTTTGTTTATGTACACCTGTTTAACTAATGATGATTGAGACGATAATATTTTACTCATCGCCCAACTGCACAACTAATAATCAGTATTTGTTATTTGAAAACACCATACTGGTATTGGGATGATATTTGACATACACTGATCCTATTAATTAGTGGTATGTCAATCGATGGGTTGACAGACTGTATAAGCATTATTTATTTATTTTAATACTTATACAGTTGTAAAATGCACTCTGCATGTTGTATGAATTTTTGAAGATTGTTTATCATTATCGTTGTATACATGCATATATAAAATACATATAACTAAAATTATATGGTAATTGATTGAGTCTGATTCCAATTCAGAATTAATTTTTTTTTTAAATAATATTCAGTGTATAATCAAAATCAGTTCTTTTGAAAATATTATCATTTTAATGTTGTAATGATAATAAATATTCAATTTTGATTTGAAAATTGAAATGAAATTGAAATCATTTTGAAATGAATTTAAAACGAATTTATTAAGGAATATTCAAATTTGATTTGAAAATTGAAATGAAATTGTTTTGAAATGAATTCAAAACGAAATTATTAAGGAATATTCAAATTTGATTTGGAAATTGAAATGAAGTTGAAATCATTTTGAAATGAATTTAAAATGAATTTATTAAGGAATATTCAAATTTGATTTTAAAATTGAAATGAAATTGAAATCGTTTTGAAATGAATTTAAAACAAATTTATTAAGGAAAATTCAAATTTGATTTGAAAATTGAAATGAAATTGAAATCGTTTTAAAATGAATTTAAAACGAATTTATTAAGGAATATTCAAATTTGATTTGAAAATTGAAATGAAATTGAAATCATTTTGAAATGAATTTAAAACGAATTTATTAAGGAATATCCGAATTTGATTCGATGACCGGAATGAAATTGAAATCGTTTTGAAATGAATTTAAAATGAATTTATTAAGGAATATCCAAATTTAATTTAAAAATTGAAATGAAATTGAAGTCGTTTTCAAATGAATTTAAAACAAATTTATTAAGGAATATTCAAATTTGATTTGAAAATTGAAATGAAGTTGAAATCGTTTTGAAATGGATTTATAAACGAATTTATAAAATACATTTTAAATGGAAATCGACGAAATATAAATAATATATATATTATATATTAAATGGCCTGAATAGAACACGTTGCGCCGCGACCGTTTGCAAATTTCGACCATTGACTTCGAATTGACATTACAGGAGATCCGACTATCGGATTCTCCTAAAACCGGAACTTTTGGGTTCGTATTGGAAAGAGCTTTCCAATGAATATAAGAGATTTGAAATCTAACAGTTGGATTTGGAATTATGTCGAAATCAAATTTGGAAAAAGTCGCTACGGATGCAGTTCAGTGGCCGTTATTGGAAACCGACTGTACAAGCCTTGATAAAATTATTAAAAATATTGATAATTTTTGTAAAATCATAATAAATGATTTGGAAAGGATTTGGATGAAAAATTCCACGTTTGTAAAAATAAAAATATTCTATTATCAAAATGAACTAGTTATTAACTAGTATAACAATCCAATGTTTTTAAAAGAAATAAAATGGATTTGAAATGGTTTTAAAATAACCAGAATTTTCCAATGAATAAATTGTGATGGATTGGAATGGAAATAATCTATGGAATATTTTGATATTGGATTCCGTGGTTACTATTATGGGAATTTGGAAGATACAAATATCGTTATTCCCACTACGATATCCGTTAGTTTCAGAATTTGATTTTGAATATAAGTCGATATAATTTCTATTCAAAGTCTTGTATTTAATATTAAATTGGATTTTAGGTTTTTCGTGAATGGTGTCTTCATTGGCACTGTTCTTAAACCCAGTTGAGAAAAGAATAAATCTTTTAATTAAGATTTAGTGAAGTTTACCAATTAATTAATATTTAATTGGAATTGAATTAAAGAATTGGATTTTTGGGTTTATCATGAACGATTTTAAATAAAACTTGTTCTTTATCCCGATTAACAGTGAAAGGTGATTTGGAATATATATATATATATATAGATCTTTTATTAAGATTTCATGGAATTTTCCAAAATAAAGTTTTCCGGTTTAATAAAATAAATTGGAATGGAATGGAATCTGATTTAGTAATAATCGAGGTGAGCTTCTATGGTGGAAGACCGTTACTAGATATGGAATTTAAAAGCTTTGTCGTTATTCCATTTATATTATTGGTTGGATATGGAAATTGATATCGATTATATATTGATCTATTTTCTGTGAAAATTCCATAGTTAATGGAATATGATTTTGGGTTTATCGTGATCTGTGTTTTAAATGACATTGGTTCTTTAACCCAGTTAAAGATAGGATTTATTTCCTAAAGTTAAATAATCATTAAATAATGATTGTTGGAAGATTAAAACTAAGTGAAGTTTAATGAATCTTTAATTAAATTGAAACGTGAATGTGGTAATTTAAATTATCAAATTTGGGGAAATGATCGAGAATGGAGTTCCATCAGTTTTACTCCAGACGATAGTTAAATCTTTAATTTGATTTGAACGTGAAATGGTAATTAATTTTACCGATAACACAGTGGTGTTAGATATGGAGTATTACTAGTTTTGTTCCATGGGATGAATAGGTTGGGATTGGGAAATATAATAAATGATTACTTCAGGATGGTTCGCTAATCCCGACTAGTTTGGAAAACCTTAATTTGATTTAAATTGTGAAAAGAATATTTGAATAAAAGAATATTATGGACTGGAATGAGGCATATGTTGTGTTTTTATAGCACTTGTTTATAAGATAAGCGAGTTATTTAGAAATACCGAGTTTATCCCATTCTGAGTAATTGATATGACGATAAGTCGACGATGAAGACAGTGATTAAAGACCGTAGATCTTCACATCGTTTGGATGATTACTGATGTCTTGATTGGGCTGTACACTCAAGACAAGGTAATAAGTGGTGATTGTCCAGACGTACTTGGAGATTGACCGGATATGCGAAGACCTCTCTCCTGTATTGGAAATATGGGACGAGGAATAAGGTGCCTTCGGTTTCGTTCAGACCCAGAACAAACTTGTAAATTGATATGTGTCTGACATTGGATTTTATTCTTTTTTGATTGATACCTATTAAATATATATCTGTTTGGTGGCTATTATAAGAAAAACTCTATCCTCCGGCTTGTGTTGCATTGTGTGATGGGACCTAAGTCTTATAATAGCTTCATTTTTCGATAAGCATTGCGCTATTTATAACTGTTTATGCACTGGTATTCTACGGAGAAAACCCGTTCCGTGTTATACGGCGTGGTCCCTTGATTTACCTTATTTCTAAAGTAAAGTTTTAAATAACTGTTTTAGTTCTCACACCAGTCCCATGACTGACCTGGAGTTCATTGTTTTAACCTAAACTCTGTTTGCCCCTATTTTGCTACACAGGTAGCTAGTAGTTTTGGTTTTGCAGATTTCTATTTTACAGGATAATGGTTTACAGCTGGAGTTATATTCGGAAAGCTTTGTATCCATGTATCTCTTTCAGTTGTGTTATGTATTATTTTTCCGCTGCTATGTAATGTATTTTAATCTCGGGTATTTTTTTCAAATGTATATTATTTATTCATACTCTGTTGTATTCTTGTTCTCTGATGTAATTGTTATAATAGCAATGAAATAGTTCTTCTATGTAACGACCCGCATTCTACGCATCATAGGATCGTAGAATATTTATTTCTGTCACATACGAAGTCGTATGGACATGTAACTTTGGGAGACGACTATTGGGGTCATTTCCCATGTTCATGATTTTTCCCGATTTTTAAAATGACCATTTTACCCCTAGTTATCACTGTTTTGGCCATAACTTTTGACTGGAAAGGAATTTTGTCCTGAAACCATTTCCATTGGCTCCGGATGATGGTTTCTCTTTCCGTAGAGTGGTCACATTAGCCAAACGGACTTACCGTTTGGGAGATATGGCTGAAACGAGTTTCAGATGGTGAAAAACAGCTTAATTGGGCTTAACCGGGTGATTAGCAGCTAGGCCCAAGGGGAATTTCGGGTTTAGGGGTATGTAGGTGCTAATTAGGGTTAGAAAACATTTCTTTAGACATTTTCCAGCCGTCACTTTCATTCCTCTTAACCTAGCCATGGCCTCCACTCTCTAAATCTCTCTAAAACACCCAAAAATCACTTCCTAATCAAGGATTAAGGCTTAGAGGCATCAAATCAAGGAGGATTAGCACAAGGACCGAGGTAGAGCTGCTGTTATATATTGGAATTCGTGCAAATCAGAGGTTTACTTCAGGTCTGGAAGTTTTATTGTGGCAAAGGTGAGTGATAGCATCGTTTTGACACTAATTACAGTTAATTAAGGGTAATTAGTGAAGATTAGCGAATTTATACGTAAATAAATTCTGGAAAAATTCTTAAAATTCTAAAATAATGTTTTAAGGCTCTGTTAGAAATTTGGGTTAATTTCGATGTGTTTTGCTAATCGTATGCTTAAACATGATTAAGAGGGATTATAGGAAAATGTGAGGTTTTGGCCACTTTTTGATCCATTTTGATTCATTTAAATTGTTGTTTGTTGCTTGTGGTTGCTGTTACATGTTGCTATGACCCTTTGGTATGCTTTGTGATTGATTCCAATAGTTAGATTGGTCGAAAACGCCGTCGAGAGGCGTATAGACACTTGCTGGAAGTTGCAGGGATTAGTGCAGGAAATCGGATCGGATCGCCCCTACCCGACCCGAACCGCCCATTTCCCTTCACCACGAACCGAACCGGATCGCTATAGCGAAGCAAGCTGCACCACGAGCTGAAGGATCCGACCCGCTCCGAGATGGTGAGCCCCAGACGCCACGAACCGACCTGCCTGAAGTGATGGCGCCACGACCGAGCTCTCGCGTGCGAACCGACCTGGCGTGAAGAAGGCTCCGACCCGATCCGAGGACTGATGCTTGGTGGTTGGAGGCGGCACGAACCACGACAGGATGGAGGGTGCGAACCGAACCGAGATGGTAGACCCGGACCGATCCAATGGGTGGTCACGAACCCGACCCGACCCGATTTGGTGGAAGAGATGATGATCCGAACCGATCCGAGGTTGATGGTTATGAGCTGGTGACTGCGAACCGAACCAGGAAGTTACGAACAGAATGAAGACCGATCCGGATAAAGATGATGACCAAAACCCGAGATGCAAAGGAAGTCCAAATGAGAAGTTAGAGCTCGAGATTCGGATGGGAATCAACGAGTTCGCTTTATGATTGGGCTTTGCTGCGGGACGCGTGCCAAGGAGTTATCGACGTCTTTAGCTTTGAACCACTATGGTAGGGGGTACGAAGGCGGATTCAGGGCCATTATGGCATCGGTAGAACCAAGGGCTATGACCAATGAAGTGGGTCATTGAAATGTTTGGTCATGACTCCAAGTGTTTGGCTTGGTCACAGCGGGGTTTCTACAAGTCGGGATTCGTCGTTACCTCATTTTGTCTAGTGTTCCAAAGTGGTAGATGTCGTACGCTTTACGCACTGAGTGAGAGATGTGAGGATGGTTGCTATGGATGATTTGTTTGCTATCATTGTGACATGCACACCCCACCCCCGTATTCTTACACTATTTATTCTGGCACCTTAGAGCATCGTACGGTATGTGGTACTAACTCTTTGGTTGCAGGTCCAGGTTCAGGTATGGTTTAGTATACCTGTTATTATTCTGTTTAGATGCTTATCGCTCATACCAGGCTTTATGTCTGACCCAGAGTTTTATGTCTCCTCTTATTACTCTGGGTGCTCACACGAGCAGACTAGAGACAGGTTAGCTGGTGATGCACGGGTAGATGATCCGGAGACGAGCAGGAGGCTTCCACGTAATATATATATAGTATTCTCCCTGTGTTGTTGAAGATCACTGCTTGGGCATTGGTGGTGCATCTTCTACTTTAGTTTTCTTTCGTTAGAGACAGTAAATTTGGAAAGTTGTAATAAGCTGTATTTGGATTTCCGCTGCTCTGATGTTGACATTGATTATTAGTTATCAGCTTATGCACTGTCTCGCCTGTTTTATGTCAAGTATGTTATTATTATATTTTATCCCATGCGCTGTGAGACATTCTACAGGTTCCTTGATTAGTTCATTTCCTTCCTTCCTTTCTTTAGCGACCGTCCCGTGCTAGTCGGGCATGTGTACAGCGCACTTTCGGAGGAAATACAGGCTGGAGCGGGGCGGGCCGTCACATTCTATTTGCATTCTAATTTGTCGTATTCTCAACTCAATTTGCCTTCATCCGTCTCTTCGGAGATTGAGGGAGTTTGGCTCGTGTCAGTTTGGTATCAGAGCTTTGGTTTACAGAGCTCGAGAATAAGGTACATTAGAACCAAATGAAAGAATTCATATGATATTGGATTGGTAATATCCAATGAGAGCGACTCGTTAGAGATGGGATCAGTAGTATCCTAGAATGAGTTTCAAGGAGTGTTATTTTTAAAATAAAAATGAAAACAAATTTTGGTTTGAAAATTCAAATCCTATTACACGTATTTGAGAATTTTATTTTAAATTGATTTTGGACTATCGGGTATATAGAGATTTTAATATACGTCTGATCCATGTGTATACGAAGTCTCAAATATACTGGATGGATATAGAATCACACTCTAGATGCCGGGGAATAATTCTGGTGATGCCAAGACGTCATCAGTATTTATTTTCGAGTTTCGAAAGTGGGATATCTATATATTTCCAATTGATTGGTGTGAGAACCAAAATATATTTACAATTTATTGTTGTGAATTGGCATCAAAACATGATTTTGAATACATATTGAAAGTATATGTTTGAAAATTTAATTAACAAATTGATTGATGGTTGTGTTGTATGATAATTAGTTTGACTAATTAAAATGTTGGAACAATAAAACTAATAAGAGAATGAATGGTAAATTTAGCCAAATCGAATCAAACATTGAACTGAATTTAAAATTGATTGGAATTGCATACATGTACATATATATATGTGTGAACAGGTCATAGCAGGGAAGCTAAAAGAGGAATAAAATTGTATGCCCAACAAATAGGCACATGTTTACTGTATTTCTTGGGTTTTAATGATTTTATGAGTCGATTGGCGTTTTCTTTTTCTTTTAGATTGGTGAGGTCCCTGTGAGACAAGTTGCGGTTTTAAATATCAACCCATTAAAAGGAAGTTATGGCGAAATTTTTCGAAAATTTAGAGTATTAGCCAAATTTTTGAGAAATTAGAAATTCTTAGAAGCTGAAAAGTTGAAGAATGAAAGTTGAGTTGGTTAACAACTTTCAGCTCCGAACCTTTTCGAGCACGAAAAGATTTTAAGTGGGGGAGGTTGTAACAGCCCGGATTTTCGGAACCAATTTAAATTTTTTATTTTAGTTATTTTAATGGAATTTGAATATTTAAAATGATTTATTTTAAATAATAATGACTAAAAATTTATTTTAATCAAAGTTAGAACGTATAAATTTATTTTACTTATAAAACGAGCCTGAAATGGCATGGCAGTTTGAAAACTCGATTTTAAATTTCAACTGAATGTACAAAATTCAAAATAAACCAAGTTTCAGTAAAACCAAAAATATTTGAATTTGTTTAATTATATCTTTCTAATAAATGTGAAAAAAATCAGATTTCATAATGAGAATTGAAAGTTATGTCCAGTTTAAAATTCGAAATAGTCGCTATGGAATTTATATATATTTTATATAATAAATAGCCCTTAAAAATAGCCATTTTACAAACGACCTCCATTTTCGACGAAACTACTTTTGTTGGATTCAGAATGTCAAATTATTGCTAGATTCCAATTTTCATAATTTTTGGAACTAATATGTGAGCGTGGTAAATTTAAACGTGTTTGGTATTTTTAGTTTAAATTGAATCGACTGAAAAATGACCATTTTTCAAACGGTCTCTGAATTCGATGAAATAAGTTTTGTTAGGACCGTATTATCAAAACATAGCTAGATTTATTTTTCTGGAATTTTTGGAGTTAGTACGTGGTCCTGGTAAATTAAAATGTACGTAAAATTCAATATATATTAATTTATATTTTAATTTAAAGAAAAACGGGTCAAAACGATAAAATTGGCTTACGAAACATATCCCATTATGTCCAGAATGGGGTATTTGTCTAGGGGCGACAGTCGTTGGGTTTGATTTGGAGTTCGGATCGATTAATAAGTATTTTTAGAATTAAAAGAATATTAAATAAAATAATTATATAATGGGCTAATGGAATTTTAGCAACCCTAATCCGTTTCAGTAAAAAAATCCCGTCGCCATCTCTATACGTTGATAGGCGATAACCGTTTCAATAGTTTCCCCTTCTGATCATTCAATCCACGCTATGAATTGCGAAATTTCCTAAAGGATTATCGAAGAGCACAACATGATCTCCACATCCAACGGGTGAGATCGTTCAGGGTTCAGTATCTCTCTCGAATCACACGCCCAAATATCCATCGGTTGATCAAGATTTGGGGCTTCAGGTGGATATCGAATTGAATGTAGTTACTTGGGGGTAGTAGCGCACGCGTAGGCGCACGTCGTAGAGTGGTTTGATCGGTGATCGGCGTAACGGTTGGGGGTGATTTCGAACCCTAGAAAATGACATCAATGGGTTTCGTTTTGTCGGCTAAGGCCTGGAATGGGATAGAGGGAGAAAGGTTTAAGTTAATTATTAATTAATTAATTTAATTAATGATATATTTAATTGTTCAAATGGATAATATGTCATATCTTTGCCATGCGAAATCAGTATTTCGCAAAATCAGTTGCGTTGAAATCAGAAAAATGAGAGCTTCACGACGGAACCGAACAGAACCAAAATGGAGCATGTTGGAATTTAAGGAAAATTCAAATCCGAACAGAAAAATTAAGAAATAAAACCGGCGGAGTGGAAACCGACTGTGAGAACTCCTGCTCACTAAAATTACTTTACAGTTAAATATATACTAGGATGTAGACAGGGGTTAGAAGCCCCCGACACTATTTATTGTACAAACCATGGTTATTTGTTTGGACTGTGTTATGATGTGATGTGAAATGTATATAAAATATTCATGTGTTGAATAAAATATTTGAACAATAAAAATATCATTTTTATTGAATGTATGAACTATATAAAATATTCATTACTTGAATAAAATATTTTATCGTTAAAAATATAATTTTTACCGTATATATAAACAACACAAAATTCTCCTGAAATGAAAATAAGTATTCATTTACAATGTTTATGTATACCTATTTAACTGATGATGATTCAGACGATAATATTTTGCACATCGCCAAACTGCACAAATAATAATCAATATTTGTTGTTTGAAAACCCCACACGGGTATTGGGATGATATTTGATATACACTGATCCCAATAAATAGTGGTATATCAATCGATGGGTTGATAGACTGTATAAGCGTTATTTATTTATTTTAATGCCTATGCAGTTGTAAAATGCACTCTGGATGTTGAATGAATTTTTGATGATTGTTTATCATTATCGTTGTATACAAGCGATGTATGAAATCCATAAAACTGAAATTATATGGTAATTGATTGAGTCTGATTCCAATTCAAAATTAACAAATATTTTTAAATAATATTCAGTGTATAATCAAAATCAGATCCTTTGAAAATATTATAATTTTAGTATTATAATGATAAGAAATATTCAATTTTGATTTGAAAATTGAAATGAAACTGAAATTGTTTTGAAATGAATTTAAAACTAATTTATTAAGGAATATTCAAATTTGATTTGAAATTTGAAATGAAATTGAAATCGTTTTGAAATGAATTTAAAATGAATTTATTAAGGAATATTCAAATTTGATTTGATAAATAAAATGAAGTTGAAATCATTTTGAAATGAATGTAAAACGAATTTATTAAGGAATATTCAAATTTGATTTGAAATTTGAAATGAAATTGAAATCGTTTTGAAATGAATTTAAAACGAATTTATTAAGGAATACTCAATCTTGATTTGAAAATTAAAATGAAATTGAAATAGTTTTGAAATGAATTTAAAACAAATTTATTAAGGAATATTCAAATTTGATTTGAAAATTGTAATGAAATTGAAATCGTTTTGTAATAAATTTAAAATGAACTTATTAAGGAATATTCAAATTTGATTTGAAAATTAGAATGAAATTGAAATCGTTTTGAAATGAATTTAAAACAAATTTATTAAGGAATATTCAAATTTGATTTGAAAATTGAAATGAAGTTGAAATCGTTTTGAAATGGATTTAGAAACGAATTTATAAAATACATTTTAAATGGAAATCGAAGATATATATATATATATTAAATGGCCTGAATAGAACGCCCCGCTCCGCGACCGTTCACGAATTTCGACCATTGACTTCGAATTGACATTACGGGAGATCCGACCGCCAGATTCTCCTAAAACTGAAATCATTGGGTTCGTATCTGAAAGAGATTTCCAATGAATATAAGAGGTTTGAAATCTAATGGTTGGATTTGGAATTATGTCCAAATCAAATTTGGAAAAGGTCGTTATGGATGCAGTTCGGTGGCCATTATTGGAAACCGACTGTACGGGCCTTGATAAAATTATTAAAAATATTAATAATTTTTGTAAAATCAAAATAAATCATTTGGAAAGGATCTAGATGAAAAATTCTACATCTGTAAAGATAAAAATTTATTTTTGTCGAAATGAACTAGTTATTAACTAGTACAACAATCCAATATTTTTAAAAGAAATAAAATGGATTTGAAATGGTTTTAAAATAACTAGAATTTTCCAATGAATAAATTGGAATGGATTGGAAAGGAAATAATCTTTGGAATATTTCAATATTGGATTCCGTGGTTATACGGATATTGTTATAGGAATTTGGAAGATACAAATATCGTTATTCCCCATACAATATTCGTTAGTTTCAGAATTTGATATTAAATATAAGCCGATATAATTTCTATTCAGAGTCTTGTATTTAATACTAAATTGGATTTTGGGTTTGTCGTGAATGGTGTCTTCATTAACACTGTTCTTAAACCCAGTTGAGAAATAATTCTTTTAATTAAGATTTAGTGAAGTTTAACAATTAATTAATATTTAATTGGAATTGAATTAAAGAATTGGATTTTTGAGTTTATCGTGAACGGTTTTAAATAACACTTGTTCTTTAACCCGATTAACAGTGAAAGGTGATTTGGAATATATATATAAATCTTTTATTAAGATTTAATGGAATTTTCCAAAGTAAAGTTTTCCAATTTAATAAAATAAATTGGAATGGAATGGAATTCGATTTAGTAATAATCGAGGTGAGCTTCTGTGGAGGAAGACCGTTACTAGATATGGAATTTAATAGGCTTTGCCGTTATTCCATTTATAATTGGTTGGATACAGAAATTGATATCAATTAATTATTGAACTGTTTTCCGTGAAGATTCCATAGTTAATGGAATATGATTTTGGGTTTATCGCGAACTGTGTTTTAAATGACATTGGTTCTTTAACCCAGTTAAAGACATGATTTATTTCCTAAAGTTAAATAATCATTAAATAATGATTGTTGGAAGATTAAAACTAAGTGAAGTTTTAATGAATCTTTAATTAGATTGAAATGTGAATGTGATCATTTAAATTATCAAATTTTAGAAAATGATCGAGAATGGAGTTCCACCAGTTTTACTCCAGACGATAGTTAAATCTTTAATTAGATTTGAATGTGAAATGGTAATTAATTTTACCGATAACACGGTGGTGTTAGATATGGGTATTACTAGTTTTTCTCCATGGGATGAATAGATTGGGACTGGGAAATATAATACATGATTACTTTGGTAAGGTTCGCTAATCCCGACTAGTTTGGAAAACCTTAATTTGTTTTAAATTGTGAAAAGAATATTTGAATAAAAGAATATTTTGGATTGGAATGAGGCGTATGTTGTGTTTTTATAGCACTTGTTTATAAGATACGTGAGTTACTCAAAAAGACCTGGTTTAACCCATTCTGAATAATTGATACGACGATAAGTCGACGATGAAGTGGTGATTGAAGACCGTAGATCTTCACATCGTTTGGATGATTACTGATGTCTTGATTGGGCTATACACCCAAGACAAGGTAATAAGTGGTGATCGTCTAAACGTACTTGGAGATCGACCGGATATGCCAGGACCTCTCTCCTGTATTAGACATATGGGACGAGGAATAAGGTGCCTCTGGTTACGTTCAGACCCAGAACGAGCTTGTAAATGGATGTGTGTCTGACATTGGATTTTATTCTTTGTTGATTGATCCCTATTAAATATGTATCTATTTGGTGGCGGAGAATTTATTCTCTTGCTTAACACCCTTCTTCGAGACGTACGAGCTTAGAGGTTATATATCGATAGACATCAGTCGCATGGCGTGAATTGTCAGTGTGGCATGCTGAGATGCAAATGATCAAGGCTTTTGTTGAAAAGGAGAGTCTTGTGGTTGATGATCAAAGCACGACTTTAAATAGCATAGCTTTGTGTATAGCGTTAATTCGCGAGCTTCACACCCCGTTGTGAACCAGAAACGGGAGAGGACCTCAGGGAGGACATGCGTTTCTTTCTAGCTAGGAGTGGTGTCATGGTATAGAGCCCAAACATTTTACTCATGTGGATGTTGCATATTATTGATGGATAGCGAGGCGCCTCGAATATATCGGTCACTACGGGGCCGATGGATGATATGCTCGACATACTGATCAAATAATGTTTAGTATAAGTTGACAATGATCGAGACAAATAAAACCATCAAGGTTGAAGTATATACAAAGGCATATTCAAAATAAAAACAATGTTAGAAATATATTCATGCAATGCATATATCAAAGATGTATTAAAGTATATATGATAATTCATATTAATTACATTCAACTATTTAAATTTTAAATAAAGGAACACACTAAAATTATGGAGAAAGTAAATCAATATTAATGTATTTCTCTAAACCTCGCTCTGATACCATTTTGTAACACCCCACCTCTATACCCATATTATCCAAGAGTATTACTAAGTAATACCGTCAGATAATACGGAGAATGAGATTGTAGGGGCACATAGTGCAAATTCTCTTGGACTAACACTGATACGTATTAAAATTTCTGAAATATCTTTTGCTTTTACATACTCAACGTCGGTACAAAACAATTACACATGTGCCTCCAGGATAGAACAATACAGAAAATATATACGAATACAGAGATCACATAGTCAATCATAGCGATAAAATATAATAAATATAATATTCAACATTTCATATACATTAACTTATTATATACCAAAATATACATCATTCTATTCAATACATGATAATAAATAATTTACTAGATTACTATATTCCTCTAAACCCAGTAAATTACCAATTTTTCTCTGTGTCCCTGCACCTGTAATGTCTCGGTCTAACCCGAGTATTATATATAAATAATAATGGATCAGTCTATGTTCAGATCCATTATAATTAATATAAAATGTTTGGGTTTTCTAAACAAGGATAATAACATAAAGAGGTACAACATTATTTAATCCACAACGATCATTCATAAGAAAAGAGCATCAATGATTCATGTCTCATGCCTAAATATTATGGAAGCATTACCATAAATGAACAAAAGCAAATGGAAACACATACTTATTCAAATGAATCTCATTCAAGAGGAATAGCGCATTATGAAATTGCCAAAATTTCACAATCACATGATAGCTCATAGGCCATAAAAATACAATAACATGACGAAATCATAAATAAGAATCATCACATTCACACAATAGCTTACAGGCCATTGAATACAATAACATGATAAAAACATAAATAAGAATCATGTTTATAAATCACATCAAAATATCATATAAGATCATATGGACCCGTATCAACCTTGGCGAGACTCAACAATGCCGCACGTGCAATAGAAATATCCTATACCAGTACTAAATAATGTTTGACGCATACAATGGAAGATACTCAGATCTCCATAAGTTAGTCTGTCAAGTCTATTATATGATAGTCACTCAGGACTACTTCAATAGCCACTCAGGACTATACAATGGAAGATACTCAGATCTCCATACGTTAGACTCTCAGGTCTAATATATGATAGTCACTCAAGACTATCTCGATAGCCGCTTAGGACTATCTAGTACTGGTAAGGAGATAGTTTCTTAGGACTTCTCAGCATAGACAATGGTTTATATACGTCATCAACTCACAATTACTAATTCGAACAATGGTGACAGTGCGTCCCATGCCACACGTTCTCCCTTCTTGGTTTACTAACTGCTCATCAACTCAACATTGGAAAACACAAAAATTCCAAATCACGAAAATCTCATGAATCAGAACGTCAACTCCATAGCTTCAATCAGACGAAATAGGAAATTAATTGAGCTTGTATAAATACACTTACCCTTCAATACTCTATATAACAAGTCCAATGAATAACTAGGATGATGACACCAAAAGTCCCATACCAGATGGTTTCACTAAACCGTTTATTCAAATTTCTCGTTACATAGAATATAAATATTGTAAAACCATATAAAAGATATCATTACTGTATTATTATTGAAATTATCAATCAAATTACATCAACAGTGAATCATTCATAACTCGGAAATGGATAGGAAAAGAAAATGAAGATAAATAAAATAAGATGGAATAAAATAAGCAAAGATTTTATAATTGGAAACTATATTCAAATCATTAATCAAAACAAATTAATGTCAATAAAGGGTTATTCACAAGGACACAACAAATAAGAAATTGGAAAAACAATAATCTCAATAGATAGGTAGATCAAAAGAGATAAAATCCTATGTATAAATTTGTAATACAACTTAAAAATATAATGATAAAATAATTGTATCCACATATCTTTTAAAGATGTATTTCAGACATGTAAATTATACATACATGTACGTATAAGTCTATAATCGTTATACCAATAAGATATCTTATTAAAACTAATAAGCTTTACATAGAAAATAATTCATAATCTGATAAGGTATAAATGTCTCCAATAACTTGTTTAAAACTAGTTATAATTTCATCCTTATAAGTAAGTGGAATTAGGTAAAACTAAACTAAGATATTATTTACCAATACAATGACTAAATTTAGTGATTGTTACAATTAGGTTACTGAATTATTTGAAATATAAATTAAACAGCGAACAGTTACATAAATATACAATTTAAACATAATTTATCTACAATCCCAATAACAAATCAAAATTTATAAATACATATTTTTAATTTACGTGCTAAGGCTTCAAACCATTTATATATAAATTTTATAAAACTCACAAAATCAAACATTGATCAACATGACAATCAATAACATAATCAAAAATAAATTCATTAAATTAAAAGCAAATTCTTAACTCAAAATAAAACGAACAACATTTGTTTTATAGTTTTCTAACATGCAATAACTCCAAACTACTGCAATCAATACAGATCAACATCTAACATACTCAATATTCATCCATCAATCACAACTCTAAAATAGTGCACAACACTAAATTAATATCCAATTACTACCACTTCAATCAAGCAACCAATACGACTATAATAACTCTGATTCAACCATTTAATCATCCAAGCAATCAAATCACAACTAGACAATGGCATGCATAAATATATCTAACTATGTTGGAGAGATATATAAATGTGAGTGAGGGGAAACTCACCTCAACGATGCCCAAGTTCTAAAATTTTAACAATTATTTGATGATGTTCTGCAGGCTCCTCAGACCACCACACGATCATCGGAAAGTTCATTACTCCGTCGTTAACAGCAGCTCACGCTGCTTTTTCAAACTCCAGTATTTCCAAATCCCAATCAGACTTTGGCGTTCGTGAGAGGAGTAGCAGCTATTGCGCCTGGCACCATCTTCTCACCTCCGGCGCGCGTAAGGTGGCTCCTTACCAGTAATCCCTGGTGCGTTCGTGGTTTTTAGGTCACCTTCCTTTTTTTTCAATCGAGCCCGTGGACCGATTTGGGGATTTCGTGCCTCTCAAAAGAAGGCAACAACCGCCTTTTTCTTTTCGTGAAGTCTCTAGAGATGCCAAAATGGCTTCGAGAGAAAGGAATGTTGGGCTTGAAATTAGTCAATTGGGCTTTGGTCTTATTTTCTTTGGACCTAATAGCCTTATTACATTTATTTTGGACTTAATTAAACAATTAGCATATGCTAAATTTACTTTGTAATCACAAAACAGATTACATTCGTGGCAAAACACAATTCACTTCTCGTTTTACAAGCTACAACTAATCGATTGGCGATTTAAGTGTATCACACACTCGCTTAATTTGTTTATCGATTCAATGTTCACTATAATAACTTATCTATTACCATATCATTCTATTTAGATAAAATTATTTAACTCCAAAACCACATTATATCTGTTACAATTTGATTCACATCGCATTCACTAATTTATTTGTTGATCACATTTAACTGTATTTACTGCAACGCTTGGTAATTTATTTAATAATCCAACATTCAATGTAAACTAATTATATTTCATCTATTTCAAATATATATATATATAGAACAATGTTACTTAATATTGCAAACAATCTTATCCAATTTAATTTGCTTATTCAATTAGCAAAATCGTCGTAATTCAAATTTAACAATTTTTTTAACTAAGCACACGAATAATTTGGATGAGAAAATAGGGTTGTTATTGGTCGCGACCCCGCTGGAGTGAACCGAAGTCCCTCAGTGAACCGAAGTTCCTTAGGATGACCCAAAGATCAGCAAAATGAATAAAATCATGAAAATATCACAATTGATCCATGGTAGCGCAAATTACTCCATGCTAGTAACTATAAGAGTTTATCTATATGTCCCATAACCACTAGCTCAACTCGAATATTTACGAATAAGTCGTATTGCCCAATAAAAACAAAAGACGATCATTGCCACAGTTTTCAATCGAACGAGTCCAAGAATTAACCGTTGAAGCAAATGCAATGGTTCGTATTCCTTGTTTTTACTAAGGCCTTATATACTAGTAGATTTGCATATCAATTTATAAAATAACTTCATCCAATGAAGTCGGGTTGGGAACCAATTTGGAAAATGACTTAATCTAATGAAGTGGAGTTAGAAAATGTTTACTCTAAGATTAGGTGTCTACTAATAATTTAAAACCCTTTTATATAATTTCGAAGTGGAAAATCTCGTGTAATAGCAATAGAGATGACGACCGAACTAAGAATTCACATTTTAATAACGTAAATAAAATCTCATGATTATCGTTTATAATTTCGCTCACCATGAATAAATCGAAAGTTCATGAAATCAAAATGCAAAAATGTGTAAACAAGAGAAACTATAAAGTCACAAAAAAAAGTCGAAATAGGACAAAACTCGGCTAGGAAAGAGTCTGAATGGACCTAAATTGTTGACTGTGGTGGCCACGTTCAATAGCAGAAAAACATGATTCAAACGTCCAAAATAAAAATTTATACGTCTGCATTGGGTTTTCCGGAGACTTATATCTTTGTCTGAGATTCAGACATTTGAATTGGAAAATAAAGACTTCTGAATTACAATTCAGATGTCTGAATGAAAAATTCGGACTTCTGAATTGCGCTCTATCTGTTTTTATAATTATTCATAGCTGGTCAGACATTTGACCTAAAATATTCTTACGTCTGATCCTGGGCCTGAGCATAATTTTGCCTTGATAACATGCTAAAAGTGATATCAACAAATTTCCGAAGGCTTGTAATGTTATATATGCAAAAATGGAGCATTCAAGGCTTTCCGAAACAACTTATAACACCCAAATTCACATGCATACTAAGAATCACAATAGAAATCAATGAAAATGGAACAAAACTTCATAAATTGGAAATGTCAACACATAAATCAATCAACACAACCAAATACACAATTAATAAGCAATATATATGTGCCAAGTGCACACTAGGCAAGCATGAATGTTAAGGCATAGATGTGAGTTTGTAGGAACTCACCTTTGGCTCTATGTTGGATAAATGAAGGATCTATGAGCTTGAAAATGAATGGGAGGCTTTTAGACAAGACAAGAACACTTTCTCTTCAACCAAAACACAAGAATGATCAACTTGTGATCATATGAACATGTTTCCTAAGAGTTAGGTCATAGGAATTATGATGAATTGAAGTGGAATTGAGATGAGGAAGATGAAGATGGAGCTTACCTAAGCTTCTCCTTCGATTTGTACTTGATTTCAACATGAATTAGAGCTCCTAGGATTAACTAGGATTAGGGAATTATAATTCCTTTTCATTTCCCCCATTTTCTATTTTTGCTAAGTGTTGGAAGTGAATGAAGGGGGAGAGGGCTGATGGGGGTTATAAGAGTGGGCTAGGTTAGTTAACCAAAAACCCAACCAAGGTCCCAATTTTCACATACTCGAAATATATCGAAGTTTATAGTTTTCGATCATGTAAACGACATTTTGAGATCAATGGAAGCGGTTTCGAGGCCAAATTCATTCATATGCAAAATGTGACTTTTGGACACACACTCGATTAACGACGTTGTATTTAAATAAAATATTTAAATACATTATCATTAAATATGCTGGTTGTTACAAACTTCCCCTCTTAAATAAATTACGTCCTCGCAATTATTTAAGGAAAAACTCAATATAAATAATGACTGCGCATCAACAAGATTTACATCAAAATGGATTAACTCAAAAATTCACTTTTGAATTATTTCATAAAATTTTAACTTTGAGTTATAAATCACTGTACAACTTAAGTTTATGCACGTATGATGGTCAAATATAAGTCACAAAAATATACTGGCAACTAACTTATTTTTCCCATAAGTATTTTTAAGAAATTAGAATTTCCTTACTCGAATTCTATGTACTAAACCCTTAATTTCAATAATTATTCAAATTTCAATCGCGAACTACCTTACCTCGGTTTTTCTGAAAATTTGGTTTAGAAATATCTCAAAATCTTCAAGTAGAAATTCAGATATTTTTCTTTCACTAGAAAACAATAATGCAATAGATCCGGATAACTCTTGTTTCCAAGAATTCTGACTTATATTGGATCATATACACTCAATCGAAATTCAAATAAAAAATAACAAACTACCGCTACGCAATGAGCTCGTTTTAATTAAATTTAATTAATTTGTTTATTAGCGTTCAATAAGTTTATAAATTATAAACCTATTTTCTTACGTTTTCAGTATCAACTAATTACACAATCAAATTAAAAATTGCAAATATCGACAATCCAAAATCGTCGAATATTCCCTATCACATTTTAGCTAGAAAATTTTATCACGAAAAGTTTGCTCAAAAATATTCTAGCTTACAAAATTTTCTTAAATTGAAAAGGATGTATATGATGGTCATATAGATCTCATTCACAAGGATAAGCGATCTCGCTGGGGAAAGAAGTTCATGAAATAAAATTCGGGTTATACACCCTAAATTGGAAATATTAACACGTTCTCTAATATTTCAAAAACAAATAAATTGGTACTTTTAAGTTTTCAATAATCCCTAAAAATCTCAAATTTTAAATAGTAGCACGTCCTATAATATTTCTTAATCAACTTATAAATCATGTAAACATGAAAAATGGTAGAAGTTGAATGAACTAAACAAAATTTAAAAACCATAGTTTTCAAATACACAAAAATATCACTAACAAGGATGAGGTCAAACCAGTTGGGTTATGACCTTGAAAATTGTGTTCATTAAGGTTAATAAAATAAATTGAAAAATTTGTTAACCCCAAGGATAAAATGTGGACGAAAATAAAGAGTTGGCGAAAACCCAGTTGCTAAGTCAAATAGTGGAATGACTTAAGCACAACTAACATACTGAATTGGTTATCATAGAATGGGAACAAAGATTTTGACAAATTCACGAGTAATGTGGATTATAAAACATGTTTTCCTTAATGTCATTCTCATTGCTACGAGACATTTAAAAACAAAAGGATGCTAACGAATCTAAATTAGAACCATTAAAAACAACAGAAATCTGTATCATAGATATGGGAAGTAGAGGATGGATGATTTTTTCAGAAAATAATATGCGGACCTCAGAATAGATAAATCAATCCATCCCGTAAATCACCACAAAACCAAAACAAACAAGACATGCAAATAAGAATAGAAAGAATAGCCGCATAAAAGAGAGTTAATCATCCATGAAAAACACGATTTTAAAAATCCACCAAAGTTAGTCTCAAGAATATTTTCTCAAAGGAATAATAACTTTTGCAAAGTTGATCTAATGAAATACTAAACCCAATTTAGTACACAAGAGACGAATATTAGGAATCACACAAGATCCCCGCATCATGAAAGCCCAGAGATCGAGAATCAAAATCTGGAAACAAGAGACTAAGTTTAGTAGGAAAAATATAACTTTTTACCTTTCAAAAGAAGTTTCAAGATAATTTTCAATGAAAACTCAAATCACTCAAGTTTTAGAAGTCACTCAAAGATATGTAGAAAATTATAAAATGGATTGACGCTCGAACCATAGCTAGTGCGAGCATATAAATCCATAAATCAAAATGTTATTCGTAAATGGTTCTCATAACACAAGAATGGATTCACACAAAAGTCTACAAAAACAAAAATGAGGACATAGCTCTATAAACGAACATGTAAGTAATTCATGCCATAAATAAATAAAGAGAACCCAAGAATTACTGAAATCACCATATAATCCCGAATACTTTGATGTCTTCGAAGCAATGTAAATATACATAAGGTAGTCATTACGAAAATGATGAATTCAGGAATAACACAAAATCACATTTTAACAATATGAATCCACTTAAAGAAAAATCGATATTCAATAAATCAAGTGATTATCAAATGTTGATATACACTTAAGAGGTTTAGTTCAAAAACCACAAAGTGATCATAAACGATCAACAAAGAAAGCGTAATTTACATTAAGCTAGTAAATAGGCGAGTTTAGCCAAATGTCTCATAAGCACTGACTTAACTCAAATATTCAAGAATAAATTGCAAAATCCACTATAAAACAAAAAAATGATCATAGAAATTTTTTCAAAAGGTGTAGACCAAAGGTTACTCAAGAAAGTTCGAAATGGCCATCATAACCGAGCATAAGAAGAATGGAAACCGTTTCAAACAATTCTTACTTAGAAAATTTGAAAATGAATCTCGATGATGATGCAATCATCACCAACATTATTTTCTTCAAATATATCAGAATTAACATCCAATAATGAAATTGAATTTCAACCGACTAAGTCCAAAAATTAACCAGCGAAGTAAACGCGAGTGTGTTGACCCACTTGTTTTTACCAAGATGTTTAATTAAATTCCTTATTCAATCCAAAAAAACAGAATTACTTGTTTGAAACAAGTAACACTCAAAAGCAAAAGAGAATACTAAATCATTACCCAAAAGAAAACTAAAGTCATCTCGATTGCAAAATAAATGGATAACGAAAACTCAAGGTAGCATGTAAATTTTTTCACAAAACATAGGTTTGGAAAATCTACATACTTGAATATAAAACAAGCGCCCTCGAATTCCTAAGGACATGGTGTCCCTAAGTTCCTTGGACGCAAAGTAGGTGGATGGTTATAACTGAAAAGAGCTCAAATGAGATGATCAAGGTAATCATCATCATAAAGAATAAAGAGGATGGTTCCCTTACATGCATTAGTTTCCTTATTAAAATAAGATAACTCAAACTTCATAGTAAAAATAGTATTGAAACTATGAAAGGTGTAAATGATATATACGATGGTCATATACATACCATTATCAAATCATTATCTTTTTAAAATCTCTATGGTTGCAAATTAATAATTAATACTAATGATTTGCCTCGCCATTTGTTTATATCGAATTTCAAATGCTAAGGACCAATGGCGATGCACATCATTAATATTTAATATTAGTGTTGTGTTATAATTATCTCATCGAAGTGTTTAGAAGCTCCTATCGATATCGAGGCATCCCACTTCACAATCATAATTCCTAACATACTCAATGGGTAACTCAACACAATAAAACAAATTACATCCAAATAGGGGCACAAATTTGTAAATAAATAATTGGAGGTGTAACCATTTATTTATGAACTAAATTTGTGATCATAAATAAATTATTGAAAACATTTCATAGTGCTCAACAGAAATAATTTATTTGTTTTCGCCTCGCAAAGCTAATCTCAAGCGGATTAGTATTTTACTTGGCTAAAATTATTTTAGTATACCATTTTCTAAAATAATTTAGAAATCTTCACAACTAAGTCCCAAAAGTTATTTCAACCCAAAAATTAGAAATAATTTGAATTCCTAACCAAGGAAAGGGACGGGACTCTAGGTTTGTGTAGGCCAAAATTTCACAAAGATGGAGTCAAATAAATTTGATTGGTTGAACAAGGATCATGATATAAGATAGGATATGATGGGTCCTAAGACTCGAGCTAAATCCCAAAACACGATTTCCTAAGAGAGACTTAGGACAATGACCCTCGTCATAATATCTTATATTGTTCAGAACTTGGCTCTGATACCATGTGTAACGCCTTACCTCCATACTCGCGTTAGGAGCGACTGTTTGTATATTAGCTTTGAACGAGTGTTAAATGTATTGGATAATCTAGTCTTACTTTTTAAATCTCAAGAGGAAATCCGACACATCTAATTCAATTTCATGTCTACTACGTAGTGGCTATATATAATCCGGAATCAATATAAAATACATAACAATATAATCAGAGTTAGACACAGATATTCACATCACTAAGGCGGAAATAGGTAGGAATATAACATATAAGACTAAATACAACGATAGTAGTCATAGTTGATACACTATACATCAAAAGAAGAGGTACATGGCTACTCAAATTAATATGTACACAAAGAAGTCTTAAATATATAACCCAAAAAGTACAACACTGAGGTAGTTAGCCCAAAAGTGGAGGATAATCCATGCTTGAATCAAGAAGAATCACCTGAAATACCTCGGTCTGATCCGAGTATTATTTACACAAAGATAAACAATAAACGGATCAATTAAACTGTACTTATCTCATAAACTGGAATATAATGAGAGATAAAGGTAAATATAGAACTACTCTAATAATAATGTCACACTTAAAGGTGAAGCTCAAGAATGTTTACACTATATCTCATTATCTATATCGGAGCTATAAAAGAATATATCATTCGAAGTTATACAGCTACTCATGGAAATGATAAATCATAGCAAATCACTGTGAAAATTGACAGCTCATATATCAATAAAACTAAGATTGATAAATTAATATCAATATGAAAATTGACAGCCCATATGTCAATAAAACTCATACTCTAGAAATCAAAAACAAGAAATCTAGAAATAAAAGAGAAAACAAGGTGGTAGGTCATGAGATGGGAGTCCAGAGACTCAATCAACACGTGTATCGAGATGAGATGTGATCTCTAGGTAGATTGCCTATATGTTGAGCCGAAGCTCCGAGACGACCCGAAGGCCTGCGGGTCGCGACCCCGCTAGAGTTAACCGAAATCCCTCAGTGAACCGAAGTTCCTCAGTATGACCCGAAGATCATAAAAATGAATAAAATCTTGAAAAGATCACAATTAATCCATGGTAGTTCAAATTACTCCAAGCTAGTAACTATAAGAGTTTAGCTATATGTCTCATAACCACTAGCTCTACTCGAATATTTACGAACAAGTCATATAGTCCACTAAAAATAAAAAAATGATCATTGCCATAGTTTTCAATTGAATAAGTCCAAGAATTAACCATCGAAGAAAACGCAAGGGTTCGTAGTCGTTGTTTTTACTAAGCCGTTTAATTATATTTCTCATACGAACGAGAAAAGGGTTTATAAAATGTATACTAGCAGATTTGCAAATCAATTTATAAAATAACTTCATCCAACGAAGTCGGGGTAGGAACCAATTTGGAAAATGACTTCATATAATGAAGTGGAGATAGAAAACGTTTAGTAAAAGATTAGGTGTCTATTTATAATTTAAAACCCTTTTATATAATTTGAAGTGGAAAATTTCATGTAATAGCGATCGAGATGACGATTGAACTAAGAATTCACATTTTAATAACGTAAAAAAAATCTCACGACAATCGATTAAAATTTCGTTTGCCATGAATAAATCGAAAGTTCATGAAATAAAAATGCAGAAATCTATGAACCAGAGAAACTATAAAGTCATAAAAATGTTGAAATGGGCCGAAACTCAGCCGGGAAAGAGCCTGAATTGACCTAAACTGTTGATCGTGGTCTCCACTGGTCAACAACAGAAAAACAGGATTCAGACGTATGAAATAAAATTCAGATGTCTGAATTGGGTTTCCCAAAGATTTTTGTCTTTGTCTATTTTTATATTTATTCGTAGCAGGTCATACGTCTGACCTAAAATATTCAAACGTCTGGACTTGGGTTGGGCACAATTTTGCCTAGATAACATGCTCAAAATGATATCGACAAATGTCCAAAGGCTTATAATGTTATATATGCAAAAATGGAGTATTCAAGGCTTTCTGAAACAACTTATAACACCCAAATTCACATGCACACCAAGAATCACAATGGAAACCAATGAAAACAAAACCAAACTTCATAAATTGGAAATGTCAACACACAAATCAATCAACACAACAAAATACACAATTCATAAGCAACATATATCTGCCAAGTGCACAATAGACAAGCATGAATGCTTGAGGCATAGATGTGAGTTCATAGGAACTCACCTTTGGCTCTATGGTGGATAAATGAAAGATCTATGAGCTTGAAAATGAATGAGAGGCTCTTAGACAAGGCAAGAACACTTTATCTTCAACCAAAACACAAGAATCATCAACCTATGATCATATGAACATGTTTCTTAAGAACTAGGTCATAGGATTTATGATGAATTGAAGTGGAATTGAGATGTAAAAGACGAAGACGGAGCTTACTTAAGCTTCTCCTTCGATTTGCACTTGATTTCAACATGAATTAGAGCTCCTAGGATTAACTTGGTTTAGAGGATTATAATTTCCCTTTCCTTTCCCCCATTTACTATTTTTGCTAAGTGTTGTAAGTGAATGAAGGGGAGAGGGCCGATGAGGGTTATAAGAGTGTGCTAGGTTAGGTAACCCAAAACCCAACCGAGACCCTAATTTTCACATACTCGAAATATATCGAATTTTATAGTTTTCGATCACGTAAACGACATTTGAACTAAATGGAAGTGGTTTTGAGTCTAAATTCATCCGCATGCAAAATGTGACTTTTTTGGACACACACTCGATTAACTATTAAGGATGTTATATTTATATAAAATATCTATATATATTATCGTTAAATATGCGGGTTGTTACAAAAACGAGTTATGATAACAGTGTAAGATAAGGTTTTGATTAAATAAGAATGAATAAAGTAGGCTTATTATTAGTAGACTCAGAACTGAGAGCATTAAGTCAAATAAATGTAATAAATAATAAGCAGAAGTCCATTCCGGTGGCGTAAGGCTGAATAAAGAAAATAAGCAGCTAGTTGTTAGCTAATGAACTTTGTAACTTAAAAAAAGTGAATATGTGGATAATGAAGTTAATTAGCAACGTGATGAAATACAACAAGCACATGATTAAAAGACTAGACATAAGATCTAATAACACGTTTGCGCGATGCACTTGGACCAGTTCGAACGTTTGAAGGTGAAGAACCCAACGGGGTATATCATCGTAGTGTTTGGAGACACGAGAGGAGCACGCCCATCTGATTATTCTGCGGGATTGAAGGGAAGCATGTGGCTTTTGCGGGACGTCATAGGGTACTCTATGGTGGTCCTCTGTATGGTACATGCTCAGGTTGTACTTGTAGGGGTTGGGTCTGTACGATACCACCCAGTGAGTATACCTTGACTACAACTGTAGTTTGGTAGTTAGAAGGTTGTGGCGGATGGCGTTGGGTGATTCAGTGGTTTTCCTCGAGAGAGTCGGGTTAGGACCAAATACAAATAGTAATCGTTGGATACCTTTCATCGGCTGTTAGTGTGACTTGGAAAGTCTAGAGCTAAACCTATAGACCATCGATCTTTCACTATCGAGACGTTGGTTGTAGGACACACCAAATTGGATATCATATTATTTGATAGAGGCACGTCACTTAGCTCTTGATGTAATCTTTCACTAGTTGAAGAAAGGGACTATGTAGGGCCAGAGCCACTGTGAAAATATAGAGTAAACTTGGATATCTGTATTGCAGGCCTAATGAAAGCTCCTGATCGAGTTTTGTGCACAGGATGCAACCTTATTACAGGACTCGGGTAATAGTAGACAGTACGTTCGTGTGAGGGTTTAGATAAATTTATTATTACCTGAGAAGTAGTCTGTGTTTAAAATCAGGAGTTGATGATTTATAATTCGATATTTATAAAGAAGTTTTGAAATGTTGATTTTATAAAGGCACTTTATAACCGACTGTTGATATTTTTAAATAAATTTTGTAAAAGAATTTTATTTGAAATTGGCTTTACAAATAATGAATTTCGTTTAAAATAAGATCTTATAAAAAAAGGAATTGAAATTCGTATCTCTCAGAATTGATCTTCTTAAAAATGGTGGTATGTACATTTGTCTGCACATACATCGGAGGAATAAGGTTTGAGATTATTCTTAAATCCTCTTTCTTATTAAAAGCATTTGGTTATTTATTTTAAATAAGCTTTAGAAAATAAGAATGCTTTTAGAATATACATATTAATAAAATAAGCTATGAATATATATTTTCTAAGCAATGAAAATATATTGATTATCTAGTAAGCTTAGGTAGGTAAGATGAGTATTAAAATAATTTAATAAATATTCTTAAGAGCTTATTTTATAAATGAAATATTCATTTTATAAGACTTAGTAATCACCATGGGTAAATAAAACTTGTTACTGATTTTTTGTTTATTTATTTGATAGTTAAATAACCGACTATCGAACTTGGCCATTTTAACTTTGGAAATTTATCCGATAAAAAAATAAGGAAACCAATTTTTCATAAAAGGTTAGGAGGAGAACTCTATACTTATGTATTGTCAGTTTATTCCGAAATAACCAGAGTTGAGTTTTTCAGAAACTATCGGTTGTCATTTTGAAGAGACCAGGATCGGGCCTATTTTCCCGAAACCACTTCGATCTGGCTGATGGGTTCTGCATTAGAAATCTCTTAAAGATGATTAAACATATAATTATTTAGTTTCATTCAAATCCAGAACAAACTTATATGGATGAATGCTAGTATTACATATCTCCAGAAGGCAATATTAGCATTCCAAGATATTATGCTATTTATAAGGTAAATGTAACATTTAGCTTCATCTCTCGATAAATGATTAAAGCAAGGAAATGCCGTAGGGCTATGTGGGTCGCTCCCATTAGGATATTATCATTCCATATCTAGAGTTGATTTTCCGTTATATGCTTCGGGGACCATTATGGTTGTTCATCAACCGAGGTGATCATATTCGGCGTCATCCAGTTTTTAAGGATGGTTCCGGTCCTGATTTGCTGAGGTGCAAATAACGTATTTCATCTTTTTCTTAAGTACTTGTATTTAGACACTATTATAATTTCATGAAATTTTCTATAAATTGTTTTAGTTATCATAGAGAGAAACCCATCCATGTTTATATGTGGCATGATCTTACGAGATACCTTTGTTTTCTAATTGGTTTTGAAACATAATAATCAAGTTGTTTGAGTTTTCTCACACCAGATCCATGTTTGACTCGAAGTTTTATTCTCTTTCCATAAAACTCTTGGGTGCTCAAATTTTTATGAGTTGCCAAGTACTTCAGGTTTTCCATGGATGCATTTGGAGCTTAGAAGAGATGCTGGTGGCCAGCACATACTTTCGTATTTAGTTTATTTTCCATTGTGTGTTTGTGTTTTAATTTCAGTATGTGTAAGGATAGGTTGTTACAACTATTCTGATTGTTATAGAATAATGTTGTACTCTGATATGTTATTTTTATAGTTCTTTCTTTTTGTAAAGAATTTGTTATATTATAAATTTTCCGTTGCGTTGTAAGATTCTATTTTATCTCTTTTTTTCTTTTACTTCGAATGAACTGTCTTTCGAACAACTAAACGATCGACACAGGAATACCAAGGATGTATTTAGTGTAGTCATTAGGGGTAAAAAGGCAGTCTATTACACTTGATATCAAACACCTAGGCTTGGGTGGGATATAACTCAGTATAGATAGGGTCAGTAGTCCCCTAGAATGACTTTGAGTGTATTATATTTGAGCGCAGATTTGTTAATGTTATGACAAAATGAATTTTATATTGTGTTGTTTTATCTTTTATTTGTGCTATGAACTCTGGTCAGTATGGAAGGAACACTCGTAACGATAAGGATTTCTAAATGCCTAAAAAGAAATTTACACAATATTGTTTTAAACTGGGTATATGAAATAATTTTACCTAAACATATTTTATGAATCAAAAATGATTTTTAATGCAACGTATTTTATTATTTAAGGTTAGTTTAGTCATGCACTGCTAGTTGATCATTGACTATTTTCTTTAGGTTTGTAGATAGTTTCATTTCAAATTGGTTGAAAAATTAATAAAATATTGAAGCATTGAAACCAATACCTTATGAATTAATTTTCATGATTTGACTATAAGGCGTTAGGTATCATGTTGTATTAAGATTTTATTTAATTAAAGACATTCTTAAAAAATCAGGTTATATAGATTTGATATTAGAAAAATTATGTGAAACTAAAATTAACATAGTGTGTTTTTGTAATGTCCCTTATTTTTTGTAGTCGGATATTTAATTCAATTTTTTTAAATAGTGATTTGGAATTATAAATGGATTTATAATATAGAATTCGTTTATATAACGAAGTTTGAACATTAAATTTATATAAAATTATAAACGAGCTCGTAACGTCATGGTACTTCATAATATTACGTTTTGAACTTCAATTGAATATACATAATCCATTTTAAGTCAGAATTCTATGAAATAAGAACTGTCCGATTCTATTTGATTATATTTTTCTATTGAAAGGAAAAATGGAGATTTCATATTATAGATTATGGGTTATGTTCCATTCAAATTTTCAAATAGTCTCTATGGAATCATTTATAAACTGTAACCTTTATTTATAAATTTAAAAGGGGTTTTTATTTAATTTTGGACATCGTTTAACTCGAAAATGTTAATGTTAAGTTGTAAATCCATATCGGTTTATATTTGAAGCTATATGGTATTCCATTTGGATATATATATATATATATGATAAAAATAATTTTTTATTATTTAATTGGGTCGTTTGGAATTTATATATTTTATCGATATTATATATAAGCCTTAAGAATAGCCATTTTGCAAATAACCTCAGCTTTCGATGAAATTAGTTTCACTGGCCGTAACGTTAAATTATTGTACTAAACCAACTTTCGTGGGAACCCGATGTTGTATGTGACAATGGTAGCCATAAACACCCAGTCGTTTCATATAGCGCTTAATTAGTTTAAATGGACGAATAATTGTGTATACCTTGAGATAACAATCGAATTAAGTTGCGAAATGAATCCCATTGAATTCGTATTTACGTTTAGAGTCAAGATAGGTAGGTAATTTGTTATTTTTGGACATTGGGTATTTTGGTGTCCAAAATAGCGTCGTTTTACGTGTAAAATATTATTTCAGAAAAACGGTCTTGGAATGCGATGAAACTTGTGTCGTTGGATCCGTGTTAGTAAGTTATTATAAGATTTAAATTTTCATATCGATCGGGCTTACCATTTGATCACATGAATATTAAACGCTTAGATTTTTATTTAATTGTTTGTTTGATTTAATTTGAAATTAAAGAATAACCAATGAACTCGGTTTTCAACGAAACTCATTTTATTAAGTCCGTAGTGATTAATTATTACAAGATTTCAAATTTCAAGTTATTTGGATTTATTTTGTGATCGTGCACAATTTAAATGCGTGTCGATTTGCGTTGTGAATTTATAAAGGAATTTTTAAAAACAATCTCGAATTCGACGAAACCTATTCCATCATGTACAGAATATTATTTTATGCTAGAATTACGATTTTCATCCCGATGGAAAGTCGTATGTGCGTATTTTTGCTTGTTACTTTAAGGTGAAGTATCATTTAATATTAATTCATTCTAAACCCTAACTATAAGTACTCAACACATCTGCAAACCCTATTTTCTTCGTTGTTCAAATGGCTGCGCGGTCAACAGATTAATACCGCCTTCACCCTAATCGAATCAATGGCTGAAAACTGCCGAACGATTTCGTCTTATTCTGTTCGATCCACATACCCAATCGAGTAACTTCCTACATGAAATTCCTTCAACTACGTGAGTTCTATCTGGTGATCGAACATGATTGGCTATAATGTATGGTGGTAGCCATAAACATCCTCGAAGGCAGTATTGGTTATTGGTGAACTGGAGTTGAATGGCGATACGGGGTTGGTTGAGACTGGAGGCGTTGGATGGGGAATGTCTGGCGAGGAGATCGGTGGCTTCAGATTTAGGCCTGATGGATCATGGGGTGGTGCGGCTGTTTGTTTTTGATCGGAGGTTTGGGTTTGCGTAGAACGAAGACGAGACATGATGTAGAAGAAAATATAATACGGGTCTGGGGTTTTAATTTCAGTATTCAAGGCCGTATATTTTTAAATCAAAGTAATATTGAGATTGAACTATTAATAAAGAAATTAAGTGTTTAATTAAAAAACGTACGCAAAAATATTAATAACTTTTTGTTATGTTATTAGAATTCGACAAAACAAGTTGCAACTGAATCATGGCAACGAGCACAACATTATAGAGCTAATTTGGACAGAATTGGAGACAACAGGAATTCATAGTTAAATTAAACGATTGTTTAATTTAACTATAACCAAACCTCTTAGAGATAAATGAATCAAAGTGAGTATAACTCACTTAGTTTAAACCACTCATATTTTTTATAAGTCGGGATTTATTTTATGTGTTATGGTTGATAATTTTTGTTATATGCTGAATGTTAAAACGTTCGTTTACTTTAAATGCAATATAATTGTTATTTTAACGATTATGTTCAAACGAGGTAACTTACCTTGTTGGTTACATTTATAATAATATAAATGTACTAAATTGAAAGATAAATGTTTGAATGTTGTTATTGATTGATTGTTGAATATCATTTCTACTTATTTGAATTGAATGATATTATTTGGTGTAACGTATTTGGATGCAGGGAAAATGTAGTTAGAGGGATCCAACTAGATTCCTCAAATTTATTATTATTATCATGTTACAGTCATATAAAATTTTTAACTAATATGATTGGATGATGGATTTGTTGTTGATTGTTGAATCGTTATTCAACAATTCGTTTGATATTAACTAGTGAGCAGCATTGGTTGGGTAATTGGCAGCAGATGGCTTTAAAATCAATCGTTTTGTAAATGTTGATTTACCATCAGGTGAATTGACAGTAATGAAGTTATTAAATTTATTTTATAACTATAGATATATTTTTAATTTATTGTTTCAAATAGAAATTTATTAAAAAGGAAATAAATATTAATTATTAATTATTAAGTTATAAGTAACTATTAAATGGTTTTAAAAAGCAGGTTCATATTTTAATAAGATTTTATAAGCAAATGAGGAGAAATTAACCTAACAATTAAGAGTTGGATAAATTATTTCCAAGAAACAATTAAATGGAATTATTTAAATTATTTATATTTTTAATTAATTCATAGGAAGGACTGTTTGGAATCGGTTAATGAGATAACCATGATTTGTGTTGAGACCAATTTAGTTGGAATTGATTATTTGATTTATTCACTTTAATAAGTTTTAAAAAAGAAATTTACTATTTATTTAGTTAATAAAGAAGTTAACTACTTTTACGGTAGTTAATAATGAAGTAAATTATTATTTTAATTAATAATAATTTAAGTGAATACTTCCTAAATGAAATCCATTTAAGTAAGTAATCTATTTTGTAATGGAATATAGTTGAAATTTAAAAGGGGTTTATGGATGGGTTTATAATAAACACAAGTTTTTATAACGAAATTATAAAAGAGATTTTAAGCGAATACGATAACTTAAGTTAAATGCTTACTTAATATTGGAATTAAGTAAAAAGAAATCGAGATAAAAGGATTTTATATTAAGCCTGAGCTTTATAAACAAGGTTTATAAAACGAATGTAAAGCTGAAATGTTTATTTTCAATTAGTGTTACTTAATAATGGAATTAAGTAAATGGAATCGAAATGAGATTTTCAAAGCGGGAAATGTTGAATGCATTAGAAAAAGGATTTTTAACTAAAATTGGTAAAGGATTTAGTAATGGGATTTGGTAATAATAAATCCGAGTTATAAAATGAACTGTATAAAAAATTAAATTTAAAACGTAATTTTTATTAAGCTATTACATAATCAAATAATAGTTATAATTGAAAAGGAAATTTTCAAAAGTAAGAAGGTTTTATAAAACCATATTTTAAATTAAATAGTTAAATGGGATTTGTTTGATATTAGGATGAATATCAGTTTTTGAATTACAACGCATATCTATCTTAAGTTTACAACATTGTTGATCAAGCTCTGAGAGGTAAAATAAAATACCCCAACTTAAACGACTTCAACATTATCTGGGAAGGATATTAGTTTTTAATGGTGAAGGTGTTATAAATAGTTTATTGTTCCATATGAGAAATAATAATACAACGCAAATTGCAATATTTGAGAATATATAATGTGTAACGACCCGGGTTTTCGCGACCTTGGTTATCGACACCAAACACGATGTCGACTACTCAAGCATCAAAAATACCGGATAGTCCACGAAATAAATTAGAGGGTGAGAATAGATAAGATAGAAACTTAGAATGGAAGAAGAAGAAGAACATACAACATCAGAGTAAACACGAATCTCACAGCGGAACGAAAAAATATATTTCATAACATAACTTTGAAATAAAACAGTATCTGTATACAATAACATTATTAGAGTATAACTGTAACGACCCGCATTCTACGCATCATAGGATCGTAGAATATTTATTTCTGTCACATACGAAGGCGTATGGTCATGTAACTTTGGGAGACGACTATTGGGGTCATTTCCCATGTTCATGATTTTTCCCGATTTTTAAATGACCATTTTACCCCTAGTTAGCACTGTTTTGGCCATAACTTTTGACTGGAAAGGAATTTTGACCTGAAACCACTTCCATTAGCTCCGGATGATGGTTTCTCTTTCCGTAGAGTGGTCACATTAGTCAAACGGACTCACCGTTTGGGAGATATGGCTGAAACAAGTTTCAGATGGTGAAAAACAGCTTAATTGGGCTTAACCGGGTGATTAGCAGCTAGGCCCAAGGGGAATTTCGGGTTTAGAGGTATAGGAGGACTGATTAGGGTTAGGTTATCACTTTCATTTCAGTTTTGAGCCGCCACAAACCTCCTTGAGACCTTAGTAATGGCTTCCATCCTCTAAAACCACTCCAAAACACATTTTTAGTGAAGATTAAGCCTAAACTACATCAAAGCAAGGCCAAATAGCAACAAAGCAAGGTTGGAGCTGCTGCTATACATAGGAATTCGACCCAAACAGAGAGTATTTCAGATTTGGTGTTTCATTTGTGGCCAAGGTGAGTGATAGCATCATTTTGACACTAATTACAGTTAATTAAGGGTAATTAGTGAAGATTAGCGAATTTATACGTAAATAAATTCTAAAGAAAATTCTTAAAATTCTAAAATAATGTTTTAAAGCTCTGTTAGAAATTTGGGCTAATTTCGATGTGTTTTGCTAATCGTATGTTTAAACATGATTAAGAGGGATTATAGGAAAATGTGAGGTTTTAGCCACTTTTGATCCATTTTGGTTCATTTGAATTGTTGTTATGTGTTTGTGGTTGTTCTTACATGTTGTTATGACTATTTGACATGAATTGTGATTGATTAGAATAGTTAGATTTGTCAAAAACGTCGTCGAACGGTGTAAACAAGTTGCTGGAAAAGTTGCAGAAAGTTGTGCAGGGCTTCGGATCGGATCGGATGGGGGCTCGGATCGGATATGTGAACTGGGCGAGAAACCCGACCCGAACCGGAGTTTGGCACATAGGAGGCTTGGCAAGAAGGAAGGCCGTTTGCTTAGAGTTGGAGTGGATAAGGGGATCGGATCGGAAGGATAATTGGAGGCCAGATCGGATCGACTTGGAGACGCAGGGCTCGGATCGGAAGTAAACATTTGGGAGAACTAGCAAGAGGGAAGGCCACGCGGATCAGATGGCAAGGAGGGATCGGATCGGAATACGTGAAGAAATGAGGGAGCAGATCGGAGCACTGGAAGGAAGGACACCCGACCCGACCCGGAGGAGGACACCGACCCGACCCGAAGTGGAGCACCCGACCCGAACCGAATGGAAAGCTGACTAGGAAGGAGGACCGAACCGAACCGACGAGGGTAATGACCACCGAACCGAACTGTATTCTAGGGCTGCTACTGCACGACAACTCTTCTGAAGACCCACTCCAATTCGATCAAAACCCGAGATGCAAAGGAAGTCCAAATGAGGAGCTTTGACTCAGGATCCAGCTGGGAACCAATGAGTGGGCTTCATGGTTGGGCTTTGCTGCGGGACGCGTGCCAAGGGGTTATCGACGTCTATAGCTTTGGACCACTATGGTAGGAGGTACGAAGGCGGATTCAGGGCCATTATGGCATCGGTAGAACCAAGGGCTACGATCAATGAAGTGGGTCATTGAAATGTTTGGTCATGACTCCATATGTTTAGCTTGGTCATAGCAGGGTTTCTACAAGTCGGGATTCGTCGTTACCTCAGTTTGTCTAGTATTCCAAGGTGGTAGGTGTCGTATAGCTTTACGCACTGAGTGAGGGATGTGAGGATGGTTGATTTGGTTGCTATCATTATGACATACACACCCCAACCCCGTATTCTTTACACTGTTCATTATGGCACCTTGGAGTATTGTACGGTATATGGTACTAACTCTTTGGTTGCAGGTCCAGGTTCAGGTATGGTTTAGTATACCTGTTATTACTCTGTTTAGATGCTTATCGCTCATACCAGGCTTTATGTCTGACCCAGAGTTTTATGTCTCTTCTTATTACTCTGGGTGCTCACACGAGCAAACTAGAGACAGGTTAGCTGGTGATGCACGGGTAGATGATCCGGAGACGAGCAGGAGGCTTCCACGTAATATATATAGTATTCTCCCTGTGTTGTTGAAGATCACTGCTTGGGCATTGGTGGTGCATCTTCTACTTTAGTTTTCCTTTGTTAGAGACAGTAAATTTGGAAAGTTGTAATAAGCTGTATTTGGATTTCCGCTGCTCTGATGTTGACATTGATTATTAGTTATCAGCTTATGTACTGTCTCACCTGTTTTATGTCAAGTATGTTATTATTATATTTTATTCCATGCGCTGTGAGACATTCTACAGGTTCCTTGATTAGTTCATTCTCTTCTTTCTTTTCTCATGACGACCGTCCCGTGCTAGTTGGGCATGTGTACAGCGCACTTCCGGAGGAAATGCAGGCTGGTGCGGGGCGGGCCGTCACACTTGGTATCAGAGCTCTAGGTTGCGTAGTTAACCTAGGGAAGTTATCAGGGAGAGATAATATACGTATACGAGAGAGCGTATTTGTGATTATTTTGGTTTTCAAAAGCTACATATATACTATTAGTAGTATAAGGATGAAGTCGTACTGCACTAGCACCACTATGGAGTCGTTAATCGTTTCCTTTTTCAGATTGACGATGAGCCGATATGTTAGAGGTACCGGTAGGGGAGCCAATAATGAGAATGCTGCTGACATGAGGACGATGTTTACTGACCTCATGAGAGAGATGCTTAGAGATGTACAGAGGGCAGCTCCTAATGGTGGAAATGGTGGTGGTCCAATGGTGCAGGCGCCAAGAGTCGACTTCGCCAAGCTGAATAAGGATTATACTAGCCTTGGTGGGAAGCCGTTCCACGGAACGGAGTCGGCCACGGATGTTCAGGATTGGTTGGATAGTTGTGAACGTATCTTCGAGGATTTGGGTATCGAGGATGCAATGAAGAGAAAGCTAGCGTCCCGTCAGCTGCGAGGGCGGGCAATGAATTGGTGGAATGCTATAAAGGCAGCTACTCCCGAAGATCAGATTACTTGGGAGCAGTTTAAAGCTCGCTTCAGTGAGAAGTTCATTCCAGCTGCACAGAAATCAATGCTGTTTAAGAAATTCTTGGAGCTCAAGCAGAATGGCAGAGCAGTCTCGGAATATATTGCTGAATTTGACACTTTGTCAAAATATGGGTTATCTCTTATTGATACTGCCGAGAAAAAGAATGAGAAATTCATAACTGGTTTGGATCAGTACTTGGGGGAAAAACTTATTAACCACATCGATGAGACGTTTGAATCGATTGTGGGGAAAGCATTAAGATCAGAAAGTCTCTACCCTAAGTCGAAGACTGAGGTTGCATCTGCAGAAGAGCCAAAACCACAAGCAAGTGGTGGAGGCAAGGGTGGTTCCCAGAATAAGAGAAAGCAGAGTCAGACTAAGGATGGCCAGAAGAAAAAGAACAAACAAGATGTTGAGTGCTTCAGCTGTGGTAAGAAGGGCCATTATGCTAGTAATTGTCGGGCCAAGCCAGCGGATAGGAAGTGCTTCAACTGTGGCCAAATGGGACATCACAAGGACAAGTGTCCACAGCCCCCTAAGGAAAAGCAAATGGTGAAAGCATACGCCCTTAATGCTATTTCTTCTTCGTCGAATGCCCCAACAGCGGCGGAGAAGGGAAAGAATGTCGTCATTCAAGGTATGCTTTCTGTTTATGATGTTCCTGTTAGAGTTTTGTTTGATACCGGAGCTTCCAGTTCTTTCATATCTAGTGACCTGGTAGATAGGTTGGGATTGGAGCCCGAGATTGTCGATAGACCTTTAGTAGTGACGAACCCGATTGGTGGTTCGACTAGCCTTAGCATGATTTGTCGCAATGTGGTCTTATCGAGTCATGGATGCATGTTTGTTTGTGATTGCTTTGTTTTGGGCTTTACTGGGTTTGGCATTATTTTGGGAGTAGATTGGCTCCAAAGATACGGGGTGGTGGTAGACTGTGAGGGCTTTTTGGTGACAGCTAGAGCGGATGATGGGCGGAGGATAGTGTTTGGTGGTCTACCCAGTGAGGGGGTATTGGCTAGTTTTCTAAACTCCCTCGGCATTCCGCATAGTGAGTTGTCAGGTTTGCCCGTGGTTGGCCAGTATCCGGATGTTTTCGAAGAAGTGACCGGACTTCCACCACACCGAGAGATTGAGTTTCGTATTGATTTGGTAAAAGATGCCAGGCCTATAGTGATGCCACTTCGTCGTATGGCACCAAGAGAGCAGCGAGAGCTCGAGGTGCAAGTCAGCGATCTTTTGAAGAAGGGATTTATCAGAAGGAGTGTTTCTGAATGGGGAGCACCAGTTGTGTTTGCTACCAAGGCGGATGGTTCCCTTCGTTTGTGTGTAGACTACCGCGAGTTGAATAAAGTGACGAGGAAGAACAAGTATCCTCTACCGCGGATAGATGATTTGTTCGATCAGTTGAGTGGCGCGAGAGTATTTTCTCTGTTGGATCTCGCGACAGGTTTTCATCAGCTTAGAGTGGAAGCTGAGAGTATAGCTAAAACGGCATTTCGGACGCCGTCTGGGTTTTATGAGTGGTTGGTCATGCCATTCGGGCTGACCAATGCCCTAGCGTATTTTGTGGATCTTATGAATAGGGTATTCAGAGATCAGTTGAATAAGTTTGTCCTTGTGTTCGTTGATGATATTTTGGTCTACTCAAGGACAGAGGAAGAACACAAGGGACATTTAAGAATAGTGATGGAGGTGTTGAGAAAACACCAATTGAAAGCAAAGTTTTCGAAGTGTCACTTCTGGAAGAGGGAAGTGAGGTTCTTGGCCCATGTTGTATCAGAGAATGGTATTGCCGTGGACCCGGCAAAGGTGGCTACGGTACAGGATTGGCCTACGCCCAAGAATGCAACAGACGTAAGAAGTTTCTTGGGGTTAGCGGGATATTATCGTAAGTTTATCCAAGGTTTCTCCAAGTTAGCAGCACCATTGACCCAGTTGACCAAGAAGAACCAAGCTTTTGTCTGGGATGAAAGGTGCGAGAATGCATTCAAAAGTCTAAAGGACAAGTTGACAAGCGCACCAGTGTTAGTCATTCCTAAGGGGGATGAAGAGATGACGGTATACACGGATGCTTGTGGTACCGGACTGGGTGCTGTATTGATGCAAGGCGGTAGGGTTGTAGCTTACACAAGTCGGCAATTGAAACCGCACGAGAGAAGATACCCTACCCATGATTTAGAGTTGGCAGGAATCGTGTTCGCGTTAAAGATGTGGAGACACTATCTCTTGGGAGAAAGATTTGAGCTGTTTACAGATCATAAGTCGTTAAAGTATCTCTTCTCTCAGAAAGATCTGAATCTCCGTCAGCAGAGATGGTTAGAGTTCTTAGCTTCCTATGATTTTGACATCGCATACACACCAGGAAAGGGCAATGCGGTGGCTGATGCATTGAGTAGAAGACATGCCAGCTTAGGGGCTATGTTCTTTGAATGGAAGCAACTGGAGTTTATCGCGGGGTTTGATTTCAGACCAAAGTGCGAATTGGATCCAGAAATGTTAGCAAGTTTGACGATCAGACCCACTTTGATTGAGCGGATCGGCTCTAGTCAGAGGGACGATCCTAACATATTGGAAATCATCTCCAAGTCAGAGATGGGTATCGATGAGGAGATGAACAAGTATGGGCTTGATCGAGATGGATGGCTTAGAAAGAATGGAAAGCTTGTTGTACCCAATGTCAATGGATTGAGAGATGAAGTGCTTAAAGAATGTCATCACTCAAAGTTGACTATACATCCCGGTGGTAATAAAATGTATAGAGACATGAAACAGACTTACTACTGGGAAGGAATGAAAAGAGACGTTGGGAAGTTTATATCCAAATGCATGAATTGCCAGCTAGTTAAAGCCGAGCAAGAGAAGCCTAGTGGTTTGCTACAGCCCTTAGAAATTCCCGAATGGAAATGGGAGCAAGTCTCGATGGATTTCATCGATGGTTTACCAAGGACTAGATCGGGATATGACAGCATTTGGGTAATTGTAGATCGACTGACTAAAAGTGCAAGGTTTATACCAGTCAAATCGACCAGAACGGCAGCTAAGTTAGCAGAATTGTATATGAAGTGGGTAGTGAGACTTCATGGAGTACCTAAGAGCATTGTGAGCGACCGAGACCCGTTGTTCACTAGTGGGTTTTGGAGGAGCTTACAAGAGGCTCTAGGGTCAGAGTTACATCTCAGTACCGCATATCATCCTCAGACCGACGGTCAGACGGAGAGGGTGAACCGTATTTTGGAAGATCTCTTGAGAGCATGTATATTGGATTTTGGTGGATCATGGGATGACCATTTGCATCTAGTAGAGTTTGCATATAATAATAGTTACCAATCCAGTATCGGTATGGCTCCATTTGAAGCTTTGTATGGAAGACCGTGCAACTCACCATCATGTTGGATAGAGACTGGCGAGAAGTTTATGCTTGGACCAGATGTGGTGAGGGAAACTTCAGATAAAATCAAGATCATTCAACAACGAATGAAGGCAGCCCAGGATAGGCAGAAAAGTTATGCTGATAAGAGGAGAAGAGACTTAAAATTCTCCGTTGGCGACTTGGTGTTTGTCAAGATTTCTCCGTTGAAGAGCGTAATACGATTTGGCAGGAGAGGCAAGTTGGCACCAAGATTTGTTGGCCCATTCCCTGTTCTTGAGCTAGTCGGGAATTTGGCATATAGAATTGACTTACCGGAGAAGATGGCGGGAGTTCACAACGTATTTCATGTTTCCCAACTAAGGAAGTTCGTTCACGACTCAGATATGACTATTTCACCTGATCAGTTAAAGGACTTCGAAGTAGAACCCGAGGCGGTTGGGAACCGCAAGCCGTCCCGTATTGTCGAGCACGACATGAAGCAACTTCGAAGGAAGGCGGTGAAGCTAGTCAAGGTACAGTGGAGCGTGGACGAGAGTGATTGTACTTGGGAGACAGAGGAGGACATTAGGAAGACACACCTAGAACTCTTTGCCTGGTAAGATTTTGACTTTGATTTAGTTTTCCGCATGCTAGGATAGGCTTGTTTGCTTGTTTTGTATGTTTGATTGTTGTACTTGGCTGTTAGGCATGCGGGATCCTTTGTATGTTTTGGGTTAAGGAATTTCGGGGACGAAATTTCTTAAGGGGGGGAGAGTGTAACGACCCGCATTCTACGAATCATAGGATCGTAGAATATTTATTTCTGTCACATACGAAGGCGTATGGTCATGTAACTTTGGGAGACGACTATTGGGGTCATTTCCCATGTTCATGATTTTTCCCGATTTTTAAATGACCATTTTACCCCTAGTTAGCACTGTTTTGGCCATAACTTTTGACTGGAAAGGAATTTTGACCTGAAACCACTTCCATTAGCTCCGGATGATGGTTTCTCTTTCCGTAGAGTGGTCACATTAGTCAAACGGACTCACCGTTTGGGAGATATGGCTGAAACAAGTTTCAGATGGTGAAAAACAGCTTAATTGGGCTTAACCGGGTGATTAGCAGCTAGGCCCAAGGGGAATTTCGGGTTTAGAGGTATAGGAGGACTGATTAGGGTTAGGTTATCACTTTCATTTCAGTTTTGAGCCGCCACAAACCTCCTTGAGACCTTAGTGATGGCTTCCATCCTCTAAAACCACTCCAAAACACATTTTTAGTGAAGATTAAGCCTAAACTACATCAAAGCAAGGCCAAATAGCAACAAAGCAAGGTTGGAGCTGCTGCTATACATAGGAATTCGACCCAAACAGAGAGTATTTCAGATTTGGTGTTTCATTTGTGGCCAAGGTGAGTGATAGCATCATTTTGACACTAATTACAGTTAATTAAGAGTAATTAGTGAAAATTAGCGAATTTATACGTAAATAAATTCTAAAGAAAATTCTTAAAATTCTAAAATAATGTTTTAAAGCTCTGTTAGAAATTTGGGCTAATTTCGATGTGTTTTGCTAATCGTATGTTTAAACATGATTAAGAGGGATTATAGGAAAATGTGAGGTTTTAGCCACTTTTGATCCATTTTGGTTCATTTGAATTGTTGTTATGTGTTTGTGGTTGTTCTTACATGTTGTTATGACTATTTGACATGAATTGTGATTGATTAGAATAGTTAGATTTGTCAAAAACGTCGTCGAACGGCGTAAACAAGTTGCTGGAAAAGTTGCAGAAAGTTGTGCAGGGCTTCGGATCGGATGGGGGCTCGGATCGGATATGTGAACTGGGCGAGAAACCCGACCCGAACCGGAGTTTGGCACATAGGAGGCTTGGCAAGAAGGAAGGCCGTTTGCTTAGAGTTGGAGTGGATAAGGGGATCGGATCGGAAGGATAATTGGAGGCCAGATCGGATCGACTTGGAGACGCAGGGCTCGGATCGGAAGTAAACATTTGGGAGAACTAGCAAGAGGGAAGGCCACGCGGATCAGATGGCAAGGAGGGATCGGATCGGAATACGTGAAGAAATGAGGGAGCGGATTGGAGCACTGGAAGGAAGGACACCCGACCCGACCCGGAGGAGGACACCGACCCGACCCGAAGTGGAGCACCCGACCCGAACCGAATGGAAAGCTGACTAGGAAGGAGGACCGAACCGAACCGACGAGGGTAATGACCACCGAACCGAACTGTATTCTAGGGCTGCTACTGCACGACAACTCTTCTGAAGACCCACTCCAATTCGATCAAAACCCGAGATGCAAAGGAAGTCCAAATGAGGAGCTTTGACTCAGAATCCAGCTGGGAACCAATGAGTGGGCTTCATGGTTGGGCTTTGCTGCGGGACGCGTGCCAAGGGGTTATCGACGTCTATAGCTTTGGACCACTATGGTAGGAGGTACGAAGGCGGATTCAGGGCCATTATGGCATCGGTAGAACCAAGGGCTACGATCAATGAAGTGGGTCATTGAAATGTTTGGTCATGACTCCATATGTTTAGCTTGGTCATAGCAGGGTTTCTACAAGTCGGGATTCGTCGTTACCTCAGTTTGTCTAGTATTCCAAGGTGGTAGGTGTCGTATAGCTTTACGCACTGAGTGAGGGATGTGAGGATGGTTGTTATGGTTGATTTGGTTGTTATCATTATGACATACACACCCCACCCCCGTATTCTTTACACTGTTCATTATGGCACCTTGGAGTATTGTACGGTATATGGTACTAACTCTTTGGTTGCAGGTCCAGGTTCAGGTATGGTTTAGTATACCTGTTATTACTCTGTTTAGATGCTTATCGCTCATACCAGGCTTTATGTCTGACCCAGAGTTTTATGTCTCTTCTTATTACTCTGGGTGCTCACACGAGCAGACTAGAGACAGGTTAGCTGGTGATGCACGGGTAGATGATCCGGAGACGAGCAGGAGGCTTCCACGTAATATATATAGTATTCTCCCTGTGTTGTTGAAGATCACTGCTTGGGCATTGGTGGTGCATCTTCTACTTTAGTTTTCCTTTGTTAGAGACAGTAAATTTGGAAAGTTGTAATAAGCTGTATTTGGATTTCCGCTGCTCTGATGTTGACATTGATTATTAGTTATCAGCTTATGCACTGTCTCACCTGTTTTATGTCAAGTATGTTATTATTATATTTTATTCCATGCGCTGTGAGACATTCTACAGGTTCCTTGATTAGTTCATTCTCTTCTTTCTTTTCTCATGACGACCGTCCCGTGCTAGTTGGGCATGTGTACAGCGCACTTCCGGAGGAAATGCAGGCTGGTGCGGGGTGGGCCGTCACAATAACACTTACAACACAGCGGAAATAACAATAGCTATATAATCCTGAAGCCTCCTGCTCTAGCTCTTCAAGTATCTGTAAATCCCGACTACTTGACTGCCCGTACAATATTGGGCACCCAAGAGTTTAGGGAAAACAAAACAAAATAAACTCTGGGTCAGTCATGTGACTGGTGTGAGTAAACTCAAATCATTTGTTTAAGTTTTAAAATCTTTTTAAAAGAAAGAATAGTCGTAAGATCGATCCACACATAAACACGGATGGTTTTTACCTTACGATAACCCAAAATATTCTTTATATCATGGCTCTTCTGATATTATAATAATGTCCAAATCAAATAAATAAAAATCTAGTAAAAATTCTTGCATTTAACGTTCTACATATATAATATACAATCAAAACCGTGGTCTCTTATTTGGGGAATGAATTCCAACTATGACAAGGTATGGAACCACCTTCCAATAGTGTACCTCTAGAGAGGAATACACTGGGTTCAACAAGAACATCTTGCAACCCGGCCACACATGACCGATCACTCATTTCGCTTGAGTGTATCGAATGTATTATCCCCAACAGTTGGGATCGGCAACCGTTTCCCGAATGGGACAGCATCGACAATAGATTAAAGAAGTAAATGAAACTCTACATCAGGTGACAATACACCCTAATTCGCAGCCAACCACTTAGCCATGCTGCCTGCCCGATTTTTGTCATTTCCCGGTTGTGAGGCTAGAGGCCACGTTTATCTCTGACAGATCACATATTTATTCACTTTGAATGTCACATCGTCATACCCGCCAAATCACAAATTGATTTCCCCAAAAATACAATGTTTATACAGCTAAGAGAAACGAATTCCTCCTCCACCAAATGTAAATACATTTGAAGAGATCAACTTAAGAAATCCATTAAATATACTCTATCAGACATTCTTCCATACAGGTCATCCTAGTACTGGACAAACCGAAGGCACAATTCTGTACATCCATCCTAGGCAATCTCTACCTAGGACTTATACAACAGCCCTTGCACTTTACTCCATCTTCATTTATCTTTGGCATATATGATTTCGCAATGCTTATGCCAATACAGAGTGGTTCTTTGGATAAGAATCCAACCGATCTCCCCATATTAACAATGTAAAATGGTAAAAACTTTGATAGTCGGTGATTTAACTATCAAATGAAAACATGTCCGTGTACAAACAACAATCTTATTCCCAATCGGGATTTCTATTGATCCATCATATATATATATATATATATATTCATATTCCCTTATTTTCTATATTTAGAAAATATATGTTTTGACACTGGAAAACATTTCCATAGTTTATTTACATATCAACAGAACATTTCATTTTCTATGCTTAGAAAATATCTCTGATTATATTTGGAAAACGTTCTCAATGCTCATTTATATGGATTTCAAATGAACATTGTATAAGACCTCGTTCTGACCTCTCAATCCATTTATCGCTTATTTAACTTATTTTATCTCTAATCAATCCTCGCCATCGAACCTCAACTATTCCTTAGTTCATTTTGAAGTCAATCAAGTTAGGGTATAATTACCTCTCACACCTTAATTGAACAACGTTCTTAACCTTGCAATAGATAAAGCTCATCGCTTCAATTTCTACAATCATTTGTTTATGCAAATTCTCGGATTTTAGATTACGAATCCACTTCTTTATAAAAACATTTATTATAACGTTAATGTTATAAACCCTACTTCTGAAATACCTAACTTAACTATCTAACTTTTATTCTTACTTTGAATAATTAACCTAACAACTAATTTATTTATAAATAAATAAATCTTGATTTACAAACCGGAAAGTACATAATACTTTCCCGAATTCGATATAATCGAATTCGACGTAACTCTCTTTTGAGTAATCTCTATTCGATTAACTCCTCTTGAATAAACTATATTCGGTAATATCTCCTTCGAATAAACTATATTCGATTATCTCTTTGAATAAACTATATTCGATTAACTCTTTCGAATAAACTATATTCGATTAACTCTTTCGAATAAAGTATATTCGATTAACTCTTTCGAATAAACTATGTTCGATTAACTCTTTCGAATAAACTATATTCGATTAACTCCTTTGAATAAACTATGTTCGATAACTCATTCTCTCAAATAACTAATATTTGATTGACTCTAATTGATTAACTCTTATGGTTAACTCTATTTCATTAACTCCTATCGAATAACTAATATTCGATTAACTTATATTCAAATAACTATATTTGTTTTGATTCTATCTCGAATAGCTAATACTCGACTAACAAGATTCGATTTACTTGATTTGACTAACCATACTCGACTAATTTGGTTTGACTAACCATACTCGACTAACTTGGTTCAACCAACTCGATTCGACTAACTTGGTTTGACTAACTCGATTCGATTTAACCCTACTCAACTAACTCGATTCGATTAACCATACTCGACTCACTCGATTCGATTAACTCCTTTCGAATACCATATTCGACTAACTCCTTTCAAATAACTACATTCGACTAACTCCTTTCGATTAACTAAAATCGACAAACTCCTTTCGACTAATTAAAATCGACTAACTCCTTTCGATTAATTATAATCGACTAACTCCTTTCGATTACCTAGAACTGACTAACTCCTTTCGATTAACTAGAACCGACTAACTCCTTTCGATTAATTATAATCGATTAACTCGACTCGACTAACCATGTTCGTTTAACTCGACTAATTCGACTCGACTAGCCATATTCGTTTAACTCGAGTAACTCAACTCGACTAGCCATATTCGTTTAACTCGACTAACTCGACTCAACTAGCCATATTCGTTTAACTCGACTCAAATTCGTTTAACTTGACTAACTCGACTAACTTTCGAATACCATATTCGATTTACTAACTTTCGAATACCATATTCGATTTACTCGTTTCGAATAACTAAATTCGATTAACTCCTTCGAATACTAAATTCGATTAACTCCTTTTCATTAACTCTATTTATTTTTCCCAATAAATATTCCTTTATTCTATTTATTTTCTAAATAAATTTTCCTTTATTCCTTTACTCTATTTATTTTCTAAATAAATATTCCTTTGTTCTATTTATTTTCTAAATAAATATTCCTTTATTCTATCCTTCGATTTTATAAATAATTCATTTTCAATAACTCTTTGAAAATTTCTCTTTCTATATCCCAGTATTTCTTATGGTATTTAAAATACCCAATAACAATGATCGATATCATTCAACACACGTAATCAACACAGATTATATATCACATCATATATTACAATACATGAAAAACAGTAAAATAAATGTTGAGGAATCCAGTTGGAATCCTTCGACCTATTTCCCTGCATCCATAGATGTTAAACAATATAATTAACATCAATATAATTTCACTATGAAACATTCTGCTAAACAGAATCAAATTTTTATATATATATATATATATATATATATATATATATATATAAAACCAGATCTATAATTTCAACCAACTACTTAGCAGTTCAACCAAACAGACAACACACAACAATCAATTATCATTTATCAGTTCTAAAAATACGTTATAAAAATATGAACTGATAGAGTTGGTGAGTTTTACTCACATTGGACGATCATCGCTAATAGCGATAACCATCGCTTGATTCAGACGGACAATTTATTTTACAATAAATTGTAATGAGCTCCAATTCACTCCCAGTCAGTTCCAATGTGTAGCCACCGTCCCAACGATCCTAATGGATCCAGTTGTGTTGAATTCCGTTAACATATGAATAAGATACGATATTACGAAGTTAATACACATTATATATAAAATTTATATTTATTCAAAATGTTATCGGGCCTCACCATTATAAAAACCCCGGCCCATTTGTCTCCTGCACCACCCATTATGAACATTAGGGTCTTTCTCTCCCAACTAAAACGCGCTCCAGCTTTTCAACGCAGCCATTACCGACTTTTTCCAAGGCTCTACTCCTCCTTTCTACTTAACAATAGTGCAACTCAAGTTCTACATCTCCTTTGCGATGAACAGTTTCTCACGCCATCATTCTGTGACCAGGCGTCACTTAATACAACGAAATCCCAAAAAGAAATCAAGGCAACTGCCTTTCTCTCCCCTTAATCCCAATACGACCTTAAAATCCAAATCGATGCTTCAAACCTCCATAACTTTGAACCCTAGATAAACTGTTAGCTTCCGCGTTCCTCGAATGTGCATCGCACATTATAAAACTCACATCGAATCGAAGCTCCTTGGTCGATGAATCCATATGTGCACAACATATTATTTATAGGATTCTTCATGAATTTCTTTGGATTTTATTTTGATTTAGAACTTCACGTTTTGGGGTTTCCTGAAGAAGACACACGGCGGATTTTTTTTGACCAGTGTATAAAAAAAATTAGGGTTAGGATGGTATTTACAGGTAGTTTTAATATTTTTTATTCGAATTTTAAATTAATATTTATGCTATCGTTTTTTACATTTGTGTTTAAAAATCCCTGTGACCACATATAACATCCAAAAATCATGAAAATGGGCATGCAGCGACAGTTCGACATTACAGACCTAATGAAACTGGTTTCGTTGAATTCCGACTTCGTTTGCTCACACAGCGTATTTTTAAAGTCAAATTATTGACTATTTTTTAGATAAAAATCCCGCACGGCCACATACTGACCCCAAAAATCACGGAAATTGAAATCTAACAATAATTTGATATTGCGGATCCAACAAAATTAGTTTCGTCGAAAACGGAGTTCGTTTGCAAAACTGGCTATTTTTAAAGCTCTAAGTAACCCATTTAAATATATAAATATATTTAAAAACAATTAAATTAAATATAAATAAATTTATATTATCGTATATATCCACACTAGAATATCATACAATTCCAATTGGATTTATAACTCGATATTTCAAAATTCCCAGTTATATCGATATTCGATTTATATATAAAAATCCTTTTATAATATAAATATATATTTACAAATTTCGAAGGAATTCCATAGCGACTTTTCTAAAATTTGATTTGGATATAAATTAAAATCTACACAATGAAATCCCGATTTTTCTCTTTCATTAGAAAAATATACTTCACCAGCTCCGAACATTTCTTGTTTCACAGAAATCCGATTTAAAACGGACCCTGTACATTCAGTTGAAGTTCGAATCGCCAAATAGCGAACTGCAGCGCCATTTCGAGCTCGATTTTAATTATAATATAATTATACGTTCAAACTTCGTTTAAATAATATATTCGTTAATATAATTCTACTCTATACTGATTATATATATTTTAAATTGTCCAGTTCACATTATATCGTCAATTCACTATTTCCAATTATTTAGAAATTAAATATATTGTTCTATTATTTATATTAATTAAATATTCAATATTATTTAATAGAACAACCATTTAAATCTCTAAACCATTATTTAAATAATTAAATAAATTTATTATTATCCCGTAAAAATACGGGACATTAAATTCTTCCTCCCTTAAAATAATTTCGTCCTCGAAATTGCTAAGATTGGAAACAAACCCTATTGACCGAGTTACAAATCTTTTGTTTACTTCTAAATTTCAGTTTCAACTGAACTAATTTAATTTCAATTAAAATATTAATTAATTCTTATCAACGAAAATTTTCAAAAATCCTGAAAAGTTTCTAACACTCGAAATTTTTGAAAAATTTCGCTAGCACCTCCTTTGTACTGGTCAATAGCTCAAACTCCAACTCGACTCTATGGGCCTTCTCCAACCCAAAAGAAAATCAAACAGCCAAGCGGCTTGTCAATTCGGCTCATAAATCTCATACCATATGAAATATAAACTTATACCTTTTTGTCGGGCATATCATTATATCCTTTCCATCTGTTACCAACTCAGCATATAACAATGTCATCCCAATCAAACTCCAATCACTTTTATCTCCAACACAATCATTCGCTTTTATCCAAGCCAAATATCATTTCAACCTCGAGTTTCATTCTCGATTCCAAACTCTTAATTTGATTATCAAATTACACTTCAAATTCGAATCTCACAAATTCAATTTGTCTCAATATCGTTCTAATTCAATTTCAATGACCACTTAATTGTCTTTATTTTAATTCCAATTGGCTTTTCCCAAATTTCAATTTAGTTTGGTTTTAACTCAAACAATCTTTCCCTGGGAAATTTAAATCACTTAGCTTTTCAAAAATCAAATATCTCTTTTTGGAATTCAAAACAACTTGTTTTCTCAAAACAAAATCAAAAACAAAATCTTTGGTAGTAATCCGTCACTTAGAACTCGAAAATGACACTGGCGATGTGACCATCATCATCAGGGTTATTTTCCAGCTATCGAAGTGAGTTCAATACTATAACAATTTCAAAAATTTATGTTAAAACACTTTTATTTTGAAATCAATTTCAAAACACCATTCACAATGTCGTAAAACAATTTAAAATCTCCTAGGATTTTAAAATTCTCATATATTAACTCCAAATCCATTTACAAACACCTTTCCAAATTTCCAGGGTTTTAATTTCAATCCTGATTTTAACTTCAGATTTAATTCATCTGATTCCGCGTATTTCACTTATATGAATTCCGATTGGTTATTTACATAACCAATTAATTTATAATCTTACTCGATTATAATAACAACCAATATATCCAATATATTATAATTCCAATGTATATATCTTCCCTATATTAAATATACTTTGGGTAAACTTATTTTCATTTACCCTCTTTTCAAAACATATCGTGTCGACCCATCGTATTCAAGTGTTTAGAAACTCCTACCGATACAGTGGATCAAATTGATCGACCAGAACCCATAAACAACTCAACCAATAAATCACCACAATATAAACTATTTTTATATCAAATAACAAATACGTCCACTCGTATATATACACTCAACTCAATCTAGGGTATTTCTAACCCTATCCATACTCAGTCGCGCCATAGAGCCAAGGTAATAATTTAACCTTAAGCTCTGATACCAACTATAACGACCCGGGTTTTCGCGACCTTGGTTATCGACACCAAACACGATGTCGACTACTCAAGCATCGAAAATACCGGATAGTCCATGAAAGAAATTAGAGGGTGAGTATAGCTAAGATAGAAACTTAGAATAGAAGAAGAAGAAGAAGAAGAAGAACATACAACATCAGAGTAAACACGAATCTCACAGCGGAACGAATAAATATATTTCATAACATAACTTTGAAATAAAATAGTATCTGTATACAATAACATTATTAGAGAATAACACTTACAACACAGCGGAAATAACAATAGCTATATAATCCTGAAGCCTCCTGCTCCAGCTCTTCAAGTATCTGTAAATCCCGACTACTTGACTGCCCGTACAAAATTGGGCACCCAAGAGTTTAGGGAAAACAAAACAAAATAAACTCTGGGTCAGTCATGTGACTAGTAGGCTTTTCAGCCATCCCTCATCCCCCAAGCCAGAGGGCTAACCTCACCCTGTGGCTAACAGAGGTACCCCAACTTCATGCTTTACGGCCAGTCTCTCGACTCGACCAACCCGATATATTGCAGGACCTGTAGGGTTAAGAGTATCCCGTTCGCCACTAAACCACGAAGCGAGAACCCCCTATCAGACGTACCAGTTAAGCAACATGGACTGGTGTGAGTAAACTCAAATCATATGTTTAACTTTTGAAATATCTTTAAAAGAAAGAATAGTCGTAAGACCGATCCACACATAAACACAGATGATTTTTACCTTATGATAACTAAAAATATTCTTTATGTCAAGGCTCTTCTGATATTATAATAATTTCTAAATCAAATAAATAGAAATCTAGTAGAAACGCTTGCATCTAACGTTCTACATATATAATATACAATCAAAACCACGGGCTCTTATTTGGGGAATGAATTCCAACTATGACAAGGTATGGAACCACCTTCCGATAATGTACCTCTAGAGAGGAATACACTGGGTTCAACAAGAACATCTTGCAACCTGGACACACATGACCGACCACTCATTTCGCTTGAGTGTATCGAATGTATTATCACCAACGGTTGGGGATCAGTAACTGTTTCCCGAATGGGACAGCATCGACAATAGATTAAAGAAGTAAATGAAACTCTACATCAGGTGACAATACACCCTAATTAGCAGCCAACCACTTAGCCATGCTGCCTGCTCGATTTTTGTCATTTCCCAGTTGTGAGGCTAGAGGCTACGCTTATCTCTGACAGACCACACATTTATTCACTTTGAATGTCACATCGTCATACCCGCCAAATCACAAATTGATTTCCCTAAAAATACAATGGGTATACAGCTAAGAGAAACGAATTCCTCCGCTACCAAATGTAAATACATTTGAAGAGATCAACTTACGCGATCCATTAAATATACTCTGTCAGACATTCTCCCATACAGGTCGTCTTGGGACTGGACAAACCGACGGCACTATTCCGTACATCCATCCTAGGCAATTTCTACCTAGGACTTATACAACAGCCCTTGCACTTTACTCCATCTTCAATTATCTCTGGCATATATGATTCCGCAACGCTTATGCCAATACGGAGTAGTTCTTTGGATAAGAATCCAACTGGTCTCCCCATATTAACAACGTAAAATTGTAAAAACTTTGATAGTCGGTGATTTAACTATCAAATGAAAACATGTCCGTGTACAAACAACAATCTTATTCCCAATTTGGATTTCTATTGATCCATCATATATATATTCATATTCCCTTATTTTCTATATTTAGAAAATATATGTTTTAACACTGGAAAACATTTCCATAGTTTATTTACATATCAACAGAACATTTCATTTTCTATGCTTAGAAAATATCTATGATTATAATTGGAAAACGTTCCCAACACTCATTTATATGGATTTCAAATGAACATTGTATAAAACATCATTATGACCCCTCAATCCATTTATCGCTTATTAATTTATTTTATCTCTAATCAATCTTCGTCATCGAACCTCAACTATTCCTTAGTTCGTTTTGAAGTCAATCAAGTTAGGGTATAATTACCTCTCAGACCTTAATTGAACAACGTTCTTAACCTTGCAGTAGATTAAGCTCATCGCTTCAATTTCTACAACCATTTGCTTATGCAAATTCTCGGATTTCAGTTACGAATCCACTTCTATACAAGAACATTTATTATAACGTTAACGTTATAAACCCTACTTCTGAAATACCTAACTTAACTATCTAACTTTTATTATTACTTTGAATAATTAACCTAACAACTAATTTATTTATAAATAAATAAATCTTGATTTACAAATCGAAAAGTAAATAATACTTTCCCGAATTCGATGTAATTGAATTCGATGTATAACTCTCTTTTGAGTAATCTCTATTCGATTAAGTCCTCTTAAATAAACAATATTCGATAATATCTCCTTCGAATAAACTATATTCGATTAACTCTTTCGAATAAACTATATTCGATTAACTTTTTTGAATAAACTATATTCGATTAACTCTTTCGAATAAACTATATTCGATTAACTCTTTTGAATAAACTATATTCGATTAACTCCTTTGAATAAACTATATTCGATGACTCGTTCTCTCGAATAACTAACATTCGATTGACTCTAATTGATTAACTCTTATGGCTAACTCTATTTCATTAACTCCTACCGAATAACCAATATTCGATTAACTTATATTCGAATAACTATATTTCTTTTGACTCTATCTTGAATAGCTAATACTCGACTAACTCGATTCGATTTACTTGGTTTGACTAACTAGATTTAACTAACCATTCTCGACTAACTTTGTTTGACTAACCATACTCGACTAACTTGGTTCGACCAACTCGATTCGACTAACTTGGTTTGACTAACTCGATTCGATTTAACCCTACTCGACTAACTCGATTCGATTAACCATACTCGACTCACTCGATTCGATTAACTCCTTTCGAATACCATATTCGACTAACTCCTTTCGAATAACTACATTCGACTAACTCCTTTCGATTAATTAAAATCGACTAACTCCTTTCGATTAATTATAATCGATTAACTCCTTTCGATTAACTAGAACTGACTAACTCCTTTCGATTAACTAGAACCGACTAACTCCTTTTAATTAATTATAATCGATTAACTCGAGTCGACTAACCATGTTCGTTTAACTCGACTCGACTAACCATGTTCGTTTAACTCGACTTGATTAGCCATATCCTTTTAACTCGACTAACTCGACTCGACTAGCCATATTCGTTTAACTCGACTAACTCGACTCGACTAGCCATATTCGTTTAACTTGACTAACTCGACTAACTTTCGAATACCATATTCGATTTACTAACTTTCGAATACCATATTCGATTTACCCGTTTCAAATAACTAAATTCGATTAACTTCTTCGAATACTAAATTCGATTAACTCCCTTTCATTAACGCTATTTATTTTTCCCAATAAATATTCCTTTATTCTATTTATTTTCTAAATAAATATTCCTTTATTCTATTTATTTTCTAAATAAATATTCCTTTATTCTATTTATTTTCTAAATAAATATTCCTTTATTCTATCCTTCGATTTTATAAGTAATTCATTTTCAATAACTCTTTGAAAATTTCGCTTTCTATATCCCAGTATTTCTTATGGTATTTAAAATACCCAATAACAATGATCGATGTCATTCAACACACATAATCAACACAGATTATATATCACATCATATATTACAATATATGAAAAACAGTAAAATAAATGTTGAGGAATCCAGTTGGATTCCTCCTACCTGTTTCCCTGCATCCACAGATGTTAAACAATATAATTAGCATCAATTTCATTTCACTATGAAACATTTTGCTAAACAGAATCAATTTATATAAATATATTTATATTTATATATAACCAGATCTATAATTTCAACCAACTACTTAGCAGTTCAACCAAATAGACAACACACAGCAATCAATCATCATTTATCAGTTCTAAAAATACGTTATAAAAATATGAACTGATAGAGTTGGTGAGTTTTACTCACATTGGACGATCATCGTTAATAACGATAACCATCGCTTGATTCAGACGGACAATTTATTTTACAATAAATTGTAATGAGCTCCAATTCACTCCCAGTCAGTTCCAATGTGTAGCCACCGTCCCTACGATCCTAACGGATCCAGTTGTGTTGAATTGCGTTAACATATAAATAAGATATGATATTATGAATTTAATACACATTATATATACAATTTATATTTATTCAAAATGTAATCGGGCCTCACCATTATAAAAACCCCGACCCATTTGTCTCCTGCACCACCCGTTATGAACAGTAGGGTCTTTCTCTCCCAATAAAACGCGCTCCAGCTTTTCAAGGTAGCCATTACCGACTTTTTCCAAGGCTCTACTCCCCCTTTCTACTTAACAATAGTTCAAACTAAATTATCCTCAATTCTTAACTTCGAAAACGCTTTCAAACTATACCGGTTTTGTGCAACTCGAGTTCTTCATCTCCTCTGCAATGAACAGTTTCTCACGACATCATTCTGTGACCAGGCGTCACTTAATACAACAAAATCCCAAAAAGAAATAAAAGCAACCGCCTTTCTCTCCCCTTAATCACAATACGACCTTAAAAATCCAAATCGATGCTTCAAACCTCCATAACTTAGAACCCTAGATACAGTGTTAGCTTCCGATTTCCAAGAATGTGCATCGCACATTATAAAACTCACACTGAATCGAAGCTCCTTGGTCGATGAATCCATATGTGCATATCATATTATTTATAGGGATTTTCACGTATTTCTTTGGATTTTATTTTGATTTAGAACTTCACGTTTTGGGGTTTCCCGAAGAAGACATACGGTGGATTTTTCTTTGACCAATGTGTAAAAAAATTTAGGGTTAGGATGATATTTATAAGTAGTTTTAATATTTTTTTATTCGAATTTTAAATTAATATTTATGCTATCGTTGTTTACATTTGTGTTTAAAAATCCCTGTAATCACATATAACATCCAAAAATCATGAAAATGGGCATACGACTACAGTTCGACATTACAAATCCAACGAAACTGGTTTCGTCGAATTCCGACTTCGTTTGCTCACACAGCATATTTTTAAAGTCAAATTATTGACTATTTTTCAGACAAAAATCTCACACGGCCACATACTGACCCCAAAAATCACGGAAATTGAAATCTAACAATAATTTGATATTGTGGATCCAACAAAATTAGTTTCATCGAAAACGGAGTTCGTTTGCAAAACTGGCTATTTTTAAAGCTCTAAGTAACCCATTTAAATATATAAATATATTTAAAAACAATTAAATTAGATATAAATAAATTTATATTATCGTATATATCCACACTAGAATATCATACAACTCCAATTGGATTTATAACTCGATATTTCAAAATTCCCAGTTATATCGATATTCGATTTATATATAAAAATCCTTTCGTAATATAAATATATATTTATAAATTTCAAAGGAATTCCATAGCGACTTTTCTAAAATTTGATTTGGACATAAATCAAAATCTACATAATAAAATCCCGATTTTTCTCTTTCATTAGAAAAATATACTTCACCAGCTCCGAACGTTTCTTGTTTCATAGAAATCCGATTTAAAACGGACCCTGTACATTCAGTTGAAGTTCGAATCGCCAAATAGCGAACTGCAGCGCCATTTCGAGCTCGATTTTAATTATAATATAATTATACGTTCAAACTTCGTTTAAATAATATATTCGTTAATATAATTCAACTCTATACTGGATTATATGTATTTTAAATTGTCCAGTTCACATTATATCATCAATTCACTATTTCCGATTATTTCGATATTAAATATATTATTCTATTATTTATATTAATTAAATATTCAATATTATTTAATTAAACAACCATTTAAATCTCTAAACCATTATTTAAATAATTAAATAAATTTATTATTACCCCATAAAAATATGGGACATTACATAATGGTATTTCCAAAATAAAAGGACTCGGGACTATATAATAAGGTTTTCAATGTAAAGGAAAATAAAAGGAGATTGCATGAAAATATAACGATATTTCAAGGTAAAAGGAAATGAAAAGTCGAGTTTTGAAATAGGTTTATTCTATATGAATAATTATTGGTTATTGTTTTTATGTAATGAAATAAAAGAGATTTTGTAGCGATGTTTTAGGAGTAATAAGTTGAATTGATTTCCTAATTGTAGATAATGAGTAATGATGTAGCAAATGTGTTGAAAATGATAGTAGGATAGAGAATGTGATATGATTGTAGGATATTTTCCTAAGTATTAAAACAAAATAGTTTTGAGAATAATCTTATGTTAAATGAGAAGTGAATTGCTATGTTCGCAATATTGGAAAGGTTTATAAGTTTTAAATTAATCATTCATTAATTAATTTTAATTAAAAAGCCAAGAATGTCGAAAACTAAACTAGTAAATCTGTTTTTATTTTCATGATTGAATGGTTGTTTATTTGATAGTTAAATAATCGACTATCAAACCTGGCCTATACGATAGTTGGTACAGAAAGACCGGCATCTAATTTATATTCGAAAACCATTCTGAACCAGCAAATACGTGAAAGATGCTAAGTGAAGACGGAGTAAATGAAGACCGTGGATCTTCATAAGCAGAAGGGATACTTGATAATTTTTCTAGAGCGCAACTAGAGGTTTTTTATGGTAATTCGATCATGGTTGAAATCTGCGGATTTGCAGGCACTATTCGCTAATGATCCACAGGTAATTGAACGATGTGATAGTACGATGCCTTCTATTTGTCCAGTCCCAGGACAACTTGTATGGATAGATGTCTGACAGAGTATTTCCAAAGGGGTCACGTACGTTGATTTCCTCAAACATGTTGTTGTTGGTGGCGGAGAAGACACCTTCTCTTAGCTTAACACCTAGAGTATTTTTGTGGACATCAATTATTGATTTCTGGTAGATTTGGCGATGTGGCATTCAATGTGAATGAAGACGTGACATTTTATAAAAGGTAATAGTAATCTCAAGCCTCATCAACCAAGAAATGACAAAAATCGGGCAGGAAGCATGGCTATGTGGGTCGCTCCCATTAGGGTGTATAACCATTTATCTATAGAAATTCATTTCCTTCTTTATTCTATTGTTGATGTCCCTTTCAGAAAATGGTTGTTGATCCCAACAGTTGGTTTTATACATTTGATACACTCAGGCGAAATGAGTGGTCGGTCATGTGTGGTCGGGTTGCAAGATATTCTTATTGAACCTAGTGTATTCCTCTCTAGAAATACACTATCGGAAGGTGGTTCCATACCTTGTCATAGTCGAAATCCAATCTCCGATAAGAGCCCGCAGTTTTTGATTGTATATTATGCATGTAGAGAATCAGAAGCAAGCATTCCGCTAGACTGCTATTTATTTTATTTAGACATTATTATAATGTCAGAATAGATATGATTTCAAAATGCTTTGGTTTATTGTAAGTTAAAAACCATCCATGTTTATGTGTGGATTGGTCTTACAATTACCCTTTTTCTTTTGAAAAGAAATGTTTTTGGACTTTAAAATCAAGTTGGATGATACCTATAAACTTAGTAAGTTTTCTCACTCTAGCTCACCAGACTGATCCTAGCATTTGAAATGCTCGGGTCAAATCGAGTTTTACAGGTTCAGGTTAGGATACTATGGACTTCAGAAGGCGTGATGGAGACGTTTAGATGTATGATATATATTTAGTGTGTATTCCGTAGTGAGTTGTACATGAGGACAGATTGTTATAACTATCCAGATGTAATGAGTATATGTGTACTTTGATGATTGTAAGTATTTATTTCAAGATCTTACCAAAGATTTATTTCTAAATTATATTTTGTTCCACTACGATGTGAGACTCTATGTTATGTTGTTAGTTTGTTTCTTCTTCTGTTCTAATGTCTCTTTTTTCTTATCTAACCCTCTATTTTCTTTCTATTAAATATCTGGTGTTTTGGATACTTAGATTTTGGCAAGTAGTACGGGTTTAAGTATTATTGTCGAAATTCGGGCATCGAAATCATCGAGTCGTTATAGTTTAGACAAAGAAAAATTAAGTGGGAAATTCAAGAACTTAAATTTTGGTGTCTTGGAAATGATTTTCAAATTTATAAAAGTAATAATAATATTACTTGGAATAAATTTTGTTAAGTATAAAAAAATTTAAAACATAAATTTTATGAAAATTTTATTGAATCTATCTTTCTTTGGATAGTTTTGAAGAGGGAGTCTCGATTTGTTTCTTGGTAACTTGAATAATCTTCTAAGTACGATCGGACCTTTGCTTAGGCGAATGCTATAGAGCGCTTAGTAAATTATGCATTTTATCATTGTACGATCGGGACATGTTAAATTTGAATGAATCCAAAGCAAAGTAGATAATAAATACTTTGAAAGTATGTATAATTTTGTTTAAAATTTTGAACTTTGAAATGTAAAGTATTTTGAATTAGTAAGTTCGAGCGAATCAAAAGTAACTTAAAAATGGGTAGGAGATGTGTTCGGATGGTAAACACCGCTCTTAAGTATTACTTTTCTTGGTAAGGGAATGTAAGATACTATCTAGTGTACCCAGTTCCTAAGTATTATTTTGGTGTTACTTGGGCTATATATATTTTTCTATGGTTAAATTATACATATTTTGATTTCAAATATGAATTTGAAATAAAATCCGATATTTTGGACTTGAGTTTTCTTAAGAGGCTCGTAATTTTTGAATAAAAAATGAATCAAATATGGGTATATACCCTCAGGATGTAGTAAAGCATTACATATGTCAGATCAAAATTAGTTTTTGTGGAAAGTTAACATAAATTATTTTAGCAAGTATAGAATTGGTATTAGTATAACCCATAAAATGAATTTGTATTTTGGAAGTAAATCATTTTACTTTTTGCATAATTTGATCGTTTGTATTCGGATACATGACTTTAAGGGGTTTTTACATCATTTCAAATTAGCATTTATCACTCAATTCTTGAATGCGAACACTTAGTGAGGATTTTTGATATGGAACTAAAAGTTTTCTATCATGGTATTACAGCTATGTAAGGAGAATAGAGCTTCCTAAGAAAGAAACCTATTCAGAGTCCGCACTAGAGATATCAAATGAGTGAAGCGAGTTTAAAAGAAAGTGATGTGCTCGAGTAAGATCATAATTGTTTTCTTGAATGATCTATGGACATTTTATAAACATATGTATAGTATTAAAAGTTCTCGTGGTGAAATTTCGGAGATGAGATTCTTTTGAGGGTGGAAGAGTGTAACAACCCCGAATTTTACTGCATTGATTTAGAATATTTAATTAATTTTAAATATTCAAAAATATGTGTTTTATAATTAAAATAAACTATTTTAATTTATATAATATAATGTGAAAAACATTTTTAAATTTGGTTTACAAAAATAAATAGTTTAAAGAAAAACAAAAAATGTGACCGGAAGAATTTTTCAAAAACGCTGATTTTTGGTCACGTAAAAGTTGATTGAAATGTTTCAATAAATACTTTTAAAATACAAGGACAAATAATTAAAGAGTGATTAATTAAATAAATTAGTACTAAACAAAGTACTAATAAAGTTTACTTAAGAAAAGTTAGTTTGACTTTTCTTTTTGGAAAAAGGTAAAAAATAAAATGGAAAAAAGGACTAATATATCACACTTTACAACTAAGGCTTATACTAAGGAGTGTCGTGTTGTCAAAAAAAATTAAAGTGGGTACTGAAGTGTATTTTAAGGTAAGGAAGGAGGTGGAGTTGATGATGTGTCAAAAAAATGGAGAAGGGTATGTACTTAATGCCAAAATGGTAATTTTCTAAGCTTATATTATATAAAACTAACTTTAACTCTCCTTCCCTATTTCATTTTATACCTTTTCAAACTTCTCCTTTTTGTTTCCTATGCTTTTCAAAGTTTTAAAAACCTTTTAGTGGCTTCCAATTTTTTTTTTCTATGTTTAAAAACTTGTTCCTTTTCTCTTTAACTCTTAAAAACTTGTTCTAACCGCCTTCTTCCTACACCCTTTTCTCTTCAAAACAACCACATACACCTCCAAGATAGCCCATGGCTGAACCATAAAGAGCCAAGGATGATCCAAATCACATTTTTATTTATGAAAATGTTGAGATCTAGGCTTGTTTGTGATCTTGTGAGAGTTTTGGCTAGTTTAAGGTGAAAAAGCTCACATTTTTACTTGTGTTTTAACCTTAACTTGTTTTTAAATTTATATTTATGTTTATGGTAAATTCTTATGATTTAATGATGTTTATTATGTTATTAATTGATGTATGCAAGTATATTACTTGTATGTCGTTTGGCTTGAAAGTTACAAAAAGTTAGTAAGAAAATTCATTAGAATTTGCGAGTTTGTATCTTTAACCATGGATTGATGTTTGGATATGGGTGCTTATGTTATACTCATGTATATTAGTTGTTGTAATCGTTATTTAATGTCGAGAGTCTTGAATCTTGGATTTTGATGTTGATTTGAGATCTTTTGGAAATGACGACCCGAAATCCCCCTTACGGGAAAGCCCAGATTGAGTTGAGGACAAAACTAATCGGAACGCAAACAACAGAACATTTCAATGCTTATTACAACAATTTACGTCAGAGTACAAGAATATAAAAGAGTATGAATAAATATTATACATCAGAAAAATTCAATATCAAAGACTAAAATTACATAACAACGGAAAAATAATACATAACACAACTGAAAAAGATACATGGATACAACGCTTTCCGAATATAGCTCCAGCTGTAAATCCAGGATCCTAGAAAAGAAATATCTGCAAAAACACAACTATTAGCTGCCTGTGTGGAAAATAGGGGCACCCAAAGTTTATGTTAAAACAATAAACTCCAGGTCAGTCATGGGACTGGTGTGAGAACTAAAACAATTATTTAAAACTTTACTTTAAAAATAAAGTAAATCAAGGGACCACGCTGTATAACACGGAATGGATTTCCTCCCAAGAGTACCAGTGCATAAAACAGTTTAGAATTAATAGCACAATGCTTTTTGAAAAATGAAGCTATTATAAGACTCAGGTCCCATCACACAATGCAACGTAAGCCGGAGGATAGAGTTTTACCTTATAATAGCCAACCATGCTTAGTACGTTTAAAACAAATAACTTTGTATTACTATAAATGTATAGTGTATACAACAACTTCACATATAAATGTATCAATCATAGATGTCATGGGTACCATATATCATGTCGACATACTAGTTCTGCAATTAAAACCGAAAAGTCACGTATTGGAAATTGGATTTCGTCATGAGTCAAGGCAAGGGATGTACTCCTTAGCAATTCGAGACACTCTAGCAAAGGCCTCAGCATTCCTCACAAGGAACCCTGGATCCTGCAGGGTCGGTCCACACTTACGTTAGTGGATTGGTTATTCCTGAACAAACGTTTCGCGGTTCTATAGGATCTATCCATCGGCTCCGTAGTAACCGATATATCCAAGGCGCCTTGCAATCCATCATCCATATAGGTAAAAATAAATAAATGTCTGGGCTCCATACCATGACACCACCCAAAGATAGAAAGAAATGTCATGCACTCCCAGCGTTCCCTTATCCCGTTTTTGACTCATACCGAGGTGTGACGCTCGCGAATTAACGCTATACACAAAGTTATTCTATTTAAAGTCGTGCTTTGATCATCAACCACAAGACTCCAGTTTTCAACAGAAGGTTTGATCATTTGCATCTCAGCAAGCCACACAGGCAATTCACGTCATGCGACTATGTCTATCGATATATAACCTCTAAGCTTGTACGTCTTAGAGAAGGGTGTTAAGCAAGAGAATATATTCTCCGCCACCAAACAGATATATATTTAATAGAAATCAATCAACACAGGATAAAACCCAATGTCAGACACACATCCATTTACTAGTTCGTTCTGGGTCTGAACGAAACCGGAGGCACCTTGTTACTTGTCCCATATGTCCAATACAGGAGAGAGGTCCTCACATATGCGGTCGACCTCCAAGTACGTCTGGACGATCACCACTTATTACCTTGTTTTGGGTGTACATCCCAATCAAGACATCAGTAATCATCCAAACAATGTGAAGACCTCTGGTCTTCAACCACCATCTTCATCGTCGACTTATCGTCGAATCAATTATTTAGAATGGGTATAAACCCGGCCTTTCCAAATAATTCATGCATCTTATAATCAAGTGCTATAAAAACACAACATACGCCTCATTCCAATCCAGAATATTTTTTATTCAAATATTCGTTTCACAATTTAAACCAAATTAAGGTTTTCCAAACTTGTTAGGATTAGCGAACCTTACCGAAGTAATCATTTATTACAATTACCAATCCCAACCTATTCATCCCATGGAGATAAACTGGTAGCACTCCATATCTAACACCGTAGTGTTATCGGTAAAATTTAATTACAATTTCATGTTCAAATCTAATTAAAGATTTAACTATCGCTTGGAGAAAAACTGGTGATACTCCATTCTCGATCATTTCATAAATTTGATAACTTAAATTATCACATTCACATTTCAATCTAATTGAAGATTAATTAAAACTCCACTTAGGTTTAATCTTCCAACAATCATTATTTAATGATTATTTAACTTTAGGAAATCAGACATGCCACATCGACAATATACACTGTACCATCGATTTCTGTCGATATATAACCTCTAAGCTCGTACGTCTTAGAGAAGGGTGTTAAGTAAGAGAATAAATTTTCTGCCACCAAACATATATATATTTAACAGAGATCAACAATAAGGTTCAAAATACAATGTTAGACATGTAATCCTGTCTTTAACTGGGTTAAAGAACTAATGTCATTTAAAACACAGTTCACGATAAACCCAAAATCACATTCCATTAACCATGGAATCATTACGGAAAACAAATCAATATATAATCGATGTCAATTTCCGTATCCGACTAATAATATAAATGGAATAATGACAAAGCCTTTTTAAATTTCATATATATTAATAGTCTTCCTCCACAGAAGCTCATTTCGATTATTACCAAATCGAATTCCACTCCATTCCAATTTAATATATTAAATTGGAAAACTTTTCTTCGGAAAATTCCCATTAAATCTTAATAAAAAGATTTATAAATTCCAAATCACATTTCATTGTTAATCGGGTTAAAGAACGAATGTCACTAAAAACACAATTCACAATAAACCCAATTCACATTCCATTTTATTTCAATTATTAAATATAATTGGAAACTCTAATAATCTTAATTAAAAGATTTATTCTTTCCACATGGGGTTTAAGAACAGTGTTATGGAAGACACCATTAACGACAAACCCAAAATCCAATTTAACATTAAATATAAGGCTCAGAATAGAAATTATACCGGCTTATATTCAATATCAAATTCTGAAACCAACCCATATCGTATGGGGAATAACGATATATATCTATCCTCCAAATTCCACCCCGATATCCGTATAGTCATGGAATCCAATATCGAAATATTCCAGAGATGATTTCTATTCAAATCCATTCCAATTCATATATCGGAAATTCCTAGTTAGATTAAAACCATTCACAAATCCAATTTATTTTATTTAAAAATCATGGAATTCCAAATCTAGTTAATAACTAGTTCATTTTGATAAAAATATATATTTTTTCCTTAAAAACGTGGAATTTTTCATCCCAATTCTTTCCAAATCATTTATTATGATTTTACACAAATTAATAATATTTTTAATAATTTTACTAACGCCCGTACAGTCGGTTTCCAATAACGGCCACCGAACTACATCCATAACGACCTTTTCCAAATCTGATTTGGTCATAATTCCAAGTCCAACCGTTAGATTTCAAATCTCTTGTATTCGTTGGAAAGCTCTTTTTTGGTACAAACCCAACGGTTCCGGTTTTAAGAGAATTCGACGGTCGGATAATATCAATTCGAAGTCAATGGTCGAAATTCGCGAACGGTCGCGGTGTGGCGCATTCTATTTAGGCCATTAAATATTTATATAATATATATATTATATATATTTCATCGATTTCCATTTAAAACGTATTTTATAAATTCGGTTATAACTTCGTTTTGAAGCGATTCCAACTTCATTTTCAATTTTGGATAAAACTGAATATTCCGTATCATTATAATATTAAAATGATAATATTTTCAAAATATCAGATTTTGAAATCAATACTTTTCGATATTCATTATAAAATGAATAAAATCGATATATAAAATTGTTCGATAAAATAGCGTTTTATTACTTAACTCGGCTTCATATATTTTTATATTTTCGTGTCCATCCAAAATCAGACATCAAAATCATATTTTGATTCTTCACTGAATATTATTTTAAAATATTTACTAAATATTATTTTAAAATCTTTAATAAATATTATTTTAAAATCTTTACCAAATATTATCTTAAAATATTTACTAAATATTATTTTAAAATATTTGTTATTTCTGAATCGGAATCAAACCCAGTCAATTACCATATAATATGTTTATATGGATTTCATATATCGCATGTATTCAACAATAATGATAAATAATCTTTCAACATTCAAACTTCATCCAGAGTGTATTTTACAACTGTATAAGCATTAAAATAAATAAATAAATGACGCTCATCATAGCCTGTCAACCATCGATTGACATACAACTAAATATTGGGATTAGTGTTTGTCAAATATCATCCCAATACCCATGTGGGTTTTCAAACAACAAATACTGATTATTATTTGTGTAGTTGGGCGATGTGTAAAATTTCTCGTCCCAATCAATATCAGTTAAATGGGTGTACATAAACAAATCATCCGATTTGTAAATGAATATTTATTTTCATTTCAGGAGAATTTTATACCGTTCATATATACATTAAAAATTATATTTTTAATGATAAAATATCTTATTTCAACATTTCACTATTTTATATAGCTCATATATTCAATAAAAATAATATTTTTATTGTTCAAATAGTTTATTCAACACATGAATATTTTATATAGTTCCTTTATACAATAAAAATAGTATTTTGTGGCATGACCCTTGGATCAAAGGTAAATCTTTAATCAACACTCTGGGGTGGGACACTTATTCAGCTTATGGGTGCCCGAATCAAACTGTTAACCACATCATTCAAGACGGCAGATGGAACTGTGATGGTATTCCTTGTAATTTTGCGATGAAGAAGGAAATTGAATTCATGCCTTTATATTTTGATAGAGATTTTGATATATGGAAATGGTCATCAGGCACTGACTTCAAATTAAAAGAAGCATGGAATGCAAGCAGAATATCTGTACCTAAGGTGGAGTGGCACAAAGTGATTTGGGACAAATTATTTCCCCCAAAAGTGTCACACACTGCATACAAAGTTATGCTAAATCGTCTTCCCACTAGAGACAGGCTGTTTAATTGGGGTATTATTCCTATCAATAGCTGCGCCCTATGTGATAATAATGTAGAGACTCATCAACACTTATTTTTCCAGTGTAACTTTGCATGTGAAATTCTTGGATTCATCAAACAGAAATACACTACAAACACACAAGATGAAAGCTTTCAGAGCATAATTACTCACCTGAGCTTGAATTGGGCGGACATAGACGCAAAAGTAAAAGAGTACGGCATTTGCGTAGTTACTGCTTGTTGGTGGATATGGAAGGAGAGGAATAGGCGCATTTTTCAAAACAAAAAGAAATCAGCGACTGAGATTACAAAGCTAATCGAATTCGAAGTCAATTTGATTCTACGCACAAGGGGAAGAAGACTTACAACATCTGCGGTAACACTACTACCTCGTATTGGAGTAGAGGATCGAGTGGATGCGCAGGAACCACGGTCAGCAGCTCAAAACCTAAAGCCGCCATGAACTGCTCGTTGAAGACGAAGCTGGCCGCCATCCCTAATTTGGAAAGTTGCGGTTAAAGTAAAATAATGTATTTAATGATTTCGTTTACCACGTCTGTATAATCATTGCTACTGTGCGTTGTCGAATGTTGACGCGCATCTCTTTTGGGCTGGAATAGGCCTTAATAATATTTACCCAATTTCAAAAAATAAAAATAAAAATAGTATTTTTATTGTTTAAATATTTTATTCACACATGAGTATTTTATATAGTTCCTTTATACAAAAAAAATGGTATTTTTATTGTTCAAATATTTTATTCACAATCAATTTTACAGCCAAAATCCAAATTTCCATAATACAATTCAAACAGACAACCATGATTTGTACAATAAATAGTGTCTGGGGCTTCTAAGCCCAGTCTTCATCCTAGTATATACTTAACTGTAAAATAATTAGATTGAGAAGGAGTTCTCACAATCAGTTTCAACTCCGTCGGTCTTTATTTCTATACTATTTGGATTTAAATTTGCCTGAAATTCAAATTTGCTTCGTTTTTGTCCTAGTCAGTTTCATGTTGAAGAGCTCGGCAAGACGATTCCAATGCTTCTGAAATTGCATGATTCTGTGCTCGTATGACAAAGACATGGTATAATGAACTTTAATTACATTTTAAAGAAAACATAATATATGATTAAATTAATTTTTTATTTTCCAAAATTACCCTTCACCCCGTCATTCTCTTTATGGATCGAAAACTATAACCCACCCTTTACGTGAAACCCTCACCGTCGCTACCTCCCCCTGGCGATCGGAGATCGATCCGCCACCGCCCCTCGACGCACGCCACCGCCACCAACCACCTCTAGCCACCACTCCAAGTTCGACGCCCTAAGCATCACGAAACCCTCCCCCAAACGCGATGGCTTTACACCCCAAATTCGAAAAAACCGCCTCACAAACATCATCACTACCATTGATACCCTAGATCTCACCTAGATCTACATTTTTCACATTGAACTCCCTTTGAATCGATGCATGGATGAGGAAAAAACATAGGAGGAAGATTGGAAAATTTTCGCCATTCGATTTTGGGTGAGAGGCGGCTGAATAGATAATGGGAAATTAGGGTTTTATTTTCCTTATATATATATTTTGTATAATATTTTAATTTGTTTTAAAAGTCCAAACCGTCACGAACTCCAAACAGAACCCAACGTCTATTGCCCCTAGCTAAATACCCCCGTTCCGGACACAATGGGATATGTTTCGTAAGGCAATTCAACTGTTTCAGTCAATTTTTCTTTAAATTAAAATGTAAATCAATATATATTGAATTCAAATGTACACTTTAGTTTACCAGGGCCAAATACGGACTCCAAAAATTCCAAAAAAATAAATCTAGCTATGTTTTGACGATACGGTCCTAACAAAACTAATTTTGTTGAATTGGGTGATCGTTTGAAAATTGGTCATTTTCCAGTCGATTAAATTCAAACTGAAATTACCAAACACATTTAAATTCACCACGCTCACATATTAATTCAAAAAATTATGAAAATTGGAATCTAGCAATAATTTGACATTTCTGATCCAACAAAAGTGGTTTCATAGAAAACGAAGGTCGTTGGAAAAATGGCTATTTTTAAGGGCTATATATTATTTAAAAAATATATAAATTCCATAGCGACTATTTTAAATTTTAAACTAGACATAACTTTTTATTCTTGTTATGAAATCTGAATTTTTCACATTCGTTAGAAAGATATAATTAAATAGATTCAAATATTTCTGGTTTTACTGAAATCCGATTTATTTTGAATTCTGTATATTCAATTGAAATTTAAAATCGAATTTTCAAACTACCACGCCATTTCAGGCTCGTTTTATAATTAAAATAAATTTATTCATTCTAACTTCGATTTAAATAAATTTTTAGTCGTTATTATTTAAAATAAATCATTTTAAATATTCAAAAATCCATTAAAATAGCCAAAATAAAAATTTTAAATTAGTTTTGAAAATCCGGATTGCTACAGAATATACTTTTGTGATTTAATTTCAAAGCAAAGAGTTTTAAGTGCTAATTTGTTTATAATGGTTTCAAAATTCTTACTTTCGTTTTATAACTTTATCATTAATTCTAAAAAAAAATTAAGTACAAAACAAATAATTTTTAAAGCTGTTTTATGTAAAAATCCAAATTTTGAAATTACTATTTTTATAGCGATAGCCGCTATAAGCGCAATCCGCTAAAACAAACTATTTTCTAATTTTAAATTGTTTTTACTTTAAATATATTTAGAAAATGCTTCCAAAACTTTATTTTATTGTGAAAAATTTGATTCAAGACTGCTCAAATTAAACCCTCAAACCCAGCAGATGACGAAATCGTGGTAAACGTGCAAAAAAAATTAATCAAAATATCAAAACAATCTCAACCAAATCCAAAAGCCAATCACAATAACCAAACAAAAGAAATAATAGAGCAATAATGAAAGTAAATCACATAGGGATTTATAGTGGTTCCACTAACGTCTTGTCATTGTACGTCCACTTGAGAGAGTGAGAGAGAGTCATTTATTAATACCAAAAAAGAGTACAAGAGATTGATTGCAATGGTCACCCTATTCACTCAAGAATTTTATTTATGGAGATAAGAATTGAAGAAAATAAATTTAGGTTAGAGATCCTAAAACTTGATTGAGAGATAATTGGATGTCTGTCACTCTCTCTTCTAGGCTCCTTTTACAAGACTAATTACTTCATACCCAAGTTTACTTTACCCCCAAGTCAAGTAAACTTGACAACAAAGTTTTATATATATGGCAAAAGATCCTATAAATATGGCACGGAAAGAGGGAAATAAATATATAACCAAACCTCATTAATTACGAAAAGCAATATTTTCTCTTTCTCCCATTAAATTTTTTTCCCCTCCTTTTAATGTGATTTAGCATCACCAAATTTAACACTCCACCTTGATGCAAAAACGCGTATCTCTAAATCCATGTATTAAAAGTACCCATACCATCACTCGTGACTGATAGCTCCAACTATCACCATATATACCTTCACCAAGCTTGAATGCTTTCCCAATGAGTTCCGGCAAAGCCACCCCCATTGCACTCCATCAACGAGTTCAGGCAAAGTCCCCACCTGCTATTAAAGTGTTGAAAACACCCAACTCCAAAACTAGTCTCACCAAAAGACAAACATGCCAAGAAGATAAAACTTCAACCTCTCACCGATATTCTTCTCCATCCATAACCAAGCTTCTCCCTCAACCATGCCACCCCATGGCACCTAGCACCTTTAATTAAGTTTGAGCAATGGTTGAACTTCCCAACCGGCAGTGCCTTAGTGAATATATCTACTGCATTATTCTTTGTGTGCACTTTCTGAAGGCATACTTGCTTGTCTTCATCCATAGCTATTAGAAATGACTCTCTCACTTCAATATGCTTGGTCTGTGAGCTAAACGCCAAATTCTCCATAAAATTAATAGCACTTTGACTATTACATTGAACATCAACATTGTCATGTTCAAAACCAAATTCACACAACAATCGCTTCAAATAGAGTGCTTCCTTTGCTGCCTCCACCGCAACTATCATCTCCACCTACGTAGTGGATAAAGCAACTATGGTTTGCAATCTCAATTATGGCTTTACCACCAAGAGTGAAGACATATTCGAAAGTTGATTTTCTCCTATCCCTACCGACAACGTAGTCCGAATCACAGTAACCAACCAACATGCAATTCTTCTCCTTACTACCCCTAAAAACAAGACCATGAGATGTACCTTTAATGTATCTCAAAATAAGCATCACTGCTTCCCAATGCGATTTCTCCGGATTAGACATGTACCGACTAACCACCTCGATGGCATTTGCAATATCAGACCTTGTACACACCATTGCATACATCAAACTACCAACCGCACTAGCATATGGAAATTTTTCCGTATAATCTTTGTATTTCCCCTCGATAGGTGGTTCCTTACTTGAAATTTTTACATGCAGAGGTAAAGGTGTATCTGACGCCTTTGCATCATCTGTAAAGACCCGAAAATTCCCACCCTTTGAATCGACCATAAGCCACACAGGTCTGAACCAAAAGTGGGAAATCTTCGAATACTTTAACTTTGGGAATACAATACATTAGAACAGATAACAGAAGACTTTTATTACATCATGATAATATAACATCAGAGTACAGAATATACCAGAGTACATTAATAAATAATTATACAGCGAAAGATTATTTACAATAATTAATACAAAGCAGCGGAAAAAACTAAACTGATACAGTGGAAGTCTATCAACACTCTGGACACATCTTTAAGCTTCAATCCAGAATCCTGCTTAATATATCTACAAAATAAGCTACTCGACTGCCCATGTGGAAAAGAGGGCACCCGAGTTTGCAAGTGAAACAAACTACAGGTCAGTCATGGGAATGGTATGACAAATCTTATTTAACCTATTTAATAATAAGGCCAATCACAGGACCACGCCGCTATTGCGGAACGGGTTTACTCCATTGGATTGCCAGAGCATAAATAAAGTAAATCGTTAAACAACACAATGTTTTTTTGGAAAAATGAAACCATTATAAGACTCAAGTTCCATCACACAATGCAACGCAAACCGGAGGATAGAGTTTTACCTTATAATGGTCAAAAGATGCTTGATACGATAAAATGGATTTGATATTATTATTAATGTATATATGTTTTAAAAACAATTTCAATCATAATGTATCAATCATAGACGGCATAGCTACCATATATTATGTCGCCATACTAGTTATACAATCAAAACCGCATGATGTCGTTGTAGGTTGGTTTCCATCATGAGTCAAGGCTAGGGACGTTCTCCCAACCTATTCGAGTCACTCTAGCAATGTCTCAGGATTCCCCGCAGTGAACCCTTGGATACAGCAGGGTCGGTCCATAAATAACGCTAGCGGATTGGCAATTCCTGAACACACGCTTCCCGATCCTATTGGACCTATAAATTGGCCATTGGCGACCAATAAAAATATTCGAGGTGCCTCAATCCATCAACCACATAAGTAAAAATGTCGGGCCGTGTGAAAACCCAAACACCACTTCTAGCTAGAAAGAAACGTGTGCACTCCCTGCGTTCCCTTGTCCCGTTTTTGACTCTACCGGGGTGTGAGGCTCGCGAGGTAACGTAATACACAAAGCTATGCCTAAATAGGCTATGCTTTGATCATCATCCACAAGGCTATGCTTTTCAACAAAAGCCTTGATCCATGCATCTTAGAATGCCACATTGTCAATCCCTTCCATTGATTTCTGCCAATATATAACCTCTGAGCTCATACGTCTCATAGAAGGGTATTAAGCAAGAGAATGAATTTTCCACTACCAAACAGATATATATTAGCAGAAATCAACAGATACAATGTAAAGGAATACAACGTCAGACATACCATCCATTTACAAGTCCGTTCTGGGTTTGAACGAAACCGGAGGAACCTTATTCCTCGCATATCCGAACAATCAACATGTACGTCCGGACGGCTACCACTGTAGCCCCTTCAAGGTAGCTACACCAATCATGGGCATCAGTAGCAACTCATCCATTCGATGTGAAGATCGTCGGTCTTGCACCGTCTTCAATTTCTTCGATCGTTAGTCATCGTATTCATTATTCAGAATGGGTTAAAACCGGTCTTTCCGAATAACTCCCATAATTTAAAATCTAGTGCTATAAAAACACATCCAACGCAACATTCCAATTCAGAATGTTCTTTTAGTAAAATATTCACAATATTAGGGAAGAGTCTCCATTAATTTTATCAAAGATAAATCCTTTAAAGTTATTCTTTTACATCTCTAAATCATTACTTAAAGATTATTCAAATTTAAGAAATTAATGTTATCTTTAACTGGGTTAAAGAATCGATGTCATTTAAAACACAGTTCACGATAAACCCAAAATCATCTACAATTAAATATGGAATTTTCACAGAAATCGAATCAATATATAATCGATATAAATTTCTGTATCAGACCAATAATATAAATGGAATAACGGCAAAGCCTTTTAAATTCCATATATAGTAACAGCCTTCTTTTACAAAAGCTCATCTCGATTATTACCGAACCAAATTCCATTCAATTCCAATTTAATGTAATAAATTGGAAAACTTTATTTTGAAATTTTTTCCAATTAATCTTAATAAAAGATTTTTAAATTCTGAATTATATTTTCACTTTTAATTGGGTTAAAGAACAAATGTCATTTTAAAACAACGTTCACGATAAACCCGATTCACATTTCACTTTATTCCAATTACTAAATATAATTTGAAAACTTTATTAATCTTAATTAAAAGATTTATTCCTTTTACACGGTGTTTTAAGAATAGTGTTACGGCACCATTCACGATAACACAAAAATCCAATTTATTTATTTTAAAACGTTGGATTATCTTTCTAGTTAATAACTAGTTCATTTTGATAAAAATATATTTTACCTTTACAAAATTGGACTTTTTCATCTTCAAATCTTTTTAAATCATTTATTATGATTTTACATAATTTTCCTATATTTTAAATAATATTGTTAAGGCCTTTACAGTCGATTTCCATAAAGGTCATCGAACTATATCCATACCGACCTTTTCTGAAATTGATTTGGACATAACTCCAAATCTAACCATTAGATTTCAAAACTCTTATATTCATTGGAAAGCTCTTTTCGATACGAACCCAATGGTTCTAGATTTAGGAGAATCCGACGGTTGGATCTCCCATTACATCAATTTGAAGTTAATGGTCGAAATTCGTGAATGGTCGCTGTGCGGCGCGTTCTATTTAGGCCATTATATTTCGTCGATTTCTATCAAAACGTATTTTACAAAATATTTATAAATTCATTTATAATGATTTTATCTTCATTTTCAATTTTAAATGAAAAATTGAATATTCTATATTTTATTATATTAAAATATTTAAATTTTCAAAATATTAGATTTATAAATCACTTCTTTTATATTCATTTAAAGATGGAATAAATCAATCGATAAACCCGTTCGGGTTAAATATAGCGTCCTTACATAACACGACTTCATATTTTATATTCTTGTGTCCATTCTAAGACGGACATAAAAAATCATACTTTATTCTTTACTAAATTTATTTTAAAATATTCTTTATTTCAAAATATTCATTATATTAAAATATTCTTTATATTAAAATATTTTCTGTTCTAAGGTGTTCCATTTCTAAAATGTTCCTTTTTCTTTTACATTAAAATGTATTTTTACATTAAAATGATCTTTTCATTCTTCTACATAAAAATGTAATTTTACATTAAAATGACCTTTTTCATTAAAATAATTCTGAATCGGAATGCGACTCAGTCATTTACCATATAATTACAGTTATATGGCTTTCATACATTGCATATATACAACTATAATGATAAACAATCATCAAACAATACATTCACATCCAAAGTGAGATTTATAACTATGTGAGCATTAAAATAAATAAATAAATAATGGTCAATACAGACTGTCAATCCATCGATTGACAATTAATTAAAATTGGGGTTAGTGTATATTAAATGCCGTCCCAACACCCGTGTGGGGTTTCAACCAACAAACAATAATAGATTATCTGTGCACTCGGGTGATGTGTGAAAAATTATCGTCCCAATCACATAAACAAGTCGAACAACTTGTAAATGAAAGTGTAACATTTCAACATCGCAAACATATATTTCAAGGCATCGCTATATTATATTTTCAACACATGAATGTTTTTCAAATAATCTCTTTTTACAATAAAAATGTGCACCTTTTTATAGTTAAATTTTTTAATGCAACAATGAATCATTTTCAATAAAAATGTAGGTTCTCATGTTAACATATTTTATCAAAAACAATGAATCTTTTCTACTGTTTCATTTACATTAAAAATGTAAATTCTAATGTTGACTCATTTACAATGAAATGTAATCTTTTTATATTGCATAAAAATGATATTTTTATTACATTGTAAAAAAAAATGTAATCTTTATATTACATAAGAAATGTAATCCTTTTTGCATTGCATAAAGTGACATTAAAAATGTACCCGTAATCCTGCTCTTTTTATCATCTCGAAAGTGACAATAAAAATGTACATTAAATTTTTATCTTTTTATTGTCTCAAATTGTCAATAAAAATATTACTTTTAGTCCTATCATTTTTATTACAGCTAAAATGTAAATAAAAATGTTACTTTTTATTTTATTCCTTTACTTACATCTAATTTGACAAATAAAGATGTAAACTTTAATTCTATCATTTTTATTACAGCTAAAATGTAAATAAAAAAAATGTAGCTTTTTATTTTAATGTTTTGTTTGCTTCTAAAATTGCAAATAAAAATGTAACTTTAATTCTAATGTTTTGTTTGCATCTAAAATTGATAACAAAAAAAAAATGTAACTTTACTAATCATGTTATTGCTTTGTATCTAAACTACAAATAAAATATAACCTTTTTAAAACTATGACTTATTTGCATCAAGAAATGCAAATAATAATTTAACTTCCAATTTCAACGTTTTACCTGTATCAAAGAATGCAAATGAAAGTATAACTTTTTGTTTCAATGTATATTTGCATCAAAGAATGCAAATAAAGGAACAACTTTTTAATTCATCGTATATTTGCATCAAGGAATGCTAATAAATGATTAACTATTTAATTCATTGTTTATTTGCATCAAGGAATGCAAATAAAAGAATATTTTTTTAATTCAATGTTTATTTGCATCAAAGAATGATATATTTCCAATTGTATTGGCAATTCTATTAAATGACAAAATAATATTTTATTTTGAAAATACAATACTATTTCAATTCAATAAAAATGAAAAAATAATGTTCCACATTGAATTGAAAATTCTATCAAAATAATCCAAATAATGTTTTTATGTTGAATTGACGATCTAATTCAATTCAACAACAATAATCAAGATAATGTTTTAAATGTTGATTTGACAATTCTATTTCAATTCAACACAATAACAAAATGATTTATTTTTGTTAAAATGGAAATTCTAATCCAAATCAGTAATAAAGCAAAAATGATTAATTTAACACATACAAATCTGTGTTTATACATCACCATCAAACAGATAAATCATTCACAATATCATCACATAGCAGATCTCAGTTGTAACGACACGGGTTTCACTAAAATCCGGATTGTTTTGCACCCGGTACATTCAATTGAAGTTTGAAATCGAATTATCGAACTACCGCGCCATTTTCAATTCTATTTATAATTATATATAAATATTTATATTCTAACGACGACGCGTATAATATATACGTTCGAATTCTATTCAAAATAAATTTCTCGTCGATATTATTTAAAATAATTCATTTTAAATAATCAAAATTAGCTAAAATTGCCAAAATAAAAATTTTAAACTGGCCCAGATTTTCCGGGTTGTTACATCAGTCATACACATACAATCATTCCATAGCAATTAAACTAAATAAATAAATAAATAAATTATATAAAAAATGAAATCTCACAGTCGGGTTGCAAATTTGGTCAAAATTCAAACAGCTCGGAATCGCTTCTAGTCAGAACAGCAGCGTAGATCTCGTCTCTACGATCGCACAGAATCTGAAATAATTAAATTTCGACTTCGTATGAAAGAGTTATACAATTTCAAACATTGAATACATTAAATAATTAATTAATTAAAAAGTTAGTATTCATCATCTTCTCAAATTCGTTCAACCCTTCCCTCCTATGCTTTGACCGCTCGCTGCACCTTCCTCAGACCTCCAGACGACCGGCCACCACCACTAATGGCTTCACCTTGGCGAGGCGCACCCACGCCGTAAACCCCCGCCGCCATTATGCCTCCGACCGCCGCCACCGTGCCTAAGAACGGATTTCCATTCGTGGGTCCCATAGGCCGCCTCGCTGATCCAAACACCATGAAAATTGGTAAGCACCTTCCCCTCATGTAAACGAATAACTTCTGTGTTGACAACTTCCTCTGATTCTTCCTAGATTCGCCGGAAATAGATCATCTTTGTTCAGAGCTAGCCGGAAATTTCTGTTTTGGTGCTTTTCAGTTCATCTCGATTTTCGTGCAATTCCGTCGACTTTCGGACAGAACTTTCTGAAGCAAAGTTATTCATTTATCTCTCGGCTACATTTTCTTCTTTGACGCCATCGTCTAATTCTCGACGGTTTGGCCGGAATTCACCAAAATCCGAAATTGAAATTTTCTGTTCAATCTCAGATTCGGGTGAATCCGTGCGACGATAGGTCTTGAATTTTTCAGGGTAAGTAGTGGTTATTGATATGAACAAAACCCGGAAAGGGTTTGGTCTGATTTTTTTCTGATTTGGAGTTATAAATTACTGAATTCTAGGGTCTTATTTGCAAAGAAATTTTTGGAGGAAGAAGGAGGGTAGCCGCCATGAAAATGAAGAAGGAGAGGTTAGGTTTTAGAATTAGGTTAGGATGGGCTAATGAGATATTATATAGACGTTAGGAAATTGTTTTAACACCCCTGAGTATTTAATCATGTTTTAATTATATAATGCTTACCCCTTATGTTATATTTTCTTCATTTTAAGTCCTTTTCAAGGTTTTAAAATCCGTACAAATACATACATTATTCAATTTTGTTGAAAACTGGAATACAACTATTTCTTGACAATACGAATCCAAAGAAACTGGTTTCGTTGAATTCCGAGTCCGTATGAATTATTAATGAATTTTTAAAGTCTGAAAATCGACCGTTTTCATTGAAAAATTACTAACGACCACATACTGACTCCAAAAATTATGAATTTTGGAATCTAGCAATAATTTGATATTCCGGATTCATAGAAAGTGGTTTCGTCGAATTCGGAGGTCGTTTGCAAAATAGCTATTTTTAGGGCCATATATTATATTAAAATATATATAAATTCTATAGCGATTTTTTTAAATTTTAAACTAGCCATAACTATTTAGTTTTAAAGTGAAATTTCAGTTTCTTACATTCGTTAGAAATATATGGTTAAACATATTTAAATATTTTTGGTTTTACTGAAATCCGATTTATTTTGAATCCTGTACATTCAGTTAAAGTTTAAAATCAAATTTTCAAACTGCCGCGCCATTTCTAACTCTTTTATATTTAAATTTAAATTTATTCATTATAAATTTGATTAAAATAAATTTTTGGTCGTTATTATTTAAAATAAACCATTTTAAATATTAAAAATCCATTAAAATTTCTAAAATAAAATTTTTAAATTAGTTCAGAATTTGCGGGTTGTTACAATGTCCCCTACTTAAAATCTTTTCGTCCTCGAAAAGGGATGTAGCTGAAAGTTGCTAAATTAACCAACTAAATTTTCTTTTCTTATCAATTTAGTTTAATATTAAATTCAATTTAGCTAAATTTATCATTCTTTCTCATATTGGTTAAATTAATTATCATCCCACATTAGTTAAACTAATTATCAAACATCATAACCATCAATCAATTAGGTGATTAACTTTCTAAATATACAACTTTTATATATAGTCAAAAATCATATTTTTAGTGCAAATCACAGCAATAAATTCTAATTAAGTTTTGGTTCTCATACCAGTCGATTGGAAATATATAGATATTCCACTTTCGTAACTCGAACATAAATACTGATGATGATATATATATCACCAGAATGATCTCCAAATGACTAGAGTGTGATTCTATATCTATCTAGTATATTTGAGACTTCGTATACACGTGGATCAGACGTATATTAAAATCTCTATATACTCGATTGTTCAGATTAAAATATAATAATATCTCAAATGCATATTTTAAGATAAAATTTTCAAAACTAAAATTGTTTTCATTTTAATAAAAATAACACTCTTCAAACGCATTCTAGGATACTACTGATCTCATCTCTAACGAGCCATTCTTTTTATAGGATATTACTAATCCTACCTTTGATGAGTCTTTTGTTCAGTTCTAACGAGTTGTACCCCAAAGATTTGAGCTAACCTCGCTCTGATACCAAATGTAAAGAACCGAAAATTCCCACCCTTTGAATCGACCATAAGCCACACAGGTCCGAACCAAAAGTCGGAAATATTCGAATACTTTAACTTTGGGAATATAATACATTAGAATAGATAACAGAAGACTTTTATTACATCATGATAATATAACATTAGAGTACAGAATATACCAGAGTACATTAATAAATAATAATACAGCGAAAGATTATTTACAATAATTAATACAAAGCAGCGGAAATAACTAAACTGATACAGCGGAAGTCTATCAACACTCTGGACATAGCTTTAAGCTTCGATCCAGAATTCTGCTTAATATATCTGCAAAATAAACTACTCGGCTGCCCGTGTGGAAAAGAGGGCACCCGAGTTTGCAAGTGAAAAAACTACAGGTCAGTCATGGGATTGGTATGAGAAATCTTATTCAACCTATTTAATAATAAGGCTAATTACAAGACCACGCCGCTATTGCGGAACGGGTTTACTCCATTGGATTGCCAGTGCATAAATAAAGTAAATCGTTAAACAACACAATGCTTTTTTAGAAAAATGAAACCATTATAAGACTCAAGTCCCATCACACAACGCAATGCAAATCGGAGGATAGAGTTTTACCTTATAATGGTCAAAAGATGCTTGATATGATAAAATGGATTTGATGTTATTATTAGTGTATATATGTTTTAAAAACAATTTCAATCATAATGTATCAATCATAAACGGCATAGCTACCATATACTATGTCGCCATACTAGTTATACAATCAAAACCGCATGATGTTGTATTGGAGGTTGGTTTGCATCATGAGTCAAGGTTAGGGACGATCTCCTAACCGATTCGAGACACTCTAGCAATGTCTCAGGATTCCCCGCAGTAAACCCTTGGATACAGCAGGGCCGGTCCACAAATAATGCTAGCGGATTGGCAATTCCTGAACACATGCTTCCCGATCCTATTGGACCTATAAATTGGCCATTGGCGACCAATAAAAATATCCGAGGCGCCTCAATCCATCAACCACATAAGTAAAAATGTCGAACCGTGTGAAAACCCAAACAACACTTCTAGCTAGAAAGAAACGTGTGCACTCCCTGCGTTCCCTTGTCCCATATTTGACTCTACCAGGGTGTGAGGCTCGCGAGGTAACATAATACACAAAGCTATGCCTAAATAGGCTATGCTTTGATCATCATCCACAAGGCTCTACTTTTCAACAAAAGCCTTGATCCATGCATCTTAGTATGCCACATTGTCAATCCCTACCATTGATTTCTGCCAATATATAACCTCTGAGTTCATACGTCCCAGAGAAGGGTATTAAGCAAGAGAATGAATTCTCTGCTACCAAACATATATATATATACACATATATATATATTATATTAGCAGAAATCAACAGATACAATGTAAAGGAATACAACGTCAAACATACAATCCATTTACAAGTCCGTTCTTGGTTTGAACGAAACAGGAGGAACCATATTTCTCGCATATCCGAACAATCAGCATGTATGTCCGGACGGCTACCACTGTAGCCCCTTCAAGGTAGCTACTCCAATCATGGGCTTTAGTAGCAACTCATCCATTCGACGTGAAGATCGTCGGTCTTGCACCGTCTTCAATTTCTTCGACCGTTAGTCGTCGTATTCATTATTCAGAATGGGTTAAACCCGGTCTTTCCGAATAACTCCCGTAATTTAAAATCAAGTGCTATAAAAACACATCCAATGCCCCATTCCAATTCAGAATGTTCTTTTAGTAAAATATTCACAATATTAGGGAAGAGTCCCCATTAATTTTATCAAAGATAAATCCTTTAAAGTTATTCTTTTGCATCTCTAAATCATTACTTAAAGATTATTCAAATTTAAGAAATTAATCTTATCTTTACAGTACACCATATATGCTGATTAAGCTGTGTTTTTAGCTGTATCTAAGGCTCTTAAACACGGCCAATAGCCGTATCAAAAAACGGCGTGTTAAATTTTTAAATACGGCTACAAACTGTATCTCATAAGTAATAACATACGGCTTATAGCCGTATCTAAGTAGTATTCAGACACGGCCTTTGACCGTATCGAATTATATCTGTGTGTGCACATATTTATATATACACACATATATATATATATATATATATATATATATATATATACAGAAACTGTAGCACATATTTTTCATATAACACTGCATATATACCACAATTTATACACAAGAATAACACAATTTATATTTTATATATATACTCAAAGCATTTACAAGATTTCTCATAACACGAACATGATGTATAACATACTAACATATATAAAGGAAACTGTCAAAGATTTTCATAACAGTACGAACTAACAAAAAAAGGTAAAAACATATGATCAGCATGATATATATAACTCCAGTCGAGTTCGGGAAGATTGAGCATACGTGCTGATCAATATGCCGATGAAATCCACATGTTTGTTGTAAATCAAAGCAGTACTACAGTGAGAATGAGCTAGCTCATGATGCTGATCATAAAGTTTTATATATAACAACATAAATATTTATATACGTTACTATGTACATAGTTTAAAACAAAAACTTAAAAGGCCAACCTGATGATTGGCAGTAAAACTGAATCGTGATAGCCAGCGCCTGAGTTCCAGCAACACAAAAGCGCCCAAATCTACAGGAAAAAAGAAGTAATTTTATGCCTGATTGCACACAAAATATCGTGTCTTTGTGTTCGTACTGATAACAGTGAAGGACATATCGTGTCTTTGTATTCGTGTGTGCATACTTGTCAATTATATGTATAACATGTTTATGTAATGCTACATGACATGTTTTCATTCTCCAAAACAATTCCTTTGCTTTGAACCAGTTTATTCTTCATTCTCCAAAATCTCCCTAAACATGATTTCCGCGTAATGACTCACTAATTCGCTCTAAAAGTATTAAACCACAAGCTCATTATAATTCTCCTTGTCACTTGGCTGCAATATTGTAGATATAACATTGTTATGGCCTTTCCTTTTCTATCCTATCACTCTAATCTAGCTAATGTAGTGTATCCGAGATGAGGGGATGGAAAAAAGCGAGATATTACCTGAAGTTTATATCAAAAATGCTCTGATTTTTCCTGCTAAGTACCATGACAGAAATCCCAATCCAGCAGACCCTGCACAATTAAGGTTTCACTGCATAGTTATAACCTATTATACGGTTCAAAACACTAACAACTTCTCGTATTACATGAAGGGTTGTACACCTTGAAATCCATCTATTTATTATTACACATAGAATAGAAACAATGCAACTTGGCTGCCTGCATGGTTTTCTTACATTTCAAGATAGGAGATACTGTTTCAATCTTCTATGTTTTTAACAAAGCACATAAAACTACCAACCCAACTACATCCCCAAATCTACTCTGTGAAGAACCAAGTAAATGTGGTTATCTAAATTTCATTTGCCTACAAGTACAAATGTTTATTCTTATCCCCTAATCTTCTCTGTGAATGACGCTATTATAATCAAGATCGCTCCTTTTTTAATTAATCTTTTACTTAGCCTGGCGGAAATTAAAATCTTGGCTCCGTCCTTGAGAGTGACATTAAGTTAATATGAACAAGTAAAAATAATTACCTGAATGTAACGATACAAATTAAGAATAAGTTGATTAGCACATCGGAATTACCCAAAGTCCACAATCTTCAAATTACCCAAATTTGGGGTCTCTAGCTTTGTGCTGGTCGATCATTGGTGCCAGTGATCTAACTATTGCAAAGCTGGAGACACACAAATCGAATCATCTTTGCCGGAGGAGGAGATTCCAAAGAAAGGTGGAGGCACGATTTGGTCACCGATCGAAAACCGTAATTTGGGTTTTCGGTCACCATTAAACTAAAACAAAAGGAAAAGGGAGCAACCAAAATTTGTGTTTGGAGTTCCTGAAGGGGTGCACAATATGATACGAATTAGATTTGGCCAAAGGCCGTGTCAAATAAACTGATCCGGAGCATCCCTGATGGACGGTCAGATTTATGGTGTTTAGGGTGGTGCGGATCACAAAATGTAGTTTGCTACGGCTCTAAGACCTATCAAATATGATACGGCTATAAACCGTATTTTATCCCCGCAACGTTGTGTGCCAAATTGGCTGATATGGTGTAGTGTTAACTGGGTTAAAGAACCGATGTCATTTAAAACATAGTTCACGATAAACCCAAAATCATGTTCCATTAAATATGGAATTTTCACAGAAATCGAATCAATATAGAATCTATATAAATTTCTGTATCAGACCAATAATATAAATGGAATAACGGCAAAGCCTTTTAAATTCCATATATCGTAACAACCTTCTTTTACAGAAGCTCATCTCGATTATTACCGAACCAAATTCCATTCAATTCCAATTTAATGTAATAAATTGGAAAACTTTATTTCGGAAAATTTTCCAATTAAATCTTAATAAAAGATTTATAAATTCCGAATATATTTTCACTGTTAATTGGGTTAAAGAACAAATGTCGTTTTAAAACACAGTTCACAATAAACCCAATTCACATTTCCTTTTATTCCAATTACTAAATATAATTTGAAAACTCTATTAATCTTAATTAAAAGATTTATTCCTTTTACACAGGGTTTTAAGAATAGTGTTATTTAAGGCACCATTCACGATAACCAAAAAATTCAATTTATTTATTTTAAAACATTGGATTATCTTTCTAGTTAATAACTAGTTCATTTTGATAAAAATATATTTTACCTTTACAAAATTGGAGTTTTTCATCTTAAAATCTTTTTAAATCATTTATATGATTTTACATAATTTTCCTATATTTTAAATAATTTTGTTAAGGCCTTTACAGTCGATTTCCATAAACGGTCATCGAACTGTATCCATAGCGACCTTTTCTGAAATTGATTTAGACATAACTCCAAATCTAGCCGTTAGATTTCAAAACTCTTATATTTATTGGAAAGCTCTTTTCGATACGAACCCAATGGTTCTGGTTTTAGGAGAATCCGACGGTCGGATCTCCCGTTACATCAATTTGAAGTTAATGGTCGAAATTTGCGAACGGTCGTTGTGCGGCGCGTTCTATTCAGGCCATTATATTTCGTCGATTTCTATTAAAATGTATTTTACAAAATATTTATAAATTCATTTATAATGATTTTATCTTCATTTTCAATTTTAAATAAAAAATTGAATATTCTATATTTTATTATATTAAAATATTTAAATTTTCAAAATATTAGATTTATAAATCACTTCTTTTATACCTTGATTTAAACTTAGGCTGGAGGGACTCAATCAAAGACCAGCAACATTTTTGGTTAACCTTTTTACCAAATTTAGACAACACACATAAAAAGAGTCTTTTTATTCTACTTAACTTCGCTTATACTTGGATATTATGGCATGAGAGAAACTCTAGAAAGTTCAAATTCAAGATGAAATCGTCTGATAAAACTGTCTTCATCATTCTTAAATATGTTTTATTGTGGGCAAGGATGGACATGGAGAAGTTCGTAGATACCATTGCTGCAAGAGTTCACGACCGCAAATGCAGGCGCATTAGTGGTTAGCTTCATGTTGCTATTTATGTATGATGCTTCTTATGTTTAAGTTTACTTATGTACCTGCTGCGTCAGGCTATGATGATTGTCTTTTTGTTGCTGGCTTGTAAATGATGTACATATACTATGTTTCCTGTACTGTACTGAACTCTATATATATGGTATCTATAGGCGTGAATCATTTTCCAAATTCTTGAAATATACAAAAGCATCTTTGATGCTTCGTTGGAAGCTACTTTCAAGCATCAAATGATCAAACCTCTTGTACATTTCCTAGGTGATTGCTTCAATCCATATAGTGATTTCTTCAACTTGCCAACCAATTTTGACTTACTATCTACAAAAAACCCTTCTGGTTGCTCCATGTAAATGTTATCATTCAAGTCTCATGCAAGAAGGCAAATTTCACATCAAGTTTCTCCAACTCCAAGTCGTGAATAGCAACTTTGGCAAGTAATATTCGGATAGAAGTATGTTTCACAACCGGTGCGAAGATCTCATCATACTCCTTTCCCTTTCTTCGGGAAAACCCTATAGCTACTAGCCTAGCTTTGTATCATCCATCGTCCTTTACCTTGTATATCCATTTGCACCCAATAGCGCGGTTTCCTTTAGGAAGTGGAACTAACTATCAAGTCTGGTTCTTCATAAACGATTACATCTCTTCCTCCATGGCAAAAATCCACTTCGAGCTATCACTCAAACCCATGACGTTATCAAGGTCTATCGGCTTATCTTGGCCCACATGAAGAGCATACTCCAAATTCTCACGAAAGCTAAGATAGTTCCAGTCGCCATATCTTTCTGGTGGCCTTATAGCACAACGACCAACCTGAATATCAATAACATCACCCGGTCATCCTTCAGCTTCACCTTGAACTGAATCTTCTCTAGAATCGTGCATATCACCAACAATACTAGAGGAACCCTGTAGATTATGTGATGTAACATCAACTGCTACCTCCTCACAAGCATCTCCAACAACTCTACTCTCTCTAGGCCTGAAAGTGGGAATAACTTCCTTTTCCTTTGATTCACCATGAACCAAATCCGGACCATCCGATGATCCTTCATTCACCTTGAACAAAGCTGACTTATCAAAAGTAACATGGCGAGAAACCATAACCTTTTTCGCTTTCGGATTCCAAATCCGATAACCTTTAACTCTATCCATATAGCCAAGCAAAATCCCCTTGAAAGCTCCAGGTTAAAGCTTATCGTTCCCCAGATTATGCACATAAATAGGACTGGCAAATACACGAAGATAACTCAAGTCAATGCTTTTCCCCTTCCACACTTCCTCTGGAATTTTGTTATCAATGGTTGAGCATGGAATTCGATTAATAATATGCACTGCGGTTGACAAAGCTTTGGCCCAAAGTCCCTTAGACAAACCCAAAGTCAATCTCATGCATCAATCTTTGTCCAGTAGAGTTCGGTTCATTCTTTCCCCCACTCCATTAGATTGAGGATCCCATGGGTAGTAAAATGCCTCTGAATACCATGATGATTTCAATATTTCCGAAAATCTATGGAAACATACTCCCCGCCATTGCAGACCTCAGAGCCTTCAAAGTCTTTCCACTCTTATTATAGAAAAGCGCCTTCCATTCTTTGAACATTGCCAATGCTTCCGACTTGGGCTTCATTACATACAACCATACCTTCCAAGAAAAATCACCAATAAAAGAAATATAATATCTTGCTCCTCCCAAAGAAGCTACTGATGCTGTTCCCTAAGCATCCGTGCGCACATACTTAAAAATCCCCTTTGAATCATGTTTTACTTCATCGAATGACGCTCTAGTTTGCTTCCCCATGCACATTCTTTGCAAAAATATAGTTTGTTGAAACTCTCTCCATCAATCATCTCCTTTCTATGAAGAACATCCAAAATATTCTCCGAGACATGACCTAATCTCAAATACCGCAACCGTGTCGCATCTAAGCCACGAGAACTATCAACACCCACACAAGTTTCGCCATCTACATTCACTCCTTGAATCAAATAAACTCCATGAGTCCTAGCACCCTTCATAACCACAATCGCCCCCTTTGAATCCCTCAAGCTTTCACTCTTAATAGTGATCTTGCATCCCAAAGAATCCAGCTGTTCCAAAGAGATAAGCAACTTCCGTAGTCTCAGAACATAGCACACATTAGTAAGAGTACAAACCACTCCGTCAAACATACGAATTTTCTCGGAATTCCCTTCGGCTTGCAAACTGCACCATTTCCTATTACAATTGAATTTCCTTCTCGATCAGCATAAGAAGAAAAACAATTCCTATTAGGTGTCATGTGATATGAAGCCCCCGAATCAAGCACCCATTCATTTCCCGAAACATCCGATGCTACAACCAACAAAACCTCTAGGTCTCCCTCACCACTCTCCACCACAACTGATGAAGATGGTACTTTATTCTTCCCTTTGTTTTGACAATCATTCTTCCAATTACTAGATTTCTTACATATAAAGCACTTGCCATTTCTTTCCTTTAACTTTCCTTTCCAATCGGGCTTTCTAGACTAAGAATGCCCCCGGTTTCCCTTCTTCTCAGAATCCTTCTCCACAAGTAAACCGTGACCATTACCTTATCACTACTTCCATCAATCAGCTCTTTCATTTGATCTCGCAATTCCTCACTAAGAAGACCCATCTTGACATCATCAAGAGTCAATGTATCTCATCCATAGATCAAACTATTTGAGAAACCGATACAACGCTCAGGCAATAATCATAACAATGTCATCGCCTTCTGCTCCTCCTCTATATTCAAATCTTCCGTCTTGATCTTCATTAGCAAATCATCAAGCATATTCAAGTCCGCCTTTAGCGATGTTCCTTCCTTCATCTTGTAGGTAAAGAAAGTTCGCAACAAGATCAATCGATTTGGGAGTGATTCTTCATGTACAACTCCTCCAACTTGTCCCAAATACTTTTAGCAACCATCTCACCACTAATTTCGGAGATAGCATTCTCCCCCATAGCAAGTTGAAGTGTATTTAATGCCTACTCTTCCATTTCTCTACTCTCCACATCTGAGATGTCTGCTGGCAATAAATGTGTATTAAACACTACCAGATGTACCTGATTTTGCCTAAGGACCGCTTTCATCTTCCATTACCATTTTTCAAAATCATTATCGCCATGCCACTTGTCAATAACAAATTGTGACCCTGAAGCTGCATACGAACCACGTACATGAGGAGCTACACCACTTGGACCAGTTGAGGTAGTATTTGAATTAGATTCCGGCATTTCTACGACCATCTACCAACATCAAAGCTCTGATACCAAATAATATAAAGTAATATATCCAGCCAGCATTACTATAAAAACAGGGGGAATCTATAAATAATATAGAGTAATACAGGAGTGTTGTGGGTGCATTACAATATGCAACCATAACCAGATATGACATAGCATTCATTGTTAATAAACTATCTCAGTTTTTGCAGAAACCAAAAGATGGACACTAGAGAGCAGTCAAGAGGATGCTAATGTCTAAGGACTGGGATGTCAATGATGATGGTTTTGATGACAACAACCTTGTTTCAACCTTGTTTAAATTATTATTGTTATAAAATATGTATTAACACAATTTTCTAGAATATATATATAGGAAAACTATGCAGGTATCTATTATTGAAGACTGTACAGTTCACAAGAATCAAGATTTCAAATACAAGAATTAAAGTTTCAAGAATCATGAGTATCAAGAAATCAAGATTTCAAGAGTTCAAGAATTATAGAGTCAACTTGTCTAGAAATTCTATTAAAACTCTGGTTAGCACTAGATTCTGTTATCAAACTTAAAATCCTGATTTTAAACTTGATTTCAAAATAATTTCAAATTTATTTACTTGATTTTAAATCTTATTTACAAGTGATTTCAAAGTTACTTTCTTATTCAGAATATATACACTTCTTTGTTTTAAACATTTTAACTTCTGATAGTTATTTTCTTAACTCCTGAAAACTAAGTTTATATTCAAAATTATATTTTAAATTTAAGTTTTACTTGTTTTACATATACTTATGTTGTTTGACCTTCTTGTTTATATTATGTTTACAATATATATGTATAGTTTTATATATTTATACTTTTATATCATTTTATATTTAAATTCTTAATTATTATTTGTATATCTTTACATAAGTTTTAAATTTTATTTTTACTTTGAAAAGAATGTTTAAATATAAAGAAATTTAATTTAGTTTGACTCTGGATTCACCATAGTTTATTTAAACATCATTTACTTTGTTTTAAAATTTACATTTGATTTTACACTAGCATATGTCGACATACGCTTTTATGCATGTCGACATACTAACCGTTAGGGTGTTTCTTAAAATTTGAAAAGAGGTGTCTTTTGAATTCAAATCGGTTCAGAAATGTTGTGACTATTGGAAACCTATAAATACCTTCCAGAATTCAATTTTTTAATACCCTTTCATCGTCTTCTTTCTCTCTTAACATCCTACCATTACAATACTTTAATTCTTGATTTTTAACACTTATACTCTGCCAATTTCTATAGAAATTATATCATTCTTCTTCTCTTTTAATTCTAAATCAAATTCTCTTTGAATTTAAGTGCTTCTCAAGAGTTATAGGATGTTTGTAATCAAAGATCTTAGGATCAAGTCCTACAGAGTCAATACTGCAAAAACTGGTAACAAAAGGGTGTGGTCATGTCTGGTTTAAAGTGACTGGATGTGATTGTGTCCCGAAAATCGATTGGGTGTAAAGTTGTGGCCCGGAAATCAACTAAGTCGCACTTTACTTGGAATCAGTTGGGGTGTGCCCTTGTAGCCTTGAAATCAAGAATTAATTGGATTTGTTGAATAAAAATCCATATTAACCCAGCGTTGTGTGGTACTGGATGTAGGGGAGTCTCAAACCAGTATAAAATCCCAATGTGTACTATCCTTTTATTGCTTTTACTTTTAATTTTTGCATTATGTGATTGATTCTGTGTTTAGTTATTTCCGTGATCTGTATATTGTGTGTGGTTCAAAAAGATTTCAATAAATTTAATAAATACCATTAAACATTATTTACCCTCCTTTAGTGTTTAACTTTCCTTAAGATCCTTAATCCGTATCTCCAACAATTGGTATTGAGAATTGGTTTTCAAATTTTTCATAACTTTAATTTTAAAAAGTTTAAATGGCAACCAACACCGGAATTTTCATTAATGGTAGTTCATTCGTAGTGGGTCAGTCCACTGTTAGACCACCACTTTTTAATGGCAGAAATTATGCATATTGGGCATGAAGAAAGAAAATTTATCACAATCTGTAGGATTAGACACATGGAATATCACACAAACTGAATATGTTGAACCCACTGTTAGTTTTGCATAATGGACTAATGATCAGTATGCTACGTCATAGAATAATTCTAAGGCCATGAATATTTTATTTTGTTCACTAGATAGGAGTGAATTTAATCGGATGTTTGTTTGTAAATCTGCATATGAAATCTGGAAAAATCTGCAAGTAACTGATGAAGGAACAAGAAAAGTTAAACAAACAAAAATATCCATGTTAACAAATCAATTTGAGTTATTTAAAATGAATAAGAATGAGTCTATCTCTGATATGTACTGTAGATTCCAGGAAATCGTGTATTCAATAATGACTTTGGGAAAATCATATTCTGAGGAAGATCAAGTAAGAAAATTTCTGAATTCATTAACTTCTGATTGGGATCAAAAGATACTTGCCATCCAAGAAGCCAATGACATCAGTACAATGAAAAATGAGGAATTAATTGGTAATTTAATGTCATTTGAAGTTCTGATGCATGGAAGAAATGAAAATAAATCATCAGAAAAGAAATCGATAACATTTAAGGCATCAATTGAAGATTCAGACTCAGATAGTGATTATTATGAAGAGACAATACTAATGACAAGGAATTTTAGGAAATTTTAAGATATAGAAAAAGGAATAATTTCAAAAGGAATAAGAAGAGAAATCAAGTGGAAAATAATAAAGAGAATCTAAATAATATCAGATGCTATACATGCGACAAATTAGGCCATCTAAAAAGATTTTGTCTATATTTGGAGAAACAAAATCAACCTAATAATGAGAAATTATCAAAGAAAGGAAAAGAACGTATTAAGCAACTTTAGATGATTCAGACTCATCATCAAGTGATGAAGAACAAGAAACTAATAATTAGACTATGTGCTTCACATCAATTCTCAAATCAGAAAAATCGAAGAGTGGATCTAAAAATAAGTACGCCTTTATATAATAGTTTTAAATTTTTGGTTGAATGGTTGTTTGCTTGATTGATTATTTGAAAATTTAATCTTAATTCAAAATACAAATATGAAATTAAAAATAACTATTATTTAATAATATAATAACAAAATAATAATACAAAAAGTATTTTTATAATAAATATTGTTCTAGGAAACAATTAAATAAGAATATAGGATTATAAATAATTCAAAAAGTCAAAATTCAAAAGTCATCTTGAATATGTAAAGGGATATGTCGATATGCCCTTTTGACTATGTCGACATATACCAGAAATGTCAAATTTGAAGCTCAAACTTTTGAAATCCCCACCAACTACAATGTGATTGAAAAGTGTTCTTTAAACCAGCGAATTGTCCTTTGATTCCCTATATTTACTACTTATTCCTTTCATTTCTTTTCATCAATATTATTTCAAAATTCAAAACTACTCTTCATAACCATTCTAATGGTCTCCTCAAGCACTCCAAAAACCATGAGATTAACCAAGACTATCAAGGGTTTCTCTTCAATTACCCGGATGCTATCCAAGATTACATTAGCTATGTTAATTTTGGAAAAGTAGACACAGGAAAATTTGCTATCTTTAGTGATTTTGCTTATTGAACTTCAACCTCTCTTTTATCAAAATGGAATTTTATGTCTTATTGATTCTAGGGATAATGATGAAATTTGTTATCATAAACTTTTGAAAATGGTTTTATGCAAATTTGAATAGCGAATTTTATCAAGGAAGTGAAGATGAAATTTGGAGTAGTGTTAAAGGAACACAAATTGTTTTGGATTGTGATGTTTCAAGTATTATTTTGGATTGTAAGAATACGAGGATGTATGTTTTGGATTTTAATATCAATGAAATGGATTTCGCAACCTTTCATCACATTTTCGAAAACGATGAACGTTTGGAATTCAAAATTCATTTTTAGCATCCGAAAGCAAGAATCTCCAATTTACTACTTCAACATACCATCACCCCTCGATGCGAAAATTTCAATAACCCTACCATGAAAGTTAACATGGCCTTTGTAACAACCCGGAAATTCTGAGCCAATTTAAAATTTTTATTTTGGCAATTTTAGTGAATTTTGAATATTTAAAATGAATTATTTTAAATAATAACGACGAGAAATTTATTTTGAATAGAATTAGAACGTATATATTTATTTGAATCGACGTTAGAATATAAATATTTTATTTTAATTATAAAAGGAATTGGAAATGGCGCGGTAGTTTGAAAATTTGATTTCAAATTTCAAATAAATGTACAGGATTCAAAATAAACCGGATTTTAGCAAAACCAAAAATATTTGAATCTATTTGAGAATATCTTTCAAAGAGTCCGAAAAATCAAAATTTCACAGCGGGGTTAAAAAGTTATACCCAGTTGAAAATTCAGAATAGTCGCTGTGGAATTTTGGCCCTTAAAAATGGAAATTTTGCAAATGGCCTCGGTTTTCGATGAAACCACTTTTTTGGATCCGTCATGTCGAGTTATTGCTAGATTCCAAAATTCATAATTTTCTGAATCAATATGTGAGCGTGGCAAAAGAAAACGTGTTTTAATAGTTTCAGTCAATTTTGATCGACCAGAAAATGACCATTTTCAAACGGTCTCAGAATTGGACGAAATTAGTTTTGGTAGAACCATATCGTTAATACGAAGTTAGAAAATATTTTTCGGAAATTTTTAAAGTTAGTATGTGGCACGGTAAATTGAAATGTACGTTTAAAATTGAATGTTTAGATTTATATTTTAATTTAAACGGAAACTGATTGAAACAGTCGAATTAGCTTGAGGGACATATCCCATTGTGTTCGGAATAGGGGTAATTAGCTAGGGGCGATAGTCATTGGGTCTCGTTTGGGGTTCGAAACAAAATGCTGCTTTTTGAAAATTAAAAATAATAAATTAAATAAAAAAAGTCAACGCCCCCTCGTTAATCCTCAGATCGAAAGAGAAAAGGAAATAAAAAAAAGCCCGCTTCATACCTCGTCGCCCCCTCCCATCCGCCACCGCACCGCCTCCCACGCCATCACCTCCTCCTCAGGTCGCCACCCTCCTCCTCAACGCCCTCTCCTTCCTTTCTCCCTCCCTCTTCTGAAACAGCCCAAAACCCCCCTGCCCTGTGATGAACCACCGCCGGCCATCCCAGGCCTCCCCCACCCTTGCGCCGCCACCCATTGCCCACCCCCACCCCCCAGTACCCCCATCTCCGACCCCGGGTCCCTCACCAATAAAAAAATCCGATTTTTAATTTTTATTTTGCAATAAACACCTCCTCCTCCACTATTCGCTGCAGACAACACCCTCCTCCCTCTTCGATCAACGTTGTAAGTTTTATTTTTATTTTTATTTTTGTTTTATTTATTTATGAATACATTAATGGGATTTTTACATATAAAAATATGATTTTTCATATAGGAATGATGATAAAAAGTTGTGATTTTAGTTGGTAGCGAATAAAAATGTGACTTTTATTTATATATGTAGCATAATAAAAATATAATTTTTACTATATGAGAAGTGAAATAAAAATGTAATCTTTAAAGTATATGAAGTGAAATAAAATATGAACTTTATTTTTATCATGAAGTAGTGAGGATAAAGATTAGATTTTTATATGAGTAGCGGATTAAAAATATAATTTTTATATAAGGGAGAATATAAAAATATGATTTTCATATATGTAGAGAAATAAAAACCTGATTTTTATTATATATATGTTGAGATAAAAATGTGATTTTTATAGCATCGAGATAAAAATTCGATCTTTATATAAGAAGTAGAAATATAAAAATATTGTTTTTATATAGAAAGAAGCGTTGTAAAAATATATGAAGTAGAAAAAAAAATATGATTTTTATTTATTAGAATAAAAATGAGATTTTTATCTATATAGCATTGAAATAAAAATGTGATTTTTATATAAATCGTGTGAAACAGAGTGCGATGGAACCGATTGGAAACGCGGCGAAGATTTTCTACATAAGAAGAGTCGTGGCGTTTGGTTTAGCTTAAAGGTGAGAACTCCTCACTTTTATTTTAATTACTAGTTTGAAATATATACTAGGATGCAGATGGTGCTTAGCAGCACCCGACACCCGTCGTCCACAGACCATGGACGACTTGTTTGATTTTGTTGTGTTGTGAAAATTGATTGTGTGATGTGGATTGAATAAATATTTTATAGTTAAAAATATAATTTTTAACGTGTATATAAAATAAATATTTATAAACAAATCAGACGATTTGTTTATATACATTGATTTGACTGATATTGATTGGGACGATAAATTTTACACATCGTCCAACTGCACAAATAAAATCTGTGTTTGTTGATTTGAAACCCCACACGGGTATTTGGATGATATTTGACGTACACTAATCCCGATTATTTAGTTGTATGTCAATCGATGGGTTGACAGACTGTGTAAGCGTTAATTATTTATATTTAATGCTTATGCAGTTGTGTGGTTCTGGATGATGGTTGATGATTTATCATTGCTATCATATACATGTGTTGTAGGGAATCCATGTAATTAGCATTATATGGTAATTGATTGGGCCTCATTCCAATTGGGAAAATAAGGAATATTATAAAATGTAAATTCATGTGTTGAATAGAATAAAAATTCATGTGTTGAATAGTATAAATATTCATGTGTTGAATAGAATAAAAATTCATGTGTTGAATAGAATTAATATTCATGTGTTGAATAAAATATAAATTCATGTGTTGAATAAAATATATACTCATGTGTTAAGAATATTCATGTGTTGAATAAAATATTTATACAATAAAATTGACATTTTTATTGTAAATAAGAATTAATAAGTATTCATGTGTTGAATAAAATGTATATTCACGTGTTGAAGAAAATATTCATTTGTTGAATAGAATAACGAAGTTATTGAAATATATAAAGCCGTGTTGGTTAGATATGCGCCATTGTGACGCGAACGATATTTATATCGATTACATTCGTTTTTATAATGATTATAGAAAAGGAAGTGATTTCAAAATATAACGTTTTGAAAATATTATCATTTGTATATCGATGATGTGGAATATTCAATTTTAATTTGAAATTGAATATGAGGTTGAAATCGTTTCGAAAACGAATTTAAAATGATTTATAAAATACGTTTTAAAAGGAAATCGACGAAATATATATAATATATATATATATATAATGGCCTGAATAGAACGCGCCGCGCCGCGGCAGTTCGCGAATTTCGACCATTGACTTTGATTGGACATTACGGGAGATGACCGTCGGATTCTCCTAAAACCGAAACCGTTGGGTTTGTATCGAAAAGAGCTTTCTAACGAATATTATAGATTTGAAATCTAATGGTTGGATTTGGAATTATGTCCAAATCAAATTTGGAAAAGGTCACTGTAAGTGCAGTTCGATGGCCGTTGATGGAAATCGACTGTACGGGCCTTGATAAAATTATTAAAAATAGTAATAATTTGTGTAAAATCATAAGAATTGATTTGGAAATAATTGGGGTGAAAAATCCCATATTTGAAAAGATAAAAATAGATTTTTATCGAAATGAGTTAGTTTTAAACTAGAATTATAATCCATTTATTTTTGAAATAAATAAATTGGATTTGAAAGGGTTTTAAAAGTAACCAGAATTTCCAATAATTGAATTGGAATGGATTTGAATCGAAATTGTCTTTGGAATATTTCGATGTTGGATTTCGTGATTATACAGATATTGTTATGGAAATTTGAAAGATATATTCATATCGTTATTTCCAATACGATATTTGTTGGTCGTAGAATTTGATATTAAATATAAGCCGATATATTTTCTATTCAGAGCCTTGTATTTAATATCAAATGGGATTTGGGTTTGTCGCGAATGGTGTCTTCATTAACACTTTTCTTAACCCAGTTGAGAAAAAAATTAAATCTTTTATTTAGATTTAATGAAGTGTACCAATTAAATGGTATTTAATTGGAATTGAACCAATTAAATGGTATTTAATTGGAATTGAATTTGAATTGATGTTTGGGTTTATCGTGAATGGTGTTTTTAAATAACACTTGTTCTTTAACCCGATAATTAATGAAATGTGATTTTGGGTTGTCGGGAACGGTATCTTCAATAATATTGCTCTTAGACCCAACGGAGTTTAGAAAATCAGAAACTAACTGGAGATTAGTTAAGTTGGATAGTTTCTTGGGTATTGATCTGATGTTGGTTTCGGCCTTCGGGGTTAACACTTAGGGAATTATTCACTTGCTAATTTACGGTTAAAGGCTGATAGAATATAATGTGATTTTGGGTTTATCGCGAACTGTGTTTTAAATGACATTGGTTCTTTAACCCAGTTAAAGATAGGATATGATTTCCCAAGTTAAATAATCATTGATAGTGATTATTGGGAAGATTAAAACCAAGTGGAGTTTTAATGAATCTTTAATTGGATTGAAATAATCGAGAATGGAGTATCACCAGTATTGCTCCAGGCGATAGTTAAATCTTTAATTAGATTTGAACGTGAAATGGTAATTGAATTTACCGATAACATCGTGGTATTAGATATGAAGTATGACCAGTTTTACTTCATAGGATGAATAGGTTGGGATTGGGAAATAAAATAAATGATTACTTCGGTGTGGTTCACTAATCCCGACTAATTTGAATTGATATTCAAAAGAAGATTAAAGAATAAATTTAAAGAATTTATCTTTGATAAAATTAATCGGAACCTTTCCCAAAGTATAAGAATATTTGAATAAAAGAATATTCTGAATTGGAATGAGGTGTATGTTGTGTTTGTGTAACACTTGTTTATTATATACACGAGTTATTCAGAAAGACCGGGTTTATCCCATTCTGAATAACTGATTCGACGATGTGTCGAGGGTGAAAACGGTGGTCGAAGACCGGAGGTCTTCACATCGTTTGGGTGATTACTGATGATCTTGACTGGGCTGTACACCCAAGAGAAGGGAATCAGTTGGTGATCGTCCAGACGTACTTGGAGATCGATGGATATGCGAGGTACAAGGTGCCTCCGGTTTCGTTTAGACCTAAAACGAACTTGTAAATGGACTGTGTGTCTGACATTGGATTTTATTCTGTGTGATTGATTTCTATTAAATATATATCTGTTTGGCGGCGGTGAATTAATTCTCTTGCTTAACGCCCTTCTCTGAGACGTACGAGCTCAGGGGTTATATATCGATGGACATCCGTCGCATGGAGTGAATTACCTGTATGGCATGCCTAAGTGGTAATTGATCAAGGCTTCTGTTGAAAAGCAAAGTCTTGTGGTAGATGATCAAAGCACCGCCTGTGTGTCATAGCTTTGTGTAACGTTGATTCGCGAGCCTCACACACCGGTTGTGAACTAGAAACGGGAGAGGACATCAGGGAGGGTATGCGTTTCCTTCTAGCTAGGGTGGTGTCAGTGACCTACCAGCCCTGACATTTATATTATTTTCACCTGTGTGGTTGTTGGATTGCGAGGCGCCTCAGATATATTGGTGACTATGTGGAGCCGATGGAGTCATTGAGCTCATTAGCACCCCCAAATGGTGGGGAAACGCAGTGTTCAGGCATAATAATCCACATCGGTGGACCGACCCTGACGATCCAAGGCTTGCCTGCGCGCTTGCCTGAGACTCGGGCTAGACAGTCTCGAAGCCGGTGAGGACGATCCCTTGCCTCGGTTCATAGTTGGAAACCCAACTTCCAATACGTGACTTTGCGGTTTTTGATTGTAGAGCCTAGTATGGCGACATAGTGGTATATGGCACTTATGTCGTCTATGATTGATACTTATGATTTGAAATTGTTTTGACACTATACACTTATAGTAATAATAAAACATGAAATTTCACGTACCAAGCATTCTTGTCTATTATAAGGTAAAAACCCTATCCTACGGCTTGCGTTGCATTGTGTGATGGGACCTGGGTCTTATAATAGCTTCATTGTTCTTTATTTAGCATTGCGCTGTTGTTTTATGTACTGGTATTCTTGGGAGGAAACCCGTTCCGTGTTATATGGCATGGTCCCTTGATTTACCTAACTTTAAAATAAAGATTAATAACTGTTTTAGTTCTCACACCAGTCACATGACTGACCTGGAGTTTATTATTTTAACCTAAACTCCGGGTGCCCTTATTTTGACACAGGCAACTAGTAGTTTTGGTTTTGCAGATTTATATTCACAGGATCCTGGTTTATAGCTGGAACGATACTCGGAAAGCTCTGTAACCGTATATTACTTTCAGTTGTGTTTTGTATTATTTTCCGCTGCAATGTAATTTATGTAATCTCTGATATTTTCTGATGTATAATATTTATTCATACTCTGTATATTCTTGTATTCTGATGGAATTGTTGTAATTAACAATGAAATGTTCTTCTGTTTGTGTCCCGATGTGACTTGTTCTAAACTCAATCCGTGCTTTCCGTACCGGGGAAGTTCGGGTCGTTATAGCTTAGTATCAGAGCTTTGGTTTACAAAGCTCGAGAACAAGGCACATTAGAACCATACGAAAGAATTCATCAGAGATTGGATTAGTAATATCCAATGGGAATGACTCGTTAGAGATGGGATCAGTAGTATCCTAGAACGAGTGTGAAGAGTAGTGTTTTTAAAATAAAAAATAAAAACAATTTTTGTTTTGAAAATTTAAATCAATTATTCGTATTTGATTATTTATTTTATATTGAATTTGGACAATGCAGTATATAAAGATTTTTCGTATACGCCTGATCCGCGTGTATTTGAAGTTTTAATATACTGGATAGATATAGAATTACACTCTAGTCGCCGGAGATGATTCTGTTGATGACTACGTAGCATCAGCAGTTTGTGTTCGAGTTTCGAAGGTGTGATATTTATATATTTCCAATTGACTGGTGTGAGAACCAAAATATAGTTAGAATATATTGTTGTGATTTGGCATCAGAAACGTGATTTTCTGTATATGTATCAAAATTATGAATTTGAAACGTGAATTCACTAATTGATTGCTGGTTATGTTGTTTGATTATTGGTTGATTAATTAAAATGTTGAACCTTTAGCCAAATTGATCAAATTGTGAATTGTATTGAAAATTTGTCGCATTTGCATACATATACATGTATACTTATTGAACAGGTCATAGCAAGGAGGCTAGAGAAGAGGAATAAAATTGTTTGCCCGACAAATAGGTACATGTTTACAAATTCATTGGGTTTGGATGATTTTATGAGCCGATAGGCTAGCCGCTTGGTTTTTGCTTTTTCTTTTCGATTGGTGAGGGCCAGGGGAGGCTATTTGAAATATCCCGAAGCTCCCGGTGCAGGGGTGGTTATGGCGAAATTTTTCGAAAATTTAGGGTGTTAGTCAAATTTTTGAAAAATTTAAAAAGTTCTTAGAAACTGAAAAGTTGAAGAACTTAAGCCATAATGAAAATACTAGAAGTTGAGTTGATTAGTTAAACAACTTTCAGCTTCGTTCCTTTTCGGGGATGAAACGTTTTAAGTGGGGGAGATTTTTTTGCAATCTTTGGAAATTATGAAATTAATTAGGCTAAAGTAAATTTTAAGTGAGTTTTAACCAAAGTAAATTTCAACAAAGGAAAATATGTTATATCATGGAGTTTACCTTACACGTATTTTCAAATATTTTGGAGTCGACTTCAAAGGAGAAGAGTTCATTTCTAGAAAAGTTTTCAACGTGGGAAATATTTCTCTTATGAAGATTCCACTTGTGTTTCATCCATATGAAACATATGCGGAAAAACGAGCAAGAATTGAACAAGAATAAGAAATGGATATTGAATAAGAGGAAGAAGATACCTCTTTAGAAAGCATTGAATTTCTTCCCAACCACTTCAAGAAAACCATTCTCCAAAATCAAAAGATTTTAGCCAAGAACCAAAAATACTTAAGAGATCGCTTAGTAAAAAATTTGAAAAGATTTCTACTAAAATGAGTAAGTTCTTTGGCAAAGTTAGAAGAAAACTTGGCTTGTCGTCTTCTTCATCCTCCTCCTCCGCTAAGTTCTAAGATTAATTTTGTATTGTGTTTGCTTGTATTTCTATTTTTGTATTTCTATCTTATGCTATGTACTCATTTCATGTATCATTATCATTAGATTGAATTGAAGTTCTTTATTTCTGTTATTAATTGTTTAAACATCTTTGGAATTACTATTAAAACAATAAAAATAAGTTTATATAAATCGGAATGAATCACAAAACACCAAAATTCTTCAAAACTTGAAATAATACATGTATACGTCGACGTACACTTTTACCCATGTCGGGATGTAATAGTACAATTTTTAGAATTGTTTGAATTTAAAACTACTCTAACCAAGTCATGTCTATTTGGTTTAAACAAACTTTAGTGCATATTTATACCTTCCCTTCAAGAAAAACTTATCCATTCATTTCTCTTATACTTCCTTTCACTGTTTCTTAATATAATCAAAACTATGGCTACTCAATTTCATAATCTTAGTGAAACCTTTAAGAAATTCTCAATTCCTTCAAGAATATCCTCTCAATTATTATCCGTAATCAGCGTCATCTAAAATTGAGTCAAATATGGATGATCAAACAACAAGAGAAACATTTTGATGCGATGAATGATTGCCTCTCTTTCAAAAGATGAAGACAACAACATCACTGGAGTGCCTCTCACCAAAGAAAACGAAGACTGGGATGCTATAAAGGCCGATCCAATCTTTGATGGAGATAGTTGGGTTTAAGTTTCTCGAAATGTATGAATTTGTTTTAATTTGTGTAGTTTGGTTGATTTATTTTAAATTTGTAAATAAAATACTATAACTATGGTGTGGTTTGATTTGTTTTGATTAACTGAATGTATTGATCCATATATATATATATATATATATATATATATATATATAGGCATGGTGTCATTTATTCTAAATGGAGTTTATAGTCATATTTATTTAAGTTGTAATATTATAGTTATTTAGTTTAAATATTTAGATTTATATCTTAGTTTTAAGGGATGTGTTAGAATTTAGTTAGGGTTATATAATTTTTGTTCATGACAAAGGGGGAGAATTATAAAATATGGCTTAGAATAAGGGGGAGTTAGTAGTTTCGAGGGGGGGGGGGGGGGTTAATGATGGGGGAAGTGATCGAAGAACCAAGACACCAGGTATGAATATTTTATAACCAATGTTGTCATCATCAAAAAGTGGGAGATTGTTAAGGACTGAGATGTTAATGATGATGGTTTTGACGACAACAACCTTGTTTCTACTTTATTTCAATTATTATTGTTATAAATATATACTAACACAATTTTCTAGAATATATATATATATACACACAAGAAAACTACACGAGTATCTATTATTGAAGACTGTATAGTTTATAAGAATCAAGATTTCAAATAGAAGAGTTCAAGTTTCAAGACTCATGAGTATCAAGAAATTAAAAGTTTAAGAGTTCAAGAATTATAGAGTTAGTTTGTCTAGAACTCTGTAAAAACTCTGGTTAGCACTCGATTCTATTTTCAAACTAAAATTCTGATTTTAAACTTGATTTCAAACTAATTTCAAATTTATTTACGTGATTTTAAAATCTTGTTTTCAAATGATTTCAAAATTACTTCCTTATTCAGAATATATATACTTCTTTGTTTTAAATATTTTAACTCCTGATAATTGTTTTCTAAACTTCTGAAAACTAAGTTTATATTCAAATTTATGTTTTAAACTTAAGTTTCACTTGTTTTATAAATACTTATGTTGTTTAACCTTCTCATTTATATTAAGTCTTTAATATATATGTATAGTTTTATATATTTATACATTTATATCATTTTATATTTAATTTCTTAATTATTTTTAGTATATCTTTATATAATTTTTAAAATATATTTTTACTTTGAAAAGAATGTTTAAATATAAAGGAATTCAATTTGTTTTAAGTCTGGATTCACCATAGTTTATTTAAACATCATTTACTTTGTTTTAAAATTTATTTTTTGATTTTACACTAGCATATATCGACATATGCTTTTATACATGTCAACATACTGGCCGTTAGGATGTTTTTTAGAATTTTAAAAGAGGTGTCTTTTGAATTCAATTTTTTTTAGAAACGTTCACTACAATAGAAATAGTCTTTTATAGCGCCATATAGCTGCTATTAAAGAATACTGTATGTTAGGGAATGCAGAATGTGGATCTTAAGGAAAAACTAAAACTAGAGGGTAGTGAATAGTGTTTTCAAGGAATTTAAGAAATCTAAAACTTATATGATCTACTTTATATGAATCACACATATCCAAGATGATCAAAGACACATAATCCAACACAAACACAGAAATAATAAATAAAATCCAGAAAAGGAAAGAACACACTGGATTTTATACTGGTTCAGATTGCTACTACGTCTAGTCCCACGCAACGCTGGATTGCGCAGAGTTTTATTACTAGATCAAAATCTAAGTACAATCTCCTTGATTTCTCGACTACAAGGTTAACACCGATTCCACCACCCTTGATTTCACAGCTACCAGGTTCATACTGTTTCCTTTCTTTGATTTCACGGCCACAAGGAACACACCGTTTCCCAAACAATCCCAAATGATTACAACAACCCTATAACTCTTCAATAACACTTCAATTCAAAGAGTAATGAGTAGAGAGTGAGAAGAGAAAAAGTTTTATGTATTTAGAATATAAATTGGCAGAGTAGAAGTGTAGAAATTGTAAAAATATGAAATAATAATGGAGGAATGAAAAGGGATGAAGATGGAGAAGAAGAATGGTTAAAAAATTCGAAATTAACCCATATTTATAAGATTTGAAAGGTTGCAACGCTTCTGGAACGTTACAAATAGCGAAAATACACTTCCTTTCAAAACCAAAAATACGATAGTTGTATGTCAACGTATGTTCCTATGTATGTCAACATATATATTTTAAAATTTTGAATTTGAATATTTTTCAAGTGTTTTACTACATATATAATTCTGGAAATTCTTAAATTAAAACTAATGATATAAATGAGTATTATAAAGTAGAAAATCATATGAAATCTTGAATATAAATTATATAAAATATTTTTCAAAATTATAAAGTTTAAAACTATATAAATATAAAATTATAAAAGCATATAACTATATAAACATATAAAAACTAATAAGCTTAGAAACTTAAGTTTAAGATCAAAGGTAAGATAGAAAAACTAATCAAAATTAGAATTCAAATTTTGAAAATAGAATTTGAAATTTGAAAATCAAAATTTGAAAATCAAAATTTGAATTTGAACCTGGAGTGCTATTCAGAGTCTTACATATAAACTAAACTCTATTACTATATTTATTTTGAACTCTTGAATTCTTGATTTCTTGATTACTCATGAGTCTTGAATCTTCTATGAATTCTGAATCTCTTGAATCTCTAATACTGTACACTCTTCAATACTAATTCCAGTATACAACTCATGCATACATGTGCATATGTATACACACACACTCTAGATAGAGATGTTATTATATATTTTATAAAAGAGATGTTAGTATATATTTTATAATCAACTAATATTGAAATAAGGTTGTTGACATCAAAACTCTGTTCTCCAACAATCTCCCCCTTTTTAATGATGATAACCTTAGTTTATAAAATATTTATACCTGTTGATGCTGATCCTTCTGATACTCCCCTGTCACTATGAATCAAGTCTATATTTTATAATTTCTCCCACTTTGGAATTATCAAAAATAAATTCTAACGATACTCCCCCTAAATCCTATTTCTACATATCCTATAATTGATTCTATACAACTCCCCAAAAATTTATGCCTACATTATACTAAGTATATAAATCAATCAATCCAAATATCATAATTACATATGTTTTAAGTCATATATAGAAACATGCAAACTAATGCAAGTAATATTTACGTGTGTTTTAATATATACATGTTTCAAGTCAAACAAATCAAACCAATCAATACATAATTTCCAACAAAATCAAACAAATCAAATCAACCAAATCATATCAAATAATAAAATGTTTGTTGGGACTTCTACTCATCTGTCTTCTTCAAATATTGGATCCTTCTTGATGATTTCCCAATCTTCATCTTATTTTGTTGGTGGTGCCTTAGCGAGATTGTTATCTTCATCTATGAAAAGAGAAGATATTAGCCAACGAATGGCATCAAAATGCTTCTCTTGTTGTTCAAACATCTTTATTTGGCATAATTCAAGATGGCATTGATTTTGTAGTACTATGGAAAGAATGTTCTTAAAGGAATTCAATGTATATTTAAGTTTTTCACTCAAGTTATGAATTTGATTTGCCATAGTTTTGATAAGAATTGAACAGAGAAGAAAGAGGAATGATATAATGAATTTTTCTGGAAGAAGTAGGCTTAAATAGGGTCTGGAATTCGTTGGATTTGAATGGACATGAGTTAGTTATTTAAATTTAAATTTTGAATAATTTTGAAAAAAATGGCAATTATATGTCAACATAAGCAATTATGTCTGTCAACTTACTTAGTTAAATTTTTTTGAAAATTTTCAAATTTTGAATCTTTTGTTATTATATTATATTTAGTTCTAAAGTTTTCACATTAATTTAAAGATGATTTTGACATAAATAAAATTCTATTCATTACTTCTTAAAAATAAATACATCTAACTAATAACGAGACACTAAGTATGAGATTCAAAAATAAAATACAAGCAAATACTAAAGATAACTTAAGCTAGATAGGCTAAATATCAGCGGATGATGGGAAGATGAAATTCCAAGTTTTCTTCCTATCTTGCTCATGAACTTAGTCATTTTGGTAAAACTCTTTTTGAGATTCTTTTGATTTTTGATGATTTTTGCTTGATTTTGAACAATAATCTCTTTGTAAATGGTTCTAGTGTTGATTGGGCACTCAACACTTTCCAAAGAAGTTTCATCTTCTTTTTCAATTTCCATAGGCTCTTGTTCTTATTGCATTCGAACTTGTTTGTCTTCGAATGTCTCATAAGGTGTAAAAGTGAGCGGAATATGCATAAGGTGTATGTTTGTGGAGTCAAACACCTTTCTTGATACAAATTCTTCTCCATGAAGATCAACTCTGAAATATTTGAAAATACGAGTGAGATAAAATCCATAATAAAGAGTGTTTTCTCTTGTTGATGATTATATGGGCTTGAATTCTTTTAAGATCATATCGACTCAATTGATGTCATAACCACCAATAATAGCAAAGCGTGCTTTTGGACTTTGAGAGTTGGGTTATTTAAATTTCCGGAACGAGGAGTGATGGTATGTCGAAGGAGAAGGTTTACAATTCTTGTTTTCGGGCAGAAAAAGCGATTTTTGAATTTCATGTGAGCATATCTTTCGAATATGTGGTAATATGTTTCTAAATCGGTTTCATCAATTTTGAAATCCGAAAAATCCGAGCCCATGCTTTTACAAATCAAGATATTGCCCAAGATTTTGCAATGTAGAAAAATTTGTGTGCCTTTTAAGCTACTCCAAATTTGATCTTCATTTCCTTCGAAAAAGCCACGATTAAGATTTGCATAGAACATTTTGACAAGCTTCAGGTAACAAACTTCATTGTTATCCCGAGGGTCAATTAATCTCAATGATTCATTGTGAGTGAAAAGAGAAGTAAGATCATAGGATGGAAAGTCTCCAAAGACGGTGACAGATTTCGTATTTACTTTTGCATTTGCTACATAGTCAATATAGGTTTTAATTGCCTCTTTATCATTGTGGAGATATCCTTTGATGGTTTTGGTTAATTTCAATTTCTGAGATGTGCTTGAGGAAGCCATTGGAATGTTTGTTTTTAAGAGTATAGATATGAAGAATGTAGTTTGAATTTTGAATGAAAGGTAGAGGGAATAGATATATAAATAGAGAATGAATAGGTATGAATTGAATGGGCACAACTTTTCAGAAATCAATGACACATTTTCAGACTTGGGAGTTGGTGAAAAGTTGGAGGGAAGTTTGAAAGTTTAAATCTTTGAAATTCAAAATTTGAATTTCATTTTACACGCTGATATGTCGATATATGGACATATGTATGTCGACATACATGCTCAATTTCAAAGGACATATGGTCTTCGTTTTTGGTTTAAATTATCGATTTATATTTCAGGTTTAACTATCTCTTGAAATAATACTAATCCTAGCAAACATCCAAAATTTATTTTATTGTTTTATTAATTATTATTTTATTATATTATTTTGAATTTCAAAATTAAAATTTGAATTTTAAATTTCAAGTTTGAGTTTTGAGGTTTTTAAATTTCAAATTCAAAACAAAGCAAATAATTAAAGAAATCAAAGCATCCATTCAACCAAGAATATAAAAATTAATTAAGGCGTGTCTGGTTTTTAGATCCATTTCTTCGATATTTTCTGAATTATTAATTGTTGTGAATTACATGTTTGAATTTCCGGATTCTGGCTCTTCATCACTTGACAATGAATCTGAATCGTCTAAAGTTGCTGCGTATTGTAACAGCCCACAATTTTACGTATTAGAAGATCGTAAAATATTTTTATTTTATTCCATGAGGGTTGGATCATTCTCATCTTTTGATATGTTGTTTATGGGGATGTGAGACATGCCCATAATTTTTACCGATTTTGTTTGCGACCATTTTGCCCCTGTCAGCCTTGTACAGGGCATAACTTTTGACTTAGGTCGAATCAGGTGATGAGACCTGTGTTATTGGAAAGGAAATGATGATTGCATTTCCGTAGAGTGGTTACATTAAAGACTTGGCTCAGCCTTTTGTGAAGAATCGCTGTTTTAAGGTATTTCAGTTGGCTGTTCAGGTTTTGGAAGCCTAGTGAGCTGATTTGGGGTGGCCCATTAGTGGGTTGGTGGAATGCTATAAATAAAGGGTGAGAGGTATGGGAAGTAGTTTACTTCTCTCATTTCTCTCATTTGGAGGCCTTGTGCTCCTTCTTTCTCTAACACCTTTCCACCATTAAAAATCCAAATCTAAGGAGGGAAATCATATATCTACACCATTGGAGGCTAGATCAACATCAATTGAAGCAAGAATTCATTGGATCAAAGGGTTTGGTGCAAAGTGCTTGCTTTCCAGAATCTTATTGCATTGATTATAGCTTATTTTGGAGAATCGGTGAGTGATTTACATCTCTCACATGGATTCAATGAAGTGTATGAGTGTTTGATCATGTTTTTTCATCACATTTAAGTGTTTTTCCATGGATTTATGCCATGTTAAGACCATTTTCACATGAATCACTCTACGATCTCATTTAGTAAGTTTAAACCATTAATTCTATGTTATTACATATGTTTAGGAAAGTTAGATCTATAGTTTTGTTCATATGACATTCATTATGATTTTTGGAATGATTTGCATGATTTGGTGAAAACTATTGTTTTCATGTTGTTAGCGGATTCATACCATGTTTTTGATCACATTTGATGGATTAGACAAGTTAGTTTTGGTGGAAATCGGAGTGGAAATGGTGAAGTGCAGGTTTTGGGTCGTGCGTAGGAGGGGTTGTTTGCGTACCATGGAGGATTTTTTGGGAAACAAGACAGGAAGTAAGCTTGAGCAAGCCATGCAGGAGGTCGGTCGTGCAGAAGCTTGGTTCGAGCGGGCATTGGTCTGAGGAGAGAGATACTCCAAGTTGTATAAGAAGAGAGACCGAAAATGATCCAGGTTGGTCGAGCGAGCTGGGTCTAAGGCAAGCAGAGAGCCTGGAGGAGAAAGGGTTCATTCGCGCATTCCTGAATGGTTGTTTGGTCCGGACGAGCTTGGGAGAACAGTTCAAGCAAGCCTGGTTGGAGTATTTGAGCGAGCGACCTTATGGGTGAATTAATTTGGTCGGTCGCACATGTTTGAAGTGTGGATGCACGGTCCAAGTAAAGGTGGTCGATTGCTCCTGAATAGAAGGAACGATTAGCTACTAATGGGTCGGGTCGGTTCTCATCTGATCGGGTCAGTCACCAGAGTGTGGTATGATTGTAATTGAGGAGGTACAGGCTGGTCGGTCACTCCAGAATGGCTAGGTCGGTTGACTGCTGCAGGGTTGAGTAGACTAGAGGGATCTGGTCTGAAGTGGGTTATTCGCTTCTGAGTGGAAGGGTCGGTCGGTCCTGTGCGAATGAAAGGTTTGATCGGTCCGGAATAGAACGTGTCGGTCATGCTTGAGAGGGTCGGTCGAGCATGGGCTCGTGCACAGTAGAGTCCAGCATGGGTTCAAATAAGAGCGGTCAGTCTTTGTTTTGATAATGGGGTCGGTTGTGCGATGCTTGGTGGTCGGTTCCATACCCGATATTGAGTCGGTCGTGCATGAGATGTATGAAGGGATTTAGCAGAGCTTTTACATGCTGTGGTGAATAGCATGGGTGCTGTGGTTTATTTCCTTAGTAAATGGATGTAGTGCTATGGATTATGTTGAGCCTTATGATTCTCTTTGGTTAGAGAATAGAAATGACTTCAAAGCGAATTCCGTGGGAATGACGAAGTGATAGGATGTATTTGTTGATCGTGGAGATGCAACAAGTGTTAGTACGACTCAAGTTGGACTTGAACTCGTGAATAAGGGTAGTTCGTTGATCATGGAGATACTATGAATGTGAATCAAGTTGGACTTGGATTCGTGCATACTGGTTACTTAAATTGGATTTGAGTATGCAAATAGTGGATACTCGAGATTGGATCTGAGTTGTTTCTAGACCTATTGGATAGGCCTGGTAGTCTTTGGGAGGCAAAGGTATGTTGGATGTATTTGAGTTGTGTTTGGACCTATTAGACATGCCTAGTTGTCTCTAGGAGGCAAGAGTATGATGGGACGTGCAGTTGTTTGGTTAGACCTGGGGTTTCGTAACAGGATTGGTGGTGATAGCAAGAGTCTGTCATTAATGTTTGAATGTCTGGATGTTTTGTTTATACCCTCTCATGTGGATTATCCAACGTCGAGGGAGATGTTCCATGAGTGCTTGACTAATTTTGGTTTAGGCCTCTGGGGATAGTGCTTGAGGGATGTTTAACTCGATTAGGATTGTCTACGTGAGACCTATGCAATCTGGATGCTATGAATGCTAGTGATGGTTGTTTGTTATTGCCGTGAATAAACGGTTGTTCTGGGTTGCCATGGATGAATGTTTGAAATGTTTTAAAGGCTATCACTGTCCAATGTGGGGAGTAAGGCTTAGAGTTCTTCTCTGGTAAAGTGATTGGTAAATCAATGGTTAATCTACCTATTCTCACATACTTTATTGATGATTTTTTTAGTTGTTTTATCGCTCACTAAGACTATTGTATGACTCACATGTTTCCCTCTTATTACCTTGGGCTGTTTATCCATTGTGGATGGGCAGACCGAGCATCAGGTGGCAGGTTATAGCTTGGTGAGACGATGTAGCTGTTCGGAGGCGAGAAGGAGGCTGGCGTGTTATCTTTCTACTATATAGTATTTGGATTTCCGTTGTTTTTTATACTCTGAGTGTTGCAGTAAGGAAACTTGTATAAACACTATTGTTGTAACTCAAGTCTATGGGTATTACTTTCTAGTCGTTATGGAAGTCTAGTGTTTACTACTTCACTATCAATACCTATTGTATATGTTCTATTATATTTTATCCTTGCGCTGTGAGATTTATGAGAGGTTTCGCTTGTGTTACCTACTCTGATGATCGTCCATAGCTGCCTGGCACGTCTTTCAGCGCAGTATTCCTCATTTATAGTGCTGGGGTTATGGGTGGTCGTCACACGTATGCTCTTTTTTTTCTTTGATGAATTGCTATTGTCTATTTATTGAATTGATTTTTCTGGATATGGAAACATTCTCTTCATATGGCCTGGTATATTGATGTTATAACATTGATTATCATTTCTTCCTGAACTTCCTTGGTTATTACTTTGAAAATTATTTCTCTTTTTGTATTTCAGAAATTTTCTGAACTGTCTTGTCATTAAGGTTGTTTCTTCATCGTCTTCACTACTCATGTCTGAACCATTTGTTGTTGCTTTGAATATAATAGATATCTTTTAAATTGGTCTATTTTCTTTTCTTTTCAATAGTTGGACTTCAAAAGACATCAGATTTTCGATTAACTCCTCGATCCTCATTTCATTGACATTATGGGCTTCTTCAATCGCCAATGTTTTGTGATGCCATTCTGAAGTCAATGAACTCAATATTTTTTTAACTTGGTCTTCTTCAGAATAAGTTTTTCCAAGTGTTATTAATGAATGCAGTATCTCTTGAAATCTGCAATACATATCGGAGAAAGGTTCATTCTTGTTCATTTTGAATAACTCAAACCAATTAATTAACATTGATATCTTTGTTTGTTTAACTTTACCAGTTCCGTCATGAGTAACTTGTAAAGTTCTCCAAATTTCATAAGCAGATTTACAAACTGACACTCTATTAAATTCATTCCTATCTATGAACAAAACAACATATTCTTGGCTTTAGAATTGGTTTGTGCAGCAGCCTTTTGTTCATTAGTCCATTATGAAAAATTAGTAATGGGTTCTACATATTCAATTTGTGTGATATTCCATGTGTCTAATCCTAATGATTGTAAATATATTTTCATTCTACATGCCCAATATGAATAATTTCTACCATTAAACAGTGGTGGTCTAACAGTGGACTGAACCTCTACAAAAGAACTATTATTACTAGTGTTGGTTGCCATTTAATATTTTCAAAAATCAGATTATGAACTTTTTGAAATAAGTTGCTATAATACCAATTGTTAGGGAACGCAGAATGTGGATCTTAAGACAAAACTAACACTAAAGGGGGTGAATAGTATTTTCAATAAATTTAAGAAAATCTAAAACGTATATGATCTACTATATGAATCACACACCACAGAGATGATCACAAACACAGAATCAAACACAAACAAAGAAATAAAAAATAAAATGCATAAAAGGAAAGAACACACTGGATTTTATGCTGGTTTGGATTGCACCTACGTGCAGTCCTACGCAACGCTGGATTACGCAGAGTTTTATTAGTAGATCAAAATCTAAGTATAATCCCCTTGATTTCATGGCTACAAGGTTAACACTGATTCCACCACCCTTGATTTCACGACTACAAGGTTCACACTGTTTCCTTTCCTTGATTTCACGGCTACAAGGAACACACCATTTCCCAAACAATCCCAAATGATTACAACAGCCCTATAAATCTTCAATAGCACTTCAATTCAGAGAGTAATGAGTAGAGAGTGAGAAGAGAAGAAGTTTTATGTATTTAGAATAGAAATCGGAAGAGTAGAAGTGTAGAAATCATAAAAAATATGAAATAATAATGGAGGAATTAAAAGGGATGAAGATGGAGAAGAAGAATGGTTTAAATCCCTATTTATAAGATGTGAAAGATTGTAATGCTTCTGGAACGTTACAACACTTCCTTTCAAAACTGAAAATATGACACTTGTATGTCGACATATGTTCCTATGTATGTAGACATATATGTATTAAAATTTTGAATTTTGAATATTTTTCAAGTGATTTACTATATATATAATTCTGGAAATTCTTGAATTAAAACATAATGACATAAATGAGTGTCATAAAGTAGAAAATCATATGAAATCATGAATATAAATTATATAAAGATATTTATAATACTATAAAGTTTAAAACTATATAAATATAAAATTATAAAAGTATATAAGTATATAAAAACTAATAAGCTTTTTAACTTAAGTTTAAAATCAAAGGTAAGATAGAAAAACTAATTAAAATTAGAATTTTGAAAATAGAATTTGAAATTTGAAAATCAGAATTTGAAATTTGAAAATCAGAATTTGAAAAACAGAATTTGAATTTGAACATGGAGTGTTATTCAGAGTGTATTACTATATTTATCTTGAACTCTTGATTTCTTGATTACTCATGAGTGTTGAATCTTCTCTGAATTCTGAATCTCTTGAATCTCTAATATTATACACTCTTCAGTATTAATTCCTTTATACAACTCTTGCATATATGTGCATATATATATTCTAGATAGAGATGTTAGTATATATATTTTATAATCAATTAATATTGAAATAAGGTTGTTCTCATCAAAACTCCATTCTCTAACACAGTAGAGGTCCGAAAAGCATTGTATATTGACATGTTATAAAAATAGTTGAATAATTATAACATAAAAAACTACCACTATAAAAAGACATGATTTTATAGTAGCAGATATATGCCGCTATGATACGTAATGATAGTAGCTCGCTATTACCGCTATAAAACATCTCGTTCTTCTTGAAAATAAGAGTTGTTATAACAATGTATTGCCGCTATAAAACATTTATTCAATAGCGAGCTTCTCACGCTATACACAATATTTCTAAATCATTTAACATCCTATATATGCGGTTATAAAATATGTAGATATAACGCCTATTTGATGCTATCCTTTGCTAGCAAACTCCTATTTCACATTACCTTTTATAGCGATTTTCAGTATATTATAACAATAGCAATCGAATGAATCTTCAAACAATTTGAAAAGCAATACATATGACCAAAATAATTATAACAATCAGTAACTGTAACACATATTCATGATAGCACTAACAAAAAATAAGTTTAATACATATGTTTTCAATTCCATATTGACATCAATTTGAGTTAACAAAAAACAAAATATAGTTCATATATAAAGTCTACAAATGCAAAATGCATCACTAAGAACTTCAACTGCTCAAATCCTTTCTTTAAATTATGATGATATTCATGTGCTTCTAGACCTGAAAAAAGTAGGAAAACCATTAAGTATTGGACATCAGATCAGTTACCATAATCAAATAAAGAAAACTGGAAAATTACATATATGAGTTAGTATAAAATTTTTACATAAACAAATCTAGGGTCCAATGGCACTGCACAAGGGAATTTTTTTAGTGCAGTTTCATGATCTTTCGACAAGCTGCAGCAATTTCCCGTAGCACACCTGTAGATATAAAATACTTAACCATATAGCTTATGATACGATAAGGTTAGAAACCAGAATAACCGGTTTCCTACTAATAGGCTTAATTAGAATATGGAAATGGAATTTATGGTTCCATACCAAAAAATCTCCGAAATTATATTTTAAATCAAATATTCATTCTAATTGGAGTTAATTGAATTTATATCAAAAATTATGTTAAGTTAATTAAAATAGTATATACTAATAATATATTATAGTTTAACTGAATTTATATCACAAACTATATTACACAATTAAACTTACGGAAACTTTAAAACAATGAAATATGTATAAAAACATTTTTTGGACTGCAACACCGGGTCATTAACAACTTCAATACATAATATAGCACCATTTGTAGCCCCTGGATATTAGCCATAAGGTTTTTTTTTAATATTTGGCCCCATTTGTAGCTACATACACAAAAAATAACGTCAGTGACTTTGGCCAAACTGTTATCATATGAACTCATGTACCATTGGCACATGAAAATTGTATGTGCATATACATGTATAAAACAAAATTGGAGTTCTATGCAAGAATCCTACAAAAAACAATAAACATACTATGCCTGTGGGGATAATCTATTAGTTGATATAAAATCTTAGGTAAGATAACTCAATTTCATATCCTTCTTCAGATGCTGCCAAAATTATACATTTTAATTTTCATGCATAAACAAGGATATAGCCTGAGTGGCAGGATCAATAAATAAGGGCCAATAGACTATAGTAATAAAATAATTATTGTACTGGGAGTAATATATTTCAGCAGACGATATCATAGTTGTGCAAACCAATATATTGCTATCGTTAAAGAAATAATACGTTATTGGAAAAACACCTGCAAAAAGTAGAGTGGAGTATATGTCCATTACATCTAAGGTACAAGGTGACACTCGACGTGCCAAATCAAAAATACGGTCAGCTTCAACGTGATCAACCAATTCATAAGATGCTTTACCAACTTGGGTCACATATAAGTAAACATCGCGTTATTGGAGATGCAGTAGCTATAGGAAAAACACTGGAAATGTTATGAAGCAACTTGATCATCTTAAATTTCTATAGCATAGGATTATATAAAGTATGGTTTTGACTCATCTCAGTTTCAGACCAAAAGTAAGATTTTGAAATTCAAAGTAAATGTGATAATGGCATAAAATACGGCTAAAAGATAACTTATAGTCATACTGATCACCTGACATAGCACCCACCCAGTATTATAAAACCGCGATGAAAGTTTCAAATAAAACCCTAAGGCATCATGTTCAAATAAAAAATGATAGATATAAGTTCCAGATGAAACATGCAGTTCACATTGTCAACTATACAATCATACTTGAGATTTATACAAACAAGACATCTTGTAGCCTTCTCCTAGAACCCTGAATAGAGTTAACAGTTCAGCTATGGCGCTTGTTACTTTCGAGTCACTGTATATGCTATTTATTTGAAAATTTGTTCTCTCCTGATCACTGTATTTTCTATCGGTAAACGTTGACACATAAGTTGAGCTTGCTAAAGTTCCCCAAACATGGATATCCATTCACAAATCACGAAATATTTCAGGTCGCCTCCCTACATTACAATGGACGACTAAGGGATTATAATTATGTTTACCTATTTATTTATTTTTATTTTTATTTTAAACTTAAATATATACAAAGAACCAATGGTCCACAAAAACTGCCAACATGCCTAGCAGGTAACCAAAAAGAATACAAGCAACCCAAAATGACCATATATTTGTATAGAAAAGTTGATAGATGAGCTCCGGAAAAACCACCGCCCATCATACTGCAAAATCGAGTTCCGACAAGGCAACCACCCGATAGTGAAGTAAATCTACTTCCACACAAAATAATAGTCACTCTGAAAAAATAAACAATATGAGAAAGACTGGGGTAGGTGCTGAAAGCACCAATCAGCTTCAGAAATACCAAAACCATGAACCTAAAAACAAGCCCTGCATAACTAGCAAATGATATAAGATCGAGGGGGGGGGGGAGGTAGCAAGAAAAAACTAGCAGAAGCACTAAGCATATAACCAAAAACAACCAACACCTTCCCTAGGAGTTACTGTAACCCAGAAAACATCAGTTTCTGCATACAGACGCCCAAAAAGATGACGGCAACACAACAAAAGGAAAGCGGAGGTAAGATGATAACCCGCTCGACTGATAGATTCCAGAACTGTACAACAAGAAACAACTGAAAGCTTCATAAGACGAAAGGAGAAGAAACATAAGCAGTCCGGTAGTAAGCTCTCAACCAAAGCCTAAATCCCAGACCAAAACTCCAGATGCCAGATCAGCGACAACCTGTAAACCAACCTCCTGCAGTATCAGCAAAAAAAACCAAGCATAAAAGGAGGGGGGAAGGTGAGGAGAGGCTAAAGGGACGGATCCTGAAAACCCACAAAAACAACATTTCAACTGATGCCCGCCCTAAACCTTGCAGTTACTAATGAGACATCAAAGGTTATAGCTAGCCTCCGCGAATGGGATCCGACAGAACTTCTAAACGGTCTAGTAAGGAAGGCTAGGAACACATCATTCCTAACCTTTCGGATGATATTAGAGGGGTCCACAGGCACCTCATCATACATCACCCTATTTCGCACGCACCAAATATGCCAGCAGATAAGACAAAGGACTAGATGACAGAGGATAGAGCACAGGGATTTTCCCGAGATTCCGATCCACCAGATTCTTAGTCTATCAGCAAGAGAGGACGCATTACCTCGGATACCCACTAAGTTTACGAAGTAATTCCAAACGGAGTTGGCAGCGAAGCCCAAGAAAAACAGGTGAGAAATGGATTCCATGTCACCAGATCCACAACACCTACAACGAGAAGATAAAGGAATGCCAATCCTCTGGAGGTTCTCATCTATTGGTATCCCTTCGTGGAGAATCCTCCACATAAAAAGAGAAACATTCCGGGGAGTATGGGAACCTCAGATGAATGAGAAGGAAGGAAGATGAGGCGACGACGTCCTTGCCGAATTCCAAGCTGCCTGAATCGAGAAGAGGCTACCATCCCAACTCAACCCACCGCCATGGAAATCCGAAAAGGTCTTCACGGATTGCATCCGTTTCGCGTGTCACTGGCATATGAAGTAACCCCGGTATAGCTATTCGCGCTATTCGCTTGTAACCTGCGGTACTTTGCCTGAAGAAACAATGCCCATAAGGAATCACTCGCTTCAAACCTAGCCCATAGTTTACAAGCAAAAGCCATACAGGTATCCTTTGGGTTTCTGAGACCTAACCCCCTCACTTTTGGTGCAGCAGATAATGTCCCAAGAGATCCAATGGTTCCGATTGGCGTTGTCCTTTTTTCCCCAGAAAAAGACGAAGCCAAAGAACGGTAAGATCTGAAGAAAGCAGAGGTAGGTATCATGGCGGCGAAGATATGAGAATCTATAGAGTCAAGCACCAACTTTATGAGAACCAGTCTTCCATCTTGAGAGAGGAGGGTTGCATTCCACCTAATGATCTTTCCCCTGGCCTTATTGACTAGGGGGTCGAATATGGCATTGAGCTTATGGCCTCTGTAAAGGATGATACCCAAATACGGTAAAGGGAGGCAAGCCGCCTTGTAACCAGTAAAGATTTCAATCCAAGAAGATCTGACCGTGGACAAGTCTCTCGAAGGGACAAAACAACTTTTAGCAGTATTAATGAGCTGAGCAGAACTCCTCTCGTACCGGTTAACGAGGCCGACAAGACGACGAATAGAACAACGGTTACCATTCGTGAAAATGATAATGTCGTCAGCAAAGGAAAAAGAAGAAACAACCGGGCAACCGGGGGGAATGCCAAAATGGTGAATCTGATTAGCAATCGTCAATGAATGCAATCCACGCACGAAAGCCTCAGCAGGGATAACGAAGAGTGTTGGTGAGAGAGGATCTCCCTGACGGAATCCTCTTCCAGCCCTGAAAAACACGTTGGCTGCTCCATTGATAAGAATAGAGAACCAACAGTTGGATGTAAGCCTCCAGATAACGTCGATAAGGGACTCGGGGAACCCAAAGGCTTGAAGAACCTTGATGATGAAAAACTAACATGCGGTCGTAAGCTTTCGCCATATCCAGCTTAACGACCACATTTGAACCCCTGACTTTTCTATCAATCTGGGACACCAGCTCTTGGGCTAAAAAATGTTATCCGTAATCAAACGTCCTTTAACGAACCCTGCCTGAGAAGCTGATATAAGATGCTAGAGAAAAGGAGCCATCCTAGTGGCCACGATCTTAGAGATAACCTTGTTAAAAAAGTTACACAAACTATTAGGGCGAAAATCCGCACACGTGATGGGATTTTCACACTTAGGGATAAGGACCAAGTTAGTGGAGGTCCAGCCTTGAGGCAGATCACCACCAGAGAAGAAGAACCGAATTGCCTGGCGAGTCCGATTGGATAATCGACCATACGCTAGAGTAGAAAACCCCATTGAACCCATCAGGGCCGCTTGCACTATCCTTACTTAGTGAAAAAAATACAAGCTTGTATCTCTTCCGTGGAATGGGGCTGCTAGATCGATACCCTCCGATGGTACAACCAACCTCGGAATGTAGGAAAGAAGAGAAGGATCAGACACGGACACTCAGGGAGATCCAAGAAAGTATTGGAAGTGGGAGAGAATAGAATCTTTGACTACCTCGGGAGTCGAAGCCAAAGAAAGATCAGGACGCTGAATCTGAAGAATCACAAGAAGTCTATTCTTCTTACGAATGGAAGAGTGGAAGAACCTGGAGTTCGGATCGCCGTCGACAACCCACTTGATCCTCGCCATCTGACGAAGATAGTCGTTCTCGATACGAAGCTCGAAAGAAAAGGCAAGCTGGGCGAGGGCCCATGCTTCCTTGTTAGAAATAGAGGGATCCTCATCGAAGGAAGCCTGTGCAAAAAAAAAGACTATTCGACCGCTCTGACACGGTCGAAAATGTTCTTGAACACAAGAATGTTCCAAGACTTGAGGCAAGTCTTAAGGTGCTTAAGCTTGCGGGAGAAGGCGATAGAAGGCGAACCTTCAATCGGAGAATTCTAGGAGTCTTCCACTACCCGGTGGAACGAGTAATGAGACCTCCACATACTCTGGAACTAAAAGACGTAGGACTAGAAATCGAGCGGGGAGAACAGCTAAGTAGCATAGGAGCATGGTATGAGAAGGTCCAGTGAAGATGAGAAACAGAGCACATGAAAGGAAGGCTGAACCAGCCCTTCGAGCCGCAAACTCTCTATCAAGCCTAGACAGAATCCGATTCGTCCCGTCTTGGTTGTTGCACCAAGTGAAGTCCGATCTAACGAAAGAGACTTCTGTCAGGCCCGACTCAATGATGAAGCGTTGAAATCAGCCACAGAGGCACCGTTAACCACATTGCCTCCTAGTTTTTCTGCCTGACTGGCGACCACATTGAAGTCGGCTCCCAAAACAGAAACAGGAAAGCCAAAAGAAGACAGACCAATAACGTCAGACCATAGGGTCAAACGTTCCACCCTGTCGCACTTAGCGTAGACCGTGGAGAACAGGAAATACGAGGAGAGGGATGAAAGCGAGCACGCTACCGATAGTAACTGGTTAGAGTCGAAGATAGGGTGGGCAATAACGTCTTTGGACCAAAGGATCCAGATCTTGCCCGATACATTGGCTAAGGCACTGCCAAAACCAAGAGAAAGTATGGACTTGGTAATCCCTTCCTGTCCTAACATAGGCTCCAAAAGTGCCACCAATAGAACAGAGTGTTTCCGAACAATGCGCCTGAGCCTAGCCACAGACTCATCATTCCCAACACCACGGATGTTCCAGAAAAGAAAGTTCGCCATAAAGCCGACGAGAGAAAAAGGAAACTGGAAGGACGGTACAAATAAAAGAAAGATCCTAACACGAAACTAGAGCCTTACCCAAACCTCTCAAGCAAGATACAACATGTACCGAGTAGATCTAACGACCTGCTCAGACGCCGCTATAGAGCGTGCGTGAATGGTGCGGGGAGTGCAGGGCCCATCCCTAGTTGTTTTACGCGAAGAACAGGAAGGAACCACACACGGGCGAACCGAAGTCTCACTAGATTCGGGGGTTCCAGTTGGAACCCCAGAATCTAAGCCGTGAGAAGAAGAAAGAGGCTGTAAGCGACCAGCTCTCAAATGACAAGAGTTCTTAGTAAGACGAAATAGTCGATCATTAATGATCTCTATCTCGTCTGTGCCAAGCATGGGGGTGAAGAACAGGAGGGACTCGAAAAAGAACCAAGCGATGAACACTGAGAGACGACCGAGAAAGACAAAAAAGGGGGAAATGGAGGATACATCACAAGATGCATCACAAAACGCTGAGTGAACTTTACTAGATCCGAGCTGTCATCAGAATGACAGCTTCGAAAAGATGGCAAAGTTCCCGCTACCAAGCCTGAAGTAGCAACATAGGGCGAAGGGTTATATGGTCGGCATTCTATTTGGCAACACATACATTGTTCCAAAACTGGGACCGACGTATGGTTGCAACAGAAAGACCGCCAAGACCGATAACCGCGCACCATATAAAGCGGCCAACAACCACACCGATAACCCACAAACTGAAAACAGAAAACAAAAGTCTCCAACGACATGAAGAAGGTGACATGAAAACTGGCAATCCCTGTTAACCACTTGAGAACGACCACCTAAACAGATCCGCTCACAACAAAACAAGCCACTTGAACTGTCATCGAGCACCAGCCGCAGTGACAAACAACCGAAAAGAACCAGTATAGAACACTCGGTTCCAAGGAACCAACCCCAACCATACAGAAAGACTCACTGACAAGAGACATCAAGACCGAAGCCGTACCAAACTGATCCCAGTCAGTCGCAGTGGCAAGCAAACAAGGGGATCACTATTAAAAGAAACGACACAGAGCCGAGGAGAAGAGACAGCCAATGTATAAAACAAACGATGGAACATACAGAAAATAGTCTGGGACAAGTTAAAACCAGCAATAAAAACATTACCAGAACAGAAGAAAAAATGAACAAAAAACACAGAGGGTACCTTCCAGATGTGAGCCCAAGCATCAGTGGACACATGAAAACTCGAATCACTTTGCACAACACTGGTTACAGCATCCAACACTTCCACCTGATCAGTTAAAGCTCCCACCTGCTTTGAGATAGGCACAACCATGGCCATAGACACAGACTCAGCTTCGCACAAGACTCCCGAAGCCTCGTCATCTCTAGGAACCTCCTGGTCATCGCAAGACAATGAAGCAGATGTGATGAATTCCTCCACTTCACCCTGCGCAACCTCCACAAGATCATCAAGCACCTCAAAAGCATTACAGAGGCTAAGAGAAGGAGCTACCTGCTCACCTCCTGAACACTGCACAAAAGAAGAAGACACAGCAGGGGGAAGATAGTCTCGAACAGTACGAGTTGCTTCCTTCTTATATTTCGACCTACGTGGCGAAGAGTGTCGTCGAAAATACAAGCGAGGCTGCAAAACCCCTACTGCAGAAACTTCTTGCCCATCAGAGCTACTACACGTAGGCTGGACCAGTGGAGTGATCAATTCTCCACCGCCAAACCCCTGTAGCAACAATAACATGGCCAAAGGAGGGGCCTAAAACACCACCACACAACAGCGTGCCAACAGAGAAACCATGCATTGCTGAGAACCCAGAGGAGTTCAAAGACTTGAAACTCAACCGGGGAAGAAACGGGGTGATGAATTCCCTGTTCTCACGGTTAACATCAGAGCTGAATCCAACTCCTCCAGCTTCCAGAACTGGAGCAATAACCGGGCCCCGTCGAGGAGTTAAAGAAGAGACAAGTGTACCTGAATACTTCGGGGAAAGTTCCACGAAGCTCCCATCAATAACCAAATACTTGAATCTTGATAACTCCACAAACGAACTCAAAGAAGAGTGGTGAACCTCAAACTCAGATCTTTCAGTTAAAAAAAGAGCCAGCAGAGGAGCCGCAACCTCCAACAGGGCCTTAGCAGCAGATCCAAAAGTTGAACTAGAACTCAAAAGAGAACCATAAACCACGAAAACACCATCATGAGAATACATTCCCCTCACAATTAGGGAAAGCGAGAAATGGTAAAAGAGAGCTCAAGAGAGAGAGAGAGCGTAAAGAAGACAAGGCAGTTGAGAAGGCAGTAAGAGCTTAAAAGAGGAAAAACAGATCGACGATGTAGAAAGGGGAAGATTCGAAAAAAATCGCTGCTATTCAGCTAACGGTCACCATTTTTTTAACCGTTGAGCTATGTGTAATTATGTTTACCTATTGTTACAGATAATCACTAAGAACAGCCATTGAAACGTGGTGTTGTGGTAAGCATAAGATGAGAGAATAAATTATGCATCATAAACCACGACTAAAAGCGTCAGAAATTGTCTCAACAGACATATCATGAACAAGAATAGAAAATTCGAACTGAAAGCAAGCGAAAACCTAGTTGCATGTAAATTAATATATGCTCTCAAATCGAAAGGGCCTGAATTCATCATGAATTAGAGTGATCATGTACGTCCATTCATGAACTCAATTTCCAGACCATATTTCTTAGAATAATAAAATTTTAAGGGAAGACTGATACCCATTCTAACCTGTTAACCATCCTTTTGGTCTGGTTCCCAAAAGTACGCAAGACACACTCGACTCAACATATCGCGTGATATTACAGCCCAGAGGCGTTGCCAATACCAGAAGTCCTGAGTCTGGCCACCGGCAGAATGTCGCATCCCTCGAACGCGACCTCCATCAGTATCCGTTCGCAGCCGAGCCGAAGGCGAGCCGTCCAGCGGGTCCGGGCACAGCGCCGGTGGGGGTCCGCCCGATTCATCCGATTTCTGCCAACAAATGTGTTGCCCAGAATCACCAGATCGACTCAAAGTCAGGATTCAGCCAACAACTTCCGCGAACCTCGTCGCTCCTCCAAACATTGCCAACAAAGGCCTCACAGTCCGAACCGTTCCCGAGCCGAGGCCTCAAATCCTAAAGGAATCACGAGTCTCGAAGCGCCCGAACCTGCGGTCCACATGCACCTCGAAAAGACTTCGCACCCATGCCTGGGTTCGAAATTTCGAACCCAGCGGGTGCGAAATCTCGCACCCCTGCCTGGTTGCGAAATTTTGCACCCGAACCTGGTTTCGAAATTTCGAACCCAACGGGTGCGAAATTTCGCACCCTTGCCTGGGTGTGAAATTTCACACCCAAACATGGGTTTGAAATTTCGAACCCAGCGGGCTCGAAATTTCGAACCCATTCCCGGGTTCGAAATTTCGAACCTATTCCCGGGTTCGAAATTTCGAGGTGTGCAGGAGGTGGGTTCGAATTTTCTGCATGTGGTCCCTATTTCTACCTACTCCCACCTAATCCTACCTACCCCCACTCTTATAAATAGCCCATGGCCTCACACTTCAAAGGGGTTGGATTTTCTTCACGTGAGACCTTCCTACAGCTTTATGAGCCTCATTAATGACATCTCCTGTTTAAGGAAGAAGGAGATTTAAATATTATTTTTCCCAAATACCTAGAATATGGAAATTATAAAAGTGAATGTAATGAGCATGACTCTACCTTGTAATTCTTGAGTAATTAATAAAAGTTCAACATCCTTCCAAAGTGGACGTAGGCCTTATCCACTGCTGAACCACTATAAATTTTCGTGTCATTTACCGCTTTCTCTTACATAGTCTTGTGACCAAATTAACTATTCCTAGTAATAAGATTCTTTGGTGTTTACGACATTTTTTGCCATCAACATAACCCATATAGGACCCCCAAATGAGTACTAAGTTTTAACATTACATAAGAGTAACAAATCATACCCTCCTCGGCATTTTCAGAAGCCCATTGTTGAGTTTTCCAACGAGAACTCCTTTAGTTGATTTTAGAAGATAAAGAAATTCCTATAGGAAATTTAGATGAATTATTAGTGGCGTTCCCTCCCCTTTTCGAATGGTTTGTGTTTAAATTGGTTGATGCTGTAGAATATTGGAGAGGAGAGATGGACGAAGTTTAGGGGAAGATAATTTTATTGCTTAATTATCTGATTGCTTTACTTTTCTTTGCTTTACTTATTACGCTGCAATCTATAGCCTTATTTATACATGTTTTATCCTTATCCAAAAGATAATTCTAGATAAGATTTGGGTTTATCATAATAATACAACACCAAATATAAATCAAATACCCAAATCAGGCAATATATATTGCAATTAACACATGCAATATATAATTAAATTTATTGCAATTTAATTTATTGCCAACAATGCTTTCCCTAAATTAAACTTGCTTCTTGTTTCCAAATTTTCTGCTTCTTTTGAAGACTTGTCCACTAAGTGCCTTTGTCATAATATCAGTCACGTGGTCATTTGCTTTGAGAACATCTCGATTTTGATTCCTTTATACCTCACGTGCTTTGGCAAGAATAGAGATATTATCCAGACTTTCTTAATTGTGTTCTTCTTCTGTGGGGACATCAACTAATCATATAGCGCACGCATACGCACTGTTCATTTTCTAGCTACACCTCGTGCATATGAGAACTGGGTTGAACTACGCATCGGAGATCTTGCTATGTCTTCCGAATTTCTTTTTTCTTCTTTCCAAGCATCCATTGTTTTCCATATTACTGTACTGTGTTTGTCACTTTTCTCTTCTTTCTGATGTTTATTGGTTTGTTTCTCATCTTTAATTGAAGCAACCATGAACTTGCTTCCTTCCACTTCCAGATTTTACTCTAATTTCGTCATATCCTAAGCAAACATTGAATCTTTTTGTAGCCTTGCTCTTTCTCAGAAGTTGGAGCCAAACTTTCAGATTTGCTACTCAGCTCGGTGACCAATGAATTGGATCCTGCTTCCGATCTGGTCTCAATGATATTTTTATAAAGTACTGCATTTTTCATATGGGTGACAACTCTTTCATCCCTGTATTTGACAGAACCAAGTTTAAAGGCACATATTCACGTGCAGATGCATCCAATTCTGTTTTTTCTATTTTATGAATTATAGGATTAGATGCATCTTCGGGTTTTACTACAGCACTTTTTGTTCCAACAACTACAGCATCAGGCACTGTAACCTTTTAAGCTTTTTCGGCTACAGGAACAGATACTTCAGCATGTTTTCATTCACTTTCAACTTATTCATCATTTATGTCTCCATCACTTCCTTCTTCATTCTCATCCTCTTCATTTCCATCTTCTTCGCTTTCATAGTTTTTCTCATTTGCATCATCCTTTGCTTTCATTTCCGTTTTGCAACAAACTTCTTTTCTTCCTCTTCTTCCACTTTTTTATTTCCGTCTCCTATGAATGAGTTTTGCAAAATCTCCCAAGCTTGCTTTGCAGAAGTGACATGATGTATTTTGTTTAAAGCGTCGTTATATGTTTCTGTTCCCTGATAGATATAAAATAAAGCTTGTTTGTCTTTTATTTTCAATCTTATTAATTTCTCCTTTTCAGCTTGTGTTAATTCTTTCTTATCTTCAACTTCGGTATACCCGTTTTCAACAATCTCCCATGCTTCTTAAGATCCAAGAAGAACTTTCATTTGAACACTCCATTTACCATAATTTTCTTTGGTTAATTGAGGAACAAAAAGAATAATTAAAGAATTGTTCATTTTGATCGAACAAGCTCTGATAACAGTTTGTAGAATATTGAAGAAGAGAGACGAAGTTTAGGAGAAGATAATTTTATTGCTTGATTACTTGATTGCTTTGCTTTACTTATTACATTGCAAATATATAGCCTTATTTATACATGTTTTATCCTTATCCAAAAGATAATTGTAGATAAGATTTGAGTTTATCGTAATAATACAATACCAAATATAAATATAATATCCAAATTAGGTAATATATATTGTAATTAACACATGTAATATATAATAGCATTTATTGCAATTTAATTTATTCTCAACAGATGCTTCTCCAGAAAGCCTAGTGCTCCTTCTAAGTCCTGAATCTGAACCAAAGAACAATCTTTCTGACAGATATATTGTTACGGATATAATTTTAAGTTCAAATATGAGTGGTTACGCTATTATTAGGACTTACGTTGAAAGATATTTTACAGCCTATTTACCTCATTTAATGAACTGTGAAATCTTTACAAGTATCGATTAACAGGATTAGAGAAATGGATTAGATTTGCTATGCAATGTTCCACTTGGATGAAGAAAACTATATGTATGAAAAGGTCGCTAACTGAAGGATATTTTAACATTCCTAAAACAACATTTCCTAGTATTTCTTTAATTTGCAGACGAACTTTGAAAAATTGAAGTCTCTAGTGTTAAAAAGATTTCTCCAGGGGGCGAACCTTCCGTACTCTTCCATCATCTACCTTCCTTCGAGCCTGAATTGCTGCATTCGCATTCAACCTTGACGAGTCATCAGAACAGACCGCATCCTCCTTTAGGTGTTGGTGTGCATTTCGAAATATATAGGAGGTGGGGCAACCCCTGATTACTGAGTCTGCAAGGAAATAAGAAAATAGTCGACAAACAAAATATAACTAGGTTATTAGACATCAGACATCGCAAGGTTCCTAAAGTACACGAAAACTACATCAGATTAGTTATCGGACATCAAACGTTAGGTTCCTAAAGCTCAATAATCAAAATTTTACAAAATAGCCAACACGACATAGTTATGCATCTACACTTGTCAATTCTCCTTTTATGTACTTCAATTTTTTTTCACTTTTAAGCTTCCATGTCACTACGTATATGTTGTGTGTTTACATGTGCAAGTATCGATCAAACTGAAAGCAAGAGCTTCCATTTAGCAAACAAAATTATTAACTATATGAATTAGTGGATAGTCTCTGAGAATTATATCAAGCACACAAGGAGAAAACAAATACTGCAAGAAAATAAAAACTCTACTTTTTTTTATTTTTCTTTTTTGTTCACATTTTTGCTTGATTCAAATGAGGAGAGAACTCTTCTATTTATAGCATGCAATAGACCATTCTAGATTTGCAATATTTTAGGAAATACCTAAATATTTGTGGAAAAATATCTTTTCCTAAATAATAGCAACTTTAAAAGCTCCCTCAATAAAAATAGGATCATACATTTGAATTATTACTAATCACGCTATAATAGAGATTTGACTCTTTCTATTCCTAAAAACTTGGCTAAAATGCTTGAGATTAATTCTCAACAAATCCCTCCTTTAAGCTCAAGCATCTACCATCCTTTATTCCAATCATTGTCTTGCAATTTTCGAACAACAGTTTTGGCAATTGTTTGATGAAGATATCCGCTACCTGATCACGACTCGTAACATGATTCAGCTGCACATCCTTTTCCTTGACATGCTCCTAAATGAAATGAAAACGAACATCTATGTACTTGCTCCTTTCGTGGTGAATTATATTTTTCGATTGCAGATTTTTGATTCCTTTATATCTCACATGTTTTGGTAGAAGTATAGTAATCGTCCAAACTTTCTTTCTCATCAGTTTCTCTTCTTTTCTCGCTTTCTTATCTTCGGGTTGCTCTACCACCACGGCTTCTGTAGTTGTCATTAGTGAAGAAACACTTGCAGCATCCACTAATGCAGTTCTGATCTCTTTCAATGAATTGGTAATACCAGCCTTTATCATATCAACATATTCACCTTTAGCAGCATCAACTTGATCCTGCTTCAAAAGTTTGCCAACAACAACCGCACCTTCTACTTCAGCATTCGCAGTAATAATATATGATGACATCTTCAAAGCATTTTGAATGATTTGAACACCAATTTTTCGGTCAATATTAGCCGTCTGCAAGTTCGCTAGTTCTTTGAATGCATACAGCAAGGCAACACCACCTCCAAGCACAATTCTCTCTTCCACAGCAGCTTTAGTTGCATTCAAGGCATCGATAACTCTATCCTTCTTCAAACTAACTTCAGCTTCGCTCGCTCCTCCAATTTTTAGAACTGCAACGCCACCAGATAACTTTGCCAACCGCTCTTGCAGCTTCTGTTTGTCATAATCCGATGAATTCAAATCAATAACAGGCCTTAGCTGGTCACATCTTTCTTCAACTTTAGCCGTATTTTCTTTTCCTACTTCACTTGATTCAACTGCCCTATAAACATTCATGGCATTATTTGCATCAAGCCCAACTTCAGTATCCTTCAAATCTACTTCTTTCTCAATAACATCATCATTAGTGTTACTTCTATCCTCTCCTTCTGCATCAACTGCCTGAATCTCTTCTACATCATCAGGTTCGTCCTCATCAAAATTGCTATCAAATACGTTATACTCTTCCTTGTTCACTGCTAGTACCTCCTCAACTTGGTCTGTATTTCTTTCTCTTACTTCTGAGGCAGCCCTCTGAACCGCGGCTCTTTCTGCACGCAAACGTGCTTCAGCATTTGCTTTATCAACAGCTGCCTGTTCTTGTTTTGCAATTGCTTCAGCGGCTGCTCTTTGTCTTGCCTCTTCTACGTTCATTATATCATCAATTTTTGTATCATCGTCATTAGCAATCTCATCATTATCCATTTTTCCAATGACTTCCTCAGCGAATTCTTGATTATCAACAGCTTCCTCCTGCTCGACTCTTTTCAGAGCCATACAACCAGCCTCATCTTTTTTATCTGCAATTAGGGCCTCCTCGTTTGCGTACACCTCTTTCAGTAATTTCCACGAATCTCTTGCAGAATTTTCTCCAACGATATGGTTGAAAGCTTCTACATCAACATTCTCACACATAACAACTCAGACTTGATGGTCTTTCCATCTCGACCTTGTAAATGCCTCACTCTCTTTCTCCGTCATATTTTTAACATCTTTGTGCCACTCGTAGCCACACTCAACAATCTCCCATAATCCTTTGGAGATCAATTCTTCTTTCTTTTTGTTACTTCACTCTTCGAAGTTTTCTTTTGTGAGAACAAACGACGAAAGAAATAAAAATGTCATAGTTTCAACCTGGCGCTCCGATACCAATTTGTTGAAAATTTATCAAGCCTTGATACCAATTTGTTAACTATATGAACTACTGGATAGTCTTTGAGAATTATAGCAAACACAGAAGGAGATAACAAATACTGCAAGAAAATAAAAACTCTACTTTTTTTATTTCTTTCTTTTTTTCCACATTTTTGCTTGATTCAAATGAGGAGAGAGCTCTTCTATTTATAGCATGCAATAGACCATTCTAGATTTGCAATATTCTAGGAAATACCTAAATATTTGTGGAAAAATATCTTTTTCTAAATAATAGCAACTTTAAAAGCTCTCTCAATAAAAATAGGATCATAAATTTGAATTATTACTAATCACGCTATAATAGAGATTTGACTCTTACTATTCCTAAAAACTTGGCTAAAATGCTTGAGATTAATTCTCAACAAAAATAGGATTATTTCTTCAAAAAAAAAAAATTATATACGAAAAAATTAATAAGACAAATATATGTAAACAGAACTAAAACAGTTTACAAATTAAGTACAATTTATAAATCATGAAATATTAGTTAATTGAGAGATATAACTTAGTAGATTGTTTGCACAATTTGTCATTTTGATTACTTCATGGATGTTGCTTGGAGTTTGTGATGATGCTCAGATCTTCGTTGGTTTTCTTGTTTGTACTGAAGGTTTTTTTCGATACAGTTTGATGAAGCTTTGTTACGGTTGTGAGGAGAGTATCTTGCTGCATCCTTCTTAATATGCTTCGACTCATTTTCAGGTGACATAAGATGGCGTTTATCCTATTGAAAATGCACAGTTAAAAACAGTGAGTCTGTTAATCAATTATTTTTCCCTAATGCCACTTTTCATTCCACCTAGAAGTAAGTTTTTTCTTCTATCAGTGATTCCTTGAGGTGTTAGCCCTTGTTGTTTCCATTTGTGTCTTCCTGAATTTACATTTCTTTTTTAAGCTTCCTAAATTTGCGTTTTTTTATCTTCCTAAATTTACATTTCCTGAAGAACTTTTGCAGAATTTTGCCCATTTGCATTCAGAAATCTTGGCTAAACTAAATGTCTTCAAGATCATTGACATCATACCCTAGGAAGCATAGGTGCGCGGATGCAGGTCCACGGTACGGGGATACGAGAATTCGGCAAATTCAAAAATATAAGAATTCGGGTGCAGAAGGATACGGCAACTATTAAAATATTAAAAATATATTATATATATAAATATAATCCAAGAGATGCATTTTAATTAAACAAAGTAGTCAAATAAATAGAAAGAAATAGAATAGATTTGAATTACAGATCGAAGATGAAGCAAGTTTTGTTTTATTTCAATACTATGTACAAAAAAATGAATTGAATTAATATATATAACGTATGCTGCTGCTTTTATAATATAGCAGCGCCTTACATAATGGTCTAAATACAGATAATGGGCTAAGCCCAGTTAACTATTGTTGCCCAGTTTAACTATTATTGTTGAATAACAGACAACAGCGAAACGAAGCTGGTTCATTTCTATTATAATAAAATAATTATACGTAAGTTCACAATAGTTGTAAATATAGCTGTAAATAAGTAGTAAAAGACAATAGTTTGAATACAACTGTAAATAAAGACACAATAGTTGCAAAGATAGATCTATATTTTAATATATACCTAGAGCTCCACTGTAATAATAAAGTAATGGCCCATGTGACAGCCTGCCCTACTTTTATGTCTTCATTTCAACAAAATAAAATGTCATGCCCAATTTGAAAGAAATAAGATGCCCTAGCCTATCTCTCGTCTTCTTTATCAGCAGCTTCTTTCGTCTTCCTCATCTGCTCGCGAATCTTAGGTAGGCACATAATCAATCTGCCATATCGAACGACAAGAGTGAAGAACGAAGCTAGATTCGATCGATGTCGAGATTCAAGCGTATAATTTACGGTATATGGTTTTTAAATTACATATTTGTCCCTTCCGCACCCTCTTTTCCACACCCAACCGCACCCCTTTCATGAAATACGGGGACACGCCTCATGGTGCACCCCGTATGAATTCCGCCGCACCCCCGCGCACTCCGCACCCGTACGAATCCCGTGCGCAGTGCTTCAACTCAGTGCTGCATCCCTGCTTTGTAGATTATACCTCATTTCCTCTTTAACGCCATCAATGAATTTTTCTAGCCAAAACTGGTATGGTAGTGCATCACATATCCCCGTGGTTCTCCAAATTTGTAGACATAAATTCATCCCTATATCTAATGGGCTACAAAATGGCACTTAGGTCTAGTAGCAAACCAAAAACAACTTTACTTTCCAAATTGCATGAGAAGAAATTAGCAGTGCTGGAATGGGCAAAATTCGTATGGGATGATGCATCCATCCCTAGAATGGATGTAACACCCCGAATTTTAGTTAATACTAAAATTCACTAATCGCAGAATAAATAATCTCAGATGTGGGAATTGGGGGTAACGGGCTGCGTCATTGCGTTCGTCTCGGAAAAATACGCGAAATAGAGTCCGAGTTTTCGAAAATCGGAGTCCGTATGACCCAGTTAAGGCCCATTGAAGTTTTCAGAAATTTCCATATTAAAAACAGATTTAAATTTTAAGTTAGAAACAAGGGTTATGGCACAACTGGCGTCAGGCGGGAAAACTCCCGCCAAGACCCCCAAGTCGACAGGCATGTCGACAGGGGTCTAAGGGTGTCGACTGCCCTGTCGACAGCCCTGTCGACATGGGGTGGCCGGGCAGTTTTGCCTGGCGCACCATTTCTGATCTGGGCTTGGTTGTGTGGCTTGGTTCTAGAGATTTCCTAAATCTGACGGACCTAATCTAACCTAGGGTTAATCCTATGGTCTAAAACACACCTTAATCCTATAAATACACCCTAATGCAAGCCTAATCCCTACTAAAAATAGAAATGATGCCATCATGCCGCCAAAATCAAACTTGAGAGGAGCCTCCACTAGTTTATGAAGAAAGTTGCAAGCTAATCAACCTCTAATCATCATCTCCTTCTTGTATAGCAACTAGTTCTACTTCATAAGTTTGCTAATCTAGGTTTTGGTGAGTTTCTATCACTTTGATGATCAATTGCTAAATTAAGTAGATGAGATATGATGAGATCTATGGTTTTGCATGAGGATTAATGGGTTTTCAAGTCATATGATATGATGTGAATATGCTAATCTATGTTTAATATTAATCCTATGATTATGCATGTTGAATATGTGAGTTTATGCATGTTGAATATGTGAGTTTATGCAAGTTAAATATGTGAGTTTATGCAAGTTGGATATGTGGGTTTATGCAAGTTAAGTATGTGGGTTTATGCAAGTTAAGTGGTGGGTTTATGCATAATAAGTAATTGATTCTATGCATGCTAAGTATGTGATTTTATGCATGCTAAGTGTTTGGTATTATGCATAAATCATGACATGCAAGTTTACCCTTTTAAATGTGATGCATACATATGCAAGATGACACCTTTATATGCTATGTATATATATATATATATATATATATATATATATATATATATATGCATGTTTACCCTCCTTTAAGATGCAAGTCATATATGCAAGTTCAACATGTTATGCAAGTTATGTGTATGATGTTATGCAAGTTATGTGCATGATGTTATGCAAGTTATGTGTATGTTGATATGCAAGTTATGTTTATGATATTATGCAAGTTATGGGTGTGATGTTATGCAAGTTAACATGTAACATGTTGTGCAAGTTCACACCTTTAAGACACATGCAAGTTCATCTTTGTATAACCTATGAACACTTATGCAAGTTGCCTTTATCTATGACATATGTATGTTCATGCAAGTTGGGTTATTTAGTAATGCTAGTTGGGTTAATATCATGATGTAAGTGGACACCTTTTAACCCATGTTAATGCTAATGTATGCTAAGTGAAACCCATGTTAATTGTGAAAGAATCTTCTCTTGGAAATATGTCGTGTTAGCATAAGTACGTGGGGAAACGATGGGGTTAATAGACATGTTAATGAAATGGTGTGAAATGGTTATGATTAAGCATACCATAAAATGAATAAGCATAAGTGGGAATTTACCTATTGAGTTAGGTCTACCCCATGGGAATTTACCTATTGAGTTAGGTCTACCCATGTTATGGAATTGGGAATTTACCTATTGAATTAGGTCTACCCATATCCTTGTAAATGTGAATATTAATTAGGGATAATTAATAAATATGGGGGTGATTAATTAGGTGTAATTAATCGACTAAGACACGAGGTTGGACTCATTTGTAGTGTAAAACTGCCCGGACCCTACCGGCTTAACCAGTTGCTACAAATGTTAGCCCAATGTGGGAGGTCTTAGGCACAAATTAAATACGTGATTAAAGTAAAGACATGAGGTTAGACTCTGTTATGACGTAAAACTGCCCGGACCCTACCGGCTTAACCAGTTGTCATAAAAGCCAGTCTAATGTGGGAGGTCTTTATGGGAGATCACGGTCTTAATTAATTAAGAAACACTTAACTATATTAACATGTAGTGGGACATGAGGGGTTAAGTGGGTGCCTTGGGTGGCATGAGGAAACTAGTGGGTTGCCTTAGGTGGCAATAGAAAATACGATTAGAATACTTAACCAAAGTGGAACATGTAATTAAAACATAGTTAAAGGGTTAAGTAAGTGCTTTTGGATGGCATGTGGAAATCTAGTGGGTGCCTTGAATGGCAATTAAAATATGATTAATGACTTAACCAAAATTTATAACATGTAAGTGGACATGGTTAAAGGGTTAAGGGGGATTCACTAGAAATAACAAGCTTAGGTGGTAGCTTGTGGGGGCCCATTTCAACCAATATCCCAAACGTATCTTAGTAGGCTCGACTCTAGTCGAGTGACGGGACACGCATATTGGGCTTGACTATAAGAGGCCAAACCGGGTTAGCGGTGGCAACGCAGGACCAACGGGTTTCATATGCGTGTGTGGACCCGGGCTGGTTAGTAAGTCGTTGTTGCATCGTGTAGATATAAAGCCGTGCACCGTTGATATTATCAGGTTGCCACTTTGGGTAATGATACACCCCATCGTGGGACCAACACGGGTGTCTACGTAAGGGAGCCGATCGCTTGGGGAGTAGTGGGTACACCTATGTAATCATATAGGGGTACACGAAACTACTAAATTACTAAGTACACTTAGTGGGATCAACTTTTAAAATTAGGAATGACTGGTGTGGTGCAGTATAGTAATTATCCTTGGGTGGGTAAATGCGTCTTTACGGTTATCTTAGTTTATCCTAAGTCTGCCAAGCTGCTTAGTGTAGCCATTCATCCCCAGACGTTACCGTATATCAAGCTTATGTCTTCTCTGGTTACTTTAATGATTGTATTGTTAAAGTTATAGGACTCGCTCAGACTTATGTCTGACCCCGTTGTTTTCATCTTTTTCCCAACCCTCAGGTTATCAGAGTGGGCCCAGTACGAGTGGGCTTTGATCAGGCTGCTTTATTCTCTTTTGGAGCTTGGACCATAGATGTAGAGCTCAGCTTACCCTTTCTTTTATGGCTATCAATTCATGTATTTGGGGATTATGTACTTTTATTTATCAGGATGGATATTTTGTACTTGACTCTTATTATGGTTTTGTGATGTAACCAAACATGTTTTACTTTCCGCTGCAATGAAATGATGTTTTAAAATTTTCAAGTATTACTTATATCTGTCTTGTTGTAATTTTTCTGTTCTATATTCACTTAAAATACTCCACCGATGTTATGGCATTCCCTTAGCGAGTGACCATAGCGGGTGTGGGGTGTTACACGTGGTATCAGAGCTTAAGGTTACCAGAACAGATAAAATTTTTAGAAAAACTATTTTCTAAGAATATTTTTGAAAGGAGTATTTTCAAAAACATGTCTTTTAAGAGAAGAGTTTTTGAAAGAAAAGCATAATCCCCAATAGCCATATCTATATCTTTCGAATTCTCCGTTTTGAATCTCTTCCTCTCTCGTTTTGAGTTTCCCCTCCGCGTATAGATGACCATTCTAAGATAGATAAGAACGGAAAACCACTTCAAGGGACTTAGACGTTAGTCAAATTAGAAGTTGGCTCAAGAAGGAGGAGGACTGGTAGGTATCTATTGGATAGACGATGGGAGGAAGGCTCAAATAGTTGTTTGGTTAATGAAGGATGAAACCTCATTGGTGGGAGGTTACGAGTAGAGAATGGGATGAAGAAGGCGAGTAGTTATCCTTTTAGAGGAATGGGACACCGTATTAGGATTGTCCAAAGGGGCATGGGCAAGGTATGGAATCTCCTGGAGGGTAGTTGTATTCCCTCGCGACTAGGGTACCAAATGGGGATAGACCGTCTAGGTTGGAATTAGGATTTCTTTATTATACGGTTCGAACTTTATTTGATTCTGACGCATCGAGTTCGTTTATCTCATCATTGTTAGTTGAGTCACTGCACTTAGACACCAGTTTGGTAGATGATCCCTTAGTTGTTTCAAACCCAATTGGGGCTCCATGATGTGTTTGGGTTTGAAAGTTTCTATACTTAGCATTGAGTTTAGATGTGATGTTTTTTTGGGCTTCACGAGCTATGGGTTAGTTTGGGCATGGACTGGTTATCCAGTAGGGGTGCCGTTCTTGATTTTGAAGGGAGAGTTGTTAGGCTTATGACCCGCTTGGGTAACACTCTCGAGATCTCTTGTAATCCCATGGAATCTGTTATGCTAAGTTATCTAGAATCGCTTGACACGTCGGTCGAGAATTTGCGATCTGTTAGAATGGTCCGGGAATACTCGGATGTGTTTGAGAAGGTGAAGGGCTTACCTCCGGAGCGGGAGATTGACTTCCGAATATATCTGGTAGACAATGCTAAACCTGTATCTTTACCAGTGCGCCACATGGCTCCTCGCGAGAGGAGGGAACTCCATAAGCAAGTAGGGGAATTGCTTGAGAAGGGGTCCATAAGACAAAGTAGATCGGAGTGGGGTGCTCCAGTAGTTTGCTACGAAGGCGAATGGGTCCCTCAGACTTTGTGTAGGCTAAAGAGAACTAAATAAACTCACAAAGAAGAATAGACACCCATTGCCGAGGATTGATGATCTCTTTGATCAGTTGGTTGGCGCCTCAGTATTTTCGCAGTTGGACTCAGCCACGGGGTTTCGTCAGTTGAGAGTGGCTGAGGATAGTATAGAGAAGATTGCCTTTAGGACTCCGGATGGTTTTATGAGTGGCTGGTGATGCCATTTGGTTAGACGAACGCCTCCGCATACTTTGTTGATTTGATGAGAAGGGTGTTCAGGGAGTACCTAAATAAGTTCGTGATGATCTTGGTGGATGACATCTTGGTCTTTTCTAGGAGCGAAATAAGTTTTCGTATGTGCTCAATAGGTTGAGCAAAGCCCGTTATGGGATAAACGGTGGTTTTGGAGCGAGACTAACGAGGACATTCAGGGTTGGACAAGGACTTAATTATGTAGCTGTTTTTACTAGTATCAACTCACGTAGGTCGTCTGAATTCGAATGAGGTATCCCTTGGGTGTTTGTCTGATATTGGTTTAGGCCTTTGGGGCTTGCATTTGGGGGATGTCGAGTTCGACTAGGGTGGTCTGCGTGAGAGATGGATAGTTGTGACGATTTTGCATGGGAGAATATCCTGATTTTCTCTAGAAGTGGAGAAAAGCATGCCCTACATCTTAGGGAAGAGTTGGAGACTCTTTGAGCGCATTGTCTTAAGACAACAAAGGTGGATGGAATTCTTAGCATCCTATGGGTTTGAGATAGCGTATACCCCTGGCAAGGGTAACGAGGTGGTAGACGCCTTAAGCAGAAAAAGGCTGTCTTTGAGTCCATTGTTCATGAAATGACGAAGCTTGGAGTTTAATTCTATGTTAGACTTTAGACCCTCCGTTGATTTTGTACCCGGTTTGCTAGCCTCCTTGGAGGTTAGGCCTACTCTTTTGGGGCGGATTGGCGAGGCACAGCGAGACGACCCACAGTTGGTTGAGTTAGTAGAGAAGCTCATAAGGGGGGGAGTCGTCCAGCCATTTGAGTAGGTACACCCTAGATGGTAAGGGGTGGTTGCGTAGAGACGGTAGACTTTGTGTACCGCAAGACGAGGGTCTGAGGAAGGCTATACTTGATGATGCACATCGGTCGAAGATGACCATTCATCCTGGTAGGGACAAGATGTACCAAGACATGAAGAGAGTCTTCTTCTGGGCCGGTATGGAGAAAGATGTGGCCGAGTATGTCGCTAGATGCTTGGTGGGCTAGCAAATGAAAGCAGAGCAGAAGAAACCCGATGGGTTGCTTCACCCATTTGGAAGTTCCGCTATGGAAGTGGGATAGTGTCTCGATGGATTACCGAGATCGAGGAAGGGCAATACGGGAATTTGGGTTGTGGTAGACAGACTTACCAAGAGTGCCCATTTTATACCCGTGAAGAGTAAGAGGACCGCTCCATGGCTTGCTTCAGTCTATGTTAGAGAGATTGTTAGATTGCATGGCGTACCATCCAGCATTGTGAGTGATCGAGATCCTATCTTCACTAGTGAGTTTTGGAGAAGTTTGCAAGAGGCGGTAGGGACTCAGTTGTGTTTGAGTACCGCATATCATCCTCAGACGGACGGTCAGATCGAGAGGGTGAATCGTGTCCTAGAAGACCTTTTGAGGCTTTTTATCTTGGATTTTGGAGGTACATGGGAAGAACATCTTCCTTTGGTGGAGTTCGCATACAATAACAGCTTTCAGTCTAGTATTGGCATGGCACCTTTCGAAGCTCTTTATGGAAGGCCTTGTCGATCTCCTACATGTTGGTGGGAATCTACGGATAAGATCTTGCTTGGGCCAGATATGGTTAGAGAGACTTCAGAGAAGATTGATTTGATTCGAAGAAGGATGAAGGCAGCGCAAGATAGACAAAAATCTTATGCGGACAAGAGAAGGACGGATCTTGAGTTTGAAGTTGGGGACATGGTCTTTGTCAAAGTGTCTCCGTTACGAAATGTGGTTCGCTTTGGATCTGTTGGGAAGTTAGCACCAAGGTTCGTAGGGCCGTTTCCTATTAAGGAAAGGATTGGACGAATGGCATATAGAGTGGAGTTGCCCGGCAGACTTAGTGGTGTACATGATGTATTCCATGTGTCCCATTTGAGGAAGTGCTTACATGAGACCACAGAGGTGGTAGAGCCGAGCTTGCTTAAAGAAGTGGAAGTAGAGCGTGATGCGACTATTCGACGAGCTCCTACCCGCATCCTTGGGTCAGAGACTAGGAAATTGAGGAATCGAGAGGTTCAACTAGTCAAAGTACAATGGGGAGAAGACGAGAGCAACGCAACGTGGGAAACAGAAGCGAAGATGCGTTCGTTATACCCATTCTTTTTTTAGGGTATGTCCTTTAAACATCTCCTTTATCGTTTGTCTAGTGCTTATCTTATCTTTAGTATGTCCTCTCATTAGTACCTTTGACCTTTAGATAGGATAAACCTATGGTTGAAACATGTGTTTGAGACATGTTATGGTTGATGGATGCAAGTGGATGCAAGTGTTTGCTAGTGGTTGCTCGTGGATGCATATACACACACTCTAGGCACTAGATCGGCTCAATCACTTCATATTGCATATTGCATAAAATTGTGTGTAGGAAGCTATATTTATGGATGTATAATGATTGTGTTATCATATGGATGAGGCATTTTAGTGAATGATTGTGCACTCATGTAGATATTGTATGTGTCAATAGGGTTCTTTCGCATACATAATGGATGCATGGCACTATCATGGTTTGCATATGTTCATACATTAGATAGGGAACATATACACACACTTTTTGCATATGCTCATACATCATTAGAATTTTTGATTTAAGGACAATGGATGCTCGTGATTGATGGATTGAGTAGATGGTTGTTTGGATGGTAGGATATGCATTCTCCTTAAACTTAGAGATTTCGGGGACGAAATCCTTTAAGGAGGGGAGAATGTAACACCCCGAATTTTAGTTAATACTAAAATTCACTAATCGCAGAATAAATAATCTCAGATGTGGGAATTGGGGGTAACGGGCTGCGTCATTGCGTTCGTCTCGGAAAAATACGCGAAATAGAGTCCGAGTTTTCGAAAATCGGAGTCCGTATGACCCAGTTAAGGCCCATTGAAGTTTTCAGAAATTTCCATATTAAAAACAGATTTAAATTTTAAGTTAGAAACAAGGGTTAGGGCACAACTGGCGTCAGGCGGGAAAACTCCCGCCAAGACCCCCAAGTCGACAGGCATGTCGACAGGGGTCTAAGGGTGTCGACTTCCCTGTCGACACGGGGTGGCCGGGCAGTTTTGCCTGGCGCACCATTTCTGATCTGGGCTTGGTTGTGTGGCTTGGTTCTAGAGATTTCCTAAATCTGACGGACCTAATCTAACCTAGGGTTAATCCTATGGTCTAAAACACACCCTAATCCTATAAATACACCCTAATGCAAGCCTAATCCCTACTAAAAATAGAAATGATGCCATCATGCCGCCAAAATCAAACTTGAGAGGAGCCTCCACTAGTTTATGAAGAAAGTTGCAAGCTAATCAACCTCTAATCATCATCTCCTTCTTGTATAGCAACTAGTTCTACTTCATAAGTTTGCTAATCTAGGTTTTGGTGAGTTTCTATCACTTTGATGATCAATTGCTAAATTAAGTAGATGAGATATGATGAGATCTATGGTTTTGCATGAGGATTAATGGGTTTTCAAGTCATATGATATGATGTGAATATGCTAATCTATGTTTAATATTAATCCTATGATTATGCATGTTGAATATGTGAGTTTATGCATGTTGAATATGTGAGTTTATGCAAGTTGAATATGTGAGTTTATGCAAGTTGGATATGTGGGTTTATGCAAGTTAAGTATGTGGGTTTATGCAAGTTAAGTGGTGGGTTTATGCATAATAAGTAATTGATTCTATGCATGCTAAGTATGTGGTTTTATGCATGCTAAGTGTTTGGTATTATGCATAAATCATGACATGCAAGTTTACCCTTTTAAATGTGATGCATACATATGCAAGATGACACCTTTATATGCTATGTATATATATATATATATATATATATATATATATATATATATGCATGTTTACCCTCCTTTAAGATGCAAGTCATATATGCAAGTTCAACATGTTATGCAAGTTATGTGTATGATGTTATGCAAGTTATGTGCATGATGTTATGCAAGTTATGTGTATGTTGATATGCAAGTTATGTTTATGATATTATGCAAGTTATGGGTGTGATGTTATGAAAGTTAACATGTAACATGTTGTGCAAGTTCACACCTTTAAGACACATGCAAGTTCACCTTTGTATAACCTATGAACACTTATGCAAGTTGCCTTTATCTATGACATATGTATGTTCATGCAAGTTGGGTTATTTAGTAATGCTAGTTGGGTTAATATCATGATGTAAGTGGACACCTTTTAACCCATGTTAATGCTAATGTATGCTAAGTGAAACCCATGTTAATTGTGAAAGAATCTTCTCTTGGAAATATGTCGTGTTAGCATAAGTACGTGGGGAAACGATGGGGTTAATAGACATGTTAATGAAATGGCGTGAAATGGTTATGATTAAGCATACCATAAAATGAATAAGCATAAGTGGGAATTTACCTATTGAGTTAGGTCTACCCCATGGGAATTTACCTATTGAGTTAGGTCTACCCATGTTATGGAATTGGGAATTTACCTATTGAATTAGGTCTACCCATATCCTTGTAAATGTGAATATTAATTAGGGATAATTAATAAATATGGGGGTGATTAATTAGGTGTAATTAATCGACTAAGACACGAGGTTGGACTCATTTGTAGTGTAAAACTGCCCGGACCCTACCGGCTTAACCAGTTGCTACAAATGTTAGCCCAATGTGGGAGGTCTTAGGCACAAATTAAATACGTGATTAAAGTAAAGACACGAGGTTAGACTCTGTTATGACGTAAAACTGCCCGGACCCTACCGGCTTAACCAGTTGTCATAAAAGCCAGTCTAATGTGGGAGGTCTTTATGGGAGATCACGGTCTTAATTAATTAAGAAACACTTAACCATATTAACATGTAGTGGGGCATGAGGGGTTAAGTGGGTGCCTTGGGTGGCATGAGGAAACTAGTGGGTTGCCTTAGGTGGCAATAGAAAATACGATTAGAATACTTAACCAAAGTGGAACATGTAATTAAAACATAGTTAAAGGGTTAAGTAAGTGCTTTTGGATGGCATGTGGAAATCTAGTGGGTGCCTTGAATGGCAATTAAAATATGATTAATGACTTAACCAAAATTTATAACATGTAAGTGGACATGGTTAAAGGGTTAAGGGGGATTCACTAGAAATAACAAGCTTAGGTGGTAGCTTGTGGGGGCCCATTTCAACCAATATCCCAAACGTATCTTAGTAGGCTCGACTCTAGTCGAGTGACGGGACACGCATATTGGGCTTGACTATAAGAGGCCAAACCGGGTTAGCGGTGGCAACGCAGGACCAACGGGTTTCATATGCGTGTGTGGACCCGGGCTGGTTAGTAAGTCGTTGTTGCATCGTGTAGATATAAAGCCGTGCACCGTTGATATTATCAGGTTGCCACTTTGGGTAATGATACACCCCATCGTGGGACCAACACGGGTGTCTACGTAAGGGAGCCGATCGCTTGGGGAGTAGTGGGTACACCTATGTAATCATATAGGGGTACACGAAACTACTAAATTACTAAGTACACTTAGTGGGATCAACTTTTAAAATTAGGAATGACTGGTGTGGTGCAGTATAGTAATTATCCTTGGGTGGGTAAATGCGTCTTTACGGTTATCTTAGTTTATCCTAAGTCTGCCAAGCTGCTTAGTGTAGCCATTCATCCCCAGACGTTACCGTATATCAAGCTTATGTCTTCTCTGGTTACTTTAATGATTGTATTGTTAAAGTTATAGGACTCGCTCAGACTTATGTCTGACCCCGTTGTTTTTATCTTTTTCCCAACCCTCAGGTTATCAGAGTGGGCCCAGTACGAGTGGGCTTTGATCAGGCTGCTTTATTCTCTTTTGGAGCTTGGACCATAGATGTAGAGCTCAGCTTACCCTTTCTTTTATGGCTATCAGTTCATGTATTTGGGGATTATGTACTTTTATTTATCAGGATGGATATTTTGTACTTGACTCTTATTATGGTTTTGTGATGTAACCAAACATGTTTTACTTTCCGCTGCAATGAAATGATGTTTTAAAATTTTCAAGTATTACTTATATCTGTCTTGTTGTAATTTTTCTGTTCTATATTCACTTAAAATACTCCACCGATGTTATGGCATTCCCTTAGCGAGTGACCATAGCGGGTGTGGGGTGTTACAATGGAGTTGCGACATAAACATGCTATTGTCACAAAATTACAAGCTGAACTAACCTGGGATTGCAGCAGCAGGTGAAACTCTCTTCAGACTGGTAGACGTAACTCCTATCGAACTAGCAACCGGGATAAAAATGGTTGTATATATATAACATCAACATAAAAGTTGATTAAATTCAAACTTTGGCAAGTTCGTTATAAATTGACTTTCATAACAGTGCCTGTTAATATAAACAGTCTCAGCTTCCTCCATCCCAATAATAGATAAATAAACATTGGAGGTTATTTTTTGATGTTAGAAGATAAGACATGCATGTGTGTGACATAGTGCACTATATATCATCTACGTACGCTCTACGCATCTATTATAATTCCAAATCAGGTTAACTATCAAACTCACAAATGGAAATGGAATGCTGAGTTTCTTGTGCGATTTCCCTTACTATTTTGTAGCATGAACACGGTCTCTATCTCAAAAATGAATCAAGAATAGTAATTTGAAGTTGGACTTAATAAAAATGTAATTCTCCTATTAATGATATATAGCTAACTTTATAAAAGTAATTTAAATATAACAAGAGGTTAGTATAAAGAAATAAAGAAAATGAAGAGCAAAACCAATAGCGGGCCGATTTGTATTTTGATTATAATAACATTCTATTTTATGGGACAAAGCAATGCAAAGTGGAAATCTGAATTATGCTACCACTGTTGTTGCATAACTGCAGAGCCAATAGAGGTGCATCCAGCGTTATGTGCAAGTGTCAATGTCGCTGCAACTGTTTGACTGTACCCAGAGTCGGCCCAGAGGGCAGCCAGGGCCGACCCTGGGCTTTCACAAACCGGGCGACAACCCAGTGCCCGATTAGCGGGAAGGGCCCAACTGTACCAATTATATTCATATGTAATTCACGTATAGAATGAAATGTAAAGTCATAAGAATGATGTGCAAAGTCGCAAGTAGCTTGTGTGGTAGAAGACTTAAAATATTATTGAAGCGTGCAGCTTCAATTCTGGGAAGCACCAACTTTTGCAATGCTTCTGCCTTTTTCTAGCCTTTCTTCCTTTTACCAGTCTTTCTCCCTTTTTACTGCCCAGAGCCTAAATTGAGCTGGACCAGGTCTGAGGGCAACCCATCAATTATTCATAATACATTAAGTGAACCATGTGAGTACGCAAAAGCTAAATAAGCCTCAAGCTTTTATTTTCTATACTATCCCAAATAGCAAAGCAAACATTCCTAAAACTTGTAAAATAAATCAGATGGAACAAAATGAAAATTCACGTCAGATACAAATAACCCGAATTTAAAACATATTCAATATAACTAAGTACATTAGTTGTGAGAAAATTATAGTGAGATAAGAACCAAAAATGAAGATTTTGATATTACCTTAAACATTCCGGCTTAGAGCTGGCCACGAAACATTTCGGTGTTTCAAATAAAATTAAGGAAGAACATATCTGAAATACTTGAATCAAATTCCTGAACCTGAATTAAAACAGAAGAAATCATCTAATTGGGGGATGCTAAGTAAGGAAGAAGGCCATCACCTATCACAGTCAATCGAATTATCAGTTGATTATTAGTATGGAGACTAATTTTGTAATCGAGACTTAGACAGATGAAACCGACGATTATGAAAGTGGTAGGGTTAGGAATTGAAATAGAAAATAGGATGCCGGGAAGGATGCAGATTTGAAATCCAGTAGTAAGGGTACATAGAGTTTCAGATCGGCCATAGCTTACCAGAATAGAAAACACAAGTTTAGAGTTTCATAGCATAAAGGAATGAATCGTCACGGCTTCGGTAGATCAGGTAAGGAGATTAGAGACGGAAGGAGTTTGCTTCTTCGATCAGGTGAAGAGATTGGAGAGAAACGACCTTCTGCTTTTTGCAGGGAGACGAAATTGTTTTGGAGGGAGGGGGAAAAGAATTCATCACTACACCAGAAAATGCTTTTGGTAGCGTTATAAAAACGCTACAATAACTTGTAGTAGCGTTTCGATAAACGCTGTTGTAAGACATGCAACTAAAAGTCTGAAAGTTTTTGTTGCGTTTTGGTGAACGCAACCAAAAATATAAATATTATAGCGTTTTTGAAACCCTACAAAAAAAATTTTTGGCAGCGTCTTAAAAATGCTACTAAAGTGATAGTTGCATCATTTTTCAATTTTTTTGTAGCAGTTTTTCAGTCCTACTATATGTATTTTGTAAGGGTTTTCCAGTCCTACTATATGTTTTTTGTAGCAATTTTTCAATCCTACTATATGTATTTTGTTGCGTTTTGTTTCAGCTACAATATCTTTTGTCAATTACATTTGTAGCACTTTTTCAACGCTACTAAAATTAACTGATGTACACCACATTTTAATTGTGGTTATTTACTGTTAGTAGCTTCTAATATTTCTATCAACCACTTATATATACTAGAAATATTAAAACAAATAATTATAGTAGTATCATTTTCAAACTAAAATCAATAATCATCATATTTAAATACTTAAAAAACACATTACTCGCAATATCAAATATAACACCCATAATCATCTCAATAGTAGTATTTTGATAAAATAAGTGAATCCACATACCACAATTTCTTACAAACAAGTCTACGCAACTAATACAAACAAAATAATAGTTGAAGTCTTCTTCATAGCTTAATAACCACAGGTTCTTTGATACGGGCGTTCTTCACTTTGAAAATCTAATTACCTGCACATAAGTATAACGATCAACGGTAAGAATTACATACAAATATAACAGTAAGAATTACCAGTTCTTTCAATCTAATGGCGGGCATAAAATTCATTCTAGACATTCTCAAAGCCAATTTTGACTTCACCTAGACATTTATCTTATTTTCTATTGTTTTTCGAAATCAACATATCAATATTAAAATGGTTTGAACTACAGAATTTAATAACAGAAGTGTACTATGCATAGTTGGCCTGAACGGCTGAACTGCACCCAACTGAACTGACATTTGTGAGGTTGGCTGAAGTGAACATAGAAAATGTAGGACTGGGGATAAAAAGCACATAGCTGATTTTTCAGTGCACTATTTGTAAATTGCAATCATGCACATTTATGAAAAGATGAACAAACCATATAGGAGGAACTGAAGCAAACCAAGACCGTTGGAGACTATGCTAGAAAAATGACACGAAGTTGAAGCCCAAAAGGACAGAAGTACGTTATTAGTTTTGACCAAGATCAGTTATACACATCGACTTGTTCTGATTTATGAATGTCGTATGTGCAATGATAGTACAATAACTAAGACTAGGCCATGAATCAGTTAAAAAATATTGAGCCTATGCAGGCAACTGGATATAATAACTAAGACGGAGTTCATTCAATATAGTGCATCAGGTATATGAATTTGTTAACTGTGTACGATCACGTGCTAAAATCCTCCGTATGGACAACCAACTGTGTTCATATATGGACAACCAACTGCGTTCATATATGGTCTGAACATCTACAGAATTTAATAATTTAAGTGTACTAAGTTCAATATGGTTAACCAACTGTGCCACCTTCATATGGACAACCAATAAACTGTTAGCACCATCACGTGCTAAAATCCTTAACTAGATACATATATAAGATAGGAGATGTCCAAACCAATTAGTATTCTTAACATGGAGTTTAGTGTCATAAACAAAGCTCGTGCTGGTACAAGATGGTGTAAGAATAATTCCCAGTACATCAAACTGATTTAGTTTATTTAAATTACAACACCAGCGCACCCTTATGGCTATTTAGGCTACTTAAATGAACCAGGCCTGAATTACTGTGGAGGAACGAAGTAGATTGGCTTGGGTGTGATAATGTTACATGCATGTAAAATCAAAACATGTTAATGTCCACGATACTGAAAAATCCGCCTTCTCATTTTAAAAAGAGCATCCAAAAACACGTTAATCCTAGATAAAAAGAGAAATGCAAACAGTAAAGTTAGACCAACTCTACAAGCTTGGATTTAAGGAAACACACGGATCACAACACTAAATAAAACAAGAGATGACTTCCAATTTGGAAGGAGACCTTCACTTTAAAGCAGTCCCAATAAACCAGACCCATGACAATAGGAGATTAAAAATTTGAAACCATACCAAATAACCCGTGAAACCTGAAAGTTGACCCATAACATTTCTATTAAACCAATTGATCTTAAGTAACCAATTAAAATTACTAAAATTAACCTCTCCGTAATCACAACAAAGGACCAAAATTAACAACAATTTAAACTTGCTAAAATTCTCTATATGTAGGCAGACAAATGAAAAACCATAAGGCCTGAAGTACTTAAATGAACCAGGCCACAATGCAGTTTGGCATTAAGCATATGCTATTGGGTTCAAAAAATAGTATCTAAGTGACAGCATTTGTTCAAAAAACGTGCAAAACATCCCCAATCTAGTGAGGTAGAATTGTGCATATGTGGTGCAGGACATAGTTATTATCGTCATAGTATGATCTCAAATATAACATGTAAAAAATAAATGACGTAAAGTAAAGTACACAAGTTCTAGTTTATGGTGTCTTGACAAGAATGTGCCTATATTTAATGTCCATTTTTATTACTTTTCTTGTAAATTAATGGAATAATAATTAAAAGAATTATGATTATCTAGTGCTTAAGGCATAGATCTCAAAAATCATGTTCGGTTTAGACACTTTGGCACTTTTAGCTTTTTGGATTGTCCCTGATTATTTTTTCAAGTTTGATAAACAAGTGAAGACGTATAAGGCTTAGGCTAGCTTTTCAGTCAAAATAGCATGTTTTCATTTATACCATGCTTGGTTCAGCTAGGCATGCTTAATTCAAATTTAAAGGATCCATAAGTGATTGAAATTATTCCCTAAACTGTTTCACCTCATACCAATATCGTTTACACATATATAACTCCAATTCCTAAACAGTTTACAATTCAATTTGAACTAAATTTACAAACATTATTTTTTAATATCGTTATTTACATGAAAAGGAGATTTAAATTGACTACCCATATGATTCCACAACTGTTGTGTGTGTGATTTCATACAATCAGAATCAAACAAATAAATTAACCGAATGACAGACATGAATTCATCCGTATCAGTCACAACAAATAAAACAACTAATTCACTGTGTGCAAAGCGTTATAATCAATAATGCTTAGTGTTCATGGTATTTTTAACTACCCGAATATCCATGAAACGTCCAATAGCAATCATTCATAAGCAATCGATGGTCATGAACCAATTGTCAACTAATTAATAACTAATTAAAATTAACCGTTCTAGCTAATTTAAAATTAATTAAATTAGAGTTCTCACCCAATCCTCTCCAACATTGTCAAAATCTTGTATCAACTGGAATCAACTCTACAGAGGATCACTCACAAGCTTTCATGGACGTTGCCACCGTTACGCACACTTTCCTATTCCACAACTCACGTGTAAATATATATATTTTAGCTTTTTCTTTTTTCTTTTTTTTACTATAAAAAGGAAGATGGGTCCACGAAAATTAAATTTGTAATTCTTATTTCATACTTCACTAAATTTGTCAAATACGTCCATTAACACATAAACAAGTCAGTAAGATCCAATTTTCGTAAACAATGAGTGAAATGAAGTCTGTATAGATGTATAAAAAGGAAGATGGCCACGTCATTGCGTTCGTCTCGGAATTTTGCTTGCGATAGAGTCCGGATTTGTGTAAATCGTATATCGTATATCGTATGGAGAAGTTATAAGCCTTTGAAGTTTGTATACGCATAAGGAAGAATATATAAATAAAATAATTTCAAAACCTTCAAAAACAGTTCAAAAATCAAAATCCGACCAAAGTGGGCAAAGCGGGAAAATTCCCACTCGTGGTTGTCGACCCCCCGGGGGTGTCGACCCCCCTTAGTGTAAAGGCCCCCAAATCTGTATTATCTGAGTCAACTAATAACACCAGAAGTCCAAACCAAATTGCACAGAAATACGAATCATTATTAGAAAGAAGTTAAAGGATGAGAAATAGAAAGAAAGAAATATTAGAATAGAAGAAAACGAAGATCAACAACTCACAGCGGAACGAATAAAATATATTATATAACATAACTTTTGCAATACAAATCAGTAACTTTATATACATACCATTATCAGAGCACAACAGTTACTCCTGGAACAGTTATAAACACCTGTTTCCAGATACAACATAGTACACAGCGGAAATAGGATATTCTATAGCTAACTGGTGAAGCCTCCTGCTTCCAGCTTCTCCAAATGAATCTGTAAAATCCCTACTACTTGACTGCCCATACAAATTTGGGCACCCAAGAGTTTAGGAAAAACAAACAAAATAAACTCTGGGTCAGTCATGGGACTGGTGTGAGTAAACTCCAACCAATTATTTAACTTTCAAAATCCTTTCGGAAGAAAAGATAATAGTAAGACCAGCCCACACATAAACATGGACGGTTTTTACCTTACTATAACCCAAAACACTTTAATACAAAATCCAGTGATATTATAATAGTGTCTAAATCAAATAAATAACAATCTAGCGGAACGCTTACATCTCACGCTCCACATACATAGTATAAAATCAAAAACCGCAGGGCGCTTATTGGAGATTGGATTTCCAACATGACAAGGTATGGAGCCACCTTTCGATAGTGTATCTCTAGAGAAGAATACACTGGGTTCAACAAGAACGTCTTGCAACCCGGCCCACACATGACCGACCACTCATTTCTCTTGAGTGTATCGAATGTATATCACCAACGGTTGGGATCAGTAACCGTTTCCCGAATGGGACAACATCGAATAGAATAAGGAATTAAATCAATCTCTAGATAGGTGATAATACACCCTAATGGGAGCGACCTACATAGCCATGCTGACTGCCCGATTTTTGTCATTTCCTGGTTGTTGAGGCCTGAGGCTATGATTACTTTCCATTCATTGATAACACAATCACTTTGAATGCCACATCGTCAGATCCGTTAATCACTAATTGATTTGCACAAATATTCTAGATATTATGCTAAGGGAATAAATCCGTTGCCACAATGTATATTTATACAGACCAACATTGTAACAACCCGTATTTTTCGATAACGTGTTAAGATGAGAATCAAGGCAGAATTTAATTTTAAATTCTGAATCGGGTAAAACGGGCTATGCCATTTCGTTCGTCTCGGAAAAATACGCGAAATAGAGTCTGAGTTTTCGAGAATCGGAGTCCGTATGACCAAGATATGGCCTCGCGAAGTTTCACGAAAAATTTCCAAATTAAAGTATACTTAATTAAGTGAAATGGGTTGCGCAGAGAAATATATATATATATTGATATATATATATATATATATAATTGAAAATTAAATAAATAAATATGCAAAAATGTTCAAAACAGCGAATTGGGAGAGGGGAATAACCGAACCGGCCGATTTTTGAGGTCGACCCGAGCCCGCTGGGTCGACTAGGGGTTAATCCAGGGTGTTTGGCTGTCAACCCGTGGGCCGATTCGCTCAAATGCAGATTTTGCATTTGGATGGTTCTCATGGTTCATCTTTAATCTAAAGGCCCTAGATGGTTCCTACACTTGACTTCTTCCCCAAGACATACTTTGGTGGCTTGGATTGAATCTAGGTTTAATCCTATGGCCTAAAACACTTGCCTGATCTATAAATAAGCCCCTAACCTACCCCTAAACCCTCATTATTCATTCATGCAACTAAACTATGGCAAAATTGCTACTCTCATGGCCTCCACTCAACTATCCTAGCCTCCACTTCATTTCTATGAGAGGTTTCATGATCATGAGAGTATTAGAGAGTCCCTATGTTAGTATGAGAGCTTCTCAAGTTGATTTCAAGGCAAAAGCTTTGATCTTTGTTCATAAAGATGGTATTTTTGTTGATTTGGAGTGTTCATCTTTGGGTTTTTGGGTGATGGCATGCATAGGCTTCATCACAATCTTTGTTTTGCATTTCGATTTGTGCCTTCATAGCTATGTAAGCCCTTCCCTACTCTTAGATATTAACTATGAAGTTAAATGTTCATGTTGAAAGTTTGGGTTTGATTAATTAGAATGATGCATGCTATCATGTTATGCAAGTTTATGAAGTCATTATCTTGATCTTATGAACTAAAAGCCACAACCTTTATGTTGAAATGTTGCATTATGCAACATGAGAATCTTCATAATCATTATGTCAACTTGCATATGAAGTCATAATCCTTATATGATGATATATGCGAGTTTCTAGCCATCATTCCATGTCTTTTGTCACCATGATTCGCTTATGTACCAAGTTTGGGTTGATGCATGTTTTTTAGGCTTAAGAATGTAACATGCAAGCTAATGAACACATTTGTGCCTCATTTGCCACCATGATTAACTTGTGGCTTAATACCCATTTTTGTCATTCCTTTGCCAAGTCTCTTCTTTTAATCCATCACGTTGTTGCGAACGTATATGCTAGTTTAAAAAGCGTTGGGGTCACATTATGGGGAAACATAATGACATGAATATGACTTGGGTAAATGGGTATAAACATGACAACATGTAACGTTAAATATGACATGTGTTTATACTTGAAAACATGACTTGAAGTATAACATGGAAGTTGACATGTAAGTATGCATAAAAACATAAGCTTGGGAATTTACCTATTAAGTTAGGTCTACCCATTGGGAATTTACCTATTAAGTTAGGTCTACCCAATTGCTTGAAAACTTGACTATGAACATGACACAAGACTAAACATGAAAGTGGCCAACTCGAGGTTGGGTTGAGTTTGCAACGTAAAACTACCCGGAACCGACCGGCCTAACTAGTAGTTGCAAACAATAGGACCCAATGTGAGAAGTTGGTCATGTTGTGCTTGAACCCGAAGTTAGACCAAGTTGTGGTGTAAAGCTACCCGGAACCGACCGGCTTAACTAGTAACCACAACAAAGTCTAATGTGAGAGGTTGGGGTGCATTAAGTAATTAATGCCACATGATAGGGTTAAGTTAATTTGATTAATGACTCTTAACCAAATATGACATGGGTAAATGGGTTAAGTAAATTGGTTAGGCTAATGATACTTAACAAAACATGACAAGGTTGGGTAGGTTAAGTGATTTGATTTGCCTAATGACGCTTAACCATTTTTATACGACTAGTGGACGGGGATTAAGTTAACCAACACTTAATCAATCCAACATGATAATTTGGCAAGGTTAAGTAAGTTTTCTTAATGACACTTAACCATACAAGATGATTAGGGGATGGGGTTAAGTAATTTACGCTTAACTAATCCGACACGGTAATTAGATGGGGTTAAGTAATCCACACTTAACTAATCTAACCACGGTAATTCGATGGGGTTAAGTTAAACACTTAACCAATTTAAACTCGGTAATTCAATAAGGTTAAGTAACCAATACTTAACCAACTTAACGTGATAATTTAATGGGGTTAAGCAACTTATACTTAACCAATTATACATGATGATTTGATGGGGTTAAGTAACTTACACTTAACCAATCTAATACGCGGACCTGATAAGGTTAAGTCACAAGACCTTTTTAGAATATACTTAACCATTGTAGTACGATTAGAGGATGGGGTTAAGCCAACCTATACTTAACCAATCCGACTCGATAATTTGATGGGATTAAGATATTCTATGCTTAATCGATCTAGCAAGATAATCCGATAGGATTAAGGTAAGCTAGTACTTGACCAATTTGACTTGATAGGGTTAAGTCATGAGCCTCTGGGTACACTTAACCAACTTATGGGACTAAGTCTTGAACTTAAATACTTAGCCAATCTTTGACGTGATTCGTGGGCGGGTTAAGTCATGGACTTGAATGATAACACTTAACCCAATAGACAAACCCTAGCTAGAAGAACTAGGTAGAAAACCGTGGTTAATCAAGGATAACGGGAAAGGAAGCTAAGTGGTAAACCTTAGTTAAGGGTAACTAAGTAATAATTCTTAGCTAAGGACATAGGACTAATTCTCAAAACGATGAGTAACCTGATACGGTAGGTCATCACTTAGTATACGAGGGGGAGCAAGTTATCTGACTTGGATAAAAGCTCCAGCGCACTGGGTGCCGAAGTGGAAGCTTCGGGGGACGTGAGGATATTCTTGGGATCCCTCTGTGGGCTGCCAGGTAATTATACTAGGCCCATGAGAGGTTAAGGTCTGCGTTAGAAGGACCAAGAGTATGCCTTGGTTGCTATGCGAGCAACCTAAAGACTGGGATGGATTAGCGTGGAGTCGACGATTCTTGTTTTTGCCCTGGATAGCGCATCGCCGACTACCTACCATCTTTAGTCAATCGTGTACGTGCGGAAAGGCAGGGAACCCCCAACAGACCATGTGCTTGCTATTGAGTCATGGGTGAGGTTGGCCCGTAGGAAAGTGGGCTATAGTGGGGCCGTGGAGTGGTTCTTATACATGATTTTTCTTGGATTGCCTTTCAGTAGTTGAGGGAGGGGTCACGTGGGACCATAGCCACGGGTACAAAAACAGACCTTGATATCTGCATCGGCAGACGATTTAAAGCTCCCGACCGAGTTCCGTATTTCTTGATTTGCCCTGGCACGGAACTCGGATGGCACATTGGAGAACATGTGCATCTAGACATGGAAAACGATTCACGATACATACGTGGGATCAAGGGCGCGGTTGACGGGTGGCGTAATCCCTAGTGGTCCTAGGTGGCCAAAACCCAAACCGAGACACGGAAACGTTCATCAGGTAGCATAATCCCTAGCGGTCCTAGGTGGCATAAATCCTTAGTGGACGCGCAATAGTTCATGGTAAGGAAACACAACTAGATCAAGGGTTGCAGTCCAAAACAACTTCAAGGATAAACCGTTTACATGGGAAAGCCCGTACAGCCTACGGCAAAGGACTGAACTTATACATGGAAAGAAACATATGAGTTGAGTAACCTATATATGCGGCATATTAGGTTGACATGGACCATTACACGACTTTTGAGTAAGGGTCATTCACGGATAACACGTAATACAGTTGGGGTACTAGTACGGTAGGTGCAGAGCAGATATACAGGATAGATGCCATGGGACGTTATACGCGATAGATATCTTGGGATATTATACTTGATAGAAACCTGACAATGTGATACCTTGTTTTATCTTGACATCGTAGTTTATCACGACACCCTAGTGTATCTGAGTTCAGTAGTTCATCCTGTTATTTTGATTTAGCTTATCTATCTTGTTATCATGCTTATGTTCATCTCAGTTTCTCATGTCAGTTAACTTTACTAGTTTTTATACTAATAGTAGATAGGGCTTACTCAGTCTTTTTGACTGACCCGTTTTGTTTCGCCTCTTTTCTTCCGTTTCCCCCCAGGTTACAGGGAGGAAACACTGCTGTTTAGTTCGGACTTCTTCTGCTTGAAGGTCATCATGGATTGTAACACCCCACCTCCACTAGGATCACTCCTTAGAATGTACTAGCTTTGGAGGGGCGTTATTGTGAAGGTAAACATGCACAGAGATATCGCAAGACAGAATATATATAAATAAATATCAGTGAAGCAGCAGTAGCAGATAAAAACCCATCATCATCATCTCAGAAAACCAACATAGTCAAGTACATAATATCAAAATGTCATGATCCAAAATACAACATCAGTCTAGATACGTGATAACAAAATACATGGCAAAACATCAGTACTAATCCCCAGAAATAAAAGATAAGCCACAGCTAGCTCAGATCCATACATGAGCTATCCAACAAGCAAGTCAAAGATCCACTAAGCAGATGTAGCCCCTCCCTGAGAACCTGTGGGGGGGGGGGGGGGGAAACGGAAGAAAAGAAGCGAAAGAAAACAGGTCAGTCAAAAAGACTGGTAAGCCCTACTACGATCAATCTATAAACTAATAAAGTTAACAGTATGATGGAAACTGAGATGAACATACTGGCAATAGATAAAGGTGACATCACATAGACGAGATTTAACTTTGCACCACAGTGTACTAGCAAACCCACAAAACACATCTTGATCCCCTAGCCCAAACTTTGGCCCAATAACTTGAAGTGACCTTAGTATAAGGTCCAGCCCAACGGTCTAGTCGATCGGCTCCCTATAAACCTAACACGTCAAGTGTTGGTGTCCATACGGCCCACATGGATGTAGTCAGACTGTGCTGGGTCCACCTTCGGGTGTATCAAGCCCTAAGGTGTCAACCCCAGACACCTAAGCAATAATGCACAGTCTAAGCCTACTGGTACCCGTGCCTCGAGTTTGTCCAACATCGAACTACGTGCACGTCCGTAGCCCGCCGGACCCGCACCGCTGTACCACTCAGCCGTCGCTTTGGTCGCTTACATCAGTCCAGTAATCGTGCCCCGCCCTAGCCTAGCCTCTAGGGTTGTGAATGATACCAAACTGGGATTACTGCTGGAACAGACCACGTTGCTAGGGTTTCTAAGAGGGTTAAGTGTGGCTTTAACCCCTCACTAATCCTGGATTAAATTAGTTAAGTGTAACCACTTAACCCCATCTAATCCTCGCATCCCCATTATTGGTTAAGTATTAGTGGGCCATGACTTAACCCTAATCATGAGGCATTAATTACTTAACGCACCCAACCTCTCACATTAGACATCCGTGGTTACCTGGGAAGATTTACACCACGTCTAGGTCTAACCTCGGGTCTTATGGTGCAACATGACCAACTACCCACATTGGACCCCACGTTGTGGTTACCTGGGAAGATTTACACCACAACTAGGTCTAACCTCGAGTTGGCCATATCATGTTATCTAATGTCATGTCCACTTTAGAACATATTTACAAGTTAACATATACTTGGGTAGACCTAACTTAATAGGTAAATTCCCAAGGGGTAGACCTAACTTAATAGGTAAATTCCCAATCTTTTAGTTTCATGTATTTTTAAGTTTACCCAAACCCTCCCAACGTCATTATCTCGCTTATATATACGTCATAACGCATAAGGGTAAAAAGGTAACTTGGCAAAACATACATGATGAACTTCACATATCATAATAAACATGCATACATGTCAAACTTGCAAATCATGTCATAGTGAACTCGCATAAACATGCATAGCTTATTAAATACGCATAACATGGTAAGGTGAACTTGCATAAGCATGCATAATCCATTAAACTTGCATAACATGGTAAGGTGAACTTGCATAAGCATGCATAATCCATTAAACTTGCATAACATGGTAAGGTGAACTTGCATAAACATGCATAATCCATTAAACTTGCATAACATGGTAAGGTGAACTTGCATAAACTTGCATAACCCATGAAACATGTAGAACATGGTATAATAAACTCGCATAAGCATGCATAACTTGTGAAACATGTAAAACATGGCATAATGAGTTCGCATAAGCATGCATAATCAAATAAACTCACATAAATCTCAACTTTCACCACATATTAACTTTAGAGTTTGTAAAGTGAAGGTAAGAGGGCTTACAAATATAAACAAGTCACAAATCCACCAAATAAGATGAAGAAGCCCTTTTAAAACCCAAAACAAAGCCTCAAATAGGAAAACCCTTTTGCAAAATCCCAAAACACAAACTTTAGCAAATCAAACTTGCAACTTAATGAAGAATGCAAGTTATTAAGCATTCATACAACATAGAAAAGGTTGTATGATCATCATATCTTCATAGGATTTAACTTTGAGGAAGGTGGAGGCTAGGGATTTTAGGTGGAGGCCATTTGAGGATTCAAATTGACATAGTTTAGTTGCTAGATTGATTAATGAGGCTTTAGGGTAGGATTAGGGGTATATTTATAGAGGATTAGAGTGTTTTTAGCCCTAGGATTAACCCTAGATTAGGTTTGGCCCGTCAGATCTCAGAATTCTCCAGAACCAAGCCACATGACCCAACCCAAATCAGAAATGGTGCACCAGGCTGAACTGCCTGGGCACCCCCTGTCGACAGGGCTGTCGACAGGGCTGTCGACACCCTGGGGGCCCTGTCGACATGCCCGTCGACATGGGGCCCCTGGCGGGAATTTTCCCGCCTGACCCTGATTAGCCTTAATCCCTTTTGTTTAATTTGAAATTTAAATCTGTTCTTAGCATAGGAATTTCTGAAAACTTCAATGGGCCTTAACCGGGTCATACGGACTCCGATTTTCGAAAACTCGGACTCTATTTCACGTATTTTTCCGAGACGAACGCAATGGCATAGCCCGTTTTCCCCCGATTCTGATTTTTGAATTAAATTCTGCCTCGATTTATGTTGTAACAGTTTATTGAGAATACGGGTTGTTATATTCTCCCCTCCTTAAAGGATTTCGTCCCCGAAATCTTCAAGTTAGGAAGAACATATCCTACCATCCAACATCCATCTACTCAAAACATCATCCACGAGCAACCATTGTCCTTAAAGGATTCTAAATGCTGTATGAACATATGCAAAAGTGTGTGTATATGTACCTATCTAATGCAATGATCAATGCAAAATATGTTAGTGAAATGTATCCATATGTATGCAAATCCCTAACATAATGTATAATATCTATATGCGTGCTCACTCATACATCCATATGCAACATCCATGTGATTGCATACAAATTTCATCCAAGAATAAGCATAAACACTCATGCACATGCAATATGAGGAGTGTGTGAGCCGATCTAGTGCCTAATGTGTATCATGCATCCACGAGTAACCACTTGCAAACACTTGCAACCACTTGCAACCATCAAACATAACATGTCTCAAGCACATGTTTCATCCAAAAGGGTTTCTACCTAAGGTTCTCATGACAAGCTTAGCACGACAACTAGATAAACATGGATAGCAAAGAGAAAGTTACGCTAAATAAAGGAAAGAGATTGAGAGTGTACCCTCAAAAAGAAATGGATAAAGCCCACGCATCTTCTCCTCGGTTTCCCAAGTTGCGTCTTCTTCGGCTTCACCCCATTGAACTTTCACCAATCTGACCTCACGATTCCTTAGCTTCTTGGTCTCCGTCCCCAAGATACGAATCGGAGCTCTCCTCAAAGTTGCTTCTTTCTCTACTTCCACGTCTTCAAGAATGCTAGGTTCAACCACCTCAGCGGACTCATGCAGGCACTTTCGGAGATGCGAGACATGAAAGACATTATGCACTCCGGATAACTTTTCGGGCAATTGCACTTTATAAGCCATCTTCCCAATTCTCTCTATGATGGGGAAGGGTCCAACGAATCTCGGTGCTAACTTCCCAACAGCTCCAAACCGGACCACATTCCGTAAAGGAGAAACCTTTACGAAAACCTTGTCCCCAACCTCAAACTCCAATTCGGACCTTCGCCTGTCAGCATAGGATTTCTGCCGGTCTTGGGCCGCTTTCATCCGTCTTCTAATCAACTCGACCTTCTCGGATGTATCCCTAATCATGTCGGGTCCAAGTATAAGCTTATCTGTGGACTCCCACCAACATGTAGGTGACTTGCACGGCCTCCCATATAAAGCCTCAAATGGTGCCATCCCTATGCTCGCCTGATAACTGTTATTATATGCAAACTCAACAAGAGGAAGATGGTCTTCCCAAGCACCACCAAAATCCAGAATGCAAAGCCTCAACAAGTCCTCAAGTATCCTATTCACCCTTTCTGTTTGGCCGTCTGTTTGTGGATGATAGGCCGTACTCAGGTTCAATCTTGTGCCCATAGCCTCCTGCAGACTGTTCCAGAACTGACTAGTAAAGATGGGGTCTCGGTCACTGACTATGCTGGAAGGGACTCCATGTAGTCGTACTATCTCACGAAGATATACTGATGCTAGTCCAGATGCGGTCCTTTTGCTCTTCACCGGAATGAAATGAGCACTCTTCGTGAGCCTATCCACAATGACCCATATGCTCGTATTCCCCTTCCTGGACCTTGGAAGCCCATCAATAAAGTCCATAGAAATGCTCTCCCACTTCCATAGCGGGACCTCTAGAGGATGCAATAGCCCACCGGGCTTCTTCGACTCGGCTTTTACTCTCTGACAAATAACACATCTCGAGACAAACTCCGCCACATCCTTCTTCATTCCAGGCCAGAAGAAAATGCGCTTCATGTCCTTATACATTTTATCACCACCTGGATGTATGGTCATCTTGGAGCGATGTGCTTCCTCAAGAACTTTCCTCACCAAGTCTTCTACCATCGGAACACAAAGCCTTCCATCTCTCCTCAGCCAACCCTTATCGTCTATAGAATATCGAGCAAGGTGACTAGATGTCTCCCCTCGAACCAGCTTGTCCATGATCTCAACTATCTGGGGGTCTTCCTTCTGTGAAGCCCCGACTTGATCTAGAAGGGTAGGCCTGAGCTCTAAAGATGCCAAGGAACCGGTCACCGACTCCATTGCCAAAGAGAAATCAAAGGTTGCCAAGAACTCTAAATTCTTCATCTCAACAAATAGAGGGCTTAGTGTCAACCTTTTCCTACTCAATGCATCCGCTACAACATTCCCCTTGCCAGGGGTATAGGATATCTCAAAATCATAGGAAGCCAAAAATTCCATCCATCTCTGCTGCCTTAAGTTCAAATCCTTCTGCGAAAAGAGATACTTCAAAGACTTATGATCAGTATACAGCTCAAATCTCTCTCCCAGAAGATAATGACGCCAAGCTTTGAGTGCATATACAATCGCTGCCAGCTCTAGATCATGGGTGGGATAATTCCTCTCATGCACCTTAAGTTGCCTCCCACCAAAACATATAACTCTGCCTTCTTGCATTAGAACGGCGCCCAATCCCGTGCCACAAGCATCAGTGTACACGGTAAATATCTTACCGCCATCGGGAAGAGCTAGAACGGGTGCGGAGGTAAGAGCTCTCTTGAGTCTCTGAAAAGCAAGCTCACAATCCATATCCCAAGCAAAGACTAAGTTCTTTTTCGTCAACTTAGTAAGAGGAGCGGATATCTTCGCGAAGTCCTTGATGAACTTCCGGTAAAAACCCGCAAGACCCAGAAAGCTTCTTACCTCGGTTGCATTCCTTGGAGTCTTCCAATCCTGAACTGCAACCACCTTAGCGGGATCCACCGCTAAGCCTTGCTTGGATACGATATGCCCAAGAAATCTGACTTTCCTTCTCCAAAAATGGCACTTGGAGAACTTGGCTTTTAACTGGTGCGCTCTGAGCGTATCCATCACTTCTACTAGGTGCCTCGCATGCTCTTCTTCATCCTTGGAGAAGACCAGAATATCATCCACAAAGACCACGACAAACTTATTCAAGAACTCCCGAAACACCCTACTCATCAAATCCACAAAATACGCGGGTGCATTCGTCAAACCGAACGGCATAACAAGCCATTCAAAGAATCCATCTGGAGTTCTGAATGCAGTCTTGTCTATACTATCTTCAGCCACTCTGAGCTGATGAAAACCCGTAGCAAGATCAAGCTGAGAGAAAACAGAAGCACCAACAAGTTGATCAAAGAGATCGTCGATCCTCGGTAACGGGTGTCTGTTCTTCTTAGTCAGCTTATTCAATTCTCTATAATCCACACAGAGCCGAAGAGAACCATCTGCCTTAGTTGCAAACACCACAGGCGCCCCCCATTCGGATATACTCCTTCTGATGAAGTTCTTCTCAAGCAATTCTTTCACTTGCTTGCTCAGCTCCCGTCTCTCACGCGGAGCCATATGCCGAACGGGTAAAGAAACAGGTTTAGCATTATCTACCAGATAGATGCGAAAATCAATCTCTCGTTTAGGGGGCAACCCCTTAACTTCTTCAAAAACATCTGGATAATCTCGGACCACCCTTACAGACTGAAGGGCCTCCTCTGATGGGTCGAGAGATTCTAGATAGCATAACATGACGGAATCCTTCGGATTGCATGAAATCTCTAAGGTGTTGCCCAGGCGAGTCACAAGCCTTACAACCCTATGCTCACAATCCAGAATGGCTCCATATCTAGACAGCCAATCCATGCCCAAGATCAATCCGTATCCCCTGAAACCAAGAACATACGCACTACACAAGAACTCTACGCTGAGTATAGAGATCCTCAGATCCTCACATATCATAGATAGATGAGCAGAACCCCCAATGGGATTCGAAACACAAACGGGATCGTCCACTAAGCTAGTACTGAGGTGCAAGCTATCAACAAGATCAGATGAAATAAAGCTATGTGATGCACCAGAATCAAACAAGGTACGTACTGGAAGATCAGAGATATAAACAAGGTTCTCAACAGAAACACTACCTCGCTCGGGAACTGAAGCGGCATTGAGAGCATGAACTTGCCCTCCTGAAGATCCAGCCTGTCCTTTCTTCTTTGGGCATTCTTTGCTGAAGTGCCCAGTCTCCCCACAAGAAAAGCATCCACCACTAAGCTTCCTTTTCTTCTTCCTGCAATCCTTAGCAAAATGCCCAGCTATGCCACAGTAATTGCACTTCCCCTTGCCTTTGTTGTTGCCCTTCTTGTTCTTATTCTGATTTCCTTGACTGCTTTGACCTTGGTTGCCTTTGCCTTGAGAATCAGCCTTCTTTGCTTGAGTATCGCCCGACTTGACTTCCTTCTTTCCCTCTCCCTGAAGCAGAGCCATATTGACCAAACTCTCGAAAGTGGCTCCATGCGGGATATGTGACATTGCCAAGCCCTGTAGCGGCTCATTCAACCCTCTGGCAAATCGAAGAGCCTTCTTCTCCGGGGTGTTTACTATATCCAAACCAAAACGGGCCAGCTGATTAAACTTGTTCACATACTCCTTGACAGACATATCACCTTGCTTTAATGCAATGAACTTCTCCATTTGTAAATTCGCCTCAGCTGAAGATAGAAACTTGGTCACAAATCTAGCCCTCAAATCGGCCCAAGTCTCAACGGGCCTCGTCCCATTGGTGACCTCCCACCAATAGGCCGCCTCATCCTTCAAAAGCCATACTGTCAATAAAATCTTCCTCTCGTCATCAATTCCAAAGATAGCAAACAGGTCCTCAGTGTCCTTCAGCCAATTCCTAGCTTCAACAAAAGACTCCGTGCCTAGGAAATTCTTGCCTCCCATTGCCTTGAAGTCTTTACAAACCTTCGTAAACTCAATCTGAGGATGCTGAGGGGGATGGGGAGGGAGAGGAGCCTCAGCAACAGGAGGGGGAGGAACATTAGCAACGGGAGGGGGAATATTAGCTGCTGGAGGAGGGGGAGCAGGAACCACCGGAGGAGGGATATTAGGGATAGGATTCTCAATTACAGGAGGAGGAGTGGGAGTAGGGTTGGCGGGACAAGCTGCCGCCCTAGCCTCTAGGAGTCTCCTATACCAGAGTGGTACGTTCACTCCATCTGGGATGTCAAGATTCTCAGCCATACTGAAACAAAAGATAAGATAAGATTAGGTCAAGGGAACGAAGGATAACGCTGACGGCTTTTGGGGATTAGCCTTAAAATAGTCTAGACTTTATTTTGGAAAATACTTAGTAGGTTTTTGAAAATAGTTTTTCAAAAAGGGTTTCTTTTTCAAAAGTTTTGTTCAATCTTGTTAACCTCGTGCTCTGATACCAAATGTAACACCCCACCTCCACTAGGATCACTCCTTAGAATGTACTAGCTTTGGAGGGGCGTTATTGTGAAGGTAAACATGCACAGAGATATCGCAAGACAGAATATATATAAATAAATATCAGTAAAGCAGCGGTAGCAGATAAAAACCCATCATCATCATCTCAGAAAACCAACATAGTCAAGTACATAATATCAAAATGTCATGATCCAAAATACAACATCAGTCTAGATACGTGATAACAAAATACATGGCAAAACATCAGTACTAATCCCCAGAAATAAAAGATAAGCCACAGCTAGCTCAGATCCATACATGAGCTATCCAACAAGCAAGTCAAAGATCCACTAAGCAGATGTAGCCCCTCCCTGAGAACCTGTGGGGGGGGGGGGAAACGGAAGAAAAGAAGCGAAAGAAAACAGGTCAGTCAAAAAGACTGGTAAGCCCTACTACGATCAATCTATAAACTAATAAAGTTAACAGTATGATGGAAACTGAGATGAACATACTGGCAATAGATAAAGGTGACATCACATAGACGAGATTTAACTTTGCACCACAGTGTACTAGCAAACCCACAAAACACATCTTGATCCCCTAGCCCAAACTTTGGCCCAATAACTTGAAGTGACCTTAGTATAAGGTCCAGCCCAACGGTCTAGTCGATCGGCTCCCTATAAACCTAACACGTCAAGTGTTGGTGTCCATACGGCCCACATGGATGTAGTCAGACTGTGCTGGGTCCACCTTCGGGTGTATCAAGCCCTAAGGTGTCAACCCCAGACACCTAAGCAATAATGCACAGTCTAAGCCTACTGGTACCCGTGCCTCGAGTTTGTCCAACATCGAACTACGTGCACGTCCGTAGCCCGCCGGACCCGCACCGCTGTACCACTCAGCCGTCGCTTTGGTCGCTTACATCAGTCCAGTAATCGTGCCCCGCCCTAGCCTAGCCTCTAGGGTTGTGAATGATACCAAACTGGGATTACTGCTGGAACAGACCACGTTGCTAGGGTTTCTAAGAGGGTTAAGTGTGGCTTTAACCCCTCACTAATCCTGGATTAAATTAGTTAAGTGTAACCACTTAACCCCATCTAATCCTCGCATCCCCATTATTGGTTAAGTATTAGTGGGCCATGACTTAACCCTAATCATGAGGCATTAATTACTTAACGCACCCAACCTCTCACATTAGACATCCGTGGTTACCTGGGAAGATTTACACCACGTCTAGGTCTAACCTCGGGTCTTATGGTGCAACATGACCAACTACCCACATTGGACCCCACGTTGTGGTTACCTGGGAAGATTTACACCACAACTAGGTCTAACCTCGAGTTGGCCATATCATGTTATCTAATGTCATGTCCACTTTAGAACATATTTACAAGTTAACATATACTTGGGTAGACCTAACTTAATAGGTAAATTCCCAAGGGGTAGACCTAACTTAATAGGTAAATTCCCAATCTTTTAGTTTCATGTATTTTTAAGTTTACCCAAACCCTCCCAACGTCATTATCTCGCTTATATATACGTCATAACGCATAAGGGTAAAAAGGTAACTTGGCAAAACATACATGATGAACTTCACATATCATAATAAACATGCATACATGTCAAACTTGCAAATCATGTCATAGTGAACTCGCATAAACATGCATAGCTTATTAAATACGCATAACATGGTAAGGTGAACTTGCATAAGCATGCATAATCCATTAAACTTGCATAACATGGTAAGGTGAACTTGCATAAGCATGCATAATCCATTAAACTTGCATAACATGGTAAGGTGAACTTGCATAAACATGCATAATCCATTAAACTTGCATAACATGGTAAGGTGAACTTGCATAAACTTGCATAACCCATGAAACATGTAGAACATGGTATAATAAACTCGCATAAGCATGCATAACTTGTGAAACATGTAAAACATGGCATAATGAGTTCGCATAAGCATGCATAATCAAATAAACTCACATAAATCTCAACTTTCACCACATATTAACTTTAGAGTTTGTAAAGTGAAGGTAAGAGGGCTTACAAATATAAACAAGTCACAAATCCACCAAATAAGATGAAGAAGCCCTTTTAAAACCCAAAACAAAGCCTCAAATAGGAAAACCCTTTTGCAAAATCCCAAAACACAAACTTTAGCAAATCAAACTTGCAACTTAATGAAGAATGCAAGTTATTAAGCATTCATACAACATAGAAAAGGTTGTATGATCATCATATCTTCATAGGATTTAACTTTGAGGAAGGTGGAGGCTAGGGATTTTAGGTGGAGGCCATTTGAGGATTCAAATTGACATAGTTTAGTTGCTAGATTGATTAATGAGGCTTTAGGGTAGGATTAGGGGTATATTTATAGAGGATTAGAGTGTTTTTAGCCCTAGGATTAACCCTAGATTAGGTTTGGCCCGTCAGATCTCAGAATTCTCCAGAACCAAGCCACATGACCCAACCCAAATCAGAAATGGTGCACCAGGCTGAACTGCCTGGGCACCCCCTGTCGACAGGGCTGTCGACACCCTGGGGGCCCTGTCGACATGCCTGTCGACATGGGGCCCCTGGCGGGAATTTTCCCGCCTGACCCTGATTAGCCTTAATCCCTTTTGTTTAATTTGAAATTTAAATCCGTTCTTAGCATAGGAATTTCTGAAAACTTCAATGGGCCTTAACCGGGTCATACGGACTCCGATTTTCGAAAACTCGGACTCTATTTCACGTATTTTTCCGAGACGAACGCAATGGCATAGCCCGTTTTCCCCCGATTCTGATTTTTGAATTAAATTCTGCCTCGATTTATGTTATAACAGTTTATTGAGAATACGGGTTGTTATATGGATGGCTTGGACTTTTCCTGGCTATGGCTACTTTACTGCTTTTTCTTGGGGAATAATTTATGAAAAAGTCTTTATGCTTCTTTATTATTGCAAGACAGGTTTTGATGTACTCTGATGTAAAAGGCTTTAGACCTTATTTATTCATGTTATGAAAGTTTGATTTTACTTCCGCTATTTTATATATTTTCTGTCTTGTAATATTTCTGTGCATGTTTACCAATAATACTCCTCCAAACCTAGTGCATTCCCTTTGTGAGTGACCCTAGCGGAGGTGGGGTGTTACATTTGGTATCAGAGCAGAAGGTTACCAGACTGGGCAAAAGTTTTTAAAGACCTTCTGAAAACTATTTGAAAATCGTTTATAAAGAAGCATTTTTCAAGAAAATTTTCTTTTAAAAGAAAAAGGCTATTCCCCAAAGGCCATTAGCACTATCCTTGTTTCCTTAATTGAATCTCTTTTCCTTTCTTTCCTCCATCTGTAGTCACAGTGGTTTTAACTGCGACTAGTCTTTTCTATCTACGAAAGTGCTTTCCATGCGATGGAGGTGGTTCTCGAGAGACCAGTGGCCGCGTTATAAGAAAGGATAGTGAGAAAGAGGATAAAGGATACGAGCTTAAGGATGAGCAACTGGTTGGTATGGCTTAGTCCTCAAAGGAGGGAGAAAGATGAACAATGAAACCCATGACGAGAGAGTACCTTTGGCATGGTAAAACGGGGTGGATACTTAAGTATTATGGGACAAGGACAAGATCATCGGGAGGGTAATAGTATGCTCTTATTTCTAGGGTACCTCGGAAGGAGGGTAACGATCTTGTTAAAAGTTTAGCTCTTCTTTTCTATCATCCCGCCAAGACTTTGTTTTGATCCCCGCATCATTTAAGTTTGCTTCGATAGTTGAGTCTCTGCACCTTAAGTACTAGCGTAATAGAGAATCCCATTTTTGTCTCAAGTCCTGTGGAGAACCGGTCCATTTATTCATGACTTGTTTTGGATTTGAGAATAACGTGCCTCGGTTATGGATGAAGTGGTTATCCAGTAAGGGGTGCCACTCTCGGTTTTGATAGGAGGGTAGTTAGACTCTTTGACTAGCCTTGGTAATACCCTCGAAGTCTCGTGTAACCTTTTTGGGTTCGGTCATGATTAATTACTTAGAGTCCCTTGATGCCTTTATTGGAAATTTGAAGCCCGATCGAGTGGTGTTCGCCGATAAGACGGATGGTTTATTTCACTTATGCACGGGTTATGGAAATCACCCAAGTAAGTGCGCTTGATAACCTGGTTGGCATCTATTTACTTTCAAGAGAAAGTTCTTCTACGTGGAATACCTTGTGGTACGAGGTCCAAGATTCACTAGTGAATTTTGGAAAGCTTGCATGAGATCATGAGTACGCAGTCATGTTTGCGCCAAGTATTCTAGAAAAAGGATAAGTGCAAGTGGAACGAGAGGCGACGAAGAAATGAGTTTCAGCTCATGTTATGGAAGCAGGAAATAAGAAGCTACGAAATCGCGAAGTTAAAGGGCGGTCAAGGCACAATGGAAGTAAGCCCGAGGAAATACGACTTTGATGGTCAAAGACTAGATACGCGCATGATATCTCTTTTTGGGAGTATATCCTTGATCCCTGTTTCTGTAGAGCTTACTTATAGGTTATCTTTTGTGGACATCCTCTCGGTCCTACTTTCTGTTACAAACCCCGTAAGGAGTTTGTCTTGTTTATCTTCTCGGCCCTGTTTCAGGGAATTCTAGGTAGAACCCTATGGATGTAAACATGTATTTGAAACATGTTATGATTGATATGGTTGCAAGTGGTTGCAAGTGGTTGCTCGTAGATGCGCGAATACACATTAGATACTAGCTCGACTCGGTCACATTTCATATTGCATATGCACGAGTATTTATACTTGTTTATGGATGAAACCGAATGTATTATCATGCGGTTGTTGCATATGAATGAATGATTGTGCACGCATATAGTATCTATATGACTAGGACTATTTGCATACATGTTGGATTCATGGCACTATACATATTTTGCATTAGAAAGATTATTCAGGCCTGATCATTAGCATTAGCTAAGGAACATGTACACACACGTTTTGCATATATTCATACAGCATTAGAAATCATCTAAGGACAATGGTTGCTTGTGGATGATGTTTTGAGTAGATGGATGATGGATGGTAGGATATGTTCTTCCTAACTTGGAGATTTCGGGGACGAAATCCTAAAAGGTGGGGAGAATGTAACAACCCGTATTTTTCGATAACGTGTTAAGACGAGAATCAAGGCAGAAATTAATTTTAAATTCTGAATCGGGTAAAACGGGCTATGCCATTTCGTTCGTCTCGGAAAAATACGCGAAATAGAGTCTGAGTTTTCGAGAATCGGAGTTCGTATGACCAAGATATGGCCTCGCGAAGTTTCACGAAAAATTTCCAAATTAAAGTATACTTAATTAAGTGAAATGGATTGCGCAGAGAAATATATATATATTGATATATATATATATATATATATATATAATTGAAAATTAAATAAATAAATATGCAAAAATGTTCAAAACAGCGAATTGGGAGAGGGGAATAACCGAACCGGCCGATTTTTGAGGTCGACCCGAGCCCGCTGGGTCGACTAGGGGTTAATCCAGGGTGTTTGGCTGTCAACCCGTGGGCCGATTCGCTCAAATGCAGATTTTGCATTTGGATGGTTCTCATGGTTCATCTTTAATCTAAAGGCCCTAGATGGTTCCTACACTTGACTTCTTCCCCAAGACATACTTTGGTGGCTTGGATTGAATCTAGGTTTAATCCTATGGCCTAAAACACTTGCCTGATCTATAAATAAGCCCCTAACCTACCCCTAAACCCTCATTATTCATTCATGCAACTAAACTATGGCAAAATTGCTACTCTCATGGCCTCCACTCAACTATCCTAGCCTCCACTTCATTTCTATGAGAGGTTTCATGATCATGAGAGTATTAGAGAGTCCCTATGTTAGTATGAGAGCTTCTCAAGTTGATTTCAAGGCAAAAGCTTTGATCTTTGTTCATAAAGATGGTATTTTTGTTGATTTGGAGTGTTCATCTTTGGGTTTTTGGGTGATGGCATGCATAGGCTTCATCACAATCTTTGTTTTGCATTTCGATTTGTGCCTTCATAGCTATGTAAGCCCTTCCCTACTCTTAGATATTAACTATGAAGATAAATGTTCATGTTGAAAGTTTGGGTTTGATTAATTAGAATGATGCATGCTATCATGTTATGCAAGTTTATGAAGTCATTATCTTGATCTTATGAACTAAAAGCCACGACCTTTATGTTGAAATGTTGCATTATGCAACATGAGAATCTTCATAATCATTATGTCAACTTTCATATGAAGTCATAATCCTTATATGATGATATATGCGAGTTTCTAGCCATCATTCCATGTCTTTTGTCACCATGATTCGCTTATGTACCAAGTTTGGGTTGATGCATGTTTTTTAGGCTTAAGAATGTAACATGCAAGCTAATGAACACATTTGTGCCTCATTTGCCACCATGATTAACTTGTGGCTTAATACCCATTTTTGTCATTCCTTTGCCAAGTCTCTTCTTTTAATCCATCACGTTGTTGCGAACGTATATGCTAGTTTAAAAAGCGTTGGGGTCACATTATGGGGAAACATAATGACATGAATATGACTTGGGTAAATGGGTATAAACATGACAACATGTAACGTTAAATATGACATGTGTTTATACTTGAAAACATGACTTGAAGTATAACATGGAAGTTGACATGTAAGTATGCATAAAAACATAAGCTTGGGAATTTACCTATTAAGTTAGGTCTACCCATTGGGAATTTACCTATTAAGTTAGGTCTACCCAATTGCTTGAAAACTTGACTATGAACATGACACAAGACTAAACATGAAAGTGGCCAACTCGAGGTTGGGTTGAGTTTGCAACGTAAAACTACCCGGAACCGACCGGCCTAACTAGTAGTTGCAAACAATAGGACCCAATGTGAGAAGTTGGTCATGTTGTGCTTGAACCCGAGGTTAGACCAAGTTGTGGTGTAAAGCTACCCGGAACCGACCGGCTTAACTAGTAACCACAACAAAGTCTAATGTGAGAGGTTGGGGTGCATTAAGTAATTAATGCCACATGATAGGGTTAAGTTAATTTGATTAATGACTCTTAACCAAATATGACATGGGTAAATGGGTTAAGTAAATTGGTTAGGCTAATGATACTTAACAAAACATGACAAGGTTGGGTAGGTTAAGTGATTTGATTTGCCTAATGACGCTTAACCATTTTTATACGACTAGTGGACGGGGATTAAGTTAACCAACACTTAATCAATCCAACATGATAATTTGGCAAGGTTAAGTAAGTTTTCTTAATGACACTTAACCATACAAGATGATTAGGGGATGGGGTTAAGTAATTTACGCTTAACTAATCCGACACGGTAATTAGATGGGGTTAAGTAATCCACACTTAACTAATCTAACCACGGTAATTCGATGGGGTTAAGTTAAACACTTAACCAATTTAAACTCGGTAATTCAATAAGGTTAAGTAACAAATACTTAACCAACTTAACGTGATAATTTAATGGGGTTAAGCAACTTATACTTAACCAATTATACATGATGATTTGATGGGGTTAAGTAACTTACACTTAACCAATCTAATACGCGGACCTGATAAGGTTAAGTCACAAGACCTTTTTAGAATATACTTAACCATTGTAGTACGATTAGAGGATGGGGTTAAGCCAACCTATACTTAACCAATCCGACTCGATAATTTGATGGGATTAAGATAATCTATGCTTAATCGATCTAGCAAGATAATCCGATAGGATTAAGGTAAGCTAGTACTTGACCAATTTGACTTGATAGGGTTAAGTCATGAGCCTCTGGGTACACTTAACCAACTTGTGGGACTAAGTCCTGAACTTAAATACTTAGCCAATCTTTGACGTGATTCGTGGGCGGGTTAAGTCATGGACTTGAATGATAACACTTAACCCAATAGACAAACCCTAGCTAGAAGAACTAGGTAGAAAACCGTGGTTAATCAAGGATAACGGGAAAGGAAGCTAAGTGGTAAACCTTAGTTAAGGGTAACTAAGTAATAATTCTTAGCTAAGGACATAGGACTAATTCTCAAAACGATGAGTAACCTGATACGGTAGGTCATCACTTAGTATACGAGGGGGAGCAAGTTATCTGACTTGGGAAGCTCCAGCGCACTTGGTGCCGAAGTGGAAGCTTCGGGGGACGTGAGGATATTCTTGGGATCCCTCTGTGGGCTGCCAGGTAATTATACTAGGCCCATGAGAGGTTAAGGTCTGCGTTAGAAGGACCAAGAGTATGCCTTGGTTGCTATGCGAGCAACCTAAAGACTGGGATGGATTAGCGTGGAGTCGACGATTCTTGTTTTTGCCCTGGATAGCGCATCGCCGACTACCTACCATCTTTAGTCAATCGTGTACGTGCGGAAAGGCAGGGAACCCCCAACAGACCATGTGCTTGCTATCGAGTCATGGGTGAGGTTGGCCCGTAGGAAAGTGGGCTATAGTGGGGCCGTGGAGTGGTTCTTATACATGATTTTTCTTGGATTGCCTTTCAGTAGTTGAGGGAGGGGTCAAGTGGGACCATAGCCACGGGTACAAAAACAGACCTTGATATCTGCATCGGCAGACGATTTAAAGCTCCCGACCGAGTTCCGTATTTCTTGATTTGCCCTGGCACGGAACTCGGATGGCACATTGGGGAACATGTGCATCTAGACATGGAAAACGATTCACGATACATACGTGGGATCAAGGGCGCGGTTGACGGGTGGCGTAATCCCTAGTCGTCCTAGGTGGCCAAAACCCAAACCGAGACAAGGAAACGTTCATTAGGTAGCATAATCCCTAGCGGTCCTAGGTGGCATAAATCCTAAGTGGACGCGCGATAGTTCATGGTAAGGAAACACAACTAGATCAAGGGTTGCAGTCCAAAACAACTTCAAGGATAAACCGTTTACATGGGAAAGCCCGTACAGCCTACGGCAAAGGACTGAACTTATACATGGAAAGAAACATATGAGTTGAGTAACCTATATATGCGGCATATTAGGTTGACATGGACCATTACACGACTTTTGAGTAAGGGTCATTCACGGATAACACGTAATACAGTTGGGGTACTAGTACGGTAGGTGCAGAGCAGATATACAGGATAGATGCCATGGGACGTTATACGCGATAGATATCTTGGGATATTATACTTGATAGAAACCTGACAATGTGATACCTTGTTTTATCTTGACATCGTAGTTTATCACGACACCCTAGTGTATCTGAGTTCAGTAGTTCATCCTGTTATTTTGATTTAGCTTATCTATCTTGTTATCATGCTTATGTTCATCTCAGTTTCTCATGTCAGTTAACTTTACTAGTTTTTATACTAATAGTAGATAGGGCTTACTCAGTCTTTTTGACTGACCCGTTTTGTTTCGCCTCTTTTCTTCCGTTTCCCCCCCCCCCAGGTTACAGGGAGGAAACACTGCTGTTTAGTTCGGACTTCTTCTGCTTGAAGGTCATCATGGATGGCTTGGACTTTTCCTGGCTATGGCTACTTTACTGCTTTTTCTTGGGGAATAATTTATGAAAAAGTCTTTATGCTTCTTTATTATTGCAAGACAGGTTTTGATGTACTCTGATGTAAAAGGCTTTAGACCTTATTTATTCATGTTATGAAAGTTTGATTTTACTTCCGCTATTTTATATATTTTCTGTCTTGTAATATTTCTGTGCATGTTTACCAATAATACTCCTCCAAACCTAGTGCATTCCCTTTGTGAGTGACCCTAGAGGAGGTGGGGTATTACAAACATATTCGATCATTGGAAATACTTCGTCAGACATTCGTCCATATACGTTCGTTCTGGGATTGAACGAAACCGAAGGCACAATTTCTATTAATAGAAAAAGCTCTTGCACTTCACTCCGTCTTCGATTATCTTCATATAATCTGACTCGCAACGCTACAGAGTGGTTCACGGATAATAATCCAACCGGTCTCTCCATATTGACAACGATATTGGCAAACACGTCGATAGTCGGTTATTTAACTATCGAAAATAAATAAATAAACATCCATTCATCCATAACATCAAACAAACCACTGGGCCACTTTAATTGATATTTCATTAATTAAATCATTATTCCATTTCCTTATCAATATTTGTTAACCAAATATCTCAACAATCATCTTGGCCTCTTACACTATTTGGAAAACATTTCTACATCTCGCCTTCTTTTATTTTCTGTACTTAGAAAATATATTCTATGTGTATTTGAAAACAATTTCAATCACTTATCTCTTTCCCAACTACTTTAATTATACTCGGGAAATATTTACTTTTATATTTCCAGAATTCCACCACTTGGGTTAAAACGAATGCTATGTAAACATCGTTACAACAACCCAAAATATTTTATTCAACTAAATATTATTCAACACTTCTCTTCAAGACTGGATCTTGCTATTTATCAATTAAAAAAGAAATCAATCAAGTTGGGGTAAAATTACCTCTCAGACCTCGAATAATCAACATTCTAAAAACCAATTATTCATTTTAAACATATATATGCTTCCCTTTCTATTACCAGCCTATCGATTTCCCTTTGTTTATAATATTCTATTTTAAATTCGTTTCCTTATCGAATTCAATATATATTGATATATTGACTATCAAAATTTCTTAAAAATATTCTAACTCCTTAAATTTTCGGAAAATTTTGCCATAACCTCCTTTGTACCGGGAGCATCGGGATATTTCAAATAGCCTCCCATGGCCCTCACAAATCCAAAAGAAAAAGAAAAAGCCAAGCGTCTTGCCGATACAGCGCATAAAATCTCATATATGAATTTAAACGTGAACCTTTTTGTCGGGCACATAAATTAAAATCTTCATATAATTCATCCCATACCTGTCTAACACATGCTCATCTCTTTTCAATTAAATTCAACACTATCCAATCGTTTGAATTCAGTTTCGCTCATTTATTCTTTGATTAGCTATTTCGCCTATTCCACTTCTTTGTTTGAACATAACATGTTCATACAAAATATTTAACTTGCTCATAACCAAATTGAATTTCAATTTCAATTCTATTTCCCTTTTCGATTTCGAATATAAATTTCCAAATTGATTTCACTTATTCAAAGCCCAATATTAATTCAAAATCTCATTAACTAATTACTATTCGAATTAGTTAATTCTATTCAATAATCAAAAATCTGATTTCTGTTTTCAAAAATCAATTCATTACTCCACTTGAGTTCACATATAATTTACAACTCAAAATCTGAAATTTTCTAAATAGCAATTCGGATTTTATTCGCTTAAAATCCTTTTATAAAATTAAATAAATTGTTATGGTTTTTAAATGGTTATGGCGTTGTTTTTCTGAAAATTTGATTTTGACATAACTCAAATATATACGACGAAATTCAGATTTTTCTCCACCATTAGAAAACTATTATCAAATCGGTCCTAACGTTTCTTGTTTCAAAGAATTCCGACTTCAATCGAGTTCTGTATACTCAATTAAAGTTCGAAACGCCAATTTACGAACTGCAGCGCTGCGGCGAGTTCGTTTTAATTATATTTATATGTATAAACTTTTATACTTCGTTAAAATGAATTCAACTCCATTCTAATATATTTTTAATATATATATCAAATCAAAATTTTCAATTCAACATAATATTTTCGATTATCTATAATTGTCAATTTCTCCTTACTCGGTAATATATTTATTTATACTTCGATTTTCTATATTCAAATTCCATTTGAATTCTATTTGAATTCTATATTCAAATTACATTTGAATTTCTATATTCAGATTCTATTTCAAATCTCTTATTCAAATTCTATATATTTCGTTTAAATTTTTATGTTCAAATTCTATTTGAAAATTCTATTTTTAAATTCCTACTTGAATCCTGTACTCAAATTCCAGTTCAACTCTATTTGAATTCTGTATTTAAACTCCATTTCACTTATATTTGAATTCCTATATTTAAACTCCATTTCACTTCTATTTTCAAATTCTATATTTCAAATTTCATTTGAACTTTCTTTATTCAAATCCATTTGAATTCCTTTGAATTCAAATTCTATTTGAATTCTTTTAAATTCAAATTCTACTTCAATTCCTTTGAATTCAAATTCTATTTCAATTCCTTTGAATTCAAATTCTATTCAAATTCTATATTCAAATTCTAGTCAAATTCTATTTATTCAATTTGACTTCTGTTTAAATAAAATTCGAATTAATTGAATTCAAATCATAAATCCTTATTGATTTATTTTCATTCAATTTATATTCTGAACATCAGAATGAATTCCATCGTTTATTTCTTTAAAACGATTTTTCCCTTTCTATTTTTAAATTCACATTTGAATTTGAATATTCAAATTATCAAAAGATAAATTTTCCACTTTATTTATAAACACCGTTTATAAATTCATTTCACTTCTCTGCATTATTAATTTATAAACCATGTTTATAAATTCATTTCAAATCCCGCATTATCGATTTATAAGCAATGTTTATAAATTACCATACTTGGTTTATATTAAAAACAAGTTAATATTTTTATAGCCCATTCAAAATTCAAATTCTATTTTTGAAAAATAGTTTTCCCCTTTTAAACCTCAAATATCCTTTTCACGATATTTTTATATATCAATCTTTTGGCCCTAGTAATATTTAAACAATCGAACCACTGAATTATCAACCAACACATCATATATGATAATATATGTGAAAACAAACAAATAAAAATATTTTTGAGGAATCCAGTTGGATCCCTCCAACCTGTTTTCCTGCATCCACAAACGTTAGTCAACAGAAATAATACCCATCCTGCTTTGAGGCAGGATATCGCAGTATAAAAAGCCATCCACTATCATAGCATGGGGCATATAGGGTAATCATCCGCTAATGGTATCGTGGGCATCCGCTAATGAGACTGCGGGAATCCAACCACCAAACCAATATATATATATATATATATATGTATATATATATATAATAGTCACCCTAAATAACTAATATATTTAAAACAACCAGAAAGCATTCAAACTAGCAACAAACAATTATTTTTAACGAATAAAAATAATTCTAAATAAAAGGTGAGTGAGATATACTCACCGTGATTTTTAATTCATCGAATATCCTGTAACTTTTCATATCGTTGTCCATGAATCATCTCGAATGAATTCGCACCTACGATAAATTTTATTTTAATTTTACCGATTAAATGTTTATTTATTTAAATTAACTATTTAAATAAATAAATTACTTTCCTATATTTTTTTCTTCTTTTGGTGGTTACTAAATTAGTTCTAACTTAACTAATTTAAACAAACCTATGTATTTTTAAATCATTAAATTAATTAAGGTATTTAATTGAAATTACCTTAATCTCATTCTACTGACAAATTCCAGCAAACCATACATGATCAAAACACCATCGAACCCTTTGCTTTAGCCTTCACCTGAGACTATCAACTATGGTCTTTGCATTTTCTCTGATTCATAAATCTATATCTGGCCTTATCAAAAATTCCTCATTCCTATCTTGTTTCTAGGATTTCAGAATTCAATCTCCTTTGTAACCTATCTCCTCCAGTTCAGTATTTCGAACCCTCATTCCACTGCTCTAACTACCCAGCGTTTACCCCTCTTTGATCTCCTACTGAAAGCCACCAAAACTCAGGTATCGATGTTGACTTCCTCCTTGTCTCCATCATTATCATGTCCTGATATCAACTGCTGCGCACCCCAAACCAATCGAACTGACATGATCATGAAACTCCTCAAAATTTAACTGATCGAACTCCCCTAACTTCTACTGTCCATCCTTAGAAGTCACCGCGACTCCCAGTATCGAACTGAAACCATAAATCCTAGTGACGAGAATCGCGAGCCCCATCTTCTAATGCACGGATGCCTCCTCACCGATATCTGCCTTGCGCCTGCTCCAAATCGAACCCCAACTCCTTGATTCCAATTTCCGATTCCATCTCAACATCGTATCAAATCTCAATATGTACTTTTTTTATTGCTTTTACTTTTACTTTCTGCATTCTGTGATTGATTTTGTGTTTAGTTATTCCTATGGTCTGTATGCTGTGTGTTTGATTCAAAAAGATTTCAAGAAATTTAATAATCCATTAAACACTATTCACCCCTTCTAGTGTTTAACTTGCCTTAAGAACCTTAATCCACATCTCCAACAACTAAGGTACTTGAAAGGAACACTTGACTATGATCCCTAAAGAGAGGAAAGGATCTAAACCTAACTAGATTCAATGATTCAAATTGGGCTGCAGATCCAGATGACAGGAAATCCATCACTGGATATTGCATTCACATTGGTGAAATCCTAATATCATAGAGTTTCAAAAAATAGTCAACTATCTCAAAATCTACTGCAGAAGCAGAATACAAAAGTATTGCATGTGCCACTGCTGAAATCATTTGGCTATAGTCAATCATAAAGAAACTAAAACTAACTACTTCACAAAAGGCTACCATTTGGTGTGACAAACAAAGCTCAATATACATGTCAACCAACCCACTAAAACGTGCTCGAACAAAACATATTGAAATATACGTTCATTTTGTTCGAGAACAAGTAAAAAAAGGAAAGCTTCAAGTTAATTATATAACTTCCTTTCACCAAAGAGCTGACATCCTTACCAAAGCATTATCAGAAAGGAAATTCACCAGGCTTCGAGAAGATTTGAAGATCCAACGATGCAGAGCCCTTGAATCCACACCTACTTCACAACAAGGACAAATTCAACACTATAAAGCACCGGATCTGACTTGTTGCATTGATTTAAAGCCTCAACTTCGCCAAGAAGTTCACTTCACTAAAAAGAATGAAGAGAAGCATACCAGAATGAAGTCTGCTTCAAATCAGATAGATTGAAGAGGAGAAGATCTATATTTCTCAGAAAAAAGGGCGATTTTTTTTGAAGTCAAACCTAGGGTTAACCCTAACCCGAATTTGAAGGGAGCAAATAAAAAAGGGAATGAAGTCGGTTGCTAAAGCTTCAGTACATAGTTGTTGTCTTATTCTTTTGTTAGCAGGCTTAGCCTACTGGGCCTCAAGCCCATCACGTTACTTTGCAACAAACTTTGTATATAAACTAGTACACTCTGTATAGCCGAAATATATAATCATTTTCCAGTTCATTACAATTTTTCTTTCAGTCAAATTCCTATACAATCATCTTCCTTGCTCTCTTCAATTATATTATACAACACAGTATCAAATTATAGCAGAATTTAAGTCGTAGCTTACATTAAATCACCATCTAGCTATATCCAATGCATCACTAATACTCCTGCTAGCTTTCATTTCCTTGATTTTATTGGGTTTATACTTGGTAAGAATTTAGAAAATATTGGATTTTATGTCTTACCTTCTAGTGCACTAGAGTTGATTGTCTAAAATTAAACAATCAAGAGTTGATATGTACAAGATCATCAACACTGGGAATTTTTTCCAGTAACGATTATTTGTTGTTACCGTAATACATATCATATCCTATAATTGATTAACGGGTTAAGAAGAAACATGAATGTGGAGAATGAGTTAATAGCCAAAAACTGGAAAATAACTGTTGGCCTTCGTAGTTAATGATCGCCCTCAATCAGGGCCGGCCCATACAAATGGGGTGCCCTAGGCAAATTAAAATGCCCAAAATACAAACCAAAGCGGAGAAGAAAAATTTTGCCCTAAAATTGCTGTCATCAGAAATTGAACCATGACCACTCATCAAGTATGCCAACAACATACCACTCTGCTACACAACTACTTTGTTAGAAGCCTCCCACCGTAATTCTTTTCAACAGTAATCAATGTTCTTCTTCTACCTCCAGCAGCTTGCTCCCTCCTGCTGCCCATCCAATGGTGGATTGCCCAATTCGCTCGCCTCAAGGGCCTTGCCCTTGGGCCGGGCCTGCCCTCAATACGTACAGTAGTGAGTTGTAAATTGTCAGACGGCAAACCAAGCAATCCATGGCCGAATCCATTCTAATGATTCAGTAGGTAATGTATTCATCATGTCTTCATGTCGTTACTGTTTTTTCAACTCTGTCTATATGATTCAGTAATCCAGTATCGCTGTTTTTGTACCTTGTTCAGAATTGTTATTGCACTTAAACTGTTTGTTTAAATTACCCATTCTATGGGCACGCACCTTTGCTTACCAAGCATTTTGGTCTAAGTTCTTGGCCATAGTATTTGTCAAATCTAAACGATATTGATTATTTATATTATACGGATATATTTTACAGTGTTTGATAATTAAAAAATAAACAAACATATGTCATCCTAATAATGTTGCAACTTTAATATTGGGTCGCATATCAATAGTGCTGAAAGTCCAATAATATTGCTGCAATGCCTGTTGTATACGTATGTCATTTACCTAAGCATCTAACTCAATGCAGAAATCTATTGAGCAAATCATGCACTATAATTCAAATAGCTTCTCAGTAATAAATCTGAAAAGCAACAAAAGGGTCATGGTTAAGTTTAGACATGCGGATTAGATAATTAAAATTGTTTAATATGTTGGTAAGAGCTTTCAACATTCAGCTTTTTTTATTAGCCTGGAGATAGAAAATGAAATTGGATTAATAAAAAGCATTATATGTTATTTTTACTGTATATTTTAAGAAAATGGAGATTGTTATAATCTAAAACTTCAAATGTTTCTAGACTGTGATTACCTATTCATCTGCTTGCTTAACTGCGTTTTGATGCCCTTGAAATTTTGTGTTATGTTGTGTTTATGTCCTGGGAAGTTATCTTATATTCGAAGTATCATATACATAAGAGTCGATACTTGCATTTTAATTTTATCTACATTATGTGTTCGGTGTTCTGTTGTGTTGAGCTTAACATACTATTCATGTGTCTGGGACTTTTTTTAAACAATCACTGTGTTGAAGTTTGTGATACTATATGTTAGATTGAAGATGACGAAGGTAGCTTCGCATCGGAGAAGACGGCTCGTAAATCGGAGCTTGTATGTATGAGTTATGAGCAGAAAGGTGCATGGTTTCAGTTGGGTGGTGCGACAAACGTCTGTCATCGGGTGTGACAGACGTCCCTGTTGTCAGGGAAATTATCTAGAAACTTGCAACAAACGTCTGTCACTTTGACAGACATTTGAGCTGAAGCAAGAATAATTCCAGACAAGGGACAGACAACTGTCACCCCATATACAAATGTCTGAAGGCGTATTTCAGCTATTTCGGGCTGAAGGTTTAACAGGATGATTTGTGAAGATACTAAGGGCAGTTTTGGGAATTGCCTAAACTTTTTCTCTCCCTATATAAGCTATTTTCTGGTTTTCAAAAGGGATCTTGGAGACTTGATCAAATCAAGGGTTTTATTCTCAAGAGACAATTAGGGTTTATAACCTAACTGCAATAATTCTATTCTAATCTCCTCAAACTCTTTTCTATATTGAAATATGGTGATCGTTGTATCAATCTCTTGTATTCCTTTCATCGTGGTAATAAAATACTCTCTCTAAAGTGGACGTACACTAACAAGTTGTTAGTGGAACCATTATAAATCTGCGTGTGATTTAATTTTACTGCTATTGTCATTATTTTATCGTTTGTGATTGAGATTTGGATTGTTCATGATTGGTTGATCATTGCATGGTGACTTGAGTTATCGAAAAAGCGTTGTCTTAGGGCTTTTTTCAAATATGCACACCAGAGGGGCATGACATCTGCGGCCTTTGCATTAGCTCTCTAAGGCAACGCTTTTGCCTATTTACTGGCACGGAAAGAAAGTATTGCATTATAACTCTAATGCAACAGTATACAGCGTTGCCTTAAGCAGAAGTCAGAGCCTAGCTTACAGGTCAGGATAATGAGGGTCACGTCAGCTTCCACGTAAGATGTCCATGTGTCACACGCCACGTCATCTCTCCACGCCAGCTTCCCACATGTCACACGCCACGTCAGCTGTGGGTACCACGTGCCATGTGCAATTAATAATATTTTATTTAATGCAACACCACTATAGTATGTAATGCAACACCATTGTCCCAATGCTTTAATTAAATTTTTTTGCAATACCAGATTTATCATCCCATTCAAACCATCCAAAATATTCTAAATATCATACCAATTCTTCAAATATACCATAATTTAAAAGTACAATGCAATATTCTACATACCACAAGTGTCATTCAAATATTCTACATACCACAAGTACCGTAAACGGGTTTCTTCTCGTCAATTCAGCCTCTTTCACATTTATATCTTCCTCTAGTTGTTGGCGATCCTGCACATGAATAAGCATAAAAGTTTAGATAAATATATGAATACAACAAGGACAGTTTAAACATACAGTTAGCAAAGACAACTCATTAACAGTTAGCAAAGACAACTCATCGACAAGCCTAGCATCACATAAAAAGGGCACGATTTGACCATCCATAATTAACTCTAGTCCATTAGCATACGTAACGACCCTCCCTCTCGGTCGATCCAAATTGATTGTTAAACCGACTTAAATCGAACCAAAAAGGCGGATGCTTTAGCTATGGGCATACAACACATCAGAACAAATAACAGAAGACTTTTATAAATATCATAATAATGTTACATCAGAGTACAGAATATCAGAGTATATCGAAATATAATATAGCGGAAGATTATCAATGCTCTGGACACAGCTTTATGCTTCAGTCCAGAATCCTGCTTATATATCTGCAAAACAAACTACTCGACTGCCCGTGTGGAAAATAGAAGCACCCGAGTTTGCAAAGGAAAAACAAACTACCGGTCAGTCATGGGACCGGTGTGAGAAACTCTACAGTTAAAATTAACTTATTTAATAATAAGACAAATCACAGGACCACGCCGCTAACACGGAACGGGTTTACCCCCATGAATGGCAGTGTATAAACAACAATCAGTAATAGAGATATGGATCTACAATGCATCAAACAACATGCAAATTAATTTCCAATCTACCCGTTTAGATTTATCACCAAACTTAGAATTTCCAAATCCAATTCACTTTACATAAATTATTCCTTTGGTCTTTATTCCCCGATTTCTATTTCAAATCATTCAAAATACATTTCTAGCTTTTATATCAAAGTAAATTTCACTTCGGGATCTCAAACCAAATCGTTTGGAAATATGAATTCCAAAACATCACAATGCATACAAACAAGTATGCAACCAAATATCGGGAGGTTTCTCCCATCAGCAAGCAAAGGGCATACACCTAAGCAACTTGATATATATGTGCACCTCCCACGATGGAGCAGGCTACACTGACGATGCACCTCCCACGCATGGAAGCATACACCGCCCAAAGTCATTTAAGGCTATAACACGCATACTTTTAGTCACATGGGTTGCCCAAATCTTTAGCCATATACTAAATTATTTCATATCCCGAAGTAGGGAAAATCATTTCACAACATAATAATCACAATTACTTTCAAATTACAGTACTTCACATCAGCAATTCACACATATGATCAGTCACTATTAATCACATAACCTTTGAGCTCGTACGTCTCATAGAAGAGTGTTAAGCAAGAGAATAAATTCTCCGTCACCAAACAGATACATCATCAATAGCAACTAATCGGTTATGTGTTGAACTACAATGTAAAACCATAATATATTTCCAAATCTTTTCGAAATCATCGGGTTTATCCCTCGAAATCCTTTCTGTTTTATAAAACATTTTTATACAACATTCCCTGTCCAAAATCGGGAAAACATTTCTTTTCACTTAAGAAAATATCATTTCAAAAGCATTCATTAAATTTGAAATGAACAACAACATCGCTAAACACCTCGTAGTCAAATCGTGAAGTGTTTCACGAGGTGTTAGCACACCGATATTTCTGCCCAACCCAATGCTAAATGTAAAAGCATGTTCTACTCATAAACTGGTCGAGCACCATCCAAACAATCAATCAACCACAATCAATATCAACAACCAAGTAAATTTGGTTTAATCACCTCACGTGTTTTGATAAATTCAGTTACCACTTATTCATTCACAATCTAATTAAAGATTTATTCAAATTCCAATTGGTTTCGATCCAAAAAATCATTTCTTATAGATTGTTCAATTTTCTGGAAATTAATCCTACTTTAACTGGGTTAAAGAAGCAATGTCATTTAAACACATTTCACGACAAACTCAAAATCCATTTTGATATTAAATATAAGGCTCTGAATAAAAATAGTATCGGCTTATATTCAACATCAAATTCTGAAACCAATAAATATCGTATTGGAATAACGATATATATATCATCCAAATTCCTCAACAATATCTGTATAATCAAGGAATCCAATATAGAAATATTCCGAAGATTATTTCAATTCAAATCCAATCCAATTCATATATTGGAAATTCTGGTTAAATTAAAACCATTTCCCTATCCAATTTATTTATTTAAAACCATTGGATTTCATTCTAGCTATTAATTAGTTCATTCTGATAAAAATATCATTTATCTTTACAAACGTGGAATATTTCATCCAAAGTCTTTCCAAATCATTTATTATGAATTTACACAATTTTTCCATATTTTTAGTAATTTTATTAAGGCCCGTATAGTCGGTTTCCAATAACGGCCACCGAACTGCATCCATAGTGACCTTTTCTGAATTTGATTTGGACATATTTTAAAATCCAACTATTCAAATTTAAATCTCATATATTCATTGGAAAACTCTTTTCGATACGAACCCAACGGTTCCAGTTTTAAGAGAATCTGACGGTCGAATCTCCCGTTACGTCCGTTTGAAGTTAACGGTCAAATTTCGCGAACGGTCGCTGCGTGACGCGTTCTATTCAGGCCATTATATATATACATACATATATATATATATATATATATATTATATCGTCGATTTCTACCTAAAACATATTTTATAAATTCGTTTTAAAAACGATTCCAACTTCCATTTCACTTTTAAATCAAAATTGAATATTCCATATCATGACAATTTTATATATCGCATATATATATATTAAAAATTATATTTTTAATGATCCAATAATTATTCCATGTCATGACAATTTTATATATCTCATATATAAGCTAAAAATAATATTTTTAGCCAACCAATATTTATTTCAATACATGATCGTCTTATATATTCCATATATTCATTAAAAATCATATTTTTAACAAAAAAATATTTATTCCATATCATGCCCATTTTATATATCATATATATATATATTTCACATCGCACATAAATTTTTATTCACATCGCATAAAAATATTTTATTCACATTTCATATATATATATTTATTTATATTTAATTCCCATTTCATATATATATTATTCGGAATTCCTATATATATTATTCACATTTCATATATATATTATTCACAACAACAACAACAACAAAGCCATATATCCCAAACAAGTTGGGGTCATATATATATTATTCACATTTCATATATATATTACTCGCATTTCATATATATATATATATTTATTATTCACATCGCATATATATTTTATATATATATATATATATTATACAACGTGTGTGTATATATATATATATATATATATATATATATATATATATATTCTCCATTTCACATCACAATCACAACACAATACAATCAACCATGGTTTGTACAAAAAATAGTGTCAGGAGCTACTAAGCCTTGTCTGCAACCTATTATATAATAACTGTAAAATAATTTGAGTGAGAGAGAGTTCTCACTTTGGTTTCCACTTCGCCATTCTTTTATTTGATGATTTCAGTACTGTTTGGGTTTGTATTTGCCCCAAATTCAAACAAGCTTCAAATTGGACCCAGTTAGTTTTGTTGTGAAGCTCTCGTCGACACAGTTCTAATGGATCCCATTTCGCTGAATTCCGATAATGTATGAAGAAGTTTATACGTTTGAACATAGTTAGTAGACATTAACTTTAATTAATATTATAATTGGTGTAAACTAATCTTTCCTTACCACGTTAATTACCCCACTCTTCCCTTCTTTTCCCATGAACAACCTGTAGCCGCTCCATCAAATGGCCATTGCGCAATATTTGAATCCTTCAATCTCCTCCTTTATTTCACGAAAAAATCAATTAAAAATCACCCTTAATCTTCTCTTAAACCCCTCTCTAGATTTATACCAATGGTCCATAACTCGCACAACTCATTCAAAATCCGTTATTTAGGGTTGTCGCACGCTGCCAGTATTTCCAGCAAATAGACGACGCTCGAATTCGAAGAAAACCACATGGAGATGAAGTGCAACCCACAACAATTGTGAATATATATGTAATAAGATTTGTAGGAATTTATTTGGATTGTTATTGATTTTTAAACTTTGATTTTCACGATGGAATTTTTCTCAGTGGCTGCTCAGACCCGCATTGACCACGCTGGAGAATTTAAGTAGGGTTTGACTTGGTAAAGGTGCATATATACTCTTAATTTATTATTATTTTAATTCTCTTAATTACTTTATAATAAAATTTCGCGTCTGAACTCCAAATTAAACCCAACGAATGTCGCCCCTAGCTAAATACCCTCATTCCGAACACAATGGGATATGTTTCGTAAGCCAATTCGACTGTTTCGATCAGTTTTCGTCAAAATTAAAATATAAATCAATATATATTGAATTTAAATGTACATTTTAATTTATCAGGGCCACATACTGACTCCAAAAATTACAGAAAAATAAATCTAACTATGTTTTGATGATACAGTCCAAACAAAACTAATTTCCTCGAATTTGGAGACCGTTTGAAAAATGGCCATTTTCCAGTCGATTAAATTCAAATTGAAATTACCAAACGTATTTAAATTCACCACACTCACATATCAATTCCAAAAATTATGAAATTTGAAACCTAACAATAATTTGACATCCTGGATCCAACAAAAGTAGTTTCATCAAAAACTGAGGCTGTTTGCAAAATGGCTATTTTTAAGGGCTATATATATTATTAAAATATATATAAATTCCATAGCGACTATTTTGAATTTTAAACTGGACTTAACTTTCTATTTATATAATGAAATCTGGATTTTTCACATTCGTTAGAAAGATATTATTAAGCAGATTCAAATATTTCTGGTTTTACTAAAATCCGATTTATTTTGAATTCTGTACATTCATTTGAAATTTAAAATCGAATTTTCAAACTACCACGCCATTTCACTTTCGTTGTATAATTAAAATAAATTTATACGTTCTAACTTCCATTAAAATAAATTTTTAGTCGTTATTATTTAAAATAAATCATTTTAAATATTTAAAATCCATTAAAATAGCTAAAATAAAACAAATTAAATTGGTTTTGAAAATCCGGGTTGCTACAATGGATTGGAGCATAAATTCACAAAATGGGTGCAATTGACAGCCCTTTGAATAGCTTTGGTCCCCCAACACAGACTGGAGTATAAGCAGCATGGGCGATGTTCGATAACCCATCCACTGAATATGGGCGCAGTATAAACATTTAGCATCCTTTTTCTTGATATAGTGTAAGTCGTTTGTCCTATCTAATAGGTGAAAATGCAGATATTTAAGCATCCTTTTGCTTCTCCTAAACATATATTGTCACGTCTATACACACGTGCATAACACATCAATACGACTCAGTTCCAGAAATTCAAATTCGAGGAAGAAACGATAAGCATATACACCAACTTAACAAAGACAGACAACTACATGCAAATTTAAGAACAAACCACCAATCCAATGCATGCATGCATAACTAAAACTAAGCAAGTAATAAACACTACACGATAATATTGGAATGCTGCTCATGCTCAGAAATGACTACAAGTAAATTATTCTGGGATTTAAACATAAACCCTTAGGTTGATTAATATATTTTTCTGAACTTGTTTAGTTTTAGCATTTGAAATATTAGAAACCTGAACCCACGTAGCACTATGGTTTTGGTTTCAGGTACCTATGTAGCACTATTAAAATTCTAAGGCCATACATGGTTAAATAAATACAAACTACTAAACCAAGTACTATTAAAATTCTGTTAGTTTAAGATTAATATATACAACATATATCCCTATCCTGTGAACCCATGTGAATTAATAGCGGAGCCATGTGTTATTAACCATCTCAATTAACCATGTCTGGGATATAAGTTTAACATGATATAATAGGTCATACAGGATATAATAGCGCTGTGAACCCATGTGAATTAATATATCCCTGCGATGTGAATTATGAACCCATTTGAAATAAATTCTTAAATAGTCATGTTAATCTGTATATAATTATGGTTTTGGCTTCAGGTTCCCATGTAGCACTATTAAAATTCTAAGGTCGGACATGGTTAAATAAATACAAACCACTAAACCAAGTACCTAGGTCTTGTTGAGTTTTCCTGTTGTAGCAAGGGCAGACTCCTTTGTTGCCATAGTAACTAGGAGGCTCACATAAGCACCTTGCATAGCATCTGTTGCAAAAGAAAAGGCACGACTTTCTATATCGTGTCCTTGAGCATCTTCTTTAGCATTGACCAGAGCACTAATAGCTTTGAAGGCTTCAGATCATGACATAAAACAAAGCAAAAAGCTTGACATGAGCTGAGAAATTCCAAAAAAACAATAGTCGGCACAAGCACATGGTTGGAAAATAACAAGACTTGAGTTACCCTAAAGACATCACACAGCCGCTGTCAAGCTACATCCACCAAAGCATGATGCGATGACATCCACCGGCAGCACTTGATACATGACAATGTACAACTAACCCAGCACCAGATGACGAGTAAATCATTACAAAAACACTAAAATAGGTAATCCTAGTACTAGTTAACAGAGCCCGTTCTGAGATTTCTAATGCCCGGTACGATTTTCCAAATAATGCCCATAATGCAAAATAGATAATCCTAGTACCATATGATGCCACGTAGGAATTGTTTTTCATCTTATAAAGTCAAAGAGGGAAATACAATTGTTATGGTAAACGGTGCTATTTGCAAGTTGACGGGTATCGGCTCTGTGCAAATAAGGATGTTTGATGGAGTTGTTCACACGCTCTCCAATGTTCGCAATGTTCCAAGACTTCGAAAGTTGCTTATATCTTCGGGGAAATTGGATTCTCTAGGATGCAAGATCACTATCGAGAAGGATTGTTCGAGGGTTTCGAAGGGGGAACTTGTGGTTATGAAAGGTGCTAGGACTCATGGTATATACTTGCTTCAAGGTGTGACCGTAGGAGGTGAAATTTGTGTGGGTGTTGATATTTCTCGTGACTTGGATGGAACACGGTTGTGGCATTTGAAATTAGGTCATTTCTCGGAGAGGAGTTTGGATATTCTTCGGAAGCGGGAGACGATCAAGGGTGAGAGTTTCAACAAACTAGATTTTTGCAAGGAGTGTTTCATGGGGAAGTAAACAAAGATATCATTCGATGAAGGCAAGCATGATTCAAAGGAGGTTCTTGATTATATTCCTTCGGATGTTTGGGGGGCAGTACCATTTGCTTCTTTAGGTGGAGCACGTTATTATATTTCTTTCATTGATGATATGTCTCGGAAGGTATGGGTATACGTAATGAAGGCCAAGTTGGAGGCATTTGCTAAGTTCAAAGTATGGAAGGCTCTTGTTGTGAATAAGAGTGGCAAGACTTTGAAGACTTTAAGGGCTGACAATGGTAGGGAGTATGTTTCCGGGGAATTCTTGGAGTATTGCAAGCATCACGGAATCCGGAGACATTTTACTACATAGGGAGATCCTAATCTAATGGAGTAGCAGAGAGAATGAACCGAACTCTACTTGAGAAAGCTCGATGCTTGAGACTGACATCGGGTTTGTCTAAGGGATTTTGGGCCAAAGCATTATCAACCGCGGTGCATGTGTGAATCGAATTTCGTGCTCGTCTATTGATAACAAAATTACGGAGGAAGTATGGAAAGGAAAGAGTGTTGACTTGAGATATCTTCATGTGTTTGGGAGCCCGGTTTATGTGCAAGATCTGGGAAATGATAAGCTTGAGGTTAAAGCTTTCAAGGGGGTCTTGCTTGGTTATATGGACGGCGTGAAAGGCTATCAGATTTGGAATCCTGAAACGAAGAAGCTTGTTAATTCTTATCATGTCACTTTTGATGAGTCGGCTTTATTTAAGGAGAATGAGAGCTCATAGGATGTTCCGGATTTGGTTCATGGTGAATCAAAGGAGAAGGAAGTCATTCTCATATTTCGTCCAAGGGGTAGCAGAGTTGAAGAAGAAGCTCATGGGGTTGAAGCGGTGGATTAAACATCACATAGTCCACACGGTCCTCTAGTGATGTTGTTGATGTACATGATAGTAGAGAGGATTCTACTCAAGGTGGAGCCGAAATGGGTTTGGATGATAGTATTTCTACTCGGGTTGGTCGACATGTTATAAGGCCACCTGAAAGATATGGTGATTGGAACTACCTTAGCTTTTGTAATAATTTGGGCTTTCTCTTCATGTAGTCCAAGATGAATCAATGGACGTTGATGACATCATGGATTAAAGTGATAGCTCGAAGTGGAGGAGGAAGGATGCAATCGTTGATGAAGAACCAAACTTGGGAGTGGGTTCAACTTCCTAATGAAAATCATGCTATAGGGTGCAAGTGAATTTATAAGGTAAAGGATGATGGAAGATACAAAGAAAGGTTGGTGGCAAAGGGGTTTGCACAAGAAAAGGGAAGGAGTATTATTAAATTTTTGCACCGGATGTACGCCATACTTCTGTCCGGGTTTTACTAGCTATAGTTGTTATCCATGACTTGGAGCAATTTGATGTAAAAACTGCCTTCTTGCATGGTTACTTGGATAAAGACATCTACATGGAGAACCAGAAGGGTTTGTTGTAGATGGTAAGTCTAAAATGGTTTGCAAGTTGAAGAAATCACTATATGGGTTAAAGAAATCACCTAGACAATGGTACAAGAGATTCGATCATTTCATGTTTGAAAGTGGCTTCCATCGAAGCATCAAGGATGCTTGCGTATATTTCAAGAGGTTGGGAAATGATTGTTGGGTCTACTTGCTCTTGTATGTGGATAATATGCCCATTGCTTCTAAAGACAAAAATGAAATCAACAAGTTGAAGTTGCTTTTGAAATCGGAATTTGAAATGAAAGATCTTGGAGAAGCAAGGAAAATCTTGGGCATGGAAATTGAAAGGGACTGAAAGCGTTTTGAGTTGAGATTGACTTAAAAAGAGTACATTAAGAAAGTGCTTTGCCGATTTAACATGGAGAATGCAAAGGCGTTGAATACACCTTTATCTTTGCATTTGAAGATTTTGGATAAGATAAGAGATCACCTATTGGGGAGAAAGACAAGGCTTATATGGCAAAGGTGCCATATGCAAGTGCGGTTGATAGTTTGATGTATGCCATGGTGTGTACAAGGCCCAATATTGCAAATGTCTTGGGGCTGGTTAGTGGGTATATGGATAATCTGGGAAAATCGCATTGGGAAGCCGTGAAGGCTATATTGAGATACTTGAAAGGCACAACATCTCATGGTCTTGTTTTTGGTGGTAGTGATGGGATGAGTTGCAAATTAGTCGGTTGTTGTGCTCGGACTACGCCGGTGATAGGGATTGGAGGAAATCAACTTCCTAGTATGTCTTTACACTTGGCGGTATGACCATTAGTTGGAGATCAATATTACATACCAGAGTTGTTTTATCCACTACGGAGGCGGAGTTGATTGCCGCGTTGGAGGCGGCAAAGGAGGCACTCTATTTGAAGTGATTATTATGTAACTTGGCTTTCGAACATGAGAGTATCGATGTTCGATGTGATAACCAAAGTGCTATACATTTCGGCGGAGAATTTGGCTTTTAGCTCATGGACTAAACACATTGAGGTGAGAGAGACATTTTTAATTGCCATGGATGATGGTAAGCTAGTATACCTTCGGAAAGTGCATACAAAGTATAATGCAATGGATATGTTTACTAAAGCATTGTGGATTGGGAAGTTCGAGCATTGCTCGAGCTTAATTCGTTTATTGAGTTGCTAGGTGCCATAGGGTGGCACGCTTGGAGAGAGTGGTTTGTTTGTTTTGATGAAAAGGAATATCGGTGAGAGATTGGAAATTTATCTTCATGGTAAGCACTCGCTTCACTCCCGAGTACATTGTCTTTTGGTGAGACGGTTTTGGTTTGAATACTTTCAACACTTTGTTGACGGGCGGTGGTTTTGTCGGAGCTCATCGGGAAAGTATTCATGTTGTTGGTTGAAGGAGAAGGAAGTGCTCGGGTGCATTGGAGTTTGATGTATGGAGACGGATATAGTATCGAGGTGGAGTGTTGAAGTTTGCGATACTATATGTTAGATTGAAGAGGATGAAGGTATCTTCCCATTGGAAAAGACGGTTCACAAATTTAAGCTTGTATGTAGGAGTTATGAGAAGAAAGATGCATGGTTTCAGCTGGGTGGTGCGACAGACGTCTGTCATGGGGTGTGAAAGACGTCTGTGTTGTCAGGGAAATTATCCCCAGACTTGCAACAGACATCTGTCACTTTGACAGACGTCTGAGCTGAAGCAAGAATATTTCCAAGCCAGGGACAGACGTCTGTCACCCCATACGACGACGTCTAAAGGCGTATTTCGGGCTGAAGGTTTAACAGGCTGATTTGTGAAGATACCAGGGGCAATTTTGGGAATTGTCTAATAATTTTCTCTCCATATATAAGCTATTTTCTGGTTTTAAAAATGGAGCTTGGAGACTTGATCAAACCAAGGGTTTTATTCTCAAGAGACAATTAGGGTTTATAACCTAATTGCAATTCTTCAATTCTATTCTCCTCAAACTCTATTCTATATTGAAATATAACGATCACTGTACCAATCTCTTGTATTCCTTTCCTCGTGGTAATAAAATACTCTCTGTGGATGTATACTAACAATTTGTTAGTGGAACCACTATAAATTTGTGTGTGATTTAATTTTGTTGTTATTGTCGTTATTTTATCGCTTGTGATTGAGATTTGGATTGTTCGTGATTGGTTGATCATTGCTTGTTGACTTGAGTTATTGGATTGGTTGTTTTTGCAAATCTAACAGCGATCATGTCTTCCGTAAGGTGCTTGTGGTTTAGATATTCGATTTAAGTGGTCTTGAATTGAATTAATCACACCGGTTACAACACACTGCACATGCAATATGTTTCTATCCAACTTTTATGATTATGGGTTTTGTCTAGTTGTTTTTCTATACAATAATAATTTTTTCATGGCAATATTTTATACCATTACTTTAATAATTTTTGTATTTTTTTCCTATCATAATGGATTTGTGCTTCTAGATTTTATACTACTATATTCATACCAAACTTTTTGTATATACTACCATGTAGTTTTTTGTGCTGGGATGGAAAAAAAACTTCTGCGATTATTTCTATTTATCGACTATCGCCATCAACCATCAATTGTTAATAAATTACAAGACCATATCCTTTACCGCCTTTTTTCTAGATAAATAAATTGTTTTACTATTGGGATGATATAAGTTAAAAAAAAGGCTTTCTCTACATATGTACACATTAATGCTAAAATGCTCTGTATGTTGACAACCACCGTTACCTTTCACATTTATTAAAGCTGCAGACTACATATGCACATATCCTCCTCTTCACTTGTTTGTTATATTTTTTCTGCCATGATCAATAAGCATAATCGAATGTGATCGCTCATTTTTAGTTAATTCTTTGTCACAGTAATTCTCGATTTTATGTCACTTGAACTTAAAAATAGGATCACAAGCCCAATGATGTGGCACGGTAGTTTTGCATAATTTTAAAGCGCTTATTTGTGGTGCGTTACCTTTCATCCCTTTTCTTTTAATAAACAGACTCATGTTCATGTATCCACTCCACAACACTTCTCCCATTTCGCCCATTCTATCAACTAAAATGTATCCCTTCCTATAACAATTTACCCATGTTTTCTATAAACACTTATTCTCCAACGCTCCTCACTGGTTTTACCCTCTCTTGTGACTGCATCCTCCACGCTTTCGATCGGAGCAATATTTCCATTAGCATAAGGAACTGAATGTATTAACGTTTACAAAATGCTTACTTTACATCAAACAACAAATTCGTAACTTGATATGGATAAAGGTAGATTACAATCCATTAAAATATTTGTTATGGATTTCGTTTGAGGTATTAACTTTAGATTTATTCTTTATATCCAGCTTGGTGTCTTAATTATTTACCGATTATGTACAACATGAAAAATCTGTTCTTCAGTATATTTAAACAATTGCTTTCACTATTAAAAAACAGGTCATTTGCGACGGTTGTTTAGTAAGGTTTGCGAAATGCAGACGTCGCAAATAGCAAAAAACTGTTGCGACGGCTAAAAATCCGTCGCAGAATGACCTTTTGTGCGGCGGATTTTAATTTAAAACTGTCGCAAATAGTTTATTTTCTGCGACTAGTTTTATTTAAAAGTCGTCGCAGTTGAAAAAGATTTTAGTTCTGAATTTGACGATATGCTACGGATTTTTAAAAACCATCGCAAAAACTTACTGTTGCGACTGATGTTAATGAAAAGCCGTCGCAAATGAACATTAATTTAGTTTCGACTTTCTCCAACATGCTACGGTTTTGTAACATCCATCGCAAAAAGTGCAAGTTATGCGACAGTTTTTTATTAAAATTCGCCGCAAAAATGTCATGTTATGCTACTGTTTGTATAAAACACTGTCGCAAAAGATATACGTTTTGTTCGATTATGCTACGGATTTATGAAAATCCGTCGCAAATTTTGCTACTGCATATACCAAAAATTGGTAATATCATCAGATTTACACCCATATAGATTTATTATCCCATACATTTCAGCAGAAACTATAAATGAATGAACATCAAGCATACTTCCAACATTCAACATAAATCAAAATAATATCAATGGTCTCATTTACCATAATTAACACAAATTCACATGTTATATAATTTATCATTAACTTCATAATACTGAGATTACCATCTAAGTTGTACAAGACAAGTCCACAAATTCATAATAATCTCCTTAGCTGTCATATCCAAATCCAAAATATTAGATGTCATATCCAAACCCAAAAATGCTTCCAAGAGATCATAGTTGTTGCACGCTACTTCATCATCATAAAACTGCAGGGAAAAAGACATATTTCAATTTTATAACTCTCACTGTATCAAACTAATTATAATGTATGCACCATATGATATAATATAAAAGTAACTTCTAATTAATACTAATAACTCAAGCATCATACTGCCCAATTTCTAGATCCAGATCGAATTAACTGACAAGGATGCAAATATGAAGTGTCCAGATTGAAACTTTTGTATGTCAATTTAGGGATGTTAATTGGTTGGCACTGTTAATCAAAGTAAACAGTTGTTGGCACTGTTAATTGGTAAACTACCAGAGCCACAAACAGATAGGTACTCTTACATTGTGTTTCGTGTAGGTGTCACAATTCTAAAACATACGCCATTAAGTAGTTAGTTTGATTAGCACTGAACTGGATACGGGTTGGAAGGGACGTGTTATTCTATTAATAAGAGACAGTTGCAGCGCCTTCCTTTTATTCTGGCCTTCTTAGTAGAGCCATTTGTATGTGGTCCTATCCTAGCTGACCTTGTTTTTTGCGTTGCTCTAGTCCCCCTCCACTCTGATAGCAATTGTTTTTGTTCTTTTGAAATTACTCCGTTTCTCATTCTAAATTTATTTAATTGTAAAAAAGGGAGTAAAATTATATTGACATCATAAAAAAAACTAGAGGCTTATTTATTGACTTATTCTTCATTCTACCATTACAAAAGCAGACGCAATCAAGGAAAAATTTATGCAAACAGACACGCACTTCGCACATTATAGTATACAATTGAGTGCTATATAAACTACCAAATTCCGGGTTATAGGTACGTCAACTAGATGCAGTGGATAAAATAAATAACTACTAAAATGCTTATGTTAGGTAGGTAGGTAAATTTTGATACAAGACAAATCATACAAGTGAAACTTTGAAAGGCATAAAATATATCTGTATGACTATCCCAGAACTAGCAGTAGGCACACAGTAGTAAGAGGCCTTAGGGCATGTATAAGATTGTAAACTTCTCTGCATATAGCACAAATGTCTTGTGTTTGCTAACTTTAAGTTGACTACTATATAAAAATATGTTAAGTTAACAACTATCCAGAAAGTATAAATTAGGTAACAGTCATACTAATCAGATAGATTTAACATATTTGAAAATTCAATTAAACTAGGATATGATGATTAAGATCCAAGAAGTATCTTGAAGCAAGTTATGAACTGCATAGACTTATAAAGGCATTAAACATTGTGTATGTGCTGCATGTCAGGTTTTGTGAAAACTTTGTTGACACCTTATAATTTGAGTTGCTACCAATGTATTATAACCTGACTTAAACTGAAAATGGAGATTGAGCAATGAGAATCCCATTAAAATAAATTGAAATGAACTAAGCCACTTCAAAACAAACAGAATTATACAATAGCACTGTTAATCAAAGTAAACAGTTGTTGCCTAGTTAGTCGTTAACTAGAAAATCACACTTACATAGCCGAGGACTAACCAAGTTTATTTATTTAACACAGACACATGATAAGCAGTAAACTTATCAAGTCGCTCTTCTCGTTCTTCTTCAATTATTTTTTACCTATTTTAAAGAATAATACTATGAACGTACCCCTAAAGTTTCTTTGAGAAGTAAACGACCTGTCAATTGTCACTTTTTGAATGTAACTTTTGGATCTATGCTAACTTTATTTTTTAGCATTAACCACATCCCCTTCCAAAAACTGTATCATACCCCATATCGAATCATAACCTACGCCCAATGCAACATCCCCTTCCGAAACTGTATCAACTCTACATGCTGAATCAGTAATTTTATTCCATCCTAATAAACATCCTAATAAACCTCTTTCATCCTAATTCGACTAGTTTATAATTTAAACCATATGCATTAAGTACAACACATTTACTGTATCAGTCGAAATAGAATTTACAACACATTTACTGTATCAGTAATGATATTGATCGAAACAGTTATTGTGCCTTCCTCAGACGATATAAGCGCACAATGCACTAGTTAGTCGTTAACTAAAAGTTAGGCTATCGAAATATTTATCAGTAATGTTACAACACATTTACTGATATCAGTAATGTTATCAGTAATGTGTATAGGTTGAAGGTACACCACAAAGACCAAGATGATATGTTTATAGGTCGAACAAGCATTTGTATGTGCAAGTAATTGATGATACAAAGATGCATATATTGGCATCAGCTTCTACTATGCAGAAACCTGTTTCAGAGAGTTTTGATTTTTCTGCCGGGCCAACAATTGTAAGAAAAAATGATCTTCATCCATTTCTCTCTACTATATCATATTACTTCATTTGCATTCCAATACCTTTCCGGGTTACCTTTTCAAGTTTATTATAATGAGTAAGCTGGAACTTGATTTTTTTTTTTTTTTTGGGTATTAGACATGTAAGCTCTTTAAGTCCATTTAACGTTATGCGAGCACGTGCACGCACACTCACACACATGTATATATCAGTATATGTATGTATGTGTGTGTGTATATAATGTATATAAAATGTATTTGTGTGTCATTAAAAGGAGCTGGTGCAACAACAATCTACATGTAATTAATTGACTCTACTTCAGGCAGTTTCATATTTTGTATTTTAACATATGGAAGTTCTCTGAAAAATACAAGCTTGAATATTCTTTATGAATTAGTTACAGGAGGTTGCAAAAAAAATCGGTGCGGAAAAGGGAATAACAAAAGTAGCTTTTGACCGTGGTGGTTATCCGTATCATGGACGCATTGCAGCACTCGCTGCCGATGCTAGAGAGAACGGTCTTCAGTTTTGAGTCAGTTTTCATTGTTTCTTCGAGCTATATTTTAGACAGTTATGATCTTTTTTGTTATATGACCAGGAATTCAATCTACTGTATTATGATGTATTGTATACAATTGTGTGTTACTTTCCTTCATTCATAAAATGCTCAAGTCTCGTTTATTGTTTTTGCATACCCGTGATTGAACGTTTGAGGTCCTCAACAGGGTCTCTGCAAGAGTGCATTGATCCTACCAGGGAGTTTGTGCACCTTTTAAAGTGCACAAAGCTTTCCCAAAGGTCAGAAGCATGGAATGCAAGATTCTTCCATCAGTGACCCACATTGTGATTGAACTAAAACTTTGGTTGTGTTTTGACCCTTAGAAATAATAATGGACGTTTTTGGAACAAAAATGTTTAATGCCTATAGTTTCTCGAATTTGAGTTTGAGAAAAAAAAAATTGGCAAAACCAACCGGTTTTTAAGATGATCGCAAACACATTTTATTATAACTAATAAAAAAATACAGTATAATACGGGTGATTGTTAGTTGACAATCACTTACATACGGATTTTAAGGTGGACTGTCCACCACCTACTTCATTTAGTAACGATTATATTTTAAAGTGATTTAAACATGTGGTTTCATGCCTTGATTGCCCTTATGAGTATCTGGACAAAAATTAGATGTTATGTTAATTAAATTGCTGCGATATGGTGCTTGTTTTATCGTTTGAATGGATGAAACGCTCATCAAATAGAATTAGAGGTTAGATCATTTCTGTGGGCTCTCTTATTTGATTACAGAAGGGTCCAAGCTCTCCAATCAATCAAACCTCACTGAATTATTTGAATTAATAAATAACCTCAATGCCTGCGATTAGGAATTCACAACGTTGCTCAAAGAATTAGGACCCACTATAGATAATGCAGGCTAAAAAAATTATTGGATAGGAAATGCTCACCAAAAATGCTCCCTTGTATAAGAAAACTACATCCAGTTATGGATGATATAATCAGCTAAATTATCTCGAACCTCGTCCAACTCCGTTTGGCTATAAGAATCAACTTGTTTAAAGTACTGCAATTAAGAGATTATTTCGAAACATTAAACATATAATTGTTTAACATAAAATATGAAGGAAAAATTAAAATGTTACCTCATTTAGATCATTGTTTTGACAGTGGTTTTGTACTATTTCATGCATATACTTCATCACAAAATATACACCATCTATTGATGCAGACCGTTGAGGACACTACAACAATGTCACAAAATGATTCAGTAATCAGTTTAAGTTGAAGTTTTATACCAAACAATATACAATTTTTTTTGTTAGATGAAAAAGAATCACCTGAACATTAATCCATTTCAAGAAGATTCCTCGAAGTCTACTGCCGTACTTGTAAGCTTTAAAGTCCCTACACATATGCATCAAATATTTTCTTTGCTGAGAAAGCTTTAAAGTTGATATACCAAGTTTGATGATCACTGAATACCGCCATGTAAAACATTTGTGTGAAAATGCAAAACGATGAATTTTTTACTCGCCATAATAAATAAAACTGTGAAAAACAAAGGTCTCAAAAATATGAAAGAAGTAAAATTATATTTTTAAAAATTAGTAATACAACATACATGTTCACTTGCGGCTTAATTTCCGATCTACGTTTGCATTCGGACTGCGGATCCAAAGCATAAACTTCATTCTTCTCCATTTGAAAAACAAGCAGTAAACAATTTTTCCTGCATTATAAAAAAGTTAAAATCATCAATAAATATGTAATCTAGTTAATTACTAAAAGTTTAATTTTCATACCCTTCATAGTACGGGGCTAAAATTAATCTCTTAGATTGCGACGTATTCCATGTTTTTATGATATATGTAATTGTTGCGTCTGGATGTTTGCGCACTTGGGAAAGCTTCCGAGGACACATAAACCCAATGGTCTCCACTTCGAGATCATTACACATATGGTTTAACCACCTACACATTATTTAAACATATAATCAACATTATTTATACATTATTTAAACACACACACACACACACATATATATATATATATATGTGAAAAAAATATTTACATGATGTAAATCTGCAACCATGATTCATTCAACCATGCCATACTAAGAAATTGGATAATGTCATCTATCGTGATACAGATTTCAAAGTCCCCATCATACTTAAATAAATCCTTATTTACTTGAATTGCATTGATGGCATCATCATCAGATGGCGCCTGAACTACCAGGTCATGAAAATATCTACACTTGTCCGTTAAATTTTTGAAGATCTCTTCGCCCACGATTGTTTTGCGCTTTGGAGATTCATTTGTCATCATATTCATGACATTTTCATTAGTCTCAGCGACACACTCTTTTTCTTTGTTTTTGCTCGCGGAAGGTGGAGCCTGCACACAATGCAGGATATTATGACAATTATTACAAAACAAACTTGAAATGTCAAACTCAACAAACAAAATAACATAAGTGTTTTATTTACCATATCATTAGTCACAGCGACACTCTCTTTCGCTTTGTTTTTGCTCGCGGAAGGTGGAGCCTGCACACAATGCATGACATTATGACAATTATTATACAAAACAAACTTGAAATGTCAAAGCCCAACAAACAAAATAACAGAAGTGTTTTATTTACCATATCATTATCTTCTAAAAGCACAAGATTTTTAGGCCATTGAACAAAACTACCAACTGCTTCTCCTATCATAATGTGATGCTTAGTTGGAACGGGAAGTGAGGTCCCTACATGAAGAGGCTCCACTGCATCAATCCAAACCTTTACATGATCAAGCAACATTTGTTGGTTGTGGCACTGATCATCGGACCTTGAAGCAGGATGTACCCTGCCATGAGCCACTATGACAATTTTGGAGTTGAAATTCATGGCTAACCGGCATTTCATAGGTTTCTGAAATGGCCCCAAAAAAATAGAATAAGGTCACAAGGATTCATAAAGTTTTTAATGTATAATTGTTGCATACTTCTAAATTTTGTTTATAGTTTGATGCAGAATTTTTAAAAATAAATGAAACAAAAGGACATATATACCTGCAAGTCTGCAAACGGATCCGTCTCTTGCGTTTTGCTTGTGGATTGTAATTTATCCAACTGAACTGATTGACAACTGCTACGACGACCAGTTGATGGTATGTTGTCGTCAACTATCGCAACGTTGGGCATGTGCATACCCATTCTGCTCAGAATATCAGCAACTTTTTGTTCTACTCTTGCTTCCACTATAGCCTCGAATCTTTCGGCGATAAGATGTAGTTGATCTGCCGATATTACACCACTTGGACCTTCATTTCTCCTTCCCCTTCCAAATATATCTTTGATACCGGCCATCCCACCAATTCCTCTAACCCGGCCGAGATGCTCTTTTGTGTCAAGAGCACGAGTCAAGACATCATCATGTCTATATGGAACCCATGTCCCTTCGGTGGCTTTTTCTCGCAAATCGTTCTGTCAAAATAAAGATTTCTCAATAATTTGTTGCTATATTTTGCAAAATAATCAATTGTAACATTGTACAAAAAATGATATGAAAGTATTGAATTAACGCTAAAAAATCATACTATTTTATCAACAATTATCCTGGTTTTTTCATTGGGGATTGTATAATTTCCATCAGCTCCTTTCTTTGATCTTGCCATAACCCAATCAACGCTTCGATCTAAAGCAGACCCACTTGGAAGTGTGATTGTGGAATCATGGCCTTCGGCTATCCATTTTGCCCTCTTCCCGGCATATCCTGCTTGTCCCAAATAATGAGGATGTTCATTGCATGCTCGACTCTTTCTAGCCTTCTCACTTTTTTCCTGTTTTATGACATTAACAAATACAAGGTTATGATTTATCTCCAAAATCTACGCATGTTTTTTGACGGATTAGTTAAGAAGAGATATATGACCACAAAAATTGATTACAAAAATGATTTGAATATAAAGCTACAAATTAAAGATGGGCAAACACGTTTACTACTTAATGACAACTTGACGGTGAAGTTTTAAAGATACAAATATACCTTAAATTCTTCAGTTTCACAATTCTCCTTAAATATTTCCCACTGCGCTTGTGTAATACCATCATAAAATTCATACGGCTCTTTATGGTCGTCTGTAAGCTTTCTTGTCTTTGTAATCCACCCGGTAACCAATCTTGATTTGAAATCCTTCCATCGCTCGTTAACATTTCTTAAAACGATGTCTTTCATGTTGTCATCTATGTGGTACTCCGTCTGAGACAATCAAAGAACAAGCAACAATTTACTTGCACATTAGACTTTAAAACTTATATATGTTATTATTTACACATTAAAACAAAAAAAAACTTTAAAAGTATAATTCAGTTTATTTAAGATGTTTGTTTTTCTGCAACATATTTAAAAGTACCTGCAACATGAATCTATTTTCTCTTTAAAAGTATAATTGAATTAAATAACATTAGAACTGTTATCACACATATATAAATTGCTGTGAGCTTTCATTTTCACATATATATAAATTGGTTGAAGATAAGTTTGTAAATGTAGTATTGAAGAATTCCATGTCAATTGGACCAACTAAATGTTCAACGTATAATGCACCCAACTTCCAGCGCATGTGAGTATTTAAAAGACTGGCAGTGCATATCGTGTACATAAATGTTGGCAGGCTATATAGCAGGTCAACTGTTCCTCTCTGTACAAGCCTGAACTACCCCAAAGGAAAAAATAAAATAAAATATAGCCGTTATTTCTTCAGAGAAAACTATGAGAATATGGATATATACATATACTGTTTCCGTAGGTATCTGTCTTTAACATCTTACATATGATAATTAACGAACTAGAATTATCAGCAGATAAAGAATTGAAATTTATGTATTTGTGCAAATAAAATGTTGTCAACCATTAATGCTTTGGAATATCTAATTATCTAAATGTATGTAAATATTTTCTACAGTTCATGCTTCAGTTCTCTCACACTTGAATTTATTTTGGAACTAACCGTGTAGATTCCAAAAACCGATCATACAACACAAAATACATGCAGTTATCTTTTTACATCTAACCTTGTTTTTTTTCTAAGCATGACAAATGTTTCAGGAATTTCAACGTACGGTGTATACCACGAGAAAAAGAAGGGGGAAAAATGAATCTTCAGTTGTTAATTTTAAATAACATTAGAACTCTATTTTCTGAAACCAATTTATATATGTGTGATATGCAAAACCTAGTTGTGAAACTGCACAGATACTCATCTATGCTCAAAAAAAAAAAATTGCATAAAATATTGAAATTGTCATCATTTATGCCTGTATATTCGAAACCTATCGAGTTCCCTATTTTAACGTAAAACCTATTTTAACGTATATAAGATTGTGTACATGAGAAGTGAAAAATAAGACTACTGCTTATAATTTCCATCTAAAAGCAGTGCACTTAAGGGTTTATTTTTAAATATGTTGTTGTACTGCGGTATTGAAATAATAAACTAAATAAAAACACTGACTTTATAACTTTTTGAAAATGATAAAGAACATGCAAGACTTTAAATCTTTTGAAATTAAATGTGTTTGGAAATCTTCTGATATTAAGGCAATTCGTATATATGGAAATATGTCAGATTAAAGGCTCTTGAATGTTAAAAAAACTCTTGTGCAAGTTTTGGAAAACATGAGACAAAAACTCTTTTAAAGCCAAACCTGAAGTTGTTTTCAACATGCTATTGTATATTATGAAAGTTCACAAGTATTTATAATTCTTATTAAACGGCGATAAGTATACAACTAGTTGGCAAGCTAAATATGAATACCTTAATGTCTTCCCAAATAGTGTCCTTAAGCCCCGGAATAACGCCATCCCAATTCTTAATGTTGATATCAATTCTGGATCTACATATTTCGCCCACAAACGCCTTATAAGAATTCACCCATTTTCCAATGGGTTTTCCATTACCGCTCCATTCAATATATTTTGGCTCTTGTGTTCTGTATTTCTTTCCAGTTGTCGGTCCTCTTTTCTTCTTTGTAGACATTTGTGAAGCAGAAGAATTAGGTTCTTCATTGTTTGTATGTGGTTCTACTTCCATGTTCATGTACCAAAGAGACACTATATGAAACTAAAAAAAAGAAATAACTTGATATATTTTATTAAGTTTAGGATTATATTCTCTTGTCTAACTTGTTAAAACAGAGTGTTGGAATCAAGGTGTGAACAATTTTGAATAGGTATACTGATATAACTTGATGCCTATGTAATTTACTATAGCATGCAATACTGATATTTCAGGATAATAATAATAGTTAATACAACAGAGCTTAAAAGCTTACATTTATAAATGAGTTTACGCATAACAAAGCAGATAAGCAATAGAAAAAAAGGACATTCTGTGAAGAGTTAAAATATTATTCTATAACGACATAGTCTGGATAAAGCAAAAGTGGTACCTATTATTGAAGTATTATCAGCAACGATTTACAAGCGACTATGCAGTGCATAGCATATTCGCGTCACAGATTGTTTCCCCCAACAAGAATAAGAACATAATTGACTAGTAAAAATCTGATATTCACACTGATCCATTTTGGCAAACAAGACAATTTTATTAAAAAATATCAATATTAGATATGTATTTTAAAGATGTGTTTGAGGAAGTGAGAGGGCTACCAAGAGGGGGATTGATTTCCAACAATCAAGGAAGAGGCCAACATAGAAAGTAGAACAGTCAGGTTAATGGAGAAGAGTAGAACATATCATGTATCTAAGATGACGCTGGATTTAACGTTTTCTGCTTGGGGTTTTCGTCTATATATAAATTCAAATGAAACATGTATATAACAAAAAAACAAATTTAACACACAAAACATAAAATAATATTTATTTATATTTCTTTATTTTGAAAAGTAACAAAAGAACGTAGAGATAACTTATTCCTCCATCGTCGGTCTCCACCATCTCCACCATCTCCAACTCTTTTTATTTTTTGTAGTTAACTTCGAAATCTCAAAATGCAAAATACAATATAAACCAAGCATTTATAGATTTTAGAGTTCATCAACTTATTCAGCCTTAGAGCATCTCCAATAAAGTGGAGGGAGCACAAAATGGGAAGAATATCATTTTTATTTGGTTATCCATCTACAGCAAAATGAGTCTAAGCGTGAGGAACAGATAGAAATGACGATCTTTCCTAATATATATTTTTTGGGCATGGATATGTAAACGGTTTTCAAAAAATTGCATAGTCGAAAAATTTTTTTTTTTTTTTTTAAAGTTCGTTGTATGATAATGTAACTTCGACCAAAGCAAGCAATGACCCAAAAATCACAACATTCTCATCTAACAAATTATTAAAATGAAACTTACAAACATGTAACTAAACTGAATAAGTTTGGACTTTGATTTCATGAGCTCGTAACATAAGTGAAAATTCCTTTTCAATTGAAAAACAACAACTACTCTTCAACATGATTGTAACCCGCTATCCAAACTCCTTCATTATGATCAGAACGTGCATAGTTTGCATTTAAATCACCTTCTTCTTCGTGTGAACTTACGCCGACGGAGAAAGGTGGATTCTCATCAAATTGATTATACTCTTCTTCATCTATGACATCACCAATTCCAACAATGCGCCTTTTACCAGGAAGTACAACAGACCACTTATGATCAGCGGGGTCAGTTACGTAAAAAACTTGTTTTGCTTGAGATGCCAAGATGAGTGGATCATTATCACGACTCACTCGATCAAAGTCAACAAGTGTGAACCCATGCTCATCCTCTCGCGTAGTACGATGGTTATCAGCCCATTTACATTGAAATAGAGGAATCGTGAAGTCTTTGTATTTAAGCTCCCAAATATTTTCAATTATCCCGTAATATGACATTGTCACATTTATTGGTCTGCTATCTTTAGCACTAGCAAATTCTCTTGAAGATGCCACAACACTAATTCCACTATTTTGCATTTTGCTCTTTTCATCCTGACGCTTCGTATAAAAGACATACCCCTTAATATCATACCCTTCATAAGACCTGACTAAACGCCGAGGCCCATATGCCAACCATCTTATTGAATCAGAAATACCATGATTTGCTTTATTTATTTGAGTCATTACCCTTTCACTAAACCAGTCAATGAAGGATTGGTTGTGTTCATTTATTAACCACCTTTCGGTCTTTGAAGGATTCTCAGATCTTAGAGTTGTCATGTGTTCCTCAAAGTAAGGATGAACCTCACTGAGGTGTTGTAAAACAAGTAAGTGGGCTTTTTGCATCATTTCATCACCAATGCTAATCAATTTTAACCCAATTGTGCCCTGACCATCAAGTCATCCATCATGCCTAGACTTTTGAAGTCCAACGGGTTCAACACCAGCTAAGTATTGAGTGACAAACTCAATAACCTCTTCAGCTACAGTACCTTCTACGATACTGGCTTCGGGTCTATATCTATTCTTTGTTTTCCTTTTTAAAGTTCCCATGTGCATTTCGAACGGATACATATATCTCATAAACACAGGACCACAAATCTTGATTTCTCTGACTAGATGAACCACCAAATGCACCATAACATCAAAAAATGAAGGAGGAAAATACATCTCAAATCGGTATAAAGTAATAATAACGTCATCTTGTTGCTCATCCAACGTATGAGGATCAACCACCTTGCTACAAATTGTATTAAAAAAGAAACAAAGTTTAGTAATAACATGTCTAACATGTTTGGGCAATATACCTCTAATTGCAACAGGTAACAAATGTTGCATCAACACGTGGCAGTCGTGAGACTTCATGCCCGTCAATTTTAAATCCTTCATCGATACACGACTGCTAATGTTCGAAGAATAACCTGTTGGAACCTTAACACCACGAAGACACTCACAAAAACTAATTTTCTCTTTTTTGGACAATGTGTGACAAGCAAGAGGCAAATAAACACGTTTACCATTATCTACTGGTGCTAACTCCTTTCGAATACCCATTTTCAACATATCTCGTCTAGATTTCTCACCATCCTTTGTCTTACCAGGTATATTCAGCAACGTCCCAATGATACTGTCATAAATATTTTTTTCAATATGCATTACATCTAGACAATGTCTAACTTGTAAGTGTCTCCAATACGGAAGTTCCCAAAATATAGAATTTTTCTTCCATGAGCCTTCTACAAGCGGAAAGGCTTTTCCAAATACGTTTTCAATATTCTTGACCCGTTCATAAACATCATTTCCTGTTAACGGCAAAGGAGCAATCTATTTTCTACCTCTCCTTTGAAAGTTTCACTACTACAAAAGTGGGCATATTCGACACTAATTTGTGAGCGTTGCATGAAAAATGTGGCGAAAGCTATGATTTCTTCGAGCTTCAGCAACAACATTCATATGTTGTTGCATTATACGTGGATGCACTGTTGCGGTGGGAATTTTAGTGTTCTGATGTGCAACACCAGTTAAAAGCGTAGCATTACGTATATATAATCTAGCTCAGCTATCCGCGTTATCAACATATAAAAACCCCAACCGTACATGAAACATTAATCCAACGGTTCAAACCATCTATGGATCTGATGATCTTAATGTTAGCCATCATCCAATCATTGACAGCCACGTCATTTCATTCTTTTGACGAAATTTTGGCGCGATCTTCTCCCTTCATGAAATCGTTTTCTTCTCTATCATCTAATCGTTTTCCCCCCTTTTTACCATTGACAAAAATTTAAACCTAAATTCACGTCAGTATCGATCCTCTCCTCGACAACAAATTCTATTCCGAAAAGGATGAAGCTTTGAAACGCTTTCTAGTTTTGATTGCTCAGGGCGCTGACATCGCCAGTTTTTTCCCTTAGGTTCAGTTTGTATTGCACTATGAATTAGTTGCGCTTATTATAGATTGGATTATGAGTAATTAGTAATTAGTTCATTTGTTACATTTTGGAAAACCCATTCGCTTATGAGTAATTAGTTGCGCTTATTATTGATTTGGGATTTGGGATTATGCTGAGGTTTATTCGAAAATTATACCCAACAATAAACCATGAGAACCGGGCTACTGGCATGAAAAAGACATTGGTTTATTATAGAGGTCGAGCTAGTTAAGGAATGGGGACTGCGGTTAATTTGCACTGCTTGAGGTTCATACCTTACACTGTGGTTAATTTGTATGCTTGAGGTTAATTTGCACTGCGGTGACATCCGAATTTTAAGCCTCTTACCGCAGATTTTGACAAAATCTGAAGCGGGCACTCAAGCATTTTCGTTTTATTACAATACACATCATACACGCAGTGCATATATACACTCACAAGTATACACGCACGCACAAGTATCATAAGTATACACGCACAAGTATACACGCACAAGTATCACAAGTATACAAGCTCAAGTATCACAAGTATACAAGCTCAAGTATCATAAGTATACACGCACAAGTACACACGCTCAAGTATCATAAGTATACACGCACAAGTATCACAAGTATACAAGCTCAAGTATCATAAGTATACACGCACAAGTACACACGCTCAAGTAGACACGCACAAGTATACACGCGCGCACAAGTATACATGCACGCACAAGTATCATAAGGCAGCCATCTGAAGGCACGCACAAGTATCATAAGTATACACCAGAGACGTACGCAGAGATTTTAAAAAATCACCAGCATTCACAAACAAAACAACGTACCATTCACAAACATTCAAAAACATTCACCAGCATCCATCATCAGTCATCACCAGTCATCACAAACTTCCACAACCACACAAAGTTTCACAAATATCCACAAAATTTCAAGCCAAAAATCATTACCAGCAGAATAAAACCAACATCCACAAACATCACCAGTCATCACCAGCATCATCACCAGCATCCACACCAGCATCAGCACCAGCATCCATGTCAAAGTCATTGTCCATGTCAGAGTCATTGTCTATGTCAGAGTGGCTGTTAAGGATAGAGCATAGTCAGCGACCAAAACAGAATTTCTTGTTGTGGAGGGCAAAGTGATCTTTGGATGATCAAACTTCAATAGGTATGTTAATTCTATTTCTGTAAACATTTTGTGATCCACCTAATATATTATATGATCAAACTTCTATTTCTGTAAACATTTTGTGATCCACCTAATATATTATATGATTCAATTCTCAAATAATGTGATCCACCTACGAGTTTATATGCCTTAATTATCAAACAATTTGACATGTAACACACATTAATTATCAAACAATTTGACATGTAACCACATCTGAAGGAAATTCAAGCCATACAATAACAGTGTCTCAAATTCAAGCCACACAACCACATCTATGTACAACTAACAGAGCACCAGTTTGTATTATTATTTCAGAATCTTGGGTGGGGCATTATAACCTTGTATGTATGTATGTGAGTGTGTGCATGTGTGGTTGTGTCTCACTATAAGAAACTGTGGATGAAAGTAAAATTTACCTATGATCACAAAAAAATGGTACCACCGGTTCCTCCCTATTGCTCACAAACAGAATTTCGGGCCTCGTCAAAGGATGAGTATGTGTGGTGCGCTCAACCCTAATGATGTATTTCTTGTTGTCGAATCGAGCAGCAAAAACATTCTCCAAGCCAATGCCTTCATAAAATTCCATTTTCAGGTATAATGATCTATGGTCAATTCGAGACCAATGACAGTCGTCAATTTCACACACATTTCCCATTGGCGTCATTAATTCTTTTATTGCAGGAACATTTGTCTTCAGGAACTCGGGAAAGCCAACAACTCTGGCCCATGATTCTGCCTCGAACGCTGGTTCAGGCTCAAATTCTTCAGCAGACCATTGTTGCACATAAAAAGCACCTCCAATTTTTGTAAAAAGTTTCAACATTAGCGCATGATCACGCGTACTGTAAGATGGGCATGTTATTAGAAAAGAGTTTTTGGGTATAACCCGTATAGTCCACTCCTCATTAAGCTTCAGCGTATGCCTAAGCGTGAGATGCACAAATTCGTAAGTCCAATGTCCTGAAAGAACAGTGGCAGTGATGCATAGTGAAGAGTCCTCCATTGTTTTTTTTTAACTTTTGACGATGGAGTTTTGTTTCGGAGTTGAAGATGTAGATGACGATATGCTTCTGAAGCTTGACAGGATATGAAGTGACACACTGTACGTAGCAGTAATATGGGAACTGAAAACTTTTTGCTCAGAAGACGAATGGCCATATGAAATTGCTTATTTTTTGGCTGGCATGAGTGACCAATCGCCAATGGTCAGTAAGTCAATTGTAATAATTGTGTTCATAACATTTTACTAAGAAGGCCAATGGCCATTCGATGCCACCACTTATCAAATAACTTGTTATCATTTGATCAGGTGCATATTTAATTCTGGAAGGCAGAGGGATACATTTTGCAGATCGGATTGCTGCATATATATGATTCATATATAGGTACATACTAACATACATATATATTTCCTATTGCAATCGGATTGCTGCATATATATGATTCATATATATAAATGAGTAATACATTTTGCAGGTGTGGACACATGTGTACATGTTCAGAATTCGCTAAAGAATTGGCCAGGAATGGATCAGGATAATGTCCCTTATGTCGTGCACCTATTCTTGAAGTAGTTCGAGCTTACTGTATACAATGAACAAAACGGTATAGCTGATTTTTGAGTTTTGATATTTGGATAATTAAAACAATTGCTTTGGATGAGTTTCTTGTACAAAACCTGTATTGCAAAATATTTAATTAAAGCATTGTATTTCTATCAAATTAGTGTTGCATTTTCCTTCTTCTACTGTTGCGTTAGCTTTTATTGATATTGCATTTCATTGTAATGGTGTTGCATTACATATTGTAGTGGTGTTGCATTACATTAAATATAATTGCTTACCCGTCGCACGTGGACCCCACAGCTGACGTGGATAGCTAGTGTGGCACGTGACACGTGGAGTGCTGACATGGAGAGATGACGTGTCGTGTGACATGTAGACAGCTGATGTGGAAAGCTGACGTGGTGGCACTGGAAGCCAGGCCCTAACTAATGCTTAAGGCAACGCTGAATAGTGTTGCATTACGTGCAAATAGTGTTGCATTATGGCTATAATGCAACACTTTCTTTCCGTGGCCGTAGATGGGCAAAAGTGTTGCCTTAGGTGGCTAATGCAATGGCCGCGGATGCCATGCCCCCCCTGGTGTTGCCTATTTGAAAAAATGGCCTACGGCAACGCTTTTTTGATCTACGGCCACATAAAAATAGTGTCGAATATGCCCACTTTTGTAGTAGTGGTTTCTTTTTTTTACGATAATGGTGATTGATAGGCAGAAATCTACGATGATGCATATACACGTTTTTATTGCAAAAATGCAAATGTTCAACAACCATATCATCTTGACAAATTGGACATGCTTTAGCACCTTTTGTACTATAGCCATATAAGTTACCATATGCAGGAAAATCATTTGTGGTGCAAAAAACCATGGCGCGCAATGTGAAATAACTTTTGCTGTATGCATCAAACATTTGCACAACTTCTTCCCACAAATGTTTTAGATCATCAATTAGAGGAGCTAAATAAACATCAATGTCGTTCCCTGGCTGTCGTGGTCCCGAGATAAGAAGAGACAACATTATATATTTGCGCTTCATACTCAAATAAGGTGGAAGATTGTAAATCACCAAAAGAACAGGCCAAGTACTATGTTGACTACTAAGGTTACCAAATGGGTTTATGCCATCCGTGCAAAGACCAAGTCTGAGATTTCTAATTTCTTTGCCAAAACTAGGATACATTGTATCAATGTTTCTCCACTATGGAGAATCGGCTGGATGCCTTAGAAACCCATCATCCTTCCTCACTTCTGCATGCCATCTCAAATTTTTTGCGTTATCCTTATTTGCAAATAAGCGTTTAAACCTTGGTATAATGGGCAAATACCATAACACCTTTGTTGGAGGTCCTTTCTTACCTGAGTCATTACGAACATTTCCTCGTGCCTTGTAACGGGATAATCCACATTTTGGACACTCATGCAAGTTTTCATATTCATTTCGATATAATATACAATCATTTGGGCATGCATGTATCTTTTTGTATCCTATGCCAATTGGACACATAATCTTCTTAGCCTCATAATTAGAAATAGGAAGCTCGTTACCTTCTGGAAGCATGTCTTTCAAAAGTTCCAACATTGATGTAAAACTTTTATCACTCCACCCATATTTTTCCTTTAGATTAAAAAGCTTGAGCACAGCAGACAACACTGTATACTTATCACAACCGGGAAACAAAGGCTTCTCATCATCAATTAATATTTTTTCATACAACTTTGGCTCTTCCATCAATTGTTCTTCAACATCACGAAACATCTCATGAAGACGATCATTCTCAATATCCTCATCATTCACCTCATTATTCACATTATCTCCCATGTCATTATTGTTGTTCTCATGATTACTAGAACTAGTTCTGTTGAGTATGCTTTCACCATGCCATATCCATCGTGTATAATTTTGCTTAAATCCATTACGAATTATGTGATCCTTAATCTGATCTACGTTACGAAACCTTTTTGTATTTTTGCAAAGTCTACAAGGACATTAAATAGTTTCTTCCCTTCTTCTTGATTGATTGTTCAACGAACAGTATATGAACTCGTTAATCTTAGTTAAGAATTCAGCATCGCTACGTTTCACATTGTACATCCAACTACGATCCATGAGCAAATGCCAGAGACACACTACACAAGAAAAACAAATATTTAGTGTTTCACATTAAACTAGCTTTCAAACAATGTTATCTACCTCAGAAAAGCTATAAACTCTTAAATCCTGTCAAACTTCAAGACTTGATTATTTTTGGCATTTATCCTCAGTCCAAGACGCATGTTGTGTCAGTGGTATTTTATTTCTTCTCCGCTTTATACTTCCCAACCTTATCAATAGCGAGGTATAGTCTTGCTTTGCCGCCACATGAATCAATCTAATTGGCATATTTTGACTTCGGTTGGCATTGATTTTTCCAACTAAAGTTCAAACCAAAACACAAATTAACCAGCTTTTGTGTTTCCTTAATATGTTTTTCTAATTCAAATCTTATTATAGAATCAGTTATTTTGCTTTACACGTATGTTCTTATTATAAAATGACAAGGGAAGATACAATCAAGCAAATCGTAACAATAATTCAAAGGCAATTAAATATGAAAAACCAGTGATAGCACAATACTCCCTATTTCAGTTTAAACCAATTACATGTGAACCTGTAAATTTGTTACAGGAGTTACTTTTCTTCCTTTGCTTTCGTCTTGATATACATATGGACAAAAGGCGCTCCCAGATTGGATTATTTGGCTATCTGATTTAGGTTCTGTGATGTGTTCCAGAACTTTGGACGTCTACAGCACTGCAAATAATTTGTTGCCAATATCTTCGATCATCTTCGAACTATTATATTTCCCCTAAATTTTATTTATACCGATTATTCAATATTTCGTGAGATGTAAATTTCATTTTCAACTCAGCTAGCATATCTTCAGTTTACCTATCTTTCGTGTCCATTAATCTCGGCCCTTAACCAATAAATCATTCATCTTTCTTGTTGGCTCCTACATACTAAAGAAATTACAGGGACAAACGCATGACACACACTCCGCATGTGATAAAGACATTTATTTTTAAATTGCAAATATTTAACCATTCGAAAGAAACTAATTTCCTTAAATATTTAACTTTGTTTTTACATTTAAATCATGTGTAGTTTTTTACATTTAACTTTGAATGAAACACCCATTATAAATGATAAAAAAGTACATGACACAAACTCTGTTCTATGGGTTCTGTACATAATTTAGTAGACGCAACACCCATTGAATATGTGAATACACCACCCTTTTACATATTTAAATACATAACCCATTACATTGACAAATGCAAATCTGGACGTAAACAACCCAGTTTCAGTATTTCTATAGAAAGGTGACTGCATCCAAGCTTTAGTAATGCCAATTCATAAAAACTCATCAACATCAGACTTTTTTTCATAGCAACTACGTCAAGCCAAAATAAACCAACTCATCACTGACTGTATCAAAAGAACACAAACAGCCTCAATCAAATTCGCCCACATTTACCAGGCGCCACATCTTCGTCAACGTCTTCTTCTATATACACCTCTACTCTCGACTGCAACAAAACTTGATGGCACCGAGGTGAAATTCGAAACCAAAGTTCCTTTGTCACTGATTTGTAGATCGACGAAAATTCCATCGCTACAAGCATCGTTATTAGGCACGAGTAGGCTGATGCGGTATATCATCAGACCTAGACGAGTATACTTTCAACTAAACGCAAAGCCTCATGGAAACAAAATTTGATAGTGAAGACGGGAGATCCAGAGAATAGAAAATTTGACGAGGAGAGAGTTTATTTTTTCAATTTTAGAAAATAGCTAGAAGAATCAAGGAGTTCTTGAAATCTGGAGAGTAGTTTTTTAAAAATACTTTTGTGCATTTTCTCTTAGAAAAGAAGATAAGGGCAGGGACGGATCTGTGCCTATGATACCTAGGTTACAACCCGGGTCATCAATTCTAACACGCAGTATTTATATGATTATAGTTTAATAGAAATGGACAAAACTGAGCAAATGGATGAATTGTAGCACATTATTTAATCATGTTTTCATCCCCGTTTGTCTGTTTTTTTGCCTTGTGAAATTTAAATTCGGCTGTCGTAATCAGTTTTATTATTTTCGTGTTTTGTTCTTTAAATTTTGGATCTTTGACTCACCTTTGGATGTTATGAAAATCAGTATGTCCCAGTTCAGCAATTATTTTCTATTATTTTTTCCTTTTTGTCAAAGTATTTATGTTACCATAGCCCGGGATGATGCCAAATCCTGGCTCCGTCCACGGATCAGGGTAGTTGAATTGTTTTCGTGAGTGGAGAAGAAATAGAGTTTATAAGGACAAAAGAAAAAGTGCCCATATTATGCGGGCGTGATCCTGGACGTGGTTAGTTTACGTTCCTCACCGTTTAAATTTAATTTGAAGTTTTTTTTACATAAAATACAAGTATATAATAACTGTTATTAAAACTAACCTAATGGAATGAGACGACTTTCAATCCGGTCCTTTTAATCCGATACAAACACCTTCTTTCTCTTTATCTACGTTACTCATGCCCGGTCTTTGCGTGAAACTGATGTGGGTATGGAGAAGAAGATACTTGAAAGCCTATTGAAATGCAGATGAGTAGACACAGAAAATTTTAGAGGAAGAAGTAATGAAGAAAGAGAGGCTTTGGAAGAGAAAGAAAAACGCAGAAATACACGTATCAAATATTTGTCCTCACTTCTGACATGAATACCATGCCTGATCTTGTATGCACAGTCTGGTACTATGATCCATTAACCAACTGGTATAAATAAAAAGGAAAAATGAGAATAAGTCAAACATTAATTTGATGAAATTTATCAAAAATACTGATAAAACATCGTTAAGTTTCTCCTAACCCATATTCATACTCTTAGCTAATCCAGAATGTACCTTAACTAGCCTATTTGAACCTACAGAGTTATAACTTATAACAACACTAAACCTAGGTTGACGACTCGATTAAGGTCATTTCAATTTCATTTTATGTTGCATATTCGTGTACACATGCACACATAACAACCTGGCAGACTGAGGGAACAACAATCCGACCAAGAAACCGGTTCAGGCCATGGTCAGTTTAAAAAGGCAATAGCAAACCAAAATAATGGAGCAAAATAACTTGAGAAAAAGAAGAAAATTTTAAACTCAGCTTTTTTGAAAGAGAGTAAATAGTTGGATAAAAAGAGATATCTTTTGAGCTCTGAGATGTCTTCACTCCTCTGTTTGAGTCATGTTCATCGTACCTTAACCACCCTCTGTTTATGTTAGTATAGGGTAGTTTCGTTGATATCTCGGGTGCCAATTGCTTTTTCCAACCCCCAACACCCCCCTTTCTTTTAAAAATAAAATTTTCATCCCACTTTTTACTTTATGCACCCCGTTTATTCCAGTTTTGCTTCTATCTTTTTATATAGTGATACCTAATCTTCTTCAACTTTCTTTATTTTGCTTTCATTTGCTGCTTCTTTCTTTCTTGAAAACAACACATGATTTAAATGTAAAAACAAATTAAATATTATCTTTCATAATGGAAAGAGTTGAGCTTTATAATTGTGTAATATCGCTCAGATGATCCTCAACAACAAAACCATAAAAATAAGCAAGTGCAGTCAATCAATTATGTGAGGAAATAAAGTTCTTATGAATCATCATGGTCAGAAATGAAACCAGAATCATGCAAGTCACGCCTATGCATGCTTAGCTATCCGTTAGTATCATATTTACTTTTCAACAGGTACATAGTCATAAGTAACAAAAAACCAGTTATTAATTTTTACTGAGGACATGCATGAAACTGTAAGTGAAATTAAAATGTCAGTAAACCAAACAGCCTAAGTGTAGAACTAATATTGAATCTGAATTCCAAGAAATGCCAATCTTTCTTCACACAGAATTTAGTGTACAACAGGTCATAAATTTAGCGATATGTACAAGTGTTTATCTGTTCCATGTGCAAACATTCTTTTGGAGATTTCACTAAGAAATAGAATATCAAAATCAGATCTGTGATTGCTACTAAGATTTGAAAAATATCTCCAATCAAATCTGAAAGGAATGACTCCTCGAAAGGAGCAAGCTATACACCACTAAAAATGATAAAGTGAACTTACAATTGTCGTCCAACACTTAGACCAGAAAAGGACTTAGCTAACCCAAGAATATCACGATGCTTTGCCCGCTTGTCAATTATTTGCTGGAAATGAGGATGGTTCCTCAAGCTGTCAATTAAAGGAATATTGATATTTTAGTGGATGAAAAGATAAAGCATATAAAATAGTTAAAAATGCTGGTTGATGACCCAGAAAAGGAGACACCCAACGTAATAACATGTTTTGAAATTACATGTTTTGGTAAAATTTTGAAATTACAATTGTAATAACTAATAAGCATAAAACTGCGGAACAGTTTATAACTCTAGTACACCATTCATAAGTATACCTCTTTAATTTAAAAAGCGTAAGCTGTGTTAGTATACTTAACTAATTTAAAAGGATAAGTTGTTCATAGTTCATACACCCTAGTAATAGTGAATTCACAAAAGAAAAACAATAATGAAAAATATAAAATAATTTGAGCTACCCCTTGGTTCTACTACCCATAGTTATCGAGATCGAACTGTTGATCAATCCGTAACGTTTCACGGTTCAAGGATCGAATGGTTTAACCGAGGTTAACCGAACATGTTTGCAAACAAAACAACAGTAGTATTACCTGACTTTGTCCCTTCGCCATTCATAGATCGGCACTCTGTTTTTTATTACAAAAAGATATATTTATAATTTACTTTGCAACTTCTTGCATCTTATAACTTTTCAAATCCCAAGAACAATGGGAAGTAATCTTTCTAAAGATTGAAATATGATAGAACTTGTACATTCAATTCATGTAAGTACTACAGTATCTACTGAAGGTGATAACATCATCATGCATACATATGGAGATATTATACATCTTGACTTTTCTCAGTGAACATGTAGGATTTATCACAAGTCTATCATGAAATTATATATAAGTTCATTTATTTCCATATGTTCGGCAAAGAAAAATAAACACAAACATAAGATTAACATATGTGTAAATAAATATGTGGACCATTGTAAAAAGGAACAACAAAAATAGAACCTCGCCAAAGTCAAACAAGATGTTAAATTGTCATTGCCAATGCTATTAGACTTGAAAACACCCAAGGCTATTTCAATTTGCGATGATAGTATATTATAATAATATACCACCATATGTAATCTTTCAATGCTCTAGATGATCAAAAATCAAATGAGTGCAAGTGTTGTATAGCAAAAGGTTTTGTAAGAATTTCATATATTAAAATAACAAGTACTATAAAAAGTGAATATAAGAAAAGTATACTTGACTGAATATATATCAGATTGAGCACTCAATAATACAAAATTTGGTACGCATAATGTCGTCAGTCAGGACAACGTCCTAGCTTCCCTTACCAATTCCACTGTAACTTAATAAATTTGATAATTTAATTTGAATTAGTCACATGTAAATACCATTTCAGGATGAATTTAATAACACATTCTGCCTCTATATATATCACATGCAACGCAGAACAACTTCAAGTCATCTGAATATTAATCCTTTTGGTAATCAGGTTATTAATATTTGGAAGAGAGAAAAAACCTCAGTTGACAATGGGAATAAACATAGTAATTATGTTCCTTGTAGCATTAATTTAAACGTGTCAAGTGTTTGCTTCAGATCCTAGTCAACTCCAAGACTTCTGTGTTGCTCAAAAGTCACCCAACAGTAATTTCACTACCCATCTTGAATCCCATTCTAAGTTTCTACTATTGTGTTTTTTTTTGGCAAATATGTTCCATCAATTCACTCTTTCTTTTGTATATAATTAATATGTGTATAAATGCAGTATTTGTGAATGGATTTTTCTGTAAGGATCGAAAGCAAGTTAAAGCTGAAGATTTCTTCTTTTCGGGGCTGGACAAGCCAGGAAACACGGTGAACCAAGTCGGTTCAAACGTGACTGCAGTGAACGTGATGCAAATTGCAGGGCTGAACACGTTGGGTATCTCCTTAGTGCGCATAGACTAATGCACCTTACGGGCTCAATGCACCTCACACCCATCCACGAGCCACCGATATACCCACATCACCAACCGCTGCAGCATATCCCCTGCCCCACTACCAACATCTCCTCTAAACTCAAACCAAGCATCATACAAAATCCAAATCCCATAAACCATCATCACAAATATTCTATGGTCCAAAACATTATGCACTCTCAAGTTCAAAACAAAACATTCAAAACTGCATCAAATAATTCTCCTAGAACTGCCACATCCATCATCTACTCTGTTTAAATGACCTTAAGGAGGAATTGAAGATTCAGACAACTGAACTTAAACAGAAATTAAATAAAATAGGGTTTTATATAGAGACCTAAAACCAACCATCAACACATGCGGTATTCATTGTATAGGCACCATCAACACCTAAAACCAACCATTAAAATTACGTAGTAAACCACAATAACTTACCAAGATCTGGAAAGCAGCTTTTGAAGAGATCGACGAAATTGAATTCGTTCTTCTCAGTGGATCGAAACGATGATTGGAGGCCGTGTTCGATCGAAATAGGAGGAGATTTAATTTGATCGAAATTGGATGAGATTTAATTTTGTTCGATAGAACAGGCGGTGGATCTGATTCTTAGTTCGATTAAGAAAAAAAAGGGTTTTATTTTGTATGTCACTGTTTTGTTTAATGGATAATAGGGTAATTTGTATGTTTAATTGTTAACGTTCGCATAATTGGTAGCTAACCCAAAAGGTACCTGGTTTGTGCCACGGATTATTGTATGTCACTGGTTTGTATGTCGCATAATTGGTAATATAATTTCTAAATATTTTTATTTGTTTATTTTGTATGTCACTGCTTTGTGCTACCGATTATTGTAAAGCTGTCGCAAAATTGTAAAGATTAACAAATGCGATTGTTTTTTACTTACCCGTCGCAAATTAATACCTGACCAAATTCCAAACTCCGTTTATATGCCACGGATTTATATGTAACAGTCGCAAATTATAAAATATTTGCTACGGTTTTTAAAAATAACTGTCGCAAATTTTCCTCCTGTATCATTTCACTAACAACCTGCTACGGTTTGAAGCTAAAGCTGTCGCATATAACTATATGTGCTACTGTTTTTAGGTAAACCGTCGCAAATAAGCCGTCGCAAATGGACTGTTTTGTACTAGTGTTTCGTGCCTATCGCAACAATGCTTCCTATTTATTCCCAACAAATATAGTAATACACGGTTAAAATGGTTGATCGTACGCTGCTTCTATTTAAGCACTTTGTATTAACCACTAGTTCCTACCAAAAAGTGATTTCATTTTATGTCAGCAAATTTGCAAGTGTAGGAATTTATTTTTGGTCTATGATAGCGATGGTGGTGGCCTATTTCCCAAACATTGTATTATTAAGGACAACTTTTTGATTATTTTTGAACTGAATGCAAGTTTTGTACTACTTATCATAATGTCGTCTTCGATCGACTATGTTTGGTCATAATTTTGACACTTTCATATTAGGTTACAATATCGAGGTCATATTAATGAATATGATATTGAAATTCAGTAAATCAAAGGCAATATATTTCATTTGATTCAGATATAGGCCATAGAGCTAGACGTGTCAAAAGGGTGAAGTAGGATCATATGAGGGTCAAGCAAACTTTGACCCGATCCTTTAGCCACATACAATAGTTTGACCCTTTTTGACTTTCTTGATTAAAGGGTTAACCCATTACTACCCTTATAACACAAACAGTAAATGAAAGTTTTTAAATTTGATTTAGCTAATAAAAAAATGCTAATTTTTTTATTTTCAAAATATTCCATAAAATTTTAAACTTTCAAAATTTGAAATTCAAGTGTCGAATTATTCATAAATAAAAGTTAATAAAAGAATTATTCGAAAATAATATTTTTTAAAGTTAAAAAGGCCAAAATTACGAAAATACCCATCATGTTGAAAAAAGTGAAAAAAACAAAATAAATTCTTAAAATTCCAGAAAATTACGAAATGAAAAATAAAAAAAAGAATTATTTTAAAATAACGATTTTTAAAGCTAAAAATGCTAAAATTATGAAAATACCCTTCATTTTGAAAAAAGTGAAAAAGCAAATAAATTTCAAAAAATCCAGAAAATTTCGAAATGAAAAGTAAAAAAAGAATTATTTTACAATAACGATTTTTAAAGCTAAAAATGCTTAAATTACGAAAATACCCTTCATTTTTAAAAAAGTGAAAAAAATAAATAAATTTCAAAAAATAAAAAAATTACGAAATTAAAAGTAAAAAAAGAATTATTTTAAAATAATGATTTTTAAAGCTAAAAATGCTAAAATTACGAAAATACCCTTCATATTGAAAAAAGTGAAAAAAAATAAATAAATTTCAAAAAATCCAGAAAATTACGAAATGAAAAGTAAAAAAAGAATTATTCGAAAATTATGATTTTTAATGCTAAATTTTCCAAAATTACGAAAATAAAGGGCATTTTCATTTAGTAATTTTAGACAAACTTGTAATAAATTTCATTTCTCCCAAATAAAGGGTATTTTCGTAATTTTAGCATTTTTAGCCTTAAAAATCGTTATTTTAAAATAATTCTTTTTTTACTTTTCATTTTGTGATTTTCTAGATTTTTTAAATTTTATTTTGTTTTTTCATTTTTTCAAGATGAAGGGCATTTTCGTAATTTTAGCCTTTTTTAAGTTTAAAAATTATTATTTTTTAATAATTCTTTTACTACTTTCATTTCATAATTTTTTGATTTTTTTTATTTATTTCCACTTTTTCCAATATGGAGGGTATTTTCATAATTTTTACATTCTTAGCTTTAAAAAAACGTAATTTTCGAGTAATTCTTTTTTTACTTTTCATTTCATAATTTTCTAGATTTTTTAAAATTTATTTATTTATTTCACTTTTTTCAAAATGACGGGTATTTTCGTAATTTTAGCATTTTTAGCTTTTAAAATTGTTATTTTAAAATAATTCTTTTTTTACTTTTCATATCCTAATTTTCTGGATTTTTTCTTTTTTTTCACTTTATCCAATATGAAAGGCATTTTCATAATTTTAGTCCTTTTGGCTTTAAAAATCATTATTTTCCAATACTTCATTTTTTTAATTTTTGTTTCATAATTTTTTGGAATTTTTTCTTTTTTTCACTTTTTCCAAAATAATGGGTATTTTCGTAATTTTGATATTTTTAACTTTAAAAATCGTTATTTTAAAGTATTACTTTTTTACTATTTGGTTAAGTGGGTTACTCATTTGTAACCCTTTTAAAATGGGTCAACCCTTTTATGATTTATTTAATAAAAAATTATAAAGGGTTGACCCAACAGGGTTGTAATTAGGGTAAAATGGATTGGGTAAATGGGTAGGGTCATATTTTGATAGGTCTAGCTAAAGCATACATTTTTAATATATTTTATTACATTTTTCTATAAAATTATCGATTTCTACTGAAGTAATATTTTATCTCACCTTATACCATATACATTATATTTTCTTCGACCCACAATTTACTGTTAATGCCATTTGTACTATACTTGATTCAAACCAACTTTTTTCTGATTGACTGCAATGTGTATTCTAAAAAAAAAAGTACATGTTTTTAATAAATTTTAAATCGAGGCACATTGAAGGTTACATGCATCGATAAACTAAGACTACTAGGTTCATAAAAAAAGCAATAGGAACTATTTCAGACATAACCATAAAATGCATGCAGGACAACGTTATTTAAAGTAATGTATATATATCTAGGCAAAAGAGCAAGTATTTTTCATGGTGTCGGAATAAACTTATATGAACATATAGAAAATTGTACATGAAAGACAAGCCTACTGAATTCTTTGACTATGTTTTTTCTTTTGAAAATTGGTACATGCCTATTGATATCTTTGTTCTTTATTTTTTTTTTTTTGCAAGGTAAGTCGTTTTTACAGTGGGCGTACCATTTTTATATAGAGAAATGTATTGGTACTCTACACATGCACAGGGTAACAAGTCTGGTTTGAAGTGTCCAATCAATATCATTACAACAAAATAGCGAAAAAATACAACATTTGTGGATAAAATGGTTAAAGAATAAGTAAATTATAGTTCTTCACCATCAGAGCCATCATCACGGAAAAAGTTGGTGTAAGGAGTCATAATACGCTTAAAATATAACTTTACGTTTTCCTCGAAATAGATTTTACGAAAGAACCTTGGATAATTTCACACAAAATTTCACATTTTTTCTGCAAATATTTGCACACCAAAAGCTGTAAATATTTTCAATTTTAACATCAAATATCCAAGGAAAAAAGAAAAATATTTGAACAACAAACGTCTGCACTAAAATCATAAATTTGCGATGGGGCATATATTTGTCAGTTATACTGTATTCGTATTTAACACTAAAAATTAGAAGTTTATGTTAAAAATATACTTTGTTTCATAAAACTTATTTTCTGAATCGATGAAAGCAAGTGATATGATCACCGTAGTATGCAGTATTCTGTTTTGCAGCAAGGTTCCAAGATTGCTTGGATTAGCTACTTGAAAAATAAGTGTTCTTTCTGTTTTTGCTTTATTTCAATTAGGTGTTATTTTTAGTATTTTTTTACATTTTTGTTGATTTACAGTTGTATTGCCATACGGTAAATTATGATGAACTAGCACGTAACTAACCTTCTCTATTTAGAGAGAGGTTGAAGGATCGTAAGGACAAGTAAGAAATTATCATTATTTTTCCTTTGGTTCAAAATTTCTGTCTACTTCTTTCTTCCACTGCTAGTTTCTTCCTTCTCTTCTATCTAATTCTTCCTTCAACCAAAGATACTCAGGTTAACCCCTAAAATTTGGTGCTTTCACCTAAGTTCTCCTAACCTCTCTCTCCTTAGAACATCATGACCCAACAAATAGATGACGCCATCGAACAACTTCGTGGTTTCTCCTCCACTCACCAACAGAAAATAGAAGCCATCCAATTTGAACTTCACAACCAATGCTCTGACATCAATGATATCAAAACCAACCTCCTCCAAATCACTCATTCACTTGCATAACTCACCGCCAAAATTTAACAACCCCACTTCATCGTCTTCACCCCAATCAGCCCTCACTTATGACAACAACAACACCCAACAAAGCCGACAACCCCCACTACTTCCAACCAAATGAAATAAAGTCGGCTTCGTCATTTACTTGTTTATGTGTACATTTAATATGGTCTTGTATTATATTGTCTCGGCCCATGGTTAAAATGTTACCCAAAACATTATATAAAAAGGGTAACATAGCTTCATGTAAGATTAGTTCACATTATTGCAGTTTTCACAAAAACCTTTCAATAAGATTCTCTTCACATTATTTTGTTTTCCAGCAAGGTTCCAAGACTGCATGGATAAGCTACTTGACAAATTAGGATTTTCTTTATGTTTTTGCTTTATTTCAATTAGTTATTATTTGTAGTATTGTGTTACACTTTTGTTTCTTTATAGTTGTTTTGTCATTTGGTAAATTATGATGCACTAGCATGTAACTAACCTTCTCTATTTAGAGAGAGATCGAATGATCGTAAGGACAAGCAAGAAATTGTCATTATTTTTTTCTTTGGTTCACAATTCCTGTCAATTTCTTTCTTCCTCTACTAGTTTCTTCCTCCTCTTCTATCCAATTCTTCCTTCAACCAAAGATACTCAGGTTAGCCCTAACAACAAGCTAAGATAGAAATAAGGTTTGTCTATAATTTCCACTTTATTTAAACAGTTAGGAGATATTTTTCTTAAACCATAGTTAAATTTCCCTAAGAAAGATGCTCGGAAGCCTAGTCGAATATGGAAACATGTTGTAAAAATTCTTCTAGACCTGTAAAAAGGGTTAGGTGTAGTTCGTAGGTTCGGATCGGTCCATTTTTTGGAACTGGCCTTTTTTCCACGAGTAGAAAAGGAGTCGTTGACATTTGAAGCGGAGATGCATCAGACATCAGCTCCTTTTTTACCATCTAAATATCCCGCTTAAACCAACTAAACGCATATTATATTCTTAGTTGAACAAGATTAATAACTCTAAGGCACGAATGAATCTCTATTTTATGATGTTTATTTTAAAATTTAAAATGTTCAAAAAAAATTGGCAAGACCGACCGGTTTTTAAGGTGACCGCAAACACCTATTGTTAAAGAGAAAAGTACCGGTACTCTGCACATGCACAGAGTAACATTTTTGGTTTGAAGTGTCCAGTCACTGTCAGTACAACATAATAGAAAAGATAACAACATTTACGGAGTACATAAGGATAAGCACTAAAAATCTATACCTCTTTACATTTTGAGTCATCCACATCGTCGTCAAAGGAACCCGTGTATGGAGTCATGTTACGCTTAAAGGCCCAAAAACGAAATGCCAAATCATCCACGTTGGAAGGAGCCAATAGTCGGTTCCTATCCCATGTAGTATCCTGCATGCTCGGAGTTCACTTCACCAATTTCACCCTCTTCCCACATAATCAATTTCGCACCTTCGGTTTGTAGTAAAGACGTATGCGCTCTTCTACTTCATCACCAATAAAAATAAAGAAATAATTATATGTATCACAATGAATACTAGAAGAGGCATGCACCCAGGTGGACTCACTCTCATTCCATGAGATATCAAGATCAGGTGGAACATTTGGCAAAGTAGAAACAAGAGGCACATCCTCCTCAAGTACTTCCTGCCATCCTATAGAATCATCCTCCACGTTATCAGTTTTCTTACCAATTGGTACCCATTTCCGAACGGGTGGGGGGGGGGAGGGTGGGGGGGCGGAGGGATAGGTGTTTTATCTGGAGGAAGAAGTTTAGAATCTCGCTGGCAATTGAAAGAGCAATGCCCAAAAACTTTACATGTAGTACAGATTTCAGGTTTCCATCTATACGTCACATCCACGGAGTGCTCATTGTTATCAGTACAAACCTTAATCGTAGAAGGCAATGGCTTATCCAGTGTGATTTTAGTTAGTGCCCTGGCATAAACTAAATTTCTCCTAGCAAGGGTATTGGCATCAGAACATTTTATCTTTCCAATATGACAGACAAGCCAGTTAAGTCCAAGAAGAGGTTGAAGCACCAACGGAACGTGGGTGAATTGCATCAGGACAGGAATGGAGAGAACTTGTTCTCGTACCCTATCAATCGATGTATTCCATATAGTCATAATAAAGGATCTACCATCAATAATAGATGGAGCATCTTCCAAGACACACAAACTTTCTTTTATTGAAGAGAACTTGAAATAATAAAGTCCGTCAACAAAACTCATTTTCAATGATGCATGGATTTGCCAAGATTTTCAACATGAAGTGAGCATGTTAACAGTAGGAGGTTTGGTATCTAGAAAAAAACCGACAAGTTGATCATTCCAGAACTTGACTGGCTCTTCATGAATTTCCATAGGAGGGATTGAGCCAAGCTTATTCTTAATAATGTCGAAATCTACTGGCATGTAATCGCCAGCTATATGAGGAAGGCTGTCAAAAAGAGACGTCCATTTCTTTTGTAGCATTATGGGCTTTGATTCTATGCATCATTGTCACTGGCAGGCGCAACACAGTCAGCTGCCAGTGGGCTATTAAGCCTAAAGGCAAAACTGGAAGTGGCATTTTGCTGAACAGATGATGGCCTCTGCACTACAACAAAAAAGGCTTTTAACAGTTTTTCAAAAACGTTGTTAAAAGCTATAACAACGTTAGTATAAACGCTGTTTAACGACATGCGGTCGTTGATGTATAATCTCTAATAGCAAGTTTTAAACGTTGTTACAAGAGAGCTTCTATAGCGTTCATCCTTTGTTGTTAACTGGTCTATGTACAACGTTTAGATTGTGTTGTGTTTAATACACAACAGCATTTACTATTTGCTATTAGAAACTATGCAAGATATTGTTTTACATTTTCATCAGCGTTTATGGATACTATCATCAACGTTTTTTTATGCTGTTAAAAGTTTTTTCTTTGTTTTATCACCATTGTTTAACCGCTTTATTTATTTTTCATCAGCATTCTTGAACCGCTGTTGTTATTTTTTGTCATTAGAAGTTTTTAAACAATGTAATAGCTTGTATACCTTTTTCCCTAAATATTAAACAGCATGTTGTAAACGCTATTGTATATATTTTGTTTTATAGCACGTGTGCATGTGGTGACTATACACTATTCAAATATATAATGTAAGCAGCATCCAATTATAATTTAATCCGATAATATGCAGAACACATATGAATCAAACTAAAAACTATATTATAAAAGCATAACTTTTAGTCATTTCCATAAAATTACTTAAAACACAAGTACATGAGCAAAGTTTACATTGATATATATAAACCATCTTCAGACAACATTCAACAAAGATACATGCTCTAAAAAGTAAGGTCGCATCAAATATTATATTAGTGATCGCAAAACGTACAACCAAATACTTTTCACATGCTAACCACGCCAAAATGAGCCCCAAAAGCCTTCATCTACCTTTAAAGATGAAAATTAAAAGTCAGTAAACACAAATTTAAAACAACATATCCAACTAATGAATACAAATGGAGATAGTTGTTTGCATACACTCTGCGCCAACTATTGAATACAAATGAAGTAATATGCATTTGTGATACACACTGCAGATAGTTGTTATATATCTCCACATTACAGGATAACCATGAGATTAAATTGTCCCTACAATGGTTTGGCATTACAGTCACTACTATGGTTTGGCATATATGAGAGGAAGGAAATGCTTGCATCTTTAAAGGTCTGGAATTGTATAATTTTACTTAACTCATGCTCACTATCTAAGAAATAAGGAAACTATCTAGCAAAAGAAAATGTTGAAAGTAGATATTAAGACTAGACTAAATTTATCTTCGGTGAATTTGGGATTCAAGATGTTTCATTCCAGTCATAATATCTGAAAATGAACCATGAGATTAAACTGTCCCTACCATAGTGTTAAAGGAGGCACTCCAAAACTTACAAAACACAGTTGCCACAAACAATCATGGAAAGATGCACGACAAGAAAATTAAAAGCAGGCACAATGAAAGCATGGAAAACCGAGCATCACAACTGATCATGCAGGGTTAAGAAAAGAAGGCAAAATTTGATGCATTCAAAAGAACATGTAAATATTATAGGTCACTGAAAACACGGCAACACTGATAAGCAAAAAAAAATGAAATAACATCATATATGTTCTCTATCCTAGACAATGAATCAGACCCTTATTTATAAATCCGATCCTGATGTGAATGAAATTGAAAACATGCAAACCTAGAACTTGAAGTCAATGAAACCATTCAAAAACTAGAACCTGACCCTGATGAGAATGAAATCGAACAAGGAGAGATTGCTAAGATTTATAAAAGCATTGAAATTTTGAATGTCAGACAATAAGAAAACTCAAAGCATGCAAAATCTGACATCTAAAGCACTCATCCAATTCACTTATTCCTCCCCCTTCAAATTTCTGCCTCCTCTTTGATCACAATTTTGCATATGCTAATCACCCATATTCAATACTCTATCATTCCACCCCATCCTGTCGTTATATCACCATTCGCGACTAGCCTTAAAAAGAAAATGCAAAAATCTAACTCTAGCAACAACTAAATCACTATTTGGATTTCTATTTAATATGTTTCTATGTAACACTATCTGGAATGTCAATGCTCAATATCATGCAAGCACGTAAATACGGATCCAAATGAGATGGAAGCTACATAAATTTAACATTGTTGTAACTATGAATATTATGATTTATTTCTTCTGCCAGAATATTATGATTTATTTGTTCAATTAGAGAAGAATTTTTCAAACGAAAGTAAACACCTTTCGATAAAACATTTCTCATGAATGAAAGCTTGAAAAGAAAGTTAGATGTGCACAAATATAGTCTAAAGTAATCTGAAACCAAGCCCAAAGCTGCACTGACTAAAGCAAATGAAGTATTCACTGGGGCAACAAGATGATGCCAAATGAAAACTGAAGTGAAGCACCTGAATTGCTGATGTAAAATGAAGTGACACATAGAAACAAGCATCGAGATAAAGTTAACCGATGCATAATTGTGAATTGGAATGCATACTGAATTGAGGTGGATATGTTATTGAATTATGAATTAAAGACCTAATATGGACTGTGCATTGGCTTGAATATGTTGATATTTCAATGCTAAAGATTAGATGGATACAAACCGAGATAACGAACGGACCATAGATGTTGAATCTTAACCGGGCTCACTACTACAAAAGTAGGCATATTCGACACTATTTTTCTGTGGCCGTAGATCAAAAAAGCGTTGTCGTAGGCCATTTTTTCAAATAGGCAACACCAAGGGGGCGTGGCATTGGCGGCCATTGCATTAGCCCTCTAAGGCAACGCTTTTGCCCATTTACTGCTATAAAAAGAAAGTGTTGCATTATAACCCTAATGCAACAGTACTTGCAAGTAATGCAACAATATACAGCGTTGCCTTAAGCATTATTTTGAGTCCGGATGCCAGGTCATGACAATGGAGCCACGTCAGCTTTCCACATAAGCTGCTTGTGTGTCACATGACACATCAGCTCTCCATGTCAGCTGCATACATGTAATACGCCATGTCAGTTATGGAGCCAACGTGCCATGTGGAATTAATAATAATTTATTTAATGCAACACTACTGTATTATGTAACGCAACACAATTATCTTAAAATGCAACAACAGAAAAAGGCAAACACAACAGTAAAAAAGGCAAACGCAACAATAAAAGAAAGCAAATACAACGCTTTAATTAAAAAAAATTGCAATACCAGTTTTGTACACTGAAGAAATCCAAAACATTAATCATCACATTCAAACCATTAATCATCACATTAAAATCCAAAACAAGACACAACTCCTAGACATGCAGCTTCTACTTGAGACTTTGCATCGTTTATAACTTCGAATCCTCACTCACTTCAATGTGTTCTTTCGCAAATATTCTGACTCTGATCTCCAGCTACTACCATGACCTATTTGTATACAGTTTAACATTAACAGAATTTCAAAATAATAACACAGTTTAATGAAATAAGGATTATATACTACCTTTATCTGCATTCTCATGTTTTTAAAGGCGGCTATAAGTTGGAACTAATACATCAAATACGAAAGCAAACAAATGCTTTAGTGCACATATTTATTTGCATTATTATGTTTTTAAATGCGGCTACTTGTTGAAGCTGAAGTAGTACTATGTCATGTTGCTGGACCTATCTTAGAGGTATGTAATAATACTATTGCTTACACTTATATCATCTATTCCCATTTTAAATGCTGGTGAACTTGCTCAGGCCCCCTCCTCCTCCAATATGGTAATCACAGAGTTATGGGCAAGTTTCAAGCCAAACACAAAAACATCAGAAAAAGTCCTTTGATCAACGTTTCAAGCCAGGAGTTGACTCATATTAACATGACAGGTATCTAAAACTTAACTATAAACATACCAAGTTGAATAAGACAGTATATAAATGACTAAACCACACAACCAGTGACCTAACCATATGTCATACTAAAAGAACATCTCAGTCAAAAGTTTAAACTGTGTAATTGAAATAAGGGAAGAACTTATGAAACAATGAAACATGGGGAATTATCTAATTAAGTCACATGGAAAGGTCTCGATGAAACAAACATTTCTGACATACAATGCTATGTTATAATATGGACTGGTCACAAGCAATGTTTCTGGATTGGTGCAGACATCAGTAATACCTTTTGTAAACATAATAATTAAACAAGTGGTGCTTAATTAGCCAATGGTGTCCTCTTCCTATACATTAGTGTCGGTGTCACTCTATGTATCCCTGTTAACAAATTAGAATGAAATATTAGTACTTCATAAACAAAACAAAGTGAAATTAACGACCGACGTTAAATAAGTACGGTCAAAAGCAGACCTAGAAGCTTTCAAGCTCAAACTGCCTTCAACTCATGATCTGGAAGCTACGCAAATATCTTCCAATTTAATGAATGAAAACAATCAATCACTATTATGTCTTACAACAAATACATGCTTTGTATAAAAGATTGTGTAATTCATGCGCTTCCAATAATATAAAAGCATACATTTGTTCTACAACTTATATGCACATTACACATTATTTTTATACGAAGGTAATACTACTGACCAGTAATTGATAGAGTGATAATAATTCTATATATAGTAAACAAACTTATCGCATTACACAATTTCTGCCTCATTAATATCTCAGCAAAAACTGTTACTAAGTCAAGGAAAATTTGAAAGTAACAGAGACTTCTTGTGCCATAACACTTCCTTCATGTGTAGTTACAATGGTTGCAAGATTAATCCGCGTTCTTACCACACATCTTTCATTTGATTTGAACTTTTCTATATGTAAAATATCATCTAACTTATAGTAACCATATAAAGTTACTGAGTTTCCAGAAAAAAAATCAAAAGAAAATTTTACAACTGACTTTGATGCTTCCAAAACATAATCTACCACCATATCCTAAAGCAATATCTTAATCCCAACAGCAAAGAATCCGATCCAACCTATTTAAACTAATTTATAAATCAACGTTGGATGAAGAATTTGCAACACCTAATTTTATTGTAACCGAGTTTCATCTCCAAATCCAAATAACAATTGATGCTCGAATCTAAATCACTGTAAATTGATGCAAATCGAAGGAAGTGTCTTTGAATACTAATTACAAATCACGAAATTTATAATCAAATAATTACCTTTCAGATGCGGATCTGAGTCAAAATTAGTCCAAATTAAAGAAGATTGGTTAGGAGAACTTTGGAGAAGTGGATTTAGATGTAGCGGTTTAATTGGTTTCCCCAGATCTCATTTGTCCACTGATGGCTTAATCTTTTAACGGTATGGCGAAGCATTCTAAAGATATTTGTCTTGATGGAAGTCACGGTTAAGAATTTTCTTTGGAACGATCTACTTAGACAGCCCTCGTTCTGCTGAAAGTGGATTTACCCAAATTTGTCACTAGAGAAGAAGATTTGGAAAGTGGTTTTGGGATGCAGTTTGATTTGCGATTAGTATTTAAATATTTATGGATTGAAAAAAACAATTGGTTTCAGTTGAGTTTTCGTTTTTTGGTGGATATTAATTGAAGAAGTCGCTTGGGAGTTTCCACTTCAGAAAACTCCATGATTTTTCAGTGATCGCATTTCCGGAAGATAGTCGGATACCAGAAGACGCCATTTTTGTTTTCCCTTTCTTATAACATTTTATTTCGGAGTGATTAGTCGCAAAATGAAAAAGGTATCAGGGATCTAGAGTGGAAAAATGAAAAAGAAATACAGCGTAAATGAAAATCTTAGCGGGGAATAGAGGAAGGGTAGCATGGATTGATCAACATGGATCCACAGTTGTGATTTTTCGTTTATGATGACGTGGATTGATGTGCTGTACTTTTAACTGGTGTAACACAACGCTTTTAACTGGTATTGCACGTCATAGCACTAGAATTCCAACTGTAACAGTGCATTCACATCTAGTGCAACAACATACGAATATTGTTGCAGAAGATCAAAGAAAACATAACATTCGCCACAATTTTCATGCAACGTACACATATTAGTGTCGAATATGCCCACTTTTGTAGTAGCAGCTAAGGTAAGCTGTATTGACTGGATTGATGCCTAACATGTAATATGTACGGACATTATATGGGAACATGTTCGTAAATGGGTTGGACTGAACTTAATATAGATGTGTTCCAGTCATTTTCATGTTCTATAAAATATTACAGTGAACATATTCTTAAAGACAACGAACATATTCTCATACTTTTTCAAATCCAAATTTATGTCCTAACTAAGAATCAGAGACCTGGACATGGACCGGACATATTACAGACCAAATGGCAGACAATCATATAAAATTGATCATCACTTGAGTTGGTCCGATCAGTAATCGTATAAAATTGACCAAACGTATTACGGGCAAAATGGAGGGTGTGGACATATTGCTGAAGTTTATGATGTCAGATTTACTATGTCCACAAACATAAACACAAAAAACAGGAGGTTTGATGACTATAGAAGCGGAATGACCAGGTTATTCAAAAATATAATATATGAACAGAAGGTTCGATGACTACAAAACTATGTTAAGCGAAATAAGCAGAAGATTTGATGACTACAAAATCAGATGCTGATTCAAGAAGTTCAGCAGTTGACCAGGTTATTCAAAAATATAAACCAAACTCAAACACAACATATATAAGCGAAATGATTCATGCTTCATCACTGCTTATAGTCTCCCTCAGCTCACTGCCTTATACACAACAACAATTAAAAACCCACAGGTCATAGAACGAATTCCAAAAACCCCGGTTCAACAACTAAAAAAACCTACACTGTAATTAATCTAAGTGATTCTCGGGTTATTTCCAACTCATTCATCTAAGTGATTTTCGGGTTATTTCGAACATGATAAACGTGACACAGCAAAAACCACACTGTAAACTATTAAAATGATTTACTAAACACAGATATTTACAAGGTTGAATGAAACTTACATAGAAGTTGAATCCGCTTTAACATTCGCAATAGGCCATGCTACCGTCGAACCAAAAGCATCTGATAAGCATTCCATGAATGTTGCAGGTCTCCATAGAGTTGCATTCAGAACTTTTACAATATCTACCCAAACTCTTAATGCATTTGGTCCTAGTGGAATAGAATGAACCAAATCATTGATTTGTTGAAGATACAGTGCCTTCAACGACTATTTTTCCCGTGTCCTCCACATCAAATAGCTTACACTTGGTATTCACCATGATATTTGCACTCTGTCATATAAAAAATGTTACACATTATTGAATTTGTTTTATAAATTGATATTAGCAATATAAACATACCACCGTAGCAGACGTTGGAACCTTGCTCACAGCGGTAGGTGATGATGTGTTTTCAAAACCAATTTTGATGTTGGCCAAGCTATTTTATCGCCAACGACCTCTCCAATACATATCATACCTACAATGGGCCTCCAAAAAAAAACATCTTCCTTTTTCGGATTGTCCACCCATACAATCGCAGCTTTTAGACCAAGAGAAATGCCATTAAAAATCTAGTTTGATTCACTTGAGTACATTCTTCCCTCGACAACCAATTCTTTGCTTCCAGCCTAGTCAAACAACTTGCATTTGTTTTCCGTGCTTTCAGTTTTGCGCTATCAAAGAAAAAATTAAAGTCGTTTAACATTTACAATCATATATTTCATTTAGTGTTTACATTCCGGAGCTTGTAAACAAAAAATAGTTGACTGTCAGGTTTAGAATTTTGCAACATTAGATCATATTTTCTGTCAAGTTTAGAACGTAACATTTCAGTATAATCAATCAAAAAGATACGGACAAGCTACTATTTTTCAGATTTAAGTGATTGAAGTATGCATTGAGCTAATATTTTTCAAATTTAAGTTATCGAAGTTGGCATTGAGAGAGAGATTTATTTACTTTCATAGAAAATAATATGTGCCTCTAGAACTCATTCGTTTGAATTTAACTCCCCAAAACTTTAATTATATGTTTAACCAACAGTTTGAGTTGTCCTATCGAATATGTTATAATGATATAATTTAACCTTTTGTGAAGATGATCTGGTTAACCCATCCATCTTAAAAATATTTACAACCAGTTAGTCATAAATGACAGTCCCAAATATTTGAAAGAATCAATTTTGGCCGGTTGGATGTCCATTTTTCTTTTTATTCATGAATTTGGTTATTTGTACATGACAAACACGACCACAACTGCAAATCACCCAATGCTGAAATCACTTAATCGCTAGTCTCAACCAATTAAAAATTAGACAGAACTCAATGTATTTTATGAAGCATCATGTTTAAAATTTTGCAATTGTAAGCAAAGATTTACTTTCCACAATTGACGGTTTCAACTTGACCACACAGTTGTAACGTCCTTTGAATTTAACTCTCCGAAACTTAAATAATAAGAAAGAGAAGAAGCCGTCGTTGAGATCATACCTGACATTTCATAACATGCATACCAACTGCTCCAGCTCTGAAATCTTATGCTGACATTAAGCGACTTGCTTATCTTTGATATGTGACAAAACTGCCTTGGTCATGGTTACAACCCTCCTCATTCCTCGTGGTCGTCCCGGCTTATCTTGGCCTAACACTAGTGAGCGAGCATCTTCTTTGAGCTTGCATGTTGTGGTAGACTCGGATCCATTTTCAATATTTTTTATTTTCTCCTACAAAAGTGAACACAAATTATATTTTGTAGATGAGTCGACAATTATGTTTTAAAAGAATTATGCTTAAACAAAAATTATATGACACTTACAACAGTATTTGCAATATGCACGTTCACTGGTTCACCATTTTTTCGAGTGCGGGATTTAATCCAAACATCAGATCTACAAATGGAAGAGGGATCGATGCTTTCTTCTTTCTGCATTAAAAGAGACATAACATTAGACTAAATTAATAACAATATTTAATAAATCAGATATTTTTCTCACCAATTTCGGTTAGTCGTGCCAGTCCTCGCGACTACATGTGTGTGGAATTTGCTTCTCCTTCATGGATTTAAAATTTTCACTTCATAACTAAATTACAAGGTATTAATACATTGGTTAGTTAGTCTGCATTTTATGTACACTTGTATTTCATATAAGAAATAATAAAAATTACATTATACTTACCTTGAACTCCTTACTCTTTTGCGACTCAATAAACTTCTTCCATTCCTTCACACTTGCAATGTTTTCTGGTTTAATTAAAGTTGCTCCTCCTTGGTTTTTGCTTCTAATATTGTTTTAACGAATTTGCTTTTTGAACACCTCCAAATACATCGCTTTTGCTGAAAAATGGGAGTCTGTTGTCGTTCCTCGTCCAATTTGAATCTAGCCTGTAACATTGATCAACTCTAGTATATGTGTAACATCAAATACATGCAAATAATCTTACTTCTGCTAAATGCGAAAAGGAAAGAAAATAAAAGCTAAGTGATTTTTCTTATAGATGAGTGGTAATCATGTGTTGGATTCCCATTTGGGTTAGTTGGGTTTTCAGCAGCTAGTTTATTGCCTACCACGCACACAATAATATTAAATTGAAATCAAGTGTTAATATATGCAGTTAATATTGAAATCTATTGCCTGTATATGTCTTTTTTTGAACATGTTTCACAAACGTATAACTAATTAATTCTCATTTCAAATATGCAACAACAACAAAATTAACATAATAAATATAACATAAATTACAACTTTAAATCATGAATTGAATTAATAATATATCGGACACATATGTGATACAATTGTAAATGTAACAAACATTTAATATAATATAATATTTACTTGCGCTTTGCCAATTTTGTAACAAACATTTAATTCCGGAGGTTAAAATAAAATTATATTTCAATTTTGTAACAAATATATCATTATTAAGATATTCAGCACTACAGTGAAAATACTGAATGCTATAAATATCAAAATATGTTCATGGTTGAAATATTTGACATACAACAAATTACCTGAACGAATTTCCATAAAACTACTTTCAAATCGTCGCCGTTGCCTCCAGTCATCAATGGCAAACGGAACGTGCTCACGGACAAGAGGTCCTAAATAAGATGATAATTTCTCCGATCCTTTTCCAATAGGTACGCCCGATGAATTAAATTCAACTTCAATTCGGTTTGCAACATCCGAAGTCTTTTCACTTTAGTTGGACATCTAGTCCTCTTTTTTGAAACTTTTTCTAGTTCGACATCTTTGATTGGTCTACCCACTTTTGTTGCTTTTTCAAGATGTTCATCATTTTGTGTATCTGTGCATGCACTAGGTGTGCTTTCATTTCGAACGTCTATGTTTTCTATAGGTGGCTCAGTATGCACTCCCGTTGCATTTGGATCATGGGATGCATTTTCCAATTCTAAGAGATTTTTTTGACAGCGAGTAAGCTTCTTGTTCGTTGTTTTCGTCTTAACCATTTTTTGCAAATATAACAAAATTTTAATCAAACATTGTTAAAAATCGATGTAGGTCAAACAATGCATACAGACAACTCAAATGTGACTTGAAAATAAATTAGAACTAACTGAAACTGATATAAACATTAGTGCATATGAACCCTTTTATAAAATGAAAGATACATGCTTCCGAAATTGATGGATGATCGCTGCTAGTTTGTGATAGGTTCAAAACAAATGGTGTTTGTAGTGGTTGTCTTTGACAGTAATATGCTTTAGTTAATGATATATATCTTTCAAATAAAAAATGAATGATAGAGATTTAGATCAACCAAAAGAGAATAGAACTAAGATAGTCTTCATCTTTATAATGAATCATTTTGAACAAGTCATACATCTCATCCGTTTTAACCTTTTTTCAACATCCACTTGCTCCCCATGATTATACCATATATTGTCCTTATACTTAGGATCCATTCCCTTTACAATCAGATGGTCAACGACGGTTTCACCATATTGACGAAAAAGATTTCGATGGTCTAAACAAGGACAAACTATTTTTTTCCACATCTCCTAAATTTTTCTTTGCAATAAGCACAAAATTCCGAGCTCCTTGACCATGCTATCTGCTAGTTTTATGATTAAAATTGACAAAAAGATAGCTTTTACTATTGAAATATTATTACTAAAGTTAAGTATAAATTGGTTACTACATGATTACCTGTGTAGACACAACCAATCTTTCTCCATCATCAAAAACAAAATGTAGGCCAACCAAATATCTAAAATTCAAATAGTAATTAGTTATTGGTTTTAAATATGAGTTATTGTACGAGTGTTAAGAAGAATGAGTGCTTTTTGGCGCATAGGGCTTTTTCTAATAATTCCTATTTCATTTCTTAAAATAATTCCGTTATAGTTAAAAATTACCGCACTGCGATTTTTAAAGAATTTGATTTTGACATAACTCAAAATATACTTGATGAAAAATTTTTATTACAAAACCACAATTCAGCAGATTCAAAAGATTCTTGTTTCGGAGAATTTTGACCTATATTTTATCAGATATACTCATTCAAAGTTCAAACTATAAAATTACGAACTGTCGCTGCGCGATGAGTTCATTTTAATTATATGCAATTTACAATTAATTAATAACATAGAAATAACAGTGCATATTCTTCTGAGTTGGAATTTAACACTAACACCAAACTATTTACAAATTTTTTGTCATTACCACAGTGCCATTTTCGGAGGAACATCTATGCATTACCTCTCTCCTGACTTGGCTTGCACCATTAATAACAATTTTATCCAACAACGTACAAACCAATAACTCGTTAATAGGATTACCAAATCCATATACAACAATTTCAGAACCATATACAACAACGTATTTTAAATAGTTTTACCCCAACTATTTAAATTCCCGACACCAATAATCCTAAAAGCAAATGAATCATTACTCATTACAAAAATTTATATTTTTTTTATATTCTATAACAGTGTGGAAGTTAATGTTGGCATAAATAGTTTTGACTGATATCCAAACGTACACGCTAAAAGCTCATTTAGTAAGTGCTAATTTTGAAAATCATTGAAAGAGCGTCCGAATAAGAATCAACTTCCTAAATCCAAACTGTAAATTTCAAGTGGAATTGAATTCACTATTGAAGAGAAAAAAATTTAATTCCTGAATCTGAAATTTCAAAGTTGAATATTATGCCTGGAGGTAGCCTTGTAGTGGTCAACGGAGTTTGGGTTCTTTATGGTGAAGAGTTGAAGAGAAGGATACTTTTCCATTCATGAATCACAAATATATAAAGTTACAAGATAGATGCAGTCATACGCATTGTAACTGTAACATCCCGTAATTTTAAACATTAAAATTAATATATTTAAGAACACTTAATTTTTAAATGAAGAACTAGGTGAAACGGGTTACTCCATTGCATTCGTCTCGAAATTCTGCTTGAGATAGAGTCCGAGTTTGCGTAAATCGGACTCCATATAAAGAAGTTATGGAGGTTAGATGATTTAAGTTTAAATCAGAATTAAATAAATAATTAATAAATCAAAATTCGAATTCAAACCAGCGAAAAGAAGTGGGCGGGAAAATTCCCGCCAGAAGGTGTCGAACTCCCTTAAGGGGTGTCGACATTGGTGTCGACCCCACTATAGGGGTGTCGACCCCCCACAGTGGGGGTCGACCCCTACTGACTGTTCTGGACAGTGACGATTTTCTGAGTCGTAGGGCTACGTGGCTACTTCTAATTGGCCTGATGACGCATTTTCTTTGACTGGATGGTTTGGATGGATCCTAGGTTGATCTAAAGGCTCAAATTAATTATTTACTTCTATATAATCACATCAAACCTAAACCCTAAATCTCGTAACCCTATTCTATGAAGTCGTCATACTGTCCATCTCTAAGCTAACCTAGCCTCCACCTTAACTAATCAAATTCAAGATAAAAGAGAAAGATCAAAGCCTACATCAAAGGATTAGCTTATCGACTTCAGAAATCAGATTCCAGATCTTCTCTTCTTTTTTAATCTCTATGAGTTCATGTAGCATTCACAAGATAATTAAACTAAAGTAATTATGATAAGTTGTAAATTGTGATCATATGATTATGACTATAATGGATCTTATCAAATTTGCAAGTTGTCATCTTTTTTTTTTTTTTTTTTTGATTCATAGCCTATGCTTTTCTGATCAATTCTATCAGTTCATGCTTGTTCGTGCTTGTATATTTATACCTATTTTGATACCATGACTCTCTTCCCTCTTCCTTTTTCCTTTTTCTTTTTATGAGTTAGGCTAACTTCGAGCCTAACATATTATGCAAAATTCGCGCACGTATAACGCTTGAATGATGGGGGAAAAGTTTGGGAAATGTTGAATAACATGTGATTTGTAAAAAAACGCATAAATTGATGATGGATACGGTTTGGGAAAAAATGTATATAATAAGCAAACATGAAACTTGACGTAAATGGGTTTGGGTGTAAACTTGTGATAATTGGTAAGTTCAGTAATTTCTCAGATTTGGAACATGTAATAGGAATCATGACTTGTAATGAATCGAATCTAGAACTATGCCTAATTGTAAGATAATCAATTCTGATTCATGCTTATCCTTTTGTCAAATCTGAATTACATATGCCTGTGAGACTGTTGTGATTGATTCAATGGAACCTATCATGTTGTACACCAAATTGGTGATTCTTTTATGTTCAATTCTATCAAATCTTTATGCCTATGATGTAACTCGCTCAGTTTAGCCATACTTATTGTTAATGTACAACATGTCTATTGGAAACCTGATTCTTGAGTTGGGTACACTTTTACATGCCTATTTTTATGTCAATTCTTGTGTTTCTCCTCTATCCCTCTCCGTTTTATTTTTGGACCTTGTTGTACGTGCGATTGAAACGCGGGAAATTGGGTATAACTTAATTAAGTAATTTTGGGCATAACAAGTAAATGTGGCATAACTTGAATTGACCACACTTATGGATAATTTACATATAAATCTAGAATTGGACAGTAAATATGTAAATTGGCTAAAGTTGAACGCCTAAGACATGAGGTTAGACTTGGTTTGCAGTATAAGACAGCCCGGAACAACCCGACATATCCAGCAACTGCAAACGGCAGTCTAATGTGAGAGGTTAAAGGCATAAATTATATGCTTAGACACGAGGTTAAGTCTGGCTTGTGGTGGAAGTCTGCCCGGAACCGCCCGACATATCCAGCGGCCGCAAGTGATCGACTTAATGTGAGAGGTATGTGCATTAATAACTAATTAATGTTGATCAAAGATGAATATGATACCTAAATGAGTTAGGTGGATGGGGTTAAGTTAACATGAGTAAGAAGGCAACTTAACCAATATTATATGAACAAAGTGGATAGGGTTAAGGCAAGCTTAACCAATAATACATATGGACTTGATAAGTGGAAGAGTTAAGTAAATCATGGTTAGGTGGGTAATATTAGTATATATATAGGCCCACAAACTTAACTGTTAAATAAACATGCATGAATCAATGGAAAGGTTAAGTGACGTATGAATAGGCGACACTTAACCAATACAACATGTTAATTAAAACAGATGGATGGGGTTAGGTTATATTGAGAACACTTAACCGACATAACATGTTGATTAGGAAACCCTAGTAACGGGGACCCATTTCAGCAGTAACCCACATAGATGTATCACGGTGCCCTGAACTAGGAAGGATGGGGCACGATTACTGGCCTGATTATAAGCGGTCAAAATAGCGGCGGGTGGTGCATCAGTATAGGTTCCGATGGAGTACGGGCGTGCATTTGCTCTGGGGTGGAAAAAAGGCACTGGGCATCAGTAATCATACACTGTGCATCTTGAATTGTGTCGGGTTTCCATCATAAGGATTGATACACCCTATGGTGGGACCAGCACAAGTATCTACAAACAGACGGGGTCGAATGACACTAAGTAATGAATACATACGAGTTAATGAGCCGATCGATTAAGCGATAAGAGGGTAGTGTGGGGACATCTAGTATTTAGTATGGGAAAGTAGGCTGTCAAGGATTGTATGTGGTGGATACCTCTTACTAGATGTTACGCCTGAGGACTACCAATTACAAGATGGGGATCAATTTTCGATATGGGACTAGTAAGGGTGCGACGTAACTAGCATTGGTGCAGTGTAGTAATTATCCTATAGTGATTAGAAGCGCAATCAACATTTATCTTGTTCATCTTGTACATCTTGCCTACCTTGTCATTCATGCTTATGTATAGTCAATTCTTACTTTCTAGTTGTTCTTATCCTTTACTTTAATGATTATATTGTTAAAGTTACTAGACTCACCAGATTTATGTCTGACCTAGTTTGTTTCGCCTCTTTTCTTCCGTTTCCTCCCCCCTCCCTCCCCAGGTTCTCAGGGAGGAAATACTCAAGCTCAGTTCAGATATCTCTTTCTTCCAGCTTGAAGTTGAATGATGTATTGCCTGACTTTGACTCGGCTTATGGCATTTTCTGTTGGGAATTATGGCTTTGAAATTTTGTACTCTGAAGGCTTTTGTACAAGATTGATATTATATACTTGGTTTTGTTGTTCCGAAGGTGTAACCAAACCTATTTCTGTTTCCGCTGCAATAAAGTTATAAAATTTTCAAGTACTACTTTATCCGTCATGTAATATTCCGTTCTGTTTACTTATAACGCTCCATGAAACTTTATGCATTCCCTTTGCGAGTGAGACATTAACGGACGTGGGGTGTTACACTTGGTATCAGAGTTGAAGGTTACCAGAACAGATAAAAGATTTTGAAAAACCGTTTTCAAAAGAATTTTTATAAAGAAGTATTTTAAAAAAAGAAAGACTTGTTTAAAAGAAGGAGTTTTCAAGAGAAAGGTTTATTATGAAAAACATAATCCCTAAAAAGCCATATATCTTTCTTTCGAATCTTTTCCTTTTTCCTTCTTGAGTCTCTTTCCCCGCGTGTAGATGTTTTTTTAAAGATATATAAGGACTTACGTGCGATGGGCGGAAAACCGTTTCATAGGACTGAGACGTTTGTCAAAGCTAGAATTGGCTTAAGGAAGTGGAAGACTCGTTTGTGATCTTTGAGATAGACGATGGAAGGAAGGTTCAGCTAGCTGCTTGGTCGATGAGGGAGTTTAGGCTAAGGAGCACAACCCAAGGATGAGGAATTTGTTGATATAGCTTCAATCCACGAAGAAGGTAAAGGAGGAAGTAGAAAGAATAATAAACCACATAACAAAAGAAGGTGTTTTATTTGAGGTAACGTGCCATGTAATTAAGGACTGTAGGAAGAAGAAGAAGTCTGGTTGTTTTCATTGCAGTGAGGCAGGACATCTGATTAAAGATTGCCCAAGGAGGCAAGGACAAGGGCAAGGGCAGAGGACAGCTTCATGCTCTCATGGCACCAGGACAGGAGAGAGATAGAAACGCTTTTGTTGAAAGTTTGGTTTTCCTTTTTGATCATCCCGTTCGAACTTTGTTTGACTCTTGCGCTTCGCAATCGTTTGTATCTACTTCGTTAGTTGAAACACTGCACTTAAATACTAGTCTAGTTATGGATCTCATTGTAGTATCAAGTCCTATTGATGGTTCGGCTCACTTATCTATGCTTTGTCGGGATTCGAGAGTGTCTATCTGGGGCGTTGGGTTTGAATGCAACGTCTACGTTCTTGGTTTCATGGGCTACGACTTGATTCTAGGAGGGGATTGGCTAACCAGGTATGGTGTCATCTTAGACTGTGAAAGGAGGATAGTTAGACTGTTAACTCGTTGTGGAAAGACCCTTGATATTTCTTGTGACCCTAGAGGTCCGGTGATGCTTAGCTGCCTAGAATCACGTGACACATCCATCGATGATTTGGAATCTGTTCGAGTAGTCCGTAAGTATGGTGACGTCTTTGATGAGGTTCGGGGTTTAACCCCAAGGCACGAGATAGACCTCCGTATATACTTAGTAGATAATGCAAAGCCAGTTGCATTACCAGGGCGCCACATGGCTTCGAGAGAGTGGAGGGAACTCAGTAAGCAAGTTGGGGAGCTACTTGAGGAAGGGTTCACAAGAAGAAGTATCATGAAATGGAGTGCTCCAGTTATTTTTGCTACGAAGGCTGATGATTCGCTTAAATTATGCGTTGACTATAGGGAGCTGAACAAGCTCACGAAGAAGAACAGGCACCCATTGCTGAGGATAGATGACTTGTTCGATCAGTTGATTGGCGCTTCGGTTTTCTTGTAGTTGGATTTAGCTATAGGATTTCGTCAGCCAAGGGTGACTGAGGATAGCATAGATAAGACTGCATTTAAGACTACTGACGGTTTCTTCGAATGGCTCGTCATCCCTTTTGGTTTAACGAACGCACCAGCATATTTCGTAGACTTGATGAGTAGGGTGTTTAGGGGGTTTCTAAACAAGTTTCTGGTAGTCTTCGTTGATGGTATTTTGATTTTCTCTAGAAGCGAGGAAGAGCATACCCTACGAGCGAATCAACTCAAAGCTAAGTTCTCCAAATGTCATTTTTGGAGGGAAGAAGTGAGGTTCTTAAAACACGTGGTCTCTAAGGAAGGGATAGTAGTGGATCCTGCAAAAGGTGGCGGCAATCCAAGATTGGAAGTTTCCTAGAAAAGAAACGGAAGTAAGAAGTTTTCTAGGGTTGGCAGGCTACTATAGGAAGCTCGTTAAGGACTTTGCGAAGATATTAGCCCCAGTTTTGACTTTGCTAGATGGGGGTAAACCGTTCACAGTATATACCGGCGCTTGTGGGACAAGGCTTGGAGCAGTTTTCAATGCAAAAGGAAGAGGCGACATGCAAAAGGCGATAGGTACGTAGTTATGTTTGAGCATCGCGTATCGTCCACAGACGGATGGACGGACAGAAATTGTGAATAGAATCCTTGAAGATCTTTTTGAGGTTATGTATCCTAGGTTTCGGAGGGACATGAGAAGAGAACCTTCCATTTGTGGAGTTCGCTTATAACAGCAGTTATTAAGCTAGTGTTAGGGTTTTTATGGACGACCATGTCGATCACCAACTTGTTGGTGGGAGTCTACGGATAAGATTTTGCTTGGACCCGAGATGATCAGAGAGAAACTTCATGGAAGATGGACTTGATTCGAAGATGAATGAAGACGACACAGGACCGACAAAAGTCAAACGCTGACTTGAGACGAACTGATCTTGAGTTCGATATTGGGGACATGGTTTTTATTAAAGTATCACCATTGAGGAACGTAGTTCACTTTGGGGAGTGTATTAGCATCAAGATTCGTAGGACTCTTTCCCATTACAGAGGGGATTGGACAGATGGCGAAAAAGTGAAGTTGCCGGAGAAGCTTAGTGGTGTTCATGACGTATTTCATATGTCGTATTTGCGGAAATGTTTACATGATACCGCGGAAGTAGCGGAGCCGAGCATGCATAGAGAAGTGGGAGTGGAGCGAAATGCCACGATTAGACGAGCTCCTACATGCATCCTTGGATCGGAGACCAAGAAGTTACGCAACAGAGAGGTCAAGTCGGTTAAAATCCAATGGGGAGATGATCAAGGAGATGCGACTTAGGAGACGGAAGACATGATACGTGTGTCGTACCCTATCCTTTTGTGAGGATATGTTCTTAACTTCTCCCTTTTCTACCACTTTGTTTATACTTGTTCTATCATTTAGTATGTCCTCTCGTTTACATCCTCGATATTTAGATAGGAAAATCATATGGTTGTAAACATGTGTTTGAGACATGTTATGTTTGGTGGATGCAAGTGTTTGCTAGTGGTTGCTTGTGGATGCATTTACACACACATTAGGCACTAGATCGGCTCAGTCACTTTCATATTGCATATGCATGTATGTATTTGTATATGGGTTGAAACTTGATGTGTTATCATATGGATGTTGCATTTGTATGATTGTACGGTTGTGCAGTCATATAGAAATGATATGTATCAATAGGGTTCTTTTGCATACATAATGGACGCATGACACTATCATGATTTGCATTAAGGAGGTCAACTGAATCAGTAGACCGCCTGATTTTGCATTATATAAGGACATATACACACATTATGCATATGATCATGAAAGCATTAGAAATCTTCTTAAGGACAATGGATGTCTGTGATTGAATGGTAAAGTAGATGGATGTTGGATGGTAAATTATATATTCTTCTTAACTTGGAGATTTCGGGGACAAAATCCTTTAAGGAATGGAGAATGTAACACCCCGTAATTTTAAACATTAAAATTAACAAGTTTAAGGACACTTAATTTTTAGAAGAAGAATTAGGTGAAACGGGTTACGCCATTGCATTTGTCTCGGAAATCTGCTTGAGATAGAGTCCGAGTTTGCATAAATCGGACTCCGTATGAAGAAGTTATGGAGGTTAGAAGATTTAAGTTTAAATCAGAATTAAATAAATAATTAATAAATCAAAATTCGAATTCAAACTAGCGAAAAGAAGTAGGCGGGAAAATTCCCACCAGAGGGTGTCGACCCCCCTCAAGAGGTATCGACACTAGTGTCGACATAGGCGTCGACCCCCCCCCCCCCCCCGTAGGGGTCGGCCCCTATTGACTGTTCTGGACAGTGACGATGTTTTGAGTCATAGGGCTACGTGGCGACTTCTGATTGGCCTGATGAAGCATTTTTTTGGACTAGATGGTCTGGATGGATCCTAGGTTGATCTAAAGGCTCAAATTAATTTTGTACTTCTATATAATCACATCAAATCTAAACCCTAAACCTCATAACCATATTCTATGAAGTCGACATGTCGTCCATCTCTAAGCTAACCTAGCCTCCACCTTACCTAATCAAATTCAGGATAAAAGAGAAAGATCAAAGCCTACATCAATGGATTAGCTTATCAACTTCAGAAATCAGATTCCAGATCTTCTCTTCTTTCTTAATCTTTGTGAGTTCATGTAGCTTTCACAAGATAATTAAACTAAAGTAATTATGATAAGTTGTAAATTGTGATCATATGATTATGCCTATAATGGATCTTATAAAATTTGCAAGTTGTCATCTTTTTTTTTTGATTCATAGCCTATGCTTTTCTGATCAATTCTATCAGTTCATGCATGTTCGTGCTTGTATATTTATGCCTATTTTGATACCATGACTCTCTTCCCTCTTCCTTTTTCCTTTTTCTTTTTATGAGTTAGGCTAACTTCGAGCCTAACATATTATGAGAAATTCGCGCACGTATAACGCTTGAATGATGGGGAAAAAGTTTGGGAAATGTTGAATAACATGTGATTTGTAAAAAAATCATAAATTGATGATGGCTATGGTTTGGGAAAAATTGTATATAATAAGCAAACATGAAACTTGACGTAAATGGGTTTGGGTGTAAACTTGTGATAATTTGGTAAGGTTGGTTATTTATCAGATTTGGAACATGTATATACCCAATTCCCAGCGTTTCAATCGCACGTATAACAAGGTCCAAAAATAAAATGGAGAGGAATAGAGGAGCACAAGAATTGACATAAGGAACAAAATAGGCATGTAAAGGTATACCCAACTCAAGAATCATGTTTCCAATAGACATGTTGTACATTAACAATAAGTATTGCTAAACTGAGCAAGTTACATCATAGGCACAAAGATTCGATAGAATTGAACATAAAAGAATCACCAAATTGGTGTACAACATGATAGGTTCCATTGAATCAATCACAACAGTCTCATAGGCCGAGGTAATTCAGATTAAAAAAGCATAAGCATGAATCAGAATTGATCATCTTACAATTAGGCATAGTTCTAGATTCGATTCATTACAAGTCATGATTCTAAGTAATTTTGGCATAACAAGTAAATGTGGCATATCTTGAATTGACCACACTTATGGATAATTTACATATAAATCTTGACTTGGAAAGTAAATATGTAAATTGGCTAAAAGATGAACGGCTAAGACACGAGGTTAGACTTGGTTTGCGGTATAAGACTGCCCGAAACCGCCCGGCATATCCAGCAACCGCAAACGGCAGCCTAATCTAAGAGGTCAAAGGCATAAATTAGATGCTTAGACACAAGGTTAAGTCTGGCTTGTGGTGGAAGTCTACCCGAAACCAGCCCGGCATATCCAACGGCCACAAGTGATCGACTTAATGTGAGAGGTCTGTGCATTAATAACTAATTAATACTGATTAAAGATGAATATGATACCTAAACAAGTTAGGTGGGTGGGGTTAAGTTAACATGAGTAAGAAGACAACTTAACCAATATTACATGAACAAAGTGGATAAGGTTAAGGCAAGCTTAACCAGTTATACATATGGACTTGATAAGTGGAAGGGTTAAGTAAATCTTGGGTAAGTGGGTAATATTAGTATATATAGACCCACAAACTTAACCGTTAAATAAACATGCGTGAATCAATGGAAAGGTTAAGTAACATATGAATAGGCGACACTTAACCAATTCAACATGTTAATTAAAACAAATGGATGGGGTTAGGTTATATTGAGAACACTTAACCGTTATATCATGTTGATTAGGAAACCTTAGTAACGGGGACCCATTTCAGCAGTAACCCACATAAATGTATCACGGTACCCTGAATTAGGCAGGGTGAGGCACGATTACTGGCCTGATTATAAGCGGTCAAAATTGCAGCGAGTGGTGCGTCAGTGTAGGTTCCGACGGAGTACGGGCGTGCACGTGCTCCGGAGTGTAAAAAGCAGGCACTGAGCATCAGTAGTCATACACTACGCATCTTGAATTGTGTCGGGTTGCCATCATAGGGATTGATACACCCCATGGTGGGACCAGCACAGGTATCTACAAACAGGCGGAGCCGAATGACATAAGTAATGAATACATACGATTTAATGAGCCGATCGATTAAGCGATAAAGGGGTAGTGTAGGGACATCTAGTATTTAGTATGGGCAAGTAGGCTGTCAAGGATTGTATGGGGTGGATACCTCTTACTAGATGTTACGCCTGAGGACTACCAATTACAAGATGGGGATCAATTTTCGATATGGGACTAGTAAGGGTGCGATGTAACTAGCATTGTTGCAGTGTAGTAATTATCCTATACTGATTAGAAGCGCAATCAATGTCTATCTTGTTCATCTTGCCTACTTTGTCATGGATGCTTATGTACAGTCAATTCTTACTTTCCGGTTTATGTTCTTATCCTATTACTTTAATGATTATATTGTTAAAGTTACTAGACTCACCAGACTTATGTCTGACCTAGTTTGTTTCGCCTCTTTTCTTCCATTTCCCCCTCCCCTTTTGGTTCTCAAGGAGGAAATACTCAAGCTTAGTTCAGATATCTCTTTCTTCCAGCTTGAAGTTAAAAGATGTATTACCTGGATTTTACTTAGCTTTTGGCCTTTTCTGTTAGGGATTATGGATTTAAAATTATGTACTCTGAAGGATTTTGTACAAGATTGATATTATGTACTTGGTTTTGTTGTTTTGAAGGTGTAACGAAACCTATTTCTGTTTCCGCTGCAATAAATTTATAAATTTTTTAAGTACTACTTTATCCGTCTTATAATATTCCGTTCTGTTTACTTATAACGCTCCACGAAACTTAATGCATTCACTTTGTGAGTGACACTAACGGACGTGGGGTGTTACAGTAACAATTATGGAATAATATCATTAATGATATTTATAGAATAACATCATTAATGATATTTATTCTATTTCTCATAATATGGCATACCATTTGTACATAATGCTCCAGTTATGGAATAATATCATTAATGATATTTATTCTATTTACTCATATTATGGCATGCAATATATGAAGAGATTGACTTAGATTATGTCAATCCTTATCACGCCCCCTCAAAACGGATGACCAAGATGAAAGATCGATTTTGCTAACCAATGTTGTGAAGAAGGTACGTGGTAGTGGCTTGGCGAGGGCATCCACAAGCAGGTCATTAGTGGAGATGTATTAATGCCTCAAATTTCCACTTTGCACATTTTCTCTGATAAAATGGTAATCCAATCTCAGATGCTTCATTTTAGACTGAAAAACAGGATTGGCACTCATATACGTAGATCCAGCATTATCACAATAAATAACTGATGCGAGAGTGAGGTTATGGCCAAGCTCCTTGAAAGAAATTTCCTACCCAAATAATTTCAATAGTAGCATTTTTGCCACTGCCTTATACTCGGTCTCGGTAGATGATCTAGCTCTTGTACGCTGCTTCTTTGACGTCTAGGATATAGGATTCTTACCAAATAGACTATATATGTTGTTGTTGAAATGTAGTCGTCTTTGTCACAGTCCTAATCCGCATCAGAATAAGCATGGAGAGTGAGAGGTGAATCTTTGTGTATAATTAAATTCATATTAGATGTACCACTTAGATACCGAAGAAGATGATGTAGAGATTGCATGTGTTCCTCAGTTGGACGCTGCATGTATTAAGCTAATTTGTTCACTGCGAATGCCACATCAGACCTTTTAAGACTTAAATATTGTAAACTTCCTATCAAAGTACGATACTCAGTAGGATCGTTGAGAAGATTTCCATGTATAGTTAATGGAGGATGAGCTGCTAACGGTGCTGCAACTGGTTTTATATCGTCCATATTAGCTTTGCACAAAATATCAGCAATATACCTCTTTTGACTCAAGAAAATACCTTTTGGATGAGGCATTACTTCCGCTCCCAGGAAGTAAGACAATTCTCCAAGGTCTTTGAGTGAGAAACGTGTTGCCAATTTTTTTATAAAAGCTTCCAATGCATGGGTTGCATTACTTGTAACAATAATATCATCCACATAAACCAATAGATAAATGATGTCACCATTTTTGTGCAATGTGAACAAGGATGAATCAGAGACCGTGTTCTTAAAGCCCAACTCAATTAAATATTGCCGTATTCTTTATACTAAGCTCTTGGAGCTTGTTTTAACCCATACAATGCCTTGTTTAATTTACATACATGTGTTGGATGTATAGGATCTGTGTAGTCAGGAGATTGTATGGTGTATACATCATCAGTGAGCGTGCCCTATAGAAAAGCATTGTTTATATCAAGTTGGCGCAATGACCAACCTTGACTAACCGCAAGTGAGAGCACAAGCTGAAATGTGGTGGGTTTAACTACGGGGTTAAAAGTTTTAGTGTAGTCAATGTGTAATGACCCACATTTTTCAGCGGTATGATAATTAATTTATTTAATTATTGAAATATGGGTTAGAATTCAAATGGTCGTTTAATTAGATAACTTGGAATATTTAATTAAAATAACAATTTAAAATATTTAACTCTAAAATAATCAGAATTGGCTGAAATGGCGATATGCTGTGAACTGGATCATTTGTGATATTTAATTCAGTTTAGAATTGAATTAGAATAACGAATATATTATATAAACGACAGTTGAACGTATAAATTATAATATAATTATAATCGAGCTGGAAATGGCGCGGCAGTTCGCTATTTGGCGATTTGAACTTCAACCGAATGTACAAGGTTCGTTTTAAACCGGTTTTCTGTGAAACAAGAAACGTACGGAGCTGGTGGAGTATATCTTTCTAGTGGAAGGGAAAAATCAGGATTTCGGCGTGTAGATTTTGAGATATGTCCAAATCAAATTTTAAAATAGTCGCTATAGAATCGTTTGTCAACCGTATCGGTTTATTCGATATAACTAGAGATCGGGTTTGAATTTAGACAAGGTTCTTTTGAGACGTAGTGATAATTTAAATTTCAGAATTTTATGGTAATTTTTAATTAATTAAATAAGCAACTTTTTATTTGGAGTATTTGGCACCCCGTATCAACATTTCGGGGTTTTCACAATATGAGTTAATCTACCGGTATTATTATATTTTTGGGATCGTGGCACCTTGCTCATCACAACGGTATTTTTATTTTGTTGTAGCGGTTCATAACAAACGATATTTTAAACAATCAGGTACCTTAAATAAATGAACCAGCCACTAAAACTATTCAAGCTTATGGAGCGCTAGAACTAAAGTTGTAGACTAACTTTCCTCAGGTTGTACACCACGCAGGAGGAAACAATTATATAGAACCATACACATATACTTCACTATTAAGAAATGTTCTCTATATAAACCATGGTGGACACATTTTCTACCACCTCTTTGTACCTTGGTGGACACAATTTCTACCACCTCTTTGTATCTTTGTTGGACACATTTTCTACCACCTCTTTGTATCTTTGCTGGACACATTTTCTACCACCTCTTTGTATCTCCTTCGTGTCTTCAAAGAACAACATGACTTCACCATATATATATATATATACGAACACACTGTGCTGCCTCTTTTCCTTCTTTGGTTGCTTCTCTCATGAATCGAAACAAAAGCAAGTTCTCTTTTTAAAATAATCTCAAACACCATCTTGCCGAAACTCCCAGAAGATGCAGACTGTTTTAGTAAACATGGTAGAGCAGATTTGTTTGGAGAAGGAATGAACAGCTTGTTGAGAATACAGGAGGGCGGTTTCTCTTTTATGAAGCTGGAGTGCATAATCATGAAGGGGGCGTTACTGCATGGGAAGGGTAGATATGCGGTGTTGTGTGTGTGGTTAAAGAAGACAAATGGGAAAAGAAGTGAAATACTGGGGTGCAAATTTCTTTTTGAAAGGAAGGTGTGAGTTTCGAATCGGCAAGAACAAGTAGTGTTGTTTTTTTAAAGGAGGGGACTGAGGTAGAAGTAATCGGTTTGGTGAAGACAAAAGTGGGAACCGGTCATGTGAAAGGTGAAGGACAATGTGTACTTGAGGGGGTTTGTAACGTGAGCTTGCATGTTTTTCATTGGGATGGTAGAGTAACGTGAGGCATTTCAGGGAGTGGTAACGCAACAATACTGTTGTGTGGTGTACGCACATGTGTGGTAGGGTGCAAGTGCTCCAAATGGTGATAGCCATTTGATACGAGTTGTGCAAACAGAAGCTTGCGGGAATAGTGAAGTATGGACGTTGATATAAAGAAGGGAGGATGGAGTTATGTTTGGGTGTGGTGAGCCGGTCTGGTGCGTGCTAATATACAACAGAAGTCGGGGCCACCTCGAAGTCCGGAAGGAGAAAACTGTGTTGAAAAATAAGAAATGGCATATACTGGTACTAAAAACTTGCATTTGAAAATGGAAAAAGAAAATGTGTGTAGAAGGCGGGCCGAGTATTAGGAAGATGCGGATGTGTAGAAGAGGTGAACGGTGAGACTATTTAGGCCAGACTAGAAAGGTAAAGCCTGATAATAATTTATAATTTAAGTTTTAATTTTTAATTAAATAAAACGCTAACTTGTTAAAGCGATATTTATCTCATACAAACTCAGTTTTTCGAACCGCTTATCACGTTGGGATCGTATGGACGGTAGCTACGCCATGGAACTGACTAGGGGTGAATCGAAGATCGTTACAATTTATAGTGAAATAAATTGTCCAATCTGAATTAACGACAATTATCGTTATTAACGATGATAGTCCAATGTGAGTAAAACTCACCAACTCTGAACAGTTCTATTTTTATAACGTATATTTAGAACTGATAAATGATGACTGATTGCTGTGTGTTAACTGTTGGTTGAGTTGTTTGTGTATTGATTGAAATAACAGATAACGATATATATATAAATCGTTAATCGAATATTGATTATGTTTAATAGAATATTTTATATTCGTGTGTTTAACATCTGTGATGTAGGGAAACAGGTTGGAGGGGTCCAACTGGACTACTCAATATTTATAATACTGTTCTGTTCATTTATTGTGATATATGATGTGTTATATAATCTGTTATGGATTATGTGTGTTAGAATGATATTGATCCTTGTTATTCGATATTTTAAATATCATAAAAAGACCCTGGGATGTATAAAGGAATATTTCAATGTATATTGAAATAAAGGAACTTTATAAAATCAATCGATTTTATAAAAGGATATATTTTGAAAATGAAGTATTTATAAAATCATAGGATTTTATAAAGGAGAACATTTATTTAGAAAATAAATAGGAGTTTATAAAGGAGGGTATTTATTTACAAGACAAATAGAATATCATAAGGAAATATTTATTGGGAAAATAAACAGGATAAAGATAAAAGAAATATTTATAAAACGAATAGAGTTTTATAAAAGGAATATTTATTTGATAAGACAAATAGAATAAAAATGGAATATTTATTTAGAAAATAAATAGAAGTATAAGAGGATTATTTATTTAGAAAATAAATAGACAAATATAGGAAGAGAAATATTTGTAAAACATTTAGAAATAAAGGTTATAAAAGGAATTATTTATTTATGAATTAAATAGAGTTATAAAAGGGAACTTTAAATAAGATTTAAGTGTTAGATACTTAATGGATTATATAAAGGAATTAATCGAGTTAGAGTTAATCGATTAGAGTTAATTGAATATAAAGTTATTCGAAATAGAGTAAATCAAATAAAGTTAAGCAAAATTAGAAACTGACTAGAGATTAGTAAATTGAATGGTTTTCTAAGTGTCTATCTGATGTTGATTTCGGCCTTCGGGGTTTATACTTAGAGAATTGTTCTCCTACTAGTTTACAGTCAGGGACTGATAGCTGTGAAATGATAGTGATATGTAAATAAACAATGGAAATGTTTTCCAGTGTTAATAACATATATTTTCTAAACATAGAAAATAAGGAACATATGAATATATACAAATATATATATATATATATATATATGATTGATGATTTATTTGATAGAATTTCCATCTGGAAATAATATCGTTGTTTGCACACGTATTTTTCTTTGATAGTTAACTCACCGACTATCGAAATTTTTGACCATTTTAACGTTGTTAATATGGAGAGACCGGTTGGATTATTATCCAAAGAACCACTCTGTATTGGCATAAGCGTTGCAAATCATATATGCCAAAGATAATTGAAGACGGAGTAAAGTGCAAGGGCTATTTATAAGTCTTAGATAACAGTGCCTAAGATGGATGTACTGAATAGTGCGTTCGGTTCATCCTGTTCCTGGATGACTTGTATGGATGAATGTCTGACAAAGTATTTCCAGAAAGGTCACGTACATTGATTTCTTCAACCGTACCAAGAGTTGAAGCGGAGAAGGAAACTTCTTTAGCTAACACATAATGTACTGTTGTAGACGTCAATTAGTGATTTTCGATGGATCTGACAATGTGGCATTTGAAGTGAATTTGATGTGATGATAAGGCGTAACCTCAATCCTCATCAACCGGTAAATGACAGAAATCGGGCAGGTAGCATGGCTATGTAGGTCGCACCTATTAGGGTGCATAATCACCTGATCTAGAGTTTCATTTACTTCAAAAAAATCTATTGCTGATGCTGTCCCATTCGGGAAACGGTTGTCGATCCCAACCGTTGGTGATAAACATTTGATACACTTAAGCGAAATGAGTGGTCGGTCATGAGTGGCCGGGTTGCAAGATGTTCTTGTTGAACCCATTGTATTCCTCTCTAGAGGTACACTAGCAAAAGGTGGTTCCATACCTTGTCATAGTTGGAAATCCATTACCCAGTACGTGCTTGCGGTTTTGATTGTATACTATATATATAGAACGTGAGATGAAAGCGTTTCTACTAGATGATTATTATATTGTGGTTGATAGACATTATTATAATATCAAAAGGTTTTTGATATAAAGATATTTTAGATTCTCATAAGTTAAAAACCCGTTCCGTTATACGGCGTGGTCTTATGAGATATCGTTTACTTGTTCGAACTGTTTTTAACTGTTTTACTCACACCAGTCCCATGATTGACCCGGAGTTTATTTTGTTTTGTTTTCCCTAAACTCTTGGGTGCCCAATTTCGTACGGGCAGTCAAATAGTCAGGATTTACAGATACTTAAAGAGCTGGAGCAGGAGGCTTCATGATTATATAGCTATTATTATTCCGCTGTGTTGTAAGTGTTGTACTTTGACAATGATGTATATTCAAGTATAGATGTATATTTCAAAGTTATGTTATATATATTATATGTTATTCGTTCCGCTGTGAGGTTTGTGACTCTGATGTTGTGTTCTTCTTCTTCTTCTTTTATTCTAAGTTTCTATCTTATCTTTCCTCACCCTCTAATTTCTTTCATTAACCATCCAGTATTTTCGACTCTTGATGTTCGATATGTTGTATATTGGATAATCAAGGTCGCAAATTTTCGGGTCGTTACAGTTGGTACCAGAGCTTAAGTTAAGTGAATTATCTTGGCTTTGTGGCGTGACTCGGTAGAGATAGGGTTGGTAATACCCTAGATTCAGATTTAGTGTATATATATGAGAACGTATTTGTTATTCAATATAAAATGGTTTTATATTGTGGAGATTTATTGATTGAGTGGCTTATGAATTTCTGGTCGATCGGTTTGATCCACTGTATCGGTAGGAGTTGGTAAACACTTGAATACGATGAACCGTCATGGTATGTTCTGATAAAAAGGGTAAATGAAATAATTTTACCCAAATTATATTTTGATATAAAGGATTTATATCAGAGTGATTATAATATATTGGATATATTGGTTGTTATTATAATCGAGTAAGATTATAGTGGAGATGGTTATATATATATAACCAAATAAAATTCGTTTAAGTATTACGAAGTGAATTAAATCTAAAATTTTAATCAGAATTGAAAGTACAACCTTGGAAAATTTGGAAAGATGTTTGTAATTTGATTTGGATTAAAAATAAGGAAAATTTAAGATCTTGGGAGATTTTAAATTGTTTTGCAAGCAATGTGAATTATATTTTGAAATAAATTTCAAATGGAAGTATTTAAAAGTGGTTTTGAAAGTGATATTGTATGGAACTCACTGTGATCGCTGGGAAATAACTCTGATGATGATAGCCGCATCATAAGTGTTCATTTTCGAGTTGCTAAGTGACGGATTACTACCAAAGATTTTTTTTTTGAATTGTTTTGTGGCAAGCAAGTTGTTTTGATTCAAAAAGGGATAGTTAATTTTTGAAAAGCTTCGCTGTTTAAAATTCCTAGGAGTGATAGTTTAATTTAAAAACAAATCTAAATAAAAACTTGTGAAGACAAATTGAGGATAAAATAAAGTCAGTTAAGTGGTAACTGAAATTGAATAAGAATGATATCGAGACAAATTGAATTTGTGAGATTCGAACTTGAAGTGTAATTTGATAATCAAGTTAAGAATTTGGAATCGAGAATGAAACTCGAGTTTAAAACGGTATTTGGCTTGGATATAAACAAATGGTTGTGTTGGAGATAAAACCGATTGGAGTTTGATTTGGATGACATTGGTATATGCTGAATTAGCAGCAGATGTAAAAGATATAATTATACGCCTGACAAAAAGGTACCAGTTTATATTATATATGGGTTTGAGATTTTGATGAGCCGAATTGGCAAGTCGCTTGGCTGTTTGATTTTCTTTTGGTTTTGAGAAGGCCCAGAGAGGCGAGTTGTAGTTGTACCGATTGAGCCGTACAAAGGAGGTGCTGGCGAAATTTTTCGAAAAGTGAAGGCATTAGAAAATTTTTAGGATTTTTGAAAATTTTCGTTGATAAGAATTAATTAATAATATTTAATTGAAATTAGATCGGTTCAGTTGAAACGGGAGTTAAGAAGTGAACAAATAAGTTCTAACCGGTCGATAGGATTTGTTATCTACCTTAGCAATTTCGAGGACGAAATTATTTTAAGTAGGGAAGAATGTAATGACCCGCATTTTTCAGCGATTTAATAATTAATTTATTTAATTATTGAAATAGTGGGTTAGAATCTAAATGGTCATTTAATTAAATAACTTGGAATATTTAATTAAAATAATAATTTAAAATATTTAACTCTGAAATAATCAGAATTGGCTGAAATGGCGTTATGGTGTGAACTGGATCATCTGTGATATTTAATTCAGTTTAGAACTGAATTAGAATAACGAATATATTATATAAACGACAGTTGAACGTATAAATTATAATATAATTATAATCGAGCTGGAAATGGCGCGGCAGTTCGTTATTTGGCGATTTGAACTTCAACTGAATGTACAGGGTTCGTTTTAAATCGGATTTCTGTGAAACAAGAAACGTACGGAGCTGGTGGAGTATATCTTTCTAGTGGAAGAGAAAAATCAGGATTTCGTCGTGTAGATTTTGAAATATGTCCAAATCAAATTTTAAAATAGTCGCTATAGAATCGTTTATCGACTGTATTGGTTTATTCGATATAACTAGAGATCGGGTTTGAATTTAGACAAGGTTCTTTTGAGACGTAGTGATAATTTAATTTTTAGAATTTTATGGTAATTTTTAATTAATTAAATAAGCAACTTTTTATTTGGAGTATTTGGCACCCTATATCAACATTTCGGGGTTTTCACAATATGAGTTAATCTACCGATATTGTTATATTTTTGGGATCGTGGCACCTTGCTCATCACAACGGTATTTTTATTTTTGTCGTAGCGGTTCATAACAAATGATATTTTAAACAATCAGGAACCCTAAATAAATGAACCGGCCATTAAAACTATTCAAGCTTATGGAGCGCTAGAACTAAAGTTGTAGACTAACTTTCCTCAGGTTGTACACCACGGAGGAGGAAACAAATATACAAAACCATACACATATACTTCACTATTAAGAAATGTTCTCTATATAAACCTTGGTGGACACATTTTCTACCACCTCTTTGTACCTTGCTGGACACAATTTCTACCACCTCTTTGTATCTTTGCTGGACACATTTTCTACCACCTCTTTGTATCTTTGTTGGACACATTTCCCACCACCTCTTTGTATCTCCTTCGTGTCTTCAAAGAACAACATGACTTCACCATATATATATACGAACACACTGTGCTGCCTCCTCTTTTCCTTCTTTGGTTGCTTCTCTCATGAATCAAAACAAACGCAAGTTCTCTTTTTAAAATAATCTCAAACACCATCTTGCCGAAACTCCCAGAAGACGCGGACTGTTTTAGTAAACATGGTAGAGCAGATTTGTTTGGAGAAGGAATGAACAGCTTGTTGAGAATACATGAGGGCGGTTTCTCTTTTATGAAGCTGGAGTGGATGATCATGAAGGGGGCGTTACTGCATGGGAAGGGTAGATATGCGGTGCTGTGTGTGTGGTTAAAGAAGACAAACGGGAAAAGAAGGGAAATACTGGGGTGCGAATTTCTTTTTGAAAGGAAGGTGTGAGTTTCGAATAGGCAAGAACAAGTAGTGTTTTTTTTAAAGGAGGGGACTGAGGTAGAAGTAATCGATTTGGTGAAGACAAAAGTGGGAACCGGTCATGTGAAAGGTGAAGGACACTTTGTACTTGAGGGGGTCTGTAACGTAAGCTGGCATGTTTTTCACTGGGATGGTGGAGTAACGTGAGGCATTTCAGGGAGTGGTAACGCAACAATACTGTTGTGTGGTGTACGCACATGTGTGGTAGGGGGCAAGTGGTCCAAATGGTGATAGCCATTTGATACGAGTTGTGCAAACAGAAGCTTGCGGGAACAGGGAAGTATGGACGTTGATATAAAGAAGGGAGGATGGAGTTATGTTTGGGTGTGGTGAGCCGGTCTGGTGCGTGCTAATATACAGCAGAAGTCGGAGCCACCTCGAAGTCCGGAAGGAGAAAACTGTGTTGGAAAATTAGAAATGGCATATACTGGTACTAAAAACTTGCATTTGAAAATGGAAGAAGACAATGTGTGTAGAAGGCGGGCCGGGTATTGGGAAGATGCGGGTGTGTAGAAGAGGTGAACGGTGAGACTATTTGGGCCAGACTAGAAAGGTAAAGCCCGATAATAATTTATAATTTAAGTTTTAATTTTTAATTAAATAAAATGCTAACTTGTTAAAGCGATATTTATCTCATACTAAATCAGTTTTTCGAATCGCTTGTCACGTTGGGATCGTATGGACGGTAGCTACGCCATGGAACTGACTAGGAGTGAATCGAAGCTCGTTACAATTTATAGTGAAATAAATTGTCCAATCTGAATCAACGACAATTATCGTTATTAACGATGATAGTCCAATGTGAGTAAATTTCACCAACTTTGAACAGTTCTATTTTTATAACGTATATTTAGAACTGATAAATGATGACTGATTGCTGTGTGTTAAATGTTGGTTGAGTTGTTTGTGTATTGATTGAAATAATAGATAACGATACATATATAAATTGTTAATCGAATATTGATTCTGCTTAATAGAATATTTTATATTCGAGTGTTTAACATCTGTGATGCAGGGAACAGGTTGGAGGGGTCCAACTGGACTCCTCAATATTTATAATACTGTTTTGTTCATGTATTGTGATATACGATGTGTTATATAATCTGTTATGGATTATGTGTGTTAGAATGATATTGATCCTTGTTATTCGATATTTTAAATATCATAAAAAGACCCTGGGATGTAAAAAGGAATATTTCAATGTATATTGAAATAATGGAACTTTATAAAATCAATCGATTTTATAAAAGGATATATTTTGAAAATGAAGTATTTATAAAATCATAGGATTTTATAAAGGAGAACATTTATTTAGAAAATAAATAGGAGTTTATAAATTAGGGTATTTATTTATAAGACAAATAGAATATCATAAGGAAATATTTATTGGGAAAATAAACAGGATAAAGATAAAGGAAATATTTATAAAACGAATAGAGTTTTATAAAAGGAATATTTATTTGATAAGACAAATAGAATAAAATGGAATATTTATTTAGAAAATAAATAGAAGTATAAGAGGATTATTTATTTAAAAAATAAATAGACAAATATAGGAAGAGAAATATTTGTAAAACATTTACAAATAAAGGTTATAAAAGGAATTATTTATTTATGAATTAAATTGAGTTATAAAAGGGAACTTTAAATAAGATTTAAGTGTTAGATACTTAATGGATTATATAAAGGAATTAATCGAGTTAGAGTTAATCGATTAGAGTTAATTGAATATAAAGTTATTCGAAATAGAGTGAATCAAATAAAGTTAAGCAAAATTAGAAAATGACTAGAGATTAGTAAATTGAATGGTTTTCTAAGTGTCTATCTGATGTTGGTTTCGGCCTTCGGGGTTTATACTTAGAGAATTGTTCTCCTACTAGTTTATAGTCAGGGACTGATAGTTGTGAAATGATAGTGATATGTAAATAAACAATGGAAATGTTTTCCAGTGTTAATAACATATATTTTCTAAACATAGAAAATAAGGAACATATGAATATATATATATATATATATATGATTGATGATTGATTTGATAGAATTTCCATCTGGAAATTATATCGTTGTTTGCACACGTATTTTTCTTTGATAGTTAACTCACCGACTATCGAAATTTTTGACCATTTTAACGTTGTTAATATGGAGAGACCAGTTGGATTATTATCAAAAGAATCACTCTGTATTGGCATAAGCGTTGCGAATCATATATGACAAAGATAATTGAAGACGGAGTAAAGTGCAAGGGCTATTGTACAAGTCTTAGATAACAGTGCCTAAGATAGATGTACTGAATAGTGCCTTCGGTTCATCCTGTTCCTGGATGACTTGTATGGATGAATGTCTGACAGAGTATTTCTAGAAAGGTCACGTACATTGATTTCTTCAACCGTACCAAGAGTGGAAGCGGAGAAGGAAACTTCTTTAGCTAACACGTAATGTACTGTTGTAAATGTCAATTAGTGATTTTCGATGGATCTGACAATGTGGCATTCGAAGTGAATCTGATGTGATGATAAAGCGTAACCTCAAGCCTCATCAACCGGTAAATGACAGAAATCTGGCAGGTAGCATGGCTATGTAGGTCGCACCTATTAGGGTGTATAATCACCTGATCAAGAGTTTCATTCACTTCAAAAAAATCTATTGTTGATGCTGTCCCATTCGGGAAACGGTTGCTGATCCCAACCGTTGGTGATATACATTCGATACACTCAAGCGAAATGAGTGGTCGGTCATGTGTGGCCGGGTTGCAAGATGTTCTTGTTGAACCCAGTGTATTCCTCTCTAGAGGTACACTAGCAAAAGGTGTTTCCATACCTTGTCATAGTTGGAAATCCATTATCCAATACGTGCTTGCGGTTTTGATTGTATACTATATATGTAGAACGTGAGATGAAAGCGTTTCTGCTAGATGATTATTATATTGTGGTTGATAGACATTATTATAATATCAAAAGGTTTTTGATATAAAGATATTTTAGATTCTCATAAGGGAAAAACCCGTTCCGTTATACGGCGTGGTCTTATGAGATATCGTTTACTTGTTCGAACTGTTTTAAACTGTTTTACTCACACCAGACCCATGACTGACCCGGAGTTTATTTTGTTTTGTTTTTTCCCTAAACTCTTGGGTGCCCAATTTTGTACGGGCAGTCAAGTAGTCGGGATTTACAGATACTTGAAGAGCTGAAGCAAGAGCCTTCATGATTATATAGCTATTATTATTCCGCTGTGTTGTAAGTGCTGTACTTTGACAACGATGTATATTCAAGTACAGATGTATATTTCAAAGTTATGTAACATATATTATATGTTATTCGTTCCGCTGTGAGGTTCGTGTTACTCTGATGTTGTGTTCTTCTTCTTCTTCTATTCTAAGTTTCTATCTTATCTTTCCTCACCCTCTAATTTCTTTCATTAACCATCTGGTATTTTCGACTCTTGATGTTCGATATGTGTTGTATATCGGATAATCAAGGTCGCAAATTTTCGGGTCGTTACACAATGTCAGCTCTCTGATTAAAACCTCTTGCAACATAGCGAGCCTTGAACTGAATAATGTTACCATCCTTATTCTTTTTAATTCAAAAAATCCATTTGCATCCCACTACATTTTGTGACATAGATGAAGGTACAAGATTCCAAGTTATATTTTTCACCAGTGCATTAATCTCTTCATCCATAGCTTTACGCCAAACGGGGCTTTTTAATGCTTGGATGATATTTTTTGGGATCTCCATTTCATGGACCTCCGCATTTAAATTCATTTTACTGATTGGTTTTCTAATGCCATGTTGAAGTCTTGTGGTCATTTGAGGAGAATGTACATGATTGTTGGGTGTTGAATTTGTTGATATGGATATATCGAGGTTTGACTGAGATGAAGTAGAGGAAATCTCAGCAGTGGTATTACGAGGCTGAGATGAGTTTGTTGCAGACATAGGAGATGAAAGTGGTGAAGTGGGGAATGAGGTAGGAGGTATGCTGGATGGTGAGTTAGTTTGCAATGAATGAGAGGAGGAAGACTGAGTATTTGATATTATAGATAATGTGAGAGGTGCCCATTGTTTCACTAGGTCAAACAAGGAGGAAGTTGAATTTTTAAGTTTAGAAAAAGGAAAAATGTTCTCTTTGAAGTGAACATGACGAGAAACGTAAACACGATTAGTGTTTAATTTGAGACAATAATAGGCACTTTGAGTAGGTGAATAACCAACAAAAATACATGGTTGAGATTTGAGTTCAAGTTTGTGAGAATTGCAGAGTTTAAGCCATGGGTAGCAAAGACACCCAAAACTTCGAAGCTTGGAATATTTAGGATGTTGGCCGAATAATTTAAAGTAGGGTGACACATTGTTTAGAGTCAGCGGGGAAGTCGATTAATCAAGTAAACAGCTGTTGAGCAAGCATTTGTCCAATATTCAAGGGGCATTTTAGCATGAGTTAAGAGAGATAGAAATGTCTCAACAATGTGTCGATGTCGTCGCTCTGAATCACCATTGTGTTGAGGGTGTAGGGTGGAGTTGTGAGATGCGAAATTCCATCGATGGGCAGGTGTTACGTAGGCTTTCATACTCACCACCATTGTCCAAGTAGAGAGTTTTGAGAGGCAGTTGAAAGTATTTTTCAACTAGAGCTTTATAGCGAATGAATATATGTTTTGTATCTGATTTTCGTTTCAAATTATACAACCAAGTGTATTTAGAAAAATGATCAATGAAAATAAGATAATATTTAAAGCCATCATGAGAGTAAATTGGTGATGTCCAAAGATCAAAATAAACATACTCAAGTGGGGCAGTAGACACAATAGAGGAAGTAGAAAAAGGAAGTTTAGGACTTTTATTGTAAGCACATGAATTACAATCTAAAGTGGAGATACTAGGAACAATAAGTTTATTTTTGGAAAAATTTTGCCTAAAAACATTACGAGATGGATGCCCTAAATGATGATGCCAATCAAGTGAACTAGTTGTGCCTGCGTAGACTGTAAGGGTTGTGGATTTGAGCTGATAAATGCATGTTGCAACCAGCCCTTGGAATAGGGATTCCCCCGTTCTGAGATCCTTCATATGAAAAGAGGTGGAAGAAAAGACAATTGAGATATTGTTATCATTACAAAGTTGAGAAACATAAATTATATTTTTGAACATGGCAGGAATAACTAAGACATTGTTTAGTTTGAGTGATGATAAAGAACAAGAACCGACGTGTGTGATTTTAAGGCCTTTGCCATCATCGATGATCAACTCTTCGGTTCCATCATAAGTAGCTTGGAGGGATAAATTGTTCAAATTTGTCATGACGTGGTGGGAAGCACCATTATCGACAAGCCATGTTGAAGAGGATGAAGAGGCAGAGGGATTTATGATGTTTGCTTGACGTTTTGGTGTGAATAAGTTTGACGGAGGTTGAAAATTTGAAGAAGGAGGAATGACATTAGGAAACGTTTGCTTAAATAAAGGACAATGAGCAATCACATGTCCTTGTTCTCGGCACCAATGACATTTGGCTAGAAAAATGTAGGGCTTTGTGGGATCACTTCCATTAAGAATCTGATAGGATGAAGTTTCTTTAATAAGAGGCATTAAAGAAGAGAAAGCTGAACTGTTTTGGATCAAGGCTCTGATACCATGATGAAGAGTTGAAGAGAAGAATACTTTTCCATTCATGAACCACAAATATATAAAGTTACATGATACATGCAGTCATATGCACTGCAACAATCATGGAATAATATCATTAATGATATTTATGGAATATTATCATTAATGATATTTATTCTATTTCTCATATTACGGCATACCATTTATACAAAATGCTCCAGTTGTGGAATAATATCATTAATGATATTTAATAATATCATTAATGATATTTATTCTATTTACTCATATTATGTCATGCCATATACGCAGAGATTGACTTAGATTATGTTAATCCTTATCACTTTAGTCACCAATAATTCCATGTTTGTTTTCTGATAACTTCCTTGCTACAATTAAGACATATAGGACCATATTAATGCATAAAGGTCCAATTGAAATTTAAACAAAAGGGCATTTGGTCGAGCAGAGGCGATAAGAGCATGGGGATTGAATTGAAATGGGGGCGTTATCCTTTTATTTTTCTAAGCAATGATCTATAAACGGGGTTCCAAAACCCATTGTGGACGCAAAACTTATGAAATTACATTAATGCAAAGCATTGAAAGGTGTTTATATACATCTAGCTGACCTGTAATATTCCTACATCAGCAAGTGCTTCTTTTAACTAATGCCACGTGATCATTTCAATCCAGTATGTACTTTTAGCTCAGCAAATATAAAAGTATATAGAAATATGTGAATACTGGTGCAACCATATACTTCATGCAAAGTAAACGAAAGGAAAATGAAGAATTTATCTCCTTCTGTATACAGCTGCGATAGGTGGAAAGGGAGATATACTGCTGCTTTTGTAAATATAGAAGATCTGATACTGCTAAAGAAGGACAACACTGTAAATCAACACTAACTAGTAATTAGCACCTCAAAAAGCTTTAAATATATGCTTTTTGTTGTTCAACTATTTTGATGATTCAACGTTGAATCAATCATCCTACCAAACGCTTTAAAAACGGCTTAATACATTAAGCGTTTTCAATTCAGCTTTGAAAAAGTGCTTTTTGAAGAAAACAAACAGTGGTTTCTAAATATATAATGCACTCAAGCACTTCATCAAACAACTAAATATGTATATTAGGAAACATGTTGCCATTATATTTCTATACATGGTAAATTTTATTGGACACACAATAACAATGAACAAGAATAATTATCTAACACATTCAGATGCGTAAATTGATAACAAAGACAAGGAAAAGGGTGAGAATTTATCAGTTCAAACAGATAAACTGGAAAGGTCAAACAGTTTAATTGGATCGGTTTCATTAGTTAATTAATTAATTTTGATTTTCTGCTTTCGTATTTATTTACTTTTGCGATCGGATTTGGACCATTTGGTTTAACCAATAAATGACATTAAAGCTGGTACTTAGATTGTCTTAAAATAATATAGTTATCAATGAAAATATTTTTATTTTCTTTGATTTCATGATATTAAGCGTAATAAAGGAGGAGTTCGTCTCCATAAAGTATATGACATCATCATATATTTAGATGAATATGGACCCAGTCAACTGTTTCAGCCCCATGTTATGCTATCAGCTGAACACTCTAATAATATAAATACCATTAAATAAACCAATATTCTAGACTTGTTTGGTTTCAGTTTTGAAGAATATCGATTTGTTCGGTATGATTTTCATTTGTTGAATGGTTTTTCCTCATTAATTATCTTTTTTGATTTCAAAATAAACCTACTATTTGCATAACCTTAAAAGAAGAGCAGAAGTATTTTTTACAATATAAAAACAAACATATTACCATAGTTATGTTTAAGGAAATTGTCAAAAGGTTATCAAGGAGAACAAAAGATAAGGGGAAATCAAAAGGAAAGTTATAATTTATAAAGGCAAAACAGATAATACATGGTTATTACATCATATAAAAACAATGTATTGCTAACGACACCTCGTTTTCTTCTACCTAATACCACTACTAAAAAATTCAATAAAATTTTATATACCATTCTTCTTGATATCAAACATTTTAAGGGACTGCCAAATACATCATTTTTATTTTTATTTTGCACCGCGAACAACCACCGATCGACACCGCTTTCCACGATGATCGATCATCGAACAACAGCAATTCGGTGCTTGATGACCATGGAAAAAGGTCTTGGTTGGTGGTAGTTCACCATGCAAAACGATTTTGCATGGTGGCTGATTGTCGTGTGAAATATCTTTGGTATTAGGAAATACATAAAGTTTGTTGTATTTATTATTTTTATCTATGGTATTAAGAAATGGTATTAGGAAGAGGAAACCTCGGTATCCTTATAAGCAATACATTAAAAATATTAGTCATCTTTTCATTTCTGCACTCACATTTTCTCCTTTATTTTCTTTTATTATTTATTTCGAGATCCTATCATTACGCGATCCTAAAACCACCACCCTTGAAGTCCATTGTCGTCCCCGAAATCTGCCTCTAGCTGTCTCAAACACTACTCATCGCAAACTTCATTGTTTACTCATTTCATTTCAAATTATTAAATAATCTAATTGTACACTTTATTTTTTTAAAAAAAAAATCACTCTTTCAAAATATTATAATATTCTATATATCATTCAAGACCCCATCATCTTATTTTGAAGGGGCGAGATGGATGTTGAAACAGAGACTGAGACAAAGATAAAGATGGAAACTTCAATGATGATTCCAACATACTGTTTTTCAGAATTCCATGATTTACAATTAAAGAATTAGCATTTAAGGTTTGAGAGAAAGAGTTTGAGATATTTTTACCATAGAAAAAGGAAGAAACATAGATTACATAATGGATAAATTGGTAATTCTGAATTTTATAAAGGTAAAATAATCTTGATTCTCCACTTAACAAGGAATTTCCCAGAAAAAAGTTAAATATTTCATCCTTTTATCCAAACTGATAATCCCTTCAACATTTCCCCTTTTTTAGTTTTACTAATATGGATGCATCCAAGAACGACAATATTTTATATCATTGTTTTCAACTTCATGAAAAACTACTTTGTTAAACTAACGTCAAAGTTCAAAAATAGATAATGCCTGAAGTAGAATGAATTGTCAATATTGCTAACTTTTTACCGAATAAATAAAAATAAAAAATTCAACTGAATATCAAATAAAATGCAATAATATACACAATTCCCATCTTTTACTGAATTGCCTTGAATGATTAAGCTATTTGATTTTTATAAGTTCTTTGGTTTACTGAGTTCAATCAAATAGTTTAACCAGTTCAGTAAAAAGATTAAATAGTTCAATTGGTTCAGTGATATAAAGGCATTATTTTACTGAATTTAACTGAACATCAAATAAAATGTAATAACATACCTAATTTCCATCTTTTACTAAATGCCTTGAATGATTATTTTTATCAGTTATTTAATTTACCGAATTTAATCAAATAGTTCAATCGGTTCAGTAACAAATCAAATAGTTTAATCGGTTCAGTGATACAAAGGCATTGTTTGATTAAGTCATTTGTTTATTAACATAAAAATCAAATAATTCAACTGAATCCAGCTTTTCAACACTTTCAGTAATACATATAGCATAAAAAATCATTAATATTACAGTAACAAACATGAATTTGAATTTTTATCATGTTTATTTGCATAAAGCATGTCATGTAATAGGCTTGCATTGTGGAACTGTACGATTCAATAAAAGCAACAAAAATTGCACAAAAGATGTGACTATGAACGTTCAATCACTTATACTATTTATGCGCATACGACATGTCACTTAAATTATGTGATGCAAGACATTTTAGAAAAAGTAAGCAAATTCAAAATTTTCTAGTAGTTTATAAATAGTGTAAAAGAAAATCAAAAGCCATCAAAATTGCATAAAATGAATAACTTCGAATGTGATCTACCAATGAACAAAAAAGAAAAATAAAAAAAGTTTTGAGTCATGGTCTAAAAAAAACATAGAAACCTGTTTTATTTAAGTAAAAATACGAAATCGCAATACACTTCCCGATGTACCAATTCTGGCATTGTTCTTAGCAGTAAAAGTTCTACAAAATTGGCTGGCTTGAATGGTTCTTTTCAACCTTAAACAAGATCTTTATTAGATGCGCCTGGATTTTGTTTTCTTTCTTTTTTCTCTTACATTATCAGATGAGGGGGTGACAGAAAAAATCAAATCAATTTCATATCTACATTATTGGTATGTGCACATAATCAAAAGAATTATCATGTTATTAACATTGATGTCCTCCTAAAATTTTACCGCAATGGTTCTAGATTGTAGCTCAAGTATAGTTAATAGCGGTTGTAATTGTTGTTTCTATGAATATTACTTAACAATTGTGGCAACAACTTAAACAGTTTTGTGATTAAACAGTTGACCTAACAGTCTATACCAAGTTTCAATATCAATGATACTAAATCTGTTACCTGCGCAATTTCCTTGCTTGATAGTAATACCCAAATCAGCACTCAACTCGACCAGACCAGAATCTGAACCAACCGAATAAAACCTAAAAAAAAATTATGAGCAATTTGATTAGCAAAACTGAAATCGCTAGTAGTGACACAAGAATCAAGGCAGTACGAAGATGAAAAACAAAATGTTTTTCAACGAAGAATACCAGGGCAGTACCAATTAGGGAGTAATCATTTAAAGAAGAAAATCAAAAACTAAAAAATCGAAGATAGATGAAATTTACGGATAAAAGAGACGAGAGGGAAAAACAAGAAAATCTACCGCGTAAATTTTGGAAGCAGAAAATTTTCGATGAATTAGGGGTAATCAGAATAATTTGGGAAAATCGAAGGAGTGAGGCGGTAAGGGAAAAAAGTTGGGGAAATCAGAATAGTATGAGTGACAAGTGAGAAAATTTATCATCCTAATGAAATGTAAGCCTTTTGGGGAAGCTTGGCCACGTATTTACAATCGCATCGTGTTAAATTATATTAATTTAGGTTTTAAACTAACTTTCAACAGCAATTAGCAATAAACACCGTCCTTAATTGCGGTTAAAAGTGAATTTTGTTGTAGTGCTGGTTGGTAGCAATTGCCGCAGGGGTAGACACATGGTTCACATTCAAATCAACCACGAGATCAATCCCATTCATTCCATTACCCAATTCCTGACCAAGTATACCCGTTCTCAGACCATTATCAGCAATATTGTCAAACCTGCCTGGTAAAGGCCAAACAGAGGTTTGAGCAAGCAAAGGAGTCAAATGTTCAAAATTGTTTGCTAACAAATTTTTATTGTTGGCATTGGAATTCGAATCCAATCGCCAATAAGATGAACCATTTTGGATGGGACGCTGCCTCCTAAAACCCGACGATATGACCAGTCAGGCCGAACGCCATCAGTGGGGGGCGTTGCCCCGGACCTTCATCTAGGGACGTTGCCATCTCTTTAGACTCTTCCTTTGTATGGGATAATATTTGACCCAAAAAAAATCAGTATATTACACAACAAAACAAATAATTAATTAGCTACAACTCAATTAAATAAAAAAACACAAACTAAAATACTCTGTTTAAATGCTCAGATTAAAACCGCATACGTTTATTCGTTTAACTTCTACTTACATTTAAATCTCTCTTTCGTTACACGTAAATGCACCCTTAGTTTAAGCTTTAAGTGAGATCTTTCATTTCAATATCCTCATCGGTTCACTCATGAAAGTCTTAGGCAGTGTTTGGTTTACGTTTTTCAGTTTTTAGTTTTTGTCCACATTAAAATGCGAAAGATGCATTTATAATGTCAAAATCAGTCGTTTTTGAAAACAAAGTTAATACGCAAAATAGAAAACAACTTTAATTGTTTTCCTTATTTTGAGAATTAACACAAGAAAGGGAGATGATATATCATTCTGTTGTTCTCTCCTTTACGTGGTCCCCTCCATCACCATTTCACTCACTCGGTCATCTCTTAACTTTTCTTATGTTTTGCTATTGATGTTGAAAACTCAAAACGTATTTTGAACCAAACACTACCTTACCGTCTCATTTGAGAATAGAAATTTGTATTTAGGCACTGATTTGACATTAGTCAATGCTTAAGGCCTCATAAGCATCAACTTCTAATTTAATGTCATATTTGCTTGCCTTAGGCTCCGCATGTTATTTTCTATCGGTTTTGACTGGTATTATACAACTCTGTATTTCAGGTGTTATCATAAGACTTGTTTGAAAGTTTTAATTCACATCGTTAGTCGTCGGTTTTAAAACTGATGTAAACCGATGCAATATAATTTTAGGGTTAATCTTCAACCCATCAAATCGGGATATTTTTTAAAGTTATAATTTTTACTCCAATTATTGATGTACTAGTTATATTGTAAAATTATTCTTTGAAAAACCAAAAACTAATTATAGAGATATAAATGTCATGTTACTTTAATTGAAAACTCATAAAATTGGTATATTCTAAACTCTAAGCATGCATTGATCGATTATAACAATACGTCATGTAAACCAAATAAAAATTGATAGGATCATTAACGATCAAAACCAATACTCTCAAAATCTCTAATAAACGTTATTAAAAAAAAAAAAATCACGTGGACCCTTATGCTCATCCAAACCTTCAAATTTCAGTTTTGATTGGTTATTTAATACTAAATCCAAGTACCAATTTTTACCCGAAATACATGAATTATTAAAATTGCATAACTTTGCTTAACCTTTATTAAGTCAACTAAAACCATTAATTAATATAGAGTTCGTGTTTTTATGATCACGAGGGAGCTCTCTCTTCCTGTTATCATGTAGCTGGATCGATTCTCCTGAACCCCAATAATCCTTAGAGTAAATGAGATTCCAATGCAACGCCTTTTGGCACTTTGAAAAGAGTTGTTCTGTGTAGAGCACATTATGATAAAGGTTGTAAGCTATGTTCGGAAGAGATTTATTGTTTATAGTTGGCCTTTATGGTAGGATCCATCGGGAATTCCCAAAAGACAGATGGTTTACCCAATGACAGATGTTAGTCGTTCAAATTCGAAATACGAAAAAAAAATATTTTTTGATGTATAGGTAGGCCCGATTTCAGAACAAGTCGGGTCAGCCAGTTGTCTAAGGCAACCCCGAAGCAGGGGCAACATGAGAAGGGTTGGTGTGGTTGATGGTGAACACAGTTTATCATTTACAAAAATATAATGGATGCTCTATGTAAAAATGCAGTTGTGGTGCGCTGGTTGTGTATGAGATTTGACATTGGTTCGGTCAGCCGGCTCAGTTGACAAAGAGATTGTAAATTCACTTATTTTTCCTTAGCATGGTGAAAATGGTTTACCTTTCCTACCTTATGTGCCCTTCTGATTTGGTTAGAACTACACATGAATAAATCTTCAGAAAAGCCATCTTTTTCCGTTCATGTATAAGAATCGAACCGTTTTTATCGTAAAACGAAAAATAATTCACCAGTGAAGAGGTGAAAATGTTACCACCGTAAAAACCGCGTGTTTGTTTTCGAACTATCTTTGGGTAAAAAAGATGAAAAAGGTAACATGAATTTCTGAACATCCTGTACTAAATTTTATTGGCACTATGATATGTTGAAGCGTAAAAGTGACAGAAAGCAAACAAATAATTAACATATACATACTTGAGGAAGCAAACAACAAAAAAAGGGGGAATCTTTAGCATAAAGAAATGGGCGAATTTTGCAAAACAAATGAATTAAAACAACCATTCTCTGCCCAAACACCATTATTGTATTTGTACCTGTTTGTTGCAACAATCACTGCACCACGTTACTCTTGAATTAGGTATCTTCTTCGGTACATTAAACTATTTTTTCCAGTACATATAAACGTAATATTCAATGGCCCCTAAATTAATTTTTCTCCATACCTTAATTCACAGTTTGTTTTACATAATATAAGTTTATTATGAACTGTAAAATGTCTAAAAGAAAATTTGACTGAATGTAATGTTTTTATCGTTCGAAATTTCGACGTCATTGATATGTTATTAGACTTTATGGGTGTGCTAATTCCTACTTATTATAATACATTAAGCACAACAGGCCCAAAAATCATGATCTCGGATCCCTATGCTAATAAATCAAGGTTTTCTTTAGCATAAATCGCATCAAAAGGGTTTTAAGTTTGTCCTCTATCAAACTCTCCTAAAGAAGTTTGCATGCTTTACTGCGTAAAGATGTAGTGAGACGATAAAGGCTATGGAAAAAACGTACTTTATGCTTTATACTTTAAAAGATTGTTTGATTAGTGTTATATATATATATGGATGAAGTAGCCCCTAAATGTCAGACTCCTATTTGCATTCGAAATATAGCGACGTATTGAAATATGTTGGTGGAACATACACATACATACACACACGACCGTGCACGCACACTAAGGAAGGTAATTGGAAAGAAGATGAATCAAAATAATTCTATGTGCATATTGTTTTCATGCACACGTTGCGCCAAGCCATCAAGGTATATTTTATGAAGCTGCATTTAATTTTTGAAAAACAATCTTAGTAGATAAGGATGCCTCTGTGCTCAAATGCTGCATAGTTCCAAATTACTATATATCCGTAAGGTAGCAACTTAATTAGGAGTTCGAATCAACAATTAATTACAGAACTATTAGTTTGTAATAAATATAAAAACACACAGTGTTTTAATTCAATCGTATAATATTCTGAAAGGCAAAGCACAACACACTAACACAGTGTATAGAAAAAGCACACAGTATGTGGTTGCGTACTACGCTTAAAATACGGAAATAGTATGTGAAAAATAAATCCGCAATTAACTGATGGGAAGGAGGAGATATCAGATACGGGTCAAATCATGCGTGTTTCCCTCCAATTTACTTCACCGCCTTTTGCTATTTTTACATTTTACACTAACCCGCTCATTTTACAAATTATAAAACTATTACTTATTATAAAAATTAAATATAATTTCAAGGAAAAAAAAAAAAAGTTGTACAAAATTCATAACAAATTCAGGCCAAAAAAATGAAGAAGATGTTAGGTTTATTATTCCAAATGTTTGCTTCACATAACCCAACAGAATATACATAAGAGAGGTCGTATAATCAGCCCCAGCTAGCTCTAATTAGGTTAAACCAACTACCTTAAATTACAATAACAAAATACCGACAAATTAGGAAATTCGGATCCTCTTCTGCACCGCCGAGCTCTTCCCGTCGACTTTAACGAAAACAGAGGTCAGATCACGCGGAACGGAGCAGAAAAGAGCGGTGCTGTCCGACTCTTTTGCCTTGCGCTTCGCCGCCCTGGGCTTTTTGGGTGCGGGCGGGCAGGTGAGCTGAGGTTTCAGTACGCAGCCGTCGGATTTAGGCGTGATGCAGCCTTCTTCGCTGGTTTGTTTTGGTTTCGTTTTTATTTGCGGTAAACTGGAGAAATCGGCGAATATGAGGGACAGAGATGCCATTTTGGATGGCGGTTGGGGGAGAAAGGGGGATGTCGAGAGGTAGAAGAAAGCTGAATCAGAGGGAGGAGGAAAATGGTTTTTATATTTGGAATGTTTTTGTCTTTTAACTAAATCCTTTGCCTTTTCTGTTTTAACCTTTGCGTTAGGTATGGAGTTGGATTAACTTTAGATGCGCTTTGCATTCATGAGAAATGCATAGTTAGCTCGTACATTTATTTTTTCTGCCACGGAAGATTGAACCTACATTTGGCATACTCAATTAGGGTTTTGTACTGCAGTGGTCCGGGATAGAAGGTGAAGATTCTCCTTGCAATGTATTTTTCCTCAGCATCAATTTTCCCTTAACTTATGTAGTTATCGGTTACTCATAGTCATATCATATAGGCATGGTTCGCACAAGAAAGTGTAACGTTAGCACGTTAGCGGTGTGTTCACGTCAGACGCGTAACACCTTCTCGAATGTTATACCACGGTCAAAATGAATGCTGGAAAATGGATCATTGGCGTACGACACATCGGACGCGAGTCAACGGTCCATTTTCCAAACCGTTCACTACTTTCCCCTATATAATCCACAATTTCTCCCCATTTCAGCACAGCCTGCCACCACCCCTTCCCTCTTCTATTTTCCATCTTTTGCGACGAACGAAGCTGCAAAACAGTTCATTTTTTTCTTTTTTACCTTTGTGTTTAATTTTCTTAGTTCTCTAATATATGATTTTTTGGAATTTTTCTGTGTTTTTTTGAAATTTCTGTTTTCTAGTATGTATTTCAATTCTGGTTCTGCTACTTTACAGCCTTTTGCCAATTAGACAAAGGAATGGAAGGCAACTTTCATCGATACGTGCACTGAGTTTTTAGAAGAGCGAACATGTGGCGCTAGCAGCTTTTATGTGACGGTCGTGGTGGCTTTGAATGACCGTTTTGATTCGGATTATACAGAAATCTAGATTAAAAACAAGTGGGATAATTTGAAACGGTCATTTCGTGATTGTGTTAGACTGCTGCGAATACCAGGCGGAAAATGAGATCCAGTGAATGATAGGTTGGACGTTACTAACGAGTCGTGGGCTAGCGGCCCAGTCAGAGCATATAGTCGATTCAGAAGAAATGCATCGATGAAGTTTCGAGAGCAAAACATAATTTTTGGCGGTTGTTTGGGTACGCCTACTTGCCTATATCCCATCCTGTACCACACCTCCACATCCACCAGCTGCTTCTTTCACCGCTGCTGACGTTGATTATTATTTCGATTGGATGACTACTGACAACCCGCCTCAGCTCAAACCTCTAGGTGCAGACACACCGAGCGTTGCAGTACGAACCGCTCTTTTGTGGCCCCACACCCTGTGTAGTTTATGCCCCGCTATTACCCCGTCATATCCCCGCTATATCGTGTTGCGGGTTTCTACCGCTACGCTATTTCCAAATAGCCTTTCCGCTTTAAGTCGCGCTATATTCCGATATTCTAGATATATTCCATTATTTCAGCTATATTTCACTATATCTTTTGTGAGAGAAATGAATTAAAAATACATTTAAGCATTATAAAATTATTTTTAAATATTTTTTTGACATATATTTTTCAGAATACAATATACTATAATATTCTATTAAATTTAGTCACGCTAAATATAAATTTACACTTATTTACATATATTTGCTTATGCTTTTATTTAAAACGAAGAACGTACTAATAAAAATTAAGTTAAATAATAATTTTTCATTTATTTTTCATTTATATATTTGTAACAGCATTAAATACGAGTTTAGTATGATATTTTAGACTCATCCGTTATATCCTGCTATTTCCTCGCTTTATCCACGCTACAACTTTTTACACCTCCACTGCATTAGATCCGCTGAACGCTTTAACTGCATAGCCCACACCTTCAGGACGTTATTTCTCGTTGCTACAATATTGTTCGAGTTGTGTCAGATGTCGAGTAACGGGAAATTATGATGATTTTCCGCAATGACCCGCGGAATCTGAGGATTGCCGACGTACTTGACGACAATGATGTACGAGCGTTTATTTTAGCAGAGTTGAGGAGATTGGATCATCGTCGTAAATATATATATAAATACACCATGCAAATACCACGTTCAAATACCCCGTTCGTAGCAAAAAACGCATTCCCCGTTTACAAACGTGCCACGCTCAAATGGCCCGTTACCGTTCGTCAAAAACACACCCATTATTAATTTAATAGTGATATTGCATAATACTAATATCTAGGAAACATTGCTACTGGGGTTGTTATGGTGATGGTGACTGGTTACTGTTACCATTTGGCGAATACCGTTACCGTACCATTTTTATTAGTAAGCCAGAATTGGTTACCATTACCGATCGACTGGTTTACCAAAGATTGATACACTGATAATCCTGTAAACATTACACTGGTAATGGTAAATTACCGTTTGTCCATCAGTTTTTATTATTTTGACATGTTTTCTTCACACAGTGCATATTTATTATACTATATGTATGTTAGTTTATAAAAAAATCATAAACGAGAACGAAAATAAGTGTATTTGAAATTATTTTACCTGATTATTGAACTAAATATAATCATTTACTTGATTCTAAATGCATGTAATAAAGCATATCAAATGAATAAATATATATTTTAAATTAACTGATAAAAGTATTATTACTACTGGTATTGAAGAAATGTTACCGATAATTTACCGTTACCATACCGTTTTAATTGGTATACCGATTCCAATCAAAAATGGTTACCGATCGACTGATAATAGTATGGTAATGGTAAATTTAACCATAACAGTCCTAATTGCTACATATGTACACATACACAACACTTCCATTTCACGGAAAATTGATGATGATTTTAATACGAGTAGTCAGTACTTTTAAGTTTTACCTACTTAATTATATTTCTAGCATCTGTTCACATCAAGAGTTCAAAAGTATCAGCGTTACCACCACATTCTGAAAAGAATTGTAATGGAATGACTATAATGAGAATTCTTATATCATTTCGATCCTTTTGATAGCGATTAGCAGACAACCACCAGTTTGATGAGACCAAATATCAAGGATAATTCAAAAGTTAACAAGCAGATCGATGGATTCAACTAAAAACAATGGGAAAATAGCTGGTACATATGCAACAAAAACAACTGAAAAATGATCTTCTGCATTGTCTACAATCATCATGCATGTCAGAATCATTTTTCGCCTTCCTTCTCCACACAATAGTCAACTAAAAAAATCATGTTTCTACTTCATTTTCATTTTTCTTTCTTATTTACTGCAAGATTTAAGCCATGCAATCATACATTGGGTGTTGATCTATTTTTGAATTAATATTTTGGCGCTTTCACTCAAGAATCAAATCTAGATTTGTATCTAGTTGTCTACTTTGGATCATATAAGTGAAGAAATTGGGTCTGAAAACCCTACTTGAAAAAATTACCTACAATTTCAAAATGATTTTCTTGCTTGAATTGATGGTTCTAAAGAAGTGGGTAAGATTTGGAAGATCCTATGCAACGATGGTTGGACGGGATGCAGGAAATCTCTCCCACCTAAAGTAAGCAACTAACCCGAGTCTTTTGCTTAATAATGACAAGGAGAGAATTCAACAAGATGGTTAGCGACTTAAACCAAAAGCTGAAAGCTTACCAGAAGGGTCTTATGGATAAGATAGATGTAGTGTTAAATCTTCAAAACAAAATTGCAAATGGAGGTACAATAGAGCATTTTGTCGCTAAAGAACAGAAGAATTCCTCTGCTTCCATCTAAAAAGGGAGGAATCAAATACAAAGGACAGGAGCAGCAGGAATAAAAATATAACTGAAGGAAATATAACTATGCCTTCGTTAGGAATCGCCTTTGAACAGAACCATATCCAGGATTAGACAATGTTAGGGGTTTTTGGTAGTCTTCTTGTTAGTTATCGAGATGGATTTAAATCTTAGGAATAGAAACAATTGATTAAATATTGACGTTAATAGAATAAATACTAGGGCTAGAGTTCCAGCTCCCGTGGTATGACAAAATGTAGTCCCGTAAGGTAAGAGTGGTTCTCACGAAAAATTAAGGACCTTCACTTTAATCGGCAAGCCGAGGCAGTCTGCAGAGTCAAACACTCAGTGTAACTCTTGACAGTCGACTTACAAAATATCGCGCCAGCGAAGATTATATCACTAATATGATTAAGAAGTCGATGGAGGAAAGTAAAGGCAAAAAGGATGATAATTAGGGGAAAGCACCAAGCCAGACTCCCTTCACTGAAGAGATCCTGATGGAATACTACCCCAACAGTTCACATTGCCACGCTCGTCGTATAATAAAACTACTGAATCTAAGCTGTATTTGTATATGTATGAGTGGCACATGGATGAAACTACAATAACAAAGTCGATTGCAAATGTTTCCCGACCTTCCGTAGAAGGAGTAACATCAATGTTGTTCATTAGGCTTGGATCAAGATCTATATCAAAGTTTGATGAGTTAGAAAATAAATCCTTGAAGTAGTTCTAGCACCACTGTTCGCAACCGTAGGATATTATGTCTTTATCCAGATTATCTCAAGGACTCTAGGAGACTTTGAAAGGGTACTTGAATTTCTTTAATACAGTTGTGGGAGAATTTAGTAACCCGAAGGAAGATATGGACTTTATGGCTTCGGTTCGAGTTATTCTTATGGGCATAGACTTTGATAGATTGATTAAGACAAAGCAACCCACTACTTTGGAGGAATTTCATAGAAAGGAAAATAAGTTTTTGAGGTTAGAAAAAACAAGCTTGACTGAAAATAAACCTGGTCATGAGCAGCAGGAATCAATAAGATCCTGGACGCTTCCGCAAAGGCGCAGTTTTCATAACAGTTGGTATCAGAGCTCAGATCACCGCATAACTTGGAGTGTTTGTTGAATTGAAAAAAAATAAAAAAAAATTGATTTTTTGATGTCGGAGATGACGACGTTGTCGAAAATGGCTATTTTGAATGGGAGGAATTGGGGTATATGGAAGCCGAAGATGGAGGACGTTCTATATCTCAATGATTTGCATGATCCCATTGATGGAAATGGGGAGAAGCCCTCGAATATGGATGAGGGAAAGTGGAAGAAAATGGACAAAAAGGCGATTGCGTTGATTCGCCAATATTTGGATGATTCTGTGTTCCACCATGTGGCTAGTTGTGAATCCGCAAAGGCATTGTGGGACAAATTAGTATCGCTGTATGAGTCAAAGAGTGCTACAAGCAAGGCTTTTCTGGTTCGAAAGTTGGTGCAACTTCGATTGGATGAGGAGAAGTCTGTTGCAGAGCATTTGAACGAGTTTCAAGATGTCATCAATCAATTGGCAAACATGAAGGTCAATTTTGATGATGAGTTGCAGGCTCTTTTGTTGATGAGTTCTCTTTCGGAAAGCTGGGAGACTTTGGTTGTTTCATTGAGTAATTCCAATGCTAATGGAACTATCTCTTTGGAAACGGTTCGAAGCAGTCTTTTGAATGAGGACCTAAGGAGAAAATGGTCGGAGTTGAAATCGGTTCAAACTGAGGCGATGGTAGCAAGGGACTCGGGTAAAGATACAAGGAAGAAGAAAGGTGCTATCTTTTGTCATTATTGTGGTAAGAAAGGCCACAAGCGCAATGATTGCTATTCATATATACGAGATATGAAGAAGAAGAAGGCGCAAGGTGATAATAATAGTGATTTGGCACAAGCAGGCCTTGTTGAAGGTATTGAAAGCGATTCTTCATGTGATGTCCTACTTAGTGTTGTGGAGCCTTGGAAGATGGATTCAGGAGCCAGTTTTCACATATGTCGAGATGTGAAAAGTTTTTCTTCGTATGAGAAGAGTGTTGGCATGATAAAGACGACCAATGGAGTAGAGCTACCAATTTGTGGAGTTGGAGCTGTTAGGTTTCGGATGCATGATGGAGTGGAGAGAGAAGTTGCCTGTAACACCCCACCTCCGCCAGGGTAACTCTTGCAAGCACTCTAGCTTTGGAGGGGTGTTTAGACAAGGTAAACACGTATGCAGATATCACAAGACAGAACATATAAGTAAAACAGAGTAGTAAAGCAGCGGATAAAACTTGCATTTCCAAAACCACAGTTAAGTTACAATAAAGTACTTAGTCATTATTTTCCAACAAACAAAGTCTAGATAAAAGCATAAACTGTAAAACTGAAATACAGAAAGTACTATCCCCAAAGTGAAGTGATAAACCATAGCTAGCTCAATGTCCAAACCCGTACATGAGCAAATCCAGTAAGCAAGCTAGAAAGATCCAAGCTAAGTTACAATGTTCCCACCCTGAGAACCTGAAGGGGGGGGGGGGGACGGAAGAAAAGAGACGAAAGAAAACAGGTCAGTCAAAAAGACTGGTAAGCCCTACTACTATCTGTCTATGAACTAGTAAAGTTAACTGGCATGAGAAGCTGAGATGAACATAAGGATAACAACATACTGGCATGATGATTAACTAACAAGATAGATAAAGGTGTCATCGCATAATTAAGGTTAAGTTTTGCACCACGGGTGTACTAGCATTCTAACATGTCAAGTAAAAACAAGAATTGATCCCTTGGCCCAAGCTTGGCCCAACATCATGAGATGACCTAAATCAAGGTCCAACTACTCGGTCTAGTCGATCGGCTCCCTATAAGCCTAACTCGTCAAGTGTCGGTGTCATGCGGCTTAATCATGTAATATAGTTGACTGTGCAGGGTCCACCCTAGGGTGTATCAGGCCCTATGGTGTAACCCTCTGACGCCATACCATGATGCACAGTCCAAACCTACCGTTGCCTGTGTTCAACTCCGGACTTGATGTGCACGACCATGGTCCGCCTGAACAACCGGGGCATCATTCAGCCGTCTCTTTTGGTCTCTTACAATCAGCCCAGTAATCGTGCCCCACCCTAGCCTAGTCCTTGGGTCTTATGATACTACCTAGAAGGTTACTGCTGAAAAGGACCACGCAACTAGGGTTTCTTAACGGGTTAAATGTGGTTAACCCGATCCAAACGTGGATTAAATCGGTTAAGAGTACCCAAGGCTCCAGACTTAACCTCGATTAACCCATCAAGCCCAAATTGATTAAGTATTAAGTGGACCATGACTTAACCCTAATCAGGAGGCATTAATTAACTTAATGCGCTTTAACCTCTCACATTAGACTTTGTTGTGGTTACTAGTTAAGCCGGGCGGGTCCGGGTAGCTTTACACCACAACTAGGTCTAACCTCGGGTTCGAGCACAACATGACCAACTTCTCACATTGGGTCATATTGTTTGTAGCCACTAGTTAAGCCGGGCGGATCCGGGTAGATTTATGCTACAAACTCAACCCAACCTCGAGTTGGCCACACTCATATTTTCTAAGTGTCATGTCCATTATGTTTCCAAAACATAATTACAAGTTAACATATCACGTCATGTTACAAAAATCATGTTCATGTCATTATGTTACCCAACCCCAACGTAATCCCATCGTTTACATAATCGCAACAACGCATAAAGGATAAAATAAGGAACTTGGCATAACTATGACATAAAGGTGTTGAAGCCACAAGTTTAACATGGTGGCATATGAAATATACATATGTTCATATACTTGCATATTGCATTATTAGGCTTCAAAAGCATGCATAAAACCAAACTTAGCATATGAGTGATACATGGTGATAAATAACATGTAGAAGTTGCTAGAAGTTCGCATTTTGCCTCACATGCAAGTTATCATAAGGGATATGATAACTTTCATGTTGCCAAAATGCAACCTTTAATTTAAAGCTTGGAGCTTTATGCTCAAAACCTCAAGTTTAACTTGCATAACATGATAACATGATCAACCCAAACTTGCATAACATAGCAACATGTGTCATACATAATGATTAAACCAACTTGCATAATGATCATACAAACTTGCATATAATGATCAACCAAACTTACCTATAATGATCAACCAAACTTGCATATAATGACCAACCAAACTTGCATATAATGATCAACCAAACTTGCATATAATGATCAACCCCAAACTTGCATCATTCATTTAACTTTAGAGTTCAAAGAAAGAAAGTAGAAAAGGGCTTACAATGCTATGAAGACACAAATAAATATTTATTATAAAGATTGAGACGAAGCCCTTATGCAAGCACCAAAAACCCAAATATGCAAGCTCCAAATGAAAACCCTTGAGCCAATTCAATAAAAACCCTTGCTTTGAAATAGAAATGTTGCAACTTGACTTGAATGCAAGCTAAGAACACTCATACAAGTTTGAAAACACTTGTATGAACTCAAAATCTCTCATAGAAATTAACTTAGAAATTTTAGCATGAGAGTGGAGGTCATGAGAGGAACAAATTTGACATAGTTTAGTTGTAGGATTGAATAATGGTGATTTTGGCTAGATTTGGGGTCTTTTTATAGAGGATTAGGATTGTATTAGCCATAGGATTAACCCTAGATTCAATCCAAGCCATCAAAGCATGTCTTGGGGAAGAAGTCAAGTGTAGGAACCATCTAGGGCCTTTAGATTAAAGCTGAACCATGAGAACCATGAGAACCATTCAAATGCAAAATCTGCATTTGAGCGAATCGGTCTACGGGTTGACAGCCAAACACCCTGGATTAACCCCTAGTCGACCCAGCGAGCTCGGGTCGACCTCAAAAATCGGCCGGTTCGGTTATTCCCCTCTCCCAATTCGCTGTTTTGAACATTTTTGCATATTTATTTATTTAATTTTCAATTATATATATATATATATATATATATATATATATATCAATATATATATATTTCTCTGCGCAACCCATTTCACTTAATTAAGTATACTTTAATTTGTGAATTTTTCGTGAAACTTCGCGAGGCCATATCTTGGTCATACGGACTCCGATTTTCGAAAACTCGGACTCTATTTCGCGTATTTTTCCGAGACGAACGCAATGGAACAGCCCGTTTACCTTGATTTAGATTTTACAGTTTAATTCTGCCTCCATTTATGTTATAACATGTTATTCAAAAATACGGGTTGTTACATTCTCCCCTCCTTAAAGGATTTCGTCCCCGAAATCTCCAAGTTAGGAAGAACGTATCCTACCATCCATCATCCATCTACTCAAAACATCATCCACGAGCAATCATTGTCCTTAAAAGGTTCTAAATGCTGTATGATTATATGCAAAGGTGTGTGTATATGTACTTATCTAATGCGAAAATCAGGAGGTTACTGATTCAGTAAACCCCCTTAATGCAAAATATGTTAGTGAAATGAGTCCATATGTATGCAAATTCCTAACATAATTTATAATCTCTACATGAGTGCACATAACATTCATCCATATGCAACATCCACGTGATAGCATAGCAAGTTTTCATCCATGAATAAGCATAAACACTCATGCATATGCGGTATGAAAGTGTGTGAGCCATCTTAGTGCCTAACGTGTATTATGCATCCACGAGTATCCACTTGCAAACACTTGCAACCACTTGCAAACATCAAACATAACATGTTTCAAATACATGATTCAACCAAGGGTTTCTACCTAAGGTTCTCATGACAAGATTTATGAAACAAGATAAACTAGATAAGCATGGATAGCAAAGGGAAGATATACCAATCTAGGAAAAGAGATCGAGAATGTACCCTCAAAAAGAAATGGATAAAGCCCACGCATCTTCTCCTCGGTTTCCCAAGTTGCATCTTCGTCGGCTTCACCCCACTGAACTTTCACCAATTTGACTTCTCGATTCCTTAGTTTCTTGATCTCTGTTCCTAAGATACGGATCAAAGCTTTTCTCAAGGTTGCTTCTTTCTCTACCTCAATGTCTTCAAGAATGCTTGGTTCAACCACCTCAGCGGACTCATGCAGGCACTTTCGGAGATGCGAGACATGAAAGACATTACGCACTCCGGCTAGCTTTTTGGGCAATTCCACCTTATAGGCCATCTTTTCAATTCTCTCTACGATAGGGAAGGGTCCTATGAACCTTGGTGCCAACTTCCCAACTGCTCCAAAACATACCACATTACGCAAAGGAGAAACCTTCACGAAAACCATGTCTCCCACTTCGAATTCCAAATCTGCCCTTCGCTTGTCAGCATAGGATTTCTGTCTATCTTGGGACGCTTTCATCCTTCTTCTCACCAATTCAACTTTCTCGGATGTGTCCCGTATCATATCGGGCCCAAGTATAAGTCTATCTGTTGTCTCCCACCAACAAGATGGTGACCTACACGGCCTTCCATATAAAGCTTCAAATGGTGCCATCCCTATGCTGGCTTGATAGCTATTATTATAAGCAAATTCTACAAGAGGAAGGTGGTCTTCCCAAGTACCACCGAAGTCGAGAACACAAAACCTCAAAAGATCTTCTAGCACTCTATTCACCCTTTCGGTTTGGCCATCCGTCCGGGGGTGATAGGCTGTACTAAGATTCAATCGCGTACCCATTGCTTCTTGCAAACTGTTCCAGAACTAGCTAGTGAAAATTGGGTCACGATCGCTAACTATGCTAGAAGGAACTCCATGCAGCCGCACTATCTTTTGAAGATAAACAGATGCTAGCCGTGATACGGTCCTCTTGCTTTTCACCGGAATAAAATGGGCTCTCTTTGTAAATCTATCAATTATTACCCATATCCCATAAAGCCCAAATAGTTTGGTGGCGAACTTCTTCACCCCAACCATATACCACAAATAGGCTAGCCATACTCCTTAGGGGGTTTGTAACAGAACTAAGATTGAGGATAGGACTGAGAGGATATACTTAAAAGGTAGCATGCGGGTAAGCTCTACGGAACAATAGGGATCAAGGATATACTCTTAGAAAGAGATTAAATGCGCGTATCTAGACTTCAATCTTCGAAGCCGCATTTTCTTGTGCTTAATCCCATCGTGCCCTGACCGTCTTTTATCTTCGCAATTCCGTAGTTCTTAATTCTTGTTCCCAAAATATGAGTTAGAACTCATTTCACCGTTGCTTCTCGTTCCACTTCCACTTATTCTTTGCCTAAAATACTTGGCTTAAACATAACTGCGTGCTCATGGTTCATGCAAGCTTTCCAAGATTCGTTAGTGAATCTTGGATCTCATTTACATACTATACGGTATCCCACGCAGAAAACTATCTCTTGAAAACAGTGCCAATCCACGTTGCCAAACTGGAGCTGAGGTAAGGGCTCTCTTGAGCCTTTGAAAAGCAAGCTCACACTCCAAGTCCCATGCACAGACTAAGTTCTTCTTCGTCAACTTAGTAAGAGGGGTTGAAATCTTAGCGAAGTCCCTGATGAACTTCCTATAGTAGCCCGCCAAACCGAGAAAGCTTCTTACTTCGGTTGCACTCCTAGGAGTCTTCCACAACCACTTTCGCGGGATCCACCGCTATGCCTTGCTTAGAAACTATATGTCCAAGAAACCGAACTTCCCTTCTCCAGAAATGACATTTGGTGAACTTGGCTTTCAACTGATGCGCTCTAAGCGTATTTATCACTTCCTTGAGATGCCTAGCATGCTCTTCCTCATCCTTTGAGAAGATCAGAATATCATCCACGAAGACAACAACAAACTTGTTAAGGAACTCCCTGAACACCCTACTCATCAAATCTACGAAGTAGGCGGGTGCATTAGTCAAACCGAATGGCATGACAAGCCATTCAAAGAATCCATCTGGAGTCCTAAACGCAGTTTTATCAATGCTATCCTCAGCCACTCTAAGCTGATGGAATCCGGTGGCTAGATCGAGCTGAGAGAAAACAGAAGCACCTACAAGCTGGTCAAAGAGATCATCAATTCTCGGTAACGGGTGCCTATTCTTCTTTATCAGCTTGTTCAACTCTCGATAATCAACACATAGACGAAGCAAACCATCCGCCTTAGTAGCGAATACCACCGGAGCACCCCATTCAGAAATGCTTCGCCTAATAAAATTCTTCTCAAGCAACTCCTCGATTTGCTTACTGAGCTCCCTCCTTTCACGAGGGGCCATGTGCCTAACGGGCAATGATACTGGCTTGGCATTATCAACTAGATAAATGCGGAAATCTATCTCTCGTTTAGGGGGTAACCCCTTAACTTCTTCAAAGACATCGGGATAGTCTCGGACCACCCTTACAGATTGCAGATCATCGATGGACGAGTCGAGAGATTCAAAATAACATAACATGACGGGACCTCTAGGGTTACAAGAAATTTCTAGGGTGTTACCGAGGCGAGTCATGAGCCTCTCCACCCTATGCTCACAATCGAGGATGGCTCCATAACTGGACAACCAATCCATGCCCAAGACCAACCCATATCCCGTGACCCCGAGAACATAAGCACTACACGTGAATTCTACGGCCAAGATAGAAATTTTCAAATCCGCACAAATCATAGACAGATGGGCGGAACCCCCAATTGGATTTGAAACACAAACGGGATCCTCAACTAAGCTAGTACTTAGGTGCAAACTTTCAACAATATCAGAAGAGATAAAACTATGCGATGCGCCAGAATCAAATAAGGTGCGAACAGGAAAATCAGAAATGTAAACATGAATTTCTATAAAAACTCTACCTCGATCAAAAGCTGGAAGAGCGAGGAGAGCCTGCAATTGCCCTCCAGAGGGTCCTACTTGCTGAGTTTGTCCTTGCCCTTGTCCATGCTTCTTGGGACAATCCTTGCTAAGATGTCCAGATTCTCCGCAATAAAAACACTTGCCTAACTTCCTCTTCTTCTTCCTGCAATCCTTGGCTATGTGCCCAGTGATCCTACAGAAGTTGCACTTTCTTGTCTTTCTTGCCTTGTTGTTGTTCTTATCTCTTTTCTCGGTATCTTCCTTCTTGCCTTGGGACTCATTTGCCTTGACCTCCTTCTTGCCACTCTTATCTTCCTCTTGAAGTAGGGTCATATTCACCAAACTCTCGAAGGTCGCCCCCAGGGGTATATGAGATATGGCCAAACCGCGCAAGGGTTCATTTAATCCTAGAGCAAAGCGTAGGGCCTTCTTCCGAGCGGTGTTAACCCATTCTAGACCGAACTGAGCAAGTTGATTAAACTTATCCACGTATTCTCTAACGGTCATGTCCCCTTGCTTTAGTGATAGGAACCTCTCTAGCTGAAGGTTCTCTTCTGTCGATGATAGAAACTTTAGTCCAAACCTTCTCCTAAAGTCATCCCAAGTCTCAATGGGTCTAGTAGTGGTGGTGACTACCCACCAATAAGCAGCTTCCCCTTTCAATAGCCATACCGCCAACAGAACCTTCCTACGATCTTCCACATCAAAGATAGCAAAGAGGTCTTCAGTTTCCTTTAACCAGTTTCTTGCCTCCACGGGAGTCTCCGTTCCGACAAAATTCTTGCAACCCATCGCCTTAAAGTCTTTGCAAAGCTTTGCGAAATCCTCTTGCGGATGCTGAGGGAGAGGAGGAACCTCAGCTACGGGAGGAGGAGAAATGTTAGCGACGGGGGAAGGAGGAGGAATGTTCGCAGGGCCGACTTCATTCGCCCTTGCCTCCATAAATCTCCAAAACCAGACGGGTACTTTTACGCCTTCTGGGATGTTAAAGCGATCGGCCATACTAAAACGAAGAAAAAGATAGATTCAGAACGAAGAAACGAAGGATAGTGCTATGGCTTTTGGGGAATAGCCTTTTTAAAATAACTAGACTTTTCTTGGAAAATACTTAATTGGTTTTGAAAATAGTTTTTCAAAAGGTAAGTTTCAAAAACACTTTTGCTCAAATCTTGTAAACCTTATGCTCTGATACCAAATGTAACACCCCACCTCCGCCAGGGTAACTCTTGCAAGCACTCTAGCTTTGGAGGGGTGTTTAGACAAGGTAAACACGCATGCAGATATCACAAGACAGAACATATAAGTAAAACAGAGTAGTAAAGAAGCGGATAAAACTTGCATTTCCAAAACCACAGTTAAGTTACAATAAAGTACTTAGTCATTATTTTCCAACAAACAAAGTCTAGATAAAAGCATAAACTGTAAAACTGAAATACATAAAGTACTATCCCCAAAGTGAAGTGATAAACCATAGCTAGCTCAATGTCCAAACCCGTACATGAGCAAATCCAGTAAGCAAGCTAGAAAGATCCAAGCTAAGCTCCAATGTTCCCACCCTGAGAACCTAAGGGGGGGGGGGAAACGGAAGAAAAGAGGCGAATGAAAACAGGTCAGTCAAAAAGACTGGTAAGCCCTACTACTATCTGTCTATGAACTAGTAAAGTTAACTGGCATGAGAAGCTGAGATGAACATAAGGATAACAACATACTGGCATAATGATTAACTAACAAGATAGATAAAGGTGTCATCGCATAATTAAGGTTAAGTTTTGCACCACGGGTGTACTAGCATTCTAACATGTCAAGTAAAAACAAGAATTGATCCCTTGGCCCAAGCTTGGCCCAACATCATGAGATGACCTAAATCAAGGTCCAACTACTCGGTCTAGTCGATCGGCTCCCTATAAGCCTAACTCGTCAAGTGTCGGTGTCATGCGGCTTAATCATGTAATGTAGTTGACTGTGCAGGGTCCACCCTAGGGTGTATCAGGCCCAATGGTGTAACCCTCTGACTACATACCATGATGCACAGTCCAAACCTACCATTGCCCGTGTTCAACTCCGGACTTGATGTGCACGACCATGGTCCGCCTGAACAACCGGGGCATCATTCAGCCGTCTCTTTTGGTCTCTTACAATCAGCCCAGTAATCGTGCCCCACCCTAGCCTAGTCCTAGGGTCTTATGATACTACCTAGAAGGTTACTGCTGAAAAGGACCACGCAACTAGGGTTTCTTAACGGGTTAAATGTGGTTAACCCGATCCAAACGTGGATTAAATCGGTTAAGAGTACCCAAGGCTCCTGACTTAACCTCGATTAACCCATCAAGCCCAAATTGGTTAAGTATTAAGTGGACCATGACTTAACCCTAATCAGGAGGCATTAATTAACTTAATGCGCTTTAACCTCTCACATTAGACTTTGTTGTGGTTACTAGTTAAGCCGGGCGGGTCCGGGTAGCTTTACACCACAACTAGGTCTAACCTCGGGTTCGAGCACAACATGACCAACTTCTCACATTGGGTCCTATTGTTTGTAGCCACTAGTTAAGCCGGACGGGTCAGGGTAGATTTATGCTACAAACTCAACCCAACCTCGAGTTGGCCACACTCATATTTTCTAAGTGTCATGTCCATTATGTTTCCAAAACATAATTACAAGTTAACATATCACATCATGTTACAAAAATCATGTTCATGTCATTATGTTACCCAACCCCAACGTAATCCCATCGTTTACATAATCGCAACAACGCATAAAGGATAAAATAGGGAACTTGGCATAACCATGACATAAAGGTGTTGAAGCCACAAGTTTAACATGGTGGCGTATGAAATGTACATATGTTCATATACTTGCATATTGCATTATTAGGCTTCAAAAGCATGCATAAAACCAAACTTAGCATATGAGTGATACATGGTGATAAATAACATGTAGAAGTTGCTAGAAGTTCGCATTTTGCCTCACATGCAAGTTATCATAAGGGATATGATAACTTTCATGTTGCCAAAATGCAACCTTTAATATAAAGCTTGGAGCTTTATGCTCAAAACCTCAAGTTTAACTTGCATAACATGATAACATGATCAACCCAAACTTGCATAACATAGCAACATGTGTCATACATAATGATTAAACCAACTTGCATAATGATCATCCAAACTTGCATATAATGATCAACCAAACTTACATATAATGATCAACCAAACTTGCATATAATGACCAACCAAACTTGCATATAATGATCAACCAAACTTGCATATAATGATCAACCCCAAACTTGCATCATTCATTTAACTTTAGAGTTCAAAGAAAGAAAGTAGAAAAGGGCTTACAATGCTATGAAGACACAAATAAATATTTATTATAAAGATTGAAACGAAGCCCTTATGCAAGCACCAAAAACCCAAATATGCAAGCTCCAAATGAAAACCCTTGAGCCAATTCAATAAAAACCCTTGCTTTGAAATAGAAATGTTGCAACTTGACTTGAATGCAAGCTAAGAACACTCATACAAGTTTGAAAACACTTGTATGAACTCAAAATCTCTCATAGAAATTAACTTAGAAATTTTAGCATGAGAGTGGAGGCCATGAGAGGAACAAATTTGACATAGTTTGGTTGTAGGATTGAATAATGGTGATTTAGGCTAGGTTTGGGGTCTTTTTATAGAGGATTAGGATAGTATTAGCCATAGGATTAACCTTAGATTCAATCCAAGCCATCAAAGCATGTCTTGGGGAAGAAGTCAAGTGTAGGAACCATCTAGGGCCTTTAGATTAAAGCTGAACCATGAGAACCATTCAAATGCAAAATCTGCATTTGAGCGAATCGGCCCACGGGTTGACAGCCAAACACCCTGGATTAACCCCTAGTCGACCCAGCGAGCTCGGGTCAACCTCAAAAATCGGCCGGTTCGGTTATTCCCCTCTCCCAATTCGCTGTTTTGAACATTTTTGCATATTTATTTATTTAATTTTCAATTATATATATATATATATATATATATATATATATCAATATATATATATTTCTCTGCGCAACCCATTTCACTTAATTAAGTATACTTTAATTTGTGAATTTTTCGTGAAACTTCACGAGGCCATATCTTGGTCATACGGACTCCGATTTTCGAAAACTCGGACTCTATTTCGCGTATTTTTCCGAGACGAACGCAATGGCACAGCCCGTTTCCCTTGATTTAGATTTTACAGTTTAATTCTGCCTCCATTTATGTTATAACATGTTATTCAAAAATACGGGTTGTTACATTCTCCCCTCCTTAAAGGATTTCGTCCCCGAAATCTCCAAGTTAGGAAGAACGTATCCTACCATCCATCATCCATCTACTCAAAACATCATCCACGAGCAATCATTGTCCTTAAAAGGTTCTAAATGCTGTATGATCATATGCAAAGGTGTGTGCATATGTACTTATCTAATGCGAAAATCAGGAGGTTACTGATTCACTAAACCCCCTTAATGCAAAATATGTTAGTGAAATGAGTCCATATGTATGCAAATTCCTAACATAATTTATAATCTCTACATGAGTGCACATAACATTCATCCATATGCAACATCCACGTGATAGCATAACAAGTCTTCATCCATGAATAAGCATAAACACTCATGCATATGCGGTATGAAAGTGTGTGAGCCATCTTAGTGCCTAACGTGTATTATGCATCCACGAGTATCCACTTGCAAACACTTGCAACCACTTGCAAACATCAAACATAACATGTTTCAAATACATGTTTCAACCAAGGGTTTCTACCTAAGGTTCTCATGACAAGATTTACGAAACAAGATAAACTAGATAAGCATGGATAGCAAAGGGAAGATATACCAATCTAGGAAAAGAGATCGAGAATGTACCCTAAAAAAGAAATGGATAAAGCCCACACATCTTCTCCTCGGTTTCCCAAGTTGCATCTTCGTCGGCTTCACCCCACTGAACTTTCACCAATTTGACTTCTCGATTCCTTAGTTTCTTGATCTCTGTTCCTAAGATACGGATCAGAGCTATTCTCAAGGTTGCTTCTTTCTCTACCTCAATGTCTTCAAGAATGCTTGGTTCAACCACCTCAGCGGACTCATGCAGGCACTTTCGGAGATGCGAGACATGAAAGACATTATGCACTCCGGCTAGCTTTTCGGGCAATTCCACCTTATAGGCCATCTTTCCAATTCTCTCTACGATAGGGAAGGGTCCTACGAACCTTGGTGCCAACTTCCCAACTGCTCCAAAACGTACCACATTACGTAAAGGAGAAACCTTCACGAAAACCATGTCTCCCACTTCGAATTTCAAATCTGCCCTTCGCTTTTCAGCATAGGATTTCTGTCTATCTTGGGCCGCTTTCATCCTTCTTCTCACCAATTCAACTTTCTCGGATGTGTACCGTATCATATCGGGCCCAAGTATAAGTCTATCTGTTGTCTCCCACCAACAAGATGGTGACCTACACGGCCTCCCATATAAAGCTTCAAATGGTGCCATCCCTATGCTGGCTTGATAGCTATTATTATAAGCAAATTCTACAAGAGGAAGGTGATGCAACTTCGATTGGATGAGGAGAAGTCTGTTACAGAGCATTTGAACGAGTTTCAAGATGTCATCAATCAATTGGCAAACATGAAGGTCAATTTTGATGATGAGTTGCAGGCTCTTTTGTTGATGAGTTCTCTTTCGGAAAGCTGGGAGACTTTGGTTGTTTCATTGAGTAATTCCAATGCTAATGGAACTATCTCTTTGGAAACGGTTCGAAGCAGTCTTTTGAATGAGGACCTACGGAGAAAAGGGTCGGAGTTGAAATCGGTTCAAACTGAGGCGATGGTAGCAAGGGACTCGGGTAAAGATACAAGGAAGAAGAAAGGTGCTATCTTTTGTCATTATTGTGGTAAGAAAGGCCACAAGCGCAATGATTGCTATTCATATATACGAGATATGAAGAAGAAGAAGGCGCAAGGTGATAATAATAGTGATTTGGCACAAGCAGGCCTTGTTGAAGGTATTGAAAGCGATTCTTCATGTGATGTCCTACTTAGTGTTGTGGAGCCTTGGAAGATGGATTCAGGAGCCAGTTTTCACACATGTTGAGATGTGAAAAGTTTTTCTTTGTATGAGAAGAGTGTTGGCATGATAAAGACGACCAATGGAGTAGAGCTACCAATTTGTGGAGTTGGAGCTGTTAGGTTTCGGATGCGTGATGGAGTGGAGAGAGAAGTTGCCGGTGTGAGGCACATACCCACTTGTTCACATAACCTCATATCTCTCGGTCAGTTAGGTCGCCGCGGTTGCACTTATGAGACTCGAGGTGGAGTTTTGAGAGTGAAGAAGGGTGGTCGTGTGATGATGCGAGGAGTTTTGTAGGAGGGAAACCTATATAGTTTGGTCGGTTCAGTGGTCAACAGTGGAAGGCGGGTGACGGTTGAAGAACCTAGTCCACATCAAGGTGGAGAGGTTAATATGGTCACTGCTGATGGTCCTAAGGTGGAGGATCATGGTATCGACAAGGGTCTAGATGTTGATGATGCTCGAGGGATCCCGGAGATGAAGAGATCATGTCAAGCGGAAGACGGATGTCGAGTTGTGAAATCCACAAAGACAAGATGGAGGTCTTTGTGGTATTACAAACGCTTTTGAAGATCGCTATTGGTGTGGTGCACGGATGAGGGAGGTGCACCATTAGTGGGCGATGATGGAGGTTTGTAATGATGTTAATTGAGAAAAGAAGGTTGAAAGTGAGAGCTAAGTTGGCTAGTGTTGAGTGGAGGAGATGTTGTGATTTGGTATCAAGGTGGAGTGTTGAGATTTGTGATACGCAAATCACAAAATTGTAGGCAACAAATTTTCTATGTGGATCCATTTTTGGTGGAGATATTTGTTGCTACTTTTGTGGGATATTTCAAAATGAAGGCAAGGATTATTTGGTGCTTATCCAAATAGATATATTTGAGATATATGAGGATAATTTGGGTGACAAGTTACTCTATAAAAGGCCTACATGATATCTTCATTATGTGGTGGAAAAATTTGCCATTATTCTTCATTATCTTTCTCCTCAAATTTTTTAGCCATTAGATATTCTCTACCTATTTCTCAATAAGGTTATTGATTCAAGTTGTGTTTGTTTAACGATAGTTGAGATCAGTTGTAAACAATATTTTGGTGAATCAATAAAGAGGGTGGTTGGGTGGAATATCGTGTGTTCATATTTCCGATATTTTTTTGTGTTGTTGTTTGTTATTCAATCACATTCATCTTCAAGTGATTGGGTGAAAAAGATTCATTTTGTTTTTGGGTGTTTTGTCAAAACTTCCGCTGCGCACAAAACCCCAACACAACCCACTACTTTGGAGAAATTTCATAGAAAGGAAAATAAGTTTTTGAGGTTAGAAAAAACAAGCTTGACTGAAAATAAACCTGGTCATGAGCAGCAGGAATAAGCAATACGAAGTAACGTCATGGTGAAATAGAAGGTAAATTATCAAGGAAATGGTTTTGGAAGTGAGGGCAAGGCCATAAATCGAAAGCGAGGTAATCAGAATGGTGGAACACGTAAAGGAGGCTGAAAGCATCCTACCACTATAAGAACATAGTCCATTTGTGATGTTAATATGCCCTTAGTGGCCTCAGAAACCTTCCTTATTACCGTGGGGATGGCCTACGCGCTTTCTAGCGCGTTCCGACGTTCCAATGTCCATTTTCTGATAGTATCCTACGATAATTAGCGATGATTTCATACAAATATCCCAATATTTAGGGTTGTACATATAACAATTAAGGGTTAATAAGTCATCTAAATGTGTCGAAACCATCGGATTTTTTTTACTAATAAGCCGTCAAAATGTGATATAGTAGCCATCATAATATCATAGTTCCATTTCACGTATATCTATATATAATCATAATCATATATTCTACCAACAACAATATTTACCACGTAACAAACTCAAACAATCCACTATACACAAGAAAATAAAAAAGTCAACATCAATCATCTCTACAAAATATATCAAACATCCATCATCTCCACAAAATCACTCAAACAAACCCAATTTAACATCAAACAGTATCCAACCTCTCAACAAAACATATCAAACATAACAAAATACATCACCCTTACCATCTCTATCCATACACACACACACACATAGAGAGTTTAAACAACAACACAAAAAATCGTACCTATTAAGACTCATCCTCCCCTTTAAAACCACCCGACGAAGGTAATATCCCATGTTGTTGCACATATTCTATCAAGTGCTGGTTAACCTGCTCCATCCCTTTAACATTACGACGACCATGCTCCTGTACCTCGACGTTCATGACTCATACCTGTATAATCATCATTTTATCTTGAGTTTTTTGATATGCCTTCTTGAAGATCCTAGCCTACAAATAAAAATACGTTGTTATAGAATATACATAACTTCTTGAAAAAGAAGGGTCTATTTTTAAAATTAGTTTATTTTTTAAAATTACTACTTGGTTCCTAAATCTCTAACACTTTCGTCGATGTGGTGGATCCATGACAGACTTAAAAATAACATTCTCCTCATCAAACGTCAAGTCATCTCGTGTGGTCTCATTTAGCATCTATGTTCGTGTTTATTGGAACTTTTCCTATAATGCAAAATACAATTAAAACTTACATAATATTTTTTTAGTTCTTTATAACTAACTAATTAAACTAATCAATATAAATAACAAGAAGTTGGAATGGCATCAATTTATCTTATATTTAAGATGTTACATGATGGTTAAAGACTTGTAAGAAGCAGTAGTTTATATTGGAAGTTGAGCAGTGATGACTTACTCAGAGCCAAAATAGTTGCAGGTATAAATGACACTAAAGTATCCATAAACATGTACTTAACTAATAACTTATAACTTGAAAATCCTTGTTAATACTAGTTATAACTTATAAATAATATACTTACATAGGCAGTGGTAGCTTTATCATCCCACTTCCATGAGTATGTGATTGAGCTTTCCACGTCAGTCTGCTTTATGGCATGGGTACGAGAAAACATACCCCACTATGACATTGGACCACTGCACGCTCGTATGGCTACCCACGATGTTTATCGCGCTTGTTTGGCTACTTTGAGGGGTGTTCTGTAGAATGCTCAAAGTGTTAAAAGATGTATAGCCGACGATTTTCTTTAACAGTTTCAAATGCTTAACGCTAAGGAATATCGGGAGTGGGCAATGCTCGAGCACCTGCAGTAGTACCACCAGTGGTCGTGTCCTAAGTCAGGGAGCTAACAGTCATGTCCCCAGTCGAGAAGCCAGTGGCCATGCCCCTAGTCGGAGGTCCTGCATTCAAATAGCTCGACCCCGAGTCTGGGTCAAGAAGGTCGCGAATGGGAAAGTTGCACCCTGAACCACTCTTGACCCCATGGAAGAGGAAGGGGAGAACGATAAGTCCCTTGATAAAGTGATAGAATAAGGATCCAAGAGCTCTCCTTCTAAAGAGTCAGCGGCAAAAGAGATTCTTCTTAGAACTCCATCTTCGGCCAAGTCTCTAGCTGACAGTGCCCAGTCTGAGGGTATTGACTTGCCGTTCACAGGCCTGAGCGATTTATCATTGCTAGATGTTATCTATACATTGCAAAACTTGGACCTCACAACTTTCTTCCCAGGCTCCGAGGAAGAAATATCTCCAGTCAAGGCTGGGAAGAAAGTGCCAACAAGTCTAACTCCGAGCTCAGGTCTGTTTTAATCACATGACACGAGCACTGCATGTCATATCACTCTTTTAATCACATGCATGCAAAGTTTTAACTTGAATATTCTTCATGAATTACAGGTTCCATGACTAAAGGAAAGAATTACCATAGGCAGTTTGACACTAGTTTCTGTAGGAGTGGCCATGCCTACAAAAGCTCTTCAGAACAAGAAAGGCGAGATCGGGAGGACCGGGACCGCAAAAGGGAGTGGCAGAGAGAAAGAGAGGAAAGGGAGCGTGCTCGAGGGAGGGAGAGGGAGTGTGGAAGAGAAAGACGTCACCACTAATCTGCTTCCCCCTCTATCGATAAATCCTCTAGATGCATGAAATGACGACTAACAAGCACTCCCAAACGAAAGTCTCGTCGCAACATAAGCCTTTGACTAATCCTTCTCAACAGTCTAGGTCTACGGTACCCAAGGGTGGTGGGCCCCTCGCTCCCAGTGGGAGAAAAGATAAAGAACTTTAAGTTGCAGTTCCTCTAGGGAACGAGATGACTAATGAACAAAGGAAGGAGTTGGAGAAGGCTTTCCCTCAACACTATTTCTCTCAAATCATATTTTTGCTCTCTCCAAACCAAATTCCAGAGTCCTCCGATGATAGGTTTATAACATATGTCAATAACATTCTCACCCAGTATCGGGAGATGGTGACGTATTCGAGGCGATTATCTGAAGTCATCATGGGTTTGGAGCTTGATAAAGACAATATGAATCAAGAGTGGGACTGCGATAAGAAAGTCCTTGAGCATACCAAAAAAGATCTGGCTGGCTGTGAGGCTCAACTCACAACTACCAAAAAGTTGCATGAGAAGACCCAGGTTGACTTTGATAATACTCGAAAAAAATACAATACCGAGCTTAACCCGTGGTCGCTTAAAACCAAGTCTGTTGAAGATGAGATGAAGCTTGTTGAGCAGGAAAATAAGTCCCTAAAAACAGAAAATGAGGCACTGATGAAGGAAAAGGAGCAGTTGGCCCTGGAGAATGCTCGACTTCAGGCTCAACTGGCCGCCTCCGAAGAAGCCACGAAGAGGGCTGAAGAGAACGCCCATGATGCTCTTGAGTGAACTGTGAACTCCCAAGCTAAATATGATAAATTAATCCAGGAGCTTAAGGCTAAAGTTGATGGGGCAGAGAAATGGAGGACGAATTCGGCTCTTAAGTATTGAATTTTTATGCCCAAGTACTCAGATACCGGGACTTGACATGGTTTGAAAATGAAGAGGATGGCTTCTACGGATGGTGGGGTAGATGAAGAGGAGCTTAAGGCTGGATTCTTGAAGGGAAATGATATAGAGTTTCTCTTCGAAAGGCGATGACTTCTTAAGGAAGAAGTGGATGCGAAGTGACTCTGACTCAAAGGCAAGTCAATAGTCGAGGGGGAGCCTGACGTGGCTAAGGATGATGCGACTTCCGCGCAATCAACTAGCCAACCTACCCATGTTGTGGATCTGCTCGGGTCACGAGTGGTCATTCCGCCTCCTCTATCTCAAGGCTCGGAAGGAATAGAGGAGTACAACCCCGATGATCCGGGTCTTGGCCCGCGTAAACCTTAAACTGCTATTTCGAAAATAAAGACTCCCGCAACTCCTGGTGTAACAACCCGGATTTTCAGAACCAATTTAAATTTTCTATTTTAGCTATTTTAATGGATTTTGAAAATTATTTATTTTAAATAATAACGATTAGAAATTTATTTAATCAAAGTTAGAACATATAAATTTATTTTAATTATAAAACGAGCCTGAAATGGCGTAGTAGTTTGAAAATTCGATTTCTAATTTCAATTGAATGTACAGAATTCAAAATAAATCGAATTTCAGTAAAACAAGAAATATTTGAATCTGTTTAACTGTGTCTTTCTAACGAATTTAAGAAATTGAGATTTCATAATATAAATTGAAAGTTACGTCCAGTTTAAAATTCGGAACAGTCGCTGTAGAATATATATATATATATTAATATAATATATAGCCCTTAAAAATAGCCATTTTGCAAACGATCTCTATTTTCGACGAAACCACTTTTTTGGGATCCAGAATGTCAATTTATTGTTAGATTCCAATTTTCATAATTTTTGGAATTGATATGAGAGCGTGGTGAATTTAAACGCGTTTGGTACTTTCAGTTTGAATATAATCGACTGGAAAATGGTCATTTTTCAAACGACCTCCAAATTCAATGAAATTAGTTTTGTTAGGACTGTATCATCAAAACATAGCTAGATTTATTTTTCTGGAATTTTTGGAGTCAATATGTGGCCCCGGTAAATTAAAATGTATGTTGAAATCAATTTTGAACGTTATATTAATTTATATTTTAATTTTTATGAAAACTGATCAAAATAGTCGAATTGGCATATCGAACATATCCCGTTGTGTCCGGAATAGGGGTATTTAGCTAGGGGCAATAGTCGTTGGGTTCGATTTGGGATTCGGATAAAAAATTACCTTTTTGGAATTAAAAATAAAATAAATATATATATCTATATAAAGGTTAAAACCCTAATTTCCTTCTTAGCTAAAAACCGCGCCTCCTTTAAAAGAAAAAAAACAACAACGACGAAACCGGTCATTCTCCTTCTGCCGTCTGAGCCTCACGTCGCCGCGCTCTCCCACCGTCGCGCCGCTGTCGCCCTCTCCCCAGCGCCGCCCCCTCCTCCACCGCTTCCTCCCTCTCTTCCTCTTTCTTCCTCCAAACCCCAAACCAACTGACCAGCCACTGTGGGTCCCATTCCGCCGCCGACGACCTGAAGAGACACTCCCGCCGCCTGACCACACCCTGCCGCCGCCCCCTCAGCAGGACCCTCCTCCATCAAAGATTGAATTTTTACAAGAAAAAAGGGTGAGTTTTTTTTAGTTTAATTAATTTAATTTGAATACATAGTTTAAAAATCAGTTTTTAAGAATATAAAACATTGAATTTTATTTTCATATTTTAATATTAATAGTATTATTAAAAATATGAATTTTAAAATGGAAAAAGCATTGATTTTAAAATAGTAGCAATATAAAAATTTGATTTTCATATATATGATAGCGCTATAAAAATTTGATTTTTATATATATGATAGCGCTATAAAAATTTGATTTTTATATATTTGATAGCGTTATAAAAATGTGATTTTTAAATATATATATAGCGTTGTTAAAAATACGATTTTTAATATAAATCGCGTGAAACAGATTGCGATGGAACCGACTGGAAGCAAACGGAATCCAAACCATCCAATAAAGAATGACGGAGTGGAAACCAAAGATGAGAACTCCTTCTCACTCTAATTATTTTTCAGTTAAATATATACTAGGATGCATACGGGGATTAGAAGCCCCAGACACTATTTATTTTACAAACTATGGTTGTTTGTTTGGGTTGTATTATGGAAATTTGATTATATTGTGGTTATTGATTGTATTGTGGTTTGGTTGATTGGATTGAATATTTTGTATGGAGCGAGCCAGTATCAAGAGAGGGGTAATGCTAGATATTACTCCGTTTTAATATCGCACCGTTATAATGCTGAAATTTTCTGAAATAAATGTTTATTCATTAAAAATCTCATTTTTAACGTGTATATGAACTGTAAAAAATATTCATGTGTTGAATAAAATGTTTGAACAATAAAGATATTATTTTTATTGAATGTATGAACTATTAAAAATATTCATGTGTTGAAATAAATAATTTTCCATTAAAAATAAATTTTTTAACGTATGTATGAACGACATAAAATTCTCCTGAAATAAAAATAAATATTCATTTACAAATCAGACGATTTGTTTATGTACACTCATTTGACTGACATTGATTGGGATGATAAATTTTGCACATCGCCCAACTGCACAAATAATATACAGTATCTACTGGTTGAAACCCCACACGGGTATTGGGATGATATTTGACGTACACTAATCCCAATTGTTTAGTTGTATGTCAATCGATTGGTTGACAGACTGTTGTAAGCGTTAATTATTTATATTTAATGCTTATGCAGTTGGATAATGCACTCTGAATGATGGATGATTGTTTATCATTGTTTTTGTATACATGTGATGTATGAAATCCATATAAATAACATTATATGGGAATTGACTGTGTCTAATTCCAATTCAGGAATAACGAATATTTTGAAATGACGAATATTTTAAAATATTATTCAGTAAAGGATTAAAATATGAATTTCATGTCCGATTTTGGGTGGACACGAAAATATTGAAATGTGTGAAGCCGTATTGATTAGATTTGCGCCATTTTAACACGAACGATTTTTATATCGATTTTATTCATTTTTATAATGAATATCGAAAATGGAATGATTTCAAAATCAGATATTTTGAAAATATTATCATTTAAATATTATAATGATAAAGAGTATTCAATTTTGATTTAAAATTGAAATGAAAGTGGGAACCGTTTTAAAACTAATTTATAAAATACGTTTTAAATGGAAATCGATGAAATATATATAATATATATTTAACGGCCTGAATAGAATGCACCGCGTCGCGACCGTTCGCGAATTTAGACCATTGACTTCGAATTGACATTACGGGAGATCCGACCATCGAATTCTCCTAAAACCGGAACCGTTGGTTTCGTATCTAAAAGAGCTTTCCAACGAATATAAGAGATTGTTTTAACCTAAACTGTTTTAGTTCTCACACGAGTCACATGACTAACCTGGAGTTTATTGTTTTAACCTAAACTCTGGTTGCCCCTATTTTCTATACGGGCAACTAGTAGTTTTGGTTTTGAAGATTTATTTTTATAGGATCCTGGTTTACAGCTGGAGCTATATTCGAAAAGCTCTGTACCCGTGTATTTCTTTCATTTGTGTTATGTATTAATTTTCCACTGCTTTGTAATTTAGTCTCTGATATTTGTCTGATGTATAATATTTATTCATACTCTGCTATATTCTTGTACTCTGATGAAAATTGTGGTAACAACAATGAAATGTTCTTCTATTTGTGTTCTGATTTGTCCTGTTCTCAAAGCAGTCCGCATTCTTGTTCGGTTTAGGCCGGCCGGGAAGTTCGGGTCGCTACACCTGGAGATGCTTTTGTCGAGGGTATTTCACTACAATCTCCTCAATTTCAGAAAATTGTTATGGTACGTCGTCTAGCGTTAGGACTGACAGTTATTGCTAGGTACACAAATGACCAAGACTGCGTCCGAAGCAAAAGCAAAAGCAGCTGAGGAAACCTATGTGCCCCCTGGCGATGATGCAGCTAAGAAAGAGGGAAGAAGAAAAAAAGCACAGAATCTCGCAGCGGATGGACAAAATATAATAATTTGTTGGAAAATGAATGAGCAACGAAAGAGAAAAGTGGGAAGAAGAAGAGATAGGGGTAGCAACATTTAAAGTCCCACATCATAGAAATATTAGCACAATCTCTCCTTATATATTAGAAGCCAAATAGGCTTATGTAAAATAAAAAGAGAGGGATGATAAAAGGATGTGGACTTGGCCATATTAAATATATTAAAAAGTCAAAGATAAGGGCCTTGGGCCTTGGGGCTCTTGGGGTCTCCTGATTGGATATGGCCGACGTTGCTGATTGGGCTAGTGCACTGACATGAGAATATTTTTTCTCAGAATTTTAAAAGGTGTGTCTGTTCAGTCCAGAATTCGAAAGGAATGTCTGTTAACTGAACGAATACAACCATTTGAATTCTCAGCATATGCATATTAATAACAGAGCGGTTAAAGGGTCGCAATCTTTCCTATTCTGACGGTTACTGATGCATGCGAACAGGCACTCCTCCTTGCCTATATATACACTGCCCAAAACAAAGACAGAATTTACTTTTTTCTGCTGCATTATTCCTTCTTCTTCAACGTAATTCTCTGATCTTGTTTCTATAACCAACTTCAGTTCGTCGGAGCTCCGTTTGCTGGCACTAAGCTACGGAGTTGGTCCGTTTTATCCTGGGAAACAAATTGCAACTACGTCGATTGGTGTATACGACGGCAATATTGTTTCAACGAAACAGAAAAGTTCTGGACTCGGACATTATTTAAACATAATACTTTCTGTTTATCTTTGATTTTATGCACAAATCGGTTACGCTTTCTATGATTATTGTAAACATAGTTTGACGTGACAATTGTGACATAATTGATTAACAGTGATTGTTGTTGCTGTCTGTTTGTAATACAATTGTGTAATTACAAAAGTTCTAACAATCTTGAAACAATATTTTGTTGCAGATGACGAAAAACAGCAGCACTGATTCTGCACCGATTCAGACAGTGAAAACTGCTCAGCCAGCGCCTGTGCTTCCGACAATGGCTCTGTCTCATGGCGAAAGGCCAGAGAAGTTCAATGGAATCAATTTCAAGCGCTGGCAACAGAAAATGTTGTTTTATTTAACAACACTAAGCCTTGCAAAGTTTCTGACTGAAGAGGCTCCTGTGGTAGACGAACTCGAACCTGACGCTACTAAAGTAGAGGCACTTAATATCTGGACAAATTCAGATTTCATGTGCAAAAACTATATTCTGAATGGTCTGGATGATAGCCTCTACAATGTCTATTGTACTTTTGCAACGTCGAAACAACTCTGGTTGGCTCTGGAAAAGAAGTACAAAACTGAAGATGCAGGCATGAAGAAATTCATTGCTGGAAAATTTCTAGACTTCAAAATGGTTGACTCAAAGACAGTGATAAGTCAAGCTCAAGAACTGCAACTTATCATCCGTCAATTAGAAGATGAAAAGATGACTCTTAGCGAGACTTTTCAAGTTGCTGCAACTATTGAGAAATTGCCTCCTTCTTGGAAGGACTTTAAAAATTACCTTAAGCACAAGCGTAAGGAAATGACAATGGAAGATCTCATAGTTCGGCTTCGCATTGAGGAAGATAACAGAAATTCTGAGAAAAAGATTTCTCAGAATATTGCTGCCAAAGCAAATGTTGTTGAGTCAGACAAAACTAACAAAAGAAAAAGGGAGAATGCTCCTAAGAAGTCAAAGAAATTTCTGGGTTCTTGCCACAACTGTGGAAAGAAGGGGCACAAAGCAGCCGAATGTCGTGCGCCTAAAAAGAAGAAGTTGGAAGCGAATACGGCTAATGTTTCGAAAGGCATTTCTGATATTGATTTATGTGCAGTAATATCAGAATGCAACCTTATTGGCAACTCAAAGGAATGGTTTGTAGACACTGGAGCCACTCGACACATATGTGCTAACAAGTGGATGTTTACAACCTATAAAACTGCAACTGATGCTGAACAACTTTTTATGGGCAATTCTTCCACTTCCAAGGTCGAAGGCAAAGGAAAAGTTGTGCTGAAACTGACTTCTGGAAAGGAACTGACTTTAAATGATGTTCTCCATGTTCCAGAAATTCGCAAGAACCTGATTTCAGGATCGTTGCTGAGCAAGCATGGCTTCAAATTGATCTTTGAAGCTGACAAATTTGTTCTTTCCAAGAATGGGGTGTATGTTGGAAGAGGTTATGTGTGTGATGGTTTATTTAAAGCAAATGTAACCACTATTGTACCACGCACTGAAATGAATGAAAGTGAATCTTCTGCTTATATTGTTGAATCTTCTAACACATGGCATTCTAGATTAGGGCATGTAAACTTTGATACATTGCGAAAATTGATTAATCTAGAATTTATACCAAAATGCAATATAGATTCCAACTATAAATGTCAAGTTTGTGCAGAAGCAAAATTGACAAGAACCTCGTTTCATCATGTTGAACGAGTGACAGAACCTCTAGACTTAATACATACTGATGTATGCGATTTGAAAATGTGTCAAACTAGAGGTGGAAAAAGGTACTTTATTACATTCATTGATGATTGTACCAGATACTGTCATGTGTATCTCCTTAGAAGTAAGGACGAAGCATTCGAAATGTTTAAACAGTATAAGGCAGAAGTTGAGAATCAACTCAACAAGAAAATAAAATCTTTAAGAAGTGATAGAGTTGAGGAATTCTGTGCTGAACATGGAATTATACATCAAACTACAGCCCCGTATTCACCTCAATCCAACGGTATAGCTGAACGGAAAAATAGAACTCTTAAAGAAATGATGAATGCCTTACTAATTAGCTCTGGCTTGCCAGATAACTATTGGGGAGAAGCTATTCTTTCGGCAAATCATATTTTAAATAAAATACCCCGAAAGAAAATATCTAAATCTCCTCATGAACTTTGGAAAAACAGACCACCATCCTACAAATACCTAAAGGTGTGGGGGTGTCTTGCCAAAGTAGAGGTACCAAAACCAAAGAAAGTCAAAATTGGACCAAAAACAATTGATTGTGTATTCATTGGATATGCACAAAACAGTGCTGCATATCAATTTTTGGTACACAAATCTGAAATTGATGATATTCATGAAAATACCATCATTGAGTCGAGAAATGCTAGATTTTTCGAACATGTATTTCCCTTGAAACATGGTACTGAAAATCATGCACCTAAGAGACCAAGGGAAATTGAAGTTCCTTACTCTATTGAGGACGCTGAACAAAATAACACTCAACAAAGTAGTGTTGAGCAGCAAGTGGAGGAACCAAGAAAAAGTAAAAGGTCAAGGACTTTAAAAACCTTTGGACCGGACTTCTATACATTTATGTTAGAAGATGATCCATTGACATACAAACAAGCTATGTCTTCCAACGATGCCCCTTATTGGAAGGAGGCAATTAACAATGAAATTGAATCCATTATGTCAAATCATACATGGGAATTGGTTGATTTACCTCAAGGATGTAAGGCCTTAGGTAATAAATGGATATTTAAAACGAAATTGAAACCTGATGGTTCAATAGACAAGTACAAAGCTCGACTGGTAGTCCAAGGATTTAGACAAAAGGAAGACCTGGACTATTTCGATACATATTCACCTGTAACGAGGATAACGTCAATTAGAATGCTCATTGCAATTGCATCCGTACATGACTTGGAAATACATCAAATGGATGTTAAAACTGCATTCTTGAATGGTGAACTAGAGGAGGAAATCTATATGAAACAACCTGAAGGATTTCTAAGCTCAGAAAATGAGCATAAAGTTTGCAAATTGGTAAAATCACTTTATGGCCTTAAGCAAGCTCCAAAACAGTGGCATGAAAAGTTTGACAATACTATGTTATCAAATGGATTCACGATAAATGAATCAGATAAATGTGTGTACATAAAACATACACACATTGGATACGTCATTGTTTGTCTTTATGTTGATGACCTATTGATCCTAGGCAACAACATGGCCATAATAACATCTACAAAGGATATGTTATCCTCTAGATTCGATATGAAAGACCTAGGACTGGCTGATGTAATATTGGGTGTAAAAATTCTTAGAACACCACAGGGATATGCATTATCCCAATCGCATTACATCACCAAAATACTTGAGAAATTCAAGCAATATAATGTAACTATTGCAAAATCACCAGTAGATATGAACCAAAATTGGGTAAAGAACACTGGTGACGGTATTTACCAATTGGAATACTCTCATATACTAGGAAGTATCATGTATGTTATGAACTGTACTAGGCCTGATATCGCATATGCTGTAAGCAAACTAAGTAGATTTACCAGTAATCCTGGTAAACATCATTGGAAAGCGATAATCAGAGTTCTAGGATATCTAAAGTATACACAGAGTTATGGTCTATACTATACAAACTATCCTTCAATAGTGGAAGGATACAGTGATGCAAATTGGATCACTGGATCAAATGATACAAAGTCTACAAGTGGATACGTGTTCACATTAGGAAATGGAGCAATTTCATGGAAATCATCCAAACAGACTTGTATCGCTAGATCTACGATGGAATCAGAGTTTATTGCACTAGATAAGACTGCAGAAGAAGCAGAATGGATTCGAAGCTTCTTGGAAGACATTCCTAATTGGAGCAAACCTATGCCTCCAATATGTATACATTGTGATAGTCAATCAGCTATTGGAAGAGCTAATAGTACACTATACAATGGTAAATCTAGGCATATTCGTCGTAGACATAAAACGATAAGACAACTTCTCTCTAATGGGGTTATCACAATAGATTACATTCGATCTAAAGATAACTTAGCGGATCCACTTACAAAAGGCTTGCCAAGAGAGAAAGTTCAAACCTTATCGAAGGGAATGGGGCTAAGGCCTATAGACTAAAGGTTTTTCTGAATTGGAAACCCCACCTAGTTGACTGGAGATCCCAAGATCTAGGTTCAAAGGGACAACGAAGTTTTAGAGAAACTTGATGGCACTGTTATACACAAACCATTCCTATGATAAGTCAGTGCATTATATGTTGAATAAGGATAAGTATTAGTACTTTTAATGATGTCTGTACTTGAGGAATTAAAGAATACCCTTTACAGAATCACCTACGTAAGTGCGAAGGCGCCGCTTCAAAGAGAATTACGAGGCCAAATTCTCTAAGCACTTATGAGACCAGGCATGTGTTCAAGGCAAAAACGAACAAACACAGAGAACGAAGGGTTATAAGAAACATTTATCGTGTGTTATCTACTTTGGAATTACACAAAAGGCTTACAGTTCAAGGACAGTCTATGTCTACTGATTCGCCTGTGATTCAAATAGGTAATCATTAGGAAAGTTCAAAGCCCTTGTGCTACTTTAACCGATGCGATAAATGGTTCGTGAAACTAAGATCGATTGCTCATTCATGTGGGGGATTGTTGGAAAATGAATGAGCAACGAAAGAGAAAAGTGGGAAGAAGAAGAGATAGGGGTAGCAACATTTAAAGTCCCACATCATAGAAATATTAGCACAATCTCTCCTTATATATTAGAAGCCAAATAGGCTTATGTAAAATAAAAAAGAGAGGGATGATAAAAGGATGTGGACTTGGCCATATTAAATATATTAAAAAGTCAAAGATAAGGGCCTTGGGCCTTGGGGCTCTTGGGGTCTCCTGATTGGATATGGCCGACGTTGCTGATTGGGCTAGTGCACTGACATGAGAATATTTTTTCTCAGAATTTTAAAAGGTGTGTCTGTTCAGTCCAGAATTCGAAAGGAATGTCTGTTAACTGAACGAATACAACCATTTGAATTCTCAGCATATGCATATTAATAACAGAGCGGTTAAAGGGTCGCAACCTTTCCTATTCTGACGGTTACTGATGCATGCGAACAGGCACTCCTCCTTGCCTATATATACACTGCCCAAAACAAAGACAGAATTTACTTTTTTCTGCTGCATTATTCCTTCTTCTTCAACGTAATTCTCTGATCTTGTTTCTATAACCAACTTCAGTTCGTCGGAGCTCCGTTTGCTGGCACTAAGCTACGGAGTTGGTCCGTTTTATCCTGGGAAACAAATTGCAACTACGTCGATTGGTGTATACGACGGCAATATTGTTTCAACGAAACAGAAAAGTTCTGGACTCGGACATTATTTAAACATAATACTTTCTGTTTATCTTTGATTTTATGCACAAATCGGTTACGCTTTCTATGATTATTGTAAACATAGTTTGACGTGACAATTGTGACATAATTGATTAACAGTGATTGTTGTTGCTGTCTGTTTGTAATACAATTGTGTAATTACAAAAGTTCTAACATAATTAAATAACAGTTCATGAAGCTGTTAAAACAAACATTTGATTATATTTTACAACAATTATCAGATTTAACTATCATAAACATACCAATGTTTGCAGCGGAGTAATAATAATAAATACGTCTATTGAGTTCCATCTTCATCTTCATGACATTGTCTTCAATAACTGAAAAATTAGGCTGACCCGAACACAAATGAAAGGACAAAAATACTCGGATCAGAACTAAAATATTCTCATATTAGTTAATTCAAATTCATGCGATAATATGAGTGCAATAACTTAAGAGATGTTACGAGAATTTCTGTCTCCTAAGGATCCGTTAAACTAGATACTATATAATACAATACACCATTATAATAGTGTCTATTGTTAAATATAACATATTAAAATAGCATAAGCGGGATTACATTTTTACCCTTTCACCGTTTATAATAGCGTAGTCTATATAGATACCGTAAAGTCCACCATAATCTAGTGGCTATCAGAGGGCACTCCATAGGTACGGTACAAATCAAAGTCGTAGGTGGCTCGATCAGGATAATATGACAAGGCACACGAGGAATGCCCAGAGTAGGAATATACTAGTTGCACGCCTGGACTGGTGGTAACGCATAGCCGCGACTACCGCCCACCTCGAACAACACTACCAAAACACGGATGTCAATCAAACCGAGGACTGTAGTAATAAAGGAAAAAGTGCTGCCGATGGAGGTAGCTAACCCCACTTGGTCCAGTATAACCCTGTTTTAGTCATTTTAATTATGACCCGAAGGTCAAGGACATCCATCATCGTTCTCTTTCTTCAAATCCAGTAATCGCCTCCAAATCAACCTACTTCATTCTGAAACTCCATCGCGTACACAGTTGTTAAAGTGGTTTTCGGTATTGGCAGAGAGTATGACAATATCCGATCCCAGTCTCTTTGACAACCAAACGTTTACATTTTTCACACCGTTCAGTTCTTTTACATTTCAAAGAGATTCATACTTCATATCAAAATCCCAGATTTTTCTTTAAACATGTTTCAACAGTCAAAATAATATAGATATATAATTGAAATAGTTTGAAAATATAAAAATTTGTATTCAAAATAGAATTTTCAGATTTAGTAAAATCTAAAGTTAAAATATAAAATAGTTTATAAAATAAATGTTTAATTATAAAAATTGTTAATTGAAAATAAGTAATAAAATAAATAGTTATAAGGTAAATAATTTATAAAGAAAATAATTATTATAAAAATAGTTTATAAAATGGTTTAAATTACTATAGTCGAAATTGGAATCGTTTCTTCAAAATTTAACCAAACTGGAAATCACATTCCAATTTCAAATTAATTCGACAAAATTTCGATATCTTAATTTAAAAGGATTTGACTTCCCATTTATATTTCAATTCGATTCAACAGTTCGATTTCAAATAATTCGATTCAAATAATTGAATTTCAATTATATTTCTCATTTTGAATAATTCATTTATAAAGATCTCGAGTTCACATGTCAATTATTACTATAAATCAAGTTAATTTAAGGTAAATATCAAAGATGGATAAACAATTCAATTTCGATAAATTTATATTTTTATATTCAATTCAGCTTCAACTTCAGTTATTCTCATATACGAATTCCTTAAAATTTAAAAATTTAATTTCAAGGCTTAAAGTTCAAATTTAAGAAAATAGATTAATACACTACGCCATAGATGACCTATCGCAACGAAAATCCATGGTGTTGCTAGCTATAATGTTACCATTGCTATGCTGTTTTTTGTCTATTGCAACGCACGCTTCAATATGTTAACATAGATGTCAAATTGTGTTGCAGTAGCTATAGATATATTCAAATTAAAAAAAATTACACCTCAGTGATCCACACCATCATTTAAAACAAAATCTCAACCGTTAATCCACACCTGCGCTATTTCTATTTCAACTTTTATTTTCATTCACCGCCAAAATCATTCCAATCCCTAATTTTCATTCACCGCCAAAATCAATCCCTAATTTTCATTCACCGCCAAAATCATTCCAATCCCTAATTCACCGTCAAAATCTATTCCTATTTCCCTAATTTTCCTAATTGATTTATGGCGACCTCTGCTAATACTTTTCCTTTCCCGTCCTCCTTCCTCGCCCCTTTCCCAATCGCCTTGCTTTTCACCCTCTTCCTCCATATCCACCTCCTTCGTCTCTCCCACTCTCTCCTTTCTTCCATGGTTCATAAGTGATCCAAGCCTCCTAAACTAGATCTGGAAATTGGTTCAACGACTAGATATGCCAGCTGCTATGCATCCATGTCACTTCTGACGCTGCTGTACTATCAGATCCACCCTCGTCTGACCCGATTAAGGCTTTTATTGTCAATTCGATCGCGAATGACCCAACTGCTCTTCATGGATCATCTGTTGTTGGGAAGGCCTCGTCTATGGATGAGTTGTCTTCGCGGTAATGTTAGTGTAAATACAACAGAGGACAATGATACCCGTCAGGTAACGAGCGCTGGTTTGAACAGAAGACAGGTATGGATCTAAATTTATGAGTAGTTTTGAATGGGTAACAGATCTTTTTTGGCAAGTCCCCGTGAATCGCAGTACTTAAAAAAATAAGTTTGGTAGCGTTGTAGGTCGGTTGATACAAATTATAACATCTATGAGCATTAAGGATGGGCATTGGATAGGATAAAAGATGATGGAAACTATGTTATTATTTTAATAAAAAGACGATAAGGAAAGGATGCTTATGTTACTTCATTTGTTTATGGTAGAATTAATGATCTGTGACACTCAATTAATGATCGAGTGGGTTCTTTTGTTGTCCCGAGTCTTAATTTGGGTATGTGGCAATTTCTCGACCAGGTATTTAGTTTGTTAGGTCCTGATTCGAGCTAATCTCCAATGTTGGGTAGCTTCTATTGTGTGAAATGCATCACATACAAGGAACAACTGAGCAGCACTGCAGTTTACTTGTTGTGTTGTGTGGGAAATTTCATGAACTGAACCCAAACCTAAAACTTGATTGTTTGTATCCTTTTCCTGATTTGGTTTCTTCAGGAAATGAACAAGTAGATGTTCACGCGGTAGTTCTTTATCTTCCTGCTTTGTACAGATGGGAGCACGCCTTGTACTGTTATCGCAAATGCTGCAAACTGGTAAGAGTAGATATAACACCATTTTCAATATACAGTTGTGCAAACTGGTTATATTTTATTGTACTAAGAAAACAGTTTCAGAATATTAGCCTTGTACATTTACCTTTTTACTCTACAATAATTGGTGGAGTTTATTTTGTTAAAATATCATGGAGAACTTAGGATTCCTTGTAAGCATATCAAATTGCAAGAGCCACCACTGAACTCCGGTATTCTTTTTATTTCAACTCTGAATTTGACAAAGAAAGCAACACAGTATTTACTCAATGTTACAATGTTTATGTAAAACGTTGTTCTCGGTTTGTATTAAGAAGATCTTAAATAGTTTGAATCGGTGGTTGACTTCCGCTTTAAATTTAATTTATGTAGAGATGAGAGTGGATGGTGGTTGTTTCCAGCTGCACTAGCGGTGTTCAAATGCATTCAAGCTCGGCTAATTGACTATCATGTTGCCAATTTCGGTGAGAACCCTTGACTTCTTCTGATTACTTCAAAGATGCCAATGGTTTAATCATGCATTGATGCAAGTTTATCAGTTTGTTAAATTTTTTACTTCTACAGTGCAAATATATAGCATGGTTTAGTTTACCAAAATGAATGGGTCATTGGCTATTTTTTTTCCTTTCACGCCTGTATATGATCTGTGGTAAGTTTGCATTGTGCATTATTAACAAGGTCAAAAATTAACATGGTATGATTAACTGAAATGATAGTATGCATATGAAGTAGCAGTAGTTATTATCATAAAATGCTGATCATTCATATATATATGATTATGGTTTTATCAATGGATGGATAATTAGTCAATTATTGGTGCTAATGTCTATCTATTCTGATATGTTAATGTTTGCTGCACCCGAAGGACTCTATGACCTTACCATCATATGCTTTGAACTTATTAACTTTGTCTAATGTGTTAATGTCAGGTTTTAAAAATAGGTTCTATGTATGCTAGTCATCTCTGGTTCATGTCTGGTTGTATTGATCATCTAATCATTTTAAAATTGTGTATTTATTGAATTGATCAATATAGGTTAACACAGATAAGTTACATATGGGAATGAGAACTCGTTTGATTGCTATGATGAGAATGGGCGGCCTATGATGAAGTCTACTTTGTACAAAGCTACAGATGCCAATTATGAATTTGAGGTATGTGTGAGTCTGCATATGAGTGAATCGAGTGATAATGTAGCGAGAAATGTATGTAAATATGAATGATTGTGCAATATACGAGTGAATGTACAATAGTGGAGTTAAAATATTTGTACCATTTGAAATGTAGAAATAAAATACTGCGTTATAATAATATTTATTATTATATTATGAAATCTTTGATTAATAGCAGATGAGGTGTAATTATTTTTGCAGTTGTAAAACAAAATTTAACAACTGCTAAAAACAGTTGTAAAAAAGGTAGACTTTATTACAATTGCCAGCTGTACTAGACATATTACAGCTGTTTTTGGTAGTTGCGAAAGGGATTTTTTTGTTGTATTGGTACCTGTGGCAACACCTGTACCGATATTGCCATAGAGTCGCAAAGGCGTTGCCTTAGACTCTAAGGCAACGCGGCAAAAGGCAACCCCAAAAAAGTGTTGCCACATATCATTTTTTGCCTATAGCAACACTTTTTGGCACCTACTGCGTCACTTCTCTGGGGTTGCTGTAGGCCATCTATGGCGTAGTGATAATATCATTTATTTCTCTTTAAAACAAAATTTCAAAATTCAAGGTTAAAAACTATTTTTATTTAACCAACCGGTGTCTGTATATATTTTTCTATCCTACGGCCAAGTGATACTTAAAATTTAATTTCAGTATTTTGGGAAAGGATATATAACATTTCAATCCAAATTAGGGTCATAGGTATTTATCATTTCAACCTTACGTTCTTAATTTTTTTAAATGATTATTCCCGGGTTTATTTGATGCCGTTAACATCTAGCATAAAAGTTGGGATTGATTAGCAAAATCAAAAGGCGTATATAGACAATGTCGATAACAATATGAATTGCATATCAATACATAAATGCATAAATCCATGGCATCAAACAAAATCACTACATCTAAACAGCTCAACGTGATACCAGTTTACTAGTCATTAGATATGAGGTTTTTAAACAGAAATTAAATTCTAAGTATACAATTTATATCAACAATTAAATTAAATTATACCGTCTATGCAAATTTAACATAAATAATAAATTTAAATAGCCAAACAACAACCAAAATAATCATATCATAACATGAATTCAATTTAACTAACAATCAAATATTTTAGTTAGGTGTGAGTGGGTTTAATCACTCACCTTTGTTTCTGAATGCATTTGAAATACAAAATAGCTCTAAAATTCAACTGTCTCAGAATCTATCCAAATCAACGTTATCGTGAAGAGCTCGTCGATATGATTTCAACGCAACAAACTGCGTATCAATTGGAGCTCGTATGCAAAAGTTATACGCGATTATCATTTGGATTCTCAAATTAAAATAAAATAAACAAGATAAACTCTCACCAAACAAATCATGTCACCTCATCCATGTTCTACGCACCATCCTCACGCATGCTATAGGAAATTAAACAAAACCGAACCCAATTTATGTCCAAACCCATCCACTTCTCTCCTCCATCTCTTCCACTTCGCATGGCGCCGCAACCTTCAAGATGCGAATGGAAATGAAGATCATGGTTCAAGTAACCCAGAGAAATAAGTTTCACAAATTTAGGAATTTTCTCTGAATGATTATAATTTTTAAAAGAGAAGGAACATTGATTTTTTTAAAAAAAAAACAAATTATCAGATCGAAGAAAAGAAAATAAATAAAAGGGAAGCAGGAATTTCGAAAGTGGAAGGGGAAGAATAGGAATGGGATGATGGCTTTAAAAAGAAACGTGAACAATAGCCATTTTGAACGTGTGTTCCAAAAATGTAGGATCGGGTTTGATTTATTCATGTGGGAAGAAAAATATCTGAATCGCTTGTTTGGCTTCCGTTCCTTTAATTTGTATAAATTAACGGATGCATTGATCAGGGTAATGCATATATGGATAGTGAACACACATGCATGGATATGTAAACCAACGCATGCATGATTAATTACCAAAAAATGCAATTAAATTTGGTTAAGTCTCATTTAATTGATTTTTTTTAAATTAGTTAAACGTTCAATTTATTCCTTTTGTTACCGTTCTTAATTTCCATTAATTACACCATTAAATTATCTTTATTGCAATTTGTTTCCACTTTTATTTCAATGCACTAATATTAGTTTTTGAAATCTATGACTAGTTACAACATCTAATTAATATATCATAAACTTATTTTTGTAAACAAGTAAGCAAAGTTATTCACATATAAGTTAATTATTCTAACTTAGTAAATTTCATTTGACAACATAAAATATTACCATTCTTTTACCATATTTGGTTTAATTCCTTTTATTACAATTAATAACCAAATCTTATATTTACCATCATGTACAAGTTATTATATTAATAACTTATTGAATTCATTGTTGAATAAACTTGTTCAAGTTTATATCAATTAAATTCACTTAATAATTTTTATTAACCTTGCATTTATCCATTATTATCCAAAATCAACATTAAATTAATAATATAGATTATCGCAAAATCTCGGGATGTTACATTCTCCCCCACTTAAAAACTTTTCGTTCCCAAAAAGGAACGTAGTAATAAAGTGGAAAAATAAAGTTAAAATAATATAAAATTTCTACTAAACTTAGAAAACGTTTACTTATATATATAGAAAACATGAGTTTGAAAACAAATTTCATAAAATTTTCTAAGTCTAGATTTCGCCAAAAATTTCGGCAGAGTCTCCTTTGTACGAAGGGTCTGGAAAATGATAATATATATAATATCACAAATATACATCCCATCTCAGTGATGAGGCATCCCAAAACATGGGGAATAATATATAATATCCAAACATAATATAAAAACAGTTATACGTACCTTTCATTAGCGTTTTCATTGGGTTTTTTTTAGCATCTTACCTTTATTTTAAGCGAGTAAAAGCGAAGCATGAAGCGCAAGTGTCCTCTAAGCGAGTAGATTGCATCAGTGCCTGCTACCAAACTCAACAACAAAAAGTAATACAATATATATATATATATATATATATATATATATATATATATATATATATATATATAAGGGAATAATCCTCTATATATGCAACAACCACACATGACATAATAATTGTAGCAAAGCAATAATAGAACATCCAAACCAACACATTCATTTGGAATAAAACATAAATTTCAAGTTAAGTTCACCATTGGTTTCATACATTGATTCCAAAGCATCCAATTCAAATTAATCCATTGATTCAAATAAGTATTGTATTTTAGTTCATCTTACTTATTTATTTATATTTCCAACAATTATGGTTATTAACTATTAACACTAAAGTAGTTAAATTTATATTATTCCATATATTCATATACTTATTTTCCTACTCATTAAATATGTCTATTATTATTTTATAACTAATGAGCAATATTAACTTTCAAATTAATTCTCATATGCAATATCTTGTCTCTTATCCCAAACGCCTTAACTTTTATATAATTTAGGTAAGTTATGTTCGTGTTTAGAATAGAACCTTATATTACATAAGTTTTTTTTCTCTATTTATCTTACCAAAGCACACAAATTATATAAATTTAATATTTCATTACTTAAGTATTACTTCCCATATATAACAATTATGTATGCTTACAATCATTTTAACCTCTACACTAATATACAATGTATATACTTTAATTTAATTTTTTAGTTGTCTTTAATAATCTCAATATTCCATTCATTTAAGGTTGTTCTCATATTATTAATTAACCGAAGTTAAGAATTTCAACACCGGACCATTTTCATATCGTTAAAAATAATTATAATTATTCTTTTACATACCAAATATATCAAATCATGTTTCTAAAGATTTAACAAACTTAGGTTTTTAAAGAAAATTCATAGCACAGCTACACAGTGCCCCCCCCCCCTCAGAACTTGAAAATAAATATTGATAATGTGTGCACCCATTATCAACTTTATTTCCCAGCCACAAATGGAGGATTACTTAATAACTTTTATGTTGTATCCTGAATAACTTTATACAAAATACCATTTAATAGTACTTACAAAATTTCAAAACCTTTAAATATTTTTTCAAAGGAACCGGAGTTAGATTTTTAAATTTGATTCAATTTATTTTAATTCATCTTGTATTCATATATTGAATCTTGGATTTTTTTATGGTCAATAGCTAAGGATATTGACCATTCAAACAATAAATGACGATGATCAATTATAGTCGTTTCTAAATACCAAATCAGTCATAATTTCAAATAATACTATATATATAATATAATTCAAAATAATATTATGTCAATGAGCCCTATTCGAGTGTTTAGAAAGCCCTATCGATGCCTTGGCGTCCCAAGTACCGACCATAATTCATAAACACTCAACAGAACAAACCAACATAATACAAAATCATTTTATATCAAAATTACAAGTACGCTCTCTCATATACACTCAAACTCATTTTAGGGTATTACTACCCTATCTATAATGAGTTAATCCCAAATTGAGCCAAAGTTTTCGTTAAACCAAAGCTCTGATACCAAATGTAACATCCGAGATTTTTGACCGTTCAAATCGACAATGATCCTCAATGTTGACATAAACAAATCAAAAATACGGATAGTTATTGGGATTTATATAAGAAAAAGAAGGGAAGAAGAAAAACAAATACAGAATCTCGCAGTGGAAGGACAAAGTATAATAATTAAATAACAATTCATGAAGTTGTTAAAACATACATCTGATTATATATTACAACAATTATTAGAGTTAACTATCATAAATATACCAATGTTTGCAGCGGAGTAATAATAATAAATACTTCTGTTGAGCTCCATCTTCATCTTCATAACATTGTCTTCAATAACTGAAAACTCAGGCTGACCCGAGCACAAATGGAAGGATAAAATTACTCGGATCAGAACTAAAATATTCTCATATTAGTTAAATCAAATTCATGCGATAATATGAGTGCAATAGCTTAAGAGATGCTACGGGAATTTTCATCTCCTAAGGATCCATTAAACTTGATACTATATAATACAATACACTATTATAATAGTGTCTATGGTTAAATATAACATATTAAAATAGCGTAAGCGGGATTACATTTTTATCCTTACACCGTTTATAATATCGTAGTCTATACAGATACTGTAAAGTCCACCATAATCCAGTGGCTATCAGAGAGCACTCTATAAGTACGGTACAAATCAAAGTTGTAGGTGGCTCGATCATGATAATATGACAAGGCACACGAGGAATGCCCAGATTAGGAATATACTAGTTGCACGTCCGGACTAGTGGTAACGCATAGCCGCGATTACCGCCCACCTCGAATAACACTCCCAAATCACGGATGCACATCAAATCAAATCAATCAAATTGAGGGATTGTAGTAATAAAGGAAGAAGTGTTGCCGATGGAGGTAGCTAACCCCACTTGGTTCGGTATAGCTCTGTTTTAGTAATTTTAATTATGACCCGAAGGTCAAGGACATCCATCATCGTTCTCTTTCTTCAATTCCAGTAATCGTGTCCAAATCAACCTACTTCATTCTGGAACTGCACTGCGTACACAGTTGTTAAAGTGGTTTTCGATATTGGCAGAGAGTATGACAATATCTGATCCCGGTCTCTTTAACAACCAAACGTTTACATTTTTCACACCGGTCAATTCTTTTACATTTCAAAGAGATTCATACTTCATATCAAAATCTCAGATTTTTCTTTAAACACATTTCAATAGTCAAAATAGAATATTTCATATTAAAATCTCCATTTAAAACCAAACTTAAAATCTTGAAAAAATTCCAACTTTAAAATAATTTGAATATTAAAATAGTTAAAAATATATTTAAAATAGTATAGATATATAATTGAAATAGTATGAAAATAAAAAATCTGTATTAAAAATTGAATTTTCAGATTTTGTAAAATTTAAAGTTAAAATATAAAATAGTTTATAAAATAAATATTTAATAATAAAAATGGTTTATTGGAAACAAGTAATAAAATAAATAGTTATAAGGTAAATAATTTACGAAGAAAATAATTAATATAAAAATAGTTTATAAAATGGTTTAAAATACTATACTCGGAATTAGAATCGTTTCTTCAAAATTTAACCAAACTGGAAATCACATTCCAGTTTCAGATTAATTCGACTAAATTTCGATATCACAATTCAAAAGGATTTGACTTCCCGTTTATATTTCAATTCGATTCAACAGTTCGATTTCAAATAATTCGATTCAGATAATTGAATTCCAATTATAATTCTCATTTTGAATAATTCATTTATAAAGATCTCGAGTTCATAGTTCAATTATTACTATAAATCAGGTTAATTTAATGTAAATATCAAAGATGGATAAACAATTCAATTTTAATAAATTTATATTTTAATATTGAATTCAGTTTCAACTTCAGTTATTCACATATACGAATTCCTTAAAATTTAAAATTTTAAGTTCAAGGCTTAAAGTTCAAATTTAAGAAAATAGATTAATAATATCATTTATTTGTCTTAAAAAAAATTCAAAATTCAAGGTTAAAAACAATTTTTATTTAATCAACCGGTGTCCGTATATAATTTTCTATCCTATGGCCAAGTGATACTTAAAATTTAATTTCAGTATTTTGGGAAAGGATATTTATCATTTCAATCCAAATCACGGTCATAGGTATTTATCATTTCAACCTACGTTCTTAATATATTTAAATGATTAATCCCGGGTTTATTTGATGTCCGTAACATCTAGGGTAAAAATTGGGATTAATCAGCAAAATCAAAAGGCGTATATAGACAATGTCGATAACGATATGAATTACATATAAATACATAAATCCACGGCATCAAACAAAATCACTACAACTAAACAGTTCAATGTGATATCAGTTTACTAGTCGTTAGATATGAGGTTTTTAAACAAAATTAAATTCTAACTGTACAATTTATATCAACAATTAAATTAAATTATACAGTCTATGCAAATTTAACATAAATAATAAATTTAAACAGTTAAACAGCAACCAAAACAATCATATCATAACATGAATTCAATTTAACTAACAATCAAATATTTTGGTTAGGTGTGAGTGGGTTTAATCACACACCTTTGTTTCTGAACGCATTTGAAATCCAAAATAGCCCCAAAATTTAACTGTCTCAGAATCTATCCAAATCAACGCCATCATGAAGAGCTCGTCAATATTATTCCAACGCAACAAACTGTGTGTCAATTGGAGCTCGTATGCAAAATTTATATGCGATTATCATTTGGATTCTCAAATTAAAATAAAATAAACAAGATAAACTCTCACCAAACAAATCATGCCACCTCATCCATCTTCTATGCACCATCCTCACGCATGCTTCAGGCAATTAAACAAAACCGAACCCAATTTATGTCCAAACCCATCCACTTCTCTCCTCTATCTCTTCCACTTCGCATGGCGCCGCAACTTTCAAGACGCGAATGGAAATGAAGATCATGGTTCAAGTAACCCAGAGAAATAAGTTTCACAAATTTAGGAATTTTCTTTGAATGGTTATACATTTTTGAAAGAGAAGGAACATTGATTAATTTTTTTTTAAAATAAATTATCAGATCGAAGAAAATAAAATAAATAAAAGGGAAGCAGGAATTTCGAAAGTGGAAGGGGAAGAATTGGAATGGGATGATGGCTTTAAAAAGAAACGTGAACAGTAGCCATTTTGAACGTGTATTCCTAAAATGTAGGATCGAGTTTAATTTATTCTATGCATGTGGGGAAGAAAAATATCTGAACCGCTTGTTTGGCTTCCATTCCTTTAATTTGTATATATTAATGGATGCATTGGTCTATGTAATGCATATATGTATAGTGAACACACATGCGTGAACATGTAAACCAACGCATGCATGATTAATTACCAAAAAATGCAATTAAATTTGATTAAGTCTTATTTAATTCGTTATATTTTTTAAAAATTAGTTAAATGTTCAATTTATTCCTTTATTTACCGTTCTTAATTTCCATTAATTACACCATTAAATTATCTTTATTGCAATTTGTTTCCACTTTTATTAATGCACTAATATTAGTTTTTGAAATCTATAACTAGTTACAACATCTAATTAATATATCATAAAATTACTGTTGTAAACAAATAAGTAAAGTTATTCACATATAAGTTAATTATTCTAACTTAATAAATTTCATTTGACAACATAAAATATTACCATTCTTTTACCATATTTGGTTTAATTCCTTTTATTACAATTAATAACCAAATCTTATATTTACCATCATGTACAAGTTATTATATTAATAACTTATTAAATTCACCGTTAAATAAACTTGTCCAAGTTTATATCAATTAAATTCACTTACTAATTTTTATTAACCTTGCATTTATCCATTGTTATCCAAAATCAACATTTAATTTAATAATATAGATTTTCGCAAAATCTCGGGATGTTACAACGGGCGATAAGCCTTCGAAGGTTTAGTAGACTCCTTTTTTTCCTTTTCTTTTTGTGGTCCTGCTACTGTTGGTGTGAGTACGACCCTCGCGTTTTTGACATGTACAAACTTGCATTATAAATGAAGTTGTTCTTTCGTTTGCAAGTTTATGTCGCTTTCCATTTAATGTACTTGCGATTTAGTTTTTCTAAGTCCTGATTAACTCACAAGCCGTCTTGCTATAAATGAGTAAGTGTTAAGTGCAAGCCGTCTCGCTTAAGATGAACATCACTTAGTTTATACGTTGTCTCGCTGAGAATGAGTAAGTGTCGTAGTTCGGAGGTACGGTGTATATTCCCTCTATTAATTTTGAATCACGCACCACGTCAGGGGCGTGTTTGAAGTTAATTTATAAGTCCACACTCGTACCCCCAGCGTTGGTGGGGTTCGAGCTAAGCCTATTGGACGTCCAGTCCTTAAGTCTTTATACTCTCCTATCGTTAGTTCAGGTTAGAGTTGGGGGTTATGCAGTCTTAAGTCATGGTGCACCATTCATGCTAACCCAGATGGTTTATACTCTTTCTCAAGTCGTGTGAGTTAGAGTTAGTCATGCGAACAATCACTATCACATTCGCCTTGGCATCATTCCTACACTTTAGTCTTTAAAGTGTGGATCGTTGGGTCGAGCGTCGAAGTCAAGGTCGATTTTTTTTGTTAACTCTTATCCGATTAGTCGTGGAGTCGACTAAGCTCGTCGAAACATGAGCAAATGAACATCGTTGGGGAATTAGTTATTCTCTTCGTTCAAGTTTTGGCATAGTCCAGTCGAATCACAACACTTAGCCAAATTATCATACAAAGTCATAGAGCACGAAAATAACTTTTATTCATAACACAATTGGCGAGTCATGCCTTATTACATAGTCTGAAAAAAGAACGATATTTGCAAAAATTACAGAAATAAAAGATTAAGTCAAATAATGCCATAAATTCACAGTGCTCCATGCTCTTTGGATTTGGTCGCCATTAACGATCGTTAGTCTGAAAGCTCCGTTACCAACCCTCAATTGAATGACACATGGTCATTCCCACTTTAGGCCCATATGAACAGGAGTCGGGAAGACACGCTTCAGAACGAGGTCATCTGGATCATAGGTCTAGGTCGAACCTTCTTGTTATAATATTAGGTGACCCGATTTCTATGCATCGAAGCATGTAAGTCAGCCTCCTATCTCTTCTCCTCCATCATATCCCACGATTTCAAGAGAAGCGCCTTATTAGTCAAGGGATCATAATACGTTGTTAAGTGAGAGGGGTCTTCAAGCTACACTGGGATGACCGCTTCGGAGCCATAGGATAGCGCGAATGGAGTATGGCCAGTGGCTGACTTATAGGTTGTACGATATACCCAACGGGACAAGGGTTGCTCGTCAACCCACTTTCCTCTAGCCTGCTCCAATCGCTTCTTCACAATGGATTCGATAATCTTGTTCACAGCTTCAACCTGTATATTTGATTGTGGGTGTGCAACTATAGTATATCTCTTCTCGATGTGATGACGTCGACAAAAATCTTTAAATTCCGAGTTATCAAACTGGGTCCCATTATTAGTTATGATAGGCTTGGGAAGTCCAAATCGAGATATAATATTTCTGACGATGAAGTTGATCACCCGCTTTGTCGAGATCGTGGTCAGTGGTTCAGCTTTAGCCCAATTCGTGAAATATTCGACTGCCACAATCACATACTTTGCTCCTCCCTTTGATATCGGAAGGCTACTAATAACGTCCACTCGCCATGCTGCAAACGGTGAAGGATTAACCATTTGGGTGAGTTGAGTTCGTGGAGCTTTTAAAACCTTGGCAAACATCATACATTTTTCGCAGTGTGTGAATAATCAGCCCCATCTTGGTTTACGGCAGGCCAAAAGTAGCTATATTGGAGTATCTTCTTTGTCAAAGTTTGTCCCCCGGTATGGTCGTTGTACTCGCCTTTGTACACTTCCAACAACACTTTTTTGGCGTTGTCGTGGACAATACACTGGAGCAAAGGAACTAGAAACCCTTTTAGTATAAAGTGTCTCCCTGGATGATGTATCTCGAAGATTAACGTACGAGGGCCTGCCTTACATTATTTTACTAAGTAAGGGTTCCGCGCATATGAAAGTTTTTGATAGGAGTCATCCATGATTCTATTTCAGGCTCGATATCCCGCACCTTATCAACTTCCATCTGATATATGTTGGGCATTATCAATGTCTCTATCGGGATTGACTCTTTTTTTACTGGGTTGTCAGAGCTTGTCAGCTTTCTCAATTTTCTTTCGTGGGATGTAAAAGATATTGTAGTAGTCAAACTAGTCTAATAGCTCTTCCACCCGATTGAGATAGGCAACAAGTTGTGCCCTCTTGGTCTGGAATTCCCTCCTGACCCGAAATACAACAACCCGTGAGTCACATAAAATGTCAATTGCTTTTACTTCTAATTCTTTTGTGAGTTTCAGGCCGACAATTAGGGCTTCATACTCAGCTTCATTATTGGTTGCTGAAAATTCCAGTCTTAGTGCATAACGGATCAAACATTCCTCGAGAGTTAATAGAACAACTCTGGCACTAGAACATCGATCGTTTCGTGATCTAACTGTATACAACTTACATATGACTGTTGATTGATCACGCTATACTTTATTATCATCTAGAGCTGTAAATTCTAAAAAAGTTTGCCAATGCTCATCCCAGAATTTCTCGCTAAGGAATGAATGCAATATCAAACTGATTTAGTTCGATATTCCATTTGAGTAATCTTCTAGATGCCTCAGGTTGATGAAGAGCCTATCATAGCGGTTGGTCAGTATACGCTTTAATAGGTTGAGCTTGGAAATGATGGCATAGCTTTCTCGAGGCTATCAGAAGGCTGTAAGCATGCTTTTCGAGCTTTGAGTAGTTTCACTCCGCTCCCGCCAACCTCTTGCTTACATAATACACTGGCTGTTGAACCTGATTTTCTTCACGAACAAGTTCTGAGTTGATGGCATGCCAGGATACTGCAAAGTACATGAACAAGTCCTCGTGATTGACTGGCTTTGATAGTATTGGAGGTCTCTCTAGATGATTTAGAAAATTCTTGAAGGCTTTAACACAACCAGGCATCCAAGAAAAGTTATGCTTCCCTTTATTTATCAAGTCAAAGTAAAGAATGCACTTGTTCGTAGTCTAGACATAAATCTTCCTAGAGCTGTTATCTTCCTATTCAGGATTTGTGCATCTCTTATTTTCCGAGGCTCTTGAATGTCTCGTACGACTTTAATCTTATCGGGGTTGACTTCATTGCCGCGAGAACTGATGATGAAACCCAAGAACTTTACTCATGAAACACCGAAAGATCAATTCAAATGGTTGAGCTTCATCCCATATTGACGAAGAATACTGAAAACTTTCGACAAGTCATTTACTTGCTTAGCCGACTATTTCAACTTCAAGAGCATATCATCAACATACACCTTCATCGACTTTTCGATCTGGTTTTGGAACATATGGCTTACTAATCGTTGATATGTTGCTCCAACATTTTTCAACCAAAATGGCATGAATATGTAGCAATACAACCTAAGATCCGTTATAAAGCTAGTGTGATCTTGGTCTGGTACGTGCATTGAGATTTGGTTATACTCATAGTAGGCATCCATGAAGGAAAGGAGTTCATGTCCAGTCGACGAGTCTACGAGCTGGTCGATTATGAGAAGTGGAAAGCTATTTTTGGGGCACGCTTTAATCAAGTCAGAGAAATCAATGTATGTCCAACACTTCCCATTTTATTTCTTCACAAGAACTGGATTGGACATCCATTTAGGGTACAACGAATATCGAATGAACCCGTTACTCTTCAGTCTTTCAACCTCTTCCTTTAGGGTCGTGGACCTATCAGCACTGAGCATACATCTCTTATGCTTCACTGACATACTTCGGGTCAATGTTGAGTGAATGGCACATAATAGTCAGTGAAATCCAACATATGTCAGCATGGGTCCAGGAAAACATCTCAAGGTTTGTGCTGAGAAAGTTAGTCAGTTCCTTCATCTGGAGTGGTCCGAGGTGGTACCGATTTTCAAGATCTTAGAAGGGTTGTTGTTGTTATCAACCGGAATCACTACCGTTGACTCATTAGGAGTCACCCTTTGATATCTTAGCTCCTTGTCTTTTCTAGGATCAATGAATTTGAATTGACGGCCGGAATGTCTGGGCAAGGATTTCTTTACTTGTTATGCGGATGGTTTCTGAATACGACGGGAATTATCGGTAGCTTTTCCCTTCTCTTTACTATTGGCGTCCTTCCATTTGTTAGGTAGCACGCTCTTCCTACTACCTGGTCTTCTTGTACCATTCCTCCTCCATTCTTAGTCGGGAATTTCAAGAGCAAGCACGAAGGAGCCATGCATGCTCAGAATTCAGCAAGGGTCGGCCGGCCTAAAAAAGCATTATATGGAGGGTAAACATCCACCACAAGAAATGGGAGGATCCAAACTCTCCAATAGTCTCCCTCACTCAACTAAACAGGAAATTCAACTATTCCTACCGATATGTTTGTTATGCCATTGAAGTCGTGAATCCGGCCTTTGCATGACTTCATGTCCTTAGCCTCCAGCATTATCTGATCATAGGCACTTTTAAATAAAATGTTTGCGGAACTCCCACGGTCAATAATGACCATCTCTACCAACGTTGGACCAATCATGGCCGAAATCACAAGTGAATCAATAGTCGAGGCTTCCACCCCTTAAGCTTCACAATCATGGAGGACAATATCATCCATCATTTTCCTCCACTGCTTCACCGGAGCAGTCTCGTATGTTGTGTCATACTCGTCAGTCTCGACGTTCTGTACTACATAAGCATATTGTTCCATAGTATGAATACTGAACTATGTTGAATATGGTCCTCCGACGATAGTATTTATAATAATACCTTTATTTCATGTTTTGGCGGCTGCTCTAAGAGATGTCTGACCTTGTCTTTTATAGTCCGAAGTCCTATGCCCCTGTCCCGAGGGGCTACTTTGCTCTCATCTAACTTCCCTCCTCGTATTAACTTCTCCGTAATGTCCCGGAGATGACAATACTCATCAGACGTATGACCAAAGATCTCGTGGAACAAAAAAAAATTTCCTAACCTCTTTCTCTGTTGATTCTCGCGGAGGTGGCTTCTTATAATGCAATGCTTTACATGTATCTACATATATATTTTCTAGTGTATCATTCAAAGGAGTGTAGTTATTGAAAGCTTGAAACTGGGGTTGCTTCTTAGCATCTCTCTTCCGGTATGGTTTCCTCCATTGTTGTTTCTACATTTGTTACCGTTCTGCTTGTTTTGTTTCCCAACATTTACTTAACCTTTCCCGGAATTTTCTCTGGATAGCATTACTGCTACATTGCTTTGAACACCTTCATTCACCACATCACTTTCCCTTCTCTTCCGGCCCCTATCAGCCTCTTCGATCCGTAAATGCACATTGGCCTTCTCATAAAATTGGTCTAGGGTCGATGGAGGCTTCCCAGTCTAGTATTTTCCAAAATCAGTCTCTCGATCGACGCCATCGACTAAGGCCATTAAAATCATCTCCAGATTAGGATTGCTAATCTAGATAATGGTCATATTAAAGCGATCGAGGTAGTCTTTGAGTGTCTCTCCGCCGAATTGATTCACACGTGAGAGAGTTGTTACATTCTTTGACTTGGAGGTGCGGAGACATAATTGATTCAAGAACTTTTTACCTAAATTCTTGAAATTGGGCACCAATCTAGGAGGAAATCTGGTAAACCACATAAGCGCGATCCCATCAAGGTAGATAGGGAAGGTTTTAGATTTGATGGCATTAGGAGTTGCAGTCGAATTCATGAACTAAGTGTATTGAATGAGGTGCTGGCGAGGGTCAGTCCTACCTGAGTAATGATTCATCTAGGGAAAATTGAATCTCCAAGGAAACTCGGCCTCTAGAATGTCATCTGTGAACGGTGTGCGACTACGGTCGATTCTCCAATCCTCATTATTATACCCTCTGTTGTCATTCATTATCTACCTCACCATGACAATCAAATAAGAAGTATTGAAGATGAACTCTAGTTCCAAGGTCTAGCTCCATTTAGCCCTTTCTATTCGTGTTGAGGTAACGTCGACTGAGAAGCTGTCCGGGCAGTACTTCCTTGGCCCCTATTGTCCCAGTCGATCATAAGACGTGAGTAAGGAAGCACGGGAGCGCGAGAGGTGCCAGGGATGTCGCAAGCTCCGAGGGAATTCCGGTTCAGCAGGGATACGGGGTCGACATTGTCGGGCTCAGTATTGGCCGGTTCGACATTGTCAAGCTAGGCCGGGAGCCTGCCGAACCAAAGCTCCTGCACGTATTAAGGTCTGGTGACCTGGTGTTGTTGTTGCTGCTACGCTTCCTCTTCACTCCCTCCTAATGAGGACAAGGCTTCTTCTAGTAGGCGTGCTAGAGTAGGAGCTCTCTGACCCCTGAATTTGTTCTATTGTGCTACCATCTGGTTCATATCTTGCCTTAGGCCTATATTTGCGTGCGTTTTTTTATTCAACGCTGTCGCTATGTCGTTCAACCCCTCCATCAGTTCCATAAAATCTTTATGAGTCATGAAGGCAGTTGTTGTAGCTCAATCGGCTAAAGCAATAGTGGCAGCAACAAGTTCAACAGTCCGGATCGGCATGGCCGAGCCGGATCATGAGGCAGCGGTAGTTTGATTTTCTTCTTCATGGGGATGGCTGCTGGAGGATCCGGAGGAAGCGGTAGTGCATTTTGACACCATTGTTGCTGGAGATGTTGAAATAGAGGATTTTCTCTTTGGATTTGAGGATCCAAACACTACAAGAAAACAACAAATAGCCGCGGCAGAATCCGCTTCTAATTCGTCGCTAAACAGGCATTAGCGACGGATTTCCTACATAACTGTTTGGTCGGTAAAAACCATGACGGTATTTGTGTCAGATTTTGCGACGGATTTTAGCATGAGTTTTCCGACATTTTTCCGTCATTTTACTAATTTTATAATAAAAATAAAATTTTATTAATTAATTTGATTTTAATTCGTATACCGACTATTTACCGACGGATAATTAATTTATAATAAAATATTATTTATAAAAGACGTTGGTAAATCCTTACTAATTACCAAGGAATTAGCGACGAAAATTAAATTAAGGTAAACTTAACCTCCCTTTTTTGTTGGTAATCCGCTGCTATTCCCCTTCTGATATATATATATATATATATATATATATATATATATATATATATATATATATATATATATCATCACACATATAATTTGTGTTTCATTCAATACACAATCCTAATGTACATACAGCACAATTAATATGAACACACACATCTCATAATCAATGTATTATATTAATCACTCATCTCATATTCAACATTCAACATTACATTTTTTTCAAATAAAATATTTTCTAATCTTATTCTACTGTCGTTAATTTACATATGTTATTACAAGAAAATCAATATCATCAATTCATCAAAACAAATCTATTGCTTCACTATTCACAACCTTCCTTCACCTCAAACTCATTCCTTGCAATCCATGCCATTTCTTTTCAACCATCCACGGAAATACTTCACTTTTTTTAAGGGATATACTTCACTCACTGTTAAATTATCATCTGCCATTTCTTTAAGAGATTGTTCCAAATCATCCAGTTTTTGCACCTTAGATATAATTAATACAATTAATAAAAACCCAACCTGCAAATTCATACTACTAATAAGATACATTTTCAAAAAACTACTTTGATTAGAGGAAATAATAAGAAGCTTAGTAAATGGCATAATGAGATGACTAGTACTATACATATAATACTTACCAAAAATGAAGCATAACAAACAAAGCCAACAGCCACAATGCAGCACAAACCACGTATTACATTCATGGAGGCCTGAGGACGATTAAAAAGGCAGTAATATCTACAGACAAAATCCCATCATCATCAAAGCTAAAAGCTTTCGTCGTGATAATGCAAAGCTACAAATAAACACCATAAGATGACTACCCTCGAGACCCTGCACAAGCAAGACCGAACCCCAAATAAAACACCTACACAAGCTCCATAAACAATAAACAACCGAAAACAAAAAAGTCGATACCCCAACTACAGCAACACCCTAATGAGATTTGGGAAATTTTAGGGTTATGTTGTTTTCATATGACTTCAGATACGTAAAATAATTGCATATGGCGTTATTTCTAATAAGGCGGCAGTGTAAAGCATGTTTCAGACACATGCAGGTGACTATCGTTGACTGCTGAAGTGTGCCTCAGAGACATGCCATGCAAAAACAATAACAAAAGTGATCACAACAATAAAAATATGTGCTATGTGGGTTTGGATTATCATGTCATTTAAAAGCTTAAAATTAATGCATGCATCTCAAACGGTGTTTGGGCTAAAATCAAAGAACTAAAAACTAAAAACAGTAACAAGATAATTCGAAATTTGCAGTCCCAAGATGCAAGAATATTCCTTAAAGAAAAGTTTAGATGTACCTTTTGTCATTTGCAGCAATTTTTAGCAGCTCATCTATATCTTTAGATATTAAATGCCGCACCCCTTCTGATGGAAATTCCAGAGTTTGAGCTGTATTTAGCACATGATAACAGAGTTTGAGCTGTATTTAGCACATGATACAAAATAAATATTATAGCAAATAAATTGTTTTCGTAAACAAATGTAAGCTAAGCAAACGATCCCCTGGTTCTTTTAAGAAGATGATCTATGAGAAAATTATGATGTTGATGGATGTTTGAAGTTAGAAAGGGGAATCTGATTAGTTGTTCTCAAATTTTCCAGAGAAGGATGCAATATCAGTTTTTATTTTTCATGGCTTTTAGTCTACAGATATGACTTTTACATTGAATGAAATGTGATCCACAAAATGAATGTTCCCTGGGATGGATGATGCAGGTTAGTTTGTCCAAATTACACATTACGATGTTCACAGTTGTAATACTTACATTGACCTACTCTTATTTTACAAAGTTTCGGCCAACATTTAGATCCTCCTGCATTCAGATTATCTACATATGCAACTTAAAATGTTCAAGACTAACATAAATTTTATTTCAAAAACTGATATGTTTGGGTGCACAGGCTTTTCAATACTTCAAAATTCAAATATGAGTCAAAAAGATTCAGTGCATGTGAGAATCATTTACATTCAACTGTACGTTTTAATTTAAAAAAAAAGGTTTTGCAGGTTTTAATTCAAAAGCCAGTGTAAAACATACATCAAAAGTCCAAAATTGAAAACAGATCCATGCAAAAATCATGTCACAAAATTGAATGTATTTCAAAAAATTCATTTGTCCCATGCAACGACCCAGAAAATCTGAACCAATTTAAAATTTTTAAATTGGCTAAAATAATGGATTTTAAATATTTAAAATAAATATTTTAAATAATGGCGATGAAAACTGAGTTTGAATCGACATTTGAAAACGAATATAATTAATTATAATTACATATAGAATTGAAAATAGCGCGGTAGTTCGATAATTCGATTTCAAACTTCAATTGAATATACCGGGTGCAGAACAATCCGGATTTAGTGAAACCAAAAATAATGGAATCTAATTGATAATATCTTTCTAACGAATCTGACCAATCGAAATTTGATAGCGGGAATCGAAAGATATGTCCAGTTGAAAATTCTGAATAGTCGCTATGTAATTCAGGCCCTTAAAAATGGATATTTTGCAAACGACCTCGGATTTCGACGAAACCACTTTTGTTGGATCCGCAGTGTCAAGTTATTGCTAGGTTTCAAATTTCATAATTTCTCGAATCAATATGTGAGCGTGGCAAAGGAGAACGCGTTTGACCAGTTTCAGTTGATTTTAATCGACTGGAAATTGGCCATTTTTCAAACGGTCTCAGAATTCGACGAAACTAGTTTTGTTAGGACCGTATCGGCAATACGAAGCTAGAAAATATTTTTTCGAGAATTTTCTAGTTAGTATGTGGCCCCAGTAAATTGAAATGTACGTTTAAAATTCAATATAGTGATTTAAATGAAAATTCAAAAGGAAACTGATTGTAACAATCGAATCAGCTTGAGATACATATCCCATTGTGTTCGGAATGGGGGTTAAACGCTATGGACGACAGGCGGTGGGCCTCGTTTCGAGGTCATATGTAAAAGTCAACCTTTTTGCAAAATATAATAATTAAATAATAAAAAAAAATATACTTTTCCCTCCTATACCTCTGCCCCCCCCCCCCCGAATTCATTTATACAGAAATAAAAAAGAAAAAAAAACCCTAAGTTCTGAATCGCGTCGCCGACCAGGGAGCACCACCGCCGCCCATCATCGCGCCCCACCCCTCGAAGCAGCCTCCTCCTCCCAGCGCCCTCACCCCGAACACCCCGCCTTCACCTCGAACCCATCGCGACGCCACCAGACCCAAGCCGCCGCCTGCTCTTCTTCTGCCGCCGACGAAGACGAGCCCCCCCTTCTTCGCAGGAAGGTAAATTGCTTTTATCTTATTTTATTTTCATTTTAAAATTCTGATTTGAAAAAGATTTTAAAAAAAGATTTTAAAACAGAAAAAAACTGATTTTTATAAAGATTTCAAAACTGATTTTTATAAAGATTTCGAAACTGATTTTATAAAGAATTTTAAACTGATTTTGATTTAAAAAAAAATAAAAGTAAAAACTGATTTTGATTTAAAAAAAAAATAAAAGTAAAAACTGATTTTGATTTAAAAAAAATAAAAGTAAAAACTGATTTTGTTTTTAAAAGAAAAACTGATTATTTAAAAGATTTAAAAAAAACTGATTTTTAGAAAAGAAAAACTGATTTTATAAAAAAAGTAAAAACTGATTTTGTTTTTAAAAGAAAAACTGATTATAAAAGATTTTAAAAACTGATTATAAAAGAATATAAACTGAATTTTTATAAAGAATAAAAGTTGATTTTTTTTAATTAGGTTTAGAAACTGATTTTTTTAAAAAGAATTTAAAAAAAAAGAATTTTAAAACTGAATTTTAAAAGAATGTTAAACTGATTTTTAAAGGATTTTTAAAACTGAATTTTAAAAAAGGAAATAAAAACTGAACTTTAAAAAGTAAAAATCAGATTTTTAGATATTGAAAGTCGAAGTAAAAATCATATTTTTATATATTGAAAGTCGAAGTAAAAATTCGATTTTTATATATTGAATAGCAAAGTCAAAATTCGATTTTTATATATTGAATAGCGAAGTCAAAATTCGATTTTTATATATTGGATAGCATAGTAAAAATTCGATTTTTACATATGTAGAGAATATGGGTGAAAGCGACAAAAAGGCGAAGATTTCTCTAAAGGAATTGTCGTGAAGTTGGATAGCTATTGATGAGATTTCTGATTTAAAAATATTATATATGTGTGAAATGAAAGTGAATAGCTATATATAAATATCTATCTATCTATCTATATATATATATATATATATATATATATATATATATATATACGCCCCTCGTGCACAAACCATGGACGATATTTATTGATTGAAATTGTTGTGAAAATTGATTGATAGCGATTGATTGTTTGGGATTGTTTGAGATTGATATTGGTTGATTGTGGTTGAAAAATACCCATTTGTGGTTGTGAAATATTTGGTTGAAACCACATAGGATTAGTTTGTGGAAATGAAATAAATATATACATGTCGCCTGCGTGCGAACTAGATGCATGATCACCATTGTCAAAAACCGCGAGGTTTTAAGGTAGAGCGAGGAGCCGTACTAGGGACGGTGCCGGTTTAACTACCCTGCCGTTATGCTGCCGAAATTTTGAATAATATTTGTGTGTCTGAATTATTTTCATATGCTTAAACTATATTTATTCATTGTATAGAAAACATTCATGTGTTGAATTGATATTCATTCGTTGTTTAGAAATTCATGTGTTGAATGGTATTCATATTTTGAAATAAATCGTTTGATAATAAAAATCACCTTTTATCGACTATATGAACTATATAGAAAAGTAGTGTTTTGAAGTGAATCGTTTTACAATAAAAATCGCATTTTTATTGTATGCATAAATCGTTGAAATGTGAAGTGTTAAAAATAGCCACTTGTTCGAAATAAACATATATGAGATGAAATATTCATTAATTAGCTAATGAAATGATTTGCACCTATGTATGTAACATTAGAATAAATGGTGTCTTTAAACCAAACAGAAATCAAATATGAAGTTGAATAGAAAAGGATAAATGATAAGAACTGTATATATATGTATATGCATATTCATTGAATAGGTTATAGCAAAGGGGCTAGAGAAGAGGAATAAAATTTTGTGCCCGACAAATAGGTACACATTTACTGATTTGTTTGGGTGATGATTTTGAGCCTGTTGGCTAGCCGCTTGGCTTTTTCTTTTTCTTTTTGAGATTAGAAGGACCGGGAACGCTATTTGCGATTTCCCGATGCTCCCGGTGCAGGGGAGGTTATGGCGAAATTTTTCCAAAATTTAAGGTGTTAGAAAAATATTTGAAGTGAAAACGATATGGAAATCATTGAATGAACTATATTTATATAAATATATAAATATAAATAAAATTAAAACGAAACGAAGCCGTGCAGTTCGTGTTTTGAAACCGTGTTTTCAAACGACTAGTGCGGGAAATCCGACCATTGGATTTTCCCGAAACCTCAACCGTCGGGTTCGCCTTGGAATAATCTTTCCAACGGCACCAACCTTGTAAAAATCCAACGGTTGGATTGTCTGGAATGTTTAATTCAAATTTGAAGAAAAACAGCGCCAGAATCGATTTTATTTATATATAAATATAAATAGAATTATATTTAATCGAATAACGACGCTGCAGTTCGTATTTTGAAATCGAAATTTCAAACGATTGTACCGGGAGATCCGACCGTCGGATTTTCCCGAAACTGGAACCGTTGGATTCGTTTTAAAAAGACCTTTCTAATGATGTAAATTTTGTGAAGATCCAACGGTTAGATTTTCAGATATGTGTAAATCAAATCTGAAGAAAAACAGCGCCACGGCCGCCTTATGGCCCGAAGCGTCGTTTTGAATAAAATGGCTATTTTAAAATAAATAAAAATAGCGATAAATAGTTATAAAATATCATAAGCGATATGGAATGGTAATAAACTGAATTTGCTTGATTTATGTGATGTTTGATGGTTGAATGTGTTTGGTGTGAAAATTACATTAAAGGACAAAATTGGTGTTGTCGAATAATTTAACCATTGAAATAAATTGAATTGAAATTCGAAATATACGTGAATTATTTGAGAAGGCCGAGTTAATTCTCATTTCAAATAATTGACCGACGATTGAAAGTCGAAGATAAAGACGGTGGTCGAAGACCGGAGATCTTCACCTCGTTTGGATGGTAACCGAGGTCCTGATTGGGAGGCATCCCGAAATATGGATAATAAGTGGTGATCGTTCAGACGTACGTGTTGATCGAAGGGTTTGCGAGGTATTTAGTGCCTCCGGTTTCGTTCAGACCCAGAACGGACTTGTAAATGGACTGTGTGTCTGACATTGGATTTTATTCTGTGTTGATTGATCTCTGTTAAATATACATCTGTTTGGCGGCGGAGAATTTATTCTTTTGCTTAACGCCCTTCTCTGAGACGTACGAGCTCAGAGGTTGTATATCGATGGACATCAATCGCATGGCGTGAATTGCCTGTGTGGCATGCTAAGATGCAGTGATCAGGGCTTCTGTTGAAAAGCAAAGTCTTGTGGTGATGATCAAAGCACCGCCTGTGTGGCGTAGCTTTGTGTATAACGTGAATTCGCGAGCCTCACACCCCGGTATGAACCTAAAACGGGAGAAAGGACCTCAGGGAGGACATGCGTTTCTTTCTAGCTAGGGTGGTGTCAGTGACCTACCAGCCCTGACATTTATATACTTTTCACCTATGTGGTTGTTGCTGTTGCGAGGCGCCTCGGTTTGATCGGACGATCCGGGTCCGATGGAGTCATTCGTTGGCTCGTTGACGCCCCAAAGAGCGGGGAAACGCAGTGTTCAGGAATTTTAATCCACATCGGTGGACCGGCCCTGACGATTCTAGGGTCACTCGAGCTCTGATCCTGAGACACGGGCTAGAGCGTCTCGAATTCGGTGAGGACTATCTTTTGCCTTGGTTCATGACGGAAATCCAATTTCCAAATACGACATCGTGCGGTTTTGATTGTATACCTATATATGGCGACATAGTGGTATGGGGCATTAATGTCGTCTATGATTGATAGTTATGATTTGAAATTGTTTTCAAAACATATAAACACTAGCAATAATATCAAATGCCTTTGTTTTATTCGTATCAATCATATTTTGGCTGTTATAAGGTAAAAACTCTATCCTCCGGTTTGCGTTGCATTGTGTGATGGGAACTGAGTCTTATAACGGCTTCATTTTTATAAAAAGCATAGCGATGTTTTAAAAGAAAGATTTGTGGTAAAGCACTGGCAATCCAATGGAGTAAACCCGTTCCACGAAAGTGGCGTGGTCCTGTGATTAGCCAATTATATGTGTGTTGAGTAGATTTCTCATACCAGTCCCATGACTGACTCGTAGTTTGTTTCACTTTCAAACTCGGGTGCCCCTTTTTCTACACGGGCAGCCTTGTATTCAGGTTTAGCCGGTTCTTTCTGGATAGCTGGAGCTGAAGATGGATTCTATCATTTATTTCTTTTTATGCTGTTCAGCTCCTATTGTACATATTTTGTTTATTTCCGCTGTAGACATTTATGTATAGCTGAACTGTATTTGTACTAAGTAAGATCCTGTATACTGTGTAACTCCGATGATTACTTTTATCCAGTATATTTTGTTGTTCATTCTGGTGTATTTATTTAATTCTGTTCTGCTATTATCTGTTTCTGTGTTATATTCCAAAAGATAACCTTGTTTCCGTGAGAACGGGAAATCGGGTCGTCTCATCGTGGTATCCACCCTTTGTATTATAAAACATATGCTTATTTATTTATTTCAAAATTGAGTTTGTAGTTTTGAAAATTCAGAACGTGGAAACTTCAAAATCTTTATACACATCTGCAGCTTTAATGTTAGTAGGCTAGCAGCTATAATGAAAAACAATGATGCTCAAACTTAAGCTTAGAACTGGAATTCATTCAGTAATGTGAGTTTTTGTGGATTTTTAATGTGAATTAATTTCAGAACTGAAATTCATTCAGTAATGCTAGATAAAAAAAAGCTTAGAAAGTTCCGAACCAAATAGAAAAAAGAAAAAACTAATTTTGAATCAAAATTTTGTATGCTTTTAATATCACCTTATTCTCATACGTACAGTGGCATACGCAAAAATTTAGTTCAATGGGGGCTGGATTGCAAAAAATTGTTTCATCGTATTTTCATAAAAAAAAATAACACATATTTGTACCAAAAAACCATATAAATATTTAGGTTAAGCATGTAAAAATATTGCAACATCAAATGTTCACAGATGTATCTTTCTATATTTAGTATTTTGAATGATGCCTAATTTCAACGGCTTTTTATATATCTCGTTCAATATGAGTTATTCATCAAATCATCTCCTAGTTTATTTCATAGTGAAACCTTAACAATTTTTATAGTCAAAAGTACTCTTTCAACGGTTGCATAAGCGACAGACGACAATCTTCCCGATTTCAAAAGCAAGTATACTAACGGAAAACAATGTTTCTTCCTTTGAACTTTTTTTTGATACAAATTCATTTATTCTCCTACATTGGAAATTTGATTGCCGGTCTATAAATTTAGGATGTAGTTGTCAAATTGATCGAGTTGCATTAAACCATTTCAGAAGAAAAATTATTGGTCAAATTTGGCAAACAGAATTAAATTTTCCCTTTGTCATCCGTTGAAAAAGAATTATTTGAATGAGACAAAATATACACAACAATAATTCTATATTAGCTCAGACAATTATTAATCTCTTGAAATTCCATATTTACGCTTCATTGAAAAGTCCATCGCGATAATAATAAGAGTGTTTCCATCAACCATACAATGTGATCTTTTTTTAACAATAAAATGACTATCATATCAGGAACAAAAGGTGCTAAGGAAACTAACATGTTTTAATTTCCAACAAGCATCCTAAAAAGCTCAATTTCATGCAAAACAAATAGAATAATTAAAAAAATTCTAGTGGGGGCGGCGGCCCCCACTCGTTCTAGTATAGGTACGCCACTGCATACGCATCGTTTTTTCTGGACTACAGTGTTTTTTTTTCTTTCATTTTTTTTCTTTTTTCCCTCCAAATTAACGCAAAGGTGTACAAGTAGTAATTTATATTGGCAAAGATCAAGTCCTAGAGCAACATGGAAAGCACGCTTTGGCGTACATCGAGAAGGCACGGATGCATGGGACGGTGCATCCCACAACAAAAACAAATGCCGATATTATAAATTTAAGATAAGATACCCTTTACTTGCTATAATAACAAGCTAGAATTAATAATACTCTATTTCTTTTTTTTGGACTACAGTGTTATTAGTTTCATAATAATACTCTGTAGTTAGGCAAAATAGTTCACGAAAAATGCGTTTTCTAGCACTCTTATTTCTATAAACGCTCACAATAACAGGATAAACTAACAAATTAGCTAAGTGAAATCGTTATTATGCATTTCTTATTTCTATAAACATCAGCTATATATATTTCATTTTTATTTCTAAGAAATAATCATTGTTATGCCATATTCTCAAGGTATAAACATAATCGTTGTTATGGCAAAAACATAAATAATTAAGAGCAAATTCTTGCATAACAACGATTGCACAGCTTTGACGGTCAGAAGAAACATCAGCTAAATGAAATCGACAGAATTTATGCATTTCTTATTTTTCACAAAGAAGTGTTTCTGCCCTCATTCCCTATTTCTTAAAACCCAAAAAAATAAACTAAAAAATTAGCCAAAAACGAAATCAAATGGCAGAGGAATGATTTTAAAAGCTAAATCGATTTTTAATTGAGTTATACAAATTGAGTGTTATCATTTCAGGAATCAAGTGTGGAAAGTATCAAATAAGGGGCAAGAGAAAATACTATCGCAGGCTAGGTTTTGCTCAAATGCTTTCAGATCTACTGTTATAGTTGAAATCAAAATCAAATTCAAATCGAAATCTAAAGATCTGAATATAAACAGTGACGTAAATAGAGCGGCATACCTAATTTGCTATATGAGAGCTCAGATGAAGATAAACGCCCCAAAATTGTTGACACATCAACCTTGCAGTTTGTAGATTCACAAATCTGAAGCCACAAATTTGGAAAGTTGGATTAATCTGAATCTACTTGCTTCGAAAAGGCAAAACAGTTTTGAATTTTGGTTATTAATATGATGGACAAACGTGATGAAGGATGGGATAAAGTAAATCAGGTTTAGCGCTGGAAGAAGATAAGGAACATTTGAGATTTTGTTTCGATTTTAGGAGGAAGACTTAGTGGTGGAAATCTGATTGCTGGAGTAATCCGCGGGTTACATTATTTTCATGCTTGGATTTCAGATCAACGGTCCCTGGTCATTCTTGATTGTTGATGCGGATTGCTGAGAAGAAAAACTGTGTTCTACTTTGATGAATGCTATAACAAAATTAAAGTTTTGAATAACATTAAAATTTAAACTATTAAATAGTTTAATATAAAATTAATTTAATTTAATAGTATAAATATTTTAAATAGTAATATTACAATTTAAGTGGTGTTACATAGTTAAACCTTACACTAAAAATCTTAAATATATTTTAAGTACCATTACAATTAAAATTTATTATATCTTAAATATTAATGATTAATTATTAAATATTAAGAAATAATCAATACTAATTTTAAGAAAGTATTGCAATTATTAATTATTGATTATCGAAAATTGATAACAGCCATTTATCACAACAGACATTTTATGATCATTGTAAAGTTTGCATCAGCTAAAACAAATATTTTATAACCATTATAATGTTTATGTTTTATTAATGTTATATTTTGCCCATAACTTATGCTCAGCTGTAATTAATCACTAATTAAATATTTATTATTAATTATAAATTATAATTATTAATAGTAGATATTAATTTATAATAACTATTATATACTTATATGACCAAGTAAAGAATTATCTTATATGACCAAGTAAAGAATTCTAAAAATTCATTAAAAAAAACACACACACACATATATACATATACATGTATATATATAATGTATGCATATATATATTATGTATGTGTATATATATACATACATTATATATATATATATATATATAACTTTGAATTGTATAAACTGAGGATGTGTTGTCTCATATTATATTAGAGATAACTGCAATACTTATTGAATTTAGGAAACATGTATACTGAAATCACATTATACACCAGTATAAAAGAACTTGATATTATATATGTATATATAATCTTACAGTTTAAATTTTGATCTTTATAAACTGAAAATGTGTTATATCACAATATATTAGAGATAAGTGCACTACTTAAATCTTATGCACAACTGTAATTAATCGCTAATTAAATATTTATTATTAATTATAGATTACCAACAACTAATTATTAATAGTAGATATTAATTTATAATAACTATTATATACTTATATTAACTATCACATATCAATTACTAATTATTTAATAGTACATTAATATGCATGAAAATAATAACTTATATGGTAATGTTTGAATTTTTTGAATTTCGAAATTCTTTAATATTTATTTAACTTCTTATTTTTAAACTTTGACCATTTTGTTTTTCTTAATTACTAATTATTTATCCAAGAATACGTACCAATCAATTTCTTAAAAGCAAATATGTATTAATAATTTCTTGATATTAATTAAATTAATCGTATTAAAGACTATTAAATAATCATTGATTATCAAAACAAATTTAATAAACATCGAACAACAATGTATTTTATTAATTACTATTACCTCTTATTTATATTATATAGTAATTAATAATTAATCAGCATTAATTTTCAAAAAAAAATCAGCATTAACTATTGAATTTTATTTACTTCTAATAGTTATTATTTATTATTAATTACTAATGTATTATTAACAGTAATTATTTAAAATTTAAATTTACTAATTAATTACTAAGTAATAACACAAATTTAAAACATTTAATAAATAAAAAATATAAAAGTTCGTTTCAAATCTCTTGGAAAACTGCAGCAAAAATAGCTTCAAAATTATGTCGACGGTAATCCGACTCTATTAGCAACGGAATTTAGCGTCAAATATTATATGACGGTAAAGAGCTGCAATTTCCCTTGATTTAGCGACAGAATTAGTATTCGACGGTAATAATTTATAATAATATGATATATAAAATCCAAAATATTTTCTCTTACAAAGCACACGGAAATCCGCCGCTAATTAGCGATGGAATTTTCCGCTGCTAAAAATCTGTCGCTAATCTCGGCTTTTCTTGTAGTGAAATAGTAGATCAAAAAATCCTAATGCATAAAATTTGATTCTCGGTGAAAGCACTAGAATATTTACACCAAAAAGTGACACAAACACCCAAAGATTGATATGAAGAGATAAAACTAAAGATATTGTAAATGAAAAATGATAGGAAATCACACACAAGGATTTATGGTGGTTCGATTATGAGTTGCCTACGTCCACTTTATAACTTTTCTTTATAAATTGATTAAAAGACGATTACATGGCAATAGGGATTCAGAATCTCAAGTACAAAGTGAACAATAACAATAAAACGAGTAGAGAAGCCAAAATTCCTTTTCTTGTAGTTTTAGGGGGGGGTATTTATAGGAGATGTTCAGGTCCAGATTGGTAGGGACACGAGGTAGCCGATCCGAAGATGAAGGAGAGTGCGGCTTGGTCATGATGGAGAAGAGAGGGTCTTCAGGAGATATTATCCGGTTCGTCCAATGTGCGGGTCGACATAGTCGAACCGGAGCTATGTCGAGCCAGACTTGCCACAATTGTTCACAGATCCGGATGTTGGCCGACCCAGATTTTGCACTGTATCTAGATTAGCCAAGCCGAGCTATGCCAAGCTAGAATTGGAGATATTTTTGGTTGCTTCGTTCGACTCTGTAGCATATGAACGTACATGAGTCATGCCTTGAATGCTTTGGTTATGAATCTTGAAAGACTTGGGGAAAGGTAGGTCAGCAAGAGCTTGTGCCAAAATGTGCAGGATAAGTATCTAATTTATTAAAGATTTAATCATGATTAATCATATTGGTAACATTGAATCCTGAAAGCCGATAGTTCGATAACCCGTTTGTACTTTATGGGTTGGACTATTGTCTGAAATAATCTATTCTATATATCCTTAAAGTCTGAAGTACGACATTCATACGGCAATCATCATCATCCAATAGCCTCAAACTGCAAAATTTCCAACAAAAATCATTCTTTTGCAAACTACGATGCGGTAGAGTAGGTTAAATCTATAGCAGGGGATTAGTGGCATGAAGTCCTTAATAGATCACCAATGGGAGGTAGCGATTAAGCGAGGACACCAATTTATTATTTGGATGGCTACGGCTTTTTTTAATGCAAGTTAGGTTGAATGAAATACGAAAACGTTGCAGATCGACATCAGGTAAAGAGGCATTTTTGGTATTACGAAAAGACGCCTAGCTAGTAAAATAGTTCATTGAGTTTTCTTTATTTGTAGTAAAGATAAGTGTTTGCGTTCTGCACAAATTGCATCATTGAATAATTTTCTTTCATTTGTATTGTACAAAATCTTTTGTACTTCTCGTCTTATAATACAAATTTACAATTTTCTTTATGGTAATTGCTGAAGTATCTTGGAGCGCTTAATTAGTGGTGTCTCAAACAATCGTGAGCAGGCCCTGTATATCGTTAAAAATCATTATATCCACTAAACTTGTTAGTATATTGATATATTTAACGTTCTTGAAATACCTAATGGTTACGAATAACTAATAAGAGTTTCTTACTATGGTCTAACACTCATGGATACGAATGTTTTGTAGCCGAGATCTATTAAACACTTTGTTCTAGATATTTCTATATTTATATTGTATAATCTACTGTTACACACGCTAAACACATGCAAAAGGAATAAAACCAAAGGTGACTCATGGTTTTTTGTCCGATAATACAAGAGTTAAGCGACATAATCAAAACATTGCCATATTTTCCTCTTAATTGTCACTCTATAATTAGCTATCTCCATAAAGCAACAATGCCGGTCAAATTCTCTAAGCAACAATGCTGGTCAAATTCTGTAAGCTGGACATCAACTCAGTATAAGCTGAACATTCCAAATATTTGAGAATACGAGTTTGTTCACACTGTTTAAGGAAGATGAACATAACTCTCGACTCTAATTGGTGAAAAAGCGTGAACAAACTACTACTGAATATTTGGATGACGTTTTGAATGCCGCTGATGGACAGAGTCTCAAATACCACAGTTTACATATCATATTTCAAATGACGTCCGCACACATGGAAGCAACGTAAAATGTGACCTATTTACTTGATAATTTTTGAAATTTTCCGGAAACTGCAATCAGTTATGTGAAAGTGGCTCAAAATATGATCATTTCAAACATGGCTTTTTTCCATATAATAATATTCAAAACGGTTGGCAGAAACATAGGCAAACTTTTGCACATGAAACAAACATGCACACCGTGATTAACAGTGATATTTGCTGCAAACTAGACACAAAATCTGTCTTCACTTAACGAAATGACATGCCATATAATATAGAAACAGAAGAATGTAGAGACATTACGAAATCAAAGCATGATCTGACAGCATGTCTCATTTATATATTGGCAAAAGGCTGCCCATATCACATGTTCTTACTTTCTTCTTTTGGAAACCTTTCGCCGAATCATGCATGTTCAATACATCTTGGATTCCAAATTATGCTTTGGCCTTTCTTCTGTATCTCATTTTATTTCCTCTTTTTGTTACTTGTCTACAGCATTCACATACACTGAACGTTCTATCTGCAGATCTTGAGGGATTTTAAATCAAGATAAAAACAGAAATGTTGTCATAACACAAACTTCATATATATAATAATTATTAACTGCATCTTATTTAACAGCACTGCATTCAATAAATGATCTGTACAATCAGCTTTGTTTTTTTGTTTTTTTTTCTTCTAAAGAAAATGTTTTCTGCATGGAGAGATCTTATTCTGCAGTAGCAATATATAATAATATACTGCTTATCTATAAAAAAAAAAAATTGTCCGGCAACTTTTTTTTATTGAATCTATAAACCAGTAATTTAATTTTAAAAACATCTAGTTACACAATTAACTGCCGTAATTACCACTTTAACTTTGATCATGGTGCTTGCAGTTTTGTAATTAAAAGCATCCATTGCTAACTATAAAAGAATCAATAAAGGCCATTTCAAATTTAGTGTTACATAAGAAATGTGTACAAATTAATTGGGTAAAATCATAGCAGTTTTTATACTGTGGCATATATATACATGTTAAACATTAGCATAAACAACTTTTTGTATCAAAGTTAAACTCTCATGTATGGTAAGGTGTTTTTAGGATGTTAATATTATAGCTTCCTTTATTGCTTGTTGCTCCCGCTGCTGCTGTTCAATTTGTCCCCTTCTTCTTCCTTCCTTACTGTAGCATGTCGAAGTCTTTTGCTGCATGAAAAATTAACTACCATTTGGTGGATTACAGGCTGGTTACTTCATTTTTACCGCTCTACCTGTCAGTGACCTTTGCATCTGGCGTTTCTTTGTTAATTTTCTTCAAAAGAACATCAACTACCTTCTCCATGATTCCACTGCCATTTTATTCTTGCTCTTCTTCAGAAAGCAACACTACCTCTTTTTTTTTTTTTTTTCAAGGTAAGCGGGGTTGAAGTGGACCCTACCACGTTTATTCAAAAACGAAAAACAAACAAAAGGACCACAGTGCAACCGCACTGTGCAACACACAGAAGATACAACGACACACACACAAGGGAAACAAGATTATAACAACCGGATGAGCCAATCAGCAGCAAAAGAGGAATCAAAACGATAAATAGAAGAAGATAAATCCCTCCTAATAAGAAGCTTAATTTTGATCCACTGCACATCAGCGTCAGTCACTTGCTGTTTGAAGACTCGCAAATTGCGCGCTTCCCAAATCATTCTAACCACCTTTTTGATGCAAAGAATGAAAAGGGTGTGACGCTCCTTTCTCCATCTCGAAGACAGAAGAATGCAATGCCATTGTGCTTGAGAAATTTCAGGGTGAGGATTAATGCCAAACAAATCCACCAGATTACTCCAAATTTCAAAAGAAAAAGGACATTCAAAAAAAAGATGGTCAACCGTCTCTTCACCACCAGTATTGCAGAGCACGCACGAAACGTTAACACTCATTCCCATTTGATCGAGCCTTTGCTTTGCGAGTAAAGCTGATTTTAAGACTTTCCATAACATGAAATTCTCCTTTGGAATTGCTGCCTTACTCCACACAATATTAGCCCAAGGACAGTCAGGTAACAACTCATTATTGATAAGCACCGCATATATATGCTTCACAGCATGCAATGTCCCATTCCATTTGATTATATCCACACTAGAATACTCAACGCTTTGTAGTAGATCAGCACACATGGAGCGCACCATACTGCTGGAGGAAAAAGGTAAGGTTACTTTTCCACCAGCAAGGAAAGAAGACACTTTCGCTCTCCTGTTAATACCCGACTGCATCATGAAATTGTCTCCAAGCAAACGTGAAAGAATAACCCCTTTGGATATTCATGGTTCGTCCTAGAAGGCAACCGCTCGACGAGCATTAATGGCATACTGAATTAGAGGTAAAAACTTCTCACGCATAGCTAATATATTTCTCCAGACCCAACTGCAAACCGAAAGGATCTCCATACTCCAAAAAATCTTGTTCTTCACATTGTATCGCCAACACCAGCGAACCCATAAACTGTCACTGCACATGATAAAGTTGTTAAAGTGTGTACTCACCGCTACGATATTCCAATTACTTAGCGATAACAAGCCTAATCCACCCTTTTTCTTAGGCAACTGCATTTTGTTGAATGCGGAAGGAATCGGTTTCCTCCCGAAAACACTTCCGGTCCATAGAAATCTCAGCAGTGCTGAAGTAATCATATTGATCAGCCTTTTAGGAAGTACAAACGCCCTTGCCCAGTAGACGGACATAGAAAATCCAATACTTTTGACAATTATAAGACGTCCTGCTTGAGTTAGAAACCTGTTAGCCCAGTTAGAAAGAGAATGAATTATTTTATTATATAGGGGCAAGCAGTTCTCCTTGGTTATTCTAGACGTACATAAAGGCAACCCCAAGTAAGATGTTCCCTTTTCAAGAATTTGCATGCCTAAAAGGGTGCACAAAGAATCCTTGTTCACATCCGAGACACCAGCGAACATGACCTGCGATTTAGACGAGTTAAGCTTAAGACCCGTCATCAATCGAAAAGCTTCAAGTGTTTCAAGAACGTTGATCAAGGACCCCTCCTCCGGCTTTGTGAATACCATAACGTCATCCGCGAAAAGCAGGGTTGATATAGAATTAATCTTGCATTTTGGATGATACTTGATGATGCCTCGGTCATATTTATCCTTGAACATAGTAGTCAACAGCTCCATAACGAGGATAAAGATGTACGAAGACACCGGATCACCCTGCCTTATACCCTGCTTGCTTTTGAAATACCCATTTGTTTTACCATTATACACAAGAGAGAAGGACGGGGTAGAAATGCATACGTAAAGCCAAGCCACAAAAGCTTTCGGAAAATGCATTCGCGCTAGTATTCTGACAATCGAAGTCCATTGAATACTGTCATATGCCTTGCTTAAATCCAATTTCAGCATAGCGGCGGTGGTAGCATGCGCACTACCATAACCCCTGATGAGCTCATGACACAACAACACATTATCCAGAATATTGCGACCCGGTAAGAAAGCCGATTGATTCGATGAAATAAGAGATTGTAGGACCACAAGTAGACGATTGGATAAAATTTTAGAGATACACTTGTAGGTTACATTACAACACGAAATCGGACGAAAAGATGTGACATTGGATGCATTCTTAGCTTTAGGAATGAGAACTAGATTAGTTGCATTGACTTCCGCAAGAAGCCGGAACTTGTCGAAAAAGTTGTGTATGGCCTTGTAAAAATCAGCGGCGATAATGTCCCAAGCCGATAAGAAAAAATGTACATTAAAACCATCCAGACCGCCGCATGATTTCTTATTCATTGAGAAAAGAGCCTGCTTAATTTCAGCGTCGGAAACTTTGGCTACTAACTGTTCGGATTGACATGACGTGAGGAAAGGTAGGTTGACATTATCAATTAACGTTAAATCAGGGCCGAAATCAGGACCATTACCAAGAAGATCAGTAAAATAATTAAGAAAAGCAGCATCAACAGTTGTTGGGGATTCACAAAGAACACCATTCACATCCCTAATGCAATGTATGTAAGCGCTAGACGGCTTTACCTTAACGGCTGAGTGATAAAACTGGGTATTTCTATCTCCTTCATGCTTCCACTTAAAGTTCAGTTGTTGTTTCTTCATACTCGCTTCAATTTCCAGCGCCGCATTAAGCTCCCCGAAAATTCTATTTTCTTCAACCGCAAACGCTGGATCGTCCGGATAGAGTAGAAGATTATTTTGTGCAATATTCAAGCTCGCTTTCAGCATGTCCGATTGTTTTGAACCAGAACCAAACTTGTGGCGTGCCCATAGCCGAAGATTGTTTTTCACTTCTCTAAGCTTCCTGCAAAAAATGAACATTGGATTACCAGAAAAAGGAGGAGACCAAGAAGTGCCAATTTTAGGAAGATACTCCGGATCATGAATCCAGGAGTTAAAAAATTTAAAACTTGTTTTCTCTCTTCTCAACGGAGGACCATAGGATATTATGATGGGGGAATGGTTGGACAGGATTGGGTTAGGAAGGTTAGCATGGAGGTTAGGCCAAGTCTGGAGAGCTTTGAAATTGCAGAAGGCGTGATCGATGTTAGTGAAGGTGCGAACACCACTTCTACTACGGTTGTTCCACGAGTAACGCACACCAGAGGTATTGACATGAATAAGGTCAGCTTCAATAATTGCCAAATTTAGAGGTTCAATGTCACGTGGGAGAAGAGGAACAACACCATATTTATCATTCAGATCAAGGCAAGAGTTGAAATCCCCTAGCACAACCCAAGGATGCGAATTTTGCCGGAATGTCGGGAGCAGGTAAAGCATCGTTTGCCTTGACAAAACATCATTATCAGCATAAATAATGGTAAGATAATATATGGCTTGATTGGATAAGATAGTAACATGGAAATGCATTAGCTGTCTATTGGCATAATCTAGGCGAAGATCCAAAACGGCGGGATTATGAATCACAAGAATTCTACCGTATGCAGCATGGTCTAGGTTATGCGATAAAGTCCAGGATGGTTTGATATAGGAAGCAGACGAGAGTGTTAATTGATGGTTTAGCTTGGTTTCGAGCATAGCAAAAAGCTGGAGATTGTACTGGTTGATGATATTTCTTACTTGATCAAGCTTCAGATGGTTGTGAGCACCTCTTACGTTCCATACAGCTAGGATTTCATTCATAGGTTAAACTCTTGGATAGAGAGGCGGCTCTTGACATGCTCCTAGTTCTAGGAGAGGGTTGATTGGTAGTCGCTTGGTTGAACAATGGCACTGGGATGCTAGATGATGACACAGAAGATTGATGATTAGCTTGGACATGTGTGGGAGGCCAACCAGGTATTACACCTGGGTAATTGTAAGGTGGTTTAGGTGGGGTTTCTTCTGATAAAGATCTCGCATTAATCAGAGGACTATTTATGGCAATGGCAACAGAAGAACTGCAGGGAGAGTTTGATGTGGTAGTAGATGTTGGTTGGTTATGCATAGAGGAAATTACATTGGTTGGGGGTAGAGATTGCGGTATATCATTCAAGATGGATGCATTACTAGGGTGGTTAGCTTGCGGACTGGATGCAACATTGGATACATTAAAAGAAGTGCACAATTCGAAGATTTCCATTTGAAAAGCCTCTTCAACTTGCAAATCCTGGGAACAATGCTTGCTTAATAACTCTTCAGGAATAGTCAGGTCATTTACTTTTTTAGTTGTTACTTTGGAAGCTTGAAAAGTTAATGCTGGTATTAAATGATCAAAGTGTCCATGCACATGCACAGACTTCTCAACATCAGATTGCTCAACTTGCTCATTCACACCACACTCAAATTCGGATAGGTCTTCCTTAGGAATTTCAAAGACATCCTCCTCTTCACCAGTCAACGTCACTATTATCTCACCCTCTTCTGTTTCCACCGACGCAATATCTTCCATCTCCGGAATTCTCAGTAAATCAAAACAATTTGTTGTTGCTAACAACGGTGGAGAATTGTTAATAACTGCAGAGCTCTGCCTTGTTACCATCTCTCTGTTATCCACACGCCTTAGCATACGGATTCCATTACCTTGGGTACTATTGAGTTGCATGTTATTGCTATCATTAGCACTGGTACCAGCGACCTCCGTGCCTTTGCTTGCACTTTTATTGTTAGAATTTGTCACCCTCGTCCATTCATAATGATTTTTATTTGGTGGTGCTACCTGATGAACCCTGTTTGAATTTTGCTTTCCTTTGCCCCCCCCCTTTGCTTATCTGCCTGCATGTCCCTCCTAACATAATCCTCATTTTTCTTCTCAACAGATGTAACACAACAATTCACATCGGAATGTCCGAACGATTTGCACAAATTACATACTTCCGGCCTCCAAACATATTCAACTTGCACGTACTGAATGCTTCCATCAGGCAGCTCAACAGGAAAGTCCTCTGGCAACTCAGATGATGGTGTGATTTCAACCATCACTTTAGCAAAATATAACCTATCCAGCCTTTCTGTCGATTCGTCCATACATAAAAACTTACCGATTCTTTTAGCAAGCCAACTTATACCAATTAAAGACCAGCAATACATAGGAATATTATGCAGCTTAACCCAAACTGGAACCGCCTTGATGCCACTACTACTGTTGCCAACGGAAGAATCCCACTGCTTGACAATAAATAGCTTGTTCCTCATTACAACCGGGTCAGCTACAAGGATCCTCCTTCTGTCCTCCGCAGAGGACAGATTGAAGAGGAACAGAAAACCATTTGAGAAAACCTTAACACTACCACGCAGTATCCAAAGGTTCTTGAGATGATTGATGACCGCCGTATACGAAAGGGGTTGGTCTAGGAAGAACCCCACAATTGAATTGTTCCAAATCACATCTCCAGCTTGAATAATGTCCTTCGACGGAACCATAGCACCATTGTTAAAAGCTAACGGAATTTCCGGAGGCTGAAAGCTTCCAGCATTTCTTGGTTTGTTTGAGAAAAGAGAGTTAAACATAGGTTTCGGATTAGGAACTGATAGAGGGGCGAGGGAAGGTGTTACGGGTGGTGGATCAGGAGCTGGAGGGGGTGGGTTGGGTACGGCAGGGGGTTGGTTAGGTGGGGTAGGGATGGGAGTTGAAAGATGTGATTAGGAGGGATAGTGGAAGGATGGGTTTGGCAGAGAGAAGGTACGGGGATGGGAGAGGGAAAAGGGATAGGTGAGGTCATGATGAGAATATTATGCATGCTATATTTTTGTGTCCTTGCAACACTACCTCTTCCATGTTAATTCCATCCATATCTAATGGCCGAAATTGTTCCAAACCCTAGACATTAATTTCCCTTCCCCGCCCCACCCATACTTTCTCCTACATTGTTCTAAACCAATTTATTCCTCTGTCACTTAATCTCAAATTCTGTATTTTTGACAGTTAAAGTCCTACTAACGTGAGTGAACTGGGTCGTATCCAGTTACCAATGGATTAACATTACTATAATACACATATTTATGACTTGAAATGGATCAGTTCAATCATTAGTTACCCATTCATAGATCATGAATTCATAAACTGCGAAATCTAGAACTGATAAAATGTTGGTTACGTATATCTTTTCAGCTATTACCCCTTCACCACAAATAATTACAGCTAACGTTAATCCTGATATTTAATATATTATTAATTAGAAGCTAAAATGAATCTGATATGTCGGCTCACTTTCCTCTCTTACATTTTATATTCCTATTCAGGAAAATACCATGAAGAAAAAAATAAACAAAAAATTGTTACATAAAGACAAAAGGCTAAAATTTTGTACATAAGCACAAATTTTAGTGTAAAATGAGGTATTATAATGGACCCCTGAATTCCTCCTTTTACACTAAATTTGTCCTTATGGATAAAATTTCGCTCCCTTGTCCTTATGAAACAATGTTTTGTTCACTTTGTCCTTATGGCTAAAACCCCTTTTATATTTATCTTTATGTACTTGGGATGGGCTAAACCCAATTAGGCTTCCGCTTAATGTTTAGGCCATTATACACTACAAGAAAAATCGTAAATAACAGCAGTTTTTTAACAATGGAAAATTCCTTAGCAAATTAGCGACGGATTTTCGTGGAATTTATAAGGATGGAAAATAGGTTGAAGGACAAACTTAATAATCTTTTTGATGAAAAGTATGCGAATTTTGAAATTTAGGGAGAATGACACATTTTATTGTAAAAGAAAAAGCATAGTGGGCCCCCTGAATTCCACTTTCACTAAAATGTGTCCCTTTCCCTAAATTCCAAACTTTGCATATTTTTCACAAAGAAATTTGCTAAGTTTGTCCTTTAAAAGAAAATGTATATTTTCTAGGATTTTTTATTTTAACTTCTTTTAAGATATTACCGTCGAGTTCTGATTTCCATCGCTAAAGCATAGCAAATTGCAATGGTTTTTAACGTCATCATTTTTTCGTCGCTGAATTTCGTTGCAATTTTAGACAGTTTACCGTCATGTATTTTTTGAAGCTATTTTGCAGTGGGTTTTCAAGGGATTTGCAAGGGACTGGTATGTATATTCTTCTTAAAATGTTTTACTTTTATGTTTTTAATAAGTAATTGATAAGTAAAATTAAATTTTAAATAATTAATGTGAATAACAAGATACTAATAACAAAAAATAAATAATTACTATAATTAGTAGTAAATAAAGTTCAATAGTTAGTATTGATTAATTAATAATTACTAAATAATTAAGAGATAATAATAATTAATAATATAGATAAATAAGTAATATTTAATAATCAATGGTTTAATAATAATTGACATATTTAATATTTAATATTTAATATTTAGTAATTAATGGTTTATAATTATTTTACAAATTAGTAATATGGTATAGTTAATTAATTAATTAATAATTTATAATGATAATGTATAAATAATAATGTATACTTACTATATTATCTAATAATTTATTATATCTGATAATTCATAAATTATGATTAACAATATAAATTATTTTTATATTATATAATGATTTCTAATTAATATTTTTAATATTAATAAGTATTATAATAGTTTATAATTATTTTTAATAATTATGAAGTAATATTTTTTATAACTTACAGTTATTTTTAATAATTAATAATATAATACTATTAAATATTAATAATTAGTAATCACTACTATAGTTATTTTTAATAATTAATAATATAGTATGATTAATAATTAATAGTTTTACGAAAGATATTCTTATTCATTCTCTACTTCTTTTTGGTAAATTACCGTAAATATTCATTTAACATGTAATAACAAATAAATATAATTAACAATTAATTTTTTCTATCAAATAACTAATGTTAAATACTCAACAATTAATAAATAATTTTTAATAATTAATGTTCTATTACTTCCATATTTACTTTTGTGCTTATAATTTTCAGTAAAGAAACTTTTACTGGAGCGAAATTTTAGCTCCAAGACTCCAAGTTTTGCGTTTTGGCTCCAACTTCAAATTCCGTCACCGCAATCCAAAAGTTTTGGCTCCAAAACATATTATTTTTCCTCCGTCCGTATTTTATTTGCTTAATACCTAGAAAACACGACACTTTGCTATTTTTTCCAGATCCTCAATTCAATCCTTCTCCGTTTACAGTTCAACAAAATAATAAAATGGCGAGCAACAACATCGCTCAATTATCTGATCACCATTGAAACCCAAAATTGCAAGAATCAACATGGAATGGCTATCCGCTCTCCGCTCCTCATCACTTGGCTATCCTCTTTTCCTCCTCATCGGCTATGGCCATCGTCGGCCTTGACACCGGCTGGTCTCCGCTGGTCTTGTATTTCTACCCTTATTTTATAAAAATTGTTATGTTGCTAACGCAAACCAAAGTAATTATTTTTTAAATCGTTCTGTTACCATTTTCTTCGTTAGTGTTCGGTCTGCTATCTTTGGCTTCAAGGGAGCACCTCTTGTAAGGTTTAAATCTTGTTTTTCGAGATGGGTTTTTGCCTGAAGTTGGGATGCCGAAGGCATGAACATAATAGAGGTCTGCTGGTTCGCTCGAAGCTTTTTTGATAAGATCAACTGGTACTTTGGTGTTGGTTGAGGGTATGCAGTCGTTATGGGCTGGTACAGTCACTGGTTCCTCCTCAGCTGCTTCTGCTTATGGCGGTGAAAAGCTTTGTAGCAGCACTCCTCTTGAGAACAATGCCCTAAAAGCAATTCTTCCCTCTTTGGAGACCTCCTTCCATGATTCATTCATGATTCTGGTACTACTCTTAGTCCTATGGTTAGAGTCGGTCGATAAAGAAGCATTAGTAACATTCATCGGTATGGTTTCATCATTTTTTTCTCCTACCTGCTTAATCAGGTTCACATCAGTCTTTACTTTACTGCTTGATGGAGTGTTAGAACCACATGAAGACTTATCAACTTCCTTATTACTTGTCAAGTTATCAACATCATTATTCAAGTTATTCTTATAATTAGCTTCATTTGTTTCATCTGTAGGACTCTTATATGTCTCAGATGAAGATTACTGAGCTATTTGAGCTTCAGATTGATCTGGATTATTGACTTTCTCTTTGCCAATACCAACTGGAGCTTGACATGTATCTACAATTGGCCCATTAGTCATGTGTGGTGGAGCATATGCAAATCCAGTATTCATAGGAGGATAAAGTGGTAATAATCCTTGTGTAGCCCACCATGCAGATGCAGCTGCGACTGTAGCAACAGCTATGGCAGCAATGCTAGGAGTTGGGTTCATCTGACTTGTTTTTGAAGAAGAACCAGTTGAAGCATTCACATTCATAGGTGGCCAATATGATGCAGCTACTGTAGCTCCTGCATGTACAACTGGATGTTGTAGAAGAGCTGACACTATCAAGCTCGACAATGTCTAGGATATATTGAAGATTGATCGATACGCTTTAGGATTAGTTGGAAATTAGGTAAAAGGTGGGAAACCAGGAAATAATGGATGATTGTACCGAAGATATTCCACATGCCGTATTCATTACCTATATCTTTGTCTTCATTTTTCATCATGAAATCGATAAGAGCTTCTTTGTGCAAACTTGATTGCTTGTGCTGGTTTTATATGTTTTTTTGGTATTGCTGGCTCAGTAGGTTCTCCTTCATTACCTTTACATGCATAGTCGGTGTCACTTATGTTTGTATTTTGTTTGTTGTTCAACCCAAAGTTACCTGGGATGTATTAAATGCATCTGAGCTTTCTTTCTTTTTGTTATCAGGAGGTCTAAATCTGCTGAGCTTCTTGTTTAGTGAAGAGGTGGAAGCAGTTGTTGCATTGTGCAAAAGATAGAGAACTTCATTGCAGCTGTTAACATCAGAAGCATCTTTTGGCCGTTGTATCTTCCAAGCATTGTAGTTGCCAATGTTAACCAAAGGTGCTCTGTAATTACAAGTAGTTAAACAGATCAATATCACAATCTTTTTTGTATAGAGTCTTACCTGCTAGATTTCATAATTTCACTTTTTGACTAGTTTTGCCCCAATTTATTATCCAGCTGGAATCTTTTCTTTTAATTTAAGTTAAGGACAAAAAGATTTCTAATTGCATGATAGATTTTGTAATTTCACCTTTTTATCACAATTGCATCTTTTTGGTAGATTTATTCCTGTGTAGTGTTTGTAGATTACTTGAACCATATATCATTTTCCCCTTACTAGTGCATGAAGATGTCAGCGTAACTTTGTATTTTTTTTAATAAGTAAATAGGAGCAAGTTGCAACTGCTTGTCCAGATTTTGATTTAACAATGTTTTATCTCATAATTTGTACAAACTAAATTTCAGTATGCATTTTGTTTCTGTACATCAATACATGATTACTTGACAGAAAATGAAGCAGTGCTTCATTTGTGCATGCCCAGCCAGAAAAATATGTTACTTACATTTTAATTTTCTAAAACTCACATCTACTTGGATCTTTTTAATTTTTTGTTGTGTTTTAACAAGAACTCTTTTTATATATGTGTTATTTTTTCAAGGTTATGGAATTTTGTCATAGAAATCATAGAACTATTTTTTCTCAGCATTCATTGACCTTGAGGCAAAAGTAAGTTTGATGAAGTTTTTGATACTCTTAGTATAGATTCTGGATATCATGCTTGTTACACTTTCATTTTTTTATACTGGTTAGGCTTAAGTGAAACTGTTGCTGCAACGAGATAAGGGGAAGCAAAGGAAACTTGTGCCAAAAGATATTTAGTCATATATTAGCCGAGACTCACAATGTTTGGTAAGTTGAAAAGATGTCTGTATATTCAAGTTTCCAGTATGCTGTTTGTTATGGGACCGTGTTGAGAGAGAGAGAAAGAGATGTACTTAGAGGCACATATTTTTTATATTTGTTAAGAGACTTTATAAATGATGTGGATACATAATTTATTTTGGTTTTTTAACAGTTGAGAGTACAATTGTATATATATTGCATTGATTGTAAATGACATGTATTATACTATACTATTTTGTGTTAAATAGTAATAAATTTGTGTATTGTTTTCATATCTGCATTATTTATTTATTTGTTGGGTTATGCTATTTATTTTATTACTGATAGTTTAACGATAGTATTTGGTAAAGCTATAAGAAGAAACATGAAAGAATGTTTATTGGTGGAATAGAAAGGGAATGGCGACGGATTACTTACAGAAAACATTTGATCTAAAAAATATTTTGTCTCTAATCCCTTGCTAATTAGCAAGGCTTTACCGATGTTTTTGTATAAATAATAAATTATTATAAATTACTTATTCTTCGGTAAATACTCGGTAATTAAATTAAAAATAAATTAATAAATAAAATTATTTTTTTATTATAAAAATAGTAAAATGACGGAAAATTATCGGAAAACTCATGCCATATTTCGTCGCTAAAATCTGCCACAATTATCGTCATGGGTTTTTACCGACCACCATGTTATACAGGAAATCCGTCGTTAAGGCCAATTTAGCGACGGATTGGAAGCGGATACTGTCGTCGCTATATGCGGTTTTTCTTGTAGTGTTAGCCTTTGTAAATACTCTGGCTATCATAATGTAAATTATTGTATTCAATTTACAACATCATTACATCAAATAATATCAGTTTACATCATTCGATCCTTTTTGCATTTACATTTGCATTTCTGCTCATATTTCAACATGGTATCAGAGCTACACGGCCTCACGGCATTATCATCCTCCGCCGCTGATCGTGTTCTTTTGGTTAGATACTCATCAAAAATTATCATCATTTGAGTATTGCTCATCAAAGTTAATCTCACTCATTATTTGAGTGAGAATACCACATCATAAGATCGATGCTTCGCCATCAATCAAGAGAGTATCAATATTGGGCTACATAAGATCTGTGTATAGTATTTGTTAGAATTGTCCCACATCGAGCAATTTGTGTCTTGTTTCCTATATATATACTATGAGATCGTTGTTTCTATTACCAATTGGTTTTAAGAACATTTGTATGTTCTCTAGCATTGTTACAGTATTCTCAATATAGGAACAACAGAAAAGCAGCCAGAAAATTAATCAAGAAAATCAAGAAATCACAAAAAAAAAAGTAGAACCTCATCAGAATAGATTTCAGAGTATCAATCTTCAAAGATAAACTCATCATTAAAACAATTCTGGCTGCTACTTACCTATCTAGGTGGTAAATCTTTATTTGCTGATCAATCTCGCCACATTAATTGCTTGATGTATTTGTTTTTGCACTGTTATCTTCATCTGTTACTACAATGGGTGATCAAACCTTCTTAGTAACATCTAGTTCAGATCTTGTCAATCCAAATGCACTTATACAATAATTATTAAAACTGTTGTTAGTCTGCAAAGTCAACTGATAACTATTCATTTGCACTACGCCATAAACGGCCTAATGCAACAACAGAAAATTGTTGGCACAATCTCAAAAGAGGTTGGCTTAGATCTTTGGCAACGTCTTTATCGTAATGCAATTTTCACCGTTGCTGCAGACCTTATAGGCAACTTTTGACTATCTACGGCAACATAACAAATAATGTTGCAACAGAACTTTATTTGGGTCTATAGCAACATCATTAGGTGCCTGTAACAACATTCCAAAAATGTTGTTATAGATTTTTTTAATATATATATGTATGTATATATATATATATATGTATGTATGTATATATATATATGTATGTATATATATATATATATGTATGTATGTATATATATATATATATGTATGTATATATATATATATATATATGTATATATGTATATATATATGTATATATATATATATATATATATGTATGTATATATATAACAAAAGGAGAATTAAATGCTACTACACTGAACTAAATATTCAAACGGTATTTTTATTCAAATAAATATTTTATTTCAACATTTGAAATAGTACATATTTCTAACTCTGCTATTTACAACTCACTCTTAATAACATAATCAATCACATATAAAGATATTCTTCACTACATCACTCAGTTCACTCATTACATATGCAGTTGCAATTTATACAGACATTGACATTTACAAATATATGACGGGCCGAGTTCCAAACCGAAGGCTAGCCGAGAAGCGGGTCCGGGCGCAGCGCCGGTGGGGGTTCAGGTCCCCACGGTCCTGGTGGCGATCGACCTAAATGGCATAATCTTAACTACCTCCTATAACCATCAAACTTCCACAATTCACCTCACCAAACTCATCACAAAACTACACGGCAACGATCAACATCACTCCTCTATCAAAACTGCACATCACCGCATACCCTGCATACTGCACCACTTCTGCATATATTAATCACAACACTTCAAGCTGAACTAGTATGGTACTCTATTGTAAGATTTACCAATATTGTTGTCTTAAGCCCTGACACTGCAATAATCGTTTGTAGAACTGGATCTATCAAAACTTATAACATCTGTGCCAATGATGTAATCAAATGATGGATCAAGAGCAACAATGTGATCCTTGTTCCCCCAATCCAGCTCGGCAACAGTTATGGAACCAACAGATGCTAACAATAGAGCATAATAATAACAACAGTAAGTCTACTATATTCTTAGATAACAACTAACGACAATATTATTTCTGAAAGTCCACCTGTGTTAGGATTAGCCTGACTGATCCAAGAAATATTCTGCTCGATGTTTCTCATAAGTAATGGTAATACTTCAACTTGGTCAGTTGAAACCGCGTTGCACCCTAGTAATGTCATTCCTATTATATACAAAATTGTATCGTTACTCAAGAATGAAGACTACATAAAAAAGACTTCCGTTGCTCCTTGTAAAGAAATTAAAAAATAATCATCAAATTTATAGTCGAATTTCACAGTTTCTAATTGAACATACTCATCAAACATGATCAATATGTACGGAAATTAAAAGATGCTTATTATGAGTGTAACAGCAAAATTTGTTCAGAAAGGTTTTGAAGCAGCATTAATGCAAATACTTGGAGGGCGTGTTTCACAATCAAAATTTGTCAGTCCTAAAACACAAACAGATGCATGAAAACTGAAGAAAAAAAAACTATGCAACCACACAATTCCACTTCCCAGCCCATCCATCAACGTTCGAAACAACCCAACCCTATTCGAACACCGCAGAGACGATGAGATGGCATAGACTAGACAAATTTTAGGCTAAAGAACTAAGCTTTTATATTTTTGTAGATCCGATTCCTTTTTTAAGAGCGGCTTTGGGATGATAAAATTTGAGAAATTGAAGACGGTGAGAAGTTTAGAAAGTATAGATCCGAGAAGTTGAGAAAAGAGGAATGGAATGGCTTAGGGAAGTTGATTTTCTATTGGTGGTGTGGGATTTTAACGGATTAGTGAGGTGTAAACTACATATGTTGTTTTTAAAAGGTAAATTAACGGATATATATACATGTTTTTAAAGGTGTAGATTGATGATGTGGCAAATGTTTATTGCTAAGGTAACTCTATATCAAAATGTTACATCGTGTTATGGCTAAGGTAACACAAAAAATAGAACGTTGCAGTAGGACCAAAATAGTATAGCTATCGTCACATTTTGGCTGGCAACACCTTGAAAATTCGTTGTATTAGGCCATTTACGGTGTAGTGTAGAAGAAGATAACTAACTTCTTTGGAAATTACAAGTGGAGACAACTATACAAGGATATGGCCTCGAAGGGTACATCCTAGGAACTGCTGATATCTCAGGAAAATACATTACTGGTCAAAGTAATAGAACAATGCCAAACGAGAATTATATCAAATATCAAAGGTAAGACAGAATAATAAGTTCTTGGCTACTGTCTTCTATGAGTATCAGTCTATTACCACAAGTGATTGGATGCAGTTCATCCAATGAAATATGGACTACTGTTGAAAAAGAATTCAACAGCAATCATCAACAAAGGTATTACATTACTAGAGTCAACTGCAAAGTATCAAGATGGATATTCTATCAATGAGAGAATATATTTCAGAGGTTAAGAAATGGTGTGATTTGTTAAATGTAACAGGCAACAAAGTGCCAAACTCAGATTAGGTTCTTTGTCTAGTTAATGGATTAAGCAATGAGTATGAAGCCGTGGTGGTAGTTATTACATCACATAAAGTTGTCCTACAAATTGATGAAGTTAACAACATCTTATTATCTCATGAAGCAAGAATCTATGCCAAAAGAATTCAAGAAACAGACTACACAATAAATATGTCTACAGGGTACAAAGGCAAAAATCAAGGCAACATTAGAAATGAACGGTCAAACCGGAGAAATGGAACAATAGTAATTGATCTAAATGTCAGATTTGTGAGAAAATTCGTTATACTGTTGTGAACTGTTATTTCAGATTCAATTCAAACTACACAACAAATCAGAACCAAAGAAATAACAACAATCCTAATGCTAATACGGCTCAAGTTCAATCAGATGACAACTGTCATGAAAATTCTAATAGGAATAGCAATCAAAGTGACATAGCAAAGCTGGAAACCATACAGAATGATAGTTGGTATCCTGATTCAGGAGCAACACATCATTTAACCAACAATCTTGATAATTTGAATCTTAGTGGAAAGGAGTATAGAGGTAATCATTCAATTTCTATGGGGAATAGTAAGTGTATTAACATTACTCATATTGGTAATGCTACTTTAAAAGTTAAAAAGCAATTGTATTTACATAACCTATTTAGAGTGTTAAAGATAAAAAAATAACCTTATTAGTGTATCACAGTTTGCCCAAGACAATGAAGTATTTTTCGAATTTTACCCTAAATACTGCTTAGTTAGGGACATTCTAACTAAGGAAATTATTTTACAAGGTAATATGGTGAGAGGCCTATACAAGTTTAACTCTGTTAGGTGCAACAGTGATAGTAATGAATATAAATGTTGTAACATGAATGAAATGGGCAAAGCTAATAGCAACAAACATATTTTCCATCTCTGGCATTGTAAACTTGGTCATCTAAGTATTAAAATTATGATGAAGGTTTTGTCTGATAATAAAATAATGCATGATCCTATTGCTTTACCTTATATATGTGATTTTTATCAAATGGGAAAAAGTCGCGGACTTCCTTTTATTGATTCTAATACTGAATAAATCGAACTGTTGCAACTGATTGCAATTGATTTATGGGGTCCTGCACCCATCAGCTCAGATTTTGGTTATAAATATTATATTTTCTTTTTTGATGCATACACTAGATTTACTTGGATTTACTTTTTAAAGTCCAAATCTGAGACACACAATGTTGTAATCAATTTTATTGTCACGGTTGAGAAACAAACCAATTTTCATGTTAAAACTTTGCAGTCTGATGGTGGCAATGAATTTAAATGTATAAATAATTACTTTTTGAAGAAAGGCATTTTTCATAGAACAACTTGTCCCTACACATCTCAAAGGAATGGTTTAATTGAGCGTAAACACAGATATATAGTGGAAACCGATTTAACACTGTTAGCTCTTGCTAAACTGCCTCTAAAATTTTGGTCAGATGCCTTCAAATCTTCCGTTTACTTGATGAATAAACAACCAACTAAAGTATTGAAGGATCTCACACCATTTGAAAAATATACATTGTTAAACCAGATTACCATAGCCATAAGACTTTTGGATGTTTGTGTTTTCCTTATTTAATGTCATATAACACTAACAAATTAAATTTCAGGTCTAAGGCATGTACTTTCATAGGCTATATGATTAAGATAGAAATGTGTCTATTTTATGCTCTTATATCTTATCTTTTGTATATAAATAAATATTACTTGGGTATCGTTTTGTCACTTTTATAGATATACCAATTAAGTCACTAACAGTCAGAAAAATGGAAAATAGAGGTCAAATTGCTGTGTATACATATTTGAAGACATGCAGATGAAGATCTTAGATCAAATTGCTTTTTGGACATGAAAATAACTGGTAGAAAGGCTAAGTATATCACAAATCAATGAAGAATTATCAAGGAAGCAAGAGAAAAAGAAGAAAGGCCCAATTTCACTAGAATTAATTAAACCCTATTTGTGACTGTATTTGGGTTTAGGTTGGTTATCTATCTTATAAATACCCTTGTAATCTCATTGTAAAGATCATCCATGAATTGAGAGTTTTCTCTTACTTTTTCTCTTTTATGCAATTTTTTATTTTCTTAGCAATTAGTGTTGTCTACACAATTAGATTTGTAGAGCATTATTTGTATTTTTCACTTATTTTCATTAGTGATTGACCGTCTGATTAGATTCAGCGGTAATCCTAATTTATTTTCTGTTTGTTACTTAATTTCTGCAATTTTAATTTCTGTTCTTGTTATTGCTTTCCTAGGTCATATTGGATTGAATATAGATTTGATTAGATTCAGATTTGATTCAATACAATAATAGCTTTATTGTTTTTCAACCAAATCTCCAAATTTCGTCTAGCTCGCCCAAGAAATTATATAAATAATTTAATTTAATTTACCTCCCTGTGATTCGATCTGCATGTTATATGATCTGTGCGCTTGTAGTATTATTACATAGTTCGCGCTTTTCTAATTCTTAGAAAGCGACGATCAAGTTTTTGGCGCCGTTGCCGGGGAGGCAACAATAAAATTTTATTATTTATTTAATTTCTGATTCGTGTTAGTTATTATTTTATATAATTTTCCTTTTGTTTTCTTGTCTATATAGAAAAAAATTCTTAATTGGATTGATTTGGTATTATTCATTGATACTACAATCTTCTAAGCAAGAAAAAAAAGTTGCCAAATTTTCTTTGATTTCTTTCCTTTTATCCTTCTTTCCTCTTTTCAGTACATAATTAATCTTTCCTTTCTTTTTTTTATTAAAAAAAACCCCAATTCTATTGCTTTCCCTATGTTCTTTTGTTTCCTCTTTTTATTTCTTCTGTCGTCTTTTCTTACATCATCCTGCATCAAACCAGAAAACAAAATCACCATCTACCTCCTCTTCACTCACATCTGCACGTCTCAATAAATTCTGCCATATTGCCAAATTCCTCAAATCTACTCATCCTTCACCACCGATCATCACACGCCCACAGATCCATCAGCACAGCATCATCCTCACCTTTCTACCACAAACCATACTCGTACCACACAACAATCATCCTCTGTTAAAACGTCCAACTCACCACAAGAAAGTCCGTCATCAACAGCTCCTCCTACACAAATACCCCCGCATACAACAACCTCAATCACAATACCGTACGCTTCATTGTTACTCCATACCCTCACCATCACTGCCTAAAATCATACCCACCGAACTGAAGCCATCCACTTTCCAAAACCGTCAACAACTGCCGCAACACTTCTTCCTCATCGACGACAAACCCTCATCCATCAACAAAAGCCGCAGCCACATTCACCCTCACCATCCTCCACAGCCAATTCTCTACCTTCTCCTACTCCATGCAAAATCTCCTTACCTACTTCCATCCCCTTAACATCACTGCGAGCACACCTTTAAAATCGCAAAGCCAAATCCGGAACACACGAACCTTAGCCTCTCCACAATTCGAAACTCTAATCCAAAAATAATTCCAAATCACAGTCGAGATTTTATTCATGAAAAACCCGGTACGAACCAACTCGAATTGGAAAATCAAGCGGAAAAAAAGAATCTGACTTGATTTTTAAGCGGGATTTGTTGCTTGAAACAAGAGGGTGAGTTAGTTTATGCTTTCGTGAAGTCGATTGAAATTTATAGAAAGAGGGTGCTGTGCGTGATATTTGGGTGATTTGTTTCCAAGAAATTAAAATAAAAAAAACAAAGGGGCGGTGCTTCTTTTCGTTATTTTTAGGGCATTTGGATTTTATTTTTTATTTTCCTTTTCAGAAAGGATTGATTTGTTTCCTTATAACGAAGAGGCGTATATTAAAGGAAGGAGAATTATTTTCTTTGTTGACTATCTTCTTTTGAGCTTTCATTGTTTGGGCTTGCCTTTTATTCGTATTGGTGAATGGGTGGCATGGTCTAAATTGTAGCTTGATTTTGAGCGTGCCTTCTTTCTATTTCAAGTTGCTTTGCTGGTTGATCCACAAATTTTACTTGTCTTGGTTTAAATGGTAGTGCGTGGGTCTTAACTTGGCGTTGTGTTGAACCAATTGCGTTTAAGTGATTTGGAGAGTGTGTGATCCTTTAGTTTTGACTTTTCTTTTAGGAAAGTTTAGCTATTTTGATTTTTCTTTTAGGCTTAGTTTTTAATTTATTTTTAGTTTAGTTTTTAGTTTATTTCTTTCGATTTAGTTTTTGTTTGATTTTTTTTCCATTTCTTTCCAAAAAGAGAGAGAGAGAGAGAGAGAGAGAGAGTGTGTATGTTTCAAGTCAAAAGCAAATTGAAGTGAATAATTCAAACAGCGGAACAAGAAATTCAGAGGTCAAACAAATTGCAACCATTGGGATTTTAATCACTGACACTACTCAATTGCTCTGAACGGACAACCATACCCCATTGTAAAATTTTCTAAACTCTACAGGTGCTTTGCTGCAAAGAATAAACATATACATTGCTTGTAAAAAAAATCTGCAGGGGCATCGGCTTGCTTGTACAATTATTTTATTTCTGCAATTATTTTTGTCTGATTATCGTGTGGCTGAAATTTCTGAGTTTCCATAATTTATATCATCACTCTCATTAATTTTTCCTTATAAAATTTGATTAGACGTTGCAAATTTTTAACTACAATAGTGTATTTTGTGAAATTGATTCTCTCAAGGGTTTGATCATGGATACATATTAGTTCAATTTATTGAACTTCTAGCAAAAGAGGTTGCATACTACCCGTAAAACATTGGTCGTATCCCTTAGTATTTATACTATACGTGAACGGCCATAAGACCCTCTTCCCCCTTCAAATCGAGATTATCAACTAATAAGATATACTTGAGTATGTTATTTATTTCGTAATAAACAACTATTGTGTCAAATAAATCATTTTTTTTATAACGGGATGGATTACAATCGAATAAATCAAAAATTTTAAAATCTCAATGTCAAAATGGATAGACCCTTGTCTCTTCGAGAACAATGTTACCCCACTAGGACTGTTCAACCTTATGTTTTCGTATTTCCACCAGTTGAAGGAAATTTTGAGCTTAAACATTCATTTACTCAAGAGGTTCCAAAATTTACTGGTTCTGAAAATGCCCATGAGTTCCTAAGTGAATTTGAATTATATTCATCCACAACTAAAATGCAACACTTGTCTGTTGTCTAATGAATCAATCAAGCTAAGACTAATTCCATTTGCATTACTTGAAAGCGCTAAAAGATGGCTAAATTCTCTTCGAAGACAATCCATAAGAAGTTGGTATGAATTTGTCACTGTATTCTTGAAGAAATTTTTCCCTTTCCATAAAACTCTAGAAATCCGGACTGAAATAAATCAATTCTTCCAAAACGAGGGGGAAAGCTTTTCAAAATACTTTGAGAGATTCAACCAGTTATTATATAGTTGTCCTCATCATGCAATTCCCAAATATCACTTATGTCAAATTGCATATGTAGGGCTAAACTATCAAACTCGAATACAACTAGAATCAATGTGTGGAGGAGAATCTATGTCTAAAACAACGGATGAAGCTTGGGAATTCTTAGAAGATTATTCTGAAAAGGACATGCAGTGGGAGTCAATTCGTGTTCCCATTCGTACTTCTACTAGAGGAGTGCATGTCGTGGATCCAATTCATATTCCCTTAGAAATTCAAACTCCTCAATTCGAAGGACAGCCCCTCTATTACCCTCAAGATCAAGCCAATGTCATAGCTCAAAATAATCCTTATTCGTCCACGTATAACTCTACTTGGAGAAATGACCTAAATTTCTCATGGTCTAATCCCAATAATATCGCGAATTCAAATTACTAAGCCCCATTTTCTTCGAGTCCTCAAACTCCTCAAGTTCCACCTCAATCCAAGCCTTGGAATCAACCATACAGACATTCTAACTTTCAATCTCTATCGTCTTCTCAAGAAATTGTTCGACTTGAGAAAAAGATAAACAATCAAGATGCAAAAATCGAACAAATGATGTATATGATAAAGGAACTAACGAAAAGTAATGAGCAAGTGCCTTGTCAACCCGAGTTAAATTCAGAATATAATTCTCGTACTGTGAACACTTGTGAGGATGAAAGCCATAATTCGGTCAACCCGGTCACCATCCTTAGGTTCGGAAAAATGATGGACAATAACGTTGGAAATCGCGATAATCATTCAAATTCGACCCCAATCAAGAAGCTTAACACTCTTTCAATGGAAACCAAGGCCAATTACTCTGAACCATTTATATCTCCATCTTCTTCGAATGTTGGCAATCCTAACATCTGTTCTTCTGATGTCGGCAGCCCCGGTTATGTGTCTTCCTCTAATGTTGGCAACCCCAACACCTCATCTTCTATACCTTTACCTCCTTCACTTCCCTTGTCGACATCTTCTTCTTTGAATGACCAAAATTCCCAAACAGGACAAGTCGACATGGTAGAAACCGTTGTTGATGACACACTAGATTTACCAATTCTGAAAGTCTCTCACACTTCACTAGACGTATCTACTATATCTTTTGAAGCGCTTTTTGAAGATGAACTCAAACTTTTAAATGAAGAGAATGAATATATAGAATGTCTCAAAGATAATCTTCAGCCCATTTCTTCGAGAGAAATTGACATGCCTCTTGTATCTCAAAATTCAGATACAAAATCGTCATACATCATTTTCGATAGAGGCAAGTGTGGGGGGAAAAAGAAATCTCATTTTTCACATGACATGCATCACCATCGTAGATTTCATTCTGCATACCATTTTCATTTGAATATAGTTGCTAAATTTCATTTCATTTTACAAATCATTTTCCATTTAATCCACCTTTGGGTATTATCTTTCAAATTTAGGAAACGTGTTTACAGTGTGGATACTATTTAATTCTAGTGTGGGGGGAGTCTGCATTACATCCTTTTATTTTTCTTCTTCTTTTTTTTCTTTCTTTTCAAGTAGGACCATCATGCATTTTAGATCGTAGTAACATGTCAATTTTTTTTTTCCCGAAAATACGACACATTTTAGTTTGATACAACAAAATAAGTTAATGATTGTTAATCAGTTGATTTTTATTTTTTCTCTCAACTAAGATCAAATAAGAAATATAATGAAAAGTTGAATTTTGAGGGATAATAGTGTAACCGGTACATAGGGAGATTCTTAAGTGATGGCCATGAAGTTTATTCTAAATTGTAGTCTTTGTTTAATAAGTGGAGGACTTAAAAGACTTATATTGGCTTTTCGAATCTTTAAAACTAAGTTGTGTTAAGCTGAATTCGTGTAATCTCTCTTGTTCTTATATTTTCAATAATAATAATAATAGTAATCCACGGGTATCCAACATTGCTTGTATACCTAGCGTTGGTGTGCGAACCCGCCAAGCTCTATCCGACATGTTTGTTAACAAACTCAGAGTTGGTATGTCTTGGTCTTATTTTATGAGTTGGACATGTAAGGATTACCGACATGTTGTTGACAAAGTTAGCGTCGGTCTGCACAATCCGTCAAGCTCTGTCCCAACTCTCTATCAGTCCGCAAGACAGTGTATGGGTGGTATACGTCGGTCTTTTTAGTTAGGTGTATGTAATTAATCGTAAATTTCATTTTTTATAGAGATGGAGAATAAGCGATGATGCCCAAACACTTCTTGACCTTATTGATTTGACTAGCCGTACACGAGGAAATAATAATACCACTTTACAAACTGTGCCAAGCAAACTAAGAATCTATTTCATGGCTGCACTATGTTATCGACCGAACCAAATGGCCAAACTAGAGTTTAACATTGAAAACTTGAATTATATTGAAAATTTGTGACAAGTTGAGGTATCTAAAGTACAACCAACTGATTAGAAATTGTTAATTTAATTTGTTGTACCACTTTCCTGAAACAAGTCGTGTTTTCATTTTTCGTTTTTATTTGCATATGTCCATTGCATTCATGTAGTTGCATCAGAACCATATCATACTGCATTTGGATTTTGTGGGTAGTATCCTCTGAAAACTCTCACGAGATACCACTCGTCCTACTAGGGACACATAGAGGTTTAACGGCTTGTTGCTTACACTCAATGCAATCGTGTTTCCTACTACGAATGTGTGACCTATCTAGTGTAGTTTTTCATTTTTTGTTTTACTCGAGGACGAGTAAAAGATAAGTGTGGGAGTATTTGATTAAGATAGAAATGTGTCTATTTTATGCTCTTAAATCTTATATTTTGTATATAAATAAATATTGCTTGGGTATTGTTTTGTCACTTTTATAGATATACCAATTAAGCCACTAACAGTCAGAAAATGGAAAATAGAGGTCAAATTGCTGTGTATACGTATTTGAAGACTTGCAGATGAAGATCTTAAATCAAATTGCTTTTTGGACAAGAAAATAACTGGTAGAAAGACTATGTATATCACAAATCAATGAAGAATTATCAAGGAAGCAAGAGGAAAAGAAGAAAGGCCCAATTTCACTAGAATTAATTAAGGCCCATTTGTGACTGTATTAGGGTTTAGGTTGGTTATCTATCCTATAAATACCCTTGTAATCTCATTGTAAAGATCATCCTTGAATTGAGAGTTTTTTCTTACTTTTTCTTTTTTATGCAATTTTTTATTTTCTTAGCAATTAGTGTTGTCTACACAATTAGATTTGGTATAGCACTATTTGTATTTTCACTTATTTTCATTAGTGATTGACCATCTGATTAGATTCAGCGGTAATCCTAATTTATTTTCTGTTTGTTATTTAAATTTGCAATTTTAATTTCTGTCATTTTTATTGCTTTCCTAGGTCATATTGGATTGAATATAGATTTGATTAGATTCAGATCTGATTCAATTCAATAATAGCTTTATTGTTTTTCAACCGAATCTCCAAATTTCGTCTAGCTCACCCAAGAAATTATATAAATAATTTAATTTAATTTAATTTACCTCCCTGTGATTCGACCTGCATATTACACGATCTGTGCGCTTGCAGTATTATTACATAATTCACGCTTTTCTAATTCTTAGAAAGCGACGATCACTATACTACTAATCAAAAAGGGTACAAGTGTCTTGATGATATAGCGAAATCTATATAAGCAGGCATGTTGTGTTCAATGAAAAGCTTTTTCCTTTCAACAATAAAGAAATAAAGACCACAATCAAAGCCAACTGTGCAAAAGTAACAATTGCTGGAATACCAACATACATTGAAATATGGCAGCAAATGAATGGTGATGGGGCTTCTGATGATGTTGGGCAATCACCACCTTTAAGTGATGAAGGTCATGAGTACTCTCAACCACCTAGCCATGCCTATCATACACATGCACAATCAGAAGAACAAAGTTCAGACTACAATTCTAACACTTAGCCAACAAGAGCAGAATATTCATCCGAATAAAAAAAAAGACAGCTCACCATCAAATGAGCCTCAAACACATCCTGATCATCCAATGATGGCAAGACCAAAATGTGGCATTTTCAAACCAAAAGTGTTTACTGCTCAATCCAGTGGTGAAGAACTTGATTGTTTTTAACAAGCTATAAACAACAAAAACTGGAAAGCTGCCATGTTAATGAGTATAATGCTCTTATCAAAACTCATCAAAATTAAGACATGGGATCTTGTATGTCCACCTGCCAACAAAAACATAGTTGGCTGCAGATGGACATATAGATTAAAAAGGAACCCAGATGGGTCAACAAACAATACAAGGCTGGACTTGTAGCAAAAGGTTCTACATAGGAATTTGGGTTTGATTTTAATTAAACATTCTCTCCTATTGTAAAACCAACTACTATAAAACTAATCCTTACTATTGCTTTATGCAACAAGTGACATATTAAACATCTTGATGTTAACAATGCTTTTCTTAATGGTCTTTTAGAAGAAGAAATTTATATGAAGCAACCCAGGGCTAGAGCCAAAATAATAACTATGTTTGTAAGCTTAATAAAGCTATTTATGGTTTGAAACAAACATCACGAGTCTCGTTTAATAGACTGAAAAGCACTTTACTAAATTTAGGCTATCGGTCTACCAAATCCGATAATTCATTGTTTGTTAAAATAAGTAGCTCATGTACAATCTACATATTAATTATGTAGATGACTTAATAATTACTGGTAATAATATTACTGGTATTGACAAGTTAACTCATTATCTCAATCAACAATTTTCAATTAAAGACTTGGGTGAATTGAGTTACTTTCTAGGCATAGAAGTAAATAGATCAGATACTGAAATAACTTTACGCCAAAGAAAGTGTATAACTGAGTTACTTGTAAAAACAAAAAAGGTAAATGTTAATCCCCAGCCAACTCCAATGATTAGTAACCAACACTACTCGAAACACAGAGGAGAAGGAATATAAAATATTAGTGAATATAGAAGTGTTGTAGGAGCATTACAGTATGTCACTATAACACGGCCATACATTGCTTTTAGTGTTAATAAAGTTTCTCAATTTATGCAGAAACCCCTGGATTTACATTGAAAAGTTGTAAACACTACAACAAATATGTCTATTCACAGCGTTGAAAAAATGTTGTTATAGCCTTTAACAACGTTTTGATGAACGTGTCTACCAACACGTTGTTATAGATCCTGGTATGTCACAGCATTTTCAAAAATGTTGTGGAAAATTGACATATTACAACGTTTCAAATGGTGTCGTCCTTATGTCTATACATCGTTTTATATTGTTTCAGAAATGTTGTTATCTTCCCTTTTCTACAACGTTTAGCCACATATCACAACATTTCTCGAAGTTTACATGTTCTTTACTATCACAGCGTTTCTGGAAGTTTACATGTACTTTACTATCACAACGTTTTGCCACATATCACAACATTTTTTTGCATCTATCGCAACATTTACATATTATAGTATCAAAATATTCATGCATAAACATATCAACAACATGTAAACATATATCAACCAACTAATTATATAACACAATATTCATACACAAAGACATCATCAATAAACAAACTTTACATAATTTCCATAACCATAAACTAAATTTACACAATATCAGTCGAACAAAGTCACGATATCTATAAATAAAACAAAATTTCCATAAAACAAGTTTGCACCGAATACCAACAAAATGAACATCTAAGAGTTACCGCTTTCTCCGCAATCAGATATCGCAAGCGGTCTTATTGTTGAGGGATCTTCAGAAACGCCTAACGATATTCTGATTATATCCGAATGCACAACGATGCCCATCTGCAATACCTATACACATGTGTTCATGTTAGCATTTGGTCATGCTTACACATTAACAAGAAAACATAAAAAAGATAAAACATAAAATGTTCCTAGGCCTGGTTCAGACATCTGAAATTTATTTCAGAAGTCTGACTTGCTTTGAACTCACGTCTTATATTGTAAAACATAAAAAAGATATGTGTTGCCATTTTTTTGAGCATCAAGGGCCTAAAAACATTAGTATAGAGAGCAAGTTCAATAATATGAAGATGGTACATTTCACCGCAGAACCTCTAAGTTAAGCTGTAACTACGCTAACTTTTTTTGTATGTTCTTAGGTCAGTGGTAACAATGGAAATTAGAAGCAAAATACTAGAGTAATAGTTTTTATTAATGAATAAAAGAGTATGATACTGAGTCTTACCTTTGAGACTCGGAATTTTTGGAGGAATATAAGAGTTCTGCACATAAAAATATGCAATAATCATTGAATTTTATAGCTGACCTAAAAATATGCACATAAAAATATAAGAGTTCTGAATATAAGAGTTCTGCACGCTTAATGACCATAACAACATCATTGAGAATTATTTTTTTCATTTATATCTATTATAAGGTGTGGATATTTGCCGAAATCAATTACTCTTCACCAATAATAAACAATTTGGAAACTGCATTCAATAATCATAATGAATTCACCAGATAGATAGACAACAGCCAATACAGAAATTAATGGTCAATTCATGGTGTTTTATGAATGCTTAATGAAACTTTCATCTTTCTTGTGCACAGTAGCATGGTTGTGAGAGAAAAACATGGCCATATCAAGAGACACACGAGGAAACATTTAAAAATATCACATGTGATCAAGATAAACCTGAACATCACTCCACTCAACGCACCGAAGAAATTTAGTGTGAGCTTTCTTCTCTAACATTAAAGAGAAGCGAAACTTCCATAGCAATTGCATGTCATCACCACTTAATGTCCGTGTTGGGGGATATTTGAGAATTCTCTGTATTGATCTAACAGACAAAAGAAGAATTGTATAATTTACAATTTTATTTAACTATAAAATTAAGCATCTAGAAACCATTATATTGAGATAAGCAATTAGCAACCAGGTTAAGTTTTGAAATAACCAGTCATCGCAAAAACTTTATGACAGGACAATCTATAAATCAGTTATTTTCTAAATAAATAAAAAAGAAAGAAGCAGGACTGTGGCGGGAATCAAAGCGCAAAGCTGCCAGATATACATGGGTCAGGATGATTATGTTGGCTATTAGCTTTTTCCCCTTGTTTTATAAATGATCTATAAGGCCACACACAAGACCCAGATTTGCAATATATTGGTTCACAATGCCTGCACCAAACTTATTTAAAAAGAAATAAACTGACAGGAATATTTTACCCATGCATCGCACACCTTATAATGCATCTAACCAGATATAATTTATGCAACCAAATGAACAAACACTTCGAGAAATTCTCAACTCGTTAGATGTCCTCATCATAACTGCATTACAGAGTTGTAGTCACAATGAACCATGCAGATAGTTAAAGGATATGGATTCATTATCAAGAAAAAAATAGTTTGATGTGCTTATAGAGAGTTTGATGTTGGTTGCATCTGACTTTGTTGATATCCAAAATGGTGTCATTGTAGATAGCAAACCCGAAACAACGATATAAGATAAATATCAGGCTTTATAGGTTAGATATAATAAATACAAATAATTGACTATATTAAGTCATTCTTTTTACTGCAGATTGACTAATTATGACCACAGCAGCAACATGTATGATTAAAACAATATAACATACCTATAAGTAATGGAGGAATGACACACTTACTTACTTTCGGAGTTGCTTGGTTTTAGGTCCTTATCAATTATACCCCGATTCAAACTTCTAGCAAGTTTTAGTTGTTAATGCTCAGAGGGATTTTTCTACCAACTTTAGGATCCCAAACAGTAACAAGTTCATTTGATGATGCTACAGAAACCGGGACCATGATAGTACCAGCATCCTGCATATCCAACAAAAGTATTTGGTCGCCAAAAATTAACAAGATGACAGCAAATTGACCAACATTTAGGTTCGCGCTGAAGCTAACTAGTATAAAGCTAGAGAGTTATGGAACAAATAATAAGCGTTCCCTCCCCTTTTCCTCTCTCTACACACACACAAAAAAAAAAGAGCACCCCCACATACACCCACCCCCAACAACAACAATCATCAAGGCTATCAAGGCGTTCGATTTCACCTCGCTCCTGTTTAGGGATCTGCCAATTTTCCAATAATGGATGCATACATAAATTTATATATGTACAAATAAACTATATATAATTTGAATCTATCATTTGAATGAATGCCAAGTGAATTCAAGCAGAAATTAGGTAGACTTTTTCTTTCCACGTGCCTTTCCTGGGGTGGTTGTAGGAATCCCTCCATCTGCTTCTTTTTGTGGCCAAAGTCGAAGTTTTTGTTACAACAAACAAAACAGAAATATGTAAACCGTTCTATTAATTGATAAAAAAACGATTATATCAAGAACAAGTAAAAATGAACTAAATAACCTTGGTCCATCCACACACCATTGCAGCCAAGTGCCCTACCTTTTCTCCAGTCCCATCAGTTGGGTTCCAATCTTGCAATACTTGACAAATAGTGTTTAGTAATGGAAACATATGACAATAACCATTTTAAACAACAAGATTCTAATCCAGTCAAGCTTCATTCCAATTGGTACAAAACAAACTGCATAGAATTTTTCGATCGGGAAATAGAAGAAGCGAAGATGCGTGAAGAAGCAACGATGGGCGAAGATGGGTGGATCTTTCTGAAGGAATACGAATTTTAGGGTTTTCATGGGGAAGCGAAAATGGGAAAGCAAATTACGTGAAGGGGGAAAACAGAAGAAGCGGGGGAAACAGAAGAGGGTAAATAGGAAAAAAGCGCGGCCTTTGAAATTAATTGAAAGTCCGCCAATTACTTTTGGGGTGGTTAATTACACAACGTTTTTCCATGTTGTTTTAAGAATAACAATAATCTTCCTACTTACAAGTAAGGTTCAACCACAACAATCAGCCCAAAATGTTATCTTTCAGTATTGTGGATATGCACTTTTCTTGTAGTGAAAGAGAATTCTATGCTATCTCAAGGGGATTGCTAATTTTGGATTAGCACTAAAGACCAGTCAACAACTAAATATAACAGGATACGCATATGCTGATTGTGATTCTGGTCCTGATGACAGAAGACCAACATTTGGGTACTGTATATACTTTGGACACAATTTAATATCTTGATGTTCTAAAAAGCAACCTACTATCTCAAGATCTAGTATTAAAGTTGAGTTTCGAAATATAGCTAATGCTACATCAGAGATTAAATGGATATAGTCATTACTGAGGGAGCATAATCTAAAATCAAATGCGAAACCCATACTATGGTGTGACAATACGAGTGCGGTTTATATGACAGAGAACCCAATCCAACAAGCCAGAACTAAACATATAGAAATAGATTTACGCTTTGTTTGAGAATTAGTTCAAAGAGGTTAGATTAAAGTAAATCATTGCCGACTACAAAGAGAAAAGAGCTGAAGATCCCAAAACCTCCAGCATAGCTACTGAAGAACAGAATGAGGGAGGATCTCGAACACTCTAACAAGTGAAGGCAACGGAAATATGTGCGCTAATGTTTCGTATAACAAGTTGAAAAGCTTGATGATTGTATCCAGAAATCATATGATCTGCTTAAATATAAATATCTAGGGAACAATTATAAAAACGAAGCAAAAAGGAATTATTACAAAGTATAATGTCAGGTTGATGGATGTTGCACTGTACTTTGGACTTTTTGCCTGTCGCTCATTTGAAGACTTGTGAAGGTCAAACTACAGAAGGTGCTTATTCAATTATGAACATTTCGACAATTCCTCGGTGCTTTTTCCCCCAAAAGAGGCCATTAAAAGACAGATAAACTAATTACTGTGAACGCAACCTAAATCTTGGTTTGTGCTCAACATTTAGTACGCATATAGCGTCATATGGCCATGTAATTTTACAGGTAAGAAGAATCAAAAGTGGATAATGTCATTCTTTTTTCCCCCTGTTTACCTATTATACAATCGTGAAATACAAATGTATGTGCACCTAACTTTTAACTTCGTCATAAGTGATTTTCACTCATATCTTATTCTCCCTCTTTAACCTTGCCATTGGGGACTTTAGCTTCGCCTCGAAAAATTGACAAAATAACCTACCAAAACTCAAAATTGAATTATGATACAAAGCTCTAATATTTAATATGTTAATTGTCAACTGATTTTGGTAAAAGGCTAAGGAAGCCATCAATAATGACTATAAATTTGATTACTCTACATACCAAATGATTTCATTCACTTGTTAAGTGTCAATTTATTCTGGTACTAGAGTAAGGCAATCACCATTTTTGACTCTAAATTTAATTACTTGGGATATATAATTTAATTCACGTATGCATTTGTATTCAACCTTTTTGCCCTTAGTCTTTGAAATTTAAGTACACTTTTATACTTACCATCCCCTCTCTTTCTCTCTCTCTCTCTCTCTCTCTCTCTATATATATATATATATATATATATATATATATATATATATATATATATATATATATATATACACACATAAATTCGAGGACACAAAATCTCAAACATTGGTTTTTCCTCTGATTTTCACCTCTTATATAAGGACAAATTAATCCAACAGTTGAGATTTTGTGTTCTCTAATTTGTATCAAATATTTGTTTCTAAATAGCCGCTTCCATATATATAGGGGGTTATATGACACCCCTCTTTTGTGACACCCTTTTTGTACTCCAATATTGGCCACAAATTTATAATTAAATAAATCAGTTGAAGGAAAGAATTAATCGAAAGAGAGAGAAAGAAACATGATTGTGTGGTAGAAATCAGAGGGCTAAAGGGGTGTTGTACCATTTGGGGGGCTCTTGATTATATATATATATATATATATATATATATATATATGTGTGTGTGTGTGTGTGTGTGTGTGTGTGTGTGTGTGTGTGTGTGTATGTGCAAGGAAAGTCTATTTGAACACAAGAAGTAGATGCAAAATCTCCACCGTCAGATTGCCTTCTGATTTCCACTTCTTACATAAAAGCAAACTAACCCAACGATTCGAATTTTGTGTCTAAATAGAGGGAGGTTATATGGCACCCTTTTTTTTGTTACATTCCTTTTGCACCTCAATAATAGTCACTCGTTTATATTTCTAAATAATGTGTGAGTGAGAAAGAGGGTTAGCAAAAGGAGAGAAAGACGATTGTGTGGTGGAAATTATGAGGATAAATGAGTGTTGCACTGTTTGGGACGTTCTTGATCATAACTCATATGCAAACACATGCATATAATCTAAAATCAAAACTTTAAAAAGAAAAACTGCTGTGAGTATCATGATTAATTTTATTTTCATATGTTGCTCCATTTTACTCAAGCTTTTAGGTTAGTCTTGGCCTACAATCCGGTTTTCCAACAGGCTTCATTTTCATTATTAGGTTTCTTCTAAACCTCAGTTACATCTTTGAAGCTCACCCCATTCATTCGGTTATCTCGCTGTATATCTGTGATTTATGACTGTATTATGAGCTCATTCACAAATATGCCAGTAAACAAGTAAGTGCAATAGCTGTATTATTCCAATTTTACATGCTTTCAAACAAATGAAATTTCGTGCAGAGTAGATAGTGTGTTCCACTTTAATTTTATTAAATCCTCGCATTTCACATTTCACATTTAAACTAGCAATGGAAAATTAAAATCCTTGCATTTCACATTTAACCTAGCAATGGAAAATTTTATACCTCTCCTTGTGACTTTCTATATCTTCGTACTAATACTTTTACAGGTAAGAAGAATCAAAAGTGGATAATGTCATTTTTTCCCCCGTTTACGTATTATATAATCCTGAAATACAAATTTAGAGAAATGCTAGGCACACTCTCCCTAGGGAGATTGAGCTTGTACTTGCCACCTGATTGGTGGAAATGGGTTGACATTTATTATATCATGCATAGCTAATGATTGGTGCCAACTCATTTCCACCAATCAAGTGGCAAGTACAAGCTCACTCTCCCTAAGGGAGAGTGAGCTTAGCATTCCTCACAAATTTATGTCCATCTAACTTTTAACTTCATTATAAGTGATTTTCACTCATACCTTATTCTCCCTCTTTAACCTTGCCATTGGGGACTTTAGCTTCATCACGAAAAATTGACAAAGAAACCTACCAAAACTCAAAATTGAATTCTGATACAAAGCTCTAATATTTAATATGTTAATTGTCAACTGATTTTGGTACAAGGCTAAGGAAACCATCGATAATGACTATAAATTAATTACTCTACATACTAAATGATTTAATTCATTTGCTAATTGTCAATTTATTCTGGTACTAGAGTAAGGCAGTCACCATTGTTGACTCTACATTTGATTAAGTTGAGATATATAATTTAATTCATGTATGCATTTGTATTCAACCTTTTTTCCCTTAGCCTTTGAAATTTAAGTACGCCTTTTTATACTTACCATCTCCCTTTTCTCTCTCTCTCTCTCTCTCTCTCTCTCTCTCTCTCTACACACACACACACACACACACACACACACACACACACACACACACACACATATATATATATATATATATGGAAAATTTATTTAGACACAAATTCGAGGACACAAAATCTCAAACGTTGGTTTTCCCCCTAATTTTCACCCCTTATATAAGGACAAATTAATCCAATGGCTGATATTTTGTGTCCTCTAATTTGTGTCAAATAGTTGTTTCTAAATAGCCGCTCTCATATATATAAGGGGTTATATGACACCTCTCTTTTGTGACACCCCTTTTGTACCCCAATATTAGGCACAAATTTATAATTAAATTAGTCAGTGGGGAGGGGGAGAGAAAGAATTAGTGAGAAGAGAGAGAAACATGATTGTACTATTTGGCGTGCTCTTGATTATATATATATGTATATATATATACATATATATGTGTATATATATATGTGTGTGTGTGTGTGTGTGTGTGTTTGTGTGTGTGTATAAGGAAAGTCTATTTGAACACAAGAAGTAGATGCAAAATCTCCACCGCTAGATTGCCTCCTGATTTCCACTTTTTACATAAAGGCAAACTAACCCAACGACTCGGATTTTGTGTTTACTTTTGTGTCTAAATAGAGGGAGGTTATATGGCATCCCTTTTTCGTTACATCCCTTTTGCACCTCAACAGTAGTCACTCATATATATTTAAATAATGTGTGTGAGTGGGAAAGAGAGTTAGTAAGAGGAAAGAGAAAGACGATTGTGTGGTGGAAATTATGCGGATAAAAGAGTGTTGCACTATTTGAGACGTTCTTGATCATAACTCATATACACATACATGCATATAATCTAAAATCAAAACTTTAAAAAGAAAAACTGCTGTGAGTATCGTGATTAATTTTATTTTCATATGTTGCTCCATTTTACTCAAGCTTTTAGGTTAGTCTTGGCTTACAATCCCGTTTTCCAACAGGCTTCATTTTCATTATTAGGTTTCTTCTAAACCTCAGTCACAACTTTGAAGCTCACCCCATTCATTCGGTTATCTCGATGTATCTCTGTGATTTATGACTGTATTATGAACTCATTCACAAATATGTCAGTAAACAAGTAAGTGCAATAGCTGTATTATTCCATTTTTACATGCTTTCATACAAATGAAATTATGTGCAGAGTAGATAGTGTGTTCCACTTCAATTTTATTAAATCCTCTCATTTCACATTTAAACTAGCAATGGAAAATTAAAATCCTTGCATTTCACATTTAACCTAGCAATGGTAAATTTTATACCTCTCCTCGTGACTATCAATATCTTCTTACTAATACTTTAGTTATTGTTTCGAATGCTTACAACACTAAATATATCATGTGCTATGTATAATAAGTGCCATGGAATAAGGTATAACACTTGCTTTCAACAATTTGCTTGTGTTCCAAACTTATTTACCACCACATGCCCGTGTGCGAAGCGCCCGTCTCATTCTATCTAAGTTTGAATTGTCACTGTATTTGGAATTTCATTGGTACATGCTGAAAATATCATTATATAAAATTAGGAAAGACAAGTTTTTATTTTATTTTTTCCAGTCAGTAGATACTCATTCGTACGTCACTGTAGTAAGATTACTTAATCCCATCTAATCTTAATTAACGTTCTTCTCTTTGATGTACTATATTTATTGTGTTTAAGAAATATAATTAAAAATCACCATGTATAGTCAACCAAAAAACTTATTTTTTTCGATAATTTCTCTTTTGATTTAAAAATTAGTAAATGTTAGTCTTGATGGAACAGAATTCATCTCGCCGTCCGTCTCAATTTTTGTCGTTGTCTTCAAAGTAGAAATTTATAGCTTTCAGTTTAGGAAGTGGAAAGTAGATATAAGAATAAACTTCTAAACAAAATTAGATGGAAGGACCAATAATTTTTTTTCATAGAATGAGCTACAATCATTACAATATTTTATGTTAGTAATAACTTTTATGATAGACAATCATTATGGCAATATTTAATTCATGAGTCAGAGATTATGAGTGGCGAATGGGTTTTAATGGGGGACTATAATAACTCTACATCACATATGATAAGAAAGGAGGATTACCAGTGCCTTTTCAACATATTAGAGCTTTTAACAATTTTTTATCACAAGCTGGATTAATTGAAATAAAGGCTATTTGTTTTAATTATACTTGGAGACATAGAGGGATGAGTAACAACATTGATAAGATATTTGTTAATCACTCTTGCCTACAAAAATTCATTGATATGAAGGCTATTTCTCTATCAGAATTATCAAGTGATCATAATCCTTTGATTTTAGATCTCATTGTTAGAACTTTTGTAATTACACAATTGTATTACAAACAGACAGCAACAACAATCAATGTTAATCAATTATGTCACAATTGTCACGTCAAACTATGTTTACAAAAATCATAGAAAGCGTAACCGATTTGTGCATAAAATCAAAGATAAACAGAAAGTATTCTGTTTAAATAATGTCCGAGTCCGGAACTTTTTTGTTTCCTTGAAACAATATTGCCGTCGTATACACCAAACGACGTAGTTGCAATTTGTCTTCCAGGATAAAACGGACCAACTCCGTTGCTTAGTGCCAGCAAACGGAGCTCTGACGAACTGAAGTTGGTTACAGAAACTAGATCAGAGAATTACTTTGAAGGAGAAGAAATAATGCAGCAGAAAAAGTGGATTCTGTCTTGTTTTGGGCAGTGTATATATAGACAAGGAGGAGTGCATGTTCGCATGCATCAGTAACCGTCAGAATAGGAAAGGTTGTGACCCTTTAACCGCTCAGTTATTAATATGCATACGTTGAGAATTCAAATGGTTGTACTCGCTCAGTTAACAGACATTCCTTTCGAATTCTGGACTGAGCAGACACACCTTTTAAAATTCCGGGAGAGAAAAAATAAAATTCTCATGTCAGTGCACTAGCCCAATCAGCAACGTCGGCCATATCCAATCAGGAGACCCCAAGAGCCCCAAGGCCCTTATCTTTGACATTTTTAATGTATCATTATGTCATGGCCAATCCCACATCTTCATATCATTCTTCTCTTTTTTATTTTACATAAGCCTATTTGGCTTCTAATGTATAAGGAGAGATTGTGCTAATATTTCTATGATGTGGGACTTTAAATGTTGCTATCTCTTCTTCTTCCCTATCTCTTCTTTTTCCCACTATCCTCTTTCTTTGCTCATTCATTTTCAACAATCCCCCACATGAATGAGTAGTTGATCTTAGTTTCACGAACCATTTATCACATCGGTTAAAGTAGCACAAGGGCCTTGAACTTTCCTAGTGATTACCTTTTTGAATCACAGGCGAATCAGTTGACATAGACTGTCCTTGAACTGTAAGCCTTTTGTGTAATTACAAAGTAGATAACACACGATATATGTTTCTTATAACCCTTCGTTCTCTGTATGTGTTCGTTTTTGCCTTGAACACCTGCCTGGTCTCATAAGTGCTTAGAGAATTTGGCCTCATAATTCTCTTTGAAGCGGCGCCTTCGCACTTACGTAGGTGATTCTGTAAAGGGTATTCTTTAATTCCTCAAATACAGACATCATTAAAAGTACTAATACTTATCCTTATTCAACATATGATGCACTGACTTATCATAGGAATGGTTTGTGTGTAACAGTGCCATCAAGTTTCTCTTAAACTTCGTTGTCCCTTTGAACCTAGATCTTGGGATCTCCAGTCAACTAGGTGGGGTTTCCATTTTAGAAAAACTTTTAGTCTATAGGCCTTAGCCCCATTCCCTTCGATAAGGTTTGAACTTTCTCTCTTGGCAAGCCTTTTGTAAGTGGATCCGCTAAGTTATCTTTAGATCGAATGTAATCTATTGTGATAACCCCATAAGAGAGAAGTTGTCTTATCGTTTTATGTCTATGACGAATATGCCTAGATTTACCATTGTATAGTGTACTATTAGCTCTTCCAATAGCTGATTGACTATCACAATGTATACATATTGGAGGCATAGGTTTGCTCCAATTAGGAATGTCTTCCAAGAAGCTTCAAATCCATTCTGCTTCTTCTGTAGTCTTATCTAGTACAATAAACTCTGATTCCATCGTAGATCTAGCGATACAAGTCTGTTTGGATGATTTCCCTGACATTGCTCCATTTCCTAATGTGAACATGTATCCACTTGTAGACTTTGTATCATTTGATCCAGTGATCCAATTTGCATCACTGTATCCTTCCACTATTGAAGGATAGTTAGTATAGTATAGACCATAACTCTGTGTATACTTTAGATATCCTAGAACTCTGATTATCGCTTTCCAATGATGTTTACCAGGATTGCTGGTAAATCTACTTAGTTTGCTTACAGCATATGCGATATCAGGCCTAGTACAGTTCATAACATACATGATACTTCCTAGTATACGAGAGTATTCCAATTGGTAAATACCATCACCAGTGTTCTTTACCCAAGTTTGGTTAATATCTACTGGTGATTTTGCAATAGTTACATTATATTGCTTGAATTTCTCAAGTATTTTGGTGATGTAATGCGATTGGGATAATGCATATCCCTGTGGTGTTCTCAGAATTTTTACACCTAATATCACATCAGCCAGTCCTAGGTCTTTCATATCGAATCTAGAGGATAACATATCCTTTGTGGATGTTATTATGGCTTTGTTATTGCCTAGGATCAATATGTCATCAACATAAAGACAAACAATGACATATCCAATATGTGTATGTTTTATGTACATACATTTATCTGATTCATTTATCGTGAATCCATTTGATAACATAGTATTATCAAACTTCTCATGCCACTGTTTTGGAGCTTGCTTAAGACCACAAAGTGATTTTACCAGTTTGCAAACTCTATGCTCATTTTCAGAGCTTAGAAATCCTTCAGGTTGTTTCATATATGTTTCCTCCTCTAGTTCACCATTCAAGAATGCAGTTTTAACATCCATTTGATGTACTTCCAAGTCATGTATGATGCAATTGCAATGAGCATTCTAATTGACATTATCCTCGTTACAGGTGAATATGTATCGAAATAGTCCAGGTCTTCCTTTTGTCTAAATCCTTGGACTACCAGACGAGCTTTGTACTTTTCTATTGAACCATCAGGTTCCAATTTCTTTTTAAATATCCATTTATTACCTAAGGCCTTACATCCTTGAGGTAAACCAACCAATTCCCATGTATGACTGGACATAATGGATTCAATCTCATTGTTAATTGCCTCCTTCCAATAAGGGGCATCGTTGGAAGACATAACTTGTTTGTATGTCAATGGATCATCTTCTAACATAAATGTATAGAAGTCCGATCCAAAGGTTTTTAAAGTCCTTGACCTTTTACTTTTTCTTGGTTCCTCCACTTGCTGCTCAATACTACTTTGCTGAGTGTTATTCTGTTCAGCATCCTCAATAGAGTAAGGAACTTCATCTTCCCTTGTTCTCTTAGGTGCATGATTTTCAGTACTACTTTTCAAGGGAAATACATGTTCGAAAAATCTGGCATTTCTCGACTCAATGATGGTATTTTCATGAATATCATCAATTTCAGATTTGTGTACCAAAAATCGATATGCGGCACTGTTTTGTGCATATCCAATGAATACACAATCAATAGTTTTTGGTCCAATTTTTACCTTCTTTGGTTTTGGTATCTCTACTTTGGCAAGACAACCCCACACTTTTAGGTATTTGTAGGACGGTGGTCTGTTTTTCTAAAGTTCATGAGGAGTTTTAGATGTTTTCTTTCGGGGAGTTTTATTTAAAATATGATTTGTCGAAAGAATAGCTTCTCCCCAAAATTTATTTGGCAAGCCAGAGCTAATCAGTAAGGAATTCATCATTTCTTTAAGAGTTCTATTTTTCCGTTCAGCTATACCGTTGGATTGAGGTGAATACGGAGCTGTAGTTTGATGTATAATTCCATGCTCAGCACAGAATTCCTCAAATGGAGACTCGTATTCTCCTCCTCTATCACTTCTTAAAGATTAGATTTTCTTGTTGAGTTGATTCTCAACTTCTGCCTTATACTGTTTAAACATTTCAAATGCTTCGTCCTTACTTCTAAGGAGATATACATGGCAATATCTGGTACAATCATCAATGAATGTAATAAAGTACCTTTTTTCACCTCTAGTTTGACACATTTTCAAATCGCATACATCAGTATGTATTAAGTCTAGAGGTTCTGTCTCTCGTTCAACATGATGAAACGAGGTTCTTGTCAATTTTGCTTCTGCACAAACTTGACATTTATAGTTGGAATCTATATTGCACTTTGATATAAATTCAAGATTAATTAATTTTCGCAATGTATCAAAGTTTACATGCCCTAATCTAGAATGCCATATTTCAGAAGATTCAACAATTTAAGCAGAAGATTCACTTTTATTCATATCAGTGCGTGGTACAATAGTGGTTACATTTGCTTTAAATAAACCATCACACACATATCCTCTTCCAACATACACCCCATTCTTGGAAAGGACAAATTTGTCAGCTTCAAAGATCAATTTGAAGCCATGCTTGCTCAGCAACGATCCTGAAATCAGGTTCTTGCGAATTTCTGGAATATGGAGAACATCATTTAAAGTCAGTTCCTTTCCAGAAGTCAGTTTCAGCACAACTTTTCCTTTGCCTTCGACCTTTGAAGTGGAAGAATTGCTCATAAAAAGTAGTTCAGCATCAGTTGCAGTTTTATAGGTTGTAAACATCCACTTGTTAGCACATATGTGTCTAGTGGCTCCAGTGTCTACAAACCATTCCTTTGAGTTGCCAACAAGATTGCATTCTGATATTACTGCACATAAATCAAGATCAGAAATGCCTTTCGAAACATCAGTCGTATTAGCTTCTAACTTCTTCTTTTTAGGCGCACGACATTCGGCTGCTTTGTGCCCCTTCTTTCCACAGTTGTGGCAAGAACCCAGAAATTTCTTTGACTTCTTAGGAGCATTCTCCCTTTTTCTTTTGTTAGTTTTGTCTGACTCAACAACATTTGCTTTGGCAGCAATATTCTGAGAAATCTTTTTCTCGGAATTTCTGTTATCTTCCTCAATGCGTAGCCGAACTATGAGATCTTCCATTGTCATTTCCTTACGCTTGTGCTTAAGGTAATTTTTAAAGTCCTTCCAAGAAGGAGGCAATTTCTTAATAGTTGCGGCAACTTGAAAAGTCTCGCTAAGAGTCATCTTTTCATCTTCTAATTGACGGATGATAAGTTACAGTTCTTGAGCTTGGCTTATCACCGTCTTTGAATCAACCATTTTGAAGTCTAGAAATTTTCCTGCAATGAATTAATTTCTTCATGCCTGCATCTTCAGTTTTGTACTTTTTCTCCAGAGCCAACCAGAGTTGTTTGGACGTTGCAAAAGTACAATAGACATTGTAGAGGCTATCATCAAGACCATTCAGAATATAGTTTTTGCACATGAAATCTGAGTTTGTCCAGAAATTGAGTGCCTCTACTTTAGTAGCGTCAGGTTCGAGTTCGTCTACCACAGGAGCCTCTTCAGTCAGAAACTTGGCAAGGCTTAATGTTGTTAAATAAAATAATATTTTCTGTTGTCAGCGCTTGAAATTGATTCCATTGAACTTCTCTGGCCTTTCGCCATGAGATAGAGCCATTGTTGGTAGCACAGGCGTTGGCTGAGCAGTTTTCACCATCTGAATCGGTGCAGAATCAGTGCTGTTGTTTTTTGTCATCTGCAACAAAATATTATTTCAAGATTGTTAGAACTTTTGTAATTACACAATTGTATTACAAACAGACAGCAACAACAATCAATGTTAATCAATTATGTCACAATTGTCACGTCAAACTATGTTTACAAAAATCATAGAAAGCGTAACCGATTTGTGCATAAAATCAAAGATAAACAGAAAGTATTCTGTTTAAATAATGTCCGAGTCCAGAACTTTTCTGTTTCCTTGAAACAATATTGCCGTCGTATACACCAATCGACGTAGTTGCAATTTGTTTCCCCGGATAAAACGGACCAACTCCGTTTCTTAGTGCCAGCAAACGGAGCTCTGACGAACTGAAGTTGGTTATAGAAACTAGATCAGAGAATTACTTTGAAGGAGAAGAAATAATGCAGCAGAAAAAGTGAATTCTGTCTTGTTTTGGGCAGTGTACATATAGACAAGGAGGAGTGCCTGTTCGCATGCATTAGTAACCATCAGAATAGGAAAGGTTGCGACCCTTTAACCGCTCAGTTATTAATATGCATACGTTGAGAATTCAAATGGTTGTACTCGCTCAGTTAACAGACATTCCTTTCGAATTCTGGACTGAACAGACACACCTTTTAAAATTCCGAGAGAGAAATAATAAAATTCTCATGTCAGTGCACTAGCCCAATCAGCAACGTCGGCCATATCCAATCAGGAGACCCCAAGAGACCTAAGGCCTAAGGCCCTTATCTTTGACATTTTTAATGTATCATTATGTCATGGCCAATCCCACATCTTCCTATCATTCCTCTCTTTTTTATTTTACATAAGCCTATTTGGCTTCTAATGTATAAGGAGAGATTGTGCTAATATTTCTATGAAGTGGGACTTTAAATGTTGCTATCACTTCTTCTTCCCTATCTCTTATTTATCCCACTTTCCTCTTTCTTTGCTCATTCATTTTCAACACTCATTAATGTACCGATTGATAAGGGGTTCCTCTAACGTCCCGTTTTTTCCGTACAGCTTAAGCCGACATTTAATTACACATGCCAACTCAAATTGCACAGAAAAATGCAAATGGTTTGGAGAAAGAAGTTAGAGGATGAGAAGTAGAAAGAAAGAAGAATTAAATAGAGGACACTACAAGAAAATGATACATTAATAGCGAGCAAAGATTGCTTGAAAACATACCTTGCTGTAATTAGGTTCTTAGTGGCTATTTAGGTTAAACTACAACTTTAGGCCACGCTATAGTTAAGAAAAATAAAAAAATTGGCGGTCCAATATTATACTTCCCTCCCTTCGTTTTCATAGGCCGCCAAAAATCCCTCTTTTCCCCTTCACTTCTGAAACCCCTCTTTTCCCCTTCACTTCCAAAATCCTAACCTGCTAACCTATGAACCTCACCATCATGTCGCTCTTCACTCACGAATCTCCTCTTCAATCTAGAATCCCTTCTCACGCTTCACGAATCTCCTCTTCAAAAATAGACTCTCGAAAATCAAAGTGAATATAGGTTCATTTCTTCTAATTACTAAAAATAGAATTCCGAAAATCAAAGTGAGTACAAGTTCCAAAGGTACAAGCAGACGATGATTCACTGCGCGATTCTTCACTAAACATGATTATGTAACAAAGGTAGATCTATCAACGAATCTTAATCCTTCAGTGAAGCTGAAGAACAAAACTTTACGAACTTGAAAATGTAGGTATATTTTCATATATTTTTTTGGTGAGCGTTGAGTGGTTCCAATCCACACTTGTGATTAAACTTTTTTTTGGGTAATCCAACGAAATTGAACTACTTTTTGTATACCTAGTTTTCCATTCAGGTTCTATCATTATGAATAATCATATGTTGCTTATCTGACCGAGTTCCAATAAACACTTTCCATTGTTATTGCTAAATTGAAGTCGTTAATCTCATTTATGAAAATTGTATGTGCTAGTTCAAATTATTAGGCATTGTTTGGGATTTTTAGATAAAAACGACGGTTTAATGATATGGAAAACTCACCCAGCTGATATATGAACTAACCCATCTTGTGGAGCATATTTGTACAAGTACAGAGAAACCGACCCTATTGATAATGATATGAATGAACCATCCAAGTGTTATGCAGATGAAAACGATACATAAAATGTGGATATGAAGTCTATAACCTGACTATGGCAACGTGCCCCAATTTTCACTTAGACTTCAACAGTGAACCAATAATGAACTGATAAAATATCGAAATTAGACTATAAACACCATTGCTTCTTCATCTAAAAAAAAGCTCTGAAGCTGATTAATTTGAGGTATACTATTAGCAGAAGAATTTCTTTTGAATATTTATGATTAATTCAAGATATAACTGGCCTTTTTTAAGTACTACAGAACTGCATATTAGTTATAAAACGTAGAATCTCAACTAGATATTAAATATTATCAAGTTGTTAGTATTGAGAGGTTGGTTTTTATATGCAAAATTTATATTTTTTTCAACATGGATCCTCAATAAACATGGATTCCATGTTTCATGTTCTCTAATTTATGTAAAGGTGAACAAGTACAACATAGTCTATTGTCTTAATTATGGTTTCTAAGATGCTATTAAATAAGAAATTTATCATTGGTTTCCTTTATATTGTATATATGTCCATCTAACACATGCCAAATGGAATTTTGTATTTCTAGTTTTATTAGAGGGGCTGCCTTCTTATTCCTATTTAAAAAGCGCCACACTACTTGATTTAGATCTCTTCAATTTTCTATTTCTGGGTTTTAATTTGATTAATCATATTACTCCCATTGGAATTATCAATTATGTCTTGCAGTTGCATTGCTTTGAACTCAATGGAGGCCCTCCTCTTATCTGCCTCATATGGTATTTCTCTGCCTACTCATTTCTTTTAAATTGTTGCATTTGCTTGTCTGATTCCTAAATTCCTTTTATTAATCACCAGAGTTGCTCAAACTTTCTGTTTGCATTTCCTCTACGACATTTTTGCTTGTCTAATTTTTGAATGCAGGTTGATACTTGAGTTTTGCTCGGCAACTCATGTGTTGTGGCAACAATTTCCACGTGTTATTGTCTATTTTTTTGTACTTTAGACTCCAAACTTAATAGCTCACTAATTGCACTAACTGATTATTTTGATTACTTGCGTAATTTTGATATGGCTTCTGAATTATTTTTGTTGTTGACACAATCAAATTGTTGCAATGTTTGTTCACCAAATTTGATTGCCATTTCAATTCCTGAATTATTAACATTCACTGTTTCTTGTTTTTCTTAACTGCTTCTGTGCCTGTGTTGTTACTTCTATAGTTTTGCCTTGTTTTTTTTTTTGTGTATTTGTATTTGTATTTTTTAGCTTCCATAGTATTGTCTTTTTGAGCTTTCATTTCAGGGTCCTTTGGAACCCAAAATTTTGAACTAGTTGTCATTATTCAATATAAATGAGATCTGCTAAAACAACAAGCTGAGCTTGCTTACTGTTTCAAACAGCAAGATGAGCTTGCTTGCTATGCTGTTTCAAACAGCAATCTATGATTTTTTTTAAATGGGCCAAGTGGTAATGGGCTCACTATATGTGTAAAATTTCCCTTTTCCAATTTGAATTGCCACATACCTGTTGAATAATCGTGTCCCTACATATGCTATTTTTATAGTTAACTATTTTTAGTATGAAATTAACTATTTTCTATGCTTTGAATTGCAACACTCCTTTTGCCTAATGTGTCCCTACAAGTACTGTTTTGTTGTCAGTTTCGGAAAAATCTGTAGCTTGCTATAGCCTGCATAGTCCTTAAGTGATATTTATTAAGTTACTCTTGATCATTGTATTGGTTGATTTTTTTACCTTTACATCATCGTACAATGCAACCTAAAAAATATGTGGTGTAAGATTGAATTTAACAAAGTTTCGAACCAGTATCATCATGATGTAGTTAATCTAACAAATTTTTTTCATGGGCTGTCTGAAGTTTATGCTTATCGAAGTACATGCTTGGATATTCAACAAAATCATTGGAGTGCAATAAATTATGTTCAAAGAAGGTATATATTTATGTCTCTTTATTTCATAGCATGCTGTTAGTGTACGTCTGTCTCCAATACCAAAAATATTCTGTGTATTTGTTAGTGCACATCAATTAGCGTATCATGCTGCATGGTTAAGTGGGTGAATACATGTGATAAACAATATTTCATTCCTATATTTTTTTATTCTACAGTCACATTTGCGTATTTATATTATTACTACTACTACCGTTATTTCGTGATAAGATCTGATAGTGATTGTAACCTAGTAGTAAAGGTCAATTTGCTGTAGAAATACTGATAATAGAAGCCAACTTAGTGGTAGTATTTATAAACACCGGAAGATGTGGGAGCCACCGAGATTCTTATCATGATAATATTATTGAGATGTAGATAGTTGAATTCCTGGCATAACCTTTTCATTAAAAATAAACTATTATGTTGGATAAAAGACTCATAGACACTAAGCTCATTTTATAGTTTACTCCTTACAAGTTCTTGCTTTAATTGTCACATACTATATTTGCTAACAAGTTAGGAATTTATAATGTATGCACTGCTCTGTTGCTAGAAAAAAATTCATTCATTTTTTGTTTGCAGAACATGGAATGTTCACTGCATTCACACAGGTAACGCCGTTATTTCTTTGTTCAGGTGAAATTATTTTTGATACAAACGCTAACTTATCATTTAGCTTCTAGGTTTACTAGACAAAACATTTATGGCCGCCTTTCACATTATTACACGAAAAGAGAAATTGCTTTCCCTTTTTGTCCTAAATAACCAAAAGCCGATGCTTTTTTGTTCTTAATACAAAGTTTATTGTTTAATCAGTTTATTATTTTTACAAAGTTAAAATTTCTAATATATTGATCATAGTCTCTACAAAAGATTTGCGGACTTAGATTTGTCATTTGCATATGTTTTCACATGGTCACTACAAGCTGTCAGGTTATATCTATTACTATTGGTTAATGTTGAATGTTTCAAAGAGTTATAGAAGTATTTTCACGTTACATATGCCAATTGATTGGATCCAATACTGGACAACACCCATATTTCATTTTTGTGAGTGTGATATATAGGTTACTGGTATTTTTTGCTCGCTTTGCTGGGCATTAAAATTTATTTTATTAAAAAAATAGTAATGATTAAATATCAAAATTAAAAGAAAACTAAAGTAACGTAATTAATATTAAATAGTTACATATATATTTTTAAATATTATAATTTATGTGGCAACAATAATAAATTGTTCTTTTGTTCATCCAAAAATAATTTTATTATGGATGATTATTTTGATTAATTATTCTGTTATCCATCTAATTAATTTATGCAGTAACAATAATTAATTATCATGTTGTTCATGATTATTTGGTTTATTATTCTGTTATCCATCTAATTTTTTTGTTATGAATGGATATTTTTTGGCGTAAATATAAAAAAAATGATTATTTGTGATTTTATTCTTAAAACATGTTCTTAATTCATTACAATTTAAACTTATTTTGCGATCTTTAAATGTGAAAAATTGAACAAATAATCATTAAAATTATATAAATGATACAATTCAAGTAATATTATATAAATTATACAAACTACAATATGATAACTTTTTTCGATGAAGCAAAAAAGTGTGATGATGTCATTATATATATATATATAATATGATGCAATGTATGCTTTGTTATTAAGTTTTAAATATATTTTTATATGTATAATAGGCATTCTAACTAAAATTTCAAATTACAACATAAAAATAAACATCCATAAAAGAAAAATACATTAATCAATAGCAGTTTTCAGAGCAAAATAAATATAAAATCATGAGTAGTTTTCTTTCCAAATAAAATAAATATGAAAATCAGAGAAAAATAAATATAAGATCATGAGTAGTTTCCATTCCAAAAAAATAATATGAAAATTATGTTCAAGTCCAATCTTGTTCCCAGCATAACTTCATGATTTCTACTTTTTTGAATAGTTTTCATTCCTATAGTGCAACAAACATTTGAATAGATGAACAATTAATTAGTCATTCCTTACCAAAATAATAATAATATGAACACCGTATATAAACTAACCATCAAATATATATAACTTACTTTTTCTTTTTTAATTGCTTTCAGTTTTGAAATAAATTCATTTTCATCATCTTTTTTATCCTTAAAGTCGTCAAAAAGGCAACTTGACATTATTATCAATCTCTTTGCTTTTCCTCTTCAAACTATTAGTGTTTGTAGATTTTTCAGTACCGGGGCTTTGCATATTGATGTTAGTTTTAGATTTAGTGCCGAAACTTGGTATAGACATCTGCACATGAATGAAATAAAATAACTTGTTGCAATGAACATGACTAACTATATATATATATATATATATATATATATATATACATGTATATGTGTGTATGTGTGACAACAAAATACCTGTGAACTTTGTAACGCAACTGCACCATCTTCACTTTCTATCATAGAATTCCCAATCAACTCAAAACCTTCATATATGTCTGTGGCCGTGTACATGCTTGAACCTCTGTGTACATTATTCCCACCAACACATATAGTAATTGTATACTGCCTTCCCTCCAAACACTTCAAAATTGTTGGAAATTCATTTTTCTTTCCTTGCTAGAAAGAATATTATAATTTATTTAATTTTGTCAAAAAATAAAGTATTAAAATTTTCTTTTAGTATATTTGGAGCTATACATACCTTTTCTTGATCTTCCATTATGTCATAAACATTTTTCTTAACTATTCTGTAAACCTCACGGTCTTGCAAAATTATTGCAGCACTGCCACTATTATCTTCAACAATAACACATAATCTAAATCTATACACAAACACACACACACACACACACATAAAAACTATTAGTAGGAAAGTACGCAAATTTTTCCCTAGCATTACAGAAAATTACCTCATGTCTGGACAAGGTATGCTTCTTTTACAATTCGGACATTTATACTTCACATTTTTCTCTACAACTTCTTGATCACTACATGCTAAGCAAGCATCATAATACCAAGTTTGTTCCTCTTTTACATTCCTAACGGTTACTTGACAAATAACTTCTTTCTAAAATTTATAAAATATAGTAATTTCAGGTACTTGAATAGGAACGACAAATTAAAAATAAAAAATATTAAAGTCTAGGGAGCATACCTCAATATATTCAGATTTCAAGTTCCTTATCTCACCAATACTCAGTATTTGATAATCTCCAGTAATCATATCGTTAACATCAACTTTTCCTTCATTGAAATCAATAATATCCAACCTACATATTTTATAAGTTTAATTTTTAATGTAAATTATATTTAAAAAATATATTATATTACATTTCAATAAAACTCAAATTTACCTCTTTCTCACTTTAACAACACTGTGATGATTGTAGTTGATGAAAAACCGTGTTGCACCCATATTGGTCATATTAGGTTGCTCTACAATATAAGAAACGTCATGTTATTAAATTTTCACATATTAAAGTAATTGATAGTCGATAACATAATTGGACCGATGGATGAGAGAATTGAGCTAGAAAGATGAAAAAGGGGTAAATCCTACCAAAACATATTTTAATAAATTTTCTCAATTATGAATAACATAAAAGTCATACTAAAATTGTACCTTTAAATGAATTCAACCTACAACTTGCCACAATGATGATAACTGTTTTCTCAGTAGCTTCTTTTAAAGCGGTGGCAAACAATTTGGCAAAATCATCCCAAAAACAAAATTTCACAGTAGAACTGTCAAAACATAAAAATGGGTAGCAAAGTATTGTTTATGCATATAACAAAATAAAGTTCCATAAAATTTAAAGTGTTATATATACATACCTCCCATCTGTAAGTTCAAATATAAAATTGCATTGCTCTTTGCCATTTGCATTCACAAACTCATTTAAACCATCTTTTGAAATATCACAATCCTTATACTTGAGCACTCCAATAAAATCTGATAAATAATAATAATAAATAAATGAAACTTGCAACTTATTGTAAAACAGATGTGTATGTATGTCTAAAGTATATTAGATCATACTTAATAATTGAGCATGGTCTTTCTCTAGTGATAACTCTTTCACATCAGCAATATCAAAGAAATCAAAATCATTTTCAGGAAAATGTTCAAAAGGACAAATTTTAGGGCTTTTTTATCCATAAGGACAACCCACTAAAATTTTATTCACAAGGACAATATACTGTCACGTGCGCTGATTTCTTTTTCTTTCTCTTTCCGACATCGCGCTTCTCTCTATCTCGAATTCTCTTCTCTAGTGCGTTTCTTTTCTTCTAATCACGAATTCATCTTTCACAAAATCACAAAATCAAGCAATAGCGCAATCGTCTTTCAGGAAATAAAGCAATCGATTCACGAAATAACCCAATCCATTAACGGAATGTCGAAACCCTAATTCGATTTTGGGGATTACATCGATTTTTTTTATAATCATTATAGCTTACTGTTCATCTGTGCGATTAGTTTTTTTTTTAATTTCTATCGGTGATTCATGACTTCTCTTGGTTCTGCAGTTTTAATGTTCAACCTTTCAGCGCGTAGGTATCATTTTTATATTTTTCTAGGTATCATTTTTATTTATTTACCACTGATTTATATTCATTTGATGTGTTTTTAATGTTATATTTATAATTTACTTGTATTGTTGCGTTATCTATGTATTACAGTCGAACTTATTTTGTTATAATCAAACAAAATGTGGTGTAAGTAATTTTTGTGCTACTTTTTATTTAAAACATTACTGCGGTTTTTAGGTATCATTTTTTTATTTTTTTGGGTATCATTTTTACTGTATTCACTGTGCTATGTTTTTTTAGTTACTTTTTGTTGCTGTATTATTTTTGTTGCTGTACTGTTGCACTAGCTCTGTAATTCAATTGAATTTATTTCATTTTGATCAATCAAATTGTGAACAAATCATATTTCACTGTGATGTAAGTAATTTTTGTGCTACTTTTTATTTAAAACATTACTGCAGTTTTTAGGTGTCATTTTTATATTTTTTGGGTATCATTTTTACTGTATTCACTGTTGCTATGTTTTTTTTAGTTACTTTTTGTTGTTGTATTAATTTTGTTGTTGTACTGTTGCACTAGCTTTGCAATTCAATTGAATTTATTTCATTTTGATCAATCAAATTGTGAATAAATCATATTTCACTGTAATGTAAGTAATTTTTGTGCTACTTTTTATTTAAAACATTACTGCAGTTTTTAGGTATCATTTTTATATTTTTTTGGGTATCATTTTTACTGGGCTCAATGTGCTATGTTTTTTTAGTTACTTTTTGTTGTTGTATTAATTTTGTTGTTGTACTGTTGCACTAGCTTTGTAATTCAATTGAATTTATTTCATTTTAATCAATCAAATTGTGATTTAATCATATTTCACTGTGATATAAGTAATTTTTGTGTTGCTTTTTATTTAAAACATTACTGCAGTTTTTAGATATCATTTTTATATTTTTTTGGGTATCATTTTTACTGTATTCACTGTGCTATGTTTTTTTAGTTGCTTTTTGTTGCTGTATTAATTTTTACTGTATTCACTGTGATGTAACTCAATTCAAATCTCACAAAAATAATATATATTCACAATAATACTTACTGATTAAAAAAATAATAGCAATCAATTCAATTCAATTGTCACAAAAATGAGATTATTCTCAGTAATACACAATAATACCCACTTGTATCATATGATACATACAATGATACATAACTGATTTAATATGATACATTTTTTTCCTACACAATCTAAGTACATAGAACACTGCTCCCCATTCCAAGCATACATTCATGCATTTACTTTTACTTGTATGCAATTCGGTCTTGAATTCAAGTAATCTCCAGCAGCATGCAGTATCTGCAAGAATTCCATACACAATCAAAACTTATACCAACATAATACTGTAAATTCAACTAGAAAATATAAAACTGATACCTAAAAAAATATAAAAATGATACCTAAAAATTGCTATGATGTAAATTCATGTTGAAAATATAAAACTGATCCCTAAAAAAAATATAAAAATGATACCTAAAAACTGCTATGATGTAAACTCATGTTAAAAATATAAAATTGATACCTAAAAAAATGTAAAAATGATACCTAGAAACTGCTTTGATATTTTAAAGGAAAACTAATGAATCAAAATGTTTACATCCCACTTTAATTGTTTAAAATGACATAATTTCGATTGAGTTGCTAAGCTAATGCAACAGTACATGTAGAAAACTGATATATCACGAAAATAAATTAACACATAAGCATAACACTGTAATAAAGAGAAAAATGATACCTTAAAAAATGGAAAAATGATACCTACGAACTGCTACTAAATTCACCATCCAAAAAAGTAACTTCCGTCGTTCATCTCTGTCGTTCGTCTCTCTCGTTCGATTTTCTACGACGAATTCACAAAATCAAAATCACGAAATCATCTTTAATGTCTATCGAATCAAGATCAAAATCCGCGGCTTTGATTTGCTGTTCGATTGTTGAGATCGATTTCATGCCCTAATTTTTGCTGTTCGATTTATGTTTGAGGTTCGACTGTAAGATAGTAGGCGGATTTGATTTCAGTCGATTTCCAGATGAGATGATTTCGTTATTTTTGATTTGTTGATTTCGTGGAAGAAGAAATCGGAGAAGAGAAAAAGGAGCGGAAGAAGAAATCAGAGAGGAGAGAAAGGGTGATGGAGATTTTTAATTATTAGTGGGCTGGCCTATTTACTGTCTTTATGGATAAATTATTAGTGGCTTGTCCTTTTGGATAAAAATTTTAATTAGTTTGTCCTTATAAAAAATTTTCCCATTCATTTTTCCGTATCATCATCTCATAATTCAATAATTTGGTTACCTTGGTGCGTCTTGTTAACCAAATCTGTAGATTGTTGCGGATAGGTTTTATAGATCCTGGTTTGTAGGATTTGACACACAAATTGCTGAGAATGTATATTTGTCCTTCTTCCAACTTGTCCTTCAAGCATTCAACATGATTTGCCCATATAAAAGCTTGAATTCGGGTATGCTATGTTATGCAATAAAAAACATTTGTAAAAAATGAATAATTATGAGATTGCAATATATATATATATATATATATATATATATATATAAAGAATAAACTGTTTAAATATAATTATTTACCTTGTCATCTAACAATAAGAGATTTTTTCCTAGATATTCCTTGTCACCTTTACTGCTGTAACTTTCCCAGATTCTAATAACTCGAACTCTGATTTTCCAGTCATATTTATTATCAATAGGTTTTAGAGAGCATAAGCTATCAAATCTTTCCATATATGTCGCTGATATGTGTTCTTATGAAAAAAAAATTAGCTAAGTTTTAATAATCAATGTTGTATGGATGAAAAAAATAAAAGAGATGTTACATGTCTATGTGCGATATTGACAGTTTTTAGAAGTACTAACCTAAGAATACAGAGAGGCTTAGAGATGAGGAGGGTGTGACAATATGGAGAAGTAGGGGGCAAAAGTGATTTATGTTGTGCTATGTACAATCTCTTTAGCTAGTCAAACATGATGGTCCATATTGTTAGATTAATGTTATATGTTAAGATATCACATATATATGTTAAGATATCAGTGTAAAATTATATTCAAATAATTGGTATCTATTTTAGTCAAATAAGTAAAGGTATTAATGTTATATCACTGTGATACATAATATAAAAAGAAATAAAGCAACGAAACATATGAGAATATATGGAAAAATGTTATATGTTAAGATATTACTTACATATGTTAAGATATTATTGTAAAATTATATACAAATAATTGGTATCTATTTTAGTCAAATGAGTAAAGGTATTAATGTTATATCAGCGTGGTACATAATATAAAAAGAAATAAAGAAACGAAACATATGAGAATATATGGAAAAAGTATATATAAATAACAACTGAAATTAATTGCAAGTGTATAAGTTAAGAATTCAAGTAAATCAAGTATAATGTGGGAACAATTGTCAAAGAAGTGAAAATGTCATAACATACCATTAAAAGCCTGAGCATTACATGAGCCAATAAATATGACTCATAATCAATTCATGTCAATAATGGAATTAACAATTCCTTGATGCATTTTTGGTTGTTTATCAAACACGTGTATTTGGAAGTAATATAAATTTATTTCATGTAAAAATTATCGTAAATTATATTAAATTCAATAAACATAATTAGAATGTTTGCACTGAATTAAGAAAATGTAACAGTTGTATTCGGAAGCAATACAAATTTATTTCAAGTAAAAATTATCATAAATTATATTAAATTCAATAAACATAAATAGAATGTTTGCACTAAATTCAGAAAATGTTGTGGCAACATTTTATAGTGTTTTTGTTTCTAATAAAGTGTTCAGACACACAACATAAGATGTATGTTAACCATATAATGCAATCTACATATATAAAAGAATTAAGATAAATCTAAATGTTCAAACAACACTACCTTCCTTGTAGAAGCAATAAATACTGGCAGTAAACAGTAATAAAGAATGATTAAAATACAGATTTCTATTAATTATAGATGGAAATATATGGTTTTTTAATAGTTATTACCGTTTAATTTCTTCTTAGTTTTTGTCGTGACCGATTGTTTGGCATCAACTGTAAGCAATTTTTTTAATGTAAAAGTAGTGGTTTAAGAACTGATGACCGAAGAGAAATAGAAATGAAGGTAATAAGAACTGTAGTAATGAAAAATAATAGAAATAAGTATACATATGCAACTGAGAATGATATATAGTATATATGGAAAAAAGCCAATATAGCAATATAATTATGCAACACATTAAACAAGAAATATATTTTACATTGGATGATTGGTAGATATATTAAAAAATTGAACCAATAAAGATTGAAACAGGTAGTATATTCAAACAAACGTAAACATGTTACACACTACTGACAACAACATGTTCAACAAAAAAAATATTCTTGAGTTTTCCTAATCATTCCCAAGTTAATAGTATACAAAAAAAAGTCAATAAAAAGCGCAAAACAATATTTATGTTTTAATTCTTTAACTGCTTGCAACCATCACGGTTTACAAATAACCAACAGTGGGTCATCACGTTGATTGAAAATGGGTACACTAAAAATGACATTTGCTGTCAACATTATCTGAAAGACTAAAATAGATCCAGAGTATTTATTCTGAAATACAGACATGCAATCTAAAAAAATAAAACTAATCCATGTACTATATTGAGGAATAATTAAATTTATCAATATTTGGATGAGCGGTCCTTCTTAACTAAAAAACAAAAACTGCAGTTTGTATGCTCTAAATGTTTAGAGAAACCCAAAATAACAAAAAAAATTGAACTTACCAGCAAAATCAAAGAAGGTCTTAAAACTGTTTCAGTCTTTGTATGACTGTGTCAGATCCACCACCATCATTTTTTTTGAAATCACAGCAGTGCGAAGTTGAGTTTAACTTGTTAATAACCAATCTTTGTTGGAAATGACCCCGGTTGGATAACTGTACCAAATCCACCGCCCTTATTGTTGAAATAAACAAAGCAAATCCAGGAAGAACCAAGTTTAGTTATGCATAACAAATCTAATCAACAAAACCAACAGAAAAAGGATTTTTACTTGGATTATGATCGTTAGCTAAGAAAAAAAATACGAAGGAACAAACTATGCAATATGACACCTCAAATAGATCTGAGAAAGGGAAATAGAGCCGCCACTACAAATTGGTGGAAGACATTAGAGAAGGCGAAGATCGATTTTCCAGTTTAATTTGACTTTGGAATGCTGGATGAAATTAGGGTTAGAACAGGGGTGAGGAGCGCGAAGGAATTAAAAGAAAAACCGACGATTCAATTCTTGTATGACATGGAATATCTCAAATCTATTTATTTTGAATTGGGTAACTATAGTATAGTATAAATTGTGTAATATTTTGATTTAATACAGATATCTTGAGGGAATTAAGGAGAATAGAGATAATTGAGGGAATTAAGAAGAAAGAATCAAGGAGGTAGCAGGAAATTTTTCTGCTTTACTATTATGGAATAGATTTCATACTAAACATATCATATGTTTTTTCTTTTTATTTCTTTAAAACCGTTGATTGCATTTATGTCTAGTTCTATTTAAACTATAGAATTCCAATTGATTTAAAGCATTAATTTCAACACTAAATTCTAAAATAAATTTTAATTTCTGAAAGGTAAAAAATAGTTGTATTCTAATTATACTAATTGAAACATATTAATAACTTTACAAAATTCAAGAGGTTATTTGGTACTAATCATTAAATAGAAAGGAAAGAAATCAGGGAAGATAATTGTAGGTATACGCATATATGTATATGTTGATAGATTTTACACATTTAGACTATTAAAATTAAATACACAGAGGTAGCTATATCCAAATTTTATGAAACTAATTATAACATATGCATTAGAAATGTTCTAGTATTTAAAAAGGGGATATTTAAATTTCAAAAATATTTTATTTTCAAAGAATTTATGAATTCTAATTAAAACCTCGCAAATGAATGAAACTTGCGTATTTTACTATGATAAGCATATATATGCAAATGGTTAAGAAATGTTGAAATAATTGGTAAGAATGTGAAAGCTAAACAGGTAGTATAAAGAACAAATGGTTAAGAAATTTGCGTTTCTAGAAATATTATGTATTAAATAACGTCATCATATTTAGTTAGAAATATTAAACATACATATATTATGTAAAGCATTTCCAGAAATATTATGTATGTGATAAGAAAGTTTTTTGTCATATCAGCGTTTCCAAAAATATTATGTACTAAACAACATCATCATATTTAGTAAGAAATCTTAAATTTACGTATATTATGTAAAGCATTTCCATATACTAATAAAGTTTTTCGTCATATTATGTAAAGCATTTCCAGAAATATTACTAAAAATGTTATTATGTATGTTATTTTTACAAATAATATACATTTGTAAAAAAGATTAGTGAATTTAAGATTAGTAAATTTACGTATATTATGTATGTTATTATGTATGTTATTTCCAGAACTAAAAAAGATTAGTAAATTTACGTATATTATGTATGTTATTTCCAGAACTTAAAAAGATTAGTAAATTTACGTATATTACATATAATATACATTTGTAAAAAGAACTAAAAAACATTTCATCATATCACGTATAATATTGAAAATGTTATTATGTATGTTATTTTTACATAATATTTCCAAAAATATTTATTGTAATTTACGCCATTTTGGAAATAATAGTTTACGTATATTATGTAAATAAAGCATTTCCAGAAATATTTGAATAGACAAAATTATTAATTATACATGCGATAAGAAATCAAGTAAAGAGCAATAAAAAAAATTATTATCGTCATATTATGTAAAGCATTTCTAGAAATATTACTGAAAACGTTATTATGTATGTTATTTTTACAAATAATATACATTTGTAAAAAAGATTAGTGAATTTAAGATTAGTAAATTTACGTATATTATGTATGTTATTATGTATGTTATTTCCAAAACTAAAAAAGATTAGTAAATTTACGTATATTACGTATGTTATTTTCAGAACTTAAAAAGATTAGTATACGTATATTACATATAATATACATTTGTAAAAAGAACTAAAAAGCATTTCGTCATATCACGTATATTATTGAAAACATTATTATGTTTTTTATTTTTACATAATATTTCCAGAAATATTTATTGTAATTTACGCTATTTTGGAAATAATAGTTTACGTATATTATGTAAATAAAGCATTTCCAGGAATATTTGAATAGAAAAAATTATTAATTATACATGTGATAAGAAATCAAGTAAAGAGCAATAAAAAAATTATTAATTACATTTGTTGGTCGGACGAAATACATGTAATTTTTCCTAATTTGTAAAAATACATGTAATTTTTTTAATAATTATTCCTAATTTGTAACAATACAAGTAATTTTTTTAATATATTGTCATTCGTATGTAGTTTCAAATAATTTAAAAAACTACAATAAAATAATATTTTTAATCAATTATATCAAACCTTTTAGACTTTTTTGTTGAATATTTATTTATGTATTTAATATTTGTATGTGCTTGATTAGTTAGAATAATTATTCCTAATTTGTAACAATACATGTAATTTTTTTTAATATATTGTCATTCGTATGTAGTTTCAAATAATTTAAAAAACTACAATAAAATAATATTTTTAATCAATTATATCAAACCTTTTAGGCTTTTATGTTGAATATTTATTTATGTATTTAATATTTGCATGTGCTTGATTAGTTAGAATAATTATTCCTAATTTGTAACATTACATGTAATTTTTTTAATATATTGTCATTCATATGTAGTTTCAAATAATTTAAAAAACTACAATAAAATAATATTTTAATCAATTTTATAGCATTACAAAGTTGGAATAATTAAAGATTAGTGGGAATAATTCAAGATCGGACCAAAGATTAGAATAATTAAATGACCTTGATAAATATGAGCAATTTGGGTATTTTACGGTCGGACCAATTAGTAATCATTAAAGATTAGTGGGAATTATAATATACATAGATATGTTGTATAATGCTTCCTGGCAAAGATATTTTTATATTGCTGTAGCTGAATATACATGGTTGACAAATAATAATGTGTGTAAGTACTAAAACAACAAAGATAGGTTTTAAATATATTTTATTTGAACTCTTTTAAATCAAGTAAAGAGAGTAATACATAAAATTTCTTGTAAAAACCAATAATAATATATTGAAATTCATGAAAGTCAAAGAAAAATAATTCATATGACATAATATTATTTTTATAAATTTAAAATGATCAAAGCATAAATGGTTAGGGAATACATTAACAACAACCAATATGTTTTTCACATTACGTAATATAACATTGAATTTTAAGCATGAATATAATAATTCAGGTTTGTTGCTTGGAATTCTAACATGGCAGTAGATTTTAGTCAAAAAGCACCGTGAATTTCGCATCAAGCCTTGCTAAATATATCGAAGATTTGAAAAATGGGATATTTTAACCATAAGCTTTGATCTTTGAAACAGTATAATATCGGCATACATGAGTGAACATAGGCATAGAAATATGGTATGTTTGTTATATTCAACCAATCTTAGGGATGATTCCTTGATTTTATTGAAGTGGTCTGTGATATATTATAGTATATAAGATAAATTATTAAAGGGTATTTTTTTTAAAGTTTTTATGTCATGCAAAGAAAGAAATTCTTCTACATATAGGATACATTTAACTTCATGCAATATCCACCACATATTTATCCACGAAAGGCAAACCCATATTTTGATGGAAATATTAATCTCAGTATGCTTCTGCTATCTTTACTGATTCCTTTATATTAGGTATAGTGTGTATGGGTACTATTTGCTATTATAGATTTTGCTAAACACTGCTTCAATCAAGCTAATGGTAGCATGCACTATGTAGCTCAGGGAAAGAAAAGATTCAGATCTTTGAATAATATTATCATGCCGTTTTATATAACTTGAGATTTATTGTGAGTTTTCTCCCATTTTTAGCTAATAGTTCAAATCAGGGAAACTTTGGATAAATGGGACAGACCAAAAAAGTATGATATGGTACATCAATATCTGGATAAATGGTTATTACTTTGTTATTTTCAGTCACTGATTTTCTTTATTTTTTACATTGAATCAGCATTAAAATGTTCTTCAAATCAGAAATAGAAAGAAACGACACTTGCATGAACCTGTTATTGATATTTTAAGAGGAAGTAGAAAGCAACGGAAGCAAACCAGAGAAATGCTCGGTAAGAATTACTGTACTAAAATTTTCACTGCAAAATATAATATTAGATTCTCTAATTTCTTACCATATTAATAAACAACAAAACAAAACCATCCTTCTTGCTTCTTTAAAAAATAATGAACATTGTATGCTAGATCAAATATCCTAATTTTGGAGATTCAAAAGGAAAAAGTTGAATGTTCTTCAATCGACGGTGTTAACACAGCAGGAAGTAATACTTAAATTGGATGAGAAGGCACGGTTTGTTGATTCAATTAGACAGGTTAATGACTCTGTTTTTTACAATAGAAACAGGTCAGAAATGAGATTGTGAAGAATTTTAATGATTTTGTCAAGGAGAAGGTCTCTGTTAATATAGTTAAAGGGGTGAAACTTAAATGATGGGAAGGGAGATGACATGTTTACATCTATTGAGATGGATGACATGCAAAATAAAGCTCCTGAGAATAGGTTCACTAGTGGATAAGAGAACAATTTATATGAGCTAGGAATAATGGTTGACGGTAGTCGCCTAGTTGGTATATGCATGTTTGTCAGATCACAAACAATGTGGTTACTAGGCATTATGCTATTGGGTTGTATGTAAGGTAGGGGCTACTATTTATATTAGGGACAGGCCCGGCCCAAGGGGTAGGCGGGCTAGGCCATCGCCTAGGGCAGCACGCCGGCGGCGGTGGAGGAGGGGCAACAAGTTGGTCAGTATGCTTTCAGATATATCGATGTATAAAGAATATAGGGCAACAAATCTTTGAAGATGTGGTGGGTGGGGTGGTATTGCAGCTGGTTAACAATCCAGCAACCTGGGGTCGATCCATGTCATGTACATTGGTAGTTAACTAGGTTTTCTTTCCAAGCAATTTTTTTTCTTTTGCCTAGGGCAACAGATTGTATTGGGCCGGCCCTGATTAGGGAGCAGGATATTTATCATAGTTCTTTGTCAATAGCTGGTGAATCTGAACATTGATACGGTAATGCGAAGCTACGGGCTGCTTTTGATAATAATGTGAACATTCAACTTTCTCCTGCTGTGTTAACATCCTTTTCAGCTACCAACTACAAAATATCCTCTACCCCAGAACGTTAAGAGTGCTGCAGCAAAAAAAAAATTCATCAATGCACAGAAAGTGCAAAATCAGTATCAATAGTATAAAGGCTAAAAATAGGTGAAAATCTTGTATCAGTATGGTAAAGTCAGTATCAATAGTATAAAGACTGAAAACAGGTGAAATTCTTTTATAAAATTTAAATCCATGATCAGTGAAGCTACACAAGTAAGGAGAAAGCCTCATTTCTTTGTTAAAATAAGATAATTTCTTCATGTTATCAATGTCAGGTATTTTCAAAATACTAGAGTCACAGCGATGATTGCTGGTAAGTGAGACCTTTTTTTCTTTTATCTTTTTTATTATAATTTATTTTTTAAACAGTTGTAGTGGACACAATATTAGGATGACAGAAGTCAAATCTGGGCTAGTTTCTCATCCTCAGTGTGCAGCAGCTGCTATTTTTGGTATTGAACATGTGGTAAAAAACTATTATGTTCTTTGTTTATTAATGGTAACGTCATCCAAAATTTAGAGCTATCATGTAATATTGGATCTTGATTTCAGGTTAAAGTGCGAGGCAATTATGCTATTCTTACTTTATTGGATGGCGTAGCTAACTGAAAAAGGGCCTCATCGTGATAGTCAGAAAACAGGTTTTATTTCACAGCTTCCTGTTTGTGTTTTCGTTTTTATCTTCTATTGATGCATATGCTGAATTGATATCATCTCTGTAAAATATACTAGCAGTTGGATCTTTATAGATAGCTCTTATTGACTTTAAACACAGTATCGACACGCTATGAAGTCTGACTTGACTTTTTTTTCTTCTTATATGCAGATAGTACGATGTCCATGGAAAAGTTAAAATAATTTGAGAAATATATGCTTTGGTATCTGTTATTGAAGCCATCACATGATAACTTCAGGTAATAGTCTTCATCATATTCAATGGACTGCAATATTATGAACATTGATATCATCTGTGCCCACGTTCCTATATTCTCTCGTGTACCTTACATGTACCATGTTAGCAATTACGTATATTTGAGAAAAATGGTATGCTTTTTTTTAATAATAATAATAATAATATATACCCTTATGTGGTAACAGAATAATGTATATGATATATATACTTCTAATATGCATTCACGTTAATTTTTCATTCCTTGGTTTTTTTGTAGCATTGAAGAATTTAATGGTTAAAATTGAACTTGTAACCTTTTTCGATGGTTAATATTTTCTTATTCAGTTTTTTTATGCCAAGATATATGACATGCACATGTCTTATTTTTTTTCTCATGTTATAAATAATTCGATTGAGAACTTTAGTTGTAGAAATAACATGGTGCAAGTATGCGTATGGTACATATTTTGCTGTATGTGAACTTCTGCAAAAGTTATTTACATGATTTTAAGCCAGTTCTCTATAAATATATGCAACTGGCTTGTTTCGTGTCAAAATATATATAGATCTACATTTAGCATGTTGCCGTCGGTTCATGTCAAACAGTCAAAGCTTATGCCAATAAATACATGTCTTGGTCGGGTTGGATGATGAAGTCACATAGTGATTGAAAGACACATGCAGTTTGAAGTGTTCAATGTGAAGTGTTTGGCAGCAGTTTTTGAATTTGTGGTTTGTGTTTGATGAAGTCACATATTTCAAATTTTGTGAAGTTGCCAAGGTATGTGTTTGATGCGCATGAGACAACTAGGAGTTCGTGAATTCTGAAGTTGTAGTGGGGTTGCAATGGTTTGTACGGGACAATAATCTTTCTGGGTAGCTGATGAGCAGCAATGAAGCAATGAATGTGAAGTTTTGGCTTCTGGTGAGCAATGATTGAATTTGTTGAAAGCAGTTTCATTGTTGTAGTGGATGGCTGGTGGCTTTAGGTGAGCAGTGATTGAATTTGTTGAAAGAAGTTTCATTCACGTATGAAATATTATGGATATATATTTTGTATTTTGGCTTATGACTCTATTTGTGTAGTTACATTAATGTGATAAATGTGGTTTTTGTATTGTTACACTACAAGACATAGTGTAAATAGCGACGACTCATAGCCATCGGCGGCCGACGCTATGTGCCGTCGCTATAAATGTCGTCGCCAACAGAAATAGCAACGGGTTAAGCGATGACTTCGTCGCTTGTTTAGCAACAGCTAATAGCCACATGTCAAGTGACGTGACAAGTTGTTTATTTTACCGGGAAGCCATTGTAAACCGTCGCAAGACCGTTACAAAATGCTATTACAAGCCATTGCCAGCCGTCGCTATATTGTGACCCATAGGTCGTCGCTAACCTGTAGCTAAAAAATTTACAACACATAGCAATTCCTTCCTGTCAAGCCACACAACAACAATTCAATCCAATAACCAATACCACACCACTATCATCCCATTAATTCATCAATACTCATCAACAATCAATCCATCATGTCATACCATCATCAAATATATCAAAAAACAAAATTAAAAACCCCATCATAACATACCATCGTTCAAATAATGTCATACATGTCAAAACACATCATACCATCGTCCATAAACCGTCATACATGTCCAAACACATCATATACCATCGTAAAATATAAAAAACCAAGTATATGTACATACCAAAGCGCATAAGTCAAAAAAAGAGTACCTACACTACTCATCCTCGTCTTCCTCATCGTCATCGTCTTCTTCTTCTTCTTCTTCTGCTCGGTATACAACATAATCTTCTCCCTGTCCTCCCTCCCCAGGCATAAACCCATGCTCCTGAAAGTAAGCTGCAGTGCGCTCGTCTATTTCCTGTTGCATCTGGGTTTTTCGCCAGTCCGTCATCTCATTCATCTGCTCCTGCATCCGAGCAATAGTCGCCTCCTCCATTGACCTCTTGTAACCACGCTGGACGGCCTGCGAAATAAATAAGTTCACATTAAAGTTATTTAAACATATTTTTACTAGTTTGTGTTAAAAATGCATATAGTTAGCAATAACATTTGTTTTACCTCATGATTGCCGAAACCATATCACCTTCCTCGAGTAGGCGGACTAGTGATAGAATGCCATATACTATCAGACTCTGCCACTGTAAGCTCCTGTCCACCAGCCTCTATCACTCTAGCGGCCTCTACATCATACTTCCCCTACAATAGCAATATAATTTTAACACAAATGCTATAAAATTTACTTATATACTATGATATGAACGAATATGAAACATTTTAATTTATACGGATAAACATATTTACCATTATGCGCGCGCTCTTCGGATCCGCCCACTCATACGTAACATTTCCTTCTTCATCGGTGCGCTCCACGGCATGTGTGTGTCTGAATACTTCTGTAAGCGAAGGCTCAACATCGTGCTTTATAAACTGAGTAAATATACAGTAATTTTATTATTAAAGATAAGACTAGATTATATACACTAAATTTTTATCTGAACATATACTACAAATATTTAAAATTTATACCAAATCCCTTCTATGCTATTGGAATGATTTTGAGCCACCGCGGTGTAGAGCAGGATTCTTTTCTCTATTTGCTTTATTTCGAGCTGCACTTTCTATTAAATTTGATACACGATGATGTAAAATAATGCAATCAATATTATAAATGTGAATATTATCATTAAATCTTACTTTAGCACATCTTCCGTGTCCCAGTACTTTTGAAAGTCTGCCCAAACATCATCACTCATAAATTGAGGCTTTTTTCTGCTTTTCTTGGCTCTTGAAATTGTCTCTTGATAATTCTTGCGCATCTTCATATTCCAATAACTCAAAAAAGTGGACATGTCCTGCTCCTCAATACGTACAACAGCCTGCATATTACATTTATTTTTAATTATTCCCAGTATATTAATTTTTAATATTAGTATAAAAAATACTTACCAATAAATCGGCTAGAATGACATTCTTGATATGTACTGGGATACTATCCCAATGCGGCCAAGCACCAGGCATTCTGCTTGTGTACGACTGCCTTGATACATCAAAAATGAACTGCGCTGGCTCAATCTCGAATCCCCTGTGTAGATGTTAATATAATCATTTAATATATTTTAAATAATCTAAATTGAAATAAATTCGACATTTAGCTGGCACTCTTCGGAACAATCTCCGCAATTCGGCGAAGATCTGGCACTGAGCTGCTCGGACCTGCTCCTGATCCTTGTCCAGGAGATGGTGAAGGAGTAGGCTGAGATGTACTCCTCGATCATCGTCTATCGTCAGACATATCTGTTACAATCATATAATGTGCATACAAAATAACTTGAATTATTAACATCAGTCATCATTATCGTAACATAAATCGTAAATGAGAAGAACAATACTGCATAACATACATAGTCAACATTATCATTACATAAATCATACTAGTACAGAACGTAAGTAAATTCATATCTAAGAACAATCAACATCATTATTATTACATAGCTCAGAATAGTACATAAACAACATAAGTACATAACATCAGTCTTCATCATCTTCGGATCCGGACTCGGTCTCATACTCTATATCGTTTTCTTCAGTACTTACAAATGCATCTACTAATACATTCGCTTCATCATTCAACGACCCAATATCAATGTCATCAACCGTTATTATTTCAGTATTTGGCTCAAAATCCGCTTGATACACTGCTTCGTCTGGAATATTATTTGCATTAAATGTAAATCCTGCTTTTGTTTTAAAAACAGCCCAGCAATCTGCTTTATCTTTTTTTAAGGATGGATACGGAGCAAAATAGACTTGTAATGCTTGCTTAGCTAACACAAAAGGATTATACTTATAGTAATGCGACGTATGCCTTATTTCGATTAGCTTTTAATCTTTGTGCATGTTGATTCCAGAACCGAGAACATTGATAAACCAGTTGCATTTGAACAGATAAATTTTCTCTACGGGCTGAACATAATATGACAACCCTAAAACTTGCGTTAAGACGCCGTAAAAATATTTTATATGCTTCTCTGAATCATCACTACCTTTGACAAATACACCGCTGTTATACGTTAATTTTTCAGCTCCGTAGTCATTGGTGTTGAATTTAAATCCATTGACAAGGTATATTGGATAAGTTTTGACATTTCTTTTTAGTCCGATAGCAAGATGTCGTAATCGTTCGTTAACAACACAGTTTTTCAGATCATGAACATAGTCCGAAAACCATCGAGTGAATTCTGTACTGAGTTCACCAGATGGATGTTGTGATTCGTAGATACTGCATATATGTGTTATGTTCATTTTTTTATTAATAGAGACAAATAAATATATATGTACATATAATTGAATTGTACATGAATTTAGTATTACCTGACAAATGGTGCAACTTCCGCACAATTTAACAAAACATATATGTGTGCCACACTATAGTCTTTATCGCTTAACCATATTTCCGCACATTTTCCTACAGGTCTTCCGTGTTGTCTAAAAATAGATAACATTGTTTGAGAAGACTCCTGCTCAACGACTTGTTCATTACGGGGAACCACTACAACAAAAAACACTTTTCGCAACATGCGATATCTGTTGCAGTAGACCTATTGCAACAGGCCTGCGCCTATTGGTATAGCTGGAGTTGTAAAAAGTCCGCAATATTTCCTGCCTGTTGCAATAAGATGTTGCGGTATGTTTTTTGCAACAGATCATTTTGCAACAATATATGCCCGTTGCAATAGATTCATAAATCTATAAAAAAAATATTACAGCTTATAGATATTACATATTAAATGTATTTGTTTTAGTAATAGTGTATATCACAAAATGAAATAAACAAATAAAATTTTTATTTTAACAAAGTTTAATAGTACAAGCAATTACAACAAAAATTTCTATAATTTTCATACACCATTCATGTATAACAATTTCTTTCACACAACACTTTTTTTCGAATAGAGTATTTCCTAATCATATTTCTACTCTATCATACATATACTGTAACAAGAGAATAAATATCATCAATTCACTAGAACAAATCTGCAGTTCATGCTCCAAGTTTGCTGTCGATCATGAACATGTACATGTTTATCCAGGAATATGTATGTCATTCCAGTGAACTCTACATCAAATTAAAACCTAGAACTGATAACATCTTATGTGCTTCCTTGCAACCCATTGATGTGCAATACTGCAAAATCCAACTTTTTTAACTGACTTGTTTCAACAAATCTATTATGCTTTCTTAACAAAAAAAGAAAGTAAATTACCTGGCGGGGACCGAAATCAATAGCAGAGGAATAATTATATATAAGGAACGTTACATGTCAAACATTTCAAAGTTAGTACCTTATTTTTTTGGATACTCCAAACAATATGAAAAAATTGTAGTATCCACCAGAAACCATCCACATCAATTTATGATATAAATAATTTAAGAACCTATAGCTTATTAAAAAAACCATTTCAGCTGCACTCTAATTTGTAGATGTATAAGCAAATAGGCACTGGTATTTAAATGCATGGAGGATAACCAGAAATATTAGTTGACATTTACACAAACAACTTGCGTGCATATTTTAAACTAAAGAAATACTGCAACATAAAACTACAAACCATGAGAACTCCTACATCTAAAACCAAAGGAAGTAGTCCGGACCTGTCGGATTATGTAAATTGTTAGGAACACGCTAACAAGGTAATGATGTCATGTAGCTACATGGTGCACACAAACAGCAACCATAACACTAGGCAAAACAGCTTAAGCTGAAACATATGAAAATCGGGCTACACACGTAGTCCTTTACAATTGATACAGAAGACATTCAAAGAATCAAAGATACAACAACTAAGTTGAAAAACTATGCCAAGCTCAAAGTTAAACTGAACATCAATATCTGAAACAATAGAAAAGGCAAGGCATCATAAAGCCGCAAATAATCTACAGCTTCCCCATGCCAACGGCAGAAGCCAAACTCCAATGGCAACGACTAAACAATAAAGTCAAACTAGAAAGAAAGCAACGAAAAGTGAAAACCCACCACCAACAAGATGAAACACCAACCACCTACACGAGCCAATCACAGCGCCAAGCAGCAAGCCCAAAAACGATGCAACTCCAGAGACGAACCACCCTAGTATCCTAAACAAGAAAAATCAAAGAAACAGTAGTCCATTGCAACCAGGCATGTTGACTACTTGATCTAGATCCATAGCCAAACTCAATTAATGACTGCGACTGCATGATAAGAAGGGGAGCAAAATGGAAGGCTGAGAGAGTCGGGCATACATTCTAGGTTCAAATGAAAAGACAGGAAGAAGGACTCAATGCAAGCGACATTTACAATACATCGAGTTTACCTTTCTTAGATCGGTTCTAAGTCATTGCGATTTGAGAATGATAAATACATGAGCTCACAACTTGAAACCCAAATCTGAACTTGAAATTGCAAATCTAACCGTAATATCAAATACATCGAGTTCACAACTTGAAACCCAAATCGCAGACCGTAATACCAACCCATATCCGAACTTCAGGTTCAGAATGATAAAATCTGGAATTTGTGGGTGGAGTTGTCATTGGAAACGTAGATCTGAGAAGTGGTTTTTCAGGAGGCGATGATGGTGGTGATTAATCGTTGCGATGATGGCAGGAAGGGGGATTAAATTTTGGGAAGATGATCAATGACTGTCGTTGCAGATGGAGTGGCAATTTAATTTCTATTTTGGAGTGTCACCAAAAAAGGACACGAATTTCTCGATGGAGCCAAAATTTGGGTCAAAAAATTGGTTTGGAGCCAAAAATTTTGGACTTTGTGTCAAAGTGTGCCTATTGCAACTAATATTAACATGCAGTTGTATAAAATTTATTTCAACCGATAACACAAGAAAGTTGCAAAAATTATACTAATAATCAAAATAATTTAGTTTAATGGTTGTTTTTTCTTAAATACCCATCTAAAATGCATTGTTACCGTTACGTGGAAACGCACCCTATTACTCCTTAAATACTAAATATATTATGTTTAAATTATTATTTTTCAACTACTATTATCTAACAGATATATTAGATGCATATGAAAGTATGTACTAAATATCAAATATAATTATTAATTATGATATAGAATTTTAAATACTAAATTTTACTTCTTAATTATTATTATTGTTTAGTAATTGTGAATTATAAATTTTTACTTATTAATTATTATAAATTATTGATTTTTTAACATGCATTGTGAACTAACAATTATTTAAAATTAGTCATTAATTTTATATATTGATTTTTATTAATTATTGACTTCTTAACAATCAGTTATTAAAAAATATATTTTAATAATGTTTAATTATTAGTAGTTTTACTTCTTAATTATAATTGAATATTACTTGTTAAATACAATATATGATGAATATTTATTAATTATTAATATTTGTTGTTAATTAAAATTATTATTTATTAAATGTAATTAATAATTGTTAAATATAATGTACACACTATTAATAACTAACCATGATAAATTATTAATGTATTAATTGATTTCAATTAATTATTATTACTTCATACTTATCAAATTATAATTAAATATTACCTATTACTTCGTACTTTTGAATTTAATAATAATTATTTATCATGAATATATTAATTATTTAATTATTTATTACTTATTTAATATTTCAACGTATTCATATTTCAAATTAATTATTGATTATTATCCATTAGTTTTTTATTATTAATTTATTATTATTTAATAATAATTTATTTATTTTATTATTTTTTAAATGTTATTTATTGTTATTAATTATTATTATTTAATTATTAGTTATAAATTTCACTTTACAATACTTAAATTTTATTATTAACTAATAATTATTAAGTATTAAATATTAATCTTAATTATTGTATAATTACTAGTAGTTAATCAATTAACTGTAACTATTAAAATTAATTATTAAAAGTTAATCATTAAAAGCTTATACTTATTTTCAGTATGTTTTTGGCAACTGTCTTTACCAGTTGTAAAAAATACAGTTATTGCAACTGGCGAAAACAGTTGCTAAAGATATTTATTCGCAACTGACTTGGAAGCGTAGTTGTAAATAATATGGTTCTTGCAACTTTTATGGAAGCACAGTTGCTAAAAGTATGTATTTGCAACAGGAAGAGAAGCGCAGTTGCTAAAAATATGTTTTTCGCAACAGAAAGAAAAAACCTGTTGCTAAATCTTATCTATTGCAACTGCTATAATAGGTCTGTTGCTAAATATCATTTACTGCAACTTTCTTTTGTTGCCTGTTGCAAATAGCTAATTGTAATAGGGTATTTTTCTTGTAGTGAACAGTTACAAAAGACAAGTTCACATCTTCACTAAAGTAATGAGAGAAAAAAATGAGGCTTCTTCTTCAAGGTACGATATGCAAATCGAACCTTCTACTCGAGCTTTTTGCCTAATTTTTTTCTTCAAATGATTCAAGTAACTATAATAAGATTAATTTAATTTATATGTTGGTACAATAATCTAAGTTGTAATCTATCACGATTATTGAAATTATATATAAAATTACCTCTCGAACGGATACATCCATCCATACTGCATTGGACCTCGAAGAAGTGCTTCGGACGGAAGATGAATAGGTAAATGCTCTATTACATTAAAAAAACCAGGTGGAAATATTTTCTCGAGTTTGCAGATCAGTACAGGGATTTCTAGTTCAAGCTTATGTAGACGGTCTACCTTTAACGTCGTTGAACAAAGTTGTTTATAAAACAAACTTAATTCTGTTATAACACTCCAGATTTTTGTAGGCAACAGTTCCTTGAAAAGCACAGGTAAAAAGTATTCCATCATGATATGGCATTCATGGCTTTTCATTCCACTCAATTTACTGTTTTTAAAGTCCACACATCTACGGAGGTTTAATGAAATCCCATCAGGACATCGTAATCCTTCCACCCACTTTAGCACGAGTTTTACTTGCCTGTTGTCTAGCTCATAGCATTCTTTAGGTTTCTTATTTTCGTCATACAAGTGCAACTCCGGCCGTTTACAAAAGTGTAATATATCGTGTCTCGAATTCGCATCGTCTTTGGTTTTACCCTTTACATTCAAAACTGTATTAAAAACGTTATCAAAAACGTTTTTTCATTATGCATCACGTCAATATTATGCCGAAGTTTTAGATTTTTCCAGTAAGGTAACTCCCAAAATATACTTTGTTTGCACCAATTATGAATGTCCGATTACCGGGAATTTCAACCTGCTCTCCAGTTTCATGTATCTTTGGGTACTCACTTACAACTTCATATTCCTCTTCACTTGTCCAAACTTTAGGCGGTAGCATAGCTTTTACTCTGTTAGCTTTAAAGTTCTTTTTATCCGTTCTAAATTTATGATTAATATGGAGAAAACAATGATGACAGTCAAACTAAGATTTTTTTTCCATACTTTAATGAAAATGCTCGTGTCTCCTCCATACAATGAGGAAAAGCTATACGTCCAGCAGTGCTCCAACCTGAAAGCATACCATATGCGGGAAAATCACTAATAGTCCATAATACAAAAGAAAACATATGAAAATTTCTTTTCCTCGAAATGTCGTATGTTTCGACTCCTCCATGCCACAGTGTTCAACTCTTCAATCAACGGTTGTAGATAAACATCAATTCCTTGGGTCAGATCATCGGGACCGGGGACGACAACCGTTAAAAACATATACGGATTTTTCATACACATCCATGGCGGTAAGTTATAAGGAGTAAAAATGATAGGCCATGATGAATATTTACTACCAAATTGAGAAAATGGCGAAAATCCATCCGTGCATAAACCGAGCCTAACATTACGGCTCTCGGCAGCAAATTCAGGATAAGTCATATCAAAGTGTTTCCATGCTTCACCATCAGACGGATGTATCATAGTTCCTCCTTCTGATGATCTCACACTATGCCATCGCATATGACACACTGTAGCAGAAGATGCATATAGCCGTTGAAGTCTGGGAGTTATGGGTAGATAATGCATTTTTTTTATCTGGAACTTCTTTTCTTTTCTTTTTCCTTGGTTTATATCTATCTTCGTTGCCAAATTTGCATTTTCTACGGTGAGCGTCTTCTTTCCAATACAACATGCAACCTTTAACATATGTATCTATCTTATGATACGGTAGTCCAAAAGCAAACATAAGTTTTTTCACTTTATAATGAATATCGCACATCAAGTTATTGGGCGGCATATGTCGTTTTGCAGTTTGTACAATTGCTGTAAATGCAGCTTCTGTAAGATTGAATTTTGATTTCATAGTGATGAATTCGGCGGTTACAGACAATTCGGTTCTGCTAGTACACCCTTCCCACAACGACCTCTTTGCAGAATTCAATAAATCATAAAAAATTTCGCTTCTGCCGTTGGTTCTTCAACATTTCTAGTCTCATCGTCGCCTTGCTCATGTTAGGAAACATTGATCGTGCTGCATCTTGCACCATATTTTCTATCGGATTCGGCATTGTATTATCGTTCATCATTGTACTATCGTCCTCTTCCACTACAGGGTTAGACATAGGTTGAACAAGTTCTCCATGACGATCCCATAAGTGATAATTCGACACAAAACCAAATTTATACAGATGTACTTGTACTACATCTGGCTTTCAATGCTTCAGATGTCTGCACTTACTACACGGACAACGAATGTCTACGTTACTCCGATTATTAGATTTAGCGAATCTAAAAAATTCTTGGACTCCATTACAAAAATGTTCATTTATCGATCCTTTCTTACCGGTTCGGGGTTGATACATCCAACTGCGATCACAAAAATAATCGAACATTTTCCTGATTTGCAACAAATATGTTAGAAAGTTCGATCGAACGTAACACTTTGTACTATTATAAATCTTTTAAAATTTCATTTATAAGTATTGCATGTTTTTGGTTTTTTTTGTTTATTTCTTTTTTACTTTGACGGCCGGTCTACCTACTTCCCATTACAAATATAATAACGTAAGCATATTTTATAAATCATTTCTGTTTAAATTGTTCAACAAAATTTCGGCAGCACTTCCCTTTGGTCCCTGTATCGTACACAAATGCGTGTACATAGGGAACAAAAAGGAAGTGCCATCGAAACTTTGTTAACCGTTTAAACTGAAATGATTTATAAAATATGCTTATGTTATTATATTTGTAACTTGTCCAATACTAGGACAAATCCAACGAATATTGTATCAAATGAATATAGATTTCCGTTTTGTGTAAAAACGAATACCCATATAACGATCATATACAACACTTGTCGGACGGGGCCAAATTTATCTAAGGGGTTCACATAAGTAGTCAAAAAAACATTCAACCGAAGTTTAAACCAAAAAACATTACAAATGAAAAAAGTGCACTTTTTGCGCTTAGGGCTTTTTTGCGCTTCACTAATAGGTGCGCCTTAAACTTCAAAAAAGCTCCTTAGTTGCGCCTTGCTCCTTTTTCCGTCTATGCTCGCTCGTTAACTAAATAGCGTCTATATAATATTTTTCAGAACTTTCAGTTTGTAAAATAACATGACATTGAAAATTATGAAGTATAAATTAGTTTTAGTTATTTCTAGTTTAAAGTATAAATTATGAAGTTAATTTTAGTTAATTAGTTTCAATTTTTGAAAGATGAACTAAGTTTTAAGTTTGTTATTATTATAACAACAAATTTGTCAATTTTAGTTTGTTAATATTATAGCAACAAACTAAGCTTTCAAGTTTGTCAATTTTAGTTGATATTATATAGCAACATTTTTTTGAATATTGCAAATGCATTCTTCAAATTTGTTTGGACCGACTATTCTTGCATCCGATGATGACATAATTAACAATGCATGCATAGAGGGACATCATTACACCGTTTCAATAATCATAATCAAGTTACTACCGCTAAACAATCACATTTACTTCATTTTTTCTCAAATGATCCTACAACACAATCAACGTAAGCCCAATTACATACATGATAATCGTCATTTTCATGCTCTTAAATCAAGTACGTATGTGATAATTAACGTTTTCAACCTCCTAATCAATCACACTAATTCCCAAATCAATCTATAACATAATCAACATCATATGCATCTCACAAGACAATCAATTCCATTTCCATAAACATTCAATCAACAAACCCATCATAACATGCAAATAAACCCTAATTATCCCTAATTAAGCAGAGAATAGGGATTAGAAGACATACCTGAATAATTTGAGAAGATGGGAGTGGAGTTTGGATGAAGAAATCGGATTTCCAAGGGGGGCGACGACAGAAAGGGTTTTGGCCTTTTTATTTTTGAGTGGTTGGGGAAGAAAGCTACGGGTTCTGTTATGTTCAGATTGAGCGACGGCTAGCAACGGCCGCTTTTTTGGCTGTTGCTAGCCGTCGCTCATGCTCGTCGCAAATCGACCCCTTTCTAGTAGTGTTATAATATACCAGTAGAATTGAAAATTATAAGCTTCGAATGTTATGGTAGTAAAAAGGTGCAATAGAAATTTTATTTACAGCGTTCTACTGTGCAATGAAAAGAAAATTTGTTACTGCTTTGTTATACTATAGCATTATGTTAGTGCTATACAAAATATTTTACAAAAAAATAACTGTTTTCATAGTAATAAAACGGTGCTATAATAGATAGTGATGAATTTTATATAGCGTTTCAATGCGTCATAAAAGCTTGATACGATGATTCCATAGCCTGTTAAGATGCCATAATAATATGGCATGTCAACATATTATAGCAATCAAATGATGTCATAAAAGTTCTATAGCACGTTTCAAAACGCTATAGAAAAGCAGCTGCATCAATATGGTCCTATATAAGATAGCAACAAAAGTACGTTTTCCGTTGCAAGTATTACACGCTATAGTATCTACCAGACTTTTCACAACATGTTGATATATGGCATTTATAAAATCGTTATAGAAAGTTTTTATAGCGGTTTTTTAATGCTATAAAAAGGCCTTTTTGTTGTAATGAGGAAGAATGTAACATGCTGACTTTCCCGTACCTTATGAGATAGACAACCACAACTCATGTCCAACCCAAATTATACCGAAAAGCAGATAGTTATTAGAAAAAGATTAGAGGGTGAGAAAAGAAAGAAATATTAGATAGAAGAATAAGAAGAAGAACCAACACCACATAAAATCTCACATTGCAGCGGATAAAATATAATGTAGAAATAAAACTTTATTGAGAGCTTAAAAATATACTTACAATCATTAGAGTACATCAGTCAATCAATCTGAACAGTTATAATAACATGTCCTCGTATACAACACACATCGGAATAATACTAGATAATACTTGAAAGAACCCGTAACTTCCCCGTGAAGGAAAGCACGGATTGCTTTGAGGACAAGACAAATCAGAACACAAATAGAAGTACATTTCATTGTTTATTACAACAATTTACATCAGAATACAAGAATATGCAGAGTATGAATAAATATTACACATTTGGTAAATATCAGAGATTTAAATACATTACCGCGGCTAGAAATTAAACAAAATACAACTGAAAGAAATACACGGATACAGAGCTTTCCGAATATCCCTTCAGCTATAAACCAGGATCCTGTGAATATAATATCTACAAAACCCACTACTAGCTGCCCGTGGAAAATAAGGGCACCCGGGGTTTAGGTTAAAACAATAAACTCCAAGTCAGTCATGTGAATGCTGTGAGAACTAAAACAGTTATTAATCTTTATTTTTAAAGTTAGGTAAATCAAGGGACCATGCCGTATAACACGGAACGGGTTTCCTCCCAAGAATACCAGTGCATAAAACAAACAGAGCAATGCTAAATAAAGAACAATGAAGCTATTATAAGACCCAGGTCCCATCACACAATGCAACACAAGCCGGAGGATAGGGTTTTACCTTATAATAGCCAAAAAATGCTTGATACGCGAAATTTAATCTTTTATTATTACTATAAGTGAAGAAAACAACTTCAAATATAAATGTATCAATCATAGGCGGCATGGGTACCATATATCATGTCACCATACTAGTTCTGCAGTTAAAACCGCAAAATCACGTATTTGGAAGTTGGATTTCCATCTATGAACCGAGGCAAAAGATAGTCCTCACCGCTTCGAGACAATCTAGCTTACCATGTCTCAGGGCAAGTACTGCGTCAAGCCCTAGGATCGTCAGGGCCGGTGCACACGGAGTGGATTAAAATGCCTGAACATGTGTTTCCCCGCCCTATGGGGCGTAAATGAGCCAAATGACTCCATCGGTCCCAGATCGACCGATATAACCGAGGCGCCTCGCATTCCAACAACCACATAAGTCAAACTCGTCAGGGCTTGTAAACCACTGACGCCACTTCTAGCTAGAAAGAAACGCATGTCCTCCCTGAGGTCCTCCCCCATTTTTGGTTCATACCCGGGGTGTGAGGCTCGCGAATTAATGCTACACAAAGCTATGCTATATTAAAGTCGCGCTTTGATCATCAACCACAAGGCTCTGCTTTTCAACAAAAGCCTTGATCACTGCATCTCAGTGTGCCACACAGGAAAACCACTCCATGCAACCAATATCCATCAATCACACATAATGATATCCAATGTCAGACACACAGTCCATTTACAAGTTCGTTCTGGGTCTGAACGAAACCGGAGGAACCTTATTATTCGCATATCCATTGATCTCCAAGTACGTCTGGACGATCACCAACTGATTCCCTCCTGATTAACATAGAAATGTGTTTATTTTATGCTCTTATTTCTTATCTTTTGTATATAAATAAATATTACTTGGGTATTGTTTTGTTACTTTTACAGATATTCTAACCTAGCCCGCATGCAACCAGAAAAGTAGAGAAATGGAGATCAGATTGCTAAATATTTACATTTTGAAGAATTGTAGATGAAGATTCCACATCCAGTTGCTGTTGGACAAGAAAATGATTGATAAAAAGGCCATGAATTTCTCTAATCAAGGGAAGCTTATCAAAGAACCAAGAGGAAAAGAAGAAAGGCCAAAAATTTAATAGATTTAACTAAGGCCCATTTGAAACTCTCATTGTAAACTCTTTTGTGAATTCCCTAAGGCCCATCTATCATTGTATTAGGGTTAGGGTTAGGGTTTGGCTTTCTATCCTATTAATACACTTGTAATGTCATTGTAGCTACCATCCTATATCTCATTTTCTGTATTCCATTACTTTAATAAAAATTCTTCTTCTTATTTTATTTTCTAGTATTTTTTTGCAACTAGTGTCATCTACCCGATTAGATTCGGTAGAGTACTAGTTGTATTTTACATTTGTTTCATTAGTGATTAGTCGTTTGATTAGTTTCAACGACAATCCTAATTTTATTTTATTTTTGTTGTTCTTCTTATTCTGCACTTTTATTTTCTGCATTGTTGTTCTTGTTTTGCAATTTACTTTCTTTAGTGATAAATCGTTGATTAGATTCAACGATAATTCTAAGTTCGCAATTTCAATTTGTTTTTATTTCAACAAAATCTCCAGGCTTCGTCTAACTCGCCCAAGAGATTAGATAAATAATTTGATTTTAATTTACCTCCCTGTGTTCGACCTGTATGCTACACACCTGTACGCTTGCAGTAATTTAATTTAAAATTCGCACTTTTCTGATTCATAGATTAGCGACGACCAAGTTTTTGGCGCCGTTGCCGGGGAGGTAACGATTAAATTTTATTATTTATTTAATTTCTGATTCGTGTTTGTTTTGTTTTATTTTTTTGTTTGCTTTTGTAAAAAAAAATCCATGGTAATATCCATTTCCTTATGTGACTCACCACATAAACAAGAAAAAAAAAGATTCTTGCCATTTTTTTCCTTCAATTTCTTTTTCCTTTTTTTCTCATCTGTTTCCTTCCCTTCTTTATTCCTTTCTTGTTTTCTCAGCATTTGTTGCCTTTTCTAATTTTTTTTCTTCTACAAGTTTTCTTAAATAAAAATAAATAAATACAAAACTTCCTTCTTTGTCTTTCTATTCACTGTCATCTCCCCTACAAAACGCTTTCTGGTCACAAAACGCTTTCTACAAGTTTTCTTTCTGAACCCTGTTTGAATTCCCAAAACGCATAAGTCCAACCACTGTACCCCTATCATACAATTCTTCCATCACAAAACCATTCACCATCGCAATTGCCTTCTGTGAAACCACTCCGAACAACAACCTCCCACCGTACCAATTGCACAGCAACCTCTTCTCACACAAACGCCACAAACAGCCACTCCTCTCTTGTTCATCACGCCACCTGTAGGTCCTGTACCTTCTCAACTCACAAACACCCCAATAGAAATCCAAAGTCATACCACGAAACACCACCCATACCCCCACGTACAATCACAATCTCCATTTTCAAGACTGTTCCCATTTTCACCATCAAACGCCCTCTCCAGATCCCAAGAACGTCTGTACCACCACTCAGTGCAAATTGCACATCCACCATACCATTAACACACCCACACCATTCACAAACTTGCATCACATCAATCTTCTACAACACAGTTCTGCCTATAACTCCCCATCATCAATTCACGTTCGTCATAAACCAAAACCTCAAGCATCTGAACCCAATCCCACAAAATCGCCTTCATCTCACATTTACCTACCGAAAATCAAAAGCTTCTCTTCACCAAACTACAATTCAGACAACAACTCCTCATACCAGTCTTTCACCTCCCGAACCATCACTCAACCCAATCGCATCAGACCAGATCGGAAACCCTAAAATCCTCTTGACCGAACACCCCAAAATCAGAACCGTAATTTAAAAATCGAAGTCGGTTGTTTCGTTCGTGATTTTATCTTGGGGGCATCCGGGATTTGCGTTTGATGACGTGAGAAGGAGGCGTGCTTATTTTTTTTGAGACTTGCTGAATTTCTGGAAAACAATATGGGGCGTGAATTTTATTGTGATGTTATACTCAATTGGAATTGTTGAGAACAGAGCTTTTGGACGCGTGCTTAGCATGATGGTCCTATCTAAATCAAGTTTTTGCACACAAAGAAAGAAGGATTTTTGTTAGTGTGTGTTGTGTAACTTGTGATCCTAAGTTTTTATTTCCTTTTCATTTGATTTGTGATCCGGTGTGCGTCTGGTTTGTTTAATTCACTTTTTTTTCTTTTCAATTTGCAATTTTAATTCTTTAAAAAAAAGAAAAAAAAACAAGGGTCTAACCAAAGATCAAAGCGAAAGAAAAAGTTCAAGCAAAGCAAATCAGGAGTCAAGCAGATTGCAAAATGAGATTTTAATCACTGACGCTTCTCAACTGCTCTGGACGAACAGCCGCCCCCACTGTAAAATTTTCTAACTCCACAGGTTCTGCAGCTACTCTGAAAAATATAGAAATTACTTGTAAAATCTTCTGCAGTGGCAGCAGCTTGCTTGTACAATAATTTAATTTTCTATTATTATTCTGTGACTCTTCTGTGACTGTTCTGTGGTTGATATTTCTGAATCTGTTTGTGAGAAACGAATTACATTCCTGACGTCATCACTCTCGTCGTTTTTTAATTATAAAACTTGATTTGATTTGCAAGATAATATAATTGAAAAGTGGTGCTTTGTGAAGTTGACTGTCTCGTATAATTGGATTGCGGATATATAGTAGTTCAATTTATTGAACTATTAGCAAAAGAGGTTGCATACTACCCATAAAACATTGGTCGTATCCCTTAGTATTTATACTATACGTGAACGACCATAAGACCCTCTTCCCCCTTCCAATTGAGGCAGTTAATTAATAGAGCGCAGCTTAGTATTTTAAACTATTTTGAAGTGAGAATAATTTATGTCTTCCTTTGATTACATTCAAATGTCTGATTCAAAAAATCCTTGAGAGAATTGTGGGATAATAATCGGAGTAGACGTCCTCTTGAAGAGTATGATTTTGAATTACAACTCATGAAGCAAGATTTTCCAAAATTTCGCAAGCAAAATGTCAACAATTTTCAAAATGACTAACATTTTCAAAGTTATGATCGAAATGGCGATTTCAATTCAAATTTCAATAATTTCGATTATGGTCCACATTCATATCAAAATAGCTCTGAATCCCAATATACCTTTGATCAACATCAATACGGGGTTGGAAACAAATTCGAAAATAATTTTGAATATGAAAATAATTTTGAATATGAAAATGACTTTCAAATCGATCAAAATCTTCAAAATAACAACTCATATCCACATCTTGAATATGACCAAAATTGCAGTTTTCCCTCGAATTTCGACAGTTTTGGTTATGAACCTAATTTTCAAAATCAAAATGATTTCCAATATCATTTTTCTGAAAATTCAAACAACTACCACATTGGAAATAATATTGATTGTGAAATTGATGTGGACTATAATTTTGAAAATCAAGAAATCCAAAAAGAGTGCTCTCAAATCAAAGACTCTGAAGAATGTAATTTTGATGAGAGGGCGGAAAGGCTAAATAAAAAGATGGATGAACTTCTTTGTTTGTTGACATCTAATAAAGAACAACAAGAACAACAAAATCAAATTCAAACATGCGATGATTCAGAAAATAATCCATTCTTTACTGACATTGGAAATTTTCAAATAACGACTTTGGAAATTGAGAATAATCATCTTGATGACGTTTTTCAAAATTCAACAAACGATTTGGACTTCAACTCTTTTCAGAAAAAAGATTTAAGCTTGGATTTTGATCTTTCTCTTTCAAACTACGAGAAACCTGAAAATTTTGAAATTGAACAAAATGGCGTGTGTGTATCGACTATCGAAAGCTCAACTCAGCCACACGAAAAGACCATTTTCCCTTACCTTTTATTGACCAAATGCTCGAACACTTAGCCGGTCATGAGTACTACTGTTTTCTCGATGGATACTCTGGCTATAACCAAATCCCTGTTGCTTTAGAGGATCAACACAAGACCACCTTTACTTGTCCCTTTGGAACCTTTGCTTAACGTCGCATGCCTTTTGGTCTTTGTAATGCCCCCGCGACTTTCCAAAGGTGTATGATGAGTATCTTCTCTGATATGGTGGACGAATTCTTGGAAATATTCATGGATGATTTTTCAATCTATGGATCATCTTTTTCCCAATGTCACTTCATGGTAAAAAAGGGGATAGTTCTAGGTCATGTCTTCTCCAAAGATGGCCTTGAAGTCGACAAATCCAAAATCGATTTGATTGCTAATCTGCCTCCTCCTAAGTCTGTTAAAGATGTTCGTTCATTTCTTGGCCATGCGGGATTCTATAGAAGATTCATTAAGGATTTCTCGAAAATTTCAAAACCTCTCTCAAATTTACTTGCTAAAGACGCTAGGTTCGAATTCTCCAATGACTGCAAAACATCTTTTTTAACTCTTAAGTCAATCTTGACCACAGCTCCCATCATTCAACCTCCTGATTGGACTCAGCCATTCGAACTTATGTGCGACGCTTCTGACTTTGCAATTGGAGCCATCTTAGGTCAGCGTATTGATAAACTCCCTCTAGTCATTTATTACGCTAGCAAAACCTTAAACGAGGCCCAATTGAATTACTCAACTACTGAAAAGGAATTTTTGGCAGTTGTCTTCGCTCTTGAGAAATTCAGACCATATCTCATAGGATCCAAAGTCATAGTTTACACTGATCATGCCGCCCTCCGATATTTGCTTTCTAAAAAGGATGCCAAGGCCCGCTTGATTCGTTGGATCCTTCTTCTTCAAGAATTCGATATAGAAATACGAGATAAAAAGGGTTCTGAAAATGTTGTAGCTGGTTATCTCTCTCGAATTGTGCACGAAAATGTTGAAGACACCCAAATCGATGACTATTTTACTGACGAACAACTCCTTTCGATCTTTAACACCCCTTGGTACGCTGACATTGTGAATTATCTTATCACACAACAAATGCCCGCTGAATGGTCGAAACAAGATAAACAAAAATTTCTCTCGAAAGTTCGAAACTTCTATTGGGACGACCCATACCTTTTCAAATACTGTCCAGACCAAATCATTCGAAGGTGTGTGCCCGATCATGAACACCAAAGTATTCTCTCTTTCTCACATGACCATGCTTGTGGCGGTTATTTTGGAGCAAGAAAAACTATTGCAAAAGTTTTGCAAAGCGGTTTCTATTGGCCTACACTCTTCCGTGACGCGTTCGAATTTTGCTCTAAATGCGATCGATGTCAAAGAACGGGTCGAATCTCTAAGGGAAACATGATGCCTCTCAACCCCACTTTAGTGATTGAGTTATTCGATGTTTGGGGCATCGATTTCATAGGACCATTCACTAATTCATTTGGGAATCTTTACATCTTGCTTGCGGTAGATTATGTCTCAAAATGGGTTGAAGCCATTCTGACCAAAACCAACGACAACAAGGTTGTTGTCAAGTTCCTCAAAGAAAACATCTTTTCGCCCTTTGGCACACCACGAGCTATCATTAGCGATAATGGCACTCACTTCTGTAATCGTGCTTTTGAGTCCTTGCTCAAGAAATACTCAATCACACACAAGCTGTCGACCCCTTACCATCCACAAACTAGCGGACAAGTAGAAGTTTCCAATAGACAAATCAAACAAATTCTTGAGAAAACCGTGAATTCCAATAGAAAAGATTGGTCCGTAAAACGGATTGATGCACTTTGGGCTTTTCGCACTGCTTATAAAACCAATCTAGGGATGACACCATATCGATTAGTCTTTGGAAAGGCCTGTCACTTAACTCTTGAATTAGAGCATCGTGCTCTTTGGGCCATAAAATTTTTGAATTTTGACTTAGAGAAAGCCGGCTTACATAGGAAGTTGCAAATTTCTGAATTAGAGGAATTAAGAAATGAGGCGTATGAAAATGCGAAAATATACAAAGAAAGAACCAAAGCCCAACACGACAAAAACATACTTCGTAAGGAATTCTACGTAGGTCAAAAAGTTCTTTTATACGACTCTAGACTTCACTTGTTTCCTGGAAAACTCAGATCTCGATGGACTGGACCTTATGTTGTGAAAACAACATATCCTCATGGAGCGGTTGAAATTGAAAATCCTAGGGATGGAAAAGTCTTCAAAGTAAACGGTCAACGACTGAAACCATTTTTGAAATTCGAGCAATACGACGAAGATGACCCTATCGATCTGCATGAGCCTGATCATCGACCATGAAATCAGGTGGTGCACGTTCTTTTTCTTTTTCATTTTTCATTTTATTTTTGTTTTTCTGCCTTAGACAGTTGGGACACTGTCTCAATCAAGTGTGGGGGGGTCTGCATTGCATTCTTTTGATTTTTCTTTAATTTTTCTTTCTTTCTTTTCATGTAGGACCATCATACATTTTATATCGTAGTAACATACCATAATTTTTTTTTTGGAAAATACGACTCATTTTCAATTGATACAACAAAATAAGTTTACAATTTTTAGCCAGTTGATAGTATTTTTTTCTCTCAACTTAGATCGAATAAGAAATATAATGAAAAGTTTAATTTTGAGGAATAATAGTGTAACCGGTACATAGGGAGATTCTTAGGTGATGGCCATGAAATCTATTCTATATTGTAGACTTTGTTTAAATAAGTGGAGGACTTAAAATACTTATAATGGCTTGTCAAACCTTTAAAACTAAGTTGTGTTAAGTTGAATTCGCATAACTCTCTTTTTTGTGTGTAACGACCCGAAATTTTCTGTTATTTATTTGGATTATTTAAATTATTTAAAATATTGATTTGAATTTAAATAATCGAATTTAACAATTTAATTTGGAATTTAATAAATAAATAAAATAATAAAATAATATTTAATTCCAAAATAATTGGAAAATATAGAATTTTCCATATACTGTGACTGGGCAAGTTAGAGCAGTCAAATATGGGTTATATTGGATTTACAGCGACGATTTCGACTCGAAACGACGGTCGAGCGAATAATTTATAATTTAATTAAATAACGAGCTGCAGCGGCGCGACAGTTCGTGATTTGGCGTTTTGAACTTCAATTGGTCGTACCGGGTTCAAAATAAGTCGGGTTTCCTCGAAACAAGAAACGTCGGGACCGATTTGACGATATCTTTCCAGTGGCAGAGAAAGATCAAGTTTTCATCGTGTAGATTTTATTTTATGTCCAAATCAAATTTTGAAAAGGTCGCTATGGAATTTCCTTTATATATATAGCGATTTATTTATATTAAATAAATGGTTTTTAAATATTTTAAATACCGATTTAGCTTCAAATTCAACCCAAGCTATTTTATTTGAGTAGTATACGAAATTCTGGTCGGGTATGGCCAATTTCGATATTTTGATAATTTTATATTGAAGTACTTTAAAATTGGTTCAATTTATTTGAATTTGGCAGTTATAAAAGGGCCATTTTTCAAACGACCTCCGTTTCTGACAAAACAAATTTTGTTGGGACCGTAACAGTAAATTATTGCCAGATTTTCAGACGGCGCGTCAATCGGGGTTATTCTGTGAGCGTGGCAAAATAAAATGCAAAATAAATCGATCTAATTGGACGTGTACAAATGCTATTTGAGCATACGGACACGGAATTAGACGAAACAAGTTTCGTTAGGACCGTATCGTCAAAATGTACTATGCCGTCCAGTGGCGTCTCGAACGAGGTTCGTATGTGAGCGCAGCAGCAAATAAACGATGTTCGAAAATGCGATAGACACGAAGAAAAATATCGTTCGTCACATCAGCATATAATAAATATTATTTCACACTTATATATACAATTTCCCATCACCTAAGATCAGAATTTCCATCCACATTATTTTTCCAGCGAACATATTTGCAAATAAACCCCTCAATGCAAAATCAATTATATCTTCAAAACCATCAAGAATTTATATAGGGGATCTGAACGAAAATCGTAGATCGGGTTGAGATCTACGTGCTGAGAAAAGTTGGGGCTGAACGGACGACGGTAGTAGCCGGAATTTCACAAAAACCAGCAAAAACCATTTTCGTTTTTGGCTGAAATTCGAGAGTTTGGTTTGATTTGGGAGGCCGAGACCGTAGGGCTTTGGTAGAGGGGAGAAAGACCTTCGATTTGGCTGTGGTCTCGGGGTCCCTGGTGGTCTGTGGTGGTCGGGGCGAGGAGATGAACTGGAGTGTAGTTTTTGGTGCTGTTTTTAGAAGTGGCGGTTGGTTTTGGGCTGATTATCGGCGAAGGAGGTGACGAGGGAAGATGGGGTCGGAGGCAGTTTGAAGAAGGGAAGGAGATGGTCAGAATGGTGGTGGTCCGGCCACCTCTGGTGGACTGTGGCGGTGGCAAACGGAGGTTGAACGGGAAAAATGAGGGTTTCGGTTTTTGAGTCAGTATGGCGGCTGCAGGCAACGGTTGACAGCGAGGGTGACCGGGGGTGGAACGTCGGAAGGCGGCGGTCACGGGGGTGTCGGTCCTGTGGGGTCCGGCGCCGTAAGATGGCTGTGGCAGGTGGTTAAAGGAGAGGGGGTTTGGTTCGTGAGGTGGAAGAGGATGAGGGAACGGGTTTCAGGAGGGATCGTGGGTGAAACCGCGTGATGCGGAGAAGTGAAAACGCAGGGAATTGATGATGTGGCGCTGGGTTTAAGGTAATTAAGTTTAATTTTTAATTAATTAATTTATTAATTATCGTATATTTATTCAAACCTTAAATCGAGCATAACTCTCTCATACGTTAACGAAATTTAACGAAACTGGATCCGTTGGGATCGCAGGGACGAGACCTACGCAATGACACTGACTAGGAGTCAATCTGACGCAGTTGAAAATTCAGTTATTTTTGGACGTTCGTCTGAATCGAAAAGCTACAAACGCGTCAACCGTCAACCAGAACAAACTCTGGTGAGTTAATTCTCACACCTTCTGGAATACTGTGATGTGGTACATTCACAGTAAAATAAATTTTATAGTTAACAGCTTAAAATGGTTGATTGGATGCGATGGATGCAAATTGTTTGTTATTGTTTGATGGTTGCAGTTATTTATACTCTGCCAAATATTTAACTCGTATATTGTTATCAACTGACATCTGTGATGCAGAGAAGGACAGGTTGGAGGGTCCGACCGGATTCCTCAAATTAACTGTATTTTTATTTGTTATGCATACATATGAATTGTTCACCTTGACTGACACCGAAACCTGTCTGTATGTTGATGGTTGAATAGATTTGCACCTGTGTTGTGTTTAAAATCAACCGACAGTGTTGATTTGGTAATTGGCAGTGAACGGTCTAGAATTTGTGTTTCTGACATCAGTTGACTGTTGGGTGAATTGACGCAGTGTTATAGTTATAAATTATTTTATAACTGGATTTAAGTTTTAAATTAAATTATATAAGGGCTTTAATTGGGAATTTTTAAAAATATGTTTTAATCGAGTTTTTAAAGGAATTATTTAAATGGATTATAGCAGTTTTGAAAACAGAGGAAAAACCGAAAAATTTACCTACGGGTGGGGAGAATTAGATAATTGTTTTAAACATTTAAATTAGTGTTTTAGATTAATTAAGTAAATTAATTAATTTAAAGGGGAAATGACAAACGAGATTCAGTTAATGGTTAACTGCGATGTACCGTTGGCAAGATCAACCGGGTTATTTAGAATTGGAAATGGAATTAGAATGGAAGTATTTTATTTTAATAGCAGAGTTAATTATTTTGACAAGGTTAATTATTATCTTAGCTAACAATTAAGACGAGGGCGTTTATTTAAATCAAGAAATAACAAAGTGGTGATAAAATCAATTTAAGGTTCAATTAAGATTTGTAAAAAAGGGGTTTATAAACCCTAGTCCCAAAACAAGGTTGACGAAAGGAGGATTCAATTAACTAATGGTTAATTGACATTAAAGTTTGATAAAAAGGGGAATAAGAAATTATAAGAGAACTTATGACCCGAGTGTTCAATCAACTTGGTAAATAAGTGGGTAAGTGAGAGTAAAGATTTAAATAGGATTCTTATTTAATTATCAATTAAGTAAGGTGGATTTGAATAGAATAAAAACTCCCGAGGGAAAAGAGTTCATAAAGGGATTTGTAATCTAAGCGAGATGTACAAATGGAATTGGCAAGTGAATGGGGAGATTTAAATAAGGGTTTTACTTAATGTTTTCAAAATTAAGCAAGGCGAATTCAAATGGGAATTATACTTTATAGGAATTAAGTGATGAGATACTCGAACAAGGATTTCAAATGTAAGGAAAGGTTTTGTAAAACTCAGGTTTGAAATCAAGATTTGAAACGAGATTTAGTGTCGGTGGTTAAGTGACAAACTAACATTATTCTGAGGTAAGAACGAGTTGATCAAGGTCTGAGAGGTAACTAAAATACCCCAACTTGGTTGACTTCACTATTATCAAAGAATGGTATTAGTTTGGAGTGAGTAAAGATGTTGAAAGTTGGTTTTATTTTATATAAGATTATCAAGCTCTAATGCAAGGATTTTTGGGAAATAAATAACCTGGCAATATTAGTTTTCAAAGAAATAAGAATGGAGATTTCAAATTATATTAAACACTTGTTATTCAAATTAGAGTTGATTGAATATCGTATTTAAGTTAGAATTAGTCAAACCAGAGTTAGTCAGAAAAGAAGTTTCCATTGCGTACGACTGCTAGCGTAATTCGCAGGGCTGCAGATAGCCTACGGCGGTCGGATGTTTCCTGAGGGAATCAGGCGTAACCATTGTGATCGCTGCGATCTAGAGTCGAGCGAATGGAGTTAAGTCGAGTATTGGTAAATCGATAAGAATAATCAAATCAAGTTAGTCCTGTCAAGTTAAATAAGTCGAATTAGTCAAGTTAAAGTTAGTCAATCAAATTAAATCAGTCAGAGTTAGTAAAAAGGGAAATTTGGTTAAATCTATTTTAAAGAGGTCAAGTGAGTCTAGTGCTGAGTCAGCAAACTGATTGTATCCACACATTTGATATTTGATAGTTAAAACACCGACTATCAAAACCAGACCAATACGCTTGTTGGTATGGAAAGTCCGGGATCGAATTATATTCGAATACCATTTCGACCAACAATACGTGAAGACGTCGTTGAAGACGGAGCAAGTGAAGACCGTGGATCTCCCTAAGCGGAGGAATTACTTGACGAATACTCTCTGTGTTGCAACCAGAGTTATTCCGAAGTGATTCAGTCGTAGTTGGAATCTACGGATTGCAAGGACTTCTCGCTACTGATCCATGGGGTGATTCCTATATGAGATGCAGTAGGAGGGTACCTTCGGTTCATCCTGTTCCTGGATGACTTGTATGGACGGATGTCTGACAGAGTATTTCCAAAAGGAATTACATGTGTTGATTTCTCCAAACGTACCATAGTTGATAGCGGTGAAATGGTTATTCTCTAGCCAGATGACTAGAGTATTTTTGTGGACGTCAATCAAGTGTGTCCTGGCGGATCTGACGATGTGGCATTCAAAGTGAATGATGACCAGATGTTCTAGAGATAAAGTTCTAGCCTCAAGCCTCATCAACCGGGAAATGACAAAAATCGGGCAGGCAGCATGGCTATGTGGGTCGCTCCCATTAGGATGTATGATCACCTATCTAGAGAAATTCCTATTGCTTCTTTAATCTATATTCGATGCTGACCCTACTCGGGTGGCGGTTGCTGATCCCAACCGTCGGTGGTATACGTTCGATACACTCAAGCGAAATGAGTGGTCGGTCATGTGTGGGCTGGGTTGCAAGACGTTCTTGTTGAACCCAGTGTATTCGCCTCTAGAGATACACGTTCGGAAGGTGGTCCCATACCTTGTCAAGTTGGAATCCAATATCCAATAAGCGCCCGCGGTTTTTGATTGTATACTATATATGGGGAGCGTGAGATGCAAGCGTTCCTCTAGATTGATATTTACTTGTATTTAGACATTATGATAATATCAGAATAAGTTATGATTTCAAAAATGTTTTGGGTTATAGTAAGGTAAAAACCGTCCGTGTTTATGTGTGGACTGGTCTTACTATTATCCTTTGATTTCGAAAGGATTTTCCAAAGTTAAACCAGTTGTTTGTTTGTGAATTTATCACTGATAGTATTCCAGACTGACCCGGTGTATTTTGTTTTAAATCAAATGTGCTCGGGTCAGACCAAGCATATTTACAGGTTAGGTTCGCTTGGAGTTTCAGGATCTGGAAGCAGGTGGCTTCACCGCTAATCATATAGTTATTATTTCCGCTGTGCAGTTTCATGTTATGCTCTGATGATTGGTATGTATATATACAATTCTTTTGTATAAAGATATTTGATATTATATTTTATTCGTTCCGCTGTGAGATTTTGATGTGTTCTTCTTCTTTCTTCTGTTCTAATATTTCTTCCTTTCTATTCTCACCTTCTAACTTCTTTCTCATGACAATCTGGGGGTTCGATACTTGGGTTTTTGGCAAGTGATACGGGTTTATGTATTGTTGTCGAGAACCCGATTGTCGTTCTTTTCCCCGGGTCGTTACAGTGGTATCAGAGCAATTGGTTTAGTGATAACCTTGGCTCTGTGGGGTAACTCAATAGAGATGGGGTTAGTAATACCCTAGATTGAGTTGAGTGTATGTATATGAGAGAGCGTATTTGTAAGTTGATATAAAATTTGTTTTATATTGTGTTGGCTTGTCTGTTGAGTAGTTTATAAATTCTGGTCGAATCGTGGGACGCCACGACGTCGTTAGGAGTTTCTAAACACTTGAACAGAAGAATTGACATAATATTGTTTTGAAAAGAGGGTAGATGAAATAATTTCACCCAAATTCTATTTTTCTATAAAAAGGAAATTATTTTCTCGAATTATGGATGCATTTGATTATTGGACTAATTTGAATAGAATTAAAACTGAGTATGGAAGTACGACTTAACTTAGTTTAGTCGAGCTGAATCAGAAATGGATATAGCCTTGGAATTAAATAAAATATACTTGGAATTGGGTAATTGAATTAGTAATCAGACTAGAAATCGATTGATAATGAATCGATATGTGAACCCAAAATGAAAACAAATGGAAAATATATCATCTTGAGTCAAGATGATTTGGTTCATTGGTCATGTTTTGGTTGATGGTATATGTTGGGTGGTTTACATAGAATTCACCAACAGTTAAAGTTGAATGTTATGTTTGGATTTGTGGCGTGATTGCTTGGATATAACCTGAACATGAATCGAATTGGTTGGAAACCAAGATGAGATTGATAATTTGAATAAACCAATCCAGATAGATAAATCCAAATGGATAATTATAGAAATAAACGAAGTGATTATAAGAAGTTTAACCCGTGTGGATTGAACTATGTGTAAAATGAGTTGATAGGAAATTATATAGATGTTTTAAACATAACTGACCTAGTGTAATAGCTGATGAATTTGTTTGAGTAAGAACAGGTGCAGAAGTGCCAATTCCGTTTAAATTCCACCCAAAGGAAAATGTTGGAGTTAATCAGATTCAGAGCTGCAAAGCAATTTAGCAGGCTCGAATAAATACATAGCTTAACGCATAAAAGCGCTCGCAAAAAGGTACGCTTACGCAAATATGAAATTTTGGTTTTCTTTGGGGTTTTGAGTTTGATTTTTGATTTTCCGACCATGAGAGTCGATGTATACATATTTCTTGATCCTGCGATATTGTAGATGTTCCTCCGTGTAGGGGAGACTCTGCCAAAAATTTTCCAAAATTTAGGGAGTTAGAAATTTTTTGGAAATTTTTGGGAATTTTCTTATTTGAAATAAATCGGTTTTAAAACCAATTGGGTCAGTTTGAAAATAAATTCGAATTTTAAAATAAATTATTTTGAAAAGATAAAAGTTGACGACATTTCTTCTACCTTAGCAATTTCGAGGACGAAATTATTTTAAGGGGGAAGGAATGTAACGACCCGAAATTTTCTGCTATTTATTTGGATTATTTAAATTATTTAAAATATTGATTTGAATTTAAATAATCGAATTTAACAATTTAATTTGGAATTTAATAAATAAATAAAATAATATTTAATTCCAAAATAATTGGAAAATATAGAATTTGCCATATACTGTGACTGGGCAAGTTAGAGCAGTCAAATATGGGTTATATTGGATTTACAGCGATGATTTCGACTCGAAACGACGGTCGAGCGAATAATTTATAATTTAATTAAATAACAAGCTGCAGCGGCGCGGCGGTTCGTGATTTGGCGTTTTGAACTTCAATTGGTCGTACCGGGTTCAAAATAAGTCGGATTTCCTCGAAACAAGAAACTTCGGGACCGATTTGACGATATCTTTCCAATGGCAGAGAAAGATCAAGTTTTCATCGTGTATATTTTATTTTATGTCCAAATCAAATTTTGAAAAGGTCGCTATGGAATTTCCTTTATATATATAGCGATTTATTTATATTAAATAAATGGTTTTTAAATATTTTAAATACCGATTTAGCTTCGAATTCAACCCGAGCTATTTTATTTGAGTAGTATACGAAATTCTGGTCGGGTATGGCCAATTTCGATATTTTGATAATTTTATATTGAAGTACTTTAAAATTGGTTCAATTTATTTGAATTTGGCAGTTATAAAAGGGCCATTTTTCAAACAACCTCCGTTTCCGACAAAACAAATTTTGTTGGGACCGTAACAGTAAATTATTGCCAGATTTTCAAACGGCGCGTCAATCGGGGTTATTCTGTGAGCGTGGCAAAATAAAATGCAAAATAAATCGATCTAATTGGACGTGTACAAACGCTATTTGAGCATACGGACACGGAATTAGACGAAACAAGTTTCGTTAGGACCGTATCGTCAAAATGTACTATGCCGTCCAGTGGCGTCTCGAACGGGGTTCGTATGTGAGCGCAGCAGCAAATAAACGATGTTCGAAAACGCGATAGACACGAAGAAAAATATCGTTCGTCACATCAGCATATAATAAATATTATTTCACACTTATATATACAATTTCCCATCACCTAAGATCAGAATTTCCATCCACATTATTTTTCCAGCGAACATATTTGCAAATAAACCCCTCAATGCAAAATCAATTATATCTTCAAAACCATCAAGAATTTATATAGGGGATCTGAACGAAAATCGTAGATCGGGTTGAGATCTACGTGCTGAGAAAAGTTGGGGCTGAACGGACGACGGTAGTAGCCGGAATTTCACAAAAACCAGCAAAAACCATTTTCGTTTTTGGCTGAAATTCGAGAGTTTGGTTTGATTTGGGAGGCCGAGACCGTAGGGCTTTGGTAGAGGGGAGAAAGACCTTCGATTTGGCTGTGGTCTCGGGGTCCCTGGTGGTCTGTGGTGGTCGGGGCGAGGAGATGAAATGGAGTGTAGTTTTTGGTGCTGTTTTTAGAAGTGGCGGTTGGTTTTGGGCTGATTATCGGCGAAGGAGGTGACGAGGGAAGATGGGGTCGGAGGCAGTTTGAAGAAGGGAAGGAGATGGTCAGAATGGTGGTGGTCCGGCCACCTCTGGTGGACTGTGGCGGTGGCAAACGGAGGTTGAACGGGAAAAATGAGGGTTTCGGTTTTTGAGTCAGTATGGCGGCTGCAGGCAACGGTTGACAGCGAGGGTGACCGGGGGTGGAACGTCGGAAGGCGGCGGTCACGGGGGTGTCGGTCCTGTGGGGTCCGGCGCCGTAAGATGGCTGTGGCAGGTGGTTAAAGGAGAGGGGGTTTGGTTCGTGAGGTGGAAGAGGATGAGGGAACGGGTTTCAGGAGGGATCGTGGGTGAAACCGCGTGACGCGGAGAAGTGAAAACGCAGGGAATTGATGATGTGGCGCTGGGTTTAAGGTAATTAAGTTTAATTTTTAATTAATTAATTTATTAATTATCGTATATTTATTCAAACCTTAAATCGAGCATAACTCTCTCATACGTTAACGAAATTTAACGAAACTGGATCCGTTGGGATCGCAGGGACGAGACCTATGCAATGACACTGACTAGGATTCAATCTGACGTAGTTGAAAATTCAGTTATTTTTGGACGTTCGTCTGAATCTAAAAGCTACAAACGCGTCAACCGTCAACCAGAACAAACTCTGGTGAGTTAATTCTCATACCTTCTGGAATACTGTGATGTGGTACATTCACAGTAAAATAAATTTTACAGTTAACAGCTTAAAATGGTTGATTGGATGCGATGGATGCAAATTGTTTGTTATTGTTTGATGGTTGCGGTTATTTATACTCTGCCAATTATTTAACTCGTATATTGTTATCAACTGACATCTGTGATGCAGAGAAGGACAGGTTGGAGGGATCCGACCAGATTCCTCAAATTAACTGTATTTTTATTTGTTATGCATACATATGAATTGTTCACCTTGACTGACACCGAAACCTGTCTGTATGTTGATGGTTGAATAGATTTGCACCTGTGTTGTGTTTAAAATCAACCGACAGTGTTGATTTGGTAATTGGCAGTGAACGGTCTAGAATTTGTGTTTCTGACATCAGTTGACTGTTGGGTGAATTGACGCAGTGTTATAGTTATAAATTATTTTATAACTGGATTTAAGTTTTAAATTAAATTATATAAGGGCTTTAATTGGGAATTTTTAAAAATATGTTTTAATCGAGTTTTTAAAGGAATTATTTAAATGGATTATAGCAGTTTTGAAAACAGAGGAAAAACCCAAAAATTTACCTATGGATGGGGAGAATTAGATAATTGTTTTAAACATTTAAATTAGTGTTTTAGATTAATTAAGTAAATTAATTAATTTAAAGGGGAAATGACAAACGAGATTCAGTTAATGGTTAACTGCGATGTACCGTTGGCAAGATCAACCGGGTTATTTAGAATTGGAAATGGAATTAGAATGGAAGTATTTTATTTTAATAGCAGAGTTAATTATTTTGACAAGGTTAATTATTATCTTAGCTAACAATTAAGACGAGGGCGTTTATTTAAATCAAGAAATAACAAAGTGGTGATAAAATCAATTTAAGGTTCAATTAAGATTTGTAAAAAAAGGGTTTATAAACCCTAGTCCCAAAACAAGGTTGACGAAAGGAGGATTCAATTAACTAATGGTTAATTGACATTAAAGTTTGATAAAAAGGGGAATAAGAAATTATAAGAGAATTTATGACCCGAATGTTCAATCAACTTGGTAAATAAGTGGGTAAGTGAGAGTAAAGATTTAAATAGGATTCTTATTTAATTATCAATTAAGTAAGGTGGATTTGAATAGAATAAAAACTCCCGAGGGAAAAGAGTTCATAAAGGGATTTGTAATCTAAGCGAGATGTACAAATGGAATTGGCAAGTGAATGGGGAGATTTAAATAAGGGTTTTACTTAATGTTTTCAAAATTAAGCAAGGTGAATTCAAATGGGAATTATACTTTACAGGAATTAAGTGATGAGATACTCGAACAAGGATTTCAAATGTAAGGAAAGGTTTTGTAAAACCCAGGTTTGAAATCAAGATTTGAAACGAGATTTAGTGTCGGTGGTTAAGTGACAAACTAACATTATTCTGAGGTAAGAACGAGTTGATCAAGGTCTGAGAGGTAACTAAAATACCCCAACTTGGTTGACTTCACTATTATCAAAGAATGGTATTAGTTTGGAGTGAGTAAAGATGTTGAAAGTTGGTTTTATTTTATACAAGATTATCAAGCTCTAATGCAAGGATTTTTGGGAAATAAATAACCTGGCAATATTAGTTTTCAAAGAAATAAGAATGGAGATTTCAAATTATATTAAACACTTGCTATTCAAATTAGAGTTGATTGAATATCGTATTTAAGTTAGAATTAGTCAAACCAGAGTTAGTCAGAAAAGAAGTTTCCATTGCGTACGACTGCTAGCGTAATTCGCAGGGCTGCAGATAGCCTACGGCGGTCGGATGTTTCCTGAGGGAATCAGGCGTAACCATTGTGATCGCTGCGATCTAGAGTCGAGCGAATGGAGTTAAGTCGAGTATTGGTAAATCGATAAGAATAATCAAATCAAGTTAGTCCTGTCAAGTTAAATAAGTCGAATTAGTCAAGTTAAAGTTAGTCAATCAAATTAAATCAGTCAGAGTTAGTAAAAAGGGAAATTTGGTTAAATCTATTTTAAAGAAGTCAAGTGAGTCTAGTGCTGAGTCAGCAAACTGATTGTATCCACACATTTGATATTTGATAGTTAAAACACCGACTATCAAAACCAGACCAATACGCTTGTTGGTATGGAAAGTCCGGGATCGAATTATATTCGAATACCATTCCGACCAACAATACGTGAAGACGTCATTGAAGACGGAGCAAGTGAAGACCGTGGATCTCCCTAAGCGGAGGAATTACTTGACGAATACTCTCTGTGTTGCAACCAGAGTTATTCCGAAGTGATTCAGTCGTAGTTGGAATCTACGGATTGCAAGGACTTCTCGCTACTGATCCTGTAATGACCCGCATTGGCAGAGGTACTGTAATTTATTTATTTAATTGTATATATCGTAAGGTAGGAAATTAAATCGTCGTTTAATTAAATTATAGTGAATATTTAATTAATTTCAATAATTAAATAATATATTTAAATTAGAAATAACCAGAAATAGTGAATTGACAATATAATGTGGACGGGGTCATCCCCGAGATTTAATTCAACTTAAAGTTGAGTTACATCGACGAATATATTCAATCGACGACGGTTTGAACGTATAATTATAATATAATTATAATAGAGCTTGAAATGGCGTTGCAGTTCGTAAATTGGCGATTCGAACTTCAACTGAATGTACAGGATTCGTTTTATGCCGGATTTCTGTGAAACAAGAAACGTGTGGAGCTGGTGGAGTATATCTTTCTAGTAGAAGAGAAAAATCGGGATTTCGTCGTGTAGATTTTGAGATATGTCCAAATCAAATTTCATAAAAGTCGCTATAGAATCGTTTATCGACCATAACTGTTTATTCGATATAACTGGAGATCGGTTTTGAATCTAGACAAGGTTCTTTTGGGAAATAGTGATAATTTAATTTTTAGAATTTTACTGTAATTTTTATTTAATTTAATAAGCAACTTTCTATTTGGGGTATTTCGCACCCTGAAATCAACATTTTGAAGTTTCAAAATATAAGTCAATCTACCGGTATTATTATATTTTTGGGATCGTGGCACATTGCTAATCTCAACGGTATTTTTAATTCAGTTTGTAGCACTCATATATGAATCTAATTGTACGTAGCGGGGTATGCAGCTTTTATAAACTTTACAAAGGATAATTTATACACGGTTGAGGTTTCTACACCGTATAAAACATAGCTGAAGACGTGGACACAAAACCTACCAAAGTAAAACCCAAAACGGGGAGAATCATGGTCCAAGAATCCAAAATCAAATCTATAAATATACTCTTCATTTCATTCCCCTTGTATTTTTTTCAGCATCCCCGAAAGCTTTTTAATGGCTATAAAATATTTGTAAAAATAAATCAAAGGAAAGGAGGGGTCGCTACTGGCTGTAGCAGTCGAGCTGTTGGGACGCGGTCCTATTGTGGTGAGGCCAGGTTGATGCACTCCGGAAGAGGGGACTTCGGCAAAGGTTCATATTGATATAAGGCGGAGGTGGGTTACCGGGAATGTGGACTGGATCTTGTGATGGTACAGGTTCGCTCAAACTGGAAGTTGAGGGTGGACATGGAAACTGGCGAGGGGGTGAGATACGGGAATGGCGATACAGTAGCTGAAGTTGCGTTGAGATGTACTAGTGTTGAGAAGGAAGGTCATGGCGGAAGAAAATATGGGAGGAGCGTGAGGGTACATGCGGTTGGTTTTGAAGGGAAGTGGGAGCTGCTACTTTGTTCGGCTATGGGATTCACACAACAGTTGCAAGGAGATTGAAACATGTGAAGAAAGGGTGGAAAAGTTACTGTGTTTAACGTGAAAACGAAAAGGGTGTTAAATTCAAAAGAAAAGGGAGAAGGGCCATGAGTGGAACGTGAGTACCAGGCGGGTGTTTAGTGTTGAACTTTGAAGTATTTATTGGGCCAGAGAATAAAGGGTAAAGCCCATTTTAACTTATATTTAAGTTTTAATTTAATTTAAGTGTGTATAAACTTGTTAATCCGATATCTCTCTCGTACGTTATCAGTTTGACGAACCGTAAGTTGCGTTGGGATCGTATGGACGAGCACTCCACAATGAGACTGACCGGGAGTGAATCCGAGCTCGTTACAATTTATGGAGAAATAAATTGTCCAACTGAGTCAAATAACGCAAACCGTTATTTAACGATTAACGCGTCAATGTGAGTAAATCTCACCAACTCTGAACAGTTTATAATTTCATGTTGTATTTTTAGAACTGTTAATCATCTGTTGATTGTTGTGTGTTGGTTGATTGATTGAACTGCTAGTCAGTTAATGAAATATTATATATATATATAATATATAAGCAGTTAGATAGTTATATATTGATTCTGTTTATCAGAATAATTTATATTGAACTGAAAGTGATGATAATCATATTGTGTAACATCTGTGATGCAGGGAAACAGGTTGGAGGAATCCGACTGGATTCCTCAACAGTTATTTTATTGTTTTTCATATATTTTAATATATGATGTGAATTTTAACCTGTTGTTGATCGTGTGTGTATGGACGAGATTAGACATCGTGATTTGATATGATTGAATACCATGACATACCGGAATGTGGATAAAGGAGAATTTTCAAAGTGATATTGAGAATAGCATATTTATAAAATGAGATATTTATAAATAAGAAATATTTATAAATTTAAATATTTATAAATAAGGAATATTTATAAATTGGGATATTTATAAATAGGAGATATTTTAAAAAGGAAATAAATTCAAAACATTTCTTTTTGAATGGAAAGGCCTGTGTGGCGAGTTTGGGGATTTTCCCGATGCTCCTGTTACAAAGGAGGTTATGGCGAATTTTCCCGAAAATTTAAGGAGTTAGAATATTTCAAGAATAAATTTGAAAAGGGAATATTTGTAAACCATTTACAAATAGAATTGAAAAGGAAACGTTATAAAAAGGAAATCATTTTTAAAGTGTAGAACCGTTATTTAAAAGTAAATCTTTTCAAATGAATAAAACGTTGTTAAAAAGGAAATCTTTATTAAGTGAATAAAGTTAATCGAATATGGTATTCGAAAGTTAGTTAATCGAATATGGTATTCGAAGTTAGTTAATCGAATATGGTATTCGAAAGTTAGTTAATCGAATATGGTATTCGAAAGTTAGTTAATCAAATATGGTATTCGAAAGTTAGTTAATCGAATATGGTATTCGAAAGTTAGTTAATCGAATATGGTAGTCGAAGTTAGTTAATCGAATTAGTTATTCGAATAGAGTTAAATGGAGTTAATCGATTAGAGTTAAATCAAAAGAGTTAATCGAATATAGTTTATTCGAATAAAGGAAAAAGAGTTAATCGAACATGGTTTATTCGAATAGAGTAAAGGAGTTAATCGAATATAGTTTATTCGAATAGAGTTAGAGGAGTTATCGAATATAGTTTATTCGACAGGAGTTAAGTGAATTAGTTAAGCTAAACTAAGTGAATTAGTTAAGTGAATTGGTCAAGTTAACCAAAGTGAATTAGTCGAGTTAATCAAAGTGATCAGTTCAGTTAATCGAGATAAGTAAATCAAGTTAGGTTAATCGAGTTGAATTAGTCAGGCGAGTTAATAAATTGAGTTAGTCAAACCAAGTAAAACCAGTTAAGTTAAATAAGTTGAGTTGATCAGGTGGTTCGACCAAGTTAGTCGAGCCTAGTTAATCGAATCAAATTGGTCGAACCAAGTAAGTCGAGTTAAGTTAGTCAAGTTAGTCGAGCCTAGTTAATCGAATCGAATTGGTCGAACCAAGTAAGTCGAGTTAAGTTAGTCAAGTTAGTCGAGCCTAGTTAATCGAATCAAATTGGTCGAACCAAGTAAGTCGAGTTAAGTTAGTCAAGTTAGTCGAGCCTAGTTAATCGAATCGAATTGGTCGAACCAAGTAAGTCGAGTTAAGTTAGTCAAGTTAGTCGAGCCTAGTTAATCGAATCGAATTGGTCGAACCAAGTAAGTCGAGTTAGTCGAGTCAAGTTAAGTTAGTCGAGTTAAATATATCGATGTTAGTTTCATCGAAAGGAGTTATCGATGTTAGTTTCATCGAAAGGAGTTATCGATGTTAGTTTCATCGAAAGGAGTTATCGATGTTAGTTTCATCGAAATGAGTTATCGATGGTAGTTTCATCGAAGGGAGTTATCGATTATAGTTTAATCGAAGTGAAATTTTCAAATATGAGATATTTGAAAGGAAGAGTTATTCGAAAAGAGATTTTCGAATATAGTTTATTCGAAAGTAAGATTTTTAAATATGAGATATTTGAAAAGGAAGGAGTTAATCGAATATAGGTTATTCGAAGAAGAGTTAATCAAATAGAGATTTCTCGAAGAGAGTTAATCGGCAAATTCGATTATATCGAATTCGGGAAAGTACTTATACTTTCCAGTGTTTTAAATAGAGATTTATTTATTTATAAATAAATAAGTGTTAGGTTAAGTATTCACTAATAAGAATAGAAGTTATAATTAAAGTTAGATAATTCGAAAGTAGGGATTATAACGTTATCGTTATAACCAATGTTTTAAATATAGAAGTGGACTAGTAAAATTGAATCCGAGAAAGGCGTAAAGAAGTTGTTAAAGATTTAAAAGATAAACTTTGACCATTTCGAAGTTATAACGTTGTTCAGTTAAGGTCTGAGAGGTAATTATACCCCAACTTGAGTGACTTCCTTCTTAACTAAGAAATGGTAAGGTTTGATCGTAAAGGAGTTTTGGAAATGTTTTCCAAACGAGAATAAGAAATGTTTTCTGATAAAAGAAAATAAGAATTTAAAATATAGGGAAACAGGAGATAAGTAAATAAATGAACTAAAGAGATTAATGTTAAATGATGTTTGTTTGATATAATTTCCATCTGGAAAAAATATCGTTGTTGCACACTTGTTTTTCTTTGATAGTTAACTCACCGACTATCGAAGTTTTGACCATTTTAACGTTGTTAATATGGAGAGACCGGTTGGATTATTATCCAAAGAACCACTCTGTATTGGCATAAGCGTCGCGAATCATATATGCCAAAGATAATTGAAGACGGAGTAAAATGCAAGGGCTATCCTGTTTACAGAATAGTGCCTTCGGTTTGTCCAGTCCCAGGACAACTTGTATGGACGAAGGTCTGACACAGTATATCTGAAACACCCCACCTCCGTTAGGGTCACTCTCAAAGGGAATGCCCTAATTTTGGTGGAGGTTTATAAGTATAAGTCACAGATATACAAGACAGATATAAGAACACATATTTGTAAACAGCGGAAAATCAACAAACTTTTATTTCATGAAAGCAAATACGTGTTACAACAACAACAACATAATTATCTTTTCCAAAACATAACATAACACTTTCATAATCTGTCTTGATTACATTATTTAAAGAAGCATAAATAAAACATAGATAAACTGCAAAAGCCCCATAGAGTTTGTCCAAAGCCATAGTTTCAAACGAAAAGGTCCAAGCAATACATTTCTCTTCTTCAAGCTGGATGTTAAGGCTGGTCAAGCTGCAGTGTTCCCTCCCTGTGGACCTGGGGGGGGGGGAACGGAAGAAAAGAAGACGAAAGAAAAGTAGAGTCAGACATAAAGCCTGAGTAAGTCTAGTACTATTCTGTCTATGAATAAAGAACTGGGTATGATAAGTATAAACAAGAAGTGGAAAAGCACTATAACTTGGTTAAGTTATCTAGGGTCGAATACACTATTGTACCCCATGTTAATCTCTGAACCCGTATAAACTAGTTTCCAACTGGCACCCCATAATCAGGGTGATGTGATCCATTCTATGATGATCGGCTCCTACTCGCATAGTTACATGTGTCTTACGGCCCCCGATGTTGTAGTTACCTATGCTGGTCCCACCATGGGGTGTATCAAGTCCCATGGTGGCGGCCCGACACAATCCTAGAATGCACAAGTATGCTACTGGTGCTCAGTGCCTTATTTTTCTGCGCCGGAGTGTGTGCACGCCCGCACCCCGTTAGAACCTACACTGCTACACCACCGCCGTCGATTTGACCTCTTACAATCAGCCCAGTAATCGTGCCCCACCCTGCCTAGTTTCAGGGTATCCTGATACACCTTCTAGGGTTACTGCTGAAAAGGGTCCCCCGTTACTAGGTTTTCTATCTCTAGCCAACATGCTAAGTTGGTTAAGTGTTTTCTAACCTAACCCCCACCAGTCCGTTTAGTTTAGCATGTTCCATTTTGATTAAGTCTTTAGTTCACTTAATCCTAACAATCCTGACTCAGCCTTAATTGTCTTATTAAAGCCTTGACCTCTCACATTAGACAGGTATTGTTGTGGTTGCCTGTTGCCGGTTGGTTCCGGGCAGTCTTACGCCACAACTCAGTCTAACCTCGGGTCCTTATTGGGCTCCATGTTTAACCTCCCACATTGGATAGGTATTGTTGCGACTACTGGACAGCCGGGCGGTTCCGGGCAGGTTTACATCACAACTCAATCCAACCTCGGGTTAAACACATCGTATGTTCTACATTTACATATTTTGTCTTTCTTCTTTATTTTCTTATATGTAAATATTTGCGGCCCATTATTAAGTTAATGGTGTAAAGGTTACACCAATCATGGGCCCAACCCATACTTGAATTTGGGCCCTTCTATTTCATATTTTCATTCATTAGTAATTTTAACCCAACGTTATTTTCCCCCGTTTAACTCGTCCGTTTGTTATATATATGTTGGGCTTAGCCTTTTAAAGCCCAACTTAGCCATGCGAAAAGGGGAGGCTTAAAGCGTGATTACATACACGAAAAGGGGAATGTGAACGCATGAACTTGCAATATGACGTTGGAAATACAAAATAGAAACTGGTGTACTTGCATAGTAGTGACATATACTTTGGTCATAAAGCATAAGTGACATGAATCAAAGCATGTAAACTTGTAGTTAAGTTAAGAATATCACTATCGACACATAGGCTTTAACTACAACATAAACCTATATTTTTATTCAGGCATAATGTCAAACATAAGCAAATCATGTTCATAAGACTATTACATATTTACAAAGGTGTCTACTTTTGTGACTAATACAAAAGTATAGTTAAATTTGTTCGCATAACCATGGCATAAATATTTCTAACATGAAATCATGATTTTTACTTTAGTCATGCAAACTTGCAAAAAGGGATTTTGAATCTAACCTAGCTATGTACCACATATGTCATCATATAATTCTTGTAAACAATATAGACTTAATTATGCAAAATATCAATCATAGCCTAGTCATATTCATAAGTTTGCAAATAGGTTTTCTAGTACAAAAGCATGACTTAATACATAGATCATGATGCCAAATTTTCAACATAATTTCATATGGACTATGATAACCCAAACTTATTCCAATTACTTCACAAAAATGATGTTTGTATAAAAATACACATTATGATGGCATAGTAGCAAAACCCCAAACTTGCATGAATTTCAATTAATCAACTACATACATGTAGCTTCAATACATAATTTGCGAATATTCCAAACGTATACTTGCATAAAACTACCGCATGTAGTTTTTCATAATTGAATAACATAATTCGAGAATATCCAAACGTATACAATATTCCAAATCGATAAGAATCATAGTAACGCACAATTATGAATTACTTTATCGCCACAATTCAAGTATACAAACCAACACAATTATTTGTTCATACCAAAATAATACTCTACTTACAATGGTGAGGCGAATTCTCAAATTTAGGGATTTGAAGATGCGGTTTGATTTGATTGAGTTGCTTTATGCCTTAGAATTTGCCTCCTAATCCTCTCTCTCCAATTGGTGGCTACCCCTAGTCGTTCCTCAGCAACATGGCGGCTTTGTTCTTATTTTTGAATGAATAGATTAGGGTTGAGTCTAGGGTCATTTTTATAGGGGTTATGAACTGATTAGGACCATTGATGTTGCTTGGATTGATCGTAGCCCTTCATCCTAAGGAGAGACCAATTAGAGCCTGCCACCTAGCCCTAATGACAAAGCAGACTACAGAAAATCGACCAACATAGAGTAGGCCAGCCAGGTTGGACTGGGTTCGACCTGGCTCTGGACCAGGTCGACATGCCTGTCGACAGCCCTGTCGACCTGGTTAGACCAGGTCGACAGCCCAGTCGACCTGGGTGCGTTAGGCGGGTGTTTTTCCGCCCTGGCCCATTGGGCCCGATTTTGGAATTTTTAAATTGTTTTATTCTGTTTGAATTTTAAACTTAATTCAGAAACTTCCGAAGGCCATATCTTCTTCATACGGACTCCGTTTTTCGAAAACTCGGACTCTATTTCGCGTATTTTTCCGAGACGAACGCAATGGCGTATCCCGTTTCCCTTAGTTCTTTGATTTCAAATTAATTATACTTTAATTTGTTAATTTCACAGTTATAGAATTTGCGGGGTGTTACATTCTCCCCCACTTAAAAGGATTTCGTCCCCGAAATCTTCAAGTTAGGAGGAATGTATATCCTAACATCCAATCATCCATCTACTCATCCATCAAACACGAGCATCCATTGTCCTTAAAAGACTTCTAATGCTTCATGATCATATGCGAAGTGTGTGTGTACAGGTACTTATCTAATGCAAAATCAGGCGGTCTACTGATTCAGTTGACCTCCTTAATGCGAATTATGTAAGTGCCATGAATCCATTATGTATGCAAATTTTCCTATTCTTGATTCTACATGAGTGCACAATCATTCAATACAAATGCGGCATCCACATGACAACACATTAAAGTTCAACCACATACGAATGCAAACATATATGCATATGCAATATGAAGTGACTGAGCCGATCTAAAACCTAGATTGTGTGTGTATGTGCAACCACGAGCAACCACTAGCAATCACTTGCAACCACTTGCAACCATCATCCATAACATGTTTCAATTACATGTTTTCATCCAAAGGGTTTCTACCTAAAAGATAAGGTCGAGGAAATATACCTAAAAAGATAGATAAAAGCGCAACTTAAGGAAAAGGAAAGATCAAGGATGTACCCTCGAACAGAAAAGGGTAGGCAGTGCGTATTCTAGCTTCAGTTTCCCAAGTCGCGTCTCCCTCAGCGTCGCTCCACTGAACTTTGACGAGCTTGACTTCACGGTTGCGTAGCTTCTTCACTTCCGTTCCTAATATGCGGGTTGGAACTTTTCTTATGGTTGCTTCGCGTTCCACTTCGGCCTCTTCGAGGATATTTGGCTCTACCACTTCAGCAGACTCATGAAGACATTTTCGGAGATGTGAAACGTGAAAACGTTGTGGACTCCAGCCAACTTCTCGGGTAGCTCTAATCTATAGGCCATTTTCTTAATTTTCTCGATGATAGGGAATGGCCCTACGAACCTTGGTGCTAGTTTTCCTGTGGTTCCAAAACGAACAACGTTTCTTAGCGGTGATACCTTGAGAAAAACTCTGTCTCCAACCTCAAATTCGAGGTCGGTCCTTCTCTTGTCGGCATAGGACTTTTGTCTGTCTTGGGCCGTCTTCATCCTTCTGCGTATTAAGTCTACTTTCTCTGAAGTCTCTCGGATCATATCTGGTCCAAGTATGAGCTTATCTGTAGACTCGCACCAACAAGTGGGCGATCGGCACGGTCTTCCATATAAAGCTTCGAAGGGCGCCATTCCGATGGTTGCTTGATAGCTGTTGTTGTAGGCAAATTCCACCAAAGGAAGGTGGTCTTCCCATGTCCCTCCGAAGTCAAGGACGCACAACCTTAAAAGGTCTTCCAAAACTCTGTTCACTCTCTCTGTTTGGCCGTCGGTTTGGGGATGATAGGCTGTGCTCAAGCATAACTGCGTTCCTACTGCTTCTTGCAGACTCTGCCAAAACTCACTGGTGAAGATGGGGTCTCGGTCACTAACAATGCTAGATGGTATTCCATGGAGTCGAATGATTTCCTTGAGGTAAAGTGATGCTAGGGATGAGGCAGTTCTTTTACTTTTGACAGGTAAAAAGTGGGCGCTTTTAGTAAGCCTATCCACTATTACCCAAATGCTAGTGTTGCCTCTCCTAGACCTAGGCAGCCCATCGATGAAGTCCATTGAGATGCTATCCCACTTCCACTGCGGGACCTCCAGAGGATGTAGCAGTCCGCCAGGCTTTTTCTGTTCCGCCTTAACCTGTTGGCACACCATACACTTAGAAACGAACTCTGCCACGTCCTTTTTCATGCCGTTCCAGAAGAAAGTCCTTTTTATGTCTTTGTACATTTTATCTCCGCCTGGGTGTATCGTCATCTTGGAGTGATGTGCTTCCTCGAGAACCTTCTTTATTAAATCTTTTGTTTGTGGGACGCATAGTCTTCCGTCTCGCCTTAGCAATCCCTTATCGTCGATGGAGTATCTGTTGAGGTGACTTGAAGTCTCACCCCTAATTAGCCTATCAATTGTTTCCACAAGCTGAGGGTCTTCGCGTTGTGCTGTCCCTACTGAATCCACTAAAGTTGGGCGCACTTCGAGAGATGCTAACAAGCCTGGTACGAAATCGGAGGAAGGCCTAAAGTCGAAGCTGGCTATAAACTCTAGGCTTTGTCTTTCAACAAACAACGGGCTTAGGGTCAATTTCTTTCGGCTCAACGCGTCTGCCACTACGTTGCCTTTGCCCGGAGTGTAGGAGATTTCGAAATCGTACGAGGCAAGAAACTCCATCCATCTTTGTTGCCTCAAGTTAAGATCCTTCTGCGAGAAAAGATATTTCAACGATTTATGGTCAGTGTAAAGTTCGAACTTCTCACCTAGGAGATAGTGTCGCCAAGACTTGAGTGCAAAGACGATGGCGGCTAACTCAAGATCGTAGGTTGGGTAGTTCTTTTCGTGCACTTTCAACTGCCTCCCGCCATAAGCTACTACCCTTCCTTCTTGCATTAAGACGGCGCCTAGCCCTGTCCCACATGCATCGGTATAAACAGTGAACATCTTGCTCCCATCTGGCAGCGTCAAGACTGGGGCTGTTGTGAGAGCCCTTTTCAGTCGTTGGAAAGCAAACTCGCAATCCAAGTCCCAATTGAACACTAGATTCTTCTTGGTCAATTTCGTGAGCGGAGCTGAGATTTTCGCAAAATCCCTTATGAATTTTCGATAGAAACCCGCTAGTCCTAGAAAGCTTCGGACCTCAGTTGCATTCCTTGGTGTCTTCCAATCCTGTACCGCCACTACCTTAGCAGGGTCCACTGCTAACCCTTGTTTGGATACTATGTGCCCAAGGAACCTCACCTCTTCTCTCCAAAAGTGGCATTTGGAGAATTTGGCTTTTAGTTGATGGACTCGCAAAGTTTCCATGATTGCCCTTAAGTGCTGAGCATGTTCCTCTTCACTCTTTGAGACGATAAGGATATCATCTACGAAGACCACTACGAATTTGTTGAGGAAATGTCTAAATACCCTACTCATCAGGTCCACGAAGTAAGCAGGTGCATTTGTCAAGCCGAAAGGCATGACAAGCCATTCAAAGAAGCCGTCTGGGGTTCTAAACGCCGTTTTATCGATGCTATCTTCAGCCACCCTTAGCTGATGAAAACCGGTTGCTAAATCGAGCTGGGAGAAAACAGACGCTCCTACAAGCTGGTCAAACAAATCGTCAATTCTAGGGCGAGGGTGCCTATTTTTTTTCGTTAGCTGGTTGAGCTCCCTATAGTCAACACATAGACGGAGTGAACCATCCGCCTTTGTAGCGAACACCACCGGAGCGCCCCATTCTGAAATGCTCCTCCTAATGAACCCCTTTTCTAGAAGCTCTTTAATCTGTTTACTGAGCTCTTTCCTTTCCCGTGGGGCCATGTGTCTAACGGGTAACGCAACGGGCTTTGCATTATCTACAAGATATATGCGGAAGTCTATTTCCCGCTTCGGAGGCAAGCCCTTCACCTCTTCGAAGACATCCGGATATTCCCGGACCACTCTAACTAATTGCAAATTTTCAACAGAGGCATCTAGCGATTCAAGATAACTAAGCATAACCGCATACGAGGGATTACAAGAAATTTCCAAAGTATTACCGAGCTGGGTTAGGAGCCTAACAACCCTTTTCTCACAATCAAGGATGGCCCCATTACTGGATAGCCAATCCATACCCAAAATCAAACCATAACCTGAAAAGCCCAAAACAAAGGCGCTACATTGAAATTCTACACTTAGAATAGAAATTTTCAATCTCAAACAGATCATGGACAAATGAGCTGGGCCCCCAATTGGGTTTGAAACAATTAAGGGGTCCTCTACCATACTAGTTTTTAGGTGCAGAGATTCTACTAGAGCAGACGAGATAAAGGAGTGTGATGCGCCAGAATCAAATAAAGTGCGAACGGGATGATCATAAAGATAAACTACACTTTCTACAGAAGTATTTATACCTCGCTGTTGCAGAGGTGGCGCTTCCAGCACATGAACCTGTGCCCCTGGGGTGGATCCAGCCCTCTGCCCCTGTCCTCGTTTCTTTGGGCAGTCCTTAGCCCTATGGCCTGTCTCACCGCAAGAAAAGCACCCACCATTCTCCTTGGCCTTCTTTTTCCGGCAATCCTTTACTAAGTGCCCCACTTTGCCACAGAAATTGCACTTCCTCTTCTCTTTGTTGCCTTTCCCGCCCTTCTTAAAGTCTGTCTTCTTAGGCTGCAAACCCTCTTTCTTCCCTTGAGAGCTTTCTGCCTTTGTCTCCTTCTTGCCCTTATCCTCTTCATTCAGCAATGCCATTTGCACCAATCTTTCATACGTGTCTCCCATGGGTATATGGGTCATGGCCAAACTGTGTAATGGCTCATTCAACCCTTTGACGAAACGGAGAGCCTTCTTGTGCGGGGTGTTGACTAGGTCAAGCCCAAACCTAGCCAGCTCATCGAACTGATTCACATACTCTCTGACTGTCTTGTCCCCTTGCTTAAGAAATAAGAATTTTTCCAACTGCAAACTTCTTTCCTCATCTGAGAGAAATTTAGTCTCAAACCTTGCCCTAAAGTCCTCCCATGTCTCCACTGGTCTATCAGCATTAGTGACTTCCCACCAGTAGGAAGCCTCGCCCTTCAATAGCCACACTGCCAATTGTACTTTTTGTCTATCCTCTACCTCAAAGATGATGAATAGGTCCTCAGTTTCTTTCAGCCAATTTCTGGCTGCCACGAAGGACTCAGTTCCATGGAAATCCCTTCCTCCCATAGCTTTAAAATCTTTACATATCTTAGCAAACGTGTTTCCCCGAGGAGGAGGTGGAGGAAAAGGTGCCGCTGCAGCTGGATGATTTCCGGCAGTTGGGGGAGGAGGAATGGTAGGACCTGGCTGAGTGGCCCTTGCTTCTAAGAACCGTCTAAACCAACCAGGTATTGGTACCCCTTCCGGCAAGTTAAGATCTCCGGACATGCTGAAACAAAAAGGATAGATTCAAAACGAAGGATAAGAGATAGTACCTATGGCTTTGGGGGGTGGACTTTGCCTTTTTAAAATAAAATAATATTTTTCTTTTAAAAATGCTTCTTTAAATTTCTTTTTTTTTTTTGAAAATAATTTTTCAAAACTTTTTATCTTATCTGGTAAACCTATGCTCTGATACCAAGTGAAACACCCCACCTCCGTTAGGGTCACTCTCAAAGGGAATGCCCTAATTTTGGTGGAGGTTTATAAGTATAAGTCACAGATATACAAGACAGATATAAGAACACATATTTGTAAACAGCGGAAAATCAACAAACTTTTATTTCATGAAAGCAAATACGTGTTACAACAACAACACCATAATTATCTTTTCCAAAACATAATATAACACTTTCATAATCTGTCTTGATTACATTATTTAAAGAAGCATAAATAAAACATAGATAAACTGCAAAAGCCCCATAGAGTTTGTCCAAAGCCATAGTTTCAAACGAAAAGGTCCAAGCAATACATTTCTCTTCTTCAAGCTGGATGTTAAGGCTGGTCAAGCTGCAGTGTTCCCTCCCTGTGGACCTTGGGGGGGGGGGGGAACGGAAGAAAAGAAGACGAAAGAAAAGTAGAGTCAGACATAAAGCCTGAGTAAGTCTAGTACTATTCTGTCTATGAATAAAGAACTGGGTATGATAAGTATAAACAAGAAGTGGAAAAGCACTATAACTTGGTTAAGTTGTCTAGGGTCGAATACACTATCGTACCCCATGTTAATCTCTGAACCCGTATAAACTAGTTTCCAACTGGCACCCCATAATCAGGGTGATGTGATCCATTCTATGATGATCGGCTCCTACTCGCATAGTTACATGTGTCTTACGGCCCCCGATGTTGTAGTTACCTATGCTGGTCCCACCATGGGGTGTATCAAGTCCCATGGTGGTGGCCCGACACAATCCTAGAATGCACAGGTATGCTACTGGTGCTCAGTGCCTTATTTTTCTGCGCCGGAGTGTGTGCACGCCCGCACCCCGTTAGAACCTACACTGCTACACCACCGCCGTCGATTTGACCTCTTACAATCAGCCCAGTAATCGTGCCCCACCCTGCCTAGTTTCAGGGTATCCTGATACACCTTCTAGGGTTACTGCTAAAAAGGGTCCCCCGTTACTAGGTTTTCTATCTCTAGCCAACATGCTAAGTTGGTTAAGTGTTTTCTAACCTAACCCCCACCAGTCCGTTTAGTTTAGCATGTTCCATTTTGATTAAGTCTTTAGTTCACTTAATCCTAACAATCCTGACTCAGCCTTAATTGTCTTATTAAAGCCTTGACCTCTCACATTAGACAGGTATTGTTGTGGCTGCCTGTTGCCGGTTGGTTCCGGGCAGTCTTACGCCACAACTCAGTCTAACCTCGGGTCCTTATTGGGCTCCATGTTTAACCTCCCACATTGGATAGGTATTGTTGCGACTACTGGACAGCCGGGCGGTTCCGGGCAGGTTTACATCACAACTCAATCCAACCTCGGGTTAAACACATCGTATGTTCTACATTTACATATTTTGTCTTTCTTCTTTATTTTCTTATATGTAAATATTTGCGGCCCATTATTAAGTTAATGGTGTAAAGGTTACACCAATCATGGGCCCAACCCATACTTGAATTTGGGCCCTTCTATTTCATATTTTCATTCATTAGTAATTTTAACCCAACGTTATTTTCCCCCGTTTAACTCGTCCGTTTGTTATATATATGTTGGGCTTAGCCTTTTAAAGCCCAACTTAGCCATGCGAAAAGGGGAGGCTTAAAGCGTGATTACATACACGAAAAGGGGAATGTGAACGCATGAACTTGCAATATGACGTTGGAAATACAAAATAGAAACTGGTGTACTTGCATAGTAGTGACATATACTTTGGTCATAAAGCATAAGTGACATGAATCAAAGCATGTAAACTTGTAGTTAAGTTAAGAATATCACTATCGACACATAGGCTTTAACTACAACATAAACCTATATTTTTATTCAGACATAATGTCAAACATAAGCAAATCATGTTCATAAGACTATTACATATTTACAAAGGTGTCTACTTTTGTGACTAATACAAAAGTATAGTTAAATTTGTTCGCATAACCATGGCATAAATATTTCTAACATGAAATCATGATTTTTTACTTTAGTCATGCAAACTTGCAAAAAGGGATTTTGAATCTAACCTAGCTATGTACCACATATGTCATCATATAATTCTTGTAAACAATATAGACTTAATTATGCAAAATATCAATCATAGCCTAGTCATATTCATAAGTTTGCAAATAGGTTTTCTAGTACAAAAGCATGACTTAATACATAGATCATGATGCCAAATTTTCAACATAATTTCATATGGACTATGATAACCCAAACTTATTCCAATTACTTCACAAAAATGATGTTTGTATAAAAATACACATTATGATGGCATAGTAGCAAAACCCCAAACTTGCATGAATTTCAATTAATCAACTACATACATGTAGCTTCAATACATAATTTGCGAATATTCCAAACGTATACTTGCATAAAACTACCGCATGTAGTTTTTCATAATTGAATAACATAATTCGAGAATATCCAAACGTATACAATATTCCAAATCGATAAGAATCATAGTAACGCACAATTATGAATTACTTTATCGCCACAATTCAAGTATACAAACCAACACAATTATTTGTTCATACCAAAATAATACTCTACTTACAATGGTGAGGCGAATTCTCAAATTTAGGGATTTGAAGATGCGGTTTGATTTGATTGAGTTGCTTTATGCCTTAGAATTTGCCTCCTAATCCTCTCTCTCCAATTGGTGGCTACCCCTAGTCGTTCCTCAGCAACATGGCGGCTTTGTTCTTATTTTTGAATGAATAGATTAGGGTTGAGTCTAGGGTCATTTTTATAGGGGTTATGAACTGATTAGGACCATTGATGTTGCTTGGATTGATCGTAGCCCTTCATCCTAAGGAGAGACCAATTAGAGCCTGCCACCTAGCCCTAATGACAAAGCAGACTACAGAAAATCGACCAACATAGAATAGGCTAGCCAGGTTGGACTGGGTTCGACCTGGCTCTGGACCAGGTCGACATGCCTGTCGACAGCCCTGTCGACCTGGTTAGACCAGGTCGACAGCCCAGTCGACCTGGGTGCGTTAGGCGGGTGTTTTTCCGCCCTGGCCCATTGGGCCCGATTTTGGAAATTTTAAATTGTTTTATTCTGTTTGAATTTTAAACTTAATTCAGAAACTTCCGAAGGCCATATCTTCTTCATACGGACTCCGTTTTTCGAAAACTCGGACTCTATTTCGCGTATTTTTCCGAGACGAACGCAATGTCGTATCCCGTTTCCCTTAGTTCTTTGATTTCAAATTAATTATACTTTAATTTGTTAATTTCACAGTTATAGAATTTGCGGGGTGTTACAATATCCAATGGATCGCGTAAGTTGATCTGTTCAAACGTATTCACGTTTGGTGGCGGAGGAATTCGTTTCTCTTAGCTGTATACCCGTGTTATTTTTGGATAAGTCAATTTGTTATTTGGCGGGTATGACGATGTGACATTTCTAAGTGAATGAAGATGGATGTCTGACATAGTATTTCCAGAAAGGTCACGTACATTGATTTCTTCAACCGTACCAAGAGTGGAAGCGGAGAAGGAAACTTCTTTTAGCTGACACGTAATGTATTGTTGTAGACGTCAATTAGTGATTTTCGATGGATCTGACAATGTGGCATTCGAAGTGAATCTGATGTGATGATAAAGCGTAGCTTCTAGCCTCATCAACCGGTAAATGACAGAAATCGGGCAGGCAGCATGGCTAAGTCGGTCGCACCGAAGTAGGGTGTATAATCACCTATCTAGTGAATATTCATTTGTTTCTTAAATCTATCAATGCTGTCCCATATATATACGGGAACGGTTGCTGATCCCAACCGTTGGTGATGTACATTCGATACACTCAAGCAAAATGAGTGGTCGGTCATGTGTGGCTGAGTTGCAAGATGTTCTTGTTGAACTCCAGTGTATCGTTCCTAGAGTACACTGATCGGAAGGTGATTCCATACCTTGTCATAGTTGGAAATCCATTACCCAATACGTGCTTGCGGTTTTGATTGTATACTATATATGTAGAACGTGAGATGAAAGCGTTTCTGCTAGTTGATATCTATTTGTACATAGACATTATTATAATATCAAAAGGTTTTTGATATAAAGATATTTTGGATTCTCATAAGGGAAAAACCCGTTCCGTTCTGCGGTGTGGTCTTATGAGATATCGTTTACTTGTTCATATACCTGTTTAAACTGTTTTACTCATACCAGTCCCATGACTGACCCGGAGTTTATTTGTTTTGTTTTCCCTAAACTCTTGGGTGCCTAATTTTGTACGGGCAGTCAAGTAGTCAGGAATTTACAGATGTACTGGAAGAGCGTGGAGCAGGAGGCTTCAAGATCATATAGCTATAGTTATTTCCGCTGTGTTGTAAGTGATGTACTCTGATAAGTGCTATTGTATACATAACTGTTATATTTCAAAGTTAGGTTATCTATTATATGTTATTCGTTCCGCTGCGAGGTTCGTGTTACTCTGATGTTGTGTTCTTCTTCTTCTTCTATTCTAAGTTTCTAACTTATGTATTCTCACCTTCTAATTTCTTTCATTAATTACCGGGATTTTTCGATGTTTTGGTTATCGACGTCGAGCTTACGTCGATAACCAAAGTCGCCGAAAATCCGGGTCGTTACAGTTGGTATCAGAGCTTAAGTTAAGAATTACCTTGGCTCTGTGGCGTGACTCGGTAGAGATAGGGTTAGTAACACCCTAGATTGAGTTTGAGTGTATATATATACGAGTGCGTATTTGTATTTGATATAAAAATGGTTTTATATTGTGGGGATTCATTGGCTGAGTTGTTTATGAGTTCTGGTCGATCAGTTTGATCCACTGTATCGGTAGGAGTAAATGAACACTTGAATACGATGGACCGACACAGTGTGGATATGTGATATATTATCATATATTAGATATATTGGTTGTAATTATAATCGAATGAGATTAAAATGTGAAATGGTTATATATATACCAATCAGAATCATATCAGTAAAGTATATAAGATAAGATGAATTAGATATGAATTCAAATCAGATTTGGGATTAAAATAAGGAAATTTTAAGTTCCTGGGAGATTTTGAAATGTTTTCAAAATGGAAGTATTTAGTAATGGTATTGGAAAATGATATAGTATTGAAATCACTTGAGTCGCTGGAAAATAATTCCGATGATGACTGCGCAGTATCATCGGTGTGATTTTCGAGTTTCTAAGTGGTGGATTACTACCAAAGGTTTTGTTTTTGAATTGTTTTGAGAAAACAAGTTGTTTAGAAATTCAAATGTTTTGAATTGGTATTGTTATTTCAAATTGATTTAAAAGAAACCCAGGAATTTAAGTTCTAGAATTAAAATTTAACTAATGAAGTTAAATAAAATGAGATGGTAAAAATAAATTGAAATTTAACTTGAACTGAGTTAAATAGAATTGAATTGGATTAGAGATAATCTAGAATGAAACCAAAATTGATAAGTCAATAATTTGGGATTTGATATTGGGGTTCGAATGAAATTCGATTTGGATTTGAGGATATGAACTGATTGAAATTTGATTGAGATAACACTGTTATATGTTGAGTTGATAGCATATGGAAGTGACAGAGTTGATATGCCCGACAAAAAGGTACAGGTTTATATTTGATATGAGTTGGGATTTATGAGCCGAATTGGCAAGCCGCTTGGCTGTTTGATTTTTTTTTTTGGGTTGAAGAAGGCCCAGAGAGGCGAGTTGGAATTTGAGATATTGACCAGTACAAAGGAGGTGCTGGCGAAATTTTCCGAAAATTTAAATGTTAGAAAATTTTTGAAAATTTTAGTTAGTCGGAATGAATAAATATTTTAGTCGATATTAATTGGTTCAGTTAAAATCGGAAATAAGGGGTAAACAAATCTTAGGAATTCCAATAGATAGGGTCGTCCTCTAACTTAGCAATTTCGAGGACGAAATTATTTTAAGTGGGGAAGAATGTAATGACCCGCATTGGCAGAGGTACTGTAATTAATTTATTTAATTATATATATCGTAAGGTAGGAAATTAAATCGTCGTTTAATTAAATTATAGTGAATATTTAATTAATTTAAATAATTAAATAATATATTTAAATTAGAAATAACCAGAAATAGTGAATTGACAATATAATGTGGACGGGGTCATCCCCGAGATTTAATTCAGCTTAAAGTTGAGTTACATCGACGAATATATTCAATCGATGACGGTTTGAACGTATAATTATAATATAATTATAATAGAGCTTGAAATGGCGCTGCAGTTCGTAAATTGGCGATTCGAACTTCAACTGAATGTACAGGATTCGTTTTAAGCCGGATTTCTGTGAAACAAGAAACGTGTGGAGCTGGTGGAGTATATCTTTCTAGTAGAAGAGAAAAATCGGGATTTCGTCGTGTAGATTTTGAGATATGTCCAAATCAAATTTCAGAAAAGTCGTTATAGAATCGTTTATCGACCATAACTGTTTATTCGATATAACTGGAGATCGGTTTTGAATCTAGACAAGGTTCTTTTGGGAAATAGTGATAATTTAATTTTTAGAATTTTACTGCAATTTTTTTTAATTTAATAAGCAACTTTCTATTTGGGGTATTTCGCACCCTGAAATCAACATTTTGAAGTTTCAAAATATAAGTCAATCTACCGGTATTATTATATTTTTGGGATCGTGGCACATTGCTAATCTCAACGGTATTTTTAATTCAGTTTGTAGCACTCATATATGAATCTAATTGTACATAGCGGGGTATGCAGCTTTTATAAACTTTACAAAGGATAATTTATACACGGTTGAGGTTTCTACACCGTATAAAACATAGCTGAAGACGTGGACACAAAACCTACCAAAGTAAAACCCAAAACGTGGAGAATCATGGTCCAAGAATCCAAAATCAAATCTATAAATATACTCTTCATTTCATTCCCCTTGTATTTTTTTCAGCATCCCCGAAAGCTTTTTAATGGCTATAAAATATTTGTAAAAATAAATCAAAGGAAAGGAGGGGTCGCTACTGGCTGTAGCAGTCGAGCTGTTGGGACGCGGTCCTATTGTGGTGAGGCCAGGTTGATGCACTCCGGAAGAGGGGACTTCGGCAAAGGTTCATATTGATATAAGGCGGAGGTGGGTTACTGGGAATGTGGACTGGATCCTGTGATGGTACAGGTTCGCTCAAACTGGAAGTTGAGGGTGGACGTGGAAACTGGCGAGGGGGTGAGATACGGGAATGGTGATACAGTAGCTGTAGTTGCGTTGAGATGTACTAGTGTTGAGAAGGAAGGTCATGGCGGAAGAAAATATGGGAGGAGCGTGAGGGTACATGCGGTTGGTTTTGAAGGGAAGTGGGAGCTGCTACTTTGTTCGGCTATGGGATTCACACAACAGTTGCAAGGAGATTGAAACATGTGAAGAAAGGGTGGAAAAGTTACTGTGTTTAACGTGAAAACGAAAAGGGTGTTAAATTCAAAAGAAAAGGGAGAAGGGCCATGAGTGGAACGTGAGTACCAGGCGGGTGTTTATGTTGAACTTTGAAGTATTTATTGGGCCAGAGAATAAAGGGTAAAGCCCATTTTAACTTATATTTAAGTTTTAATTTAATTTAAGTGTGTATAAACTTGTTAATCCGATATCTCTCTCGTACGTTATCAGTTTGACGAACCGTAAGTTGCGTTGGGATCGTATGGACGAGCACTCCACAATGAGACTGACCGGGAGTGAATCCGAGCTCGTTACAATTTATGGAGAAATAAATTGTCCAACTGAGTCAAATAACGCAAACCGTTATTTAACGATTAACGCGTCAATGTGAGTAAATCTCACCAACTCTGAACAGTTTATAATTTCATGTTGTATTTTTAGAACTGTTAATCATCTGTTGATTGTTGTGTGTTGGTTGATTGATTGAACTGCTAGTCAGTTAATGAAATATTATATATATATATATATATATAATATATAAGCAGTTAGATAGTTATATATTGATTCTGTTTATCAGAATAATTTATATTGAACTGAAAGTGATGATAATCATATTGTGTAACATCTGTGATGCAGGGAAACAGGTTGGAGGAATCCGACTGGATTCCTCAACAGTTATTTTATTGTTTTTCATATATTTTAATATATGATGTGAATTTTAACCTGTTGTTGATCGTGTGTGTATGGACGAGATTAGACATCGTGATTTGATATGATTAAATACCATGACATACCGGAATGTGGATAAAGGAGAATTTTCAAAGTGATATTGAGAATAGCATATTTATAAAATAAGATATTTACAAATAAGAAATATTTATAAATTTAAATATTTATAAATAAGGAATATTTATAAATTGGGATATTTATAAATAGGAGATATTTTAAAAAGGAAATAAATTCAAAACATTTCTTTTTGAATGGAAAGGCCTGTGTGGCGAGTTTGGGGATTTTCCCGATGCTCCTGTTACAAAGGAGGTTATGGCGAATTTTCGCGAAAATTTAAGGAGTTAGAATATTTCAAGAATAAATTTGAAAAGGGAATATTTGTAAACCATTTACAAATAGAATTGAAAAGGAAACGTTATAAAAAGGAAATCATTTTTAAAGTGTAGAACCGTTATTTAAAAGTAAATCTTTTCAAATGAATAAAACGTTGTTAAAAAGGAAATCTTTATTAAGTGAATAAAGTTAATCGAATATGGTATTCGAAAGTTAGTTAATCGAATATGGTATTCGAAGTTAGTTAATCGAATATGGTATTCGAAAGTTAGTTAATCGAATATGGTATTCGAAAGTTAGTTAATCAAATATGGTATTCGAAAGTTAGTTAATCGAATATGGTATTCGAAAGTTAGTTAATCGAATATGGTAGTCAAAGTTAGTTAATCGAATTAGTTATTCGAATAGAGTTAAATGGAGTTAATCGATTAGAGTTAAATCAAAAGAGTTAATCGAATATAGTTTATTCGAATAAAGGAAAAAGAGTTAATCGAACATAGTTTATTCGAATAGAGTAAAGGAGTTAATCGAATATAGTTTATTCGAATAGTGTTAGAGGAGTTATCGAATATAGTTTATTCGACAGGAGTTAAGTGAATTAGTTAAGCTAAACTAAGTGAACTGGTTAAGTTAACCAAAGTGAATTAGTCGAGTTAATCAAAGTGATTAGTTCAGTTAATCGAGATAAGTAAATCAAGTTAGGTTAATCGAGTTGAATTAGTCAGGCGAGTTAATAAATTGAGTTAGTCAAACCAAGTAAAACCAGTTAAGTTAAATAAGTTGAGTTGATCAGGTGGTTCGACCAAGTTAGTCGAGCCTAGTTAATCGAATCAAATTGGTCGAACCAAGTAAGTCGAGTTAAGTTAGTCAAGTTAGTCGAGCCTAGTTAATCGAATTGAATTGGTCGAACCAAGTAAGTCGAGTTAAGTTAGTCAAGTTAGTCGAGCCTAGTTAATCGAATCAAATTGGTCGAACCAAGTAAGTCGAGTTAAGTTAGTCAAGTTAGTCGAGCCTAGTTAATCGAATCGAATTGGTCGAACCAAGTAAGTCGAGTTAAGTTAGTCAAGTTAGTCGAGCCTAGTTAATCGAATCGAATTGGTCGAACCAAGTAAGTCGAGTTAGTCGAGTCAAGTTAAGTTAGTCGAGTTAAGTTCGTCGAGTTAAATATATCGATGTTAGTTTCATCGAAAGGAGTTATCGATGTTAGTTTCATCGAAAGGAGTTATCGATGTTAGTTTCATCGAAAGGAGTTATCGATGTTAGTTTCATCGAAAGGAGTTATCGATGTTAGTTTCATCGAAAGGAGTTATCGATGTTAGTTTCATCGAAATGAGTTATCGATGGTAGTTTCATCGAAGGGAGTTATCGATTATAGTTTAATCGAAGTGAAATTTTCAAATATGAGATATTTGAAAGGAAGAGTTATTCGGAAAGAGATTTTCGAATATAGTTTATTCGAAAGTAAGATTTTTAAATATGAGATATTTGAAAAGGAAGGAGTTAATCGAATATAGGTTATTCGAAGAAGAGTTAATCAAATAGAGATTTCTCGAAGAGAGTTAATCGGCAAATTCGATTATATCGAATTCGGGAAAGTACTTATACTTTCCAGTGTTTTAAATAGAGATTTATTTATTTATAAATAAATAAGTGTTAGGTTAAGTATTCACTAATAAGAATAGAAGTTATAATTAAAGTTAGATTAGGGATTATAACGTTATCGTTATAACCAATGTTTTAAATATAGAAGTGGACTAGTAAAATTTAATCCGAGAAAGGCGTAAAGAAGTTGTTAAAGATTTAAAAGATAAACTTTGACCATTTCGAAGTTATAACGTTGTTCAGTTAAGGTCTGAGAGGTTATTATACCCCAACTTGAGTGACTTCCTTCTTAACTAAGAAATGGTAAGGTTTGATCGTAAAGGAGTTTTGGAAATGTTTTCCAAACGAGAATCAGAAATGTTTTCTAATAAAAGAAAATAAGAATTTAAAATATAGGGAAACAGGAGATAAGTAAATAAATGAACTAAAGAGATTAATGTTAAATGATGTTTGTTTGATATAATTTCCATCTGGAAAAAATATCGTTGTTACACACTTGTTTTTCTTTGATAGTTAACTCACCGACTATCGAAGTTTTGACCATTTTAACGTTGTTAATATGGAGAGACCGGTTGGATTATTATCCAAAGAACCACTCTGTATTGGCATAAGTGTCGCGAATCATATATGCCAAAGATAATTGAAGACGGAGTAAAATGCAAGGGCTATCCTGTTTACAGAATAGTGCCTTCGGTTTGTCCAGTCCCAGGACAACTTGTATGGACGAAGGTCTGACAGAGTATATCCAATGGATCGCGTAAGTTGATCTATTCAAATGTATTCACGTTTGGTGGCGGAGGAATTCTTTTCTCTTAGCTGTATACCCGTGTTATTTTTGGATAAGTCAATTTGTGATTTGGCGGGTATGACGATGTGACATTTCTAAGTGAATGAAGATGGATGTCTGACATAGTATTTCCAGAAAGGTCACGTACATTGATTTCTTCAACCGTACCAAGAGTGGAAGCGGAGAAGGAAACTTCTTTTAGCTGACACGTAATGTATTGTTGTAGACGTCAATTAGTGATTTTCGATGGATCTGACAATGTGGCATTCGAAGTGAATCTGATGTGATGATAAAGCGTAGCTTCTAGCCTCATCAACCGGTAAATGACAGAAATCGGGCAGGCAGCATGGCTAAGTCGGTCGCACCGAAGTAGGGTGTATAATCACTTATCTAGTGAATATTCATTTGTTTCTTAAATCTATCAATGTTGTCCCATATATATACGGGAACGGTTGCTGATCCCAACCGTTGGTGATGTACATTCGATACACTCAAGCGAAATGAGTGGTCGGTCATGTGTGGCTGAGTTGCAAGATGTTCTTGTTGAACTTCGGTGTATCGTTCCTAGAGTACACTGATCGGAAGGTGATTCCATACCTTGTCATAGTTGGAAATCCATTACCCCATACGTGCTTGCGGTTTTGATTGTATACTATATATGTAGAACGTGAGATGAAAGCGTTTCTGCTAGTTGATATCTATTTGTACATAGACATTATTATAATATCAAAAGGTTTTTGATATAAAGATATTTTGGATTCTCATAAGGGATAAACCTGTTCCGTTCTGCGGCGTGGTCTTATGAGATATCGTTTACTTGTTCATATACCTGTTTAAACTGTTTTACTCATACCAGTCCCATGACTGACCCGGAGTTTATTTGTTTTGTTTTCCCTAAACTCTTGGGTGCCTAATTTTGTACGGGCAGTCAAGTAGTCAGGAATTTACAGATATACTGGAAGAGCGTGGAGCAGGAGGCTTCAAGATCATATAGCTATAGTTATTTCCGCTGTGTTGTAAGTGCTGTACTCTGATAAGTGCTGTTGTATACATAACTGTTATATTTCAAAGTTAGGTTATCTATTATATGTTATTCGTTCCGCTGTGAGGTTCGTGTTACTCTGATGTTGTGTTCTTCTTCTTCTTCTATTCTAAGTTTCTATCTTATCTATTCTCACCTTCTAATTTCTTTCATTAATTACCGGGATTTTTCGATGTTTTGGTTATCGACGTCGAGCTTACGTCGATAACCAAAGTCGCCGAAAATCCGGGTCGTTACAGATCCATGGGGTGATTCCTATATGAGATGCAGTAGGAGGGTACCTTCGGTTCATCCTGTTCCTGGATGACTTGTATGGACGGATGTCTGACAGAGTATTTCCAAAAGGAATTACATGTGTTGATTTCTCCAAACGTACCCTAGTTGATAGCGGAGAAATGGTTATTCTCTAGCCAGATGACCAGAGTATTTTTGTGGACGTCAATCAACTGTGTCCTGGCGGATCTGACGATGTGGCATTCAAAGTGAATGATGACCAGATGTTCTAGAGATAAAGTTCTAGCCTCAAGCCTCATCAACCGGGAAATGACAAAAATCGGGCAAGCAGCATGGCTATGTGGGTCGCTCCCATTAGGATGTATGATCACCTATCTAGAGAAATTCCTATTGCTTCTTTAATCTATATTCGATGCTGACCCTACTCGGGTGGCGGTTGCTGATCCCAACCGTCGGTGGTATACGTTCGATACACTCAAGCGAAATGAGTTGTCGGTCATGTGTGGGCTGGGTTGCAAGACGTTCTTGTTGAACCCAGTGTATTCGCCTCTAGAGATACACGTTCGGAAGGTGGTCCCATACCTTGTCAAGTTGGAATCCAATATCCAATAAGCGCCCGCGGTTTTTGATTGTATACTATATATGGGGAGCGTGAGATGCAAGCGTTCCTCTAGATTGATATTTACTTGTATTTAGACATTATGATAATATCAGAATAAGTTATGATTTCAAAAATGTTTTGGGTTATAGTAAGGTAAAAACCGTCCGTGTTTATGTGTGGACTGGTCTTACTATTATCCTTTGATTTCGAAAGGATTTTCCAAAGTTAAACCAGTTGTTTGTTTGTGAATTTATCACTGATAGTATTCCAGACTGACCCGGTGTATTTTGTTTTAAATCAAATGTGCTCGGGTCAGACCAAGCATATTTACAGGTTAGGTTCGCTTGGAGTTTCAGGAGCTGGAAGCAGGTGGCTTCACCGCTAATCATATAGTTATTATTTCCGCTGTGCAGTTTCATGTTATGCTCTGATGATTGGTATGTATATATACAATTCTTTTGTATAAAGATATTTGATATTATATTTTATTCATTCCGCAGTGAGATTTTGATGTGTTCTTCTTCTTTCTTCTGTTCTAATATTTCTTCCTTTCTATTCTCACCTTCTAACTTCTTTCTCATGACAATCTGGGGGTTCGATACTTAGGTTTTTGGCATGTGATACGGGTTTATGTATTGTTGTCGAGAACCCGATTGTCGTTCTTTTCCCCGGGTCGTTACATTGTGGTTATAAATTCAATAATAATAATAGTAATCCAAGGGTATCCAACATTGCTTGTATATCTAGCGTTGGTGTGCAAACCCGCCAAGCTCTATCCGACATGTTGTTGACAAAGTCAGCATTGGAATATCTTGGGCTCATTTTATGAGATTGGACACCTAAGGATTACCAACACGTTGTTGACAAAGTCAAAGTCGGCCTGCACAATCCGCCAAGCTCTTTACCCACTCTCCGTTAGTCCGCGAGGCAGTGCATGGGTGGTAAACATTGGTCTTCTAAGTTAGGTGTATGTATTTAATCATAAATTTTAAAAAATTTATATAATAAAGAATAAGCGATGATGCCAAACACTTCTTGACCTTATTGATTTGACTAGCCATACATGAGAAATTAGAATACCACTTGACAAACTGTGCCAAGCAAACTAAGAATCTATTTCATGGCTGCACTATGTTATCGACCGAACTAACTGGCCAAACTGGATTTTAACATTTGAAAACTTGATTTATATTGAAAATTTGTGAGAAGTTGAGGTATCTAAAATAAAATCAACTGACTAGAAATTGTTAATTTAATTTGTTGTACTACTTTCCTGAAACAAGTCGTGTTTTCAATTTTTGTTTTCAATTGCATAAGTCCATTGCATTCATGTAGTTTCATTAGAATCATAGCATACTGCATTTGGATTTTGTGGGTAGTATCCGCTGAAAACCCTCACGAGACACCACTCGTCCTACTAGGGACACCTAGAGGTTTAACGGCTTGTTGCATACGCTCAATGCACTCGAGGACGAGTAAAAGATAAGTGTGGGGGTATTTGATTAACATAGAAATGTGTTTATTTTATGCTCTTATTTCTTATCTTTTGTATATAAATAAATATTACTTGGGTATTGTTTTGTTACTTTTGACAGATATTCCAACCTAGCCCGCATGCAACCAGAAAAGTAGAGAAATGGAGATCAGATTGCTAAATATTTACATTTTGAAGAATTGTAGATGAAGATTCCACATCCAGTTGCTGTTGGACAAGAAAATGATTGATAAAAAGGCTATGAATTTCTCTAATCAAGGGAAGCTTATCAAAGAACCAAGAGGAAAAGAAGAAAGGCCAAAAATTTAATAGATTTAACTAAGGCCCATTTGAAACTCTCATTGTAAACTCTTTTGTGAATTCCCTTAGGCCCATCTATCATTGTATTAGGGTTGGGGTTAGGGTTTGGCTTTCTATCCTATAAATACCCTTGTAATGTCATTGTAGCTACCATACTATATCTCATTTTCTGTATTACATTACTTTAATAAAAATTCTTCTTCTTCTTCTTTTATTTTCTAGTATTTTTTTTTGCAACTAGTGTCATCTACCCGATTAGATTCGGTAGAGTACTAGTTGTATTTTACATTTGTTTCATTAGTGATTAGTGTTTGATTAGTTTCAACGACAATCCTAATTTTATTTTATTTTTGTTCTTCTTCTTATTCTGCACTTTTATTTTCTGCATTGTTGTTCTTGTTTTGCAATTTACTTTCTTTAGTGATTAATCGTTGATTAGATTCAACGATAATCCTAAATTCGTAATTTCAGTTTGTTTTTATTTCAACAAAATCTCCAGGCTTCGTCTAACTCGCTCAAGAGATTAGATAAATAATTTGATTTTAATTTCCCTCCATGTGTTCGACCTGTATGCTACACACCTGTACGCTTGCAGTAATTTAATTTAAAATTCGCGCTTTTCTGATTCATAGATTAGCGACGATCACCTCCTCTTGGGTGTACGACCCAATCAAGATCATCAGTAATTATACAAATGATGTGAAAACCCCCGATCTTCAACCACCGTCTTCATCTTCGACTTATCATTGTATCAGTTATTCAGAATGGGATAAACCCAGTCTTTCCGAATAACTCGCATATTTTATAAATAAGTGTTACACATACACAATATACGTCTCATTCCAATTCAGAATATTCTTTTATTCACATATTTACATTATTAGGGAAAGGTTCCCATTAATTTTATCAAAGATAAATTCTTTAAAATTTATTCTTTAATCTTCCTTTGAATATCATTTCAAACCATATTATGGTTTTCCAAACTAGTCAGGATTAGCGGTCCTTACCGAAGTAATTATTTGTTAAATTTCTCAATCCCAACCTATAAATCCCATGAAGCAAAACTGGTAATACTTCATATCTAACACCATGGTGTTATCGGTAAATTTAATTACCATTACACGTTCAAATCTAATTAAAGATTTAACTAATGCTTGGAGCAAAACTGGTGATACTCTATTCTCGATTATTTCAATCTAATTAAAGATTCATTAAAACTCTAATTCAGTTTTAATCTCCAAAAATCATTACTTAATGATTTTTCAAAGTTAAGAAATTAATCTTATCTTTAACTGGGTTAAAGAACTATTGTCATTTAAAACAGAGCTCACGATAAACCCAAGATCACATTCCATTAACAATGGAATCTTCACGGAAAATAGATCAATATATATAATCGATATAAACTTCCATTTCCAACCGATAATATAAATGGAATAACGACAAAGCCTTTTAAATTCCGTATATAGTAACAGCCTTCCTCCACAGAAGTTCACTTCGATTATTACCAAATCGAATTCCGTTCCATTCCAATTTATTTTGTTAAACTGGAAAAGTTTACTTTGGAAAATCACATTAAATCTTAATAAAATATTTATATATTCCAAATCACATTTCACTACAAATCGGGTTAAAGAACGAATGTCGTTAAAAACACAGTTCACGATAAACCGAATTCCCAATTCCTTTCAATCCCAATTAAAGGTTAATTAATTGGTATATTCTTCTCTAAATATTAATTAAAAGATTTACTTTTTTCTCAACTGGATTTAAGAACAGTGTTAGTGAAGACTACGTTCACGACAAACCCAAAATCTATTTCGATATTAAATACAAGGCTCTGAATAGAAAATATATCGGCTTATATTCAATATCAAATTCTGAAACCAACAAATATCGTATTGGAAATAACGATATAAATATATCTTTCAAATTTCCATAACAATATCAATATAATCACGAAATCCAACATCGAAATATTCCAAGAATGATTTCGATTCAAATCCATTCCAATTCATATATTGGAAATTACGATTATATCAAAACCCAATCTCAATCCAATTTATTTATAATTGGATTTAATCCTTGTTATTACGAGTTCATTTCGATAAAAATATATTTTTATATTTTCAAATATGGATTTTTTCATCCCAATTCTTTATAAATCATTTATTATGATTTTACACAAATTATTAATATTTTTAATAATTTTATCAAGGCCTGTACAGTCGATTTCCATAAACGGCCATCGAACTGCATTTACAGCGACCTTTTCCAAATTTGATTTGGACATAATTCCAAATCCAACCGTTAGATTTCAAATCTCTAATATTCTTTGGAAAGCTCTTTTCGATACGAACCTAACGGTCCCAGTTTCAGTAGAATCCGATGATCGGATCTCCCGTAACGTCAATTCGAAGTCATAGGTCGAAATTCGCGAACTGCCGCAGCGCGGCGCGTTCTATTCAGACCATTAAATATATATATAATATATATTATATATATTTCATCGATTTCTTATCAAAACGTATTTTATAAATCGTTTTAAATTTGTTTTCAAAATGGTTTCAACTTCATATTCAATTTTAAATCAAAATTGAATATCCCATATCATTAACATATAAATGATAATATTTTCAAACATCAGATTTTGTAAGAACTTCATTTTCAATATTCATTATAAAAATGAATAAAATCGATATAAATATCGTTCACGTCAAAATGACGTTAATCTAATCAACATGGCTTTATATATTTAAATATATTTGTGTCCATCCCAAATCGGACATCAAAATCATGTTTTGATCCTTTTCTGAATATTATTTTAAAATATTCATTATTTTAAAATATTCGTCATTTTAAAATATTCGTTCTTTCTGAACTGGAATCAGACTCAGTCAATTACCATATAATGTTATTATATGGATTTCATACAATACATGTATAAAACAACAATGATAAACGATCAACCATCATCCAAAGTGCATTCTACACTGCATAAGCATTAAATATAAATATTTAACGCTTACAACAGTCTGTCAACCAATCGATCGACATACCACTAATTATTGGAACTAGTGCATGTCATATATCATCCCAATACCCGTGCGGGGTTTCAATCAACAAACACTGAATATTATTTGTGTCGTTGGGCGATGTGTAAAATTTATCGTCCCAATCTATATCAGTTAAATCAGTGTACATAAACAAATCGTCTGATTTGTAAATGAATATTTATTTTATTCATATATACGTTAAAAAATATATTTTTTAACGATAAAATATTTATTCGGTTCATTTACACAATAAAAATGGTATTTTTATTGTTTTAACGTATTTTAGAAAATTTCGGCGGCATAACGGTGTGATACTAAAAACGGGATAAGGCCTAGCCTTATCCCCAGTCTAATAATGGCCTGCGCCATACACATACCAATCTAATCAATTCCATTACAATTCTCAAACCAAATTCAACCAAACAATCCAATCAACCAAACTAAACAAACACATAAGTCGTCCATGGTCTGTGGACGACGGGGAACAGTTCATATATGCAGTTAAAAATATATAACTGTATAAAAAAATTCAGTGAGGAGTTCTCACCTTTGGGATCCACTTCGCCATTCTCTATTTCTGAACGGTTGGGATTTGCCTAGCATTCCAATGCGATCTTTTCCCGCTGTTCACAGTAAAAATCGCATTTTTAATATGATGTTTATTTTAAAAACCACATTTTTATAATGGCACTTCATATATAAAAATCATATATTGTTACAACGCTTCTTTCTATATAAAAATTATATTTTTATATCTCTACTTCTTATATAAAGGTCGAATTTTTATTTCGCTTTCATATATAAAAAATCGTATCTTTTTATTTATAAAAAATCAAATCTTTCCTTGTTTAAAAATCTAAATTTTTTTATAATAAAAATATATTCTTTTCGATTATAAAAATCTAATCTTTTCAAATCTCTAAAATCTAATCTTTTCAAATCTCTAAAATCTAATAAAAATCATAGCTTTTTAAATAAAAATCAAATTTTTATGTTGCCATTTATTATATAATAAAAAACCATATTTCATAACTTAGAAATCATATTTTTCTAATCAAAGAAACTTAAATTTTTTTCTATATCAAAAAAAATTGTATTCTTTCATCTACTAAAATTCATACTCTTATAAATTAAAATCAGATTTTTATAACACTAAAAATCGAATCTTTATAAATTAAAAATCACAACTTTTTATACTTAAAATTTTTAACTTCATGTAAATCAGATTTATTAATTAAAGAATAATAATTTTCACTGTATTTGGCTAATGGGGTTCGTTGGTCGGTGGCTGACCATGGGGGAGCGTCGGAGGCAGTGGAACGGGGACTTGTGCTCGCGCCAAGGGGTCGTGGTGCGGCGCGTTGGCTAGAAGTGGGGGGTTTGGTGGCCTTTGCTCACGAGGGGGGGTTCGGGTGGTCTCGTGTCCCGTCGATGAGGGCTTTGCACGGAGAATGGTAGCGATGGGGAAAGGGTGAACGGAGGCGAGGTGGGAGGCCTTGCCAGAGGCGGCGACGGCGATGGATTCGTGGGCGACGGGGCTTGAAAATTGGGGGCGGGGGTTTTATCTTTTGACCGTGGAAATTTAATTTCTAGGGTTTGACTAAATAGAGGGACTAATATATATATATATAATATAATATAAACAATATTTAATTCATGAAATTCTTGTTTAACACATAGAACTCAGAATACAACCCAACGACTGTCGCCCCTAACCAAATACCCTCATTCCGAACACAATGGAATGTGTCCCACCAGCCAATTCGACGGTTACGATCAGTTTCCACTAAGTTTAAAATATAAATCATTATATTTTAAATTCAAACGTACATTTTAATTTCCCGGGGCCACATACTAACTCTAAAAATTCCAGAAAAATTATTTCTAGCTTTGTATTGACAATACGGTCCTAACAAAACTAATTTCGTCAAATTTGAAGACCGTTTGAAAAATGGTCATTTTCTGGTCGATCCAAATTGACTGAAACTGTCAAAACACGTTTTACTTCGCCACGCTCACATATTAATTCAGAAAATTATGGAAATTGGAATCTAGCTATAATTTGACATCCCCGATCCAACAAAAGTGGTTTCGTCGAAAACGAAGATCGTTTGCAAAATGGCTATTTTTAAGGTCTTTTTATATATTTAAAATATATATAAATTCCACAGCGACTTTTTTGAATTTTCAACTGGACGTAACTCTCAACTTTTAAAACGAACGCTCAGTTTCTTACATCCGTTAGAAAGATATAGTTAAACAGATTCAGATATTTCCTGTTTCGCTGAAATCCGATTTATTTTGAATCATGTACATTCATTTGAAATTAGAAATCGAATTTTCAAACTGCCGCGCCATTTCAGGCTCGTTATATAATTAAAATAAATTTATTCGTTTTAACTTCGTCGAAAATAAATTTTTAGTCGTTATTATTTAAAATAATTCATTTTAAATATTCAAAATCCATTAAAATTGCCAAAATAAAAATTTTAAATTGGCTCAGATTTTCCGGGTTGTTACAATACTGTACGTCTGAACTCCTCCAGCTAATTAAAGTATAAATTGTTGCAGATTCTAAAGAGGCTTGAAATGTTATTTAGTTTGTTGTGAGCCAAGCATAGAGGAGGAAGTGGTTGCCTCAAATCACGCTTTTCAATTTTATATGTAAAATAACAATGGCTAAGACCCTTGTGATAGTAAGCATCTAATTTAAATGGTTATGAACTTTCTGTCACTTTTGATGTCTTGAAGTTGGCCAAGTCATTCAAATCGCAATGCTTTGTTGCACATACAGCTACTAAAACTTTGAAACTAGATTCTCGAATTAACATTTTTCACATTTAACTATTATATTTATAGTCGTATTGATACCTTGGTTTCTAAGGATATATTTTTTATTTTTTCTTGCAGAAACTTCTCCCAACATACGTACATGATTATGACGTTCATATTATAGAAATAATCAAATAAGACACTAATTATTTATCATTCATGATTTTCGTATATATGCAGTAAACACTTTATAGGTTATCATTTATTAAGTTCATTCATTATTTTTCAGGTTATTGTTGAAGGTATGGCCTTAGCATCATATATTGGCTCCTTTTGTTGGTTTTCTATTGCTATAAATTCATTTTTAAATTTTGGTGAGCAGATTAATTCGTTCGACTAAAAATAAAACATGTTATTGAAATACTCTTTTTTGTATTTTCATAGAAAAAATATACTAAAGAGACCAACATCAAAACCAAGTGACAAAGATATAATTTCCTTGATGACAATATAAGGCAATATAAAAAAATTTTCCTACCAAAATTGACACTCCTATTGTGATGGATTAGAGTTGATGGTATCCCTGCTATGCTCTTTTACTATATTTAAGTACATGTGTAGTTTAGAAAAATAGCCAATTAACAGATCCTACTATTTCAAAGTTGTTATGCATATATAGTTTTATATACGTAAATCAAGTGAAAATATCATGAAAAAAAGCTCATGTGGTTTTACATTTTATTGTAAAATTGAAGCAGATTGATCATTATCTCTGCACTTCATACCTTGTAAGTTAAACCTACAGTTAATCATCTTCATTTTACATTGATTTTTTTTTCTTTTGCATACTTGTACCGTTTCTTCAATTAATTTTCTATACCAATAACAATTCCATATTACGGGCATTTAGATAAAAGTTCTCAAAAGCATACATATGGTTTATCTAATGAGTTAAGATGAATTGACTCTATATGATTTATCTATTATTTACTCAGAAATCTCTCTATAAATTTATGTTTCATGTACTAGTTGTTTATGTGTCTATTCTGTTATACTCTACTTAGCGTCAAAATTATTGCCTAATATTTGAATTGACATCATGTGCTGGTTGTTTATGTGTCTACTCTATTGTATAGAGTATATATGTGATCATGGTTTTATTAAAGTAAAATGAAGCCCAATACCCTTACATGACCAATATCACAAAGAAAAATAATTTAAAAACTAATGAGTCTGTCAATTTTATAACTTCCATAAATCGCATATTTTTGGATTGTTGTGACTGTTGTTAGCATGTTACTCTACTCTAATGTGCTAAGTGCCCAAGATTTGACATGGAGCAAGTGACACAAAATTAATCATTAATTGTTTTGAATATGTGTGTCATTTGTAATTAATAGTGACTATTGAATATGAAACATAAATATGAATGATCGTGATTAATGGAAGGGCATAACTTGTTTTATTTTCTCAATCCTTAAATAGTGATTCTTGAGTTGTGTCATTAATCAACTTAGAGAAATTAATTATGGATTTTATTGGCTGCTACTAAACAACCCTTGAATCAAAAGATGCACATAATCTGTTATGTTTCAGCATTCCCTGCGTACTATACGCTCGTACGCGCTTCACCGTGTCCATCCGGGGTCAGCGGTCGAATTTTCATATGTCGACGTCCCGATTGAACATCATGTATATACCACGATCTTTCTTAATTTCTTGCGATGTGGGATAATTCGTCCGTACAATCCACACACCCACTCCATTCCAATGCGAGCCACACCTAACATAATTAACGTGAATATCAAATAGTCAAAATCCAAATACATTAATTAAGCAAACGCATAGGATGAGAATATACGTACGGGTTCAAAGTTTCTTTCCCTCTAAGCCTTGCCAAGGCTGGGTATGGAATCTGCAATTTGATATATATGCTTAATGCTACTGAGAGTTTAAATCTCATCCACTTGGTCAAGTTTGATAGTTATTTACACAATTTTGTACTTTTTTGACAGATTTTGGTTTATTTTCCAAAAGATAAGTCGGTTAGTAAACTTATAGATCCTGCAAGCAAAACTACTTTATTTTTGTCCATTGTAATACTTATCCTTTTATGGATGAAAGGCTATACATGTAACTTGTTTAAGACTATGATGCTAAATTTTTCATTACTCGCTCCAAATTGAACACTTCTTTCATGTTTAACAATTCCAAATTACATCTATTCTAGCTTATAGCTAATTTTGGAAAAAATAATTTTGAGATTAAAAGTTGTCAATGAGAATGTGCAGCTTTAGGTAAACGGTGACATTCCAGTGCATGAATTGACATGAAGTGGTGGATTGGTGAATATGCTGTTTGAGATGGGGTTAAGGCAGAGGCAATGAATGGTTGTTGTGTTGATTTGGTGGTGTTTCGATGCTAATGGCTGGGGATAGTGACGCAGTTGGATGTTTATTTGTATGACAGGGTGCTGCTGTAGTGAGGGGGCTACGGTGAGGGTGTTGGAGATGGATTGGTTGGTCGTATATAGTAGGGAGAAGTCAGATGGTGCAGCAAGGGTGATAAGCCGAGGAAGTGATTGTGAGCAGTTGTGAAGTGGGAATTGGTTGGAGAGGGTTGTGCATGTTCATTTTGTGGGGTTGGTGAAGGCACATGTCAAAGAGATTGCTGCTGCTTGAGGAGTTGAACTTGTAGTGTTTGTTGGAGCTTGGATTTCAAGCATTGGCAGTTTTATTCAATGCAATTAGTTTCTAGTCGTGGAGTTTGTATGGGTAAATTAGCCTCAACTGGCATTTTCAATGAGGGGAGATTGAAGTGTGGTGTTAGTTGGTTGAAGGTGAGCAAATTAATGTAGTAGAGACTAGTGTGTTGATTGCAGACCAATTTTTGTAGAAGACAGTCGGTAATTACATCAAGTGTTTGATATTATAAGAGACCTAATGACTGTTTCTTTTATGTAGAATAAGTGCAGCAAGTCAATACCAATCTTCACTCAACTTCAATAAGCTTTGGGCATTTCCTTTTGAACAATACATGCTAGTTGAGCTGCTAATAATATGATTGGCAAAGTAAAAGAAAAGGATTAAACTAGGACAAATGTCTGTAACTCTATTATGGGGAATAAGATTGAAGATTGCCATAGGAGCAACAAGAGGCCTTGCTTTTCTACAAGGTGCAGAGAAATACAGTGACTTCTGATAACATTAATAAGAAAAACAAGATACATTGAGAGCGGAGGCTGATAGAAGAGAAAGCCCTTTAGTAGAATATTAATTACGCTAACATCCCCCCTCAAACTCATGATGCGATAGCAATGAGCATCGAGAGTTTGTCAGTCAAAAACCGGAAGCGTGAAGATGATAAAGATTTAGTAAACAAATCTGCAAGTTGCAAGGAGGAAGAGACAAATGGCAATGTCAATGTGTCATTCTGAAGGTGGTGGCGAGTAATATGGCAATCAATCTCAATATGCTTGGTCCTTTCGTGAAAAACGGAGTTGTGAGCAATCTGAATAACACTCTTATTATCACAGTGCAAAGGAGTTGGTCGCCGCAAGAAAACACCCATATCCGCAAGCAACCATCTTAGCCAAATAATTTCACAAGTAGTAGAAGCCATAGCACGGTACTCTGCCTCTGTTGAAGATCGAGATTTAACACCCTGCTTCTTACTTTTCCAAGAGATTAGAGAATCTCCTAGAAAAATACAAAAACCAGTAGTGGATTTGCGATCAGTAGGATCACCAGCCCAATCTGCGTCAGAGTAAGAACATAACTCTAAAGATGAAGTAGAAGAAAGCAAAAGAGTCTGAAACTGAGTGCCACAGAGATATCTCAAAATGCGAATAACAGCAGCCCAATGAACTGTAGTAGGAGAAGTAACAAACTGACTGACTATGTGAACAACATATGCAATGTCAGGGCGAGTGATAGTGAGATAAACCAAACTTCCAACAATCGTTCTACAAAGATTAGGATCAGGCAATGGAGATCCATCAGAAATAGAATATCGAGCATTGAGCTCAATTGGAGTACCAACAGTCTTATTATCTGCGAGACGAGCGCGCTCAAAAATGTCAGAAATATACTTAGATTGAGAAAGAAGATAACCTTTTGGAGAAGAAGCAAATTCAATACCCAAGAAGTAACGAAGGGGACCCAAGTCTTTCATAGCAAAACATCGAGTCAACTCAGACTTTAACAAGTTAATTCCAACAACATCATCGCCTGTAATAATCATATCATCAACATAAAGAGAAAGAAAAATTCGACCTGCCGAGGTACACTTGACAAACAAAGCGGAATCATGGTTACTCGGGCAAAAACCAAGAGAAGTAATCACAGTAGAGAATTTCTCAAACTAAGCACGGGGAGCCTGTTTGAGAACATAAAGAGATTTTCTAAGTTTGCAGACTTCACCAGGTTGATGATCAATACTAGGAGGAGGAACCATATAGACTTCTTCATGAAGATCTCCATTCAAAAAGGCATTTTTAACATCCATTTGAGTAATATTCCAGTGGCGAACAGAAGCAACCGCAATAAGAGTTCGAACTGTAGTCATTTTTGCAACAGAAACAAAAGTCTCCTCATAATCCATACCATATTCTTGAGAATAACCTTTAGCAACCAAGCGAGCTTTATACCTTTCAATAGATCCATCAGCTTTAGTTTTAATCTTATAGATCCAACGAGAACCAATAACATGTTTTCCTGCAGGAAGAGGTACTAAATCCCAAGTATGTGTTTGATGAAGAGCAGTCAGCTCCTCAGCCATAGCACGTTGCCAAAGAGGATCACGAACCGCATCTTTGAAAGATGAAGGCTCAGAGAGACAATGTATAGAAGCAAGAAATGAAGAAAATGAACTGAAAAGACAAGAATATTCAAAATCAGGTCGTCTAGTAGACTGACGGTTTGGGATAGGATATCGACGTTCACTAGTATCTACTGTCGTAGAAGGTGATTGGGTGGTTGGGGAGTCAATAGAAGTATCTGGATTTGCAGTAGGAGGTAGCTCATCATCATCAGCAGTGAAAGGATCAATATGAACAAGGTCAGGCCTAGATATATTGTGAGTACGATCAGGAATTGTAAAATAAGGAATATGTTCAAGAAAAACAACATGACGAGAAACATATAGCTTATGACTGACTGGATCAAAACAACGATATCCTTTTTGTCCTGCACCATAACCAAGAAAAACACATATAGCAGACCGTGAAGTTAGCTTACTCCGTTGGACATGAGGAAGAAGAACAAAGCATGTAGAACAAAAAACACGAAGAGAAGAATAATCTGGTGGACAACCATACAATTTCTCATAGAGGGACAAGCCAGAATTATGAGAAGTAGGAATTATATTAATCAAATAAACAGAGGTAAGAGCTGCCTCCCCCCAAAATTCACTTGGAACACTAGCAGACAATAACAGTGACCTAGCAGTCTCAAGAATATGCCTATGTTTCCTTTCAGCAACCCCATTTTGTTCAGGAGTATCAGTGCAAGAAGTCTGATAAATTGTGCCATCTAGAGCAAGAAGTTCCTTAAAAGCATGAGAAGTATATTCGCCTCCTAAATCACATCTAAAACATTTAATAACAGCTGCATGCTGAGTTTTGATAAGAGATCGAAACTCATTATAGATGCCAAAAAATTCTGAGCGACATTTCATAAGATAAATCCAACAATAACGAGTGCAGTCATCAGTAAAAGAGACATAATAATGAGAGCCTCCCTTTGTAGAAACAGGAGATGGTCCTCAAACATCAGAATGAATAAGATCAAAAGGTGCAGTAGAAAATGTATTACTTTGAGGAAAAGGCAAAGCAGAAAATTTTGCAAGTTTACAACCACTACAATCAGAAATGTCATGAGTTTTCAAATCTCCTAAAACTCCTGTAGACACTAAGAATTGTAATCGAGACTTGGATACATGACCCAGACGAGAATGCCACAATTAAAACATAGAAGATGACTGACTCAAACGAAAAGACGAAACATCCACACCTGGAACAGAAGCTGCAATCTCTGAAATTTTAGGATCTTTGAGCTGATCCAATACATAAAGTCCTCCTTCTCTATGGCCCGTCCCAATCACTTTCTGAGACTTTGGATCCTGAACATAACATTCAGAAGAAGAAAAAGAAACCAAGTAGCCATTATCACAAATTTGACCAACAGAAGCAAAATTTAATGCAAGTCTAGGAATGTGATAGACATTAGATAAGGACAAAGAAGGTGTAATGAATGAACCAACACCTTGCACGGGCATAGATGTACCACTAGCACTCATGACAAGCACAGAAACTTTAGGAGCCAAAGAAGTGAAAGAGGAGAAATTAGGTGACATATGATTCGAAGCACCAGAATCAAAAATCCAGGTAGAAGAAGATATACCTGATGAACTAGACGAAAAACCTATTTGAGGCGAAGCTGATATGGCATGTGGCTGAGATGCAAGGAACTTCTGAAATTGTTCAATCATTGATGGATCTAAGGAAGAATAGACAGAATTCCAATACGCATAATTTTTACCATCTGCTTGAAGCGAATTATCTCTACTTATTGCCATTTAATCAAACACAGAACAAACAAAAGTTTTCAACTTCAAAAAAAGATCATCAACTTTTCGGTCTAAGAGGATTCAACTTTCGGATTTAAACCAAAAAAAAACTCCACAACTTTCGGATCTGGAGACTTTGGGTCTGAAAGGACTTCGGGTCTCCAAGGACTACGGGTCTGAAAGGGTCTGAAAGCAGTTAGGGTTGTGAGGAAAGAAACATACAAACTTTGGGTCAGTAATTTTCAGATCTGGTGCTTCAGCCAATAAGGCTTTCAAACTTCGGGTCTGGTGCTTCGATTGCTTCAGTTTATTTAGACTTTCAAACTTCGGGTCTCGTTTAGGGCGTAATTAGGGCGGATTCGTTCAAACTTTAGGACCTGAAGGTTCTCGTTTAGGGCGGAGGCGGATTAAGGTGCTCACGGTCTAGTGCTTCGGGTCTGAACGATGGACGGAGGCTGATGATTAGGGCGGAGGCGGATTTGTTTAGGGCGGAGGCGGATTGGGTCTGGCGGATCGGAATTTGAGGGTCTAGTGCTTCTGGTTGCTGAGCGACGGGTTTTGAGGGATGCTTCTGGTTGCTGAGCGACGGATTTGCTGAACGACGGGCGGATTAGGGCTGCTGAACGAGATTAGAGGCTGCTGAACGATTTGCTGAACGATTTGCTTCTGGTGAACGAGATTAGGGATGCTTCTGGTGAACGATTTGCTGAACGAGATTAGGGATGCTTCTGGTGAACGATTTGCTGAACGATGGGCGGATTATGATTTGCTGAACGATTGGATTTTGAAGTCTGAGCGAGATTAGAGGCAGTCACATAATTCATCGAAAGAGAAGAACCTGCTCTGATACCATGATAACAATAATAAGAAAAACAAGATACATTGAGAGCGGAGGCTGATAGAAGAGAAAGCCCTTTAGTAGAATATTAATTACGCTAACAATTTCAAAGCATCAAATTTCCTGCTTTATCATATCTACATAACTTGGTCAGTATATTCAGATCAGAACTTCACCTTGATCTCATTTTACTATGAATTTTCAAGGTTTTAATGTTAAGCTATCAGGTTTCAGTTTACGGAGATGGGTCCAGAGGGAGAGGACACACGTGTAACAACACGAGAAGGTTCCAGATCGTCGAATTGTTTTCAAGAAAGCGACAACGTACGCGACTCAGCCATTGTTTTTCCAACATAAATAAATTAAATAAATTAAATAAATTAAACAAAGCACCTAAGTTCTATAAATTTTAATTAATTAAGTTTTACAAAATATTGAGCTTCAAACCTCCATCAGCGTAAGATTGCCTAAACAGCCACCATGCAGTGCCAATCTTCACTACTAAATCAACACATGAAAATCGCTTGCCTAGCTTTCTTGCATACTCAACCGAGTGCGCGTACTCACCTGGATTCCAACTCACATTGGTGGTAAGTCATATCTATGACCTGTTTCAGGGAAACGAGGATATACCCGAAGTGCAAAACCAGGGTCGGCTAAGCATGCAATGCCCAATTGCTGGATTGCAAAGGCGTAAGGGGAAGGGATGGGGAAGTCGAAATCAACTCAGGGAATTCTGAGACTGTTGTAGTCAGGGGCATCGCTGAATTCTGTAGTGACGATGTTTCAAACTTTTCGATAAGCCATGAGGTAGCAGCCGGACGCTAAAGAAGAAGAGAGAGAATCAATGTGAGACTGGGGCTTGGTGTTGAAATGGGAGAGGTTATCCAGCGCCTCGTGAAGGCTATGCTTAATGCTTGAGTAGAAATGGATACTTGAGTAGAAATGGTTGACGTTGACGTCGAAAGGAACGACTTTGGGGATGGTCTGTTGCCTAGGGCTGGGGAAGAAGAGGCCTAGTCTGCCTTGCTCTTTTAGCCCAGTGGCGCGTGCTGCGTTTGCTGTAGCATCCTAGAGGTCGAAGGTTGCTGATTATGGGTTTTGTAGTGGATGATGGTTCACGTCAAGAAGCAAGGAATGGAGCAGCAATTGCTGGTTTATGTATAGTGGGAAGTGGATCTGAAATGTGCGGTTTTAGTTTGAGTTTGAGATGCAGAGATGTTTGGCTCATAGTTTTCATGACCGGACCGCGAGTCGAACCGTGATGACTCATGATCGAAGGTTTGAGGGTCGGACCGGTTGAACCGTATTTTTTTTTTGATTCATACATGTGATTTGTTAATAATTTTGATTAAAAAAGTTTGTTCCCATTTAGTTTAATTATCTAAATATATATGATTCATGCTCATGAAAGGATTTTAATCAAAGTTAGCTTTGGATCTAATGAAAGCTTGGTGTGACAATTCGTCATTTGGAACTAATGAAATGATTTAGTTTCAAAACAGTGTAAATTCTGTTAAAAATACCTGCATATGTTAAAGGGCGGTTTGTCCCACATCATAAACCAAGAGAGGTTGTGCTGTGAATACTTTCTATAATAACAAGGTACCTTCGCTAACGAAGCATTCAGGCTTTGGAAGCCATGTAGGAGTGGGTTGCGCCTGTTTTAGGCAAAGCTTGAATGCTATTTTGTACAGGAAATTTGAAATTTTAGTTTAGCTTTTGGGCGAGAGAACTGCGGTTATGGTTTTGGGGCCGTTTTTGGTGCGTTTTTGCAATTTAAGCCCCAACCTACTTCCGGGCCGGGAAGCCTGGCAGTCCACGGCTAACCTCGGTTGGGCTGCCGGCCCGGTCCAGTTATTAAAACACTGGTTTGGCTTGCATTAGCATGGTGCTCAAGAACAATTGTACGTCAGAAAATAGAAATCCATGGTAGATTTTTTTTCTATGGGAACTCAAATGTAATAGTGCAGATGTAATCATGTAAAGAGATAAAATAAAATAAATGTAAGAACGTGCAACATACATAATGTTGGACAATGTAATAGTAATTGGTGGGTTGAGTATATAGGGTGGAGAAATATTATTGTAATGTAAAATCATAATAATGAACATAACCCAAGGCTTATTGCAAAATTATGTTACAAATTAAATGTAAACAGGGATCACAAGTTTGACGAAATGTTAAACAGAAAATAAAGAACTGTTCCGGTATACTGTTTTTAAATACAGAAATATAAAAAAGAAGAGACATTTTTTATAATTCCATTGCATGTTGTTATACAGTGGATTATGCATGAAGGGAGCTTCTTTCTTCGCTGGAATTTGAATTCCATTGTGTTCGTCAATTATATATATATATATATATATATATATATATATATATATATATATATATATATATATATATGGGAAATTCTATAGGGACACAAAATTTTGACACAAATGGTGACACAATTGATTTGCACCATTGGATCACTCCATGAATTACATCTCTTCATATAAAGACAAAAAGATCCAACGGTTGAGGCTCTGTGTCTCTCTCTTTGTGTCAAATTTTGTGTTTAAATAGCCGCCCCATATATATATATATATATATATATATATATATATATATAGGGAAAGTCTATTGAGACACAGAATTTTGACACAAATGGTGACACAATTGATCTACACCATTGGATTACCCCATGAATTCCACCTCTCCATATAAAGACAAAAGGATCCAACGGTTGAGGCCTTGTGTTTCTCTATTCGTATCTAATTTTGTGTCCAAATAGTCGCTCCCATATATATATATACATACATATATATATGTATGTATGTATATATATATATATATATGTGTGTGTGTGTGAGGAGCGTTCAATGGCACCACAACTAGTGAGCACCCCATTTGCCCCCCTATATAAACCAAGCATTTATATTAGAATAAGTGAGTGAGAGGTGAGAGAATGAGTGGAGGGAGAGAGAAACTAGATATGTGGTGGAAATCAGGGGACATTTAGGGGTGCTGCACTATATGGGATGCCACTGAACGCTCGCCTATATATATATGTATATATATATGTATATATATATATATATGTATATATATATATGTATATGTATATATATATATACATGTATATATACACATATATGGCGAGCGTTCAATGACACTCCAAACAGTGCAGCACCCCTAAATGCCCCCTGATTCCACCACACATTCTGTTTCTCTCTCCCTCCACTACTTCTCTCTCCTTCCACTAGCTTAATTTATATTAAATGAGAGGATGAGAGAGTGGGGCAAATGAGGTGCTCACTGTATCGAACCCGGACTATTACTAACTTGATCATTTTTATAATATTATAATCGTTATTTAATATTGGTAAATAATGGTTAAATGATGCGTGATGGTTGTTTGGATGAATTGCTGATAAATTGGTTGAAATAATTATATTTGTTGTTTTTATATATTGCATTATCTGATGTGATAGATAATTTGTTATTTATTGTTGTTTGTTGTGGATGTGAGATTACACTGGCTCTGAAATAACTGGTATTTAAATACCGTAAATTATATTTAATTGGAATGAAAAGGAATTTAGGTTTTGGAAAAGGGAAAATCTATTTTTAAATGGAAATTGAATTTCAATTGAAATGGTACATGATAACTTGTTTTAATTACATTAAAATAAGTAGTTGATTTGTAAATGATATTTAGAGATTAAGAGGAATAATTATTATTAAATAATTTAGAAATATAAGAATGAATTTATAAAGGAGAAATTGGAGAATAGGTTCAAGAAACGATGACATCATTTCGATATTCGAAATGTGCTTAGAACTAAATACAACCATTAGGATTTGGATTTTAGATTCGACGATGTCGAATATTATTAAAATGAATTATTTTTAGGAATTGTATATTATATAATTCAGAGTTGGACAAGAGGGTTAATATTTGGTTTGAAACCAATAAATTATAATCAAATAGGAAATCGACATTTAAGTGATAACCTGAGAATAAGAAGTTTACTACAAATGGAGTTTATAAAGTAGAATATGGAAATGAATTTATAAAATACCTCATTAGACGAGTCTTTAACCTGTAATGGTATTTATTAGCTGAATAAAGATTATTAAATAAACGAGTCCAGATTTCTAAAAAGGCGTAATATTCACGTTTTAAAGTGAATAATGACTTTAAAGCAAACGTAAAATGGTTATGATGGAAATTGGAAATATTATAACGTATATTTTTGGAATAGGAAAAGATAAGGGTTTTAATAACTGGAAATGATTTTCCAAGAAGTATGAAAGGCCAAACGATTAATATTAATAAACGGGCTAGTTATTGTGTGATGTTTAGTTGTACATTGAATGGATGTTTTTTTTACTTCGATAGTTAAATAACCGACTATCAAAGTGTTTTGACCATCGTTGTCAATACGGAGAGACCGGTTGGATATACTATCCGAAAACCACTTCGTATAGGCATAAGCGCTGCGAATTAGATGATGCTGAAGATAATTGAAGACGGAGTGAAATGCAAAGGTTCGTTCTGTTCCAGAATAGTGCTTTCTGTTTGTCCAGTCACAGGACAACTTGTATGGACAAATGTCTGACAGAGTATTCCTAACAGATCACATAAGACGATCTTTCAGGATATTATGTCTGGTTGTGGAGAAATTCGCTTTTATACCCGTAAAATTTCTGGGAAATCAACTAGTGATTCGACGGGTCTAACGATGTGGCATTCAAAGTGAATGGTGACCAGATGTTCAGAAAAGTTAGACGTAGCCTTTAGCCTCACAACCCGGATATGACAAAAATTGGGCAGGCAGCATGGCTAGTTGGGTTATACCTAAGCAGGGTGTATTGTCATCGTTCTAGAGAAAATTCATATTTGATTTTCTTTTCGTTTCTGTATCTTCGGATTACGGTTGGATGGCTAACAACCGTGGGTGGCAATATATTCGCTACACTCAAGTTAAATGAGTGGGTGGTTGTAACGACCCAGAAAATCTGAACCAATTTAAAATTTTTAAATTGGCTAAAATAATGGATTTTAAATATTTAAAATCAATATTTTAAATAATGTCAATGAAAAGTGAGTTTGAATTGACAATTGAAAACGAATATAATTAATTATAATTATAAATAAGGCCTGAAATGGCGCTGCAGTTTCAAAAATTGAATTCAAACTTTGTCGGACTGTACCGGGTGCAAAACAAAACGGATTTTAGTGAAACCAAAAATATTTAAATCTGTTAGTGAATACCTTTCTAACGAATCTGAAAAATCGAATTTTCATAGCGGAAAGCAAAAGTTATGGCCGAATGAATTTTCAGAAAGGTCGCTATGGAATTTATATAGCCCGTGAAATTGGCCATTTTGCATACGACCTCGGAATTCAACGAAACCACTTTTGTTGGATCTGGGATGCGAAGTTATTGCTAGGTTTCAAATTTCATAATTTTTGAAGCTAGTATGTGAGCGTGGCAAAGGAAAACGTGTTTTGATCAATTGTAGTTAAATTTGATCGACCATAAATGGACCTTTTTGCAAACGGTCTCAGAATTCGACGAAACTAGTTTTGTTGGGACCGTATCGTCAAAACATAGCTAGATTTATTTTTCTGGAATTTTTCGAATCAGTTTGTGGCCCTGGCAAATTGAAATGTACGTTCAAATTAAATATTGAATGTTTTATATTTTAATTTGAAAGAAAACTGACTGAAACAGTCGAATGGGCCTACGAAACATATCCCATTGTGTTCGGAATAGAGGTATTTAGCTAGGGCGACACTCGTTGGGTTCGATTTGAAGTTCATATTGAAAAGTAAGTATTTTTGAAATAAAATAATATTATAAAACCCTAACCCTCATCCTTACAACAGCCGCCATCGTTCTCCATTCAACGGCTGTTCTTGCTCCAATCTTCTTCTCCAAAAAACTCACAAACCGTTCAACGATTTTAACAACTACTTGAGGGAAAATTAAAGTACTTCGTGAGAGCTTCAAATCAAGGGTGGTTTCACGAATTGTCGTTGAGTATTCAGTTGGAATTTTCGCCGTGAAGTGGCGCCGTTCGCCACCAATTCTGGCATCGTGGGAGCAACCGAAGTGGGCGTGGCGGGTATAGGCAGGTGCGGATTTCGAAGGAGAAGATCGTGGTGGTGGCCGATCAGCGACACGGTGGCCGTAGGCGACGCAAAGAGCAACCCTAGCATTGGAGCATGGGTTTGAACGTCGGCCTTTAATACTGAAGGAAGAAGGTTTAATTTTTAATTAAATAATTATCTTAATTAATTATCTCGTTAATTACCCAATTCATTAATCACCATATGTGGTCGAAATTCAGTGAAACAAGAGACAGTGGACTCGTGTGGACGTCTTCTACATTTTAGAAGAGACCGCATATTTTTCTGAGCCTTCTGCTATTTTTGGTGGAGTGGAACCCGATGTGAGATTTCTAATTTATAAACGATATGGAAAACGACGATGTATAAATTATATAGTCGATGTATGAGCTATATAAGCGTTGTACACCTCTTGTATAAGCGTTGTATAAGTTGTATATGCGATGTATAAGTTATATATGCGTTGTAAAAATTATATATGTGTTGAAATAGAAGTGAATTGCTATATATATATATATATATATATATATATATATATATATACGCCCCTCGTCCACAAACCATGGACGATATTTATTGGTTGTGATTGGTGTGAAAATTGATTGATAACGAATGGTTGTTTGGGATTGTTTGTGGTTGATATTGATTGATTGTGGTTAAAAAATAGCCATTTGTGGTTGAAAAATATTTGGTTGAAACCACATAGGATTAGTTTGTGGAAATGAAATAAATATATACATGCCGCCTGCGTGCGAACTAGATGCATGATCCCCATTGTCAAAAACCGCGAGGTTTTAAGGTAGAGCGAGGAGCCGTACTAGGGACGGTCCCGGTTTTAACTACCCTGCCGTTATGCTGCCGTAATTTTGAATAATATTCATGTGTTTGAATTATTTTCATTTGCTGAAACTATATTTATTCGTTGAATAGAAAACCTTCATGTGTTGAATCGATATTCATTCGTTGAATAGAAATTCATGTGTTGAATGGTATTCGTGTTTTAAATATAAAAATCACATTTTTATCTATATATATAAACTATAGAAAACCTTCATGTGTTGAATCGATATTCATTCGTTGAATTGAAATTCATGTGTTGAATGGTATTCATATTTTGAAAGAAATTGTTTTATAATAAAAATCCCAATTTTAACATCAATATGAAATGTATAAAATAATAGTGTTTTGAAATGAATTGTTTTACAATAAAAATCCTATTTTTATTACCTATTTAAACTATATAAAATAATAGTGTTTTGAAATGAATTGTTTTACAATAAAAATCACATTTTTATTATATACATAAATTGTTGAAATGTGAAGTGTTTAAAATAGCCACTCGTTCAAATAAATATACATGAGTTGAAATATTCATTAATTAGCTAATGATATGATTTTTGCCTATGCATGCAACATTAGAATGAATGGTGTTTTTAAACCAAATGGAATCAAATATGAAGTTGAATAGAAAATGATAAGTGATAAGAACTGTATATATGTACATGCATATTTATTGAACAGGTTATAGCAAAGGGGCTAGAGAAGAGGAATAAAATTTTGTGCCCGACAAATAGGTACACATTTACTGTTTTGTTTGGGTGATGATTTTATGAGCCTGTTGGCTAGTCGCTTGGCTTTTTCTTTTTGACATGAGACGCCCGTGTGGCTATTTGGGAATTTTCCCAGCCCCTCCCGTACAAAGGAGGTTATGGCGAAATTTTCCAAAATTTAAAGGCGTTAGTGAAATATTTGAAGTGAAAACGATATTGAAATTGTTGAATGAACTATATTTATATAAATATATAAATATAAATAAAATTAAAACGAAACGTGGCCGTGCAGTTCATGTTTTGAAACCGAGATTTCAAACAACTAGTGCGGGAAATCCGACCATTGGATTTTCCCGAAACCGCAACCGTTGGGTTCGCCTTGGAAATATCTTTCCAACGGCACCAACTTTGTAAAAATCCAACGGTTGGATTGTCTGGAATGTTTAATTCAAATCTGAAGAAAAACAGCGCCAGAAACGATTATATTTATATATATATATATATATATATATATATATATATATATAATTATATTTAATCGAATAACGACGCTGCAGTTCGTATTTTGAAATCGAAACTTCAAACGATTGTACCGGGAGATCCGACCGTCGGATTTTCCCGAAACTGGAACCATTGGATTCGTTTTGAAAAGATCTTTCTAATGATGTAAATTGTGTGAAGATCCAACGGTTAGATTTTCAGATATGTGTAAATCAAATCTGAAGAAAAACAGCGCCACGGCCGCGTTATGGCCCGAAGCGTCGTTTTGAACAAAGTGGCTATTTTAAAAATAAATAAAAATAGCGATAAATCATTATAAAATACCATAAACAATATGGAATGGAAATAAACTGAATTTGCTTGATTTATGTGGTATTTGTTGGTTGAATGTCTTTGGTGTGAAAATTACCTTAAAGAACAAAATTGGTGTTGTCGAATAATTTAACCATTGAAGTAAATTGATTTGAAATTCTAAATATACGTGAATTATTTGAAAAGGCCGAGTTAATTCTCATTTCAAATAATTGGCCGATGATTGAAAGTCGAAGATGAAGACGATGGTCGAAGACCGGAGATCTTCACCTCGTTTGGATGGTAACCGAGGTCCTGATTGGGAGGCATCCCGAAATATGGATAATGAGTGGTGATCGTCTACGTGGTGATCGAAGGGTTTGCGAGGTATTTAGTGCCTCCGGTTTCGTTCAGACCCAGAACGGACTTGTAAATGGACTGTGTGTCTGACATTGGATTTTATTCTGTGTTGATTGGTCTCTATTAAATATACATCTGTTTGGCGGCGGAGAATTTATTCTTTTGCTTAACGCCCTTCTCTGAAACGCACGAGCTCAGAGGTTGTATATCGATAGACATCAGTTGCATGGCATGAATTGCTAGTGTGACATGCCTAAGTGGCAAATGATCAGGGCTTCTGTTGAAAAGCAAAGTCTTGTGGTGATGATCAAAGCACCCCTGTTTGGCGTAGCTTTGTGTATAATGTGAATTCGCGAGCCTCACACCCCGGTATGAACCAGAAACGGGAGAAGGACCTCAGGGAGGGCATGCGTTTCTTTCTAGCTAGGGTGGTGTCAGTGACCTACCAGCCCTGACATTTATATACTTTTCACCTGTGTGGTTGTTGTTGTTGCGAGGCGCCTCGGTTTGATCGGACGATCCGGGTCCGATGGAGTCATTCTTTGGCTCGTTTACGCCCCTAAGGGCGGGAAAACGTATTGTTCAGGTATAATAATCCACATCGGTGGACCGGCCCTGTCGCTCCAAGGCTTGCCTGCGCGCTTGTATGAGACATGGGCTAGATTGTCTCGAATTCGGTAAGGACTATCTTTTGCCTTGGTTCATGACGGAAATCCAATTTCCAAATACGTGACTATGCGGCTTTGATTGTATATACTTATGGCGACATGATATATGGTACCCATGCCGTCTATGATTGATAGTTATGATTCGAAGTTGTTTTGAAACATGTAAACACTAGTAAGAATATCAATTGCTTTTGTTTTATTCGTATCAATCATATTTTGGCCATTATAAAGTAAAACTCTATCCTCCGGTTTGCGTTGCATTGTGTGATGGGAACTGAGTCTTATAATGGCTTCATTTTTATAAAATGCATTGCGTTGTTTAAAAGAAAGATTTGTTTTAAAGCACTGGCAATCCGATGGAGTAAACCCATTCCACGAAAGTGGCGTGGTCCTGTGATTAGCCATATTATATATGTGTTGAATAGATTTCTCATACCAGTCCCATGACTGACTTGTAGTTTCACTTTCAAACTCGGGTGCCCCCTTTTTCTACACGGGCAGCCTTGTACTCAGGTTTAGCAGGCTTTATCTGGATAGCTGGAGCTGAAGATGGATTCTATCATTTATCTCTTTTTATGCTGTTCAGCTCCTATTGTACATATTTTGTTTGTTTTCCGCTGTAGACATTTATGTATAGCTGAACTGTAATTGTGCTAAGTAAGATCCTGTATACTGTATAACTCTGATGATTACTTTTATCCAGTATATTCTATTGTTCATTATCTGGTGTATTTATTTATTTATTTCTGTTCTGCTATTATCTGTTTCTGTGTTATATTCCAAAGATTACCCTTGTCTCCGTCAGAACGGGATTTGGGGTCGTCAAAGTGGTCATGTGTGGTCGGGTTGCAAGACATTCTTGTTGAACCCCAGTGTATACCTTCTAGAGTACAATGATCGGAAGGTGATCTCATACCTTGTCTATTGGAATCCAATCTCCAATAAGCGCCCTGCGGTTTTTGATTTTATATTATATATGTGGAGCGTGAGATGCAAGCATTCTGGTATTTGGATATTTATTCGATTAGACATTATTATAATATCACTGGATTTTGATAGCAAAATATTTTGGGTTATAGTAAGGTAAAAACCATCCACGTTTATGTGTGGGCTGGTCTTACTATTATCCTTTTGTTTCAAAAGGATTTTTAAAAATTAATCAATATGGTTGAAGTTTACTCACACCAGTCCCATGACTGACCCAGAGTTTATTTTGTTTGTTTTCCCTAAACTCTTGGGTGCCCAAATTTGTACGGACAGTCAAGTGTTTTATGATTTTATAGATTCACTGGAGGGGCTCGAAGCAGGAGGCTTCACCGTTAGTTATTTAGAGATTATTTCCGTTGTAATGTATATGAGTTATACTCCGATATGGTACGTTATTCAAATTCAGATTATGTATTTCAAAGTTATGTTATATATTGTATTTTATTCGTTCCGCTGTGAGATTCGTGTTGACTCTGATTCTGTCCAGTTGTGTTCTTATTCTTCTATTCTATTAGTTCTATCTTTCCTATCTCATCCTCTAATTTCTTCCTATTAATAGTCAGGGTTCGATACTTGGTTTTTGACAAGTGCAGAATTTTGTGTTTTTGTCGAAAATTCGAGCATCGTATTTTTCTGGCCATTACAATTAGTAATTTTCAAATATAAATGTTAATCAAATTGGAGGATGACACTAAGTAATAATGGTATTGATTATCTAAAAAAATATTTATTTGATAAACGAAATTAGATTTCTATAAGAAATAATATTCACATTTCAAAGTGAATAAAGTTTTAAAAAGTAAATGTTTGCAGATTAAGTAGTTAAAATGGAGATTGGAAATGTTTTCCAATGTAAATAACGTATATTTTCTAATATACCAGAAATAAGAATCGTGAAAGGATGAGAATGTTTTTTTTGAACATTAACAGCATATATACCTGGAATATGGGAGAATAAAGGTTTATAATAGCTGGAAATGTTTTCCAAGAAATGTAAAGGGCTAAACGGGGTTTGGAAAATATTTGGGAAGATATGAAAAAGTGGAAAAGTAATATTAAATAAAAAGTATTACGTCTGGTGGCGGAGGAATTCGTTCCTCTTAGCTTTTTATACCCGTGACATTTTTGGAAATCGATTAGTAAATTGACGGGGTTGACGATGTGGCATTAAAAGTGAATTATGGCCAGATATTCTGAAAGATAGACGTAGCCTCTAGCCTCACAACCGGGAAATGACAGAAATCCGGCGGGCAGCATGGCTAGTTGGGTCATACCCAAGCAGGGTGTATTGTCACCGACCTAGAGAAAATTCATATTTGTTCTTCTTTTCGATTCTGTATCTTCGAATTACAGTTGGATGGCCAACAACCGTGGATGACAATATATTCGCTACACTCAAGCTAAATGAGTGGGCGGTCATATGTGGCCGGGTTGCAAGATGTTCTTATTGAACCCCAGTGTATACCCTCTAAAGTACATTGATCGGAAGGTGATCTCATACCTTGTCTGTTGGAATCCAATCTCCAATAAGCACCCTGCGGTTTTTGATTTTATAATATACGTGGAGCGTGAGATGCAAGCGTTCTACTATTTGGTTATTTACTTGATTAGACATTATTATAATATCAATGGATTTTGGTATCAAAATATTTTGGGTTATAGTAAGGTAACAACCGTCCATGTTTATGTGTGGGCTGGTCTTACTATTTTCATTTTCTTTCAAAAGGATTTTCCAAAGTTAAACAATATAGTTGGAGTTTACTCACACCAGTCCCGTGACTGACCTAGAGTTTATTAGTTGTGTTTTCCCTAAACTCTTGGGTGCCCAAATTTGTTCGGGCAGTCAAGTGTTTTAGGATTTTACAGATTCACTTGGAGGAGCTCGAAGCAGGAGACTTCACTGTTAGTTATTTAGAGATTATTCCGCTGTGATGTATATGAGTTATACTCTGATATGGTATGTATATACAAATTCAGATTTGTATTTCAAGATTTTGTTATATAATATATTTTATTCGTTCCGCTGTGAGATTCGTGTTTGCTCTGATTCTATTCAGTTGTGTTCTTCTTACTCTTCTATTCTATTAGTTCTATCTCTCATATCTCATCATCTAATTTATTTCTATTAATAGTCGGGGTTCGATACTTGGTTTTTGATAAGTAATGCAGGATTTTGTGTTATTGTCGAAAATTCGAGTGTCGAATTTTTCTGGCCATTACACACACACACACACACACACACACACACATATATATATATATATATATGAGGCACGCTCCATGGCACCCCAAATTCCTAGCACCGCATTTGCACCCGATTTATAGCCACAAGTTTATAATTAATTAAGTTAGTGGGAAGAGAGAGAGTCAGTGGGAGGAAAGAGAAAAAGGAACGTGTGATGGAAATCAGGGGGGCTAAAGGGGTGTTGAACTATTTGGGGTGCTTTAGATCCTATCCTATATATATATATATATATATATGCAAGCGTTCAATGACATCCCAAAAAGTGAGCACCCCATTTGCCCCCTGATTTCCACCTCTCATTTATATTATAATAAGTGAGTGGGAGGTGAGAGAGTTAGTCGAATGAGAGAGGGAGAAATAAGGAGGCAAATGGGGTGCTGCACTGTTTGAGTTGCCATTGAATCTGCCTCATATATATATATATATATATATATATATATATATATATATATATATATATATATATATATAATCATGATTCCCCCTAGTCATCTTTTATTTGCTGCAATGGTAGCTTTTGCAGTTGCCTCGACAAAATTGGCTTTTATATAGTGGTAGATTATGGAGCTTTTAGGATGTTACAGTAGTCTATAGCCAGTTTCTAGCTCCTTTTACATTCATTATGTCCACTTTTTGGTTATGGTGTGGGTACAGGTTTATGTTTCTCTAATGTATATGACATTTGCTCAAACCTAGCTGGCTGCTTAGTAATTTTTTATTTCTTTGTGTATGACGTTTCATGCAAGTCTATTAGAAAATATAAAACTATAACAGTTTTAAATAGAACCATGACATGCATTTACCTTGTATTTCTTGCATTTTTTTGTTATAAGACTACAGTTTGTATTTGTGAATTGCAGGTTCTAGAAGTTGGACGAGCTTACAAGCTGAAGACTAAGTGAATTTGCATGTAATATTGTTTTGAAACGATGTCTAAACAATATATATGTTGACTTATTTCTATATTTACTAATATACTATTAGCTATGACTTTGTAATTGAAATCAAATACGCTTTTGGTATTAATTTTTTTACTATTAATGTTTTTAACTTGAAAATTTACTGCTTATTTGCTGAACTGTGCACAAATTAAATAAAAAATCTATGTGAAGATCATAGCTGAAATATGTGTCATATAGCAAAAATATTAATAGCGGAAATTACATTTATGGAAACAAAAGGGGAAATCCTATGTAAAAATTTAAATAATGTGGAAAACTTTTTCATAAGGTTGAATGTGTGCTACAAAAATACTGATAACGCTATATATACTATAGATATTTATAGTGAAAAACTCCACCTATAGAAACAAAACATGAAATGCTATATAAAATTTGTACAATGTAGAAAACTTTTCAATCGATGTATATGAGCTATGAAAACAGTGATAACGTTATAAAAAAATAAGTGAATGTTTAACATGGCAAGGTCTAAATGCTATATATAAATGGGGAAGTTAATAATAGCTGTAAAAGGTTTTAAACCAAAATGGAAAACATTTTCATATCGACGAATATGTGTTATGAAAATATTGATAACGCTATAAAACACTAAGCTGAGAATTTAGTAAGCAAATAAAATGGCAAGGTCTGAACGCTATGTAAAACTTTTCATGTCAGTGAACGTACGTTATAAAAGGTATGATACAATAGCGTTTAGACTAGAGCTATGAGATATAACAGGGCTATTATAACATGTTGATATATAGCGTCCTCACAAATGCTGTGGTAATCTATTATAGCGTTTTTCACGTGCTATTAAAAGGTAAATCTGTTGTAGTGAAACTGTCTCATGGAAAGCCATAATATCATAGTGCATAAGTAAAACCATAAGAACCATAAAAAAACTATCCCTCTCAAATATCAATACAACTATCAAAGAAATAAAAAGTGAACCAATACATGAATCTGGAAAGAGTCTGAATCCAAGTTGAACCGAATAATAAAAGGTCACTGTTGGGATCCTCCACCATGCGAACCTTGGGGGAAAGAAGAGAGAAGGAGAAAACAAACTAATTCAGACATACGTTTGGTGAGTTCTCGTAATTTATAGCACGAGCATAAGGAAGCATTTAGACAGATGAATAGTTCTAATAGCAATAGACGTAAAAGCATAAATTAAATAGCAGGAAAGATAAACACAAATAAAGGTAGACTTATCATTTATATACGAGATTGTTGCACCAACTACCAAGATATCACAATTAGGTTTTACGTAATTTATACCTGTCGATAGGGTTCGATACACATAATGTGATAACCTATTCCAGCTATGGAATTCAGGGTTATCAATCCCGAACCAATCGACTAAAAGATCATAGCCGTTAATCATAGGCGTTACAACGGCTTGTCTTCCTAAATCGGCACGGTGCACGCTCATCGACCCGCCGGAACGCACCCATATCCACCTCGTTTGAACCACTTACTATGAAACACAGTAAAGCGTGCCCTCTCCTCTACCTAGTGTGAAACCTCTATGATAAAAGTGATACTGAATGATACAGGTTCCGAACCAAATATGCAATTGACACAAGTCACCCCTAGACTTGGTCTCCATTCATTATTTTATTAGGCCTCTTATCTTCCACAATCAGCCCCACACTACCGGAACGGACCTAAATTAGGATTTCATTATGTTATTAGGCCTTTTATCTTCCCTAACAATCCCCACGCTGCTAGAACAGATCTAATCTACATGCTACTTATCTTCCCCAGTCAGCCTGACGCTGCCGGAACTGACTCCCTCTATCTTAGCTTATTAATTTTATTGCCAATTTTAACTTAACGCAATTTGAGTTTATTAATAAGCCCAATATAACCTCATGTTATATCTCTAGGTTGTATTAACATTCCTAATTGATGTTTTCTTTTTACACAGCCCATTCCCATGTTACTTAACATGTAGTTAAGTTCAATCTATTGTAGTTAATAGTTTGCCTGTTCTTCAATTACATATTAAGGGTTATCCCTAATTTACAATCTGGTACTGATTGAAATATTTAATCAGTTCCAACATGCCTAAAAATCTCTTTTTATTCAATTCTAACGTTATTCCAATTTAACGCAAAAATAACGATAAAGGCCTAGGCTCTCTTTAGGTCTAGGCTCAGTGCTAATAGAAAAAGGGAAATGGTCTAGGCTGCTCGCAAGGCCTAACTCAAAAATAAGAAACAAGTAAAATAGGGCATAAGCATAACTGTAAATAAACTACAACAAAGAAGGGGATAGAAGAAGGAGAATTACTTATAAACAATAAACAACTGGAAAGAAATAGGCATAAACAATAAATAAATTACAGTAGCATACAAAAAAAACTAAACATATAAATATTATGAATAACTGTAAATGTAAAACTTGCAAATTAAAACTATCTAACTATCTAAACTTTCATACATAAATAACTAATCTAAAAATTACATAAAATCTCACAAATCTGATGATCAAATCTTCCGCGTGGCCTTCTACTTTGATCTAGCAGAACCTTCGCCTCAAGGAGTATTTATACAAATAAATATTTAAACCTTAAGTACTTCTTTATCCCCATAAAAATATAATTAGTTAGCCCTTCCTAATTGTAACGACCCGCATTCTACGCATCATAGGATCGTAGAATATTTATTTCTGTCACATACGAAGTCGTATGGTCATGTAACTTTGGGGGACGACTATTGGGGTCATTTCCCATGTTCATGATTTTTCCCAATTTTTAAATGACCATTTTACCCCTAGTTATCACTGTTTTGGCCATAACTTTTGACTGGAAAGGAATTTTGACCTGAAACCACTTCCATTGGCTCCGGATGATGGTTTCTCTTTCCGTAGAGTGGTCACATTAGCCAAACGGACTCACCGTTTGGGAGATATGGCTGAAACAAGTTTCAGATGATGAAAAACAGCTTAATTGGGCTTAAACGGGTGATTAGCAGCTAGGCCCAAGGGGAATTTCGGGTTTAGGGGTACATAGGTGCTGATTAGGGTTAGAAAACATTTCTTTAGACATTTTCCAGCCGCCACTTTCATTCCTCTTAACCTAGCCATGGCCTCCACTCTCTAAATCTCTCTAAAACACCCAAAATCACTTCCTAATCAAGAATTAAGGCTTAGAGGCATCAAATCAAGGAGGGTTAGCACAAGGACCGAGGTAGAGCTGCTGTTATATATTGGAATTCGTGCAAATCAGAGGTTCACTTCAGATTTGGAAGTTTTATTGTGGCAAAGGTGAGTGATTTGCATAGTTTTTGCACTAATTACGGTAATTAAGGGTAATTAGTGAATATTAGCGAATTTATACACTAATAAATTCTGGAAAAATGTTTAGAAATTCGAAAATAATATTTTATGCCTCTGTTAGAAATTTGGTTCGATCTGATTAAGTTTTGTTAACCCTATGATCAGTTTTACTTAAACATGCTTAAGGGAAAATAAGGAGCTTTGGCCACTTTTGATCCATTTTGATTCATTTGAGTGATTGTTTGCTGTTGTGGTTGCTATTACATGTTGCTATGACTCTATGGTGTGTTTTGTGATTGCTTAGAAGTGTTAGTTTGGTCAAAAACGCCGTCGAATGGCGAGAAACTGTCGCTGGAACAAAGTGCAGGAATTTATCCGGATCGGATCGCCCCCATGCCCACGAACCGACCCGCCTTCTCGAACCGCGCCACATGCCAGAGCTCGGAGCCACGAAGGGAAGACCACGATCCAACTTGGAGAGGAAGCGCCACGAGCTGATGAGGCGCCACGATCCAGATGGGTAGTTCGACCCGAACCAGTGGATTGCCACGAACTGATAAGCCCGAACCGACCCGACAAGGCGCCACGAGCTGACGAGGTGCGATCCATATGGTGCGACACGATCCGACGCTGGCGAACCGAACCAGGAAGGCTTCCACGATCCGACCCGAGCGTGAAGGATGATCCGAACCGATCCGAGGTTGATGGCTACAAGCTGGTGACTGCGAACCGAACCAGGAAGTTACGAACAGAATGAAGACCGATCCGGAGGGTGATGACAGAAACCCGAGATGCAAAGGAAGCCCAAATGAGAAGTTAGAGCTCAAGGTTCAGATGGGAATCAACGAGTTCGCTTCATGGTTGGGTTTTGCTGCGGGACGTGTGCCAAGGGGTTATCGACGTCTATAGCTTTGGACCACTATGGTAGGAGGTACGAAGGCGGATTCAGGGCCATTATGGCATCGGTAGAACCAAGAGCTACAACCAATGAAGTGGGTCATTGAAATGTTTGGTCATGACTCCAAGTGTTTGGCTTGGTCACAGCAGGGTTTCTACAAGTCGGGATTCGTCGTTACCTCAGTTTGTCTAGTGTTCCAAAGTGGTAGATGTCGTATGCTTTACGCACTGAGTGAGAGATGTGAGGATGGTTGCTATGGATGGTTTGTTTGCTATCATTATGACATACACACCCCACCCCCGTATTCTTACACTATTTATTATGGCACCTTAGAGCATTGTACGGTATGTGGTACTAACTCTTTGGTTGCAGGTCCAGGTTCAGGTATGGTTTAGTATACCTGTTATTGTTCTGTTTAGATGCTTATCGCTCATACCAGGCTTTATGTCTGACCCAGAGTTTTATGTCTCCTCTTATTACTCTGGGTGCTCACACGAGCAGACTAGAGACAGGTTAGCTGGTGATGCACGGGTAGATGATCCGGAGACGAGCAGGAGGCTTCCACGTAAGATATATACATAATATTCTCCCTGTATTGTTGAAGATCACTGCTTGGGCATTGGTGGTGTATCTTCTACTTTAGCTTTCTTTTGTTTGGAGACAGTAAATTTGGAAAGTTGTAATAAGATGTATTTGAATTTCCGCTGCTCTGATGTTGATGTTGATGTTGATTTTAGTTATCAGCTTATGCACTGTCTCACCTGTTTTATATCAAGTATGTTATTATTATATTTTATTCCATGCGCTGTGAGACATTCTACAGGTCCCTTGATTAGTACATTTCCTTCCTTCCTTTCTTTGGCGACCGTCCCGTGCTAGTCGGGCATGTGTACAGCGTACTTTCGGAGGAAATACAGGCTGGTGCGGGGCAGGCCGTCACACTTGGTATCAGAGCTCCAGGTTGCGTAGTTAACCTAGGGAAGTTATCAGGGAGAGATAATATACGTATACGAGAGAGCGTATTTGTAATTACTTTGGTTTTTAAAAGCTATATATATATATAATATTAGTAGTATAAGGATGAAGTCGTACTGCACTAGCACCACTATGGAGTTGTTAATCGTTTCCTTTTTCAGATTGACGATGAGCCGATATACTAGAGGTGCTGGTAGGGGAGCCAATAATGGGAATGCTGCTGACATGAGGACGATGTTTACTGACCTCATGAGAGAGATGCTTAGAGATGTACAGAGGGCAGCTCCCAATGGTGGAAATGGTGGTGGTCCAATAGTGCAGGCGCCGAGGGTCGACTTCGCCAAGCTAAACAAGGATTATACTAGCCTTGGTGGGAAGCCGTTTCACGGAACGGAGTCGGCCACGGATGTTCAAGATTGGTTGGATAGTTGCGAACGTATCTTCGAGGATTTGGGTATCGAGGATGCAATGAAGAGAAAGCTAGCGTCCCGTCAGCTGCAAGGGCGGGCAATGAATTGGTGGAATGCTATAAAAGCAGCTACTCCCGAAGATCAGATTACTTGGGAGCAGTTTAAAGCTCGCTTTAGCGAGAAGTTCATTCCAGCTGCTCAGAAGTCAGTGCTGTTTAAGAAATTCTTGGAGCTCAAGCAGAATGGCAGAGCTGTCTCCGAGTATATTGCCGAATTTGACACTTTGTCAAAATATGGGTTATCTCTTATTGATACCGCCGAGAAAAAGAATGAGAAATTCATAACTGGTTTGGATCAGTACTTGGGGGAAAAACTTATTAACCACATCGATGAGACGTTTGAATCGATTGTGGGAAAAGCGTTAAGATCAGAAAGTCTCTACCCTAGGTCGAAGACTGAGGTTGCATCCGCAGATGAGCCAAAGCCACAAGCAAGTGGTGGAGGCAAGGGTGGTTCCCAGAATAAGAGAAAGCAGAACCAAGCTAAGGATGGCCAGAAGAAAAAGAATAAGCAAGATGTGGAGTGCTTCAGCTGTGGTAAGAAGGGCCATTATGCTAGTAATTGTCGGGCCAAGCCAGCGGATAGGAAGTGCTTCAACTGTGGCCAAATGGGACATCACAAGGACAAGTGTCCACAGCCTCGTAAGGAAAAGCAAATGGTGAAAGCATATGCCCTTAATGCTATTCCTTCTTCGTCGAATGCCCCAACTGCGGCGGAGAAGGGAAAGAATGTCGTCATTCAAGGTATGCTTTCTGTTTATGATGTTCCTGTTAGAGTTTTGTTTGATACCGGAGCTTCCAGTTCTTTCATATCTAGTGACCTGGTAGATAGGTTGGGATTGGAGCCCGAGATTGTCGATAGACCTTTAGTAGTGACGAACCCGATTGGTGGTTCGACTAGCCTTAGCATGATTTGTCGCAATGTGGTCCTATCGAGTCATGGATGCATGTTTGTTTGTGATTGCTTTGTTTTGGGCTTTACTGGGTTTGGCATTATTTTGGGAGTAGATTGGCTCCAAAGATACGGGGTGGTGGTAGACTGTGAGGGCTTATTGGTGACAGCTAGAGCGGATGATGGGCGGAGTATAGTGTTTGGTGGTCTACCTAGTAAGGGGGTATTGGCTAGTTTTCTAAACTCCCTCGACATTCCGCATAGTGAGTTGTCAGGTTTGCCCGTGGTTGGCCAGTATCCGGATGTTTTCGAAGAAGTGACCGGACTTCCACCACACCGAGAGATTGAGTTCCGTATTGATTTGGTAAAAGATGCCAGGCCTATAGTGATGCCACTTCGTCGTATGGCACCAAGAGAGCAGCGAGAGCTCGAGGTGCAAGTCAGCGATCTTTTGAAGAAGGGATTTATCAGAAGGAGTGTTTCTGAATGGGGAGCACCAGTTGTGTTTGCTACCAAGGCGGATGGTTCCCTTCGTTTGTGTGTAGACTACCGCGAGTTGAATAAAGTGACGAGGAAGAACAAGTATCCTCTACCGCGGATAGATGATTTGTTTGATCAGTTAAGTGACGCGAGAGTATTTTCTCAGTTGGATCTCGCGACAGGTTTTCATCAGCTTAGAGTGGAAGCTGAGAGTATAGCTAAAACGACATTTCGGACGCCGTCTGGGTTTTATGAGTGGTTGGTCATGCCATTCGGGCTGACCAATGCCCCAGCATATTTTGTGGATCTTATGAATAGGGTATTCAGAGATCAGTTGAATAAGTTTGTCCTTGTGTTCGTTGATGATATTTTGGTCTACTCGAGGACAGAGGAAGAACACAAGGGACATTTAAGAATAGTGATGGAGGTGTTGAGAAAACACCAATTGAAAGCAAAGTTTTCTAAGTGTCACTTCTGGAAGAGGGAAGTGAGGTTCTTGGGCCATGTTGTATCAGAAAATGGGATTGCCGTGGACCCGGCGAAGGTGGCTACGGTACAGGATTGGCCTACGCCCAAGAATGCAACAGATGTAAGAAGTTTCTTGGGATTAGCTGGATATTATCGTAAGTTTATCCAAGGTTTCTCCAAGATCGCAGCACCATTGACCCAGTTGACCAAGAAGAATCAAGCTTTTGTCTGGGATGGAAGGTGCGAGAATGCATTTAAAAATCTAAAGGACAAGTTGACAAGCGCACCAGTGTTAGTCATCCCTAAGGGGGATGAAGAGATGACGGTATACACGGATGCCTGTGGTACCGGACTGGGTGCTGTATTGATGCAAGGCGGTAGGGTTGTAGCTTACGCAAGTCGGCAATTGAAACTGCACGAGAGAAGATACCCTACCCATGATTTAGAATTGGCAGCAATCGTGTTCGCGTTAAAGATGTGGAGACACTATCTCTTGGGGGAAAGATTTGAGCTGTTTACAGATCATAAGTCGTTAAAGTATCTCTTCTCTCAGAAAGATCTGAATCTCCGTCAGCAGAGATGGTTAGAGTTCTTAGCTTCCTATGATTTTGACATCGCATACACACCAGGAAAGGGCAATGCGGTGGCTGATGCATTGAGTAGAAGACATGCCAGCTTAGGGGCTATGTTCCTTGAATGGAAGCAACTGGAGTTTATCGCGGGGTTTGATTTCAGACCAAAGTGCGAATTGGATCCAGAAATGTTAGCAAGTTTGACTATCAGACCCACTTTGATTGAGCGGATCGGCTCTAGTCAGAGGGACGATCCTAACCTATTGGAAATCATCTCCAAGTTAGAGATGGGTATCGATGAGGAGATGAACAAGTATAGGCTTGATCGAGATAGATGGCTTAGAAAGAATGGAAAGCTTGTTGTACCCAATGTCAATGGATTGAGGGATGAAGTGCTTAGAGAATGTCATCACTCAAAGCTGACTATACACCCCGGTGGTAACAAGATGTATCGAGATATGAAGCAGACTTACTACTGGGAAGGGATGAAAAGAGACATTGGGAAGTTTATATCCAAATGCATGAATTGCCAGCTAGTTAAAGCCGAGCAAAAGAAGCCTAGTGGATTGTTACAGCCATTGGAAATTCCCGAATGGAAATGGGAGCAAGTCTCGATGGATTTCATCGATGGTTTACCAAGGACTAGATCGGGACATGATAGCATTTGGGTGATTGTGGATCGATTGACTAAAAGCGCAAGGTTTATACCAGTCAAATCGACCAGAACGGCAGCTAAGTTAGCAGAATTATATATGAAGTGGGTAGTGAGATTTCATGGAGTACCTAAAAGCATTGTGAGCGACCGAGACCCGTTGTTCACTAGTGGGTTTTGGAAGAGCTTACAAGAGGCTCTAGGGTCAGAGTTACATCTCAGTACCGCATATCATCCTCAGACCGACGGTCAGACGGAGAGGGTGAACCGTATTTTGGAAGATATCTTGAGAGCATGTATATTAGATTTTGGTGGATCATGGGATGACCATTTGCATCTAGTAGAATTTGCATATAATAATAGCTACCAATCCAGTATCGGTATGGCTCCATATGAAGCTTTGTACGGAAGACCGTGCAACTCACCATCATGTTGGATAGAGACTGGCGAGAAGTTTATGCTTGGACCAGATGTGGTGAGGGAAACTTCAGATAAGATTAAGATCATTCAACAACGAATGAAGGCTGCCCAAGATAGGCAGAAGAGTTATGCTGATAAGAGGAGAAGAGACTTAAAATTCTCCGTTGGTGACTTGGTGTTTGTCAAGATCTCTCTGTTGAAGAGCGTAATACGATTTGGCAGGAGAGGCAAGTTGGCACCAAGATTTGTTGGCCCATTCCCTGTTCTTGAACTAGTCGGGAATTTGGCATATAGAATTGACTTACCGGAGAAGATGGCGGGAGTTCATAACGTATTTCATGTTTCCCAACTAAGGAAGTTCGTTCACGACTCAGATATGACTATTTCATCTGATCAGTTAGAGGACTTCGAAGTAGAACCCGAGGCGGTTGGGAACCGCAAGCCGGCCCGTATTGTAGCGCACGACATGAAGCAACTTCGAAGGAAGGCGGTGAAGCTAGTCAAGGTACAGTGGAGCGAGAACGAGAATGATTGTACTTGGGAAACAGAGGAGGACATAAGGAAGAAGTGTCCAGAACTCTTTGCCTGGTAAGATTTTGACTTCGATTTAGTTTTCCGCATGCTGGGATAGGCTTGTTGCTTGTTTTGCATGTTTGATTGTTGTACGTGGCTGTTAGGCATGCGGGATCCTTTGTATGTTTTGGGTTAAGGAATTTCGGGGACGAAATTTCTTAAGGGGGGGAGAGTGTAACGACCCGCATTCTACACATCATAGGATCGTAGAATATTTATTTCTGTCACATACGAAGTCGTATGGTCATGTAACTTTGGGGGACGACTATTGGGGTCATTTCCCATGTTCATGATTTTTCCCGATTTTTAAATGACCATTTTACCCCTAGTTATCACTGTTTTGGCCATAACTTTTGACTGGAAAGGAATTTTGACCTGAAACCACTTCCATTGGCTCCGGATGATGGTTTCTCTTTCCGTAGAGTGGTCACATTAGCCAAACGGACTCACCGTTTGGGAGATATGGCTGAAACAAGTTTCAGATGGTGAAAAATAGCTTAATTGGGCTTAAACGGGTGATTAGCAGCTAGGCCCAAGGGGAATTTCGGGTTTAGGGGTACATAGGTGCTGATTAGGGTTAGAAAACATTTCTTTAGACATTTTCCAGCCGCCACTTTCATTCCTCTTAACCTAGCCATGGCCTCCACTCTCTAAATCTCTCTAAAACACCCAAAATCACTTCCTAATCAAGAATTAAGGCTTAGAGGCATCAAATCAAGGAGGGTTAGCACAAGGACCGAGGTAGAGCTGCTGTTATATATTGGAATTCGTGCAAATCAGAGGTTCACTTCAGATTTGGAAGTTTTATTGTGGCAAAGGTGAGTGATTTGCATAGTTTTTGCACTAATTACGGTAATTAAGGGTAATTAGTGAATATTAGCGAATTTATACACTAATAAATTCTGGAAAAATGTTTAGAAATTCGAAAATAATATTTTATGCCTCTGTTAGAAATTTGGTTCGATCTGATTAAGTTTTGTTAACCCTATGATCAGTTTTACTTAAACATGCTTAAGGGAAAATAAGGAGCTTTGGCCACTTTTGATCCATTTTGATTCATTTGAGTGATTGTTTGCTGTTGTGGTTGCTATTACATGTTGCTATGACTCTATGGTGTGTTTTGTGATTGCTTAGAAGTGTTAGTTTGGTCAAAAACGCCGTCGAATGGCGAGAAACTGTCGCTGGAACAAAGTGCAGGAATTTATCCGGATCGGATCGCCCCCATGCCCACGAACCGACCCGCCTTCTCGAACCGCGCCACATGCCAGAGCTCGGAGCCACGAAGGGAAGACCACGATCCAACTTGGAGAGGAAGCGCCACGAGCTGATGAGGCGCACGATCCAGATGGGTAGTTCGACCCGAACCAGTGGATTGCCACGAACTGATAAGCCCGAACCGACCCGACAAGGCGCCACGAGCTGACGAGGTGCGATCCATATGGTGCGACACGATCCGACGCTGGCGAACCGAACCAGGATGGCTTCCACGATCCGACCCGAGCGTGAAGGATGATCCGAACCGATCCGAGGTTGATGGCTACGAGCTGGTGACTGCGAACCGAACAAGGAAGTTACGAACAGAAAGAAGACCGATCCGGAGGGTGATGACAGAAACCCGAGATGCAAAGGAAGCCCAAATGAGAAGTTAGAGCTCAAGGTTCAGATGGGAATCAACGAGTTCGCTTCATGGTTGGGTTTTGCTGCGGGACGTGTGCCAAGGGGTTATCGACGTCTATAGCTTTGGACCACTATGGTAGGAGGTACGAAGGCGGATTCAGGGCCATTATGGCATCGGTAGAACCAAGAGCTACAACCAATGAAGTGGGTCATTGAAATGTTTGGTCATCCAAGTGTTTGGCTTGGTCACAGCAGGATTTCTACAAGTCGGGATTCGTCGTTACCTCAGTTTGTCTAGTGTTCCAAAGTGGTAGATGTCGTATGCTTTACGCACTGAGTGAGAGATGTGAGGATGGTTGCTATGGATGGTTTGTTTGCTATCATTATGACATACACACCCCACCCCCGTATTCTTACACTATTTATTATGGCACCTTAGAGCATTGTACGGTATGTGGTACTAACTCTTTGGTTGCAGGTCCAGGTTCAGGTATGGTTTAGTATACCTGTTATTGTTCTGTTTAGATGCTTATCGCTCATACCAGGATTTATGTCTGACCCAGAGTTTTATGTCTCCTCTTATTACTCTGGGTGCTCACACGAGCAGACTAGAGACAGGTTAGCTGGTGATGCACGGGTAGATGATCCGGAGACGAGCAGGAGGCTTCCACGTAAAATATATACATAATATTCTCCCTGTATTGTTGAAGATCACTGCTTGGGCATTGGTGGTGTATCTTCTACTTTAGCTTTCTTTTGTTTGGAGACAGTAAATTTGGAAAGTTGTAATAAGCTGTATTTGAATTTCCGCTGCTCTGATGTTGATGTTGATTTTAGTTATCAGCTTATGCACTGTCTCACCTGTTTTATGTCAAGTATGTTATTATTATATTTTATTCCATGCGCTGTGAGACATTCTACAGGTCCCTTGATTAGTTCATTTCCTTCCTTCCTTTCTTTGGCGACCGTCCCGTGCTAGTCGGGCATGTGTACAGCGTACTTTCGGAGGAAATACAGGCTGGTGCGGGGCGGGCCGTCACACTAATTTTGAGGATAGGCTTGGGAAAAATAAGGAGAAGAGAGAAAGAATGGTTGTGTAGAAATGAGAGAGGCTCTGCTAGTCATTTTTATAAGATTTTCTAAATGCCCCCAACCATCTAAATCCAAGATTAGATCTGGTCCAGCTATGTCATTGGACCAATAAGAAAGCGCCACGTCATCCCTTAGTTTAAAACAGTCCAACAAAACTCAGCTAACTGAGCAAAAATAACATTGTAAATAAATTAAACATTGTTGCCCTTGCGTGCAGGCCGAGGCATGCAAAATTTGCGTCCTGGGTCGACCCGCCCACATCCTTGGGTAGACATAGGGGTCAACCCACCTTGGCTTGGGTCGATACTGTAACACCCCACACCCGCTACGGTCACTCACTAAGGGAATGCCATAACATCGGTGGAGTATTTTAAGTGAATATAGAACAGAAAAATTACAACAAGACAGATATAAGTAATACTTGAGAATTTAAAACATCATTTCATTTCAGCGGAAAGTAAAACATGTTTGGTTACACCAAAACCATAAATAAGAGTCAAGTACATAATATCCATCCTGATAAAAATGAAAGTACATAATCCCACTACATAACCTAATAGCCATAATAGAAAAGATAAACTGAGCTTTATATCCACGGTCCAAGCTCCAAAAGATAGATAAAGCAGTCTGATCAAAGCCCACTAGTGCTAGGCCCACTCTGAAAACCTGAGGGTTGGGAAAAAGATAAAGAAACAACGGGGTCAGACATAAGTCTGAGTGAGTCCTATAACCCTAACAATACAATCATTAAAGTAATTAGGGTATGATATAAACAAGGTACGGTACCTCTGGGGATAATGACTACACTAAGTAGCCAACTAAACACAGGATGTACTAAGATAACCGAAAAGACGCGTTTATCCACCCAAGGATAATTACTGGATTACACCACCCCAGATCTACCCACCCAAGGGTAATTCCTACACTGCACCACACCAGTCATTCCTAACTTAAAGGTTGATCCCACCCATGGACTTATAAAATTAACTTAATAGTTCTCGCGTACCCCTAGGTGACTAAGTAGACGCCACGGGGCCCTACAATCCACTAGGTGTACACACTACTCCCCATTCGATCGGCTCCCTAACGTAGATACCCGTGCTGGCCCCACCGTGGGGTGTACCATTCCCCAACGTGGCAACCTGATAAAACTAACGGTGCACGGCTTATATCTACACGATGCAACAACGTCTTATTTACCAGCCCGGGTCCACACACGCATATGAAACCCGTTGGTCATGCGTTGCCACCGCTAACCCATTTTGGCCTCTTATAGTCAAGCCCAATATGCGTGTCCCGTCACTCGACTAGAGTCGAGCCCACTAAGATACGTTTGGGATATTGGTTGAAATGGGCCCCCACAAGCTACCACCTAAGCTTGTTATTTTATCTAGTGTATCCCACTTAACCCCTGTTATAATCATGCCCACCTACATGTTAAGGTTTGGTTAAGTCATCTAATCATATATCAATTGCCACTTAAGGCACCCACTAGATTTCCACATGCCACCCAAAGCACTTACTTAACCCTTTACCCATGTTTAATTACATGTTCCTCTTTGGTTAAGTATTCTAATCGTATTTTCTATTGCCACCCAAGGCAACCCACTAGATTTCCACATGCCACCCAAGGCACCCACTTAACCCCTCATGTCCCTCTACATGCTAATATGGTTAAGTGTTTCTTAATTAATTAAGATCATGACCTCATAAAGACCTCTCACATTAGACCATCTTTTATGACTGCTGGATATGCCGGTTGGTTCCGGGCAGACTTCTGTCATAAAAAGGTCTAACCTCGTGTCTTTACTTTAATCACGTATTTAATTTATGACTAAGACCTCTCACATTGGGCCAATCATTTGTAGCTGCTGGATGGCCGGTCGGTTCCGGGCAGACTTCCGCTACAAAAGGGTCCAACCTCGTGTCTTAGTTGATTAATTACACCTAATTAATCACCCCCATAATTTGAATTAATTATGCCTAATTAATTACACATTTTTAAGAATATGGGTAGACCTAACTCAATAGGTAAATTCCCATTTCCATAGTATGGGTAGACCTAACTTAATAGGTAAATTCCCAACTCCATAATATGGGTAGACCTAACTTAATAGGTAAATTCCCAATTACGTCCATTTAATTTGTGGTATGATTAATCATACCCATTTCACATCATTTTATTAACATGCATATTAACCCCATCGTTCCCCATGTAGTTCGTTCTCATAACACGACATAATAAAGGGAAGATTCATCACAAAGGTCATGGGTTTAGCCAACATAGCATGTAACTTTATCATGGGTTCAAAAGGTGTCAACTTGCATATATGAACATACATTAAACCCAACTAGTATTTAACCCAAACTTGCATTATGCATATCATAAAAGAGACAACTTGCATATGAACTTGCACATAAACTTGCATATGAACTTGCATCATAACTTGCATATGAACTTGCATCATAACTTGCATATGAACATGTATCATAACTTGCATATGAACTTGCATCATAACTTGCATATGAACTTGCATCATAACTTGCATATGAACATGTATCATAACTTGCATATGAATATGTATCATAACTTGCATATGAACTTGCATAACATGCCATACTTAGAGACAAACTTGCATATATTATGCATATCATAAAAAGAGACAAACTTGCATAAAACCAAACACTTAGCATGCATAAAACCAAATACTTAGCATGCATAAAACCACATACATAGCATGCATAAAACCAAATACTTAGCATGCATAAAACCAAATACATAACTTGCATAACATGTTACATATAGACTTGCATATAATCTCCCATATAGCTTGCATAACATGTTACATATGAATCAATGTTCAACATAGTGTTTTGCATCATAAAACATAGCATTAAACTTGCATATAGCACACAACATACACTATACTAAACTTGCATAAACACATTGATTCCACAAACATAGCCATATCTTATCATATCCTATCATAATCAATTTAACAATTGATTGTTAAGTCTATAGAAACTCACCAAAACCAAGATTAGCAAACTTATGTAGTAGAACTAGTTGCTATACAAGAAGAAGATGATGATTAGAGGTTGATTAGCTTGTAACTTTCTTCATAAACTAGTGGAGGTTCCTCTCAAGTTTGATTTTGGCGGCATGGTGGCATCATTTCTATTTTTAGTATGAATTAGGGTAGTATTAGGGTGTATTTATAGATTAGGTGAGTGTTTTAGGCCCTTAGATTAACCCTAAATTAGATTAGGACCCTTAGATTTCGGAACCTTCCAGCAACCAGCCCTAAGACCAAGCCCAAACCCCAAACTGGTGCACCCAACCACAGAACTCTCTAGAAACTGTGCAGGTTTCTGGCTCGACACGGGCGCACTTCCCAAGTGCGCCAGTTTAAAAATGTGTTGGCGCACTTCACAAGTGCGCCAGTGCATTTTTGTGTTGGCGCACTTCACAAGTGCGCCAGTGCATTCTGGCTAGTTTTTCGGGTTTTTCTGCCTAACTTCGTTCGTCCATATCTTCTTCATACGGACTCCGATTTTCGAAAACTCAGACTCTATTTCGCGTATTTTTCCGAGACGAACGCAATGGTGCAACCCGTTTCCCCTAATTCCCACATCTGGGATTAGTTATTCTTTAATTTGTGAATTTTAGCATTAACCGAAATTCGGGGTGTTACAGATACAGGGGTCGGCCTAAGTAGGCTGGGTCGCCCAGTGATCGTTTGTTTCATTTGTATATTTATTTTAATTTTCTGAATTCTTCATCAATTCATAACTAATTCATTTTAACTCCTATTTCAAAAACCAAGTGTCCATTTTCATCAAAAAATCACAACGGACCCAATGGTGCTAGTCCCATTGTCCAATTCTGAAATTATTCTGATTAGTATTTAGTTTATTAATCTTTCTTTTTAATCATTGTTTATTAAAATTTGGGGTGTTACATTCTCCACTCTTTAAAGGATATCGTCTCTGAATTCTCCAAGGCTAGAAGAATGTTAAAAATGCTGTCAACCATTACCTACATCCATCTACTCAACCATCAACCACTGGCATCCATTGTTCTTAAATTTTCTATTGCTTTTTATGAACATAAGCAAAGGTGTTGTGTATATGTCCCTAAGCTAATGAAAAAATCAAGCAGTCCACTGATTCTGTTGACCTCATTAATGCAATTCATGTCTGTGTCATGCACCCGATATGTATACAAGGGAATCATAATGATACATATAAAATTCTATATGCATGCACAACCATTCAACGAAATGCAACATTCACGTGATGTTTCAACCCTTTTCATCCATATTGAAAATTAAGAATGCACACATCCATATGCAATTTTATAAGTGTCTTAGTTTTGTTGATCTCTAACTAGTGCCTAGTATGTATATGCATCCACTAGCAAACACTTGTATCCACGTGAATCCATTCAACCATAACATGTTTTAAACCATTTCCTAGCATCCATGGGCTTCTGCCTAAGACTTATGATTCAAACGATAGGAAAATAGACTCAAATAGACTCAAGTCGCGTCATCGCTGACCTCTCCCCACTGAATCTTAACAAGCTTGCACTACACCAGAAAAGCAATTTTGCCACGGCTTTGGGCCGTGGCTAATTAGTTTTGCCATGGCTTAAAGCCATGGCAAAACAGGGTGTGGCAGTTTTTTTTGCCATGGCCCAAAGCCGTGGCAAACTGGAACTTTGCCACGATCCAGAGCTGGGCAGATTTCAGTTTTGCCATGGCTTTGGGCCGTGGCAATATTTGGTATTGCCACGTCTTTGAGTCATGGAAAATTTTAGTTGTAATTTTTTTAAACAATTTAGCCACAGCCTTCGACCGTGGCTAAATTCAAGTAAAAAACTGTAATTTATTCGGATCCCTTTATCTGAATGCCAGAAACATAAAGCCCCAATTTAATCAAAATATGAGCAGATTATATCCACCAATATAAATTTATGAACATATCCGCTAATACAAATTGTAATCTTCAAAGTTCAAATAAACAACTTATACTTAATTAGCACAAATTTAACATATCCAAACTTAAAAGTACATAGTTCAACTTCAATTCACAATGTTGGCATTAACAATTCAAATTACAGACTGTTATCTCAAAGTTCAATTATGTCTATTTTCAAATTACAAACCCTTACTTCAAAGTTCAGATTGCAGACTCTTGCTTTAAAGTTCAAATTACGGACCCATCCTTCACGTGATAAAGCCGCCCAAATCTCCACTAAAAGCATCAACTTCAAACAACTAAAACCTCCATTATTGCATTGCATGTTTACCCTACAACACATTCAATAGTTAGCATACTTCTCATTTTATTTCACTAACATATGCAGTTAACTACAAAGCCACAAATTATTTGAATGTGATATGTGCACATTACAATCTCTACATACAGAACAAACATTCATTCATCATCTTTTTCACATCAGAAAGGTAAATACCTAACAATCAACACATTTTAAGAAGCTGGAACTTGTGATAAGTTTTCTGATTATAAAACTTGTGATAACTTGCGATATAAAACTTCTTAAGCAACTTACAATGAAACTGTTTTATCAAACGGAATAATATGATGTAAAATTTCAGTTTTTCTAATAATGTCACAGGTCGTTTGAGCTCGTTGTTCACTGCATTTCAGTTTTTCTAATAATGTTACAGGTTACATACAAGAAAAATAATGCAGAAGAATGAACTTTACTGGTCTCTGATAATCATAGACGAATTAATCATAGACGACTAATCTCAACGTGATGTAAAATTTCAATAAATCTTCTAATGATTATAGACGACTAATCACTACTCCAGACTTACCATTTAGTATTACTATAATGGTTTTTACAACCTATTCTTGTGCTACATGTATCTCATTAATTACATATGGATAACAACATGTCCATTTAATTTGAAACCTTAATATAATGACCAGATGAGTTAATCTTTGAGTATACATGGACCTAGCTACTTTCAACATATCATATTTAATCTTTTCATATTCAGGAAACCGAACTGTGCATAACCCAGCTCTATATTGGGGCAGGCGTTTCAAAATCGTTAAAGGAATAACAAAATGTTGATGTTAGTGGTACTAAGGGATTAGGAATAAGGTGGTTTTTTTCTTTTAACAGTAAATATAGGCAGAAAGCTCATATCAGTAAATAAATAAAGTTTCTACCCTATCGATTCTTTCTCTACCCTCATATGTAAAGCGGAATGTTCTTTTTGGTTTTTAGAACATCAAACTAATAAATTATTTTCATCGTTAAATCATGAATTTTAAAACCTTTTGAATAATATATGCAATATGTATATAAAGAAGTAAAAAAAATTGAAACTCGAAATTTGACCTTTTTTTCTAAATTATGACCTTTTTAAATAATGTCTTCTTTATAATTTAAAGGGCACCCTCTTGCCATGGTCATTGTGACAGTTTTGGGCCTTTGACTGCAAGATTGAGAAGAAGAAAAAGGCACTTCTTAAATGATTTTAGCAAACTAGGAAAAATCATACGATATATCCTGAGCTAAACAGGATTTCGAGTAAACTGAACGGGTAAAATATATGCTTTTTAAATGAAGCTTATATGATACAAGCTTAAATGATTGTAATGCTGCTGTCTTTGTTAATCAGGTTGTACTGAGAATAAATATAGAAACGGACGTTGGTATCATAGTTTACCATACAAGATAAGAGAGTGAACATATGAAACCGATTTAAAAAAATCAATGTTTTAGCCGATCTTCTTTTAATCAGCTAAGAAAAGCCAACTAAGACCTGATGTACTTCTTCCGTTCAAGGTGGATTTGAAGTTGAACACCTCTGCATACACATTACCTCCAAACCCATCTATTTTGAATACTCAAACTGTATGAACAAAACAGAATAAGCAACAGATTTGGCCAATCTCCAAAAAAGTCCCAATTGTTTCAAACTTTTTGGATATTTTATTTACGGAATCCCTATGAATAGGATCAAACCTTAACAAGACTGCTAATCAGTACCATAGTCTTAAGCGCGAACTTGCACGAATGTTGAAAATGAAATGCAAAAGTAAGAAATAAGACAGCTAATCATGTATGGAAGCCACACAACAAAATAAAAACACATGCTTTGCTAGCCGTTCTACTGCTTAGTTTTACAGCCCCTTTTTATGTTCCTTAAAAATAAAGCTATGTCTATACATGTTTCTACTCATTCTATTGCTTCGGTAAATTTTTTGTATGATATGCTTGAAAAGCCAGATGTCTTACCACTGAAATCTAAAGACCATGAGTGTGAATCAAATTTAAAACATAGAACAAAATGCATCCATCAAATAATATGTTTTTGCAAATACGAAATGATTCTACTAATTCTGTTACTGCTACTCATTCTATTCTCTGAAAGATCAAATTTCTTGTAATTTTCAAACTATCACATTGTAATTGTTATGGTAGTTTTTTTCAACAATCTTTTTTGTTTGCATCCTAGTCGATGGTGCATTTAGTATTTTTTTTGTTGACAATTTTGTATTCCATTTCCACCTTTTATAATTTCAAAATTCTTTGTTATAATATTCAAAAGCACATTTCAATTGAACAATTAGACATTCATTTGTATTTATATATATATGGACAAATTTTTGGTTTGAGCCTCTGAGAATAACTTATTGTACAAACAGACCTCTTTCATAACTTATTATGAAAGTAGACCTGTTTTCTACCTGTCCATATATACTCGCGCACTCCATTTTTGCGCATGAACAAATTTGTTCATGCGCACAAATGGAATGCGCATTGTTTTTTTTTAACACTTGCGCACTCCATTTGTGCTCATGAACAAATTTGTTCATGCACACAAATGGAGTGCACAAGGTCATACTGGACCTTTAAAAACCAGAGAGCTGCTACGATTAGGAATATATATTCTTTGAAGTTTAGATTTCAAACATTGAACAGTTTGTACTCAAGCATGGATGGCATATAATATTGCTTACATTTCGACATATATAGAATTGTGTCAGAAAATAAAACGTTATAATTAGATATAGAATACGAACATTAAATTCAAACGTAGAATTCAAACATTAAATTACAAGCATAAAATAGAATGTATAGACGTAGTCTCGACGAAAACATAGATAGTACACCAATTAAATAAGATACATTGAAGGTTGGATTGAATAGAGATGAAGAGTTGAAGACAACGTGTAAACATAGATATTACACGAACAAACAGTGCTAGACTGACTAAATCATCACCAACGACTGCTTGAACTCGAACCGCCTCCTCTTAATTCTAGCACAATTTTTTTCAAACGTCTCACTTCTTCCTGCATTTTCTAGGGTATATTGAAGACCCCTAGCGCATAATGGAGGATCAATCCATTTGAAATAATCGCAATATTGAATATTTTCTGGGTCGTACTTGTGTTCTTTGTATGAACTGCAACCAAAAAATCTTCGTCCTGCATTAGTCTCAGATTTTGCAACAACGACCATACATTCCTCGCCACATCGACACGTAGGGTATGCGCAATACGAAACGACGAGTAATCTGCCAATACCAATACTCGTACTCGACCAACGTAATTGGCGGCGTTCTCTCAACAATCACATTATCCGCCCTAGTGTTCCAACGATGAACAGTTTGAATTATGAACTCGCCCCAATTCTCTGGATTCTCAGGCACATGATCAACCAGATCGGGTATATGTTGAAAAGCATGCCGAACTGCCTCGTTACTCGGTCCGGACAATGATTCTGAATGCATACAAAAAAATAAGTCGTGTCTTGCACAATATAGTCCTATACTGTAACAACCCTATTTTTAGGAATGCTAATTTTGGGTATCAGTCAACTGATTATTGTCATTATAGAAAAATTAATTGAACAATTAAACGAACTGCCTCGTTACTCGATCCGGACAATGATTCTAAATGCATACAAAAAAATAATCCGTGTCTTGCACAATATAGCCCTATACTGTAACAACCCTATTTTTAGGAATGCTAATTTTGGGATTCAATCAACTGATTATTGTCATTATAGAAAAATTAATTGGACATTTAAACGAATTTTTTTTAGAACATGAACATTTTGTTTACATTTAAATGTCGTTGAGTTGTTCATGGTGCATAATTAAATTAAAAATAAAGAGAAGGAGAGGATTTTGAAAGTATTTGCAATGAAACAATTAACAATTAGTTTGGTAACTTTAAGTAATAAATTTGTACATTTTTTCTAAAAGCCAAAAATAATTAAATGTTGAAATGTGTGTAAAGTAAGGTAAAAAGAAGGCTTAACGTTATTTTTTTTCATAAAAAGGAAAAAAAAACATTATTTTTTTCAATATAAAGGAAAAGTCTAAAAACAAATTTAATAAGAATGGAGAAACAAAATATCTTATAATGAGAAAATTATTATCATTATGTTCCCTTAAGAAATGGAAAAAGAAAAAGAGAGAGAGGGGGAAAGGAAGATTTCTGTTTAGAAAACTCTAGAGAATGGGCCAAGGATAAAAATTCATCCCACCCTCATTTCCCGATCAGACAGAAGATACTTATTTTCTTTCAGGAAGCAGAAACAGAAATGGGAAAACAGTAAAAATCAGTTCCTCTCATCCTAACCAAAATACAAATTAAAATTTGCAACCAAAGATAGAAGAAAGATTCCCAATTCTCTAAAATTGAAAAGGTGAAAGGGTAGCAATCGAAAGCTATCTATTGTAGGGCTTAAAGATTGCATTTTGGAGTTTGAGGTGAGTGAAGTTTCAATTTTTTCATTTTAAATCATGATTTGTGTATGCATATTGACATAAAGGTAAAATTTCTACATGTTTAATTGAAAGTTGGTTCCTTCCCCTAAAGTTTGAGTTATTCCTTGAATTCTTAAATATTAAAATTAGATATGAATAAAGTTTGCAGTAGTATTGGAAAGAAGAAGGGATTATATTCTGAAATTTGTTGCATGCAAATAAATTTAGCGCATGCAAGGTGTATGTTTGATTGCCCCATAGGGTAACTATTTGATAATCACTAGAAAAAAAACAGTTGATGAAGAATTGTAAACCTGTACCAATTGGTAATGAATATGGATTTGAATTTTTAATTGAAGATTCTATACTAGTGTACTAAGATACTGAAGAAATTTTGAATGAAAATGTTAAATTTTCGAATTTATGTGATTTTTCAAATTGAGTACATGCAAACTGACATGTTTAAACCTGAGCAGAAAATGGATGAAGAAGAACTTCAAATCTGTACCAATTGGTAAAGAATCTAGCTTTGAAATTTTGTACATATAAACTACATTCATGTTCAAAGCAACTGTAAAAATTTTGAGTTAAAAATATTAAAAATTGAATTTTTATAATTTTTGCAAGTTGGGTTTATGAAACTGATATTTTATAACACAACAGAAAATGGATAAAGAAGAACTTCAAATCTGTACCAATTGGTAAGGACTTTAGATTTGAAATTTTGTTTACGTAAACTACATTCATATTCAAAGCTGTTGTAAAAAATTTGAAATAAAAATATTAAATTTCGAATTTCTATGATTTTTGCAATTTGGGTATATGAAAATTGAGATTTTTAGTACACAGCAGAAAATGGAATGTGAAGAACATGAAATCTGTACCGATTGGTAAGGAATTTAGTTTTTAAATTTTGTACACATAAACTATATTCATATTCAAAGCTACTGTAAAAAAATTGAGTTAGAAGTTTTAAATTTCGAATTTCTATGATTTTTTAAAGTTGGGTGTATGAAAATTGAGATTTTTAGAACACAGCAGAAAATGAGTTGTGAAGAATATGAAATATATACCAAATGGTTTTGAGTTTGGTTCTCAAATTGGGTACTTACAAACTAGACTGATGTTCAAAGGTACTGTATAAATTTTAGCTGTAAAAGATTAAATGTTGATTTTATATGATTTTTACAAAATCAGTATATGTAAATTGATATTTTCAGGCCTAAACACAAATTGTTTTGGGTATAACGTTTTGGTTTCTTATCGGATTTTGATAAGTCTTGAAGTTTTGGAAAGCTTGGAAATTATGTTACGACTTTTATGTTTTAAGATTTGTATAAATTCATTGTCTAGATTGTCAAAAACTTAATTCTTTGCAGTTGTTCTGTCAATAAAGATAGAATGAATTTTAAGATATGACTTACGAACCAAATTTCATATTTTGGATTTTGAGACAATTGTTGATCTACATAAGTGGCTTTTAAATATGAATTATAACATTATAACTTTGTGGAATAGTTATTTGTGTGTATTTTCAATAAGTGGAATTTACTCCTATTTAGTAAATATTAAAGTAATGCAATGTGGTATAGGACGCAAGTGCATTACTTAAGTAGTTACTATTTGGAAGTATACGACACTTTTTGAATTGATGTGGTTTTAGTTCTTCATTGAGTTGTTATACTTATATGCTATTCTTATGATGATATCTTTTTCTCTATCGCAACTATTGTGATTTGAATTATTTTGTCATATCGACTTATATATGATATTTATTATGAGTATCATATCGACTTATATATGATACTCTGACTTGATTTATTTTATCATATTGTTTTTATATATGATAAAGTTGAATATCAGCTTTATTTTGTTTAATTCGGGTTGGTATTATTATTTTGTTTTGCATGTGATGGCATATTTTCAAAACATGATTAAGTTTACAAAGTGTTTTGACGTTATAAACACTTTGAACTTCATGGCATATTTATTATTAAATAGCATTTCAAGAATGTTTTTGATTTTGGGATAGGGATAGATTGGACTCTGTTGTACCAATAGACCAAAACTCCATCTTGGTCGACCTGATTCAGGATCGCTACCTAAATCGGTGGTTTCAAATTTCGCCCACCTGCCACCAAAGGTCAACGGTCTGCTACATTGGGCAATTTTGTTGTTTCGATCGGGATTCCCGATCGGTGGGTCACAGACTACAATAGATGGAGGCGTAGGGGTCCCACGTGTAGTACCGTGAATGGGTAGCATACGGCCTTCGCCTTAGACCGTCTTGGTTATCCTGGGTTGATCGCCAGATGTGTTATGGCGCTATAAGTAGATTACGGTGCTGATGTCTCGATGCGTGCTCGAGCTCTATCACTGTGATTTTACAATACTCGCGTCTGTTTATTTGGTATGTTATGAGTCGAGTTATATTTATCCCATAATGCCCTAATATTTTATTACATTACTATAATTGATCCATTTTATTATCATATAGATTTATATATGATAATTGTTATGAATATCATATTGATTTATATATGATGCTCTGATTTGATTGATTTACACATATGATAATTGTTATGAGTATCATATTGATTTATATATGATACTCTGATTTGATTTATATTATCATATTGATTTATATATGATAATTATTATGAGTATCGTATTGATTTATATATGATACTCTGATTTGTTTTATTTTATCATATTGATTTATATATGAAAATTTTTATGAGTATCATGTTGATTTATATAAGATGCTCTTATTTGATTTATATATTATAATTGTTATGAGTATCGTATTGATTTATATATAATACTCTGATTTGATTTATATTATCATATTGATTTATATATGATAATTGTTATAAGTATCATATTGATTTATATATGATACTCTTATTTGATTTACAAATGATAAATGTCATGAATATTTTATTGACTTGATTAATTATCATAAAATATTTATTATATGTATCTTATTGTTTTGTATATGTATTTGTTATGAGTATCATATTGACTTATATATGGTATTCTGTTTTGGGTTATTTTATCATATTGTTTTTATATATGATAAATGTCATGTGGATTTCATTAGTTTATGATACTCTGACTTAATTATTATGAGTATCCCGTTAATTTATATATGATTTGTTGAGAGCTTCTCATCGATTTATATGTGATACTCTGATTTGATTTAATTTATCATATTGAATTATATATGATATTTGTTAAGAGCATCGCATTAATTTTTATGTGATACTTTGACTTGATGAGTATCATATTATTCTATATATGCTATTTTGTATCATATTGGTTTATATGTGATACTCGAACTCGATTTATTTTATCATTTTATTTTATATTTGATAATTGATTTTGGTATTGTATTGAGTTACATACAATACGTATGTTTGGAGTAATGGCTTATTTAAATGAGATGATTATGCCAAAATTTTCATATATAGTAACATTCATATGCCTCTCGTTGACTTATACATGTGGCTTCATTTATCTTTCATTGTCTTTTGATCTCCATAGATTCTTACTTCACTCACACTAGAAATAGTCTGATCCGTGTGATTTGTTTTACAATCCTCGGGTCAGGTTGAGGATTGTTTGCAGGTTAGGCTGTGTGGATGGTAGCAGCGTTCTTATCATTTTTCACGTTTTGGGGTTTTGGATACGCAGCTTTGGACTTATCAGTAGCTAGTAGTTCATTGTGGTATGTATGCTATTATGTATTTTGGGAGTGATATTATGTATTATGGGCATTACTATTATGATACGTATTATGTATTCTGCTGTTGTCATTGTGCTGCGATTGATTCTATTATATTTTGTACTGTGCAACCTGGAAAATTTTCTTATATCATTGCTTTGAACCTAGACTGAGCACGAAGGATAAGTTGAAAGGTTTTAAATTTTTCGTGCCAGTGTTCGTTCAAAGGAATGAGTATAGCATTTAGCCCTATCGAGCCCCATTCTCTGTGCTTCCCGACAGTAATACTTATTATTGCTCATGGTTAGCATGGGTATAGGGGTCGGGCGCTACATTTTTGGTATCAGAGTCTGGTTTGACATAGTATTAAATATATGTAGAACATTGATTAGCACAATACAGTAGAGACATCATACATGTCTGCATACCCTAAAGTATCACTCCTATAATATAATAATAGTTGTACATACCTGAACCAAAACCCCAATCTTTATTATGTTACAGATATATCATTTATGTAGAAATTGCGAGGACGCAATTTTTGTAAGGAGGGAAGTCTGTAACAACCCTATTTTTAGGAATGCTAATTTTGGGAATCAATTAATTAATTATTGTCATTATAGAAAATTTAATTGGACATTTAAATTAATTTTTTTTAGAACATGAACATTTTGTTTACATTTAAATGTCGTTGAGTTGTTCATGGTGCATAATAAAATTAAAAATAAAGAGAAGGACGGGATTTTGAAAGTATTTGCAATGAAATAATTAACAATTAGTTTGGTAACTTTAATTAATAAATTTGTACATTTTTTCTAAAAGCCAAAAATCATTAAATGTTGAAATGTGTGTAAAGTAAGGTAAAAAGAAGGCTTACCGTTAATCTTTTTCATAAAAAGGAAAAAAAATTATTATTATTTTCAATATAAAGGAAAAGCCTAGAAACAAATTTAATAATAATTGAGAAATAAAATATCTTATAATGAGACAAATTATTATCATTATGTCCCCTTAAGAAAAGGGAAAAAAAAGAGAGAGGGGGAAAGGAAGATTTTTGTTTAGAAAACTCTAGAGAAGGGGACAAGGATAAAAATTCATCCCACCCTCATTTTCTGATTAGACAGAAGTCTTTCAGGAAGCAGAAATAGAAATGGGAAAACAGTAAAAATCAGTTCCTCTCATCCCAACCAAAATACAAAATAAAAATTGCAATCAAAGATAGAAGAAAGAATCCCAATTCTCTAAAATTGAAAGGGTGAAAGGGTAGCAATCGAAAGCTAGCTATTATAGGGCTTAAAGATTGCATTTTGGAGTTTGAGGTGAGTGAAGTTTCAATTTCTTCATTTTAAATCATGATTTGTGTATGCATGTTGACATAAAGGTAAAATTTCTACATGTTTAATTGAAAGTTGGTTCCTTCCCCTAAAGTTTGAGTTATTCCTTGAATTCCTTGATATTAAAATTAGATTTGAATAAAGTTTGTTGTAGTATAGGAAAGGAGAAGGGATTATATTCTGAAATTTGTTGCATGCATATAAATTTAGCGCATGCAAGGTGTATGTTTGATTGCCCCATAGGGTAACTATTTGATAATCACTAGAAAAAAAAATAGTTGATGAAGAATTGTAAACCTGTACCAATTGGTAATGAATATGGCTTTGAAATTTTAATTGAAGATTCTATACTAGTGTACTAAGCTACTGAAGAAATTTTGAATGAAAATGTTAAATTTTCGAATTTATGTGATTTTTCAAATTGAGTATATGCAAACTGACATGTTTAAACCTAAGCAGAAAATGGATGAAGAAGAACTTCAAATCTGTACCAATTGGTAAGGACTCTAGCTTTTAAATTTTCTACACATAAACTACATTCATATTCAAAGCTACTGTAAAAATTTTGAGTTAAAAATATTAAATTTTGAATTTTTATGATTTTTGCAAGTTGGGTATATGAAACTGAGATTTTGATAACACAACATAAAATGGATGAAGAAGGACTTCAAATCTGTACCAATTGTAAGGACTTTAGCTTTGAAATTTTGTATACGTAAACTACATTCATATTCAAAGCTACTGTACAATTTTTGAAAAAAAAATATTAAATTTCGAATTTCTATGATTTTTGCAAATTGGGTATATGAAAATTGAGATTTTTAGTACACAGCATAAAATGGAATGTGAAGAACATGAAATCTGTACAAATTGGTAAGGAATTTAGCTTTGAAATTTTGTACAAATAAACTACATTAATTTTAAAAGCTACTGTAAAAATTTTGAGTTAAAAATGTTAAATTTCAAATTTCTATGATGTTTTAAAGTTGGGTGTATGAAAATTGAGATTTATAAAATACAGCAGAAAATGAGTTGTGAAGAATATGAAATCTGTACCAAATGGTTTTGAGTTTGGTTCTCAAATTTGGTACATAACAATTAGACTGATATTCAAAGGTACTGTAAAATTTTAGCTTTAAAAGAACAAATTTTTATTTTATATGAATTTTACAAAATCAGTATATGTAAATTGATATTTTCAGGCCTAAACACAAATTGTTTTAGGTATAACCTTTTGGTTTCTTATCGGATTTTGATAAGTCTTGAAGTTTTGGAAAGCTTAGAAAATGTGCTACGTCTTTTATGTTTTAAGATTTGTATAAATTTAATGTCCAGATTGTCAAAACCGTAATTCTTTGCAGTTGGTCTGTCAATAAAGATAGAATGAATTTTAAGACATGACTTACGAACCAAATTTCATATTTAGGATTTTGAGACAATTGTTGATCTACATAAGTGGCTTTCAAATACGATTTGTAACATTATAACTTTGTGGAATGGTTATTTGTGTGTATTTTCAATAACTGGAATTTACTCTCATTTAGTAAATATTAAAGTAATGCAATGTGGTATGGGACGCAAGTGCATTACTTAAGTAGTAACTATTTGGAAGTATATGACACTTTTTGAATTGATGTGCTTTTAGTTCTTCATTGAGTTGGCGTACTTATATGCCATTCTTATGATGATATCTTTTTCTCTATCGCAACTATTGTGATTTGATTTATTTTGTCATATTGTTTTATATATGATATTTATTATGAGTATCATATCGACTTATATATGATACTCTGACTTGATTTATTTTATCATATTGTTTTTATATATGATAAAGTTGAATATCAGCTTTGTTTTGTTTATTCAGGTTGTGATTATTATTTTGTTTTGCATATTATGGTATATTTTCAAAACATGATTAAGTTTACAAAGTGTTTTGACATTATAAACACTTTGAACTTCCTGGCATATTTATTATAAAATAGCATTTCAAGAATGATTTTGATTTTGGAATTGGGATAGATTGGACTCTGTTATACCAATAGACCAAAACTCCATCTTGGTCGACATAATTCAGGATCGCTACCTGAACCGGTGGTTTTAAATTTCGCCCACCTACCACCAAAGGTCAACGGTCTGCTACATTGGGCAATTTTGTTGTTTTAATCGGGATTCCCGATCGGCGGGACACGGACTACAATAGATGGAGGCGTGGGGGTCCCACGTGTAGTACCGTGAACGGGTAGCATACGGCCTTCGCCTTAGACCGTCTTGGTTATCCTGGGTTGATCGCCAGGTGTGTTATGGCGCTATGAGTAGATTACGGTGCTGATGTCTCGATGCGCGCTCGAGCTCTACCACAGTGATTTTACAATACTAGCGTCTGTTTATTTGGTATGTTATGAGTCGAGTTATATTTATCCCATAATCCTCTAATATTTTATTACATTACTATAATTGATCCATTTTATTATCATATTGATTTATATATGATAATTGTTATGAGTAACATATTGATTTATATATGATGCTCTGACTTTATTGAATTATATATGATAATTGTTATGAGTATCATATTGATTTATATATGATACTCTGATTTGATTTATATTATCATATTGATTTATAGATGATAATTGTTATGAGTATCGTATTGATTTATATATGATACTCCGATTTGATTTATTTTATCATATTGATTTATATATAAGGATTATTATGAGTATCATATTGATTTATATATGATGCTCTGATTTGATTTATATATGATAATTGTTATGAGTATCGTATTGATTTATATATGATACTCTGATTCGATTTATATTATCATATTGATTTGTATATGATAATTGTTATGAGTATCATATTGATTTATATACGATACTCTGATTTGATTTACAAATGATAAATGTCATGAAGATTTTATTGACTTGATTAATTATTATAAAATATTTATTATATGTATCTTATTGTTTTGTATATGTATTTGTTATGAGTATCGTATTGATTTATATATGGTATTCTGTTTTGGGTTATTTTATCATATTGTTTTTATATATGATAAATGTCATGTGGATTTCATTAGTTTATGATACTCTGACTTAATTATTATGAGTATCCCGTTAATTTATATATGATTTGTTGAGAGCTTCGCATCGATTTATATGTGATACTCTGTTTTGATTTAATTTATCTTATTGAATTATATATGGTATTTGTTAAGAGCATCACATTAATTTTTTGTGATACTTTGACTTGATGAGTATCATATTATTCTATATATGCTATTTTGTATCATATTGGTTTATATGTGATACTCGAACTCGATTTATTTTATCATTTTATTTTATATTTGATAATTGATTTTGGTATTGTATTGAGTTACATACAATACGTATGTTTGGAATTATGGCTTATTTAAATGAGACGATTATGCCAAAATTGTCATATATAGTAACATTCATATGCCTCCCGTTTACTTATACGTGTGGCTTCATTTATCTTTCATTGTCTTTTGATCTCCGTAGATTCTTACTTCACTCACACTAGAAATAGTTGACCCATGTGATTTGTTTTACAATCCTCGGGTCAGGTTGAGGATTGTTTGCAGGTTAGGTTGCTTGGATGGTAGCAGCGTTCTTATCATTTTTCACGTTTTGGGATTTTGGATACGCAACTTTGGACTTATCAGTAGCTAGTAGTTCATTATGGTATGTATGCTATTATGTATTTTGGGAGTGATATTATGTATTATGGACATTACTATTATGATACGTATTATGTATTCTGCTGTTGTCATTGTGCTGTGATTGATTCTATTATATTTTGTACTGTGCAACCTGGAAAATTTTCTTATATCATTGCTTTGAACCTAGACTGAGCACGATGGATAAGTTGAAAGGTTTTTAATTTTTCGTGCTAGTGTTCGTTCAAAGGAATGAGTATAACATTTAGCCCTATCGAGCCCCATTCTCCGTGCTTCCCGACAGTAATACTTATTATTGCTCATGGTTAGCATGGGTATAGGGGTCGGGCGCTACATTTTTGGTATCAGAGTCTGGTTTGACATAGTATTAAATATATGTAGAATATTGATTAGCACAATACAGTAGAGACATCATACATGTCTGCATACCCTAAAGTATCACTCCTATAATATAATAATAGTTGTACATACCTGAACCAAAACCCCAATCTTTATTATGTTACAGATATATCATTTATGTAGAAATTGCGAGGACACAATTTTTTTAAGGAGGGAAGTCTGTAACAACCCTATTTTTAGGAATGCTAATTTTGGGAATCAATTAATTAATTATTGTCATTATAAAAAATTTAATTGGACATTTAAATGAATTTTTTTTAGAACATGAACATTTTGTTTACATTTAAATGTCGTTGAGTTGTTCATGGTGCATCATTAAATTAAAAATAAAGAGAAGGACAGGATTTTGAAAGTATTTGCAATGAAACAATTAACAATTAGTTTGGTAACTTTAATTAATAAATTTGTACATTTTTTCTAAAAGCCAAAAATCATTAAATGTTGAAATGTGTGTAAAGTAAGGTAAAAAGAAGGCTTAACGTTATTCTTTTTCATAAAAAGGAAAAAAAACATTATTTTTTTTCAATATAAAGGAAAAGTCTAGAAACAAATTTAATAAGAATTGAGAAATAAAATATCTTATAATGAGACAAATTATTATCATTATGCCCCCTTAAGAAAAGGAAAAAAAAAGAGAGAGAGAGGGGGAAAGGAAGATTTTTGTTTAGAAAACTCTAGAGAAGGGGACAAGGATAAAAATTCATCCCACCCTCATTTTCTGATTAGACAGAAGTCTTTCAGGAAGCAGAAACAGAAATGGGAAAACAGTAAAAATCAGTTCCTCTCATCCCAACCAAAATACAAATTAAAATTTGCAATCAAAGATAGAAGAAAGAATCCCAATTCCCTAAAATTGAAAAGGTGAAAGGGTAGCAATCAAAAGCTAGCTATTATAGGGCTTAAAGATTGCATTTTGGAGTTTGAGGTGAGTGAAGTTTCAATTTCTTCATTTTAAATCATGATTTGTGTATGCATGTTGACATAAAGGTAAAATTTCTACATGTTTAATTGAAAGTTGGTTCCTTCCCCTAAAGGTTGAGTTATTCATTGAATTCCTAGATATTAAAATTAGATTTGAACAAAGGTTGTTGTAGTATTGGAAAGGAGAAGGGATTATATTCTGAAATTTGTTGCATGCATATAAATTTAGCGCATGTAAGGTGTATGTTTGATTGCCCCATAGGGTAACTATTTGATAATCACTAGAAAAAAAAATAGTTGATGAAGAATTGCAAACCTGTACCAATTGGTATTGAATATGGCTTTGAAATTTTAATTGAAGATTCTATACTAGTGTACTAAGCTACTGAAGAAATTTTGAATGAAAATGTTAAATTTTCGAATTTATGTGATTTTTCAAATTGAGTATATGCAAACTGACATGTTTAAACCTAAGCAGAAAATGGATGAAGAAGAACTTCAAATCTGTACCAATTGGTAAGGACTCTAGCTTTAAAATTTTCTACGCATAAACTACATTCATATTCAAAGCTACTGTAAAAATTTTGGGTTAAAAATATTAAATTTTGAATTTTTATGATTTTTGCAAGTTGGGTATATGAAACTGAGATTTTTATAACACAACAGAAAATGGATGAAGAAGGACTTCAAATCTGTACCAATTGTAAGGACTTTAGCTTTGAAATTTTGTATACGTAAAGTACATTCATATTCAAAGCTACTGTACAATTTTTGAATTAAAAATAATAAATTTCAAATTTCTATGATTTTTGCAAGTTGGGTGTATGAAAATTGAGATTTTTGGTACACAGCAGAAAATGGAATTTGAAGAACATGATATCTGTACAAATTGGTAAGGAATTTAGCTTTGAAATTTTGTACAAATAAACTAAATTCATATTCAAAGCTACTGTGAAAATTTTAAGTTAAAAATATTAAATTTCGAATTTCTATGATGTTTTAAAGTTGGGTGTATGAAAATTGAGATTTATAGAATACTGCAAAAAATGAGTTGTGAAGAATATGAAATCTGTACCAAATGGTTTTGAGTTTGGTTCTCAAATTTGGTACATACCAATTAGACTGATATTCAAAGGTACTGTAAAAATTTTAGCTTTAAAAGAATAAATTTTTATTTTATATGAATTTTACAAAATCAGTATATGTAAATTGATATTTTCAGGCCTAAACACAAATTGTTTTGGGTATAACTTTTTGGTTTCTTATCGGATTTTGATAAGTCTTGAAGTTTTGGAAAGCTTAGAAAATGTGTTACGACTTTTATGTTTTAAGATTTGTATAAATTTAATGTCCAGATTGTCAGAACCGTAATTCTTTGCAGCTGGTCTGTCAATAAAGATAGAATGAATTTTAAGACATGACTTATGAACCAAATTTCATATTTAGGATTTTGAGACAATTGTTGATCTACATAAGTGGCTTTCAAATACGATTTATAACATTATAACTTTGTGGAATGGTTATTTGTGTGTATTTTCAATAAGTGGAATTTACTCCCATTTAGTAAATATTAAAGTAATGCAATGTGGTATGGGACGCAAGTGCATTACTTAAGTAGTAACTATTTGGAAGTATATGACACTTTTTGAATTGTTGTGCTTTTAGTTCTTCATTGAGTTGGCGTACTTATATGCCATTCTTATGATGATATCTTTTTCTATATCGCAACTATTGTGATTTGATTTATTTTGTCATATTGTTTTATATATGATATTTATTATGAGTATCATATCGACTTATACATGATACTCTGACTTGATTTATTTTATCATATTGTTTTTATATATGATAAAGTTGAATATCAGCTTTGTTTTGTTTATTCAGGTTGTGATTATTATTTTGTTTTGCATGTGATGGTATATTTTCAAAACATGATTAAGTTTACAAAGTGTTTTCACATTATAAACACTTTGAACTTCCTGGCATATTTATTATAAAATAGCATTTCAAGAATGATTTTGATATTTGGGATTGGGATAGATTGGACTCTGTTATACCAATAAACCAAAACTCCATCTTTGTCGACATGATTCAGGATCGCTACCTGAATCGGTGGTTTTAAATTTCGCCCACCTACCACCAAAGGTCAACGGTCTGCTACATTGGGCAATTTTGTTGTTTTAATCGGGATTCCCGATCGGCGGGACACAGACTACAATAGATGGAGGCGTGGGGGTCCCACGTGTAGTACCGTGAACAAGTAACATACGGCCTTTGCCTTAGACCGTCTTGGTTATCCTGGGTTGATCGCCAGGTGTGTTATGGCGCTATGAGTAGATTACGGCGCTGATGTCTCGATGCGCGCTCGAGCTCTACCACCGTGATTTTACAATACTAGCGTCTGTTTATTTGGTATGTTATGTGTCGAGTTATATTTATTCCATAATCCTCTAATATTTTATTACATTACTATAATTGATCCATTTTATTATCATATTGATTTATATATGATAATTGTTATGAGTATCATATTGATTTATATATGATGCTCTGACTTGATTGAATTATATATGATAATTGTTATGAGTATCATATTGATTTATATATGATACTCTGATTTGATTTATATTATCATATTGATTTATAGATGATAATTGTTATGAGTATCGTATTGATTTATATATGATACTCCGATTTGATTTATTTTATCATATTGATTTATATATGAGGATTATTATGAGTATCATATTGATTTATATATGATGTTCTGATTTGATTTATATATGATAATTGTTATGAGTATCGTATTGATTTATATATGATACTCTAATTTGATTTATATTATCATATTGATTTATATATGATAATTGCTATGAGTATCATATTGATTTATATACGATACTCTGATTTGATTTACAAATGATAAATGTCATGAAGATTTTATTGACTTAAAATATTTATTATATGTATCTTATTGTTTTGTATATGTATTTGTTATGAGTATCGTATTGATCTATATATGGTATTCTGTTTTGGGTTATTTTATCATATTGTTTTTATATATGATAAATGTCATGTGGATTTCATTAGTTTATGATACTCTGACTTAATTATAATGAGTATCCCGTTAATTTATATATGATTTGTTGAGAGCTTCGCAACGATTTATATGTGATACTCTGTTTTGATTTGATTTATCATATTGAATTATATATGGTATTTGTTAAGAGCATCGCATTAATTTTTATGTGATACTTTGACTTGATGAGTATCATATTATTCTATATATGCTATTTTGTATCATATTGGTTTATATGTGATACTCGAACTCGATTTATTTTATCATTTTATTTTATATTTGATAATTGATTTTGGTATTGCATTGAGTTACATACAATACGTATGTTTGGAATTTTGGCTTATTTAAATGAGACGATTATGCCAAAATTTTCATATATAGTAACATTCATATGCCTCTCGTTTACTTATACATGTGGCTTCATTTATCTTTCATTGTCTTTTGATCTCCATAGATTCTTACTTCACTCACACTAGAAATAGTTGACCCATGCGATTTGTTTTACAATCCTCGGGTCAGGTTGAGGATTGTTTGCAGGTTAGGTTGCGTGGATGGTAGCAGCGTTCTTATCATTTTTCACGTTTTGGGGTTTTGGATACGCAACTTTGGACTTATCAGTAGCTAGTATTTCATTATGGTATGTATGCTATTATGTATTTTGGGAGTGATATTATGTATTATGGACATTACTATTATGATACGTATTATGTATTCTGTTGTTGTCATTGTGCTGCGATTGATTCTATTATATTTTGTACTGTGCAACCTGGAAAATTTTCTTATATCATTGCTTTGAACCTAGACTGAGCACGAAGGATAAGTTTATAGATTTTAAATTTTTCGTGCCAGTGTTCGTTCAAAGGAATGAGTATAGCATTTAGCCCTATCGAGCCCCATTCTCCGTGCTTCCCGACAGTAATACTTATTATTGCTCATGGTTAGCATGGGTATAGGGGCCGGGCGCTACATTTTTGGTATCAGAGTCTGGTTTGACATAGTATTAAATATATGTAGAATATTGATTAGCACAATACAGTAGAGACATCATACATGTCTGCATACCCTAAAGTATCACTCCTATAATATAATAATAGTTGTACATACCTGAACCAAAACCCCAATCTTTGTTATGTTACAGATATATCATTTATGTAGAAATTGCGAGGACGCAATTTTTGTAAGGAGGGAAGTCTGTAACAACCCTATTTTTAGTAATGCTAATTTTGGGAATCAATTAATTAATCATTGTCATTATAGAAAATTTAATTGGACATTTAAATTAATTTTTTTTGGAACATGAACATTTTGTTAACATTTAAATGTCGTTGAGTTGTTCATGGTGCATAATTAAGTTAACAATAAAGAGAAGGATAGGATTTTGAAAGTATTTGCAATGAAACAATTAACAATTAGTTTGGTAACTTTAATTAATAAATTTGTACATTTTTTCTAAAAGCCAAAAATCATTAAATGTTGAAATGTGTGTAAAGTAAGGTAAAAAGAAGGCTTAACGTTAATCTTTTTCATAAAAAGGAAAAAAACATTATTATTTTTCAATATAAAGGAAAAGTCTAGAAACAAATTTAATAAGAATTGAGAAATAAAATATCTTATAATGAGACAAATTATTATTATTATGCCCCCTTAAGAAAAGGGAAAAAAAGAGAGAGAAAGGGGGAAAGGAAGATTTTTGTTTAGAAAACTCTAGAGAAGTGGACAAGGATAAAAATTCATCCCACCCTCATTTTCTGATTAGACAGAAGTCTTTCAGGAAGCAGAAACAGAAATGGGAAAACAGTAAAAATCAGTTCCTCTCATCCCAAACAAAATACATATTAAAATTTGCAATCAAAGATAGATGAAAGAATCCCAATTCTCTAAAATTGAAAAGGTGAAAGGGTAGCAATCGAAAGCTAGCTATTATAGGGCTTAAAGATTGCATTTTGGAGTTTGAGGTGAGTGAAGTTTCAATTTCTTCATTTTAAATCATGATTTGTGTATGCATGTTGACATAAAGGTAAAATTTCTACATGTTTAATTGAAAGTTGGTTCCTTCCCCTAAAGTTTGAGTTATTCCTTGAATTCCTTGATATTAAAATTAGATTTGAATAAAGTTTGTTGTAGTATTGGAAAGGAGAAAGGATTATATTCTGAAATTTGTTGCATGCATATAAATTTAGCGCATGCAAGGTGTATGTTTGATTGCCCCATAGGGTAACTATTTGATAATCACTAGAAAAAAAAAATAGTTGATGAAGAATTGTAAACCTGTACCAATTGGTAATGAATATGGCTTTGAAATTTTAATTGAAGATTCTATACTAGTGTACTAAGCTACTGAAGAAATTTTTAATGAAAATGTTAAATTTTCGAATTTATGTGATTTTTCAAATTGAGTATATGCAAACTGACATGTTTAAAACTAAGCAGAAAATGGATGAAGAAGAACTTCAAATCTGTACCAATTGGTGTGGACTCTAGCTTTGAAATTTTCTACACATAAGCTACATTCATATTCAAAGCTACTGTAAAAATTTTGAGTTAAAAATATTAAATTTTGAATTTTTATGATTTTTGCAAGTTGGGTATATGAAACTGAGATTTTTATAACACAACAGAAAATGGATGAAGAAGGACTTCAAATCTGTACCAATTGTAAGGACTTTAGCTTTGAAATTTTGTGTACATAAAATACATTCATATTCAAAGATACTGTACAATTTTTGAATTAAAAATATTAAATTTCGAATTTCTATGATTTTTGCAAGTTGGGTATATGAAAATTGAGATTTTTAGTACACAACAGAAAATGGAATGTGAAGAACATGAAATCTTTACAAATTGGTAAGGAATTTAGCTTTGAAATTATGTACAAATAAACTAAATTCATATTCAATGCTACTGTAAAAATTTTGAGTTAAAAATATTAAATTTCGAATTTCTATGATGTTTTAAAGTTGGGTGTCTGAAAATTGAGATTTATAGAATACAGCAGAAAATGAGTTGTGAAGAATATGAAATCTGTACCAAATGGTTTTGAGTTTGGTTCTCAAATTTGGTATACACCAATTAGACTGATATTCAAAGGTACTGTAAAAATTTTAGCTTTAAAAGAATAAATTTTTATTTTATATGAATTTTATAAAAGCAGTATATGTAAATTGATATTTTCAGGCATAAACACAAATTGTTTTGGGTATAACTTTTTGGTTTCTTATCGGATTTTGATAAGCCTTGAAGTTTTGGAAAGCTTAGAAAATGTGTTACGACTTTTATGTTTTAAGATTTGTATAAATTTAATGTCCAGATTGTCAAAACCGTAATTCTTTGTAGCTCGTCTGTCAATAAAGACAGAATGAATTTTAAGACATGACTTACGAACCAAATTTCATATTTAGGATTTTGAGACAATTGTTGATCTACATAAGTGGCTTTCAAATACGATTTATAACATTATAACTTTGTGGAATGGTTATTTGTGTGTATTTTCAATTAGTGGAATTTACTCCCATTTAATAAATATTAAAGTAATGCAATGTGGTATGGGACGCAAGTGCATTACTTAAGTTGTAACTATTTGGAAGTATATGACACTTTTTGAATTGATGTGCTTGTAGTTCTTCATTGAGTTGGCGTACTTATATGCCATTCTTATGATGATATCTTTTTCTCTATCGCAACTATTGTGATTTGATTTATTTTGTCATATTGTTTTATATATGATATTTATTATGAGTATCATATCGACTTATATATGATACTCTGACTTGATTTATTTTATCATATTGTTTTTATATATGACAAAGTTGAATATCAGCTTTGTTTTGTTTATTCAGGTTGTGATTATTATCTTGTTTTGCATGTGATGGTATATTTTCAAAACATGATTAAGTTTACAAAGTGTTTTGACATTATAAACACTTTGAACTTCCTGGCATATTTATTATAAAATGGCATTTCAAGAATGATTTTGATTTTGGGATTGGGATAAATTGGACTCTGTTATACCAATAGACCAAAACTCCATCTTGGTCGACATGACTCAGGATCGCTACCTGAATCGGTGGTTTTAAATTTCGCCCACCTACCACCAAAGGTCAACGGTCTGCTACATGGGGCAATTTTGTTGTTTTAATCGGGATTCCCGATCGGCGGGACACATACTACAATAGATGGAGGCGTGGGGGTCCCACGTGTAGTACCGTGAACGGGTAGCATACGGCCTTCGCCTTAGACCGTCTTGGTTATCCTGGGTTGATCGCCAGGTGTGTTATGGCGCTATGAGTAGATTACGGTGCTGATGTCTCGATGCGCGCTCGAGCTCTACCACCGTGATTTTACAATACTAGCGTCTGTTTATTTGGTATGTTATGAGTCGAGTTATATTTATCCCATAATCCTCTAATATTTTATTACATTACTATAATTGATCCATTTTATTATCATATTGATTTATATATGATAATTGTTATAAGTATCATACTGATTTATATATGATGCTCTGACTTGATTGAATTATATATGATAATTGTTATGAGTATCATATTGATTTATATATGATACTCTGATTTGATTTATATTATCATATTGATTTATAGATGATAATTGTTATGAGTATCGTATTGATTTATATATGATACTCCGATTTGATTTATTTTATCATATTGATTTATATATGAGGATTATTATGAGTATCATATTGATTTATATATGATGCTCCGATTTGATTTATATATGATAATTGTTATGAGTATCGTATTGATTTATATATGATACTCTGATTTGATTTATATTATTATATTGATTTATATATGATAATTGTTATGAGTATCATATTGATTTATATACGATACTCTGATTTGATTTACAAATGATAAATGTCATGAAGATTTCATTGACTTGATTAATTATTATAAAATATTTATTATATGTATCTTATTGTTTTGTATATGTATTTGTTATGAGCATCGTATTGATTTATATATGGTATTCTATTTTGGGTTATTTTATCATATTGTTTTTATATATGATAAATGTCATGTGGATTTCATTAGTTTATGATACTCTGACTTAATTATTATGAGTATCCCGTTAATTCATATATGATCTGTTGAGAGCTTCGCATCGATTTATATGTGATACTCTGTTTTGATTTAATTTATCATATTGAATTATATATGGTATTGGTTAAGAGCATCGCATTAATTTTTTTGTGATACTTTGACTTGATGAGTATCATATTATTCTATATATGCTATTTTGTATCATATTGGTTTATATGTGATACTCGAACTTGATTTATTTTATCATTTTATTTTATATTTGATAATTGATTTTGGTATTGTATTGAGTTACATACAATACGTATGTTTGGAATTATGGCTTATTTAAATGAGACGAGTATGCCAAAATTTTCATATATAGTAACATTCATATGCCTCTCGTTTACTTATACATGTGGCTTCATTTATCTTTCATTGTCTTTTGATATCCATAGATTCTTACTTCACTCACACTAGAAATAGTTGACCCATGTGATTTGTTTTACAATCCTCGGGTCAGGTTCAGGATTGTTTGCAGGTTAGGTTGCGTGGATGGTAGCAGCGTTCTTATCATTTTTCACGTTTTGGGGTTTTGGATACGCAACTTTGGACTTATCAGTAGCTAGTAGTTCATTATGGTATGTATGCTATTAAATGTTTTGGGAGTGATATTATGTATTATGGACATCACTATTATGGTATGTATTATGTATTCTGCTGTTGTCATTGTACTGCGATTGATTCTATTATATTTTGTACTGTGCAACCTGGATAATTTTCTTATATCATTGCTTTCAACCTAGACTGAGCACGAAGGCTAAGTTGAAAGGTTTTAATTTTTTCGTGCCAGTGTTCATTCAAAGGAATAAGTATAGCATTTATCCCTATCGAGCCCCATTCTCCGTGCTTCCCGACAGTAATACTTAGTATTGCTCTTGGTTAGCATGGGTATAGGGGCCGGGCCTACATATACCTTTCTGGAATATTATTTCCAAAATCTAAATCGTAAGGATTCCATGTAACACTCTCAGGTGGCATCAAATCAATTTCATTCCTATAAAATATGACATTCCTCGGAGTACGAGCCCAATTTTTGGCAACATTCCACCTGGACAACAGAGTAACAATGCTAAGTAAATAAAATTAATAAATTTTGAATGTGCTAAGTTTTAATCAAAATTACCTGCGATCGTAATGAAGAAGTATACCTGTAGTGTCTTGAATGTGTACATTTGGTCGACCAATTGCCAAGTAGCTCCACGACCATAACTAAAAATATATGAAATTTAAATAGAAATAAAGAAGTGGTGTGAATACGTTATGTTAATACTAAATACAGAAGATATACCTGCAATAAAGTCATGCAACCGGCTATAGAATTAGATTTCCTTAATGCGACAGCCGATAACTTGCTATACAAATTAGCAAGCACTGCACTCCCCCATGCGTGATAACCAAACTGCTGGAAATCTCTTAAAAATGGCAAGTACCTTAAATTACATCTCCCTTTCGAATGAGTGACAAAAAGACGGGAATTTAGAATGTATAAAATTACAGCACGTGCTCGACGCTTTATGTCCACTCCTGTTGCGTGTTCATGAAGAGAACCCCCAAATGCTTGTCTAAACCAGTTCGTATTTATTTCATATCTCCCCATAAATTTGTTTTCGGGAACAACTACACCCAAAATGTATTGTAACAACACGGAAAATCAGAACCAATTTTAAAATTTTATTTTGGCAATTTTAATGAATTTTGAATATTTAAAATGAATTATTTTAAATCATAACGATGGAAAATTTATTTTAAACGAAGTTAGAACGAATAAAATTATTTTTAAATATAAAATGAGACTGAAATGGCGCAGTAGTTTGAAAATTCGATTTCTAATTTCAAATGAATATACATAATTCAATATAAGTCAGAATTGGACGAAACAAGAAATATTTGGATCTGATAAACCATATCTTTCTAAGGAAGTTAAGAAACTGAGATTTCACTTTATAAATGATAAGTTATGTCCAGTTTAAAATTCAGAAAAGTCGCTGTAGAATTTATATATATATTAATATAATATATGGCCCTTAAAAATAGCCATTTTGCAAACGACCTCCATTTTCGACGAAACCACTTTTTTTGGATCCGGAATGTCAAATTATTTCTAAATTCCAATTTTCATAATTTTTGAAATCAATATGTGAGCGTGGTCAATTTAAACGTGTTTGGTCAATTCAGTTTGAATTTTAATCGACTTAAAAATGACCGTTTTTCAAACGGTCTCTAAATTTGACAAAATTAGTTTTGTTAGGACCGTTTCGTCAAAACATAGCTAGATTTATTTTTCTGGAATTTTTGGAGTCTGTTTGTGGTCCCGGTAAATTAAAATGTGCGTTTGAATTTAAAATATATTGATTTATATTTTAAATTTAACGTAAACTGATCGAAACAGTCGAATTGGCTTACCGTACATATCCCATTGTGTTCGGAATGGGGGTATTTAGCTGGGGGCGACAGTCATTGGGTTATATTAGGAGTTCGAGTGAAAAACTTGCTTTTTAGAAAATAAATAAATAATATTAATATATTCTCCTTCCTAAACCTAGCCCCCCAAATCAAAATAACCCGACCCTTTTCGTTCAGCTCAAAACCACGAAGAAACCCCATCGCCCCACTTTGCCTTCGTGCCTCAGACGCCACCGCTCCCTCCCTGCCACTGCGCCCTACGTCGTCGGTCCTCCCCCCCACCGCCGCACTTCCTGACTCCGCCCCCCCTCTTCTTTTCTCTCTCCCCTCTCTCTTTTCCCCCAATCCGAAACCCCCAGCCAAAACCGCCGTTGTGGCGGCAAGGGATCCTCCTCCGATCAACGGAGAAGAGTGGCGACGGCAAACCCTTGAGGGTGGAGACGAGTTCGGTTTTACAGCGAGGAAGATGAATATACAGTGAGTTCTTTTTCTTTTCTGTTTTAAATAACATTGTTTTTTTTATTATTCAGTTTTATTTATACAAATTAAAAGAAATAAGGAAAGTTATAATTTTTAAATAAGGAAAGTTATGATTTTTAAATAAGGAAAGATTATATTTTTAAATATGAAAAGATTATATTTTTAAATTTGAAAAGATAATATTTTTAGATATGAAAAGGTAGGATTTTTAGGTATAGAAAAGTATGTTTTTTAATCATATGAAGACATAATTTTTAGTTACATAAAAATACGTTTTTATATATTATAACATAGGGAAAAATATGATTTTTATCAAATAAAAGAATATATTTTTAGTTGTATAAAAATATAATTTTTATCAATATGAAGTAGCGTTAAAAATTGGATTTTTGTCGTATGAAAAGCATTATAAAAATATGATCTTTTATATGTATGTTACGATATAAAGATTTGATTTTTATTTATATGAATAACATATAAAGTTGTGATTTTTATATATATAACAACGATTTAAAAATGTGATTTTTATTTTAGAAGTAGCGATATAGAAATGTGATTTTTATTATCATGTAGTGAAATAAAAATATGATTTTTATTTAACTAACTTCGTTTTAAAAATGTGATTTTTATCCATTTAGCGTTGTTATAAAAATATGATTTTTATATATGTAGAGAATATAAAAATATGATTTATATATATATAACATTAGAATAAAATGTGATTTTTATTTATGTAGTAACAAAATAAAAATGTGATTTTTAATATAAAAATCACGTGAAACAGATTGCGATGGAACTGGTGGAAAACAAATGCAAATCTGAACCGTTCTGAAATATAGAATGGAGGAGTGGAACCCAAAGGTGAGAACTTCTCACTCTAATTTATTTTCTAGTTAAATATATATACTAGGATGCTGACGGTGCTTAGTAGCACCCGATACCATTGTTTGAAACCATGTTTCGTTGGTTGTTTGGTTGATTGATTTATTTGTTTGAATTTGGTTTGGGAAATGAATTGGATTGATTAGAATTGGTATGTGTGTGGCGCGAGCCATTATTAGGCGAGGGATAAAGCTAGACCTTATCCCGGTTCTAGTATCGCGCAGTTATGCTGCCAAAATTTTCTAAAAATGTTAGAACAATAAAAGTATCATTTTTATTTTATAAATGAACCGAATAAAATATTTTATCATTTAAAATATATTTTTAACGTGTATATGAATAAAATAAATATTCATTTACAAATCGGGCGATTTGTTTATGTACACCCATTTAACTAATATTGATTGGGACTATATATATTTACACATCGCCCAACTGCATAAATAATATTCAGTATTTGTTGGTTGAAACCCTACACAGGTATTGGGATGATATTTGACTACACTAATCCCAATTGTTGAGTAGTATGTCAATCGATTGGTTGACAGACTGTTGTAAGCTTTAAATATTTATATTTAATGCTTATGCAGTGTAGAATGCACTCTGGATGATGGTTGATTGTTTATCATTGTTGTTGTATACATGTGTTGTATGAAATCCATATAAATAATATTATATGGCAATTGACTGTGTCTGATTCCAATTTAGAAAGAACGGATATTTTAAAATAACGATTATTTTAAAATAATGAATATTTTAAAATAATATTCGGTCAAAGACCAAAATAAGATTTTGATGTCCGATTTTGGATGGACACGAAAATATTTAAACATATGAAGCCGTGTTAATTAGATATGCGCCATTTAGACGCGAACGATATTTATATCGATTTTATTCATTTTTATGATGAATATCGAAAAGGAAATGATTTCAAAATCTGATATTTTGGGAATATTATCATTTTAATATTATAATGATATGGAATATTCAATTTTTTGATTTAAAATTGAAAATGAAGTTGGAATCGTTTTTAAAACGATTTATAAAATACATTTCAAATGGAAATCAATGAAATATATATATATATATATATATATATATATATTATATTAAATGGCCTGAATAGAATGCGCCGCGCAGTGACCGTTCGCGAATTTCGACCATTGACTTCGAATTGACATTACGGGAGATCCGACCGTCGGATTATCCTAAAACAGGAACCGTCGGGTTTGTATCGAAAAGAGCTTTCCAACGAATATAAGAGGCTTGAAATCTAATGGTTGGATTTGGAATTATGTCCAAATCAAATTTGGAAAAGGTCGTTGTAAGTGCAGTTCCATGACCGTTTATGGAAATCGACTGTACGGGCCTTGATAAAATTATTACAAATATTAATAATTTGTGTAAAATCATAATAAATGATTTGGAAAGAATTGAGATGTAAAATTCCATATTTGAGAAGATAAAAATATATTTTTATCGAAATTTACTAGTTATTAACTAGAAAGGATAATCCAATATTTTTAAATAAATAAATTGGATTGAAATGGTTTTAATATAACCAGAATATTCCAATGTATGAATTGGAATGGATTAGAATAGAAATTATCTTCGGAATATTTCGATATTGGTTTCCGTAATTATATGGATATTGTGGAGGAATTTGGAAGATATATATATATATATATCGTTATTCCCAATACGATATTTGTTGATTTTAGAATTTGATATTGAATATAAGCCGATATAATTTCTATTCAGAGCCTTGTATTTAATATTAAATTGGATTTTGGGTTTGTCGTGAATGGTGTCTTTATTAACACTGTTCTTAAACCCCGTGTGAAATAAATCTTTTAATTAAGATTTGAAGAAGAATTACCAATTAGTTAACAATTAATTGGAATTGAAATGGAATGTGAATTGGGTTTATTGTGAACTGTGTTTTTAACGATATTCGTTCTTTAACCCGATTAACAATGAAATGTGATTTGGAATATATGAATCTTTTATTAATATTTAATGGGGATTTTCCAAAGTAAAGAATACCAATTAATTAATATTTGATTGGAATGGATTGGTAATAATCGAAATGAGCTTCTGTGGAGGAAGACTGTTACTATATATGGAATTTAAAAGGCTTTGTCGTTATTCCGTTTAAATTATTAGTCGGATACAAAAATTGATATCGATTATATATATTGATCTGTTTTTCCGTGATGATTCCTTAATTAATGGAAAATGATTTTGGGTTTATCGTGAACTGTGTTTTAAATGACATTGGTTCTTTAACCCAGTTAAAGACAGGATTTATTTTCCTAAGGTTGAATAATCATTCATATTGATTTTTGGGAAGATTAAAACTAAGTGGACTTTTAATGAATCTTTAATTAGATTGTAATGTGAATGTGATAATTGAAATTATCAAATTCAGGAAATGATCGAGAATGGAGTGTTACCAGTTTTGCTCCAAGCGATAATTAAATCTTTAATAAATTTGAACGTGAAATGGTAATTAATTTTACCGATAACACCGTGGTGTTAGATATGGAGTATTACCAGTTTTGCTCCATGGGATGAATATGTTGGGATTGGGAAATAAAATAAATGATTACTTCGGTGTGGTTCGCTAATCCCGACTAGTTTTGGATAAACCTTAATTTGGTCTGATATCCAAAGGAAGATTAAAGAATAAAATTTAAAGAATTTATCTTTGATAAAATTAATGGGAACCTTTCCCTAAATATAAGAATATTTGAATAAAAGAATATTCTGGATTGGAATGAGGCATATGTTGTGTTTGTGTAGCACTTGTTTATAATATACGCGATTTATTCGGAAAGGCCAGGTTTAAACCCATTCTGAATAACCGATTCAACGATAAATCGACGATGAAGACGGTGGTTGAAGACTGGAGGTCTTCACATCGTTTTGGATGATTACTGATGTCTTGATTGGGCTGTACAACCAAGATGAGGTAATAAGTGGCGATCGTCCAGACGTACTTGGAGATTGACGAATATGCGAGGACCTCTCTCCTGTATTGGACATATGGAACGAGGAATAAGGTGCCTCCGGATTCATTCAGACCCAGAACGAACTTGTAAATGGACTGTGTGTCTAACATGGGATTTTATTTTGTGTTGATTGATCTTTGTTATATATATATCTGTTTGGGATTGTAACAACACGGGTTATCAGAACCAATTTAAAAATTTTATTTTAGCAATTTTAACGGATTTTGAATATTTAAAATGATTTATTTTAAATAATAATGACGGAAAATTTATTTAAATCGAAGTTAGAACTAATAAATTTATTTTAATTATAAAACGAGCCTGAAATGGCGCGGCAATTTGAAAATTCGAGTTCTAATTTCAAATGGATATACAGAATTCAATATAAGTCAGAATTGGACGAAACCAGAAATATTTGAATCTGATTAATAATATCTTTCTAACGGATGTAAGAAACTGAGATTTCACTTTATAAATTGAAAGTTACGTCCAATTTAAAATTCAGAAAAGTCGCTGTGGAATTTATATATTTTTTAATATAATATATAGCGCTTAAAAATAGCCATTTTGCAAACGATCTCCGTTTTCGACGAAACCACTTTTGTTGGATCTGGAATGTCAAATTATTGCTAGGTCCCAATTTTCATAATTTTTGGAATCAATATGTGAGCGTGGCAAAAGAAATCGTGTTTTGTCAGTTTCAATCAATTTGAATCGACTGGAAAATGACCATTTTTCAAACGGTCTCGAAATTCGACAAAATTTGTTTTGTTAGGACCGTATAATCAAAACATAGGCAGATTTATTTTTCTGGAATTTTTGGAGTTAGTATGTGGCCCCGGTAGATTAAAATGTACGTTCAAATGTAATATAAATGGATTTATATTTTAATTTAAATGAAAGTTGATCGAAACAATCGAATTGGCTTACGTGACATATCCCATTGCGTTCGAAATGGGGTTAATTAGTTAGGGGCTACAGTCATTGGGTTCGATTTGAACTTAGAATGAAATATCAACTTTTTTAGGGAAATTAAAATAATTAAATATAAAAATTATATATTCCCCTAAACCCCCTTTCTCTCGGTCAACGCTCATAAACAAATAAAAAAATCCCGATCTGCTATTTCCCCGTCGCCTCTCCCTTCCGTCCACCGCGTCGCACCTCCGCCGTGGCCCCCTTCAATCGCCAGTGCCTCCCTCCGACCAACCCCCCTGCTCTCTCCTCTTTCCAACTCACAAACCCCCACGCCCGAGCCGTCGGATCCCCTAGCCGCCGCAACCAGCAGTCGTGGCCCCCACCCTCGACCCCCGCTGATATCACCGCCTCCCACCTGGAACCGAGATCCCCCATTGCACAACAGAAGCGTGGTGGGCCCATAACACACAGGTCCGAGGATCGAAACCTCGCTCTGATACCAAAATGAAACGACCCAAACTTCCCCGTAAAGGAAAGCCCGGATTGAGTTGAGAACATGACAAATCAGAACACAGACAGAAGAGCATTTCATTGCTTATTACAACAATTACACCAGAGTACAAGAATATAACTGAGTATGAATAAATATAAATTTGATAAATATCAGAGATTTACAAATTGCAATGCAGCAGAAAAATAATACATAACACAACTGTAAGAAATACACGGATACAGAGCGTTCAGTATATGGCTCCAGCTGTATACCAGGATCCTGTAAGAATAAATCTGCAAAAATCAAAACTACAAGCTGCCCATGTGGAAAATAAGGGCACCCAGAGTTTAGGTTAAAACAATAAACTCCAGGTCAGTCATGTGACTGGTGTGATAACTAAAACAGTTATTTAAAACTTACTTTAAAATAAAGTAAATCAAGGGATCACGCCATATAACACGGAATGGGTGTCCTCCCAAGAATACCAGTGCATAAAAAAACAGCGCAATGCTTTTTGGAAAAATGAAGCTATTATAAGAACCAGGTCCCATCACACAATGCAAGCAAGCCGGAGGACAGGGTTTTCCCTTATAATAGCCAAACATGCTTGGTACGTTTAAAACAAATCATTTGATACTATAATAAGTGTATAGTGTCAAAACAGCTTCAAATATAAATGTATCAATCATAGACGGCATAGTATCCTATGCTGCTATGTCGCCATACTAGGCTCTACAATCAAAACTGAAATGTCACGTATTGGAAATTGGATTTCCGTCATGAGTCGAGGCAAGGGATGTACTCCTCGTCGGCTTCGAGACACTCTAGCAAGTGCCTAAGGGTTCGGACGCTGGCGAACCCTTGGATCCTCCAAAGCCGGTCCACACGTAGCGAATTAGTTATACCAGAATACACGTTCCCCGGTCCTATAGGACCTATCCATCGGCTCTTTCGATACGAACCCAACGGTTCTGGATCTCCCATAACGTCAATTCAAAGTCAATGGTCGAAATTCGCGAACGGTCACTGTGCGGCGCGTTCTATTCAGGCCATTTAATATATATATATATATATATAATATATTTCGTCGATTTCTATTTAAAACGTATTTTATAAATCATTTTAACTTTGTTTTAAAAACGATTCCAACTTCATATTCAATTTTAAATCAAAATTGAATATTCTATATCATTAATATATAAATGATAATATTTTCAAAATATTAGATTTTGAAATCACTTCATTTTCGATATTCATTAATAAAATGAATAAAATCGATATAAATATCGTTCGCGTCAAAATGGCGCATATCTAATCAACACGGCTATATATATTTCAATATTTTCGTGTCCATCCAAAATCGGACATCAAAGTCATATTTTGATCTTTTACTGAATATTATTTTAAAATACTCGTTATTTTATTTTATTCAACACATGAATAATTTTAATCCTTTTCTAACTATTATTTTAACATATTCTTTATTTTCCAAATTTTACCATATAATGTTAATTATATGGATTCATACAACAAATGTATATAATAACAATGAAAAATAACCATCCATCATCCAGAGTGCATTACACAACTGCATAAACATTAAATATAAATAAATAACAAAGAAAAGATTTTAAGTGGGGGGGATTGTAACAACCCGGAAAATCAGAACCAATTTAAAATTTTTATTTTAGCAATTTTAATGGATTTTGAATATTTAAAATGATTATTTTAAATAATAATGACTAAAAATTTATTTAAATCAAAGTTAGAACGAATAAATTTATTTTAATTATATAACGAGCCTGAAATGGCGCGGTAGTTTGAAAATTCGATTTCAAACTTCAAATGAATGTACGAGATTCAAAAATAAATCGGATTTCAGTAAAACCAGAAATATTTGAATCTGTTTGAAAATATCTTTCCAACGAATGTGAAAAATCCAGATTTCATAACGGGAATAAAAAGTTATGTCCAGTTGAAAATTGAAAATAGTCACTATGGAATTTAATTATATTTTCATTATATTATGTATGGCCCAAAAAGTCACATTTTGCATATAGATGAATTTGGACTTGAAACAACTTCCATTGAGTTCAAAATGTCGTTTGCAACTCCGAAAAGTATAAGCTTTGATATATTCCGAGATCCGGAATAGTGGAAATTGGATGGTGTAACGACCTGGTTTTTAGATCGGAAAAAAAATTTATTTAACGATAAATTCCTAGAAACAAACAAGCAAATAAAATAAAACGATTAAATTTAGTTATTAGAATGAATATATTCAAAGTTTATTGAATTTAAAATAAAAATAAATATTTGTATGCAAAGAATTTGAAAACAAATTTGTAATCAAAACGTTATAAGTTCGTTCCATTTAATTCTGATAATTTAAACTAAATAAATTTAAATGACCGTTCATTAAACTCAGTGTAATTAAAAATAAAAATAGAATTTTTATAAAACGTTCAAATCACCGATAACTATGTGCCGTTTTGTTCGTCTCGATGTCCTGATTCCAATGGTATATTTATACCGATATTTTGGTGTCCGTAAAGACAAATTGGCAGACATTTATTTCCATACAGGTGACCATGTAAAGTAGTGCAACACATAAAATCGGACTGAAATAAAGTGTGACCTACGAATGTTATAGACAAACAAAAAAATAAATATGTCCGCAAATTCAATAATGGTCTAAGGGAATGGTGCATTAATGAGGAGTAATGCACATGACACATTTTTCTTCTTAGGAGCATTAATGAGGAGTAACGCACATGACACATATTTTTCTTCATTGCATTTAATGAGGTGTGATGGAGTACATCATTTGCACGCCACATTCTTTTTTTCCTTGCATTAAATGAGACATGATGTAAGATCATTTCCTCTGCCAATGTAAACCATAAATTCACCCACCTCATTTTATATATATGGCTCCCAAATTCATCCGCTCCCTCTCCATTTTCATTGTGTCTTCTCCATTCACCGTTCTTGCTTCAGAAAACTTTTTTTCATACAAAGAAAAAAAATAGTTGTTGCGCATGCATATAGTAATTGCGAGCACCACCCTTCATCCCAAGCCCACACTCGCAGCACCCTCTCCTCTCCACCATCCCACTTTTCGCTCCATCCCTCTCTTGCTCCGCCCTCTCTTCTCGACGCCATACAACTCCGGCAACCTCGATAACAACCGCTAACTCGTCGCAGCAGCTCTGTTCATTCGCCGTGTCTATCTCGTCATCGTTTAGCTTTTGGAAACCGAATGTGAGTTGTTACTCACGTCTAAACTTTCTATAGTGTCTGCATGTGTGTATTTTATATGTATGTTCATGCGTGAGTGTATAAATATATGTGCGTGCTTAAATAAATGGGTGTGATGAACTGTGTGTGGCGTGTGTACATACTGGATGCATGTTTCAGCATACATGCATGAAAAATAAAACAAATGTAATGAAGCTGGGATAAAAAGGAGCAACTTCTCCTCTGCTCATTTGGAAACCTACACAAGCAGGGCTTCATTTTTTTTTCCTAAGTTTTTCTGGAAATTCATACCATGCATGCATGCAACAAAACTAATTGGATAGAGAATACAAGGCAAAGGAACAAACATGGGGTATTGAAAGTGAATGCACATGCATGCATGCGGGGAGCATTTTAATGTTGTGCCAGCAAAAAAAAAAGAAAGAAGAAGAAGCATAAACATAAGTGAATCATTTCTTACCTGGGGATGGACATGCAAGTAACAGGAGGGCGCATTCATTATTTTCTTTTATGGTCACTTCTTTCTATTTTTAATGCAAATAGAAAGAGACAACTTCTCATATATTTCCATTTGATGAACACTCAAAGACACATTTTTACATTCATGCAAGCTAGGGGATTTTACTTGTTCCCAGCGCATGAAGTGGAAAAAAAAGTGAGCTTCCATGAAAAAGGGAGGACACATTTTTTTTTCTTCTTTTTTTTTTGTTCTTCCTGGGCATGCATGACAGTAAGCCTTCTTGGCTTCTCCTCTTTATTCCCTTAAACTTTCATTTTCTTCCCAGAAAAGAACCTTCCCATTTAAGTTTCATTCTCCCATCTTCCTTTGGAACTCTCTCCATGTGTGTAGTGTTTGCATGTGTGCTATATAGAAATGTATGTGTGAGTGTATATATGTATACACGTGTGTGAGAGGTTAGTGGAAAAGTGTCCATGCGTGTGTGCATAAAATGTGTGGTGTGTGTTTAATTATAAATATACATGCGTGTGTGTTTAAAATATATGTGTGGTGTGTATGTGTTATATGTTGTGTGTGCACATGCATGGATTAGTGCACATGTTTGCATGTGATGTGTGTTTTGTGCATTAACATATTCAATTTTCTTTTGGAGAAGCAACACAGCAAGTTTCCACCCTTTTTTTTCTCTTTCACCATTCTTTTCTTTCTTTCCCCTGTTTTGCATGCATGCATGTGAACTGTGTATGTACGGTCTTTGAAAAAGAAAAGCTTTTGGAAATATGACTTGCGTTGGACACAAAAGCATGCATGGTTCATTCCATACATAAGCTTTGGAAATAAAATTAAGTAGGTTAATAAAATAAAAATACATCTTTTGCAGACCCAAAATATTTAGGAAGATATGTAAGATCGTAAAAGGGACACATCGAACTCAAATGGCTCTGTTTCAAAAATGAAATGTGCAAGCTTTTTCACTGTTTCAGCGCAAACCGAACACCGAAACTGATAAATGAATATATTTCGTTAATCAGCGCGACGAGATGTGCACAACGGTATATAATTTGCAGTGTCTGCATGCTCCGTTCAAAAACGCGTTACGGACCCCTTTAACGTAAAAATGCGGATGCGAAACGGAGGTCAAAACGTCTGATTTTCGCGAAACGAATTCCACCGTTGGATTACTGTCAATGAATAGAATATTTTTCAAGTTTGTCCAAACTTGTTTTGAAGAGATTTTGAAATCGCTAAAAATTGAACTGTTATGCGCAGCTTTGCACTGAAAATTGCGCGACCGACGACATTCAAATTTTCCGATGAAATTTTCACAACTGCTACATTTCACTATACGTATTTCAAATTTCAAATTCCCGTTATGAAAAAAAAGAATTGTTTCAAATTTTGAAGATTAAACTTTGGTTTAAATTATATACATGAAAATTTGATTTAAATTGATAAATGAAATTTTAAGTGATTTAAATTTTATTTTAAACTTATTGAAATAACCATTGTTGAACCTCTTATTGAAAAAAACACATTAGCCTAAATATTTAACGAAATAAATTTCAAAATTGTAAATTTTGGATACAAATTTAGTTAGGAAATACAATTTAGTTAGATGAAGAAAAACTATGAAATTTGAAAGTGAACTTAAGTGAAATATTCAATATTTGGAAATTTTAAATTTTATAAAAGGAAAATACAACTTTAGTTTATTTATTTGGAACTTTGGAATTAGACACAAAATTAAGTGTATAGTTGTAAACGATAAAATGTTGTTTATATTTCAAATTGCAATATTTGATAGTTCAAGTTTAAATAAGAAGTTGAAATACAATTATGGCTTGATCTATTGAATAAATTAATAATGAAAATTAAATGACGTTAGTTGTCAAAGAGACCGGAGCCAGTTATAAACACATTCTCTGTCAATACTGGTACCACTTTGATAACTATGTTCGTGAAGTGATGATCCAGAATGAAGTGGTTGTTTTTGGTGTACGTTTGCTGTGTTGAAGAAAGTGAACGATAATGGATGACCGACACTTGTGTCAATTTGAAATGACTAAAACAGGAGCCATGCCGGACCATTGGGGCTATCTACCTCTAGCAGACACACTTTTTTGTATATTCTATCTTTTGTTATTTGGTTATCACCCTTGATTTTGGAAGTGTTGTGTTGCAGTGGGCCGTTAGGGGTTACCACCAGTCCGGATCAGGCAAACTGGTAGTATCCTACCTTGGGCATTGCCTCATGTGCCTTGTCATACGTTTTATCCTTATGCGCGACCACTACGAGTTTCTATTTAACATGTGCCTATAGGGGACTCACTGGCTACCGACGTTCTACTGGTTGTGTTACAGGACTTGTATAGACCACATTGTTTAAAAATGTGTTAAGGGGGATCAATGTAAAGCCTTAACGCTATTTTAATATTTTATATTACTGATAGACATTACATATAATAGCGTATCATACTATATATAGATAGTTTAACGGATCCTTAAGAGATGGAAAATACCATAACATCTCTTGAGTTATTTGCATTTGAGTTTAGATCTAATAACATTAGAATGTTTAGACCTGACTCGAGTGTTTTGTGTTTTTCTCATTTCGCTCGGGTCAGACTGAGTATTGCAGTGTTCTCGAGGAACACTTTATCTGGAGCTGAAGACCTAGTCGAAGACTCCATCCTATCCAGTATTAGTTCCTATTTCCGTTTGGCTTGTATTTGCGAACTCTATGAGTCGCTATATTGTATAATTAAAATGTAACTGTTTAAGCAGCTTCATGAACTGCTTATGTATATTATTTTATTTCCACTGCGAGATTCTGTGTTATTATGTATACATGATTCTATGATCTGATTCTATGATACACCCTAAATTGGTTATCTGTCAATTTTGAATCGTTCGAGTTGGACATGTATGGTTATATTGTCAACTTGGATTATTCAAAAAAGGCGGGTTTTCACAGATGGGGTTTTCGGTTGTCAATACATAGCCCTTAAAAAATGAAATTTTGCGTATGAGCTCAGAATTCGACGAGAAGTGGTGATCGTCCATACGTATTGGAGATCGACCGGATATGCGAGGACCTCTCTCCTGTATTAGACATATGGGACGAGGAATAAGGTGCCTTCGGTTTCGTTCAGACTCAGAACGAACTTGTAAATGGACTATGTGTCTGACATTGGACTTTATTCTGTGTTGATTGATTTCTATTAAATATATATTTGTTTGGCGGAAGAGAATTTATTCTCTTGCTTAACGCCCTTCTCTGAGACATACGAGCTCAGAGGTTATATAGCGATAGACATCAGTTGCATGGCGTGAATTGCCTGTGTGGCATGCTGAGATGCAAATGATCAAGGCTTCTGTTGAAAAGCAGAGTCTTGTGGTTGATGATCAAAGCACGGCCTATGTGGCATAGCTTTGTGTATAGCGTTAATTCGTGAGCCTCACACCTCAGTATGAGTCAAAAATGGGATAAGGGACCCAAGGAGGACATGACGTTTCTTTCTAGCTATGGGTGGTGTCAGGGTTTTGCAAGCCCTGACATTTATATATTTTTACCTATGTGCTTGTTCGAATGCGAGGCGTCTCGGATATATCGGTTATTATGGAGCCGATGAATAGGTCCTATAGGACCGGGAAACGTGTGTTCAGGTATTGCCAATCCGCTATGTGTGGACCGGCCTTGGAGGATCCAAGGGATCGCTGTGTGTGACCCTGAGGCATTTTCTAGAGTGTGTCGAAGCCAGCGAGGAGTACATCCCTTGCCTCGACTCATGACGGAAATCCAATTTCCAATACGTGACATTTCGGTTTTAGTTGTAAACCTATGTGGCGACATAGTAGCATGGGATACTATCCTGTCTATGATTGATACATTTATATTTGAAGCTGTTTTGACACTATACACTTATTATAGTATCAAATGATTTGTTTTAAACGTACCAAGCATGTTTGAGTATTATAAGGGAAAACCCTATCCTCCGGCTTGCGTTGCATTGTGTGATGGGACATGAGTCTTATAATAGCTTCATTTTTCCAAAAAACATTGCGCTGCTTGTTTTATGCATTGGTATTCTTGGGAGGAACCCGTTCCGTGTTATACGGCGTGGTCCCTTGATTTACTTCATTTTAAAGTAAAGTTTTAAATAACTGTTTTAGTTCTCACACTAGTCACATGACTGACCTGGAGTTTATTGTTTTAACCTAAACTCTGGGTGCCCCTATTTTCCACGGGCAGCTAGTAGTTGGGTTTTGCAGACATTATATTCACAGGATCCTGGTTTATAGCTGAAGGAATATTTCGAAAAGCTCTGTATCGTGTATTTATTTCAGTTGTGTTTTGTTTTATTTTTCTGCTGCTATGTATTTAAATGTAATTTAAATATTTGATATTTATCAAATGTATATTATTTATTCATACTCTGTTATATTCTTGTACTCTGATGTAATTGTTGTAATAGGCAATGAAATGTTCTTCTGTTTGTGTTCTGATTTGTCGTGTTCTCAAATCAATCCGGGCTTTCCTTTACGGGGAAGTTCGGGTCGCTTCACAAAAGCTCGTTGCATAACTCACCGTAGTCGGTTTGTGAATCATCATACAGAATATGACGACCAAAGGTGGGAAGACCAAGTATTTTCTCAATGTCAAGCATAGTAATAGTCATTTCTCCAACTCTAAAATGGAACGTATTAGTTTCCGGATGCCATCAGTCACACAATGTGGTGATAAGTCCATAATCCAATCTAATGTAATCTATCTGAAGAACCTGCCACATTTGAGCTATTCGAAGATAATTTTCAAGTCGAGGCTCTTTACATTCAATGAGTTTTAACTTGATCGAATGATCCGTGGCCTTAACTTATGAAGAATCCTACGCATACAAATGTGAAAGCACGATATTTAAATTATGAAAATACAAGACAATAACAAATGAAGTAACAATTTTATAAGGGTGTACAAATATACCTCCATTAGCTCATGGTTGTTATTCCGGTGTTCAAGTTGTCGGTAGAGCACACTCAGATCAACCGATCCTGGCTCTAAAGCATTTCCTACAACATGGTCATGCAACATTAAAACTCAAACAAAGTACAAATTGAAAGCATAGAACTATTTGAAATGGAATTGCTAAACTAATTGAAAGCATAGAACACCGTAGTACTATTTGAAAAGGAATTGCTAAACTAATTGAAATGGAATTGATAAACTAATTGAAAGCATAGAACTATTGATTAGAAAACCTAGTTTAGAGCCATGCTTCATACCTCTACTTTGCGAAGATGTTGAAGCTTCTGCCATTTTGTATGAATTTGTTGATGAAAGGAGGGAAATTAGATGTTTGGAAGTAGATTGAAGTAGTAGAATAGGGTTTGGGTGCTTAGGGTTTTTGGAGCCTTTTCCAAATAGAAGACAAATGAATCATGAGGAATGGGGGCTGCATCCCCAAATATAATTCATAGCATCTCACTGTTTTTTGAAGGCCAAGAATGAACTTGCGCACTCCATTTCTGTGCAAGAACAATTTTGTTCTTGCGCAGAAATGGAGTGCGCTAGTATTAAAATTAAAAAAATCCATGCAGTCATATCTGTGGAGCTTCAAAAGTGATATTATTATACGGGAAATAGCAAATGTGTAAAAGTTTTTATTGGAGATAAGATCAACTTTTATTCTCCTTCAGGTTGATTTTTTTCATATAACAAAAACATTGTTCATTTATGTCTAACAAAATCGAAGATAATTATATAATCCATGCAGTTTGGAACGAGTGACTATAATAAAATCTTAATTTACACGCTTTATTATAAGCATGCTTGCATGACACTTTAACCAAGTTTCTTACATTTCTTTTGATTTTTAAACTGCATTCAACATACTATCTGCATATTGTGTACAACATTAGTGCTTCCAAACTATCTCCATATGTCGATCATTCATAAAATTCCTTAGCATACCACTTTCACTTTCTTGTCAATCATTATTCATTTTCAAAATGCATGCCATCAATATAACTTCATAAAAATACTAACAACAACGTAACATAATATTTCTAAAACCATGGTTGAGAGCAATACGCCAGTGTAGTTGATCGACTTTCCGGACTCGACTAACTACTTTATTCCATAAAATTCATTCTAAGCATTCTAATATCAAATACATATTTGTTTTTTTTCCTATTGCAGGTGTCGCTTCTCCTATACGCAGCAGCACAACTGCTGTTAGGTGGCAGCTTAAGTCGTTGCCATACAGCAATAAGGGCTGCTGCCCCTCATACTTTTTTTTCCTTCTCTTTTTATGAAGTTCAGAAATTGATGAATGCTTAATAAGAAGAAAAATGATGTATAAATGAAGTAATAAGCAACTTTCTCATTTTATAGTAGTGAATAACACAGATCAGTTACACAAAAGTGATTGCAGCACTTGAAAAAAAAAAACATAAAAAGAAACCAAGTAGTTTAAGGTGCTTATTTTTTAATTAGCGTGGACATCAACTCTAACTCAAGTGAAAATTTCTTCATTACATTTCCTGTTAGTAAATAAAATACAACTTGTTTAGAAGTTCTATAATGGTCTTTGATTCTAAGCATCCTATTTCTTATGTACTGTATTTGGAGAAATAAGAAAATGTGGTTCAAGGTTCCTCTTACATACCTTATAGTCTTGAACTATTCCAAGAGCTTCTCAGATTGTTCTAAGAGGAGTTTGGCCATCCAAGTGATGGACCAATTACTTTGCTATGTCATTCTTCGTGCATCAAACACATTATATCTTTAATTAAATCCGATCTTTCAAGCGAGTATGGTTTACAATAGACTGCAGTTTCATTGCCTTTGCTAGCTTTGATTCCACTTAATGCGATATTACACTATTGAATAAAAATAGTACACCAAGGCCAATGAGTATGCATAAATGAATCAACATCATTATCTATTTATAGTGATACTTGCGCACTTATGACACTTCATACTTGCAAACTGTCTGATATTGGCCATAAGCAAAGACTCCATGTTCATGTTGGACCAACCTTTCAGTTACTTGTGTGAAATATTATTTTGTGTAGACTACAAAAAACTTTCTTACTGGACCATAAAAAAGTCTTTACCTCCTATAGAATGTTAAATGTGTAGATACTTAAACTGTAACTTAACAGTATGATTTCTCAATGACATAGTGAGCTCTTGCATAGCATTTCCTATTTCATCCCTCGGGTACTTCAGTAACATCCTATATGTTTCATGTACTAATGTTGACTAACAGATCTATTAATTTAAATTAGTTGCTGATTAACTATATTGCTTGTCTCTAAGTTTTCTATTTTATTCAAAATCATTTCACAAATATTCTTTCATTTTTAAGTTCCACAGACTGGTTTGAAGAAATTAGTTATTTGCAATATCATACACTTGTAGTTAATCATTCACTTATATCCAAATTATGAAACTGCTTTTTTGGTTACCAGAACAATGTTGTTTCTTCATTGAGTTAATCATTGTTTTGAATTTACAACCTTTTAGCTTTCTCCTCGCTATTAATTGCATTTTTTTTTAAATTTTCATTCCTCATACACAATAATGGGTCATCCTGTATTGGAAAACTTTCTTTCTTGTTTACATTAATGCTCCTGCTTTTCTGGTACGTGCCTAATGGTTTATTTCGTAATGGTGTGTGCCTAATCTGCTGCATCCGATCGATTCATTCAGTGGTTAGAATTTGTGTTTATATTCTTTGACAGTAATGTGTTTATCTTTTCCCTCTCCCTACTCTATTGGATAGTTGTAGTTGCACTGAATTATTAAATTATAACCATAGGATGCTCACGTTGTATATCAGTTCTTCGATCACCATTGTGAGGTTTAGAACCAAGACAATAATTATGAAAATTATAATTCTAGACGAAGCTTACAAGCCGTATTGCATCCGCTGATTCGCTAGTTGGCATTGCTTATTTGTTTTGCATTCATAATTCAATATATTTCAAGTCTATAAATTAGATAGTTATAAATTCATTGTTGTAGACAATCAAATTCAGTCTGTGGGGGAGTCCAAAATTTTATCTTTATGTGTACTTCCTGCTGATTTTTAAGAAAGGAACCTAAATCCATAAAAATGAATAAATACTCTCATCAATTTTTATGCAGCAGCAAAATTAACAGTTTCAAACAAAATATGGCTATAGACACTCAAACATGAACTTGAGAGAAAATTTTCGTGAAACCCTCACCACTACTGGAAACATTTAAAACCGAATACGTGTCGAGCTTACCCACTAGGAGCTCGAAAACTCGATAAAACACGCTAAGGGGTATGAATTGAGTAACAAATATTTTGCATACAATTTCATAACAAAAATTTTATTGCCATTCAAAATACAAAACAAATAAGCATTAATAGTACTAAGAAAAACAGTCAAAGTTAAAAAGGAAATATGATATTCAACAAATTCATTTGAATAATCTGGAAATAGAAATGAAGAGCCGTAGATTTAGTTTCATTACCTAACAGACATCGTGCATGAAAAAAGCGGACCACTAGCGAGGAGCATCCATTGGCAACGTGGCTGATCTATAGATTGGAGAAGAGTGCAAGTCAAACAAAAAATAAATACAAAATAATCCTCTAATTCACAATTGGACATCAGACTAACTCTGTTTCTTTTATGGAATAAATCACATAACGATGTAAACTAAATAAGGTAGAAAAGGATTTTAAAGAAATCTGAACGCTGACTTAACATACAAAAGAGATCGGTAAACATAATTGTATAAACTAGGGTTTCGATTTCAACTACAGAATAATAATGAAACAAGCAAAGTTAGGGTTTCGATTTCAATTACAACAACTGAAAAATACCTGAAAATTTACTTGTTTATAAGAAATCTTGGAACGAAAGGAAAACACGAAATGGTGGCTGGACGAACAGATCGGTGTAATTGAAGTAGCATTAATTTGTTTTGAAGGAGGCGAAGATAGATATGAGGGTTATGTTTTTCGACGACCTTTTTTTCCTGGGGAGGGGCGTGAAATAATTTGGGAAACAAGGATACGGGTACCCGTGAAATTTTTTCCGTACATTGGAACGGTCCTAATCCATTCTAGAACTGCCACGGTCAAAAACCGTGCTAATCCATTTTACCATGGCTAAAACCTGTTCCAAAATTGCCACGGCTTTAGACCGTGGCAATTCGTCCGCCTTTGGATGTGGCAAAACTGACAATATGGTGTAGTGTTGACTCTTTATTCCGCAATTTCTTTACCTCAGAACCTAGTATCCTAGTAGGAAATCTCCTAACCGATGCCTCCCTCTCTACCTCGATATCCTCAAGAGTACTTAGCTCTACTACTATCGTGTAATCATGTAAACACATCCGCAAGTGTGAAACATGGAATACATCATGAACTCCTGCCAATCTCTCCGGAGTCTAACTCTGTAGGCCACCTGATCAATCCTCTTAACTATAGGAAATGGCCCTATGAACCTTGGCGCAAACTTCCACATTGAGCTAAATCAAACAAAACTCCTCAAAGGTGACACCTTAATTAAAACAAAGTCTCCTACCTCCAACTCTAGATCTGCCCGCCGATGATCTGCATACAAATTATGTCCGTCCTGAGCTACCTTCATCCATCTCCGAATCAAATCTATCTTCTATGATGTCTCTCTAACTATCTCAGGTTCAAGTAGAAGTCTGTCTGTGGACTATCACAAACATGTAGGTGATCTGCAGGGTCGTCCATATAACGCCTCGAAGGGAGCCATATCAATACTGGTTTGATAGTTGTTATTATATGCGAACTCTACCAACGGAAGATGCTCCTCCCAAGTCCCTCCGAAGTCTAGCATACACAGCCGTAATAAATCCTCAAGAATCCTATTAAACCTTTTTGTTTGTCCACCTGTCTGAGGGTGATAGGTAGTGCTAAGTCGTGGCTATGTCCCCAATCCGTCATGTAGGCCCCTCCAAAACTCTCTCGTAAAGATGGAATCTCGATCACTAACAATACTAGAGCGAACTCCATGAAATCAGATGATCTCCCTAAGATATATTGATGCCAACCAAGCTGTCATCCTCTTACTCTTGACTGGGATGAAAGGATCGCTCTTAGTCAACCTATCGACTATAACCCAAATACTGGTGTTGCCCTTCCTTGATCTAGGAAATCCATCTATGAAGTCCATCAAGACGCTCTCCCACTTCCACTGTGACACATCTAAAGGCTGAAGCAATCCACCAGGCTTCCTCTACTTAGCCTTTACTCTCTGTCAAGTCATACATTGAGCCACGTACTCTGCCACATCTTTCTTCATCCCTATCCAATGAAAAATTCTCCTAATGTCTTATACATCTCATCGCTGCCTGGATGGATGGTCATCCGAGAGTGATGGGCCTCTTCTAAAACCGATCTCAACAAAGCATCAACTCGAGGAACACACAATCTCCCATCGTGATGTAGCCACCCTCTCTTATCCATATATTACCTAGAAAGGTGACTAGAGGTCTCCCCTCTACTGAGTATGTCCATGATATCCACTATCGGTTGATCCTCGTGCTGACAGGTTCTAATTCGCTCTAAGAGAGTAGGTCGCACCACCAACAATGCCAATAATTCTGGTGCGTACTCCGTAGATGGTCTAAAATAGAATAATGAGATGAACTCCAAAATCTGCCACTCTACGAATAATGGACTCAAAGTAATTCTCTGCCTACTCAATGCATATGCTACTACATTCCCCTTCCCCGGGGTATATGTTATATCAAAGTCATAAGATGCAAGGAACTCCATCCAACACTGCTGACGTAAAATAAGATCTTTTTACGAGAACAAGTACTGGAAGGACTTATGATCCATGTATAGTTCAAACCACTCACCTAATAAATAATGTCTCCAAGACTTAAGTGCAAACACAATCCCTGCTAGCTCCAAATCATGGGTAGGGTAATTTTTCTTATGTGCCCTCAACTGCCTACTCCCATAGCAGACAACCCCGTTCTCTTGCATAAGCACCGCACCTAAACCTGTGCTGCAAGCATCTGTATATACGGTGAACATCTTTGTACCATTAGGAAGAGTCAACATTGGGGCTGATGTGAGAGCCTTCTTCAATCTCAAGAATGCATCCTCACAATCCACATCCCAAGCAAAAACTAGGTTCTTCTTTGTAAGCCGGGTAAGCAAAGCTGAGAACCATGCAAAATCCTTGATGAACCTCCGATAGAATCCCACCAAACATAAAACGCTCCTCACCTCCATCGCACTCATGTGAGCTTTCCAATCCTGAACTGCGACTGGCTTAGCGCAATCCACCGCTGTACCATCATTAGAGACAACATAACCTAAAAACCTCACATCCATCCGCCAAAAGTGGCACTTAGAAAACTCTGCCTTCAACTGATATGCACGAAGAGTACGGTGGACGTCTCCAAAATGCAAGGCGTGCTCCTCCATGCTCCTCAAAAATAACAAGATATCATTGATGAATACCACCACGAACTTATTCAGGTACTCCCTAAATACCTAGCTCATCAAATCCACAAAATAGGTCGGTGCATTGGTTAAACCAAAAAGCATAACCATCCACACAAATAATTCGTCGGAAGTCCCAAAATCAGTCTTGTTTATGCTATCATCTGCTACCCTAAGCAGTTGAAAACCTATAGCCAAATCCAACTGCGAGAAAACTTGAAGCGGCCACCAACTGGTCAAACAAGTCATCTATCCGAAGGAGAGGGTGTCTATTCTTCTTCATGAGCTTGCTAAATTCCCTGTAATCCACATATAGATGAAGGGAGTCGTCCGCCTTAGTCGAGAAGAAGACTTGTGCTCCCTACTTAGGAATGCTCCGTCTAATAAACCATTTCTCGAACAACTCACCTACTTGCTTACTAAGCTTTGTTCTCTCTCTCTCGGAGCTATGTGGCGCACTGGCAACGCAACGGGCTTATCATTCTCTACCAAGTATATCCGGAATCTATCTCGCAACTGGTAGGTATCCCTCTTACCTCCTCGAATATGTTCGGAAAGTCTTTTACTACGGGCACTAAATTGAGATCGTTTGCAGAAGCATCTGGGGAGTCCAAGAAACTGAGCATTACTTACCCTCGCGGGTCGCAAGAAATCTCGAGAGTCCTGGCATGGCATGTCAAAAGCCTCACAACTCTCATCTCACAATCAAGGATGACGCCATGCATGGCCAGCCAATCCATCCCTAGAATAAGCCTGTAACCCATAAAACCTAGTAAATATGCATCACACTAAAACTCAACGCCAAGAATAGAAATCCTCAAACCCCTACACGTCATAGACAGGTGACCCATACCTCCTATGGAGTTTGAGACAACTAATGGATCAGAAACTATAAAAGTGTCTAGGTCCAAACTATCTACAACAGAAATGGATATGAAAGAATAAGAAGCACCGGAATCGAACATGGTCCTAATGAGAAAGTCGAAAAGAGAAATCAAACCTTCTACAGTGTCCTTCCTACCTCTGTCTTGACTGCTACAACAAACTGAGCTTCTTCAAGCGCATGAACTTTTGCTCCGGATATTCCTACTCCCTGTCCCTTCTTTTGAGGGCACTGCCTGCTATAATGTCCCATCTGTCCGCATTGAAAACAATCGTGCTTCTTAGTTGTCTTCTTGCAATCTTTGATGAAGTGTACCGTCATACCACACCCATGACACTTCATTTTCTTCTTGATTTGTGCTTTATATGGCTTCTCTCCCTTTTTCATTGCACCTTTCTTAGGCCACTACTTTTTCTTTCCAGAACCCGTCTTATTCCCTTCGGTCGTATCCTCTTGTTTACTCTCTTTTCCATCCTCATGCAGAAGATCCATTTCCCCAAGCATCCTAAACGTAGCTCTCATCAGAATATGCGTCAGTGCTAGTGCTTGGAGGGATTGGTTCAGTCCCCTTGCAAATCTCAAAGCCTTCTTCTGTGCACTATTAACTAGATCTAATCCAAATCTCACTAATTCATTGAAGCTATTCGCGTATTCCTCAACCGACATATTACCCTGTCTTAGACTCAAGAACTATTCCGAATGCATCCCTTCTTCAGCTTGTGATAAAAAAATTGTCAAACTTATTCGTGAACTCATTCCGTATCTCTACGACTGGCCTTTCTCAGCTACTTCCCACTAATATGACGCCTCTCCTTTCATTAGCTAAGCGGCAAACTGAATCCTCCTCCTGTCATCAAGCTCTAATAGTCCAAACACATGATCGATCTCCCTAAGCCAATTGCAAGCATCTACATAACTCTTCGATCCAAGAAGTTACTCGCTGCGCATAGCAGAAATTACCGTACATATCTTAGAGAAATTAACCATGGGATTTGGTGGAATAATAGCGGGATTTGGTGGAATAACCGCGGTTACTGCTGGAGGTGGGGAACCTCCTTGCCCTCCGGTAGGCGTCGTAGCTTTAACATACCTATGGAACCATGCCAGAATGGGAACACACACTGGAAAATTGTGAGCCCTAGACATGCTGAAAAGAGAAGAGATAAGGATTCAAAAAAAGGACCAAGGAGACAAGGATTCAAAAAAAGGACTAAGGAAATATTGTAGTTGACTTGAGGGGATATTTTTCAAAAATGAGTTTTACTTGAAAATTATTTTACTTTTGAAAACGCTTTTTCAAAAAAATATATATCATATTTTATAACCTCAAACTCTGATACCAAGTGAAACACCCCACACCGCTTAACATCCCCCATATGAGGATGCATTAAGGTTTATGAAGCGCTTAGCTATAATGTAACAACATAGAGACTAAAATTCACAAGATAAAAATATAAAATACAGCAGAAACTTTGAACATTAATTTAATAAGCAAGTCAATTCATAGAGCTTGTTACATTTCATAAATACTAAAATAGTCATCAACATAAAACTGTATCGTGGAAAGCCATAATATCATAGTACATAAGTAAAATGAAACACCCCACCTCCATTAGGATCACTCTCAAAGGGAATGCCCTAATTTTGGTGGAGGTTTTTAAGTATAAGTCACAGATATACAAGACAGATATAATAACACGTATTTTTGAACAGCGGAAAACAACAACAACTTTTATTTCATTTAAAATACGTGTTACACAAATCATGCCATAATTGTCTTGCAATTCTTTCGAAAACATAACATCTTCATAACGGTCTTGATTACATTATTTAAAGAAGCATAAAGAAAGCATAAATAAACTGCAAAAGTCCCATAATTGCGGTCCAAGCCATAGTCCAAAACGAAAAAGATCCAAGCAATAAATTCTTCTCTTTAAGCTGGATGTGAAAGCTGGTCAAGCTGCGGTATTCCCTCCCTGAGAACCTGGGGGGGAAACGGAAGAAAAAGAGGCGAAAGGAAAAGGGTCAGTCGTAAAGACCGAGTAAGTCCTAGTGACTTTCAGTGTAAAAACGGTTAAAACAACTTGTCATGTATGAACTGGAACTAAACTTAAGAATGGTGTCAAGGTGGACAAGATAGACTAAGGTGATCATGATAAGTCAAGACAAGTCATCACATGTTCAAGATTCGTTGCATCGACTGTACTAGTATACTAAGCCCAGATCACAAGTTAATCACGAAATAAATCCCACGGTCCAATATCGTGAAATGACCCTGAAACGGGGTTTGACCCAAGTACGGGGTTCTACGGAGCGCTTATCTAGTCGATCGGCTCCCTACAAGTTCTAGCTCGTCAAGTGTCCATGTCATACGGCTAATCACCAATGTAGTCACCTGTGCTGGGTCCACCTTCGGGTGTATCAGCCCTAAGGTGTTAACCCCTGACACGATTCAATATGCACAGATAAATCTACGGATACCCAGTGTCTGCCCCGGAATACGTGCACGACCGTAGTCCACGGAACCTACACTGGCGTACCCCACTGCCGTCGTTCACCTCTTACAATCAGCCCAGTAATCGTGCCCCACCCGACCTAGCCCCAGGGTACCTTGATACATCTAGAGGGTTACTGCTGAAAAGGGTCATGTCTAGGGTTTCGCCTAACAGATTAGGTCATGTAATTCGTGACCTAACCCGCCTAACCGATTAAGTCATGTAATTCGTGACTTAATCCTTTTTCCAGTCTAGTCATGTCAAGGTGGTTAAGTATGTCATTTAAATTCGCGACTTAACCCGCCTACGTGTCATGTCAAGTTGGCTAAGTGTTGTCGTTTCCAGTTCATGACTTTGCCCTACAAATCGCGTTCAAGTTGGTTAAGTTGTCTTTTCATGTTCATGACTTAACCCTAATTGGCATTAATTGATTCGTTAATGCACTGAACCACTCACATTGGATCCTGTTGTTCGTAGCCACTGGATTTGCTGGGCGGTTCCGGGCAGGTTTACGCTACGAACTCAACCCAACCTCGGATTTCAAGCGCGATGTGACCAACTACCCACATTGGATCCTATTGTTTGTAGCAACTGGATTTTTCGGGCGGTTCCGGGCGGATTTACACTACAAACTCAACCCAACCTCGAGTTGGCCACTTTCTTATTTTCTAAAGTCATGCCCATGTTCTTAGCAGATTCGTGCTATTTCCATATCATGTTCATATGTCAACTTCGTGCCCAACTAAGGCATGTTTCTAGTCAAGTTATGGCATGTTCAAGTCAAGTTTTCGTGCCATATTTCATGTTCTACTTATGCCAAATTTCACGGTTTATGATTATAATCAATTCAAGTTTTGCCTATTCTACCCAATCATATTCCCAACGTATATAAACGTACTTCATTCACAAGCATAAACAATTCAAGAGATAAATGGGAATAACACCAAACATGTGATAGGCATATGTGACAATTCCAACATCACTTGCATAATAAACAGGCTATAACATATCACATGGTTTCAATACTAGCATGATGATAACTTGGCATAGTAATGGTTCCAACTTAGTTTAACTTGATGATTTCAACTTTACATCATAGGCATAATAATCATTGCGGGCATAATAATAATTTTATTACAAACATGAAACATTAAAGGCATGGTAATTCTAATAGGCATAGTGGATTCCAAATTAGCATTTTTAACATAATGATTCTCATCTAACATTATAAACATAATGATTCCAACTTTTCATCATAACCTAGCAATTCCCAATTTGTCATTAATCATGATAGGTATATTAACATCACAGGCATAGTTCCATCAACAATCATAGACGTGGTTTAATTAGCTTTATAGGCATAGTTTAATCAACATAAAGATTTCAATAAACATAGTGATTCCATGGACATGTATTAGTCCAACTTGCCATACAATTAAGCCCAAGTGATTCATAACAACATCAAAATCATGATAAGTTTAACTTGCAATGTTGACATAGCAATATTCCCAAATTATGATTCAAAATTAAACAATATAAACATGGATTAACAATAGTTCCTAAATCCGGTTTCAATTCATGGCATGTCCATGTTATTTTAGCGTTTTTGCCTAAAAAGTGACATAGAACTTACAATATGAAGCAAATAATCCAATTAAAAATCCCAAATCAAATAGCCCCAAATTCGTTGTCTAAAGCGTCGTAGTTTTTGTAGCTTCTAGTTGTAGCCTTCAAGAATCGTCCTTCGTCTTCTATAATTTTGTTCTTTGTATTTTTAATTTAGAGCTCTAGGTTTAATGGTGGGGGTATGAGGCTAAAATGAAATAGTATGATTTAGGCTAGGTCTTAGGTCCTTTTTATAGTGTTTGCAAGTTGATTTAGACCGTCGATGGAGCTTGATTCAATAATAGTCGTTCGTTTGAAGGAGAGACCAACCAGGAGCTGACACCTAGCCCTAGTGACAAGGCAAGGCTCAGAAAATCGACCAAACACAGACTAGGCCAGCCAGGGTGGGCTGGGTTCGACCTGGCTCAGGGGCCAGGTCGACACCCCAGTCGACACCCCAGTCGACACCGTGTCGACTTGGCAGTCGACACGGGTTACCCAGGTCGACTTCTCAGTCGACCTGGCTAGCCCCAGGTCGACTGCCAAGTCGACCTGGGTGCCTTGGGCGGGAATTTTCCCGCCCTAGCCAATTGAGCCCGATTTTGAATTTTAAATTTGTTTTTCTGAGCCGTTTTCGTCTATTTGAATTTAAAACTGAATTCTGAAACTTCCGGAGGCCATATCTTCTTCATACGGAGTCCGTTTTACGCAAACTCGGACTCTATCTCAAGCAGAATTCCGAGACGAACGCAATGGCGTATCCCGTTTCCCTTAATTCTTTGATTTGAAATTAGTTATACTTTAATTTGTGAATTTCACTGTTATAGAATACACGGGGTGTTACATTCTCCCCCACTTAAGAGGATTTCGTCCCCGAAATCTTCAAATTAGGAAGAATATATATCCTAACATCCAAACATCCATCTACTCATCCATCAAACACGAGCATCCATTGTCCTTAAAAGACTTCTAATGCTTCATGATCATATGTGAAATGTGTGTGTACATTTACTTATCTAATGCAAAATCAGGTGGTCTACTGATTCAGTTGACCTCCTTAATGCAAATTATGTAAGTGCCATGAATCCATTATGTATGCAAATTCTCATATTCATGATTCTACATGAGTGCACAATCATTCATACAAATGCAACATCCATATGACAACACACTAAACTTCATCCATATACGAATAAATACATTTATGCATATGCAACATGAAAATGTGTCTGAGCCGATCTAGTGCCTAATGTGTATTCATGCATACACGAGCAACCACTTGTGACCACTTGCAACCATTTCGCAATCATAACATGTTTCAATTACATGTTAACATCCAAAAAGATTCTACCTATGGTTCTCAAGATAGGATCGAGGAGAGAAACAAGATAAAACAAAGCATCTAGAAAAAGTTAACGATGTACCCCCAGAAGGTCCGGTCTGCTTCTTAGGGCAGTCTTTGCTGATGTGTCCAGTCTCCCCACAATGAAAACATTCTCCTTGCTTTCTCTTCCTCTTTCTACAATCCTTGGCTATGTGCCCTTCCGTACCACAGAAATTGCATTTCCTTTTATCACGTGAGTTGTCGTTCTTGCCTCCTTTCTCGGAGTCTACCCTCTTATTCTGTGAATCGTTGGGCTTGACCTCTTTCTTCCCTTGAGAGTTTTCTGCCTTTTTCTCCTTCTTGCCCTTATCTTCTTCGTTCAACAATGCCATCTGCACCAACCTTTCATACGTAGCTCCCATGGGTATATGGGTCATGGCCAAACTGTGTAATGGCTCATTCAATCCTTTGACAAAGCGGAGAGCCTTCTTGTGCGGGGTGTTGACTAGGTCCAGTCCGAACCTAGCCAACTCATCGAACTGATTAACATACTCTTTGACTGTCATATTCCCTTGCTTAAGAAATATGAATTTTTCCAACTGAAGACTCCTTTCAGCTTCTGAGAGAAATTTAGCCTCAAACCTTGCCCTAAAGTCCTCCCATGTTTCCTCTGGTCTTTCTGCATTAGTGACTTCCCACCAGTAGGAAGCCTCGCCTTTAAGTAGCCATACTGCCAGTTGTACCTTCTGCCTATCTTCTACATCAAAGATGACGAATAAGTCCTCGGTTTCCTTTAACCAATTCCTAGCTGCCACGAAGGACTCAGTTCCATGAAAGTCCTTTCCTCCCATAGCTTTAAAATCTTTACATATCTTATCAAAGGTATTTCCTCGCGGAGGAGGTGGAGGAAGAGGTGCTGCTGCAGCTGGTTGATTTCCTGCAGCTGGGGGAGGAGGAACGATGGGACCTGGCTGAGTGGCCCTTGCTTCTAAGAATCGTCTAAACCAACCAGGTATTGGTATACCCTCTGGCAAGTTAAGTTCTTCGGACATGCTGAAACAAAAAGGATAGATTCAAAACGAAGGATAAAAGATAGTACCTATGGCTTTGGGGGACTTTGCCTTTAAAATAAAATAATATTTTATCTTTAAAAATGCTTCTTTAAATTTTATTTTGAAAATAAATTTTCAAAACTTTTTATCTTATCTGGTAAACCTATGCTCTGATACCAAGTGAAACACCCCACCTCCATTAGGATCACTCTCAAAGGGAATGCCCTAATTTTGGTGGAGGTTTTTAAGTATAAGTCACAGATATACAAGACAGATATAATAACACGTATTTTTGAACAGCGGAAAACAACAACAACTTTTATTTCATTTAAAATACGTGTTACACAAATCATGCCATAATTGTCTTGCAATTCTTTCGAAAACATAACATCTTCATAACGGTCTTGATTACATTATTTAAAGAAGCATAAAGAAAGCATAAATAAACTGCAAAAGTCCCATAATTGCGGTCCAAGCCATAGTCCAAAACGAAAAAGATCCAAGCAATACATTCTTCTCTTTAAGCTGGATGTGAAAGCTGGTCAAGCTGCGGTATTCCCTCCCTGAGAACCTGGGCGTGGGAAACGAAAGAAAAAGAGGCGAAAGGAAAAGGGTCAGTGGTAAAGACCGAGTAAGTCCTAGTGACTTTCAGTGTAAAAACGGTTAAAACAACTTGTCATGTATGAACTGGAACTAAACTTAAGAATGGTGTCAAGGTGGACAAGATAGACTAAGGTGATCATGATAAGTCAAGACAAGTCAAATAAAGCATCACATGTTCAAGATTCGTTGCATCGACTATACTAGTATACTAAGCCCAGGTCACAAGTTAATCACGAAATAAATCCCATGGTCCAATATCGTGAAATGACCCTGAAACGGGGTCTGACCCAAGTACGGGGTCCTACGGAGCGCTTATCTAGTCGATCGGCTCCCTACAAGTTCTAGCTCGTCAAGTGTCTGTGTCATACGGCTAATCACGAATGTAGTCACCTGTGTTGGGTCCACCTTCGGGTGTATCAGCCCTAAGGTGTCAACCCCTGACACGATTCAAGATGCACAGATAAATCTACGGATACCCAGTGTATGCCCCGGAATACGTGCATTAACGTAGTCCACCGAACCTACACTAGCGTACCCCACTGCCGTCGTTCACCTCTTACAATCAACCCAGTAATCGTGCCCCACCCGGCCTAGCCCCAAGGTACCTTGATACATCTAGAGGGTTACTGCTGAAAAGGGTCGTGTCTAGGGTTTCGCCTAACAGATTAGGTCATGTAATTCGTGACCTAACCCGCCTAACCGATTAAGTCATGTAATTCGTGACTTAATCCTTTTTCCAGTCTAGTCATGTCAAGGTGGTTAAGTATGTCATTTAAATTCGCGACTTAACCCGCCTACGTGTCATGTCAAGTTGGCTAAGTGTTGTCGTTTCCAGTTCATGACTTAGCCCTACAAATCGTGTTCAAGTTGGTTAAGTTGTCTTTTCATGTTCATGACTTGACCCTAATTGGCATTAATTGATTCGTTAATGCACCGAACCACTCACATTGGATCCTGTTGTTCGTAGCCACAGGATTTGCCGGGCGGTTCCGGGCAGGTTTACGCTACGAACTCAACCCAACCTCGGGTTTCAAGCGCGATGTGACCAACTACCCACATTGGATCCTATTGTTTGTAGCAACTGGATTTGCCGGGCGGTTCCGGGCAGATTTACACTACAAACTCAACCCAACCTCGAGTTGGCCACTTTCTTGTTTTCTAAAGTCATGCCCATGTTCTTAGCAGATTCGTGCTATTTACATATCATGTTCATATGTCAACTTCCAGCCCAACTAATGCATGTTTCAAGTCAAGTTATGGCATGTTCAAGTCAAGTTTTTGTGCCATATTTCATGTTCTACTTATGCCAAATTTCACGGTTTATGATTATAATCAATTCAAGTTTTGCCTATTCTACCCAATCATATCCCCAACGTATATAAACGTACTTCGTTCACAAGCATAAACAATTCAAGAGATAAAGGGGAATAACACCAAACATGTGATAGGCATATGTGACAATTCCAACATCACTTGCATAATAAACAGGCTATAACATATCACATGGTTTCATTACTAGCATGATGATAACTTGGCATAGTAATGGTTCCAACTTAGTTTAACATGATGATTTCAACTTTACATCACAGGCATAATAATCATTGCGGGCATACTAATAATTTTATTACAAACATGAAACATTAAAGGCATGGTAATTCTAATAGGCATAGTGGATTCCAAATTAGCATTTTTAACATAATGATTCTCATCTAACATTATAAACATAATGATTCCAACTTTTCATCATAACCTAGCAATTCCCAATTTGTCATTAATCATGATAGGTATATTAACATCACAGGCATAGTTCCATCAACAATCATAGACGTGGTTTAATTAGCATCATAGGCATGGTTTAATCAACATAAAGATTTCAATAAACATAGTGATTCCATGGACATGTATTAGTCCAACATGCCATACAATTAAGCCCAAGTGATTCATAACAACATCAAAATCATGATAAGTTTAACTTGCAACGTTGACATAGCAATATTCCCAAATTATGATTCAAAATTAAACAATATAAACATGGATTAACAATAGTTCCTAAATCCGGTTTCAATTCATGGCATGTCCATGTTATTTTAGCGTTTTTGCCTAAAAAGTGACATAGAACTTACAATATGAAGCAAATAATCCAATTAAAAATCCCAAATCAAATAGCCCCAAATTCGTTGTCTAAAGCGTCGTAGTTGTTGTAGCTTCTAGTTGTAGCCTTCAAGAATCGTCCTTCGTCTTCTATAATTTTGTTCTTTGTATTTTTAATTTAGAGCTCTAGGTTTAATGGTGGCGGCATGAGGCTAAAATGAAGTAGTATGATTTAGGCTAGGTCTTAGGTCCTTTTTATAGTGTTTGCAAGTTGATTTAGACCGTCGATGGAGCTTGATTCAATAATAGCCGTTCGTTTGAAGGAGAGACCAACCAGGAGCTGACACCTAGCCCTAGTGATAAGGCAAGGCTCAGAAAATTGACCAAACACAGACCAGGCCAGCCAGGGTGGGCTAGGTTCGACCTGGCTCAGGGGCCAGGTCGACACCCCAGTCGACACCGTGTCGACTTGGCAGTCGACACGGGTTACCCAGGTCGACTGCCCAGTCGACCTGGCTAGCCCCAGGTCGACTGCCAAGTCGACCTGGGTGCCTTGGGCGGGAATTTTCCCGACCTGGCCAATTGGGCCCGATTTTGAATTTTAAATTTGTTTTTCTGAGCCGTTTTTGTCTGTTTGAATTTTAATCTGAATTCTGAAACTTCCGGAGGCCATATCTTCTTCATACGGAGTCCGTTTTACGCAAACTCGGACTCTATCTCAAGCAGAATTCCGAGACAAACGCAATGGCGTATCCCATTTCCCTTAATTATTTGATTTGATATTAGTTATACTTTAATTTGTGAATTTCACTGTTATAGAATACACGGGGTGTTACATAAAACCATAAGAACCATAAAAAACCTTCCCTTTCAAATGTTAGTACAACGATCAAAGAAAAAAGTAGTGAACCAATACGTGAATATGGAAAGAGTTTGAATCCAAGATAAATCGAATAATAAAAAATCAATGCTGAGATCCTCCACCGTGCGAACGTGGGGGGAAGGAAGATACAAGGAGAAAACAAACTAGGTCAGACATACTTATGGTGAGTTGTAGTAATTCTAGCATGAGCAAAAGCTAAGGAAGCATTTAGACAAATGAATAGTTCTAAGAGAAATAGACATAAAAACATAAATAAAATAGCAGGAAAGATAAACACGAATAAAGATAGGTTTCTCATTCATATCCGAGATTGCTGCACCGATTACCAATTTATCACAATTAGGTTTTACCTAATTTCTACCCGTTGATCCGCTCCTATACCCATAATGTGATAACCTATGCCATCTATGGAATTCGAGGTTGTCAATCCCGAATCCATTAAATAAAAGGACATAACCGTTAATCACAGGCGTTGCAGCGGTTATCTTTCCCAATCGGCACGATGCACGCTCATCGTCCCGCCGAAATGCGCTCGTAGCCACCTTGTTTGAACCTCTTACTATTCATTGTAGTAAGGCGTGCCCTCGCCTCTACCTAGCACCAGACCTCCATGATAGAACAGATACTAACTGATACAAGTCCCCAACAAAATATGAAATTGACAAAAGTAACCACTAGACTTGGTCTGCATTCATTATTTTACTAGGTCTCTTATCTTCTCCAACCAGCCCAACGCTGCCGGAACGGATCTAAAGTAGGATTTCATTATGTTATTATGCCACTTATCTTCCCCAATCAAGGCCACGCTGCCGGAACAGACCTAATCTACGAGCTACTTATCTTTCCCAATCACCCGACGTTGCCAGAACGAACTCCCTCTATCTTAACTTATTAATTTTATCGTCAATTTAAACTTAACACAATTTAAGTTTATTAATTAATTCAATATAACCTCATGTTATATCCATAGGTTATATTAACATTCCTAGTTAATTATTTCTTTTTATACAACCCATTCCTATGTTATTTACCGTCCAGTTAAGTTCAATCTATTTCAGTTCATATGTTTGCATATTCTCCAATTACATATTAAGGGTTGTCCCCAATTATAGTCCGATACTGATTAAAATATTTAATCAGTTCCAACATGCCCAAAACTTCCTTTTAGTCAATTCAAACACTATTCCAATTTAACGCAAAAATAACTATAAAGGCCTAGGCTCTCTTCAGGCCTAGGCTCAACGCTAAAAGAAAAAGGGAAGCAGTCTATGCTGCTTGCAAGGCCTAGAATCGAAAAAAACAAGTAAAATATGGCATAATCATGATTGTAAATAAACTTCAAAAAAGAAGGGGATAGAAGAAGGTGAATTACTTATAAATAATAAATAACCAGAAAGAAATAGGCATAAATAGGAAATAAATTACAGTAGCTTGTAGAAAAACTAAACATATAAATACTGTAAATAACTATAAACATAAAACATGCAAATTATAACTATCTAACGGTCTAAACTTTCCTACGTGAATAACTAATTTGAAAATTACAAAAAAAAAACTCACAAATTTGATGATCAAAGCTTCCCCCATGGCCATCTTTTTAGATCTAGTAAAACCTCCTTCACCATAAGTATTTATTAAAATAAATATTTAAAACTTAAGAACTTATTTATCCCCATAAAAATTTAACTATTTAGCCATTCCTAATTTTGAGGATAGGCCGAGGGAAGAAGAAGGAGAAGAGAGAAAGAATGGATGTGTAAAAATGAGAGGGGCTCTACTAGTCAATTTATAGGATTTTCTGGATCCCCTCAACCTTCTAAATCCATGATTAGATCTGACCCAGCCACGTCATTGGATCAATAAGAAAGCGTCACATCAGCGCTTAGTTTAAAATAGGCTATTAAAACTTCGCCAACTAAGAAAAAATAACGTTGTAAATAAATTAAACATCCCTGCCTTGCATGAAGGACAAAGAACGCAAAATTTGCATCTTGGGTCGACCCACCTGCCTCTTTGGGTCAACACAGGGCTCGAACCTCCTTAGCTTGTGTTAACCCACTTTGCGAACTGGGCAACACAAAGTCAAGATATGAAATATTGAAGAACTAGAAAAACTCTGAAGCGGGTCGGATCGGTGCAGGATAGCGGCTCGGATCGGATAAAGTTTTCTGTTCGGATCGGTGAACTATTGCTGAGGAAATTAGAAAGGCACAGCCGTTCGGATCGGAGGGCAATATAATCTCAATTGGATCGGAAAGCCACTTGGTTGCTACGGAGATAGATCGGAGCGGAGCGGAGCAGAATAAAGAGGAGAGAGCGTTGTTTCCAAGCCAATCCGGGTCAGATCGGATATCCCGATCCGAACCCCTTGTACATGTCCCACCGACCCGAACCCATTTTCCACATCACTCCCCTGCATGAGCGCCTGAATATCCGGATCGGCTATGACCAATTCCTACCCTCAACGTCCACTACTCTGATGCGTTGTCAACACAGTAATCTATCTGAACCCGAGGCTAATGGGATGGATAACACGTGGCTCCGATCCGGATCGGGTTTTGAGCAAATTCTCACCTATAAATACCCCGTCTGGAGGCAAAGAAAAGGATCTGTTTTCTGGCACTTGGAGAGTTCAACCACCTTCATAACCCGAATTCCAGCAATCCCGAAAAATCCAAATCTTCTTTCATTATTTGTTTTCTATAATTGAGTGATTATAAGTGAGTTGTGAGAGGAATCAAGTGAATATTTCATTGTACTTGCATCTAAATCAGTAAATATAGTGAGAGACAAGTGGACGTAGGCATTTCTTCGCCGAACCACTATAAATCCTGTGTGTTCATTTTTATTTTTATCTTATTTCATTTGCTTTTAATCAATTTGGGTGTTAGAACCACTTTTTGGTCTAACATTTTGGTGCTTTCACTGAGAGTTCATCTGAATTCTTTGTTTTCCGGGATTATCATTCTACTTTTTGGACCGTTGAGTTCAAAGAAGTTAATCCTTAAGTTTCTACGCTCTTAGATATTTGTTGAAGTGATTGTCAAAGAATCATGGCCAAAGGAAAAGGCAAAGAAGTTCAATCTGGTCGAGGAAATGGAGCTGGCGAAGATCAGCAAAATGCGTTTGTAACAAGGTCTCGTGGGCAGAGTTCAGCAGCAGGAAGAACCAATGCAGGAAATCCGAGCCGTCTACAGGGGGAAAGCTCCGATCCGATCCGGGTAGGAGATTCTGAAGCAGTGCATTCCCCCAATCTGAACCGACCCGAGCAGCTTGCTACGTACCGACCCGACCAGGCTCCCCAGCTCCGAACCGACCCGACCTCCTATCTCCGATCCGATCCGACGCTTGGTGAAGTTGGAACCACTACTCGAGTCCCTACGAATGCTCCGATTCCAGCCGCCAGGGTCAGTGATCAGGTCAACCCATCTGCGCCCATTACTCAAGGAGATTTCTCGCGCCTACTTGATATGCTTGAAAGTACAAGGGAGGCTATGAAAGTCCACGAGCGCACTAATCTCATGATGCAGGAGAATATGAGGCTCATGAGTAGGGAGATTAGCGAACTCCGTCGACAGAGAACTCCATCACCGGTTCGTCACACACCAGTGGATCAGTCTTCATCTTCCGAGGAAGAGCGGCCCCGTGAACAAAGGCCGCTCGAACGACCTCAGAATGTGGAGCAGCTGACATTTGGATCTTTGGGATCTCGTGAGGATATTGCACGAGCGCTAGGAAACAATGACCCCACTCGGGGGCAAAGACTCCAGTCCCCTCCTCCTGAGATCGATCGGGAGCGCAGGGAACGGAATAGAGCAGAAGCAGCTCGAAGAAGAAGGGCATCTCCTGAACAAGAGCCCAGAAGGAACTCGGACACTAGGGCCAGGGAACCTGAGTGGCCCCTAACTAATGCTGATGTACAGGCAATGGTTTGCCAGATCATGTCCGAGAGCCGGAACTATACAAATGAAGATTATGGCATTGAGCGAAGCCATACTCCTTTCACCGACGATATCCTCAACTTCCAATTTCCCCGGCGCTTTAACTTGCCACAGATGGACAAGTACAACGGAAGGACTGATCCGGGACAGCATTTGATGCGATACTCGTGGCTCATGAATGCTGCTGCTGCCCCTGATGAAGTGAAGTGCAAAGCATTCCCAATCTACTTAGAAGATGTGGCACTGTTCTGGTTTACCCGACTTCCTCCTCGTTTGATTTCGAATTACAGGGAACTGAGCGAGCGTTTTATGAACCAGTTCCGACTCCATGCCCGAAAGTCCAAAAGTGTTATTGAATTATCGAGAATCAAGCAGGCACCAGGAGAGTCTTTGAGGGCATATCTTGACCGTTTTAACCAAGCTGTGACTGAGGTTAGTGACCCGCATGAGCCCACTATTCTGATGGCATTAAAGGAAGGGTCGATCCTGAATCTGAGTTCGGAGATTACCTTTCTGGGAAGACACCCTCCACAAGAGAGATATTCTATGAAAAAGCCGATATTTATTTAAGGCGAGAGGAGGCCAGGGCAAACCGAAAGAGAAAGTCTGAGACGGCTTCAAAAGAAAATGTGCAGAGTAATATCGCCGTGAAGCAGTCTGGGGAAAGTTCTGGCAAGGTTGAAGTAAATGTGGGAAACAAGGGTGGAAACAACAATGCTGGAAGTGGGGGTAACAACAACAATAACCGTAATCCGAACGGTAACAGAAGAAACAGAAATAGGGGAAGTGATCCTAACAAAAGACCCCGATTCCAGACCTACGAGAATTATAAACCATTGAACGACACCCTGGAAAATATTTACCTGGATACGTACAATGTGTTGCAGTACAAAAGACCGCCACCTCGTGATTCGACCGAGAAAGAAATGGCGACAGGGAAATTTTGTTTGTTTCATGGAACTCATGGGCATTCAACCAATGAATGTCGGCATCTAAGGGATGTGATTGAGAAGCTGCTGCGTGAAGGGAAGTTGGATGAATACAAGGTTGCCCCGAGGGACAGGGGGCAAGGAGAGCAGGCTCCAAAACAGATTCTACCTGCTCCCAAGCCTACAGCGCAGCAGAAAGGTAAAGGAATTGTTATCAACTCCATAGCGGGCGGACCTCACCCGGCAATCCGAAGTTTCAGATCAATGGATCAATATGTAAATGCTGCCAAGCATCTAGATTTGAATGAAGGTGATGATTTGGAAGATATCACCCCCATAAAACAACAGAAGACCATGTTTGACGACGTGGTATTCCGCAGCCGAGATAATACTGGGATCCAATCACCCACTGATGATCCGTTGGTTATAACTACCACTATTGGGCCGGCCTTGGTCCATAAGGTATTAGTAGACAACGGAAGTTCTGTCAATATTTTATTTAAAAAGTCATTCGATCAGATGAAGCTTGAATCTGAAGATTTGAAGCCATGTGAAGGATGGATCAGAGGCTTCAACGGGGCGTCAACAGCTCCCATGGGATACATAGAATTGCCCGTGACCTTGGGGCAAGGAGAACGCAGAAGAGTGCGGATGCTTCAGTTCGTAGTATTGGACGTAGATTCGCCTTATAATGCATTTTTGGGGAGGCCTGCCCTTGCTGAATTCAGAGTTTGTATCGCCCCTTGGTGTTTATTACTTAAGTTCCCAACCGAAGCCGGAACTGGAGTAATGAGAGGGGATCAAGTTTCCGGACGGGCCTGCTATGTGGCCGAATTAAAGATGTTGATGAAAGGACTTAACGTCGAGAGTAAAGATGCCTCGTCTCCCTCAAAGGGGGGCTCGGCATAGCAATTAGAGAGATTGACCCCGAAGGAGTTGCCCAAAGGAACGCCTGAAGACCTGGATCCCAGAAAAGACGAGGAACCAGAGGCTATGAATGCAACTCCTAATGAAGCGACAGTGGAAATTCCCATTGATGAAGCTGATCCGACAAAAGTTTTGAAGATTGGTTCTCAATTGGATCCACGTCGAGCCAAAGAACTAACGGACTTCTTGAAGGCAAACATGGACGTGTTTGCCTGGACCCACGCTGACATGTGTGGGATATCGCCATCCATTATAAGTCACAAATTGAATGTAAACCCGAAACATCCGCCTGTGAAGCAAAAGAGACGCATGCTGGGCCCAGAGAGGTCGGCTGCTCTCAAAGAGGAAGTGGAGAAGTTGAAGCAGAATGGATTTATTCGAGATTCGACATATCCTGACTGGATATCGAATCCCGTCTTGGTAAAGAAGCCGAATGGAAAGTGGCGGACTTGCATTGATTTTTCAGATTTGAACAAAGCTTGCCCAAAAGATAGTTTCCCACTTCCCAGGATTGACCAGCTTGTAGATTCGACAGTAGGTCATGAACTTCTCTCTTTCATGGACGCATATTCTGGGTACAACCAAATTCCTATGCATGTGCCAGACCAAGAACATACGAGCTTCATTACGAATTTGGGATTATATTGTTATGTTGTAATGCCATTCGGATTGAAAAACGCTGGAGCTACTTATCAGCGCTTGGTGAACAGAGTGTTTTATAATCAAATAGGAAAGACTATGGAAGTTTATGTGGATGATATTCTTGTCAAATCGAAACAGTCCTCCAGCCATACGCAAGACTTGGCGGAAATGTTTGGTATCCTGCGAAAGTATCGGATGAAATTGAATCCTCTGAAATGCTCATTTGGAGTGGCATCGGGAAAGTTCCTTGGCTTCATTGTGAGCTCCCGAGGAATTGAAATCAACCCTAACCAGATAACAGCGATTAGAAATATTGAAGAGCCGAGGAGAATTAAAGACGTCCAAAGTCTTGCAGGGAAAGTAGCGGCGCTGAGTAGATTCATCTCCAAAGCCACAGACAAATGCGTTCCGTTTTTTGATCTAATTAAAAGGGGAAAGAAAAACTTTGAGTGGACTCCGGACTGTGTTGAGGCCTTTCGAAATTTATTGGAACTGCTAGAGAAACCGCCGATTTTGTCAAAGCCAGTGGATCACGAAGAATTGTTTGTTTACTTGGCAGTCTCGGCTCACGCCGTTAGCACAGCTTTGGTTCGAGAAGAAGACAAAGTACAAAGGCCAGTGTATTATGTAAGCAAGAAATTAGCAGCGGCAGAGCGCAACTACCCGAAGATTGAGAAGCTCGCTTACAGCCTCCTAATTGCATCCCGAAAACTTCGTCACTATTTCCAAGCTCATCCAATAACCATATACACCGACCAGCCCTTGAGGCAGGTGTTGCAGAGACCCGAAGCATCGGGAAGGTTGATCAAATGGAATATAGAATTAAGTCAGTTCGATTTGAATTTTCAACCACGAAAGTCGATCAGGGGGCAAGCTCTGGCAGACTTTATTGCGGAGTTCACCATCCCAGAGGAGGAAGTAATCGATGACAGAGTGGTTAAGTCCGAGGATGAGTTAAAGATGGATCCGTGGAAACTATACACAGATGGAGCCAAGAACGACCGAAGGTCCGGAGCTGGAATTGTCTTAGTCACTCCTGAAGGACGGTCGTTATATTACGCTCTACGATTAGAATTTTCGGCTACTAACAATGACTCTGAATATGAAGCCCTGATTGCTGGGCTGAAGCTTGCTAAAGACCTTGGAATAAAAACATTGGACATATACTGTGACTCTAAAATCGTTGTTTGCCAAGTGCGAGAGGAATTTGTGGCTCGGGGACCTCGACTTATCGCCTACCTCAGGAAAGTGAGAGAGCTATTGAGTAGCTTGGAGAGGTACGATATAACACACATCCCAAGAGCCGAAAACCAGAAGGCGGATAGGTTGGCAAAGCTGGCTAGTTCCGACAATCCAGAAGAGATTGAAATAATTCCAATTGAAACGTTGGAATCGCCAAGCTTTGAGTCGATGGAAGTTGAGTTCGCTTTCGAAGCAGAACCGGAGAAGGAGTCGTGGATGACTCCAATTAAGAATTTCCTTAAGAATGGGATACTCTCATCAAAGAAGAGTGAGAAAAGGGTTGTGGTTCGCAAGGCTACCAGATATGTCATACAAGATGACACTCTTTATAGGCAAGGATTTTCTATGCCCATGTTACGATGTATAGCACACGACGACATCAAGCGTGTACTAAGAGAAGTACACGAAGGTGAGTGTGGAGATCATACAGGAGGTCAGACTTTAGCAAAGAAGATATTGCGATACGGATACTTCTGGCCTACAATTAATAAAGATGCAGCTGTTTATTTACGACGCTTCGATAAGTGCCAGAGATTCGCCAAAATCCCCAGAGCACCGTCGACCCAACTTAAATCAATGGTGAGTCCTTGGCCATTTGCCACAGGGGGAATTGATATCATTGGAGTTCTACCAATAGCTAAAGGAGGAGCTAAATATGCAATAGTGGCCGTGGACTATTTTACGAAGTGGGTGGAAGTTGAGCCCTTGACCAAGATCACGGCAAGAAAGGTGATAAGTTTTGTGGTCAGAAATATTATATGCCGATTCGGGATCCCAAGGACGATTATAACTGACAACGGAACCCAATTTGATAGTACTGAATTCAGAAATTTCTGCCAGAAGTATAAGATTGACAAGCGATATACTGCAGTTGCCTATCCGCAGTCGAACGGGCAAGTAGAGGCAATAAAAAAAGTAATAAAATCCATCCTCAAGAAACGGTTAGAGCGTGCAAAGGCAAAATGGGTTGACGAATTGCCCCTAGCTTTGTGGGCATATCGAACAACATTTAAGACGGCCACCGGTCATACCCCTTTCTCTCTCTCCTTTGTCTCAGAAGCAGTAATTCCAGTTGAACTGGAAGTTCCTTCCTACATGGTGACATATTATGACCCGATGACGAATCGGGCGCTCTTACTTGAGTCTCTTGATGAAGTCGAAGAAAAAAGGGACGAAACAGATTTGCGTGCGGCAAGACATCGACGTCAGATGGCACGCTATTACGACAAAAAAGTTCGCCTCAGGACTTTTGAACCAGGAGATTTGGTGCTAAAGAGAGTCTTTCCATCCCTTCCTCACCTCGGTCCAAAATGGGAAGGACCCTTTGTCATTCAACAGAAACTTGAAAAAGGAACCTTCAAGTTAACGACCGTAGATGGCGAAGAAGTCCCTAGAGCATGGAATGCCCAACACTTAATGCGATATTTGGATTAGAAATGCTGTACTTTTTGTTATTTTTCTTATGAACTCTGTAATAAGGCACAACTTGCCTTGGGAAAATCTGACGATATGAATAAAGGACTATAAAGTGGATGTAGGCTACGACTTAGCCGAACCACTATAAAAATATTGTGTGTTATTTACTTTTATGCATTACATATATACATTCATCAATTATTCTGTTGTGATTATGGAATACAGGATGATTCAAAATCTGAAAAGGTTGAAGACAGTTTAGACATAAGAAGAAGCACAACGACTATTTGTGCGACAAGACATAAAAGAATGAGAAAACGACATTCTTAACTCTAACTCTCCAGAGAGAGAGAGAGTATAAAAGCGTCTCCGACTGAGCGCTGAAAAAGAAATTCTTCTCCTAACTCTAACTCTCCAGAGAGAGAGAGAGAGTATAAAAGCGTCTCCGACTGAGCGCTGAAAAAGAAATTTTTCCCCTAACTCTAACTCCCCAAAGAGAGAGAGAGTATAAAAGAAATGCCAGATAAACGACAGGCATTGACGACATAGGAAATGCTATCCCGTCAGAAAATCGGGAGTATTCAGATTGCTTGATTAAGCATTAAATAATTTGTGGGAATTGACTGGGGGCGTATATGTATACGCATATTTCCTCCCTCCGTAACTTCATTTCATAACTATAGTAAGACATGCATTTTTACATAAGTGCAGAACTACTGACAAACAAACATTGCAGAAAATGAGTTATTTTTTATTTACAAATGAAAGAATTTTTACAGGAAAATAGCTATAAAAAAAAAGCGCAGGAGCCACTCTTGTAGCAGCAATTATTGGTTCACTAAATGCTAAAACGATACAAGGCAATCCACTATTTAGATTTCGAATGAGCCTTGGACTTCTTGGCGGCTTTCTCCGCATCCTTTGCTTCTTTCTCAGCCTCTGTCAAGATTCGTTTTGATTTCTTCTTTCCTGAAGATGCGGTGCTGGAGCCAGTAGACTTCTTCCCGGAGGGCGGAGCGCAGGAATCAAGAGAAGATTTTTTAGCGAGTTCCTCTGTAATAGATCTAGTTGAGAGCTTAACAACTAACCTTGATCCCGCATCCACAACTGCGAGGGGCTTGAGGGCTTCGGGGTCTAGTTCTTCGGCTTTTAATTGCAAGCGTTTGTCTTGATCAGCTTTCATTGCAGCCAAGGTAACATCATCAGCATTTTTTGACTCCCCGACTATAGCAACTTCCGGTTCCTCTTCATGCCCCCCGTCACCGCCATCGTCCTTTAAAGCTGCTATCATTTCTTCATCATGGGGAGTGGCGACCTTAGTTGGCTCACTTCCTTCTCCCAAGTCTATAGGAGCAGCCTTATCCTCCCCTCTTTTGGCCTTTTCTGCGGGCTTTGCCCCGGCGGTGGCTCCCTGAGTCACATCTGTCTTTTCGGATGACTCAACACCTACAGAATGAGAAGCAACAGTTATCAACTCAGGCGAAAACAATGGGTTTTTCATCGATTGCTCAATCACGTGGCGAAAGGTAGAAATAGCCTTGACAAATTGAGGAGAAAAGGTAGGGATACCTTCCGAAGACTTTTCGGCAGGGGTGACTACTACCTCTGATGTTGTTTCAGGAATAGGGGATAGCAGAGTTGTTCGGGCAATTCCCAGATTTTCAGGATCATACCCCTCTACTTCAGAAGTCGCAGGGGCAGAAGAAGAGGAACCAGCTTCGAGAACATTCTTCTGTTTAGACTTTCGTCTCTCTTCTTCCATGGCTTCAACAATGAGGCGGCGCCCTTCGGCTAGGCGCTCCGGTTCATCATCTCTCAAGTATTTCTCCATTAGCTTATCTTCATCGATGGAATCGACCTTAAGTTCCTCTTTTTCCCACTCGACGATCTGATTCCATACTTGAACCAGAGTGGATGGATAATCCTCGATCAAAGAAATGTTTCGGCGACGGATGATATGTGCGAAGAATTCAATCATTAATTCGCCGAAACCCTGAATATCAGCCTCCGCCTCAGATAATTGTTTGCGGGCTTCCTCCGCAGATTTGATAGCACACTCAACATTGCCCTCAGCCAGGGCAGCTCTGTTCTCCGCCTCCAATAGCTTTGAAGCCAAGTCAGCATTCTTCTTTTCTAGTTCAGCACTCCTCTTTGCTAACTCGGCATTTTTCCGTTCAAGCTCAGCATAAGCAAGGCGTGTCTTAGCAGCTTCTGACTTAGCCTCATCAGCTTGCTTTTTTAATTCAGAACGCTCTTGAGTGTGAGATTCAAGCAAGTCGTGATAACATTTTTGCATGTCCTAAAATTGTTGTTTGAAGTTAGAAGCGTCCCTTTGAGCGACAGCTAGCTGAGCTTGAGTGTCTTCCAAGTCTTTTCCTAGAGCTTTTAAAGCCTTGGCATCCTCCTCCGCGGTCTTTTGCATCGAGTCGGTGTTTGTGATTAGAGTGCGAATGATTCTGGAAAGGTAGCGTGAATATTTAAACATCTCAGTATATTGTTTTTCAACCGCATCTATCTTCGCTTTGGCCTCATCTGCCCACTTAGAAGAAAAAGGTTCAAGGGCAGGTAAAAAAGTCAAAGTCTCGAAGTAGTGTTCGGGAAATTGCTCCTCCAAATATGCCCGCTTTACTGCAGTTTCCGCATCTAGTGGGGGAGGAGCGGGGATTGTCAATTCGGTGTCCCTGTGTGAGGAGGATTCGGTAGTTTCTTTGTCTGTCCTAGGTCGTTTAGTAGCAGGGACCTTGTGCTTACTCCGAGACCCGGTTTCTTTCGGAGGACTTCTCTCTCTACTGCGCTTTTCATGGGAAGAAGTGGAGTCTTTAGATTGTGGTCTGTCCTCTTCCCTTCGGCTTTGATAACCCTTATATTTCTCTTGTTCCGGCCGAACTGGTGAGCGAGAACGTGAGGGTCGAGAACGATAGGGATCATAAGGCCTTCTCTCATCCCTGCCCCGATCATCACGACGATCATACTCGACATCCTGGGGAGGATTGGACATGCTGCGGCGAAGCTTCCTGATATCGTAGTAGGATCGAGACATCGTACCTGCACAATAAGACAAATGAAATTTAGAATTAATGGATTCACGGAGAAAGAGGTGCAATGAATGCTAATGCCGTTGTATAAAGTGTATCTTAAGTGGTGTGTTTCCCCCCAACCAACCCGAGTCTGAAGCTAGACTAGTACGGGCAGGCTCTTTGGCCTTAGCGGGAGTGGTGTCTTCAGAAGAGGTGAAGACTAAAGGATCCTTCCTGAAATCCTCTGAAGTGTATATAGTTTCAGTTAAGGGGAGATCCCCCAAACCCTGAAATATTTGGTCATCAGTACTAGGGATATTCCCCTCGGAAGCATTAAGTGGCGACTCTTGGGAGGATGTTGACTTTTCCAGAGAAGTAGCCTCCTTGGGGGCAGTATATCCTTCACGATGCCTTTCGGCCAGGTTAGCCAATTCGTCATCTTGTGTAGAAGATGGAGAAGGTGAAGTTTGAAGAGGCACTGTAGGAATTCCCGAGCCTTCTCCTGTCTCTGGGACTACCTCCACTGGAGGAATGTATGCGTAGGGGGCCGTCCCATGACCGATGCTACGAAAAACGGATAACAGCCATGGAAGTGAAGATATTCATCCTTAAGGACTTCATCGATGGTCAAGAATTTTTGATCGCCATTAAGAAGTTGGTGCATCCGGTCAAAGAACACCTGATCTGATATTTGTTTTGGATTGTCAACTGCAAACGAAGAGGAAAACAAGTTAAGGTGATGATTCAAGTGTATAGAGCCCGGATTTAGAAAATCAATGCTTTACTTGATTTTGTCCACCTCTTGGCGCATCCAGGCTGTCGCTTCACGTAGAACCATTCTAGTCTGGAATCTCCAGCTTTACTGCTGAATGGTGCTGAGATTATCTTCCTTTTTGGGACTGACTCGAAGTAGCAGAAAGATGGAGTCTCTCGAGTCCGATGCTTGAAGTTATAGAAGAAGTGAACATCATCGAACGTGAGCTCTATGCCTAAGATCTCACGGTATGCTATGTACAAAGTGTGCAAGTAGGCATAAGAATTGGGATGCAGTTGCATGGGGGCAATCCGCATTTGTCTTAAAAAGTCAACGATGAAAGGAGAGAATGGAGGAATAGCGCCGACCATACACATCAACTGAGTGACCGCCATATATCCTTCTGGAGGGTTGTGGGGACGGTCAGAGCTTGAAGGTACTAGAGTGTCCCTTTTCATTATCCCGTACTTTAAGCAAATTCGGACAAGTCGATCGTTGTCGATTGTTGATTCAACGGAGTCTGGACGTGATTCCAATATAATGGCCGATTCAAATTCATCAGGGGCTCGATCGTCACCAATCCCTCCTTCCTCCTCAAAACCCAGAGAAACTTCATTCTCTGAAGACACCTCGTTGCTTTCTCGATTTCCAAGCCCGTAGTCTGGACCCTCATTGTCCCATTCTGGATTTGACGGAGAAGATATGTCCTCGAGAGTGATTTTGTTAGAGGTTTCCGGGGCTTCTTTCCTCTCAGCTAGTCTTGAAGAGCATCTGGGTCTCATGGTCATAGAACTATTGAAGAAGCAATAGCACGAATTAGAGTAAATTAGCCCGTACCCCCCTGTGCATGTGCGTGAACTAAAATGTGTGCAGTGAATGTGAGAAATGCAAAGTAAAGATGCAACAATGTAAGGCGAAACTTTGAAGAGAAAGTGATGGTCAGAGTAGTTCTTAATGTTCATTTATGTCCGCAAGGCACTATCCTAACCGTTCATGAAGTTGGAAGTAATATCTAGCATTGTTTTAAATAGTTGGACAAAATTTTGTGCTTTAGATTGAGTGGTTCTCGGTTCGGTTCGGGCAGGCATCATAGGATCGGACTGAAGAAAAGTTGTGCACTGGATGAAAGGTTATGTTCAACCGGATCGGCTCGGAGACATGTAATAGGAACAGATCGGATGAGTTTGAATACCGACGCCCCCTATTTATCTGTTTTCAGCCTCCGATCCGATCCGATAGGCTATCCCTTGTTTTCCATTTCCACTCTTCCGACCCGAACCGGAAAGATAAAACTTTGCTCTCCTCCTCCATCTTCCATGTTTCCTCGCCCGAACCGATTTCTCATGTTTTTCATCTTCTTCTTCTTCCTCAATCACCTCCGAACCCAATCCCATATCAACAGCTCCAATTAGGAGCAAGCGTACGCCTTCTTCAACCTATCAACGCCTCGAGGTGGTAGCAGAGATATCAGCGACGGCGGTAGAGGAGGGGATGGCCGTGTCATTGAGATTGAACCGTAAATATGCTCAAATCATTCATATTAAACCGCAAATTACAACTGAAATCAGTTAAAGAGAAGCTTAATTAAAGTTATGACCTACCGATACAATTGATTTAAGGTCGCAAAAAGGAGTTTTGATTTTCTTTTTGGGAAGTTAGGGTTTTCGTTTTTCCTTTGGAGTAATTCCTGGAAGAAAAGCGAAAATAAAAGAAGAAGAAGAAGAAGAAAGAAAGAAGTAGATGGGGGCAGAGGATATATACAGGAGGGAGGTGGCTACTCGTATTCCCCTCATATTTTTCCGCTCGGTCCGGAGTACGAGCCCAACAGCCCACACCTTCTGGCCCATTGACGCAGTACAAAGCAAAACAGGAAGAAGAGGCACCCAGGTCGCACTCCGAACCGAAGTAGGATTCACGTGTTGACTTGGCATCTGAATCAAATAGAATTCAAATGAAAAATAAAAGAAGAGTATACCTGAGAGAAACACTGTATGTCGAGAAGAACTTCTGGATTTGACTCTAAAACAAAGAACGTTGTTCGCAAATTCTACGACCTATATATAAGCAACAAAAGACATGGTTTTATGAAGCAATGCATCTCTACAAACGAACATAAGTGACTTTCTGACTATTCAGATTCAAGAACCAATATTCGGGCAACATCAAAGCACGCTTCGTCTCCAACAGAAGCATCCTTTGAGGGGGCAAAATGTTAGCCCACTTTGTGAACTGGGCAACACAAAGTCAAGATATGAAATATTGAAGAACTAGAAAAACTCTGAAGCGGGTCGGATCGGTGCAGGATAGCGGCTCGGATCGGATAAAGTTTTCTGTTCGGATCGGTGAACTATTGCTGAGGAAATTAGAAAGGCACAGCCGTTCGGATCGGAGGGCAATATAATCTCAATTGGATCGGAAAGCCACTTGGTTGCTACGGAGATAGATCGGAGCGGAGCGGAGCAGAATAAAGAGGAGAGAGCGTTGTTTCCAAGCCAATCCGGGTCGGATCGGATATCCCGATCCGAACCCCTTGTACATGTCCCACCGACCCAAACCCATTTTCCACATCACTCCCTTGCATGAGCGCCTGGATATCCAGATCGGCTATGACCAGTTCCTACCCTCAACGTCCACTACTCTGATGCGTTGTCAACACAGTAATCTATCCGAACCCGAGGCTAATGGGATGGATAACACGTGGCTCCGATCCGGATCAGGTTTTGAGCAAATTCTCACCTATAAATACCCCGTCTGGAGGCAAAGAAAAGGATCTTTTTTCTGGCACTTGGAGAGTTCAACCACCTTCATAACCCGAATTCCAGCAATCCCGAAAAATCCAAATCTTCTTTCATTATTTGTTTTCTATAATTGAGTGGTTATAAGTGAGTTGTGAGAGGAATCAAGTGAATATTTCATTGTACTTGCATCTAAATTAGTAAATATAGTGAGAGACAAGTGGACGTAGGCATTTCTTCGTCGAACCACTATAAATCCTGTGTGTTCATTTTTATTTTTATCTTATTTCATTTGCTTTTAATCAATTTGGGTGTTAGAACCACTTTTTGGTCTAATAGCTTGGGTCGACACAGGGTCGACCCAAGTGGGATGAGTCACCCAGTGATCGTTTATTCCATATGTATATTTATTTTAATTTTCGGAATTCTTCATTACTACATAACTAATTCATTTAACACTGATTTCAGTAAACCAAGTGTCCACTTTCATCAGAAAATCACAACGGGCCAATGGTACTAGTCCCTTTTTTAATTTTGAATATTATTCTGATTAATATTTTGTTCATTAATCTCTCTATTTAATTTTTATTTATTTAAATTTGGGGTGTAACAACAGTGGAAGTGGGAGAGCATCTCGATGGATTTCATAGATGGTTTGCCTAGGATAAGAAGAGGCAATACTAGCATATGTGTGATCGTAGACAGATTAAACAAGAGCGCTCATTTCTTCGTGGTTAGGAATAAGGACCGCAGCTGGGTTAGCTTTGATATATTTGAGGGAGATTGTCTGATTACATGGAGTTCCTTCGAGCATTGTTAGTTACAGACATCCCATCTTTACAGGAGAATTTTGGAGAAGCCTCAAGGTGGCGTTAGGGACACAGTTCAGACTTAGTACTGCATACCACTCTCTGACAGATGGACAGACCGAGAGGGTTAATTGGATTCTTGAGATTTTATTACGTCCATGCATTTTGGACTTTGAAGGGAGTTGTGAGGAGCATCTTCCCTTGGTTGAGTTTGCTTATAACAACAGCAACCGGATGACTATTGGCATGTCCCCTTTCGAAGCTTTGCATGATTGACCCTGCAGGTCACTATCTTGTCGGTGGGAGACTATAAATAGACTTCTTCTTGGACGAAAAATGATCAGATAGACCTCAGAAAAGATCGGATTAATTTGAAAAAGGTTGAAGGCAGCTCAAGACATACATAAATCTTATGTGGACAAAGAAGATAAGATCTTGAGTTCAGCATAGAGGATAAGGTTTTCATTAAAGTATCCCCGATTAGGAACGTGGTGCAGTTTGGTTCAAATGGGAAACTAGCACCGAGATTTGTTGGACCATTTCCGATAGTAAAGAAGATATGCCAAATGGCTTATGGAGTTCGGCTACCAGAGAGGCTTCAGGGGTTCACGATGTATTTCATGTCTCGCATTTGAGGAAATGCCTACATGATTCTGTGGTAATAGTGGAGCTGAGCACTCTAGAGGAGGTTGAGGTCAAGAAGGAGGCTTCTGTCAAATGAGTACCTACGCGGATTCTGGATTTCGAGATAAAGAAGTTAAGAAATAAGAAGATTAGACCCGTTAAGGTTCAGTGGGGAGAGTGTAGCAACGAAGCAACATGGGAACCAGAAAAGAATATTCGCGCTTCTTTTCCATTGCTTTTTGATAGTACGCTCTTAATCCTTTCTTAATTTTGGATTTGAACCTTATCCATTTCTTATCATTTGAATTAGCTAGTGAGTCTTAGAAAACCCCATGGATGGTAGGATTTGGTTTAAACATATTATTAGAACATGTTATGTTTGATGGATTCAAGTGGATGCAAGTGTTTGTTGGCGGATGCAACGGATGCATACACACACACTAGGCACTAATTAGTGATCAACAACTATGACACTAATATAATTGCATGTGGATGTGTGTGTACTTTTAATTAATGAACGAAAAATTGGGTGATTATCATATGAATGTTGCATTTTGTTGAAAGTTATTATAGCACGCATATAGAATTTTATGTACCATTAGGATTCTCTTTTATACATTTCGGATGCATGGCACTGACATAAATTGCATAAAAGAAGTTCGACAGAATCTGTGGACCTCCTAATTTCTTGCACTAGTTAGGGACATATACACTACACTATTGCAAATGTTCATGAAAAGCAATATAAATCCTAAGGACAATATATACCTTTGATTGGTTAATGAGATATGGATGTAGATGATGTTGTGATAATATTTATGACACTCTTCTAACCTTGGTGATTTCGGAGACGAAATCATTTAAGGAGGGGAGAATGTAACAACCCAAAATTTTAATAAAGCAATTTAACCAAAAGATTAATAAAATAAATATAAATCAAAAATTTTGGAAATGGGCAACGGGGTTGTGTGATGGGGTCCGTTACGAAATTCTGGTTAAGGTAGACTTTTGGTTTATTAAAATCGGACTTAAAACGAAGAAGATATGAAAGAAAGAAGTCTAAAATTCAAAATTGAAATAAAACATAGAATTAAATACAAATAAATTCAGTGCAAATCATGGCCAGTTAGGGTGACCCAACCCTTAGCTGGGTTGACCAGGAGTTCGATCTAGATCCCAAGTGGGTCGACGTATCTGGGTGACATGTGCAACCTTAGGCAGAAATCTTTGATCGATTCGGCTGGCTTTTGGGTTCGTCCTTCTAGAGAAATCTTCTGATCTAAAGGCCTAAATTCTTAACCTAAAATCCTACGATTCTAAATCCCCTAACTCTATTATAAATAAGCTCTAAACCTAACATATTTCTCCCTACTCCTCTCTCTGCCTCCACCTTAAACAACTTCTTCTCAAATAATTTTAATCAAGTACCAAGGCTTGGATTTGCATATATTTTGGAGGAAATTCATAGATAGAGATTACCCATCAACACTTAATTGTATTTGCTTTAAAATTGTGAGTAATTTCAGTAATTGCAAGATTCAGTACAGATTGGGGTTTTCTTGACAGTATAATAAGTTGTAGATTCCTTTTGGTTTCTATTTTCTGTTCTGTCAATAATCTGTGCAAATATGATTACTACTTCTATCCTTTCTTCTATTTCAGTAATCTATTTTGTTATTGAAGTTTTATTCAGTTCATATTTACCTCTCTTCTTTGTGTGTAGTTTTATTACAGTTCAGTATCAGCCCTATTTTAGTTTCAGATCTATTCTTATTTATCTAAGCCTAGGCCATGCGAGAGCCTAGGCCATTGTCCTTTTTATTTTTGACGTTAAATTTAGGCCTTCAAGAGCCTAAACCATTTATTCTTTCTTGTTTATGCATAGTTTGGGTTAAAATATGAAATTGACAATAAAAGCGCAATTGAGAAAAATAAGAAATATATATAAAAAGGACAAATTGGGCTTATTGAAATTATGCAATGAAATATAATTGAACTGTAACTTGGATAAACTGAATAAATGACATTTGGATAGACGCTAAATGACTAGGGTTAGGTTGTACGATGAAATTAAACAAAAAAGTGTTGTTTATAGACAATCTATAAATTAAAGTTTACATGCTACCTATGACATGACAAAAAATTACATAAAGGAAAGTAGGCTTATTAATAAACTTAAAATTTGTGTTAAGGTTAAAATAAATAAATTAATAAGCATGAGCAGTAGTGGTCCATTCCGGCAGCATAAACTGATTAAGGAAAATAAATGGCCTATTAAGAAATTGTGTAATAGGAGTCTGCCTGATTAGGGAAAATAAGGGTCTCATACTATTGGTCTGTTCTAGCAGTAAGGGTAGACAGATTAGGGAAAGTAAGAGGCCAAATAAAAGAATTTATTTTAGTGACCTAGGCGTTGTTAAGAAAACTATGTGGATCTAAGGTATCTAGGCGGTCAACAATAATTCTATGGGGGCCTTAGCGCTAATAAATTAAATTGGGGACTAAGTCTAGTGGTGACTTATGTCGAATTGCATTTTCAGTTGGGGATCCATATCGGTCAGTATTCCTTTTTATCAAACTACACCGACGTTTCTCGAGGAGGCGGAGGCATGCTTATACTGTGTTGGGTAGTAAGAAGTCCAAACGAGGTGGGTATGAGCGCGTTCCGGTAGGGCGGTGAGCGTGCATCGCGCCGATTAGGGAAGATAAGATGTTGTGACGGCGGTGATTTACGCTATGTCCTTAGATCTAATGGGTCGCGTCTGATAAACCCAAGGCTATAATTGGCATAAGTTATCACAATTGTTATTTGGGAGTCGATCGATGGGTAAAATTAGGTTACATCCTAATTTATGAGTTGTAGCAAATGGTGTAGAAATCAAATGATTTGATAATCGGCTATATTGGAGAAGTATATTCTATTCTTATTTACTGTGTTGAGCTTCAATTTATTATCCTGACTATATTTCCTCTTTATCACTCATGCTAGTACTTACTAGACTCGCCAGACTTTATGTCTAATTAGTTTTCTTCTCTTATTCTTCCTTCAACCCCCTCTAGTTTCTCAGGGTGGAGGATCCAGTGCTTGAGATAGCATTGGCCTAACTCAGCCCATTAGAGATTCCTTGAGACGACCCGAACTTCCCCGTTAAGGAAAGCACGGATTGCTTTGAGGACAAGACGAATCAGAACACAAACAGAAGAACATTTCATTGCTTATTATAACAATTCCATCAAAATACAGGAATATAACAGAGTATGAATAAATATTACACATTTGATAATTATCAGAGATTTAAATACATTACTGCAACGAAAAAATAATACAAAACATAACTGAAAGAAATACACGGATACAAAGCTTTCCGAATATCACTTCAGCTATAAACCAGGATCCTATGAATATATCTGCAAAACCCAACTACTAACTGCCCGTGTGGAAAATATGAGCACCCAAAGTTCAGGTCAAAACAATAAACTCCAGGTCAGTCATGTGACTGGTGTGAGAACTAAAACAGTTATTATTCTTAATTTTTAAAGTTAGGTAAATCAAGGGACCATGCCGTATAACACGGATCGGGTTTCCTCCCAAGAATACTAGTGCGTAAAACAAACCACGCAATGCTAAATAAAGAACAATGAAGCAATTATAAGACCCAGGTCCCATCACACAATGAAACGCAAGCCGGAGGATAAGGTTTTACCTTATAATAGCCAAATAATGCTTTATACGTGAAATTTAATCTTTTATTATTACTATAAGTGAAGAAAACAACTTAAAATATAAATGTATCAACCATAGACGGTATGAGTACCATATATCATGTCGCCATATATAAGTTACAATCAAATCCGTAATTTCGTATTGGAATTTTGGATTCCATCATGAGTCTAGGCAAGGGATGTACTCCTTTCCATTTTCAGACACTCTAGCACATGTCTTGGGACTGCACACTCTGGGCAACCCCTGGATCCTCCAAGGCCGGTCCTCCCTTACGTTTGAGGATTAGTTACTCCTGAACACACGTTTCCCGGTCCTATCGGACCTATCCATCGGCTCCTAAGAGACCGATATAACCGAGGTGCCTCGCAATCCAACATCCACATAGGTAAATAACAACAATGTCAGGGCTAGTAAAACACTGACACCACCCATAGCTAGAAAAAAACGTCATGTCCTCCTTGGGTTCCCTTATCCCGTTTTTAACTCATACTGAGGTGTGAGGCTCGCGAATTAACGCTATACACAAAGAGGCGCTATATTAAAGCTGTGCTTTGATCAGCAACCACAAGACTTTGCTTTTCAACAAAAGCCTTGATCATTTGCATCTCAGCATGCCACACAGGCAATTCATGCCATGCGACTGATATCTATCGATATATAACCTCTGAACTCGTACATCTCAGATAAGGGCATTAAGCAAGAGAATAAATTCCCCGCCGCCAAACAGATATATATTTAATAGAAATCAATTAACACAGAATAAAATCCAATGTCAGACACACACTCCATTTACAAGTTCATTCTGGGTCTGAACGAAACCAGAGGCACCTTATTCCTCGTCCTATATGTCCAATACAGGAGAGAGGCCCTCGCATATCCGTCGATCTCCAAGTACGTCTGGACGATCACCACTTATTACCTCGTCTTGGGTGTACAGCCCAATCAAGACATCTGTAATCATCCAAATGATATGAAGACCTCCGGTCTTCCACCACCGTCTTCATCGTCGAATCAGTTATTCAGAATGGGTATAAACCTGGCCTTTCCGAATAACTCGCGTATATATTATAATCAAGTGATATAAACACAACATATGCCTCATTCAAACCCAAAATATTCTTTATTCAAATATTCATATCTTTAGGGAAAGGTTCCCATTAATTTTATCAAAGATAAATTCTTTTAAATTTATTCTTTAATCTTCCTTTGGATATCATTTCAAACCATATTAAGGTTTTCCAAACTAGTCGGGATTAGCAAACCACACCGAAGTAATCATTAATTTTATTTCACAATCCCAACCTATTCGTCCCATGGAGCAAAACTGGCAATACTCCATATCTAACACCATGGTGTTATCGGTAAATATTAATTACCATTTCACGTTCAAATCTAATTAAAGATTTTGCTATCGCCTGGAGTAAAACTGGTGGTACTCCATTTTCGATCATTTCATGAATTCGATAATTTAAATAATCAAATTCCCATTTCAATCTAGTTAGAGATTCATTAAAACTCTAATTCAGTTTTAATCTCAACAATCATTATTAATGATCATTCAATTTCCAGGAAAACAATCCCTGTCTCTAACTGGGTTAAAGAACGAATGTCATTTAAAACACCGTTCACGATAAACCCAAAACCCCATTCCATTAGTTATGGAATTTTCACGGAAAACAGATCAATATATATAAACGATATGAACTTCCGTATCCAACCAATAATATAAATGGAATAATGGCTAAGCCTTTTAAATTCCATATATGGTAACGGTCTTCTTCCACAGAAGCTCACTTCGATTATTACCACATCGAATTCCATTCAATTCCAATTTAATTAAATTAAACTGGAAAACTTTACTTTGGAAAATCCTATTAAATCTTAATAAAAGATTTATATATTCCAAATCACAATTTACCGTAAATCGGGTTAAAGAACAAGTGTTTTTTAAAACACAGTTCACGATAAACCCAATTCACATTCCATTTTAATTCCAATTAAATGTTAATTAATTGGGAATTCTTCTTTAAATCTTAATTAAAAGATTTATTCTTTTCACATGGGGTTTAAGAACAGTGTTAATGAAGACACCTTTCACGACAAACCCAAAATCCAATTCGATATTAAATACAAGGCTCTATATAGAAATTATATCGGCTTATATTCAATATCAAATTCTGAAACCAACAAATATTGTATTGGAAATAATGATATAAATATATCTTTCAAATTACCATAACGATACCTGTATAATCACGAAATCCAACATCGAAATATTCCGAAGATGATTTCAATTCAAATCCATTCCAATTTATATATTGGAAATTCTGGTTATTTCTAAAACCATTTCAAATCCAATTTATTTATTTAAAAATATTGGGTTTTAATTCTAGTTCATAACTAGTTCATTTCGATAAAAATATATTTTTATCTTTTCAAATATGGAATTTTTCACCCCAATTCTTTCTAAATCATTTATTATGATTTTACACAAATTATTGATATTTTTAATAATTTTGTCAAGGCCCGTACAGTCGATTTCCAGCAACGGTCATCGAACTGCACTTACAGCGACCTTTTCCAAATTTTATTTGGACATAATTCCAAACCCAACCGTTAGATTTCAAATCTCTAATATTCGTTGGAAAGCTATTTTTGATTCGAACCCAATGGCTCCGGGTTTAGAAGAATCCGACGGTCGGATCTCCCGTAACGTCAATTTGAAGTCAATGGTCGAAATTCGCGAACTGCCGCGGCGCGACGCGTTCTATTCAGGCCATTAAATATATATAATATATATTATATATATTTCGTCGATTTCAATTCAAAACGTATTTTATAAATTGTTTTAAATTCGTTTTAAAAACAATTTCAACTTCATATTAAATTTTAAATCAAAATTGAATATTCCATATCATTAATATATAAATGATAATATTTTCAAACATCGGGTTTTGAAATCACTTCCTTTTCGATATTCATTATAAAAATGAGTAAAATCGATATAAATATCGTTCACGTCAAAATGGCGTTAATTTATTCAACACGGCTTTATATATATATATTTAAATATAATCGTGTCCATCCCAAATCGGACATCAAAATCAGATTTTGATCTTTTACTGAATATTATTTTAAAATATCTGTTATTTCTGAACTGGAATCAAACACAGTCAATCACCATATAATGTGGTTTATATGGATTTCATAAAACACATGTATACAACAGCCATGATAAACAATCAACCATCATCCAAAGTGCATTCTACACTGTATAAGCATTAAATATAAATATTTAACGCTTACAACAGTCTGTCAACCTATCGATTGACATACAGCTAACAGTTGGGATTAGTGTACGTCAAATATCATTCCAACACCCGTGAGGGGTTTCAATCCACAAACACATATTTTATTTGTGCAGTTGGGCGACGTGTAAAATTTATCGTCCCAATCCATATCAGTCAAATTAGTGTACATAAACAAATCGTCTGATTTGTAAATGAGGATTTTATTCAGTTCATTCATATACATGTTTAAAATGATATTTTTAAAGATAAAATATTTACTCGGTTCATTTACACAAAAAAATGATATTTTTATTGTTCTAACCTATTTTAGAAAATTTTGACGGCATAACGGCGCGATACTAGAAACGGGATAAGGTCTAGCCTTATCCCTCGCCTAATAATGGCGCACGTCATACACAATGTAACACCCCACCTCCGCCAGGGTGGCTCTTGCAAGCACTCTGACTTTGGAGGGGCGTTTGTACCGGGTAAACATGCATAATGATATATCAAGGCAGAACAAGAACATATGTATATATGTAAACAGAGTAAATAAGATAAGTAAAACAGCAGAAGATTTCAAACTATTTCAAAACAAGTCTGGTACAACATAATGTCAACTTTCCAAATACACAAGTCTAGATAAAAACAACATCACTGAAAAACTGAAATACATAAGTACTATCCCCAAAATAAGTGATAACCATAGCTAGCTTCATGTCAAGACCGTACATGAGCTAAAATCCCACAAGCAAGCGATCAGAAGTCCAAGCTAAGCTCCAATATTCCCACCCTGAGAACCTGGGGGGGGGGGGGGAATGGAAGAAAAGAGGCGAAAGAAAAACAGGTCAGTCAAAAAGACTGAGTAAGCCCTACTACAATCAATGTAAACTGATAAAGTTAACCGGCATGAGAAGCAGGGATGAACATAAGGATAACTACATACTGGCATGATAGATAAAGGTGTCATCGCATAATCAGGTTTAAGGTTTTGCACCACAGGTGTACTAGCAAACTAACATGACTTGAATAAACACATATTGATCCCTTGGCCCAAGCTTTGACCCAATAACATGAAATGACCCTAATACGAGGTCCAATAACATGAAGTGACCCTAATACGAGGTCCAATAACATGAAGTGACCCTAATACGAGGTCCAACCAAACGGTCTAATCGATCGGCTCCCTAAGCCTAACTCGTCACATGTTGGTGTCAATACGGCCCAAACATAATTGTAGTCGGACTGTGCCGGGTCCACCCTTCGGGTGTATCAAGCCCTAGGGTGTAAACCCCTGGACACCATAAACATAAGTGCACAGTCTCGATCTACTGGTACCCGTGCATGTTTTCTCCGGCTACGGACTATGTGCACGACCATAGTCCGTCCGGAACTACACCGGCGTACCACTCTGCCGTCGTTTTTGGTCACTTACCTCAAGTCCAGTAATCGTGCCCCACCCTAGCCTAGTCCCTAGGGTCTTAATGATACAAACTTGGGATTACTGCTGGAGTGGACCCCCATTGCTAGGATTTTCTAGTGGGTTAAGTACGGTTTAACCCTTTTACTAATCATGGATTAACTTGGTTAAGTGTAACGATGAGTTCACGACTTAACCCTGATTAATCTACCAAGCCCAAATTGGTTAAGTATTAAGTGGACCATGACTTAACCCTAATCATGAGGCATTAACTAATTTAATGTGCCTTAACCTCTCACATTAGACTTTGTTGTGGTTACTAGTTAAGCCGGGCGGGTCCGGGTAGCTTTACACCACAACTTGGTCTAACCTCGGGTTCAAGGTACAACATGACCAACTTCTCACATTGGGTCCTATTGTTTGTAGCAACTAGTTAAGCCGGTCGGTTCCGGGTAGTTTTACGCTACAATCTCAACCCAACCTCGAGTTGGTCACACTTATATTTTCTAAGTGTCATGTCCATCATGTTTCCAAAACACATTACAAGTTTTCAAGAATTTGGGTAGACCTAACTTAATAGGTAAATTCCCAATGGGTAGACCTAACTTAATAGGTAAATTCCCAATCTTATGTTTTTATGTCTTTTAAGTTTACCCAACCCCAAACGCAATCCCATCGCTTATATATCGCAATAGCGCATAAAGGATAGAAAGAGGGAACTTGGCATAATCATGACATAAAGGTGTTGAAGCCACCAGTTTAACATGGTGGCATATGAAATGTACATATGTTCATATACTTGCATATTGCATCATTAGGCCTCAAAAGTATGCATAAAACCAAACTTAGCATATAAGTGAAACATGGTGATAAATGACATGTAGAAGTTGCCATAAGTTCGCATTTAGCCTCACATGCAAGTTATCATAAGGGATATGATAACATACATGTTGCCAAAATGCAACCTTTAGCATAAAGCTTGAAGCTTTAAGCTCATAAACCCAAGATAAGCTTGCATAACATGATAACATGAGCAAAATGATCAACCCAAACTTGCATAACATAACTTGCATATCATATGGCAAACTTGCATATCATAACATAGCAAACTTGCATAACATAACATGATAAACTTGCATATCATAACATGGCAAACTTGCATTACATAACATGGCAAACTTGCATATCATAACATATCAAACTTGCATAACATGACATAGTAAACTTGCATATCATGGCAAACTTGCATATCATAATGATCAACCAAACTTGCATCATTCATTTAACTTTAGAGTTTAAATATGAAAGTAGAAAAGGGCTTACAATGCTTATGAAGACACAAAAATATATATAGATTGAGACAAAGCCCTTATGCAATCAAATAAACCCAAAATGCAAGCTCCAATAGAAAAACCCTTGAGCCAAAATGATCAAAACCCTTGCTTTATGATGTAAATATGGAAACTTGACTTGAATGCAAGCTAATGACACTCATACAAGCTTGAAAACACCTGTATGCATGGAAAATCTCTCATAGAAATAACTTAGAATTTTATGAAGAGAGTGGAGGCCCTGAGAGGAATGATTTTGCCATAGTTTAGTTGTAGCGTTGATTAATGATGATTTAGGGTTAGGTTAGGGGTTTATTTATAGAGATTAGGATTAGTTTCAACCTTAGGATTAAACCCTAATTCCAATCTCAGCCCTCAAAACCAAATCTGGCCCCAAAACCTAACCAAAACCCCAAAATGGTGCACCAGGCAAAACTGCCTGGCTGAACCAAGTCGACAGCCAAGTCGACAGGGCTGTCGACTTGGGTCCATCCAATTCGACTGCCAAGTCGACGGGCCTGTCGACTTGGTTGGCTTGGCGGGAAATTTCCCACCTAGCCTTCCAGGCCCGAAATTCGAAATTTGAACTTGAAATTTTCTGAAAACTTCATTGGGCCTTAATCGGGTCATACGGACTCCGATTTTCGAAAACTCGGACTCTATTTCGCGTATTTTTCCGAGACGAACGCAATGGCATAGCCCGTTTCCCTTGATCAGATTTATAAATTAAATTCTGCCTCGATTTACGTTATAACAGGTTATTAAAAATACGGGTTGTTACATTCTCCCCTCCTTAAAGGATTTCGTCCCCGAAATCTTCAAGTTAGGAAGAACGTATCCTACCATCCAACATCCATCTACTCAAAACATCATCCACGAGCAATCATTGTCCTTACAAGATTCTAACTATTGTATGAACATATGCAAATGTGTGTGTATATGTACTTATCTAATGCAAATATCATCAATGCAAATTATGTTAGTGAAATGAATCCATATGTATGCAATTCCTAACCTAATATATAACATCTATATGTGTGCACATAACATACATCCATATGCAAAGTCCACGTGATAGCACAACATATTCATCCATGAATAAGCATAAACACTCATGCGTATGCAATATGAGGAGTATGTGAGCCGATCTAGTGCCTAATGTGTATAATGCATCCACGAGTAACCACTTGCAAACACTTGCAACCACTTGCAAACATCAAGCATAACATGTTTCAAACACATGTTTCATCCAAAGGGTTTCTACCAAAGGTTCTCATGACAAGATTAACACGATAAACTAGATAAACATGGATAGCAAAGAGAAAGATATGCTAACAAAGAAAAGAGATTGAGAGTGTACCCTCAAAAAGAAATGGGTAAAGCCCACGCATCTTCTCCTCGGTTTCCCAAGTTGCGTCTTCTTCGGCTTCACCCCATTGAACCTTCACCAACTTGACCTCTCGATTTCTTAGCTTCTTGGTCTCCGTCCCCAAGATACGAATCGGAGCTCTCCTCAAGGTAGCCTCTTTCTGCACTTCCACATCTTTCAGAACATTTGGCTCAACAACCTCTGCTGATTCATGTAAACACTTCCGGAGATGCGAGACATGAAAAAGATCGTGTACTCCGGCAAGCTTCTCGGGCAACTCCACTCTATAAGCCATCTGCCCGATCCTCTCTATAATAGGGAATGGTCCAACAAACCTCGGTGCTAACTTCCCAACGGCTCCAAATCGGACCACATTCCGCAAAGGAGAAACCTTCACGAAAACCATATCCCCAACATCAAACTCCAAATCAGTTCTTCGCTTATCAGCATAGGATTTCTGTCGGTCTTGGGCCGCTTTCATCCGTCTCCGAATCAACTCGACCTTCTCGGATGTATCTCTGATCATATCAGGCCCAAGTATAAGCTCATCTGTAGTCTCCCACCAACATGTAGGCGACTTGCACGGCCTCCCATATAAAGCTTCAAATGGTGCCATCCCTATGCTTGCCTGATAACTGTTATTATATGCAAACTCAACAAGAGGAAGATGGTCTTCCCAAGTACCACCAAAATCCAGAATACAAAGCCTCAACAGATCCTTGAGTACCCTATTCACCCTTTCGGTTTGACCGTCCGTCTGTGGGTGATAAGCCGTACTTAGATTCAACCTCGTGCCCATAGCTTCTTGCAAGCTATTCCAGAATTGACTTGTAAAGATTGGGTCACGGTCACTGACTATACTAGAAGGGACTCCATGTAGTCTCACAATCTCACGAAGATATACAGACGCTAGCCAAGATGCGGTCCTCTTGCTCTTCACCGGAATGAAATGAGCACTCTTCGTAAGTCTATCCACAATAACCCAAATGCTCGTATTCCCTTTCCTTGACCTTGGTAGCCCATCGATAAAATCCATGGAAATACTCTCCCACTTCCATAGTGGAACATCTAGAGGATGCAATAGCCCACCGGGCTTCTTCGACTCGGCCTTTACTTGCTGGCAAATGATACATCTAGAGACAAACTCTGCCACATCCTTCTTCATCCCAGGCCAAAAGAAAATGCGCTTCATATCTTTATACATCTTATCTCCACCCGGATGTATAGTCAACTTAGAGCGATGCGCTTCCTCAAGAACTTTTCTTACTAAATCTTCTACCATTGGAACACATAACCTTCCGTCTCTCCTCAGCCAACCCTTGTCATCAATAGAATATCGAGCGAGATGACTAGACGCCTCTCCTCAAATCAGCTTATCCATAATCTCAACTATCTGAGGGTCTTCTCTCTGCGAAGCCCCAACTTGATCAAGAAGGGTAGGTCTGAGTTCCAGAGATGCTAAAGAACCGGTCATCGACTCAATCGCCAAAGAGAAATCAAAGGTTGCCACATACTCTAAATTCTTCATCTCAACGAATAAAGGACTCAGAGTCAACCTTTTTCTACTCAATGCATCTGCTACCACATTCCCCTTGCCAGGGGTATAAGCTATCTCAAAATCGTAGGACGCCAAGAATTCCATCCATCTTTGTTGCCTCAGATTCAGATCCTTCTGAGAAAAGAGATACTTCAATGACTTGTGATCGGTATAAAGCTCAAATCTTTCTCCCAGAAGATAATGGCGCCAAGCCTTGAGTGCATATACTATTGCTGCCAACTCTAAGTCATGAGTGGGATAATTCTTCTCATGCACTTTGAGTTGTCTACCGCCAAAGTATATCACTCTTCCTTCTTGCATCAGAACAGCTCCTAACCCCGTGCCACATGCATCGGTGTATACTGTAAATAACTTCCCTCCATCGGGCAAAGCTAGAACAGGTGCTGATGTGAGAGCTCTCTTGAGCCTCTGAAAAGCAAGCTCGCATTCTATGCTCCAAGCAAAAACTAAATTTTTCTTCGTCAATTTAGTGAGAGGAGCGGAAATCTTCGCGAAGTCCTTGATGAACTTCCGGTAAAAGCCTGCAAGACCTAGAAAACTTCTCACTTCGGTTGCATTCCTTGGAGTCTTCCAATCCTGAACTGCAACTACCTTAGCGGGATCCACCGCTAAGCCTTGCTTAGATACTATATGCCCAAGGAATCTAACTTCCCTTCTCCAAAAGTGACACTTGGAGAATTTGGCCTTCAACTGATGCGCTCTAAGCGTATCCATCACCTCCACGAGATGCCTTGCGTGCTCTTCCTCATCCTTAGAGAAGATCAGAATATCATCTACGAAGACCACGACAAACTTGTTCAAGAACTCCCTGAACACCCTACTCATCAAGTCCATGAAATATGCGGGTGCATTAGTCAAGCCGAACGGCATGACAAGCCATTCGAAGAATCCACCTGGCGTTCTGAACGCAGTCTTGTCTATACTATCTTCAGCTACCCTGAGCTGATGGAATCCAGTAGCAAGATCAAGCTGAGAGAAAACAGAAGCACCGATAAGCTGGTCAAAGAGATCATCAATCCTCGGTAACGGGTGTCTGTTCTTCTTAGTCAGCTTATTCAACTCTCGATAGTCAACACAAAGTCGGAGAGAACCATCTGCCTTGGTAGCAAATACCACAGGCGCTCCCCATTCAGATATACTTCGTCTAATGAAGTTCTTCTCAAGCAACTCTTTCACTTGCTTACTTAGCTCCCGCCTTTCGCGCGGAGCCATGTGCCGAACGGGCAAAGAAACCGACTTTGCATTATCCACCAGATAAATGCGGAAATCAATCTCTCGCTTAGGGGGCAACCCCCTAACTTCATCGAAAACATCCGGATACTCTCGAACCACTCTCATAGACTGAAGAGTTTTCATTGACGAGTCGAGTGATTCAAGATAGCACAACATGACGGGACCTCTCGGATTACAAGAAATTTCTAGGGTGTTTCCAAGGCGAGTCACGAGCCTCACAACCCTATGCTCACAATCAAGGATGGCTCCATATCTGGACAACCAATCCATGCCCTATATCAATCCGTATCCCCTAAAACCAAGAACATAAGCACTACACAAGAACTCTGCACTTAGTATAGAGATCCTCAAATCCCCACATATCATAGACAGATGGGCGGAACCCCCAATAGGATTTGAGACACAGACGGGATCATCTACCAAGCTAGTACTAAGGTGCAAACTATCAACAAGATCAGATGAGATAAAGCTATGCGATGCACCAGAATCAAACAAGGTACGAACTGGAAAATCAGAAATATATACAAGGCTCTCAACAGAAATACTACCTCGATCGGGAACTGGAGCGGCATTGAGAGCATGAACTTGCCCTCCTGAAGGTCCAGCACGCTGAGTCTGACCCTGGCCTTGCCCTTGCTTCTTCGGGCAATCCTTACTGAAATGTCCAGTCTCACCGCAGAAAAAGCATTCACCATTCTTCCTTTTCCTCTTCTTACAATCCTTAATAAGATGCCCAACTGAACCGCAATAATGGCACTTCCCCTTGTTGTTCTTTCCCTTGTTGTTGTTCCCCTTGTTGCCTTGACTCTTGTTCTTGTTCTTGTTCTGATTGCCTTGACTGCTCTGACCACTTGGATTACCCTGATTTCCTTTCCACTGGGAATCAGTCTTCTTGGCTTGAGTATCATTCATCTTGACATCTCCCTGAAGTAACGCCATATCAACCAAGCTCTCAAACGTGGCCCCATGGGGAATATGTGACATAGCCAATCCCTGCAACGGCTCATTCAATCCTCTAGCAAAACGAAGAGCCTTCTTCTGAGGAGTATTCACCATATCCAAGCCAAAACGAGCTAACTGATTGAACTTGTTCACATATTCTTTGACAGACATATCACCTTGTTTCAAAGTTATGAACCTCTCCATTTGCAGATTCTCCTCAGCAAAAGATAGAAACTTAAGCACGAACCTTGCCCTGAAATCGGCCCAAGTCTCAACAGGCCTAGTACCATTGGTGACTTCCCACCAATAAGCGGCTTCATCCTTCATAAGCCAAACCGCCAACAAGATCTTCCTCTGATCGTCTAACCCAAAGATAGCAAATAAATCCTCGGTCTCTTTCAACCAATTTCTGGCCTCTACAAAAGTCTCAGTGCCTTGAAAGTTCTTGCCACCCATTGCTTTGAAATCTTTGCAAGTCTTTGCGAAGTCAGCTTGAGGATGCTGAGGGGGAGGAGGAAGAGGAACCTCAGCGACAGGAGGAGGAGGAACATTAACTACCGGAGGAGGAGGAACATCTGCGGGGCCGGCTTCGGTCGCCCTAGCCTCCAAAAGTCTCCTATACCAAACAGGTACGTGTACTCCCTCCGGAATAGCAAAGTTATCGGCCATACTGAAAACGAAGAAAAAGACAGATTCAGAATGGAGAAAAACGAAGGAATTTTGCTAATGGCTTTTTGGGGAATAGCCTTTAAAATAAACTAGACTTTTCTTTGGAAAATACTTTATACTTGGCTTTGAAAATAGTTTTCCAAAAGTTTTCTAAAAACCTTTTTGTTCCTTCTCGTAAACCATATGCTCTGATACCAAATGTAACACCCCACCTCCGCCAGGGTGGCTCTTGCAAGCACTCTGACTTTGGAGGGGCGTTTGTACCAGGTAAACATGCATAATGATATATCAAGGCAGAACAAGAACATATGTATATATGTAAACAGAGTAAATAAGATAAGTAAAACAGCGGAAGATTTCAAACTATTTCAAAACAAGTCTGGTACAACATAATGTCAACTTTCCAAATACACAAGTCTAGATAAAAACAACATCACTGAAAAACTGAAATACATAAGTACTATCCCCAAAATAAGTGATAACCATAGCTAGCTTCATGTCAAGACCGTACATGAGCTAAAATCCCATAAGCAAGCGATCAGAAGTCCAAGCTAAGCTCCAATATTCCCACCCTGAGAACCTGGGGGGGGGGGGGGGGGGAATGGAAGAAAAGAGGCGAAAGAAAAACAGGTCAGTCAAAAAGACTGAGTAAGGCCTACTACAATCAATGTAAACTGATAAAGTTAACTGGCATGAGAAGCAGGGATGAACATAAGGATAACTACATACTGGCATGATAGATAAAGGTGTCATCGCATAATCAGGTTTAAGGTTTTGCACCACAGGTGTACTAGCAAACTAACATGATTTGAATAAACACGTATTGATCCCTTGGCCCAAGCTTTGACCCAATAACATGAAATGACCCTAATACGAGGTCCAATAACATGAAGTGACCCTAATACGAGGTCCAATAACATGAAGTGACCCTAATACGAGGTCCAACCAAACGGTCTAATCGATCGGCTCCCTAAGCCTAACTCGTCACGTGTTGGTGTCAATACGGCCCAAACATAATTGTAGTCGGACTGTGCCGGGTCCACCCTTCGGGTGTATCAAGCCCTAGGGTGTAAACCCCTGGACACCATAAACATAAGTGCACAGTCTCGATCTACTGGTACCCGTGCATGTTTTCTCCGGCTAAGGACTATGTGCACGACCATAGTCCGTCCGGAACTACACCGGCGTACCACTCTGTCGTCGTTTTTGGTCACTTACCTCAAGTCCAGTAATCGTGCCCCACCCTAGCCTAGTCCCTAGGGTCTTAATGATACAAACTTGGGATCACTGCTGGAGTGGACCCCCATTGCTAGGATTTTCTAGTGGGTTAAGTACGGTTTAACCCTTTTACTAATCATGGATTAACTTGGTTAAGTGTAACGATGAGTTCACGACTTAACCCTGATTAATCTACCAAGCCCAAATTGGTTAAGTATTAAGTGGACCATGACTTAACCCTAATCATGAGGCATTAACTAATTTAATGTGCCTTAACCTCTCACATTAGACTTTGTTGTGGTTACTAGTTAAGCCGGGCGGGTCCGGGTAGCTTTACACCACAACTTGGTCTAACCTCGGGTTCAAGGTACAACATGACCAACTTCTCACATTGGGTCCTATTGTTTGCAGCAACTAGTTAAGCCGGTCGGTTCCGGGTAGTTTTACGCTACAATCTCAACCCAACCTCGAGTTGGTCACACTTATATTTTCTAAGTGTCATGTCCATCATGTTTCCAAAACACATTACAAGTTTTCAAGAATTTGGGTAGACCTAACTTAATAGGTAAATTCCCAATGGGTAGACCTAACTTAATAGGTAAATTCCCAATCTTATGATTTTATGTCTTTTAAGTTTACCCAACCCCAAACGCAATCCCATCGCTTACATATCGCAATAGCGCATAAAGGATAGAAAGAGGGAACTTGGCATAATCATGACATAAAGGTGTTGAAGCCACAAGTTTAACATGGTGGCATATGAACTGTACATATGTTCATATACTTGCATATTGCATCATTAGGCCTCAAAAGTATGCATAAAACCAAACTTAGCATATAAGTGATACATGGTGATAAATGACATGTAGAAGTTGCCATAAGTTCGCATTTAGCCTCACATGCAAGTTATCATAAGGGATATGATAACTTACATGTTGCCAAAATGCAACCTTTAGCATAAAGCTTGAAGCTTTAAGCTCATAAACCCAAGATAAGCTTGCATAATATGATAACATGAGCAAAATGATCAACCCAAACTTGCATAACATAACTTGCATATCATATGGCAAACTTGCATATCATAACATAGCAAACTTGCATAACATAACATGATAAACTTGCATATCATAACATGGCAAACTTGCATAACATAACATGGCAAACTTGCATATCATAACATATCAAACTTGCATAACATGACATAGTAAACTTGCATATCATGGCAAACTTGCATATCATAATGATCAACCAAAGTTGCATCATTCATTTAACTTTAGAGTTTAAATATGAAAGTAGAAAAGGGCTTACAATGCTTATGAAGACACAAAAATATATATAGATTGAGACAAAGCCCTTATGCAATCAAATAAACCCAAAATGCAAGCTCCAATAGAAAAACCCTTGAGCCAAAATGATCAAAACCCTTGCTTTATGATGTAAATATGGAAACTTGACTTGAATGCAAGCTAATGACACTCATACAAGCTTGAAAACACTTGTATGCATGGAAAATCTCTCATAGAAATAACTTAGAATTTTATAAAGAGAGTGGAGGCCATGAGAGGAATGATTTTGCCATAGTTTAGTTGTAGGGTTGATTAATGATGATTTAGGGTTCGGTTAGGGGCTTATTTATAGAGATTAGGATTAGTTTCAACCTTAGGATTAAACCCTAATTCCAATCTCAGCCCTTAAAACCAAATCTGGCCCCAAAACCTAACCAAAACCCCAAAATGGTGCACCAGGCAAAACTGCCCGGCTGAACCAAGTCGACAGCCAAGTCGACAGGGCTGTCGACTTGGGTCCAACCAAGTCGACTGCCAAGTCGACAGGCCTGTCGACTTGGTTGGCTTGGCGAGAAATTTCCCACCTAGCCTTCCAGGCCCGAAATTCGAAATTTGAACTTGAAATTCAAATCTGTTTTGAAATTGAAATTTTCTGAAAACTTCATTGGGCCTTAATCGGGTCATACGGACTCCGATTTTCGAAAACTCGGACTCTATTTCGCGTATTTTTCCGAGACGAACGCAATGGCATAGCCCGTTTCCCTTGATTCAGATTTATAAATTAAATTCTGCCTCGATTTACGTTATAACAGGTTATTAAAAATACGGGTTGTTACACACAAACTAAATTCCAATCAATTCGTTCAACCAAACAACCAAATAATCTAATCATCCAAACCAAACAATCAAACAAGTCGTCCATGGTCTGTGGATGACGGGGAACAGTTCATATATGCAGTTATAAAAATAAATAACTGTATAAAGAAAATTATAGTGAGGAGTTCTCACCATTGGGATCCACTCCTCCATTCTTTATTTTTGAACCGTCTAGATTCTGTTTTGCTTTCAGTTTTTTTCATTGCGATCAGCTTCACACGATTTTTATATTAAAAATCACATTTTTTTATTTCAACACTATAAAAATCACATTTTTTTATTTTGCCACTTCATATATAAAAATCGTATCTTTATATCGCAATACATACAATAAAAATCGCATTTTTATTTTCATACATATATAAAAATTATATGTTTATGACTCTACTTTCTATATAAAAATTATATTTTTATATCATTCTTCATATATAAAAGATCATATTTTTATATTCTGAAAAATCATATCCTTTCCTATGAAAAAAAAATCAGATTAAAAAAAAATCACGTCTTTCTAAATATAAAAATCGAATCTTTATTTATTTAAAAATCTTGCTACTTCATGATAAAATCTAATTTTTATTTCTAATCTACATATATATAAAAATCGAACTTTTATATTGAATAAAAATCAAACCTTTCTTTAAAATAAAAATCAAACCTTTCCTTAAAATAAAAATCAAACCTTTCTTTAAATCACATCTTTATTCAAAATCCTATTTTTAAACTTGTTAAACAACGTATAATTTGATATTCATAAGATCCACATTTTTAAATTACTAAAACTAAATGAAATACATGAAAAACTTATTGTTTTTGATTTGTTTCCAGAGGAAAGGGCTTGCGCAGGAGGTCTGGGAGAGGGAGGGGCTAGAAACTGCGGCGGTGGCGCCCCTTGGCTGGCGGCGGCAAGCGCGCGTCGGGGTTGAAGCTCAGCAAAGGGGGGCGCAGTCTATTAGGGTTTAGGCGCTCGAGGAAGAAGAAGAGGGGCGGAAGAGGTGGAGGGGGACGATCGGAGGAGGGCGCGGTGGCCAAATCGTGGGGGCGGCGGTGATTTAGAGGGGTGACAGGGCTGTGAAGAGGCTGCGCGTTTTTTTTTTGACCGAAGGAGTTGGTTTGACCTAGGTTAGAGGAGGATAGGTTTATATAATATAATTTAATTATTATTTAATTTCCACTTAATACATGTCTTTACAATCGAACCCCAATTCAAACCCTACGACTGTCGCCCCTAGCTAATTACCCCTATTCCGAATGCAATGAGATATGTCCCGTAAGCCGATTCGGCTGTTACGATGGTTTTTCTTTAAATTAACCCCTTGTAGAAACTGAGGTAACGACGAATCCCGACTTGTAGAAACCCTGCTGTGACCAAGCCAAACACTTGGAGTCATGACCAAACATTTCAATGACCCACTTCATTGGTCGTAGCCCTTGGTTCTACCGATGCCATAATGGCCCTGAATCCGCCTTCGCACCTCCTACCATAGTGGTCCAAAGCTATAGACGTCGATAACCCCTTGACACGCGTCCCGCAGCAAAGCCCAACCATGAAGCGAACTCGTTGATTCCCATCTGAATCTTAAGCTCTAACTTCTCATTTGGACTTCCTTTGCATCTCGGGTTTGATCGAATTGGAGTTGGTCTTCAGAAGAGTCATCACGGAGTAGTAAAAGTACACGTCCGGTTCGGTCCGGTCACCCATGCTCGGTTAGGTTCGGATACGTTCCCCGGTTCGGTTCGGAGTGCCACCATCCTCTGGGTTCGGGTCCTTCTCCCTTATGCGGTTCGGTTCGGTGCTCTCCCTCATGCGGTTCGGCTCGGTGATTCTGAAGCGGTTCGGTTCGGATACTCCATAGCTTGAGTGCCTCCGTCTCCGTCTCGTCAGCATCAGTTCGGTTCGTGTATTGCTCTCGGTTCGGTTCGGAATATGGTATCCATGCTCCTCTTTCTTCCACTTCAGTCCTCCTTGTTCCTTCCGATCCCTCGCTACGCCCCTCCGATCCGACCAGGCCTTCCTTGTTGCCTCTTCACGTCATGCCCCAGAAAGTACCACGCCCCGGTCCGGTTCGGATATGTCCGATCCGATCCCCTACCCGATCCGATCCGGATCCCTGCAGTATTTCCTGCAACTTTTCTAGCGAGTGTTTTGCACCATACGACGGCGTCCTCGACCAATCTAACTATTCTAATCAATCATAAAACATACCATAGAGTCATAGCAATATGTAAGAGCAACCACGAACACCAAACAACAATCCAAATGAATCAAAATAGATCAAAAGTGACTAAAACCTCACATTTTCCCATAATCCTTCTTAATCATGTTTAAGCATACAATTAGCAAAACACATCTAAATTAACCCAAATTTCTAACAGGGCCTTAAAACATTATTTTAGAATTTTAGGAATTTTTCCAGAATTTATTTACGTATAAATTCGCTAATCTTCACTAATTACCCTTAATTAACTGTAATTAGTGTCAAAACGATGCTATCACTCACCTTGGCCACAAAATAAAACACCAAATCTGAAGTATCCTCTGTTTGGGTCGAATTCCTATGTATAACAGCAGCTTTAACCTTGCTTTGTTGCTATTTGGCCTTGCTTTGATGTAGTTTAGGCTTAATCTTCACTACAAATGTGTTTTGGAGAGGTTTTAGATGATGGAAGCCATTACTAAGGTCTCAAGAAGGTTTGTGGCGGCTCAAAACTGAAATGAAAATAATAACCTAACCCTAATCAGTCCTCCTATACCTCTAAACCCGAAATTCCCCTCTGGGCCTAACTGCTAATCACCCGGTTAAGCCCAATTAAGCTGTTTTTCACCATCTGAAACTTGTTTCAGCCATATCTCCCAAACGGTGAGTCCGTTTGACTAATGTGACCACTCTACGGAAAGAGAAACCATCATCCGGAGCCAATGGAAGTGGTTTCAGGTCAAAATTCCTTTCCAGTCAAAAGTTATGGCCAAAACAGTGGCAACTAGGGGTAAAATGGTCATTTAAAAATCGGGAAAAATCATGAACATGGGAAATGACCCCAATAGACGTCCCCCAAAGTTACATGACCATACGACTTCGTATGTGACAGAAATAAATATTCTACGATCCTATGATGCGTAGAATGCGGGTCGTTACACTCTCCCCCCCTTAAGAAATTTCGTCCCCGAAATTCCTTAACCCAAAACATACAAAGGATCCCGCATGCCTCACAACCACATACAACAATCAAACATGCAAAACAAGCAAACAAGTCTATCCTAGCATGCGGAAAACTAAATTGAAGTCAAAATCTTACCAGGCAAAGAGTCCTGGGTGTGTCTTCCTAATGTCCTCCTCTGTCTCCCAAGTACAATCACTCTCGTCCTCGCTCCACTATACCTTGACTAGCTTCACCGCCTTCCTTCGAAGTTGCTTCATGTCGTGCTCGACAATACGGGCCGGCTTGCGGTTCCCAACCGCCTCGGGTTCTACTTCGAAGTCCTCTAACTGATCAGGTGAAATAGTCATATCCGAGTCGTGAACGAACTTCCTTAGTTGGGAAACATGAAATACGTTGTGAACTCCCGTCATCTTCTCTGGTAAGTCAATTCTGTATGCCAAATTCCCGACTAGCTCGAGAACAGGGAATGGGCCAATGAATCTTGGTGCCAACTTGCTTCTCCTGCCAAATCGTATCACGCTCTTCAACGGAGAAATCTTGACAAACACCAAGTCGCCAACGGAGAATTTTAAGTCTCTTCTCCTCTTATCAGCATAACTCCTCTGCCTATCTTGGGCAGCCTTCATCCGTTGTTGAATGGTCTTGATTTTATCTGAAGTTTCCCTCACCACATCTGGTCCAAGCATAAACTTCTCGCCAGTCTCTATCCAACATGATGGTGAGTTACACGGTCTTCCGTACAAAGCTTCAAACGGAGCCATACCGATACTGGATTGGTAGCTATTATTATATGCAAACTCTACTAGATGCAAATGGTCATCCCATGATCCACCAAAATCCAATATACATGCTCTCAAGAGATCTTCCAAAATACGGTTCACCCTCTCCGTCTGACCGTCGGTCTGAGGATGATATGCAGTACTGAGATGTAACTCTGACCCTAGAGCCTCTTGTAAGCTCTTCCAAAACCCACTAGTGAACAACGGGTCTCGGTCGCTCACAATGCTTTTAGGTACTCCATGAAATCTCACTACCCACTTCATATACAACTCTGCTAACTTAGCTGCTGTTCTGGTCGATTTGACTGGTATAAACCTTGCGCTTTTAGTCAATCGATCCACAATCACCCAAATGCTATCATGTCCCGTTCTAGTCCTTGGTAAACCATCGATGAAATCCATCGAGACTTGCTCCCATTTCCATTCGGGAATTTCTAAGGGCTGTAACAAACCACTAGGCTTCTTTTGCTCGGCTTTAACTAGCTGGCAATTCATGCATTTAGATATAAACTTCCCAACGTCTCTTTTCATTCCTTCCCAGTAGTAAGTCTGTTTCATGTCTCTATACATTTTATTACCACCGGGATGTATAGTCAACTTTGAGTGATGACATTCTCTAAGCACTTCATCCCTCAATCCATTGACATTGGGTACAACAAGCTTTCCATTCTTTCTAAGCCATCCATCTCGATCAAGCCCATACTTGTTCATCTCCTCATCGGTATCCATCCCTAATTTGGAGATGATTTCCAATACATTAGGATCGTCCCTCTGACTAGAGCCGATCCGCTCAATCAAAGTGGGTCTGATCGTCAAACTTGCTAACATTTCTGGATCCAATTCGCACTTTGGTCTGAAATCAAACCCCGCGATAAACTCCAGTTGCTTCCATTCAAGGAACATAGCCCCTAAGCTGGCATGTCTTCTACTCAATGCATCAGCCACCGCATTGCCCTTTCCTGGTGTGTATGCGATGTCAAAATCATAGGAAGCTAAGAACTCTAACCATCTCTGCTGACGGAGATTCAGATCTTTCTGAGAGAAGAGATACTTTAACGACTTATGATCTGTAAAAAGCTCAAATCTTTCTCCCAAGAGATAGTGTCTCCACATCTTTAACGCGAACACGATCGCCGCCAATTCTAAATCATGGGTAGGGTATCTTCTCTCGTGCGGCTTCAATTGTCGACTTGCGTAAGCAACAACCCTACCGCCTTGCATCAATACAGCACCCAGTCCGGTACCACAGGCATCCGTGTATACCGTCATCTCTTCATCCCCCTTAGGAATGACTAACACTGGTGCGCTTGTCAACTTGTCCTTTAGACTTTTAAATGCATTCTCGCACCTTTCATCCCAAACAAAAGCTTGATTCTTCTTGGTCAACTGGGTCAATGGTGCTGCTATCTTGGAGAAACCTTGGATAAACTTACGATAATATCCAGCTAATCCCAAGAAACTTCTTACATCTGTTGCATTCTTGGGCGTAGGCCAATCTTGTACCGTAGCCACCTTTGCTGGGTCCACGGCAATACCACTCTCTGATACAACATGGCCCAAGAACCTCACTTCCCTCTTCCAGAAGTGACACTTAGAAAACTTTGCTTTCAATTGGTGTTTTCTTAACACCTCCATCGCTACTCTTAAATGTTCCTTGTGTTCTTCCTCTGTCCTCGAATAGACCAAAATATCATCAACGAACACAAGGACAGACTTATTCAACTGATCTCTGAATACCCTATTCATAAGATCCACAAAATATGCTGGGGCATTGGTCAGCCCGAATGGCATGACCAACCACTCATAAAATCCAGACGGCGTCCGAAATGCCGTTTTAGCTATACTCTCAGCTTCCACTCTAAGCTGATGAAAACCTGTCGCGAGATCCAACTGAGAAAATACTCTCGCGCCACTCAACTGATCGAACAAATCATCTATCCGCGGTAGAGGATACTTGTTCTTCCTCGTCACTTTATTCAACTCGCGGTAGTCTACACACAAACGAAGGGAACCATCCGCCTTGGTAGCAAACACAACTGGTGCTCCCCATTCAGAAACACTCCTTCTGATAAATCCCTTCTTCAAAAGATCGCTGACTTGCACCTCGAGCTCTCGCTGCTCTCTTGGTGCCATACGACGAAGTGGCATCACTATAGGTCTGGCATCTTTTACCAAATCAATACGGAACTCAATCTCTCGGTGTGGTGGAAGTCCGGTCACTTCTTCGAAAACATCCGGATACTGGCCAACCACGGGCAAACCTGACAACTCACTATGCGGAATGTCGAGGGAGTTTAGAAAACTAGCCAATACCCCCTTACTGGGTAGACCACCAAACACTATCCTCCGCCCATCATCCGCTCTAGCTGTCACCAACAAGCCCTCACAGTCTACCACCACCCCGTATCTTTGGAGCCAATCTACTCCCAAAATAATGCCAAACCCAGTAAAGCCCAAAACAAAGCAATCGCAAACAAACATGCATCCATGACTCGATAAGACCACATTACGACAAATCATGCTAAGGCTAGTCGAACCACCAATTGGGTTCGTCACTACTAAAGGTCTATCGACAATCTCGGGCTCCAATCCCAACCTATCTACCAGGTCACTAGATATGAAAGAACTGGAAGCTCCGGTATCAAACAAAACTCTAATAGGAACATCGTAAACAGAAAGCATACCTTGAATGACGACATTCTTTCCCTTCTCCGCCGCTGTTGGGGCATTCGACGAAGAAGGAATAGCATTAAGAGCGTAGGCTTTCACCATTTGCTTTTCCTTAGGGGGTTGTGGACACTTGTCCTTGTGATGTCCCATTTGGCCACAGTTGAAGCACTTCCTATCCGCTGGCTTGGCCCGACAATTACTAGCATAATGGCCCTTCTTACCACAGCTGAAGCACTCCACATCTTGCTTATTCCTTTTCTTCTGGCCATCTTTAGTCTGATTCTGCTTTCTCTTATTCTGGGAACCACCCTTGCCTCCACCACTTGCTTGTGGCTTTGGCTCATCTGCAGACGCAACCTCAGTCTTCGACTTAGGGTAGAGACTTTCTGATCTTAATGCTTTCCCCACAATCGACTCAAACGTCTCATCGATGTGGTTAATAAGCTTTTCCCCTAAGTACTGATCCAAACCAGTTATGAATTTCTCATTCTTCTTCTCGGCAGTATCAATAAGAGATAACCCATACTTCGACAAAGTGTCGAATTCAGCAATGTACTCCGAGACAGCTCTGCCATTCTGCTTGAGCTCCAAGAATTTCTTAAACAGCACTGACTTCTGAGCAGCTGGAATGAACTTCTCGCTAAAGCGAGCTTTAAACTGCTCCCAAGTAACCTGATCTTCGGGAGTAGCTGCCTTTATAGCATTCCACCAATTCATTGCCCGCCCTTGCAGCTGACGGGACGCTAGCTTTCTTTTCATCGCATCCTCGATACCCAAATCCTCGAAGATACGTTCGCAACTATTCAACCAATCTTGAATGTCTGTGGCCGACTCCGTTCCGTGGAACGGCTTCCCACCAAGGCTAGTATAATCCTTATTCAACTTGGCGAAGTCGACCCTCGGCGCCTGCACTATTGGACCACCACCATTTCCACCATTGGGAGCTGCCCTCTGCACATCTCTAAGCATCTCTCTCATGAGGTCAGTAAACATCGTCCTCATGTCAGCAGCATTCCCATTATTGGCTCCCCTACCAGCACCTCTAGTATATCGGCTCATCGTCAATCTGAAAAAGGAAACGATTAACGACTCCATAGTGGTGCTAGTGCAGTACGACTTCATCCTTATACTACTAATAGTATATATATAGCTTTTAAAAACCAAAGTAATCACAAATACGCTCTCTCGTATACGTATAATATCTCTCCCTGATAACTTCCCTAGGTTAACTACGCAACCTAGAGCTCTGATACCAAGTGTGACGGCCCGCCCCGCACCAACCTGCATTTCCTCCGGAAGTGCGTTGTACACATGCCCAACTAGCACGGGACGGTCGTCATGAGAAAAGAAAGAAGAGAATGAACTAATCAAGGGACCTGTAGAATGTCTCACAGCGCATGGAATAAAATATAATAATAACATACTTGACATAAAACAGGTGAGACAGTGCATAAGCTGATAACTAATAATCAATGTCAACATCAGAGCAGCGGAAATCCAAATATAGCTTATTACAACTTTCCAAATTTACTGTCTCTAACAAAGGAAAACTAAAGCAGAAGATGCACCACCAATGCCCAAGCAGTGATCTTCAACAACACAGGGAGAATACTATATATATTATGTGGAAGCCTCCTGCTCGTCTCCGGATCATCTACCCGTGCATCACCAGCTAACCTGTCTCTAGTCTGCTCGTGTGAGCACTCAGAGTAATAAGAAGAGACATAAAACTCTGGGTCAGACATAAAGCCTGGTATGAGCGATAAGCATCTAAACAGAGTAATAACAGGTATACTAAACCATACCTGAACTTGGACCTGCAACCAAAGAGTTAGTACCACATACCGTACAATACTCCAAGGTGCCATAATAAATAGTGTAAGAATACGGGGGTGGGGTGTGCATGTCACAATGATAGCAAACAAATCATCCATAGCAACCATCCTCACATCTCTCACTCAGTGCGTAAAGCGTACGACATCTACCACTTTGGAACACTAGACAAACTGAGGTAACGACGAATCCCGACTTGTAGAAACCCTGCTGTGACCAAGCCAAACACTTGGAGTCATGACCAAACATTTCAATGACCCACTTCATTGGTCGTAGCCCTTGGTTCTACCGATGCCATAATGGCCCTGAATCCGCCTTCGCACCTCCTACCATAGTGGTCCAAAGCTATAGACGTCGATAACCCCTTGACACGCGTCCCGCAGCAAAGCCCAACCATGAAGCAAACTCGTTGATTCCCATCTGAATCTTAAGCTCTAACTTCTCATTTGGACTTCCTTTGCATCTCGGGTTTGATCGAATTGGAGTTGGTCTTCAGAAGAGTCATCACGGAGTAGTAAAAGTACACGTCCGGTTCGGTCCGGTCACCCATGCTCGGTTCGGTTCGGATACGTTCCCCGGTTCGGTTCGGAGTGCCACCATCCTCTGGGTTCGGGTCCTTCTCCCTTATGCGGTTCGGTTCGGTGCTCTCCCTCATGCGGTTCTTCTCGGTGATTCTGAAGCGGTTCGGTTCGGATACTCCATAGCTTGAGTGCCTCCGTCTCCGTCTCGTCAGCATCAGTTCGGTTCGTGTATTGCTCTCGGTTCGGTTCGGAATATGGTATCCATGCTCCTCTTTCTTCCACTTCAGTCCTCCTTGTTCCTTCCGATCCCTCGCTACGCCCCTCCGATCCGACCAGGCCTTCCTTGTTGCCTCTTCACGTCATGCTCCAGAAAGTACCACGCCCCGGTCCGGTTCGGATATGTCCGATCCGATCCCCTACCCGATCCGATCCGGATCCCTGCAGTATTTCCTGCAACTTTTCTAGCGAGTGTTTTGCGCCATACGACGGCGTCCTCGACCAATCTAACTATTCTAATCAATCATAAAACATACCATAGAGTCATAGCAATATGTAAGAGCAACCACGAACACCAAACAACAATCCAAATGAATCAAAATAGATCAAAAGTGACTAAAACCTCACATTTTCCCATAATCCTTCTTAATCATGTTTAAGCATACAATTAGCAAAACACATCTAAATTAACCCAAATTTCTAACAGGGCCTTAAAACATTATTTTAGAATTTTAGGAATTTTTCCAGAATTTATTTACGTATAAATTCGCTAATCTTCACTAATTACCCTTAATTAACTGTAATTAGTGTCAAAACGATGCTATCACTCACCTTGGCCACAAAATAAAACACCAAATCTGAAGTATCCTCTGTTTGGGTCGAATTCCTATGTATAACAGCAGCTCTAATCTTGCTTTGTTGCTATTTGGCCTTGCTTTGATGTAGTTTAGGTTTAATCTTCACTAAAAATGTGTTTTGGAGAGGTTTTAGATGATGGAAGCCATTACTAAGGTCTCAAGAAGGTTTGTGGCAGCTCAAAACTGAAATGAAAATGATAACCTAACCCTAATCAGTCCTCCTATACCTCTAAACCCGAAATTCCCCTCTGGGCCTAACTGCTAATCACCCGGTTAAGCCCAATTAAGCTGTTTTTCACCATCTGAAACTTGTTTCAGCCATATCTCCCAAACGGTGAGTCCGTTTGACTAATGTGACCACTCTACGGAAAGAGAAACCATCATCCGGAGCCAATGGAAGTGGTTTCAGGTCAAAATTCCTTTCCAGTCAAAAGTTATGGCCAAAACAGTGCCAACTAGGGGTAAAATGGTCATTTAAAAATCGGGAAAAATCATGAACATGGGAAATGACCCCAATAGTCGTCTCCCAAAGTTACATGACCATACGACTTCGTATGTGACAGAAATAAATATTCTACGATCCTATGATGCGTAGAATGCGGGTCGTTACAATTATATTCAATAGCATATTTCCCTGGGACATTACTATAATAGCGTATTGTGTTATATGATATACAGTTTGACGAATCCTTAAAAAGGAATGACATCTCAAGCATCCTTTAAGTTACTTGTGCATTTCATTGAATATTTCACTTGAGTTATTCACTTATATGAGAATGATAGTTCGACTCGAGTGTTTTGTTTCACTTTATGCTTGGGTCAGCCTGAGTGTCACAATAGTGGAGACTTACCATTTGGAGCTAGGTATATGCAGGAGCCTTAGCCATCTATCTATTATCTACCATTTCAATTATTTTTGTTAAAACATATTCTATTGCACTAGTGAACATCTATGTATTTGGGGTTTTTGTTGTACTCTGATATAATGTATTTGTTAGCTTCATGAACTACCATATTTATTTATTCCACTCTGAGATATTCTATTATTCTACATATGTGATTGTCTATGATTTGATTTTGTTTACCCCAATTTAAATAACAATTTGTTGTTTCAAATGATTCAAATTTTACTTTTATTGTCAATTTGAATGGATGGAAAAAGCGGGTCCTTACACAATCGCTTGCTACTGCAATTCGTCTTAGACTAACCTGAGATTATACAATTTTAGTCCTGAGAAAATCAATAATTGATTTGTTTGTACATACTATTTTTACACCTAATAACTTGCTTTGCGGTTAAAAATGACAGCAACTATATAAAAAACCTATTATCTGAATCTACCTTTTTTTTCATTTTTTCAATAACATGCAAACTAAAGTGTTTTTTCTTATATATATATATATATGTATGTATGTATGTATGTATGTATGTATGTATGTAGAGGTAGGTTCAATGGCACCCCAAATAGTGGGCACCTCTTTAGCCTCCCACTTTTCCACCACTCATTTCCCACTAACTCCCCTTCTCTCTCCTTCCACTAACTCTCTCACTTCCCACTCACTTTTTTTAATATAAATGAGAGGTGGAAAACAGGGGTGCTATTGGGGTGCTCCATTTTTGGGGTTCTCTTGAATGCTTGCCATGTATGTATGTATATATATATATATATATATATATATATATATATATATATATATATATATAGCACTTTATATAACCTTTTTCAAAGAGAAACTGCATTCTATCAGTGTAAGTGTAACATTCATTTTGAAATGGAATTTTATGATTTGCTAACTATGGAATAACAAAATTTTGGCTAATTGATTTAACTATATAGTTCAACTTTAGTCATTTAATTAATTTGTATTTATTCGAATCTAAAGTAGTTGACAAGAGTTAATTAAAAAATGTGACCTACTATATGAATCACAAGCAATAAATATGTTTAAGACAAAATATTGTGAGAGTAATAAAGTAAAAGTAACAGGAAAGCACAAGATACAATGAGTCTTCAAAATTCCTTTGCTTCCTTATCATTTAATAGATATCTAGAAAAGATTTTTGTGATGCATGGTCTGCACTTGCTTTATGTTTGTATCGCTTGCATCAATGCATGAAAATTATTGCATAAAAACATTTTCTTAGGTTACTATATACAAATTTGTTTATTGTTGGGCGCATGTACCATGAACCAAGAAACAAGATTTCTCGGTGTTTTATGGTATTTTTGTCAAACTATACTTACTCGAGAATAAAGTGAATAAAGTACCATCTGCACATTAAGGACATATCTCTTCTTTATTTTTCTTTCAACCATTAAAATTATCAAATTAAGATATTTCATTTTTAGCTAATTTTTTTTAGGGTATTTCAAGCATCTAAACCAATATTTTTAGTACATATTTTCTACGTTTAAAACATAATAATTTGCAGCACTCCTTTCATAGGGACTATAGTAAGTCTCCCAATTTTCCAACTATATAGGTCGCATTTATTTTGTAATGGGTTTATTTTGCAATTTATTTCTTAATGCTATCTTTCTTTTTGGGTATACGCTACTAATGCCAGTTTAGCGTGTAGTTTCTTAATCTTAATAAGAAGCACTATATCTATTTTGTAATAAAAATTGAATATTTACTTTTCATATCTTCCTTCCCATTTAATAAATATAAATAATAAATCGTAATGACTGTAGTGTGTGATTCTATATTTCTGCCATAAGGTTTATTCCATAATAATTTTAGTTAAAAACTTACATAATATAAAACATCTCTTTTAGTTAGTTTCCTCCAAAAGGTGGGATTAGCCCTACTTAGTTTTTACCCCTATTGTTGTTATTATGATGTTCCACGCCACTATTAATATAGATGTTTATTCTTTCTCATCTTCAGTATACTTAACGATAAACTTACTACTCTTCCTATTGATAATTTCAGTTTTAAAAATATTTTCAAACTATTTGCATTTTAGATTGAAGATTATCTTACTTTGTCTTGGCGAAGCGTCTCTTCATATAATTTAGATTGTTACTTTACCTAAATTTCAAAGATAACTAGTTTTTGTTGTATTTTAATTAGTTGAGTTTCATCCTTAATTTAGGTACTCTTTCAATGAGATATAAACCAGACAATGGCTCGCCGCTGAAATGCATCTTGGACTAGTCAAAGATCACACTATTTTAGTTTCGAGGTAATCTATTATTTATTTGTTCATAATAATTGATTCCACAGGTAGCTGCTTGCTTTGTGGATTATAAAACGACTGCAATTTTATAAAAATCCTAAATGTTACCCAACTTAATTTTTTTCATTTTTCCAACAATATATGAAAAAATGTTTTTAATAATATATATAGTTTACTTTTTAATTTTTCCCTGCATATGTGTGGCACTCATTTTGAAATGGCTACTCTTTTGGTTTGTAGTTCAACTTTGGACATTTAAATTTAAATTTATTCGAATGTAAAGTAGTTAGAAATTTTTAATTAGAAAATATGACTAACTTTATGAATCACAAGCTATAAACATGTTTAAAATTAAATATCATGAGAGAAATAAAGTGAGAGAAGAAAAACACTAGATGTATCAAGTCTACAAAATTCATTTGTATCATGATTAACATGTAAAAGAGTTTATTTTTATGCTCATATCTTATCTTTATTGTATATAAATAAATATTACTTTGGGTATTTTGTGTATTTTACAAATTAACAATAAATGTCTCCTCTATCTCAATCAAAGACCAATTACATAGAAAAATGGTACTTTTCGGAATTAACAAGTTTTTAATCCTAAAAATGTTGTAGTTCACTAGTAAAGGCCTGGAAATTTGGATAGAGTGTCTGAGTTCAATCCCTATCAAGCCTTATTTTTGCTGAAGAAAGGAACATGAATTCTGCATACCCCGCCTCATGTGTTTTGAAGAATATATGGATTAGTGATATATCATATATATATATATATCATATATATATATATATTCATATTTCAAAAAGAAAAATATATTCACATGTATGTATATATGGTATACACTAATAAATATTTCAGGAATTAGGCATATTCTTCTTAGGGAAATCAAAGGAAAATTTTCATAATAACTTGCCATAGAGAAGAAGATTTGATAAACCATTACCAAAAGGAAATCCAGTCAGTTGCCACATGTCAATAATCAAAGAGAGAGATCTCTAGAGAATATCTCAGAATCCAATTAGGTCTATTATAATTGTAAAGAAATTATTCTAAGATATTACTTATATGGACTGGAGACCCACTCACTTATAAATACATATGATACCCATTGTAATCTTTGTACATTTTTCTATACCTTTCTCTTCTTCATTAGTAAAGCTTTTTTTTCTTGGCAATTTGTGTTGTCTAGTCAATTAGATTTGCTAGAACACAAATTGTTATTGCATTTACTTTTCTTATTAGTGATTGACTGTCTGATTAGATTCAATGATAATCCTAATTTTTATTTTCTGTTTTGTAATTTTATTTCCAGTATTATGTTTTGTTTGTTAATCATTGAATTTATTATAGATCCAATTAGATTTGTATCTGTAGTGAATTCAATTGTAGTTTTACTTGCTTTTCTCTTTTGTTTTATTGATAATTGCAATTTTGGTTGTTGGTTCAATTAGATTTATTCTGAACCAAATTGCAATTTCAATTCAATTCAAATCACATCTCCAAAAATTGTTAACTCTCCCATGAAATTACATAAATAGTTTAATTTAATTTTCCTCCCTGTGTTCGAACTACATACTACACACCTGTGCGCTAGCTGCAAATTTATAATAAATTTGCGCTTTTCTAATTCAAAGAAAAGTGTCAAACAAGTTTTTAGCACCGTTACCCTGGAGGCAATAATTAAGTTTTATTATTTATTTAATTTTCGATTCGTGTTAGGTTTTTTTTGTTTTAATAAAAAAAATCTCTTGATTATTTGAAATGGTATTACTTGTTGATACCATGATCTCTAAAACAAGAGGGAAAAAACTTGCCGTTTCTTTTCGATTCTTTTCCTTTCTTTATTTCCTTTCCAATTTTTTTTACATTTGTTTTTTTTTCTATTCTCTTCTTTTACAAGTTTTGAAAAAAAACTAGCCTTTTTTATTTCTTTTTTTAAGTGTTTGTCAATTTTTACATAGCTTTCTTTTTTTAACAAATTCAAAAAAAAACATCCTATTTTTGCTTTATTTCATTCCATCTTTTCCTCTTTACATTTATAACAGTCTTTCATCTTCATATGAATTTTAAAATCTTCCTCCACTTCACCATCACCTACCAATCTTTCCCATTGGTAGTTTTTATTTTATTTTATATTTTTTGTTGTTTTTCTTATTGAGAAAAAAAAATTCTTGATTAGTGATTTGGTATATCAATTACAATGATACTATCATCTTCTAAACAAGAAATAAAAAATTTCCATTTTTCCTTGATTTCCCTTTTCCTTTTTTTCTTTCATTTATTTCTTTCCCTTCTTATATTTCTTTACAATCTGATATCTTCCTCAAAAAAAAAAAAAAAGAGGAAGATATGCATGATCCTTTTGTTTTGTTGGGTTCGATTTTTTTGTAGATTAGGAGCTTTATATTTAGTTTAGGAAGTTTTTTTTTTGTTTTTTTGTTTTGTTTTAGTGTTTGGTTAGGTTTAGTTTCTTTCCTTTCTCCCTACTTTTCTGTGTTGTTTGTTTCTTTTTTTTTTCTTCCATCCATTTCCGGTTCACAATCTCCTTGCTTTTCTTCTAAAAAAAAAAAGAAAGGTTCAGTCAATCAAAGACCAAAAGTGAGAAAGAGGTCAAGCAACAAACCCAGGGCTTGAATCGCTTGCGTGCTACTCAACTGCTCTGGACGGACTGTCATACCCAACTGAAATTTTTTCTAAACTCTACAGGTGCTCTGCTGCTAAAAGAAAATTATATAAAAAATACTTGTAAAGATTTTCTTTACGGACAACGACTTGCTTGTACAATTTTAATTTCTTTAATTATTATTGTTTGATTGTTGTTTTGGCTGTATACTAAAATAAATTTAGTTACGAGCAAAGCCTCTAACAAACATAAGGTGAGGAAGGCATTACATTTCCTTGGCTCTAAAAAAATTTAATTCTGTCATTTGCACAAACCTTGGACCTAAATAAAATTTGATCGGACGTTGACGTCAGGATCAAAACTCAAGCTCAGTAGGAAAAACAAATTGGGTTAAATATTTAGATTTCAAAATTTATTTTGCTTATTCTAGCAATTTAACTTTTCTATTCTATCTATTTGATTTGCAAAATATTTAACTACAAGAGTGTATTTTGTGAAATCGATTCTTCAAGGGTTTGATCGCGGATATATATTAATTCAATTTTTTGAACTTTTACCAAAAGAGGTTGCATACTACCCGTAGAACATTGGTCGTATCTCTTAGTATTTATACTATACATGAAGGGCCATAATACCCTCTTCCCTCTACAAATCAAGATTATCAACTAATAAGATATACTTGAGTACGTTATTTACTATGAATAAGAGCAAATTGTTTCAAACTAAGTCCAGGATTTTTTTGTTTGCATTTGATAACGATGAGTGATAAAAGTTTTAGCCACCATAATTCTCCAAGGAGGTCTCAGATAAACCAATTTTTTTAAAATAGTTGGACCAAAATCAAATTAACCACAACTTTCAGAATCAAAATGTCGGAATGGACATACCCTTATCTCATTGAGATCGACGTTAACCAACTAGGACTGTTCAACTTTCTATCAAAGTATTTTCACTAGTTGAAGGAAAATTTGAGCTTAAACATTCTTTTATTCAAGGAGTACCAAAATTTACTGCTTTTGAAAATTCTTATGAATTTCTAAGTTAGAATTTAGTGTACTCCTTGAATAAAAGAATATTTAAGCTCAAAATTTCCTTCAATTGGTGGAAATACTATGACAAAAGGTTGAACAGTCCTAGTTGGGTAACATCGATCTCGAAGAGATAAGGGTCTATCCATTCTGACATTAAGATTTTGAAAGTTGTGATTATTTGATTTTGGTCCAACTCATTTGGATTTTTTTGGTTTATCTGAGACCCTTTAAGAGAATTATGGTGGCTAAAACTTTTTCACTCATCATTATCAAATGCAAACAAGGAAATCCTAGACTTAGGTTGACACAATTAGCTCTTATTCAAAATAAATAACGTACTCAAGTATATCTTATTAGTTGATTATCTCAATTTGAAGGGGTGAAGAGGGTCTTATGGTCATTCACGTATAATATAAATACTAAGGGATATGACCAGTGTTTTACGAGTAGTATGCAACCTCTTTTGCTAAAAGTTAAAAAAATTGAACTAATATATATCCGCTATCAAACCCTTGAGAGAATCATTTTCACAAAATTCACTCTTGTAGCTAAATATTTTACAAATCAAATCAAATAAATAGAATAGAAAAGTTAAATTGCTAGAATATGCAAAATAAATTTTCAAATATAAATATTTAACCCAATTTGTTTAAACGAATGAGCTTAAGTTTTGATCCAAAGGTCAACTTTTAATCAAATTTTATTTCAGTCCAAGGTGTGTGCAAATGATATAATTTAATTGTTTTAGAGCTAAGGAAACGTAATGACTTCCTCACCTTATGTTTGTTTGGGGCTTTGCTCGTAACTAAATTTATTTCAGTATTCAGCCAAAACAACAATCAGATAATAATAATTGTAGAAATTAAAATTGTACAAGCAAGTCGATGCCCCTGCAAAAAATCTTTGCAAGCAATTTCTATATATTTTTCTTTTAGCAGCAGTTCACCTATAGAGTTTAGAAAATTTTACAGTGGGGTATGGCGGTCTGTCCAGAGCAGTTGAGTAGCACGCTAGCGATTCAATTCCTTGGTTTATTGCTTGAGCTCTTTCTCACTTTTGGTCTTTGATTGACTGAACCTTTCTTTCTTTTTCTTCTTTTTAGAAGAAAAAGAAGGAGATTGTGAACCGGAAATGGATGGAAGAAACAAAAAAAACACTAAAAAGTAGAAAGAAAGAAAAAAACTAAGCCTAACCAAAAACTAAAACAAAAAAAAACAAAAAATAAAAACAACCTAAACTCAAGACAAAGCGCCTAATCTAAAAAATTCGAACCCAACAAAACATAAAGATCACGTTGCGCTTCCTCTTTCTTTCTCTCCTTCTTCTTTTTGAGGAAGACATCATATTTTAAAGAAATGTAAGAAGGGAAAGAAATAAATGAAGAAAAAAAAGAAAAGGGAAATAAAGGAAAATTGGAATTTTTGTTTCTTTCTTGTTTAGAAGATGATAGTATCAATATAATTGATATACCAAATCACTAATCAAGAAATTCTTTTCTCAACAAGAAAAGCGAAACAAAAACAAAAAAGAACTACCTATGGGAAAGATTGGTAGGTAATGGTAAAATAGAGGCAGATTTCGAAATATATATGAAGATGAAAGACTCCTATAAATGTAAAGAGGAGAAGACAAAATGAAATCATGCAAAAATAGAATGTTTTTTCAAAATTTGGTAAAAAAAAAGAAGGCTATGTAAAAATTGACAGGAACTTAAATAAATAAAGAAAGAAAAATGGCAAGTTTTTTTTTTTTTTTCGAAACTTGTAAAAGAAGAGAATAGAAAATGAAACAAATGTAAAAGAAATTGGAAAGGAAAGGAGCCGAAAAGAAACGGCAAATTTATTTCCTCTTGTTTTGGAGATTATGGTAACAAAAACTAACACCAATTCAACTAATCAACATATTTTTTGTATTAATTTTTTTGTTAATATGAATCAGAAATTAAATAAATAATAAAACTTAATTATTGCCTCTCCGGCAACGGCGCGAAAAACTTGTTTGACACTTCTATGAATTATAAAAGCGCAAATTTATTATAAATTAGTGTAAGCGCACATGTGTGTAGTATGCAGGTCGAACACAGGAAGACAAATTAAATTATATTATTTATATAATTTCATGGGCAAGTTAGACAATGTTTAGAGATGTGATTTGAATAAAATTGAAATTGCAATTTGGTTCAGAACAAATCTAATTGAAATGACAAACAACATTGCAATTATCAATAAAACAAAAGAGAAAAGCAAGTAAAATTACAATTGAAATCACTACAGATTTGAATGTAATCGTCTATAATAAATTCAGTGATTAACAAAAAAAAACTGAATACTAGAAATAAAATTGCAGAACAGAAATAAACAGACATAAAACAAAAATTTGGAATCAGACGATCAATCACTAATCAGAAAAGTAAATGCAATAGCAATTTGTGTTCTAGCAAATCTAATTTCTAGACAACACAAATTACCATGAAAATAAAAAATGCAGAAATAAAAGAAAAAGCTAACAAAGCTTTATTACTGGATAAGAGAAAGGCACAGAAAAAGGTACAAAGATTACAATGGGTATCATATGTATTTATAGGTGAGTTGGTCTCCAATCCATGTGATTATGTGGCCTAGAAAGAATATCTCAGAATAATTTCTTTACAATTATAATAGATCTGATTGAATTTTGATATGGCTAAGTCTATTTATACACCGAAAATTGCTAAACATACACCAAAAATTATAATAAACTACTATACACCATATATTACATTACATACACCATTTCTTCTACTAAATTATCCGTGTTCTCATCATCTTTTTCTTTCCTCTTTCAAACTTAAAACACAATTACCTAAAATTAAAAATTCTTTGCATTAAATTGAGTAAAATTTAACAAAATCAAATTTATTTCTTGTACTAGTATAACAGCTTCTATAAACTTTTTGAAAAAAAAAAATTAATTTCAACAAAATTACTCTAATTTTACCAAATAAATCAACACTTCTAAATTAGACCATTATTTTTGAATGTTTTCTTAATTGAAATTTAAGATTTCATGATTAAATAATTCATTAACATCTTCATTAACGTATTTAGTTTGCATCGTGTTTCAATATGTTTTAGGATAATTGGACTATTTATATGCAAAAGTTTATAAAAAAACAGCTATAAGAATAGGGTAATTTAGTAACAGAATTTTACAGAAAAATAATGGTGTACATTAAACGATTTTCGGTGTATAAATAGAATTTGCCTTTTGAGATATTCTCCAGAGATCTCTCTTTGATTATTATTGACATGTGGCAGCTGATTGTGTTTTCTTTTGGTAACAAGTAAATATGGAAGATTTTCTTCCCTAAGAAGAATATGCCCAATTCCTGAAATATTTATTAATGTATATCATACATACATATATATAAATATATATATATGATATATCACTAATCCATATATTCTTCAAAACACATGAGGAGGGCACTACAACAAAAATACTTTTGCAACCGCCAGAAACAGTCGTAATAGACTTATTACAAATGATGACCATCAGTCGTTATATCCGCAGTTCTAAAAGAGTCGGAACTTTTTACAAATGCCAATGGCAGTTGCAACAAGCTTTTTCACAACTGCTTTTGGCAGTTGTGAAAGATCTTTTACAATTGCTTTTGACAGTTGTACAACTATGTTTTGCAACTGCTGAAGACGGATATGATAAGTTTTATTTCAACTTGTACTAGCAGTGACAATAACTCTACTGTACCTACTTTAGATAGTTGCTACAAACAGCATGCAAATTTTACAATATTATAATTAAAACTAATATTTTATCTGTAATAACCACAATCATTCACATTACTCACATTACGTGAAACACGAATCATTCACATTTAACAAATCAAATATAATTCAAGTTTACAACATTTGTAGGCTCAAATTCCACTCACATGCATGGTTATCAACATTTTAGTTTTAGCAAAAGTCTAATATCGAAATTGGTTATCAACATACATGAGAGTGTATATGCATAGATGATTGAGTAAAACCAGGCATTCCATTTTTAGAAAGCCTAACCTGAAATCTAAAGTTGAGAAATAGAACCAGTGAATCAGAAAGACTATGGTTTTTTAATTCAAGCAGGTAGAACTATCCAACAGTCTTGTTAGAATGTGAGCTTAAAAGCGAAAATGTTTCGAGATTCAAGGAGTTCTTGGCTAGAGGGAAAAAACCTTAAAAAAGAAAAACAACAACAACAACAACCACACGGACACAAAGAAAGCCTTGAAAAAGACTGCAATAATTGATGATTATTCGAGTAACAGTACATATCTACTATCTATGCATGCTTGGGGTATGGCAATGATGGATAAGATAAACCATCTAGTAATACTCGGTGACTACAAATATATATTCTAGAAAACACTAAACATAAAAAAGGCAATGCGTCAACTCTCTGGTACAATAACATACATAGTGCAAATTGATTTTTTATGTTTAGTAATATTCCATTGAATTCGTTGTGGCTTTTACCGTTATACGCTCAACAGCATGAATACTATCTAATGTGTCAAGCGATGGGGAGAGATCACCATGCATACAGAAAACCTGCAGATGGACTTTTCTTTTTTCATACGGTTCAAAATTAAAAGAAAATTTAAAATCAAATATAACACTGAACACCATAAATGAAAAATGAAAAAGAAAATCAAGGAGGATCTAGTTCTCAATTAAAGCTGTAAGCGGAAGATAATCAAAAAGGTCACTAAAATATTTCCATGCATTTAAATTACCAGAACCATTCGTCGTAGAATACTTATCTAAAATGAAACAAAAACCAACGACTTATAATATGAGTATACTCCATATTTTACTGAGAATAAAAGCTTATGGAATAGATTCAGCTATTATTTTATCCTATTGATACAAGTAACCGTAAAGCAATACTTGTCAACTAAACATCAACAAGTATTGTGGGTCGACGATTGTGATGGACATGAAGATCTAAGTCAATCTACCCAAAGCTTCGTGTTAATCGCTGAACATGTAATTAATTGTGATACAGTTAGGAGTGAAAAGATAGGTGAGGATTAAGATAGGAAAGACTACACAATTGAATCATATAGAAGGGGGAAATATCTCATTATATTCACATTTAAGTTGAAAGATTTATGTGGCATATTTTTTTTATTCTTTTGTCAAATTCTTGTTTAGATTTGCATATACACTACTGTTAATCAATAAGCTAAAATCTCTAGAATATGAGCACAAAAAAAATAGATGTTGGGAATCTCATCTTCTAACTTAAGGCAATACTGCAAATAATAATTTGATTTGAATCATGCATGTGAAGAGAGCAAATCCTTTATATCCAAATTTCTCTGTCTCCGTGTACCCAACCAATTAGGATCCCTTATTTTCACCTTTTTACAATTAAGTAAGAGGGAGAAAGATGACTTAATTGCAAAAAGTTGGAAATCAGGATGTCATAATTGGTTGAATACAGAGGAATAGGGGATTTGATTTTGCATGTGAATGCGTAAATGAAGCAGAATTGTACTCTTATACCTGCAACATTAATGGTGTTGTGTCCTCTTCAATTGCTTCTGAGCATGTGATGTGTTATGCCTAATTAAGAAGCATGTAAAAAAGTAAGTGAACACACCAACTATTAGGAATGCTCTAAATAATCGAAAAGTATGTATTCTTATTGAGATGTCTCAAACCATCGTCTAAAACATGACAATAAAAGAAAATGGGTGTTGTAGACATGTAACGATCAACATATGTACTCCATCACATTCTTTCTAACAAGGTTAAGTACACTGATTTGTAAAAATTGACATTTAGCATATAAAAACTAGAATTGACATAATTTTCTATTTCGTACACAAATAACATATAACCAACTTAGTTTATTAAAAAGGATGTGATAATAATGTAGGCAACCCATAGCGATACACACGATAGGAAAGATCGGCAAAATAAATAAACTATAAATAACTTAGTCATCATTGGCCGGCAACAGCCGAAGTGGCACACACAACATGCAGCATATGCGTTTACATGCTACTCCATCTTTGTTGTATTTATCAGTTATCACCAACCCTTGGATCAACGAGATTGGAATAACTTTCAAAGCTTTTCTCAGCAATGGTCTTAACCAATCAACCAACCTATAATATTAGGAAAAATATTTCAGAACTGATTTCAGAATGCAGCTTGAGGCGATCTCAGAGTTGAAGCATGGAACCCCTTCAAATATTTGATATTGTTAAGTTGGAAGTGCATATAGGATATTAACAGTGAAATGGGGAAAAAGGTGAACCAACAGTCTAGGTAACATGACAAAAGAACGGTCCTTCAAATTACACTCCTAAACGGTTTTCCTCTACGGCTGATCACAAATAGAAGAGTATAGAAATCAAATTGGTGACATGGAAACGTTATATTGTCATCTATTAAATTTGGATGCAAAAGATCTCATTATATTTTGTAAGAAAACATGAGAAACAATCTACAAAATCTGTATTTGTGCTGCTGTTAGGGAAAGCTAGCAGGGAAGATCCATGTAGGTACAAATACATAAATGAGAACTTGTAGCCATAACAAAATTATTTCCTTACCAAATTTGAATTAGTCCAAAAAGAGAGGAGAAAAATCGGGTATCCAATGACTATGCTTATGGAATGAATGAAATATAGGTATGTTAAATTGATTCCAAATGTTAGATCAAAATTTGGACCTAACACCCAAGTCGTTTTGATTCTTAAAGAATTTTAACTAGAGAATGAAGAAAAAGTAGAAAGCACACAGAATTTATAGTGGTTCGGCGTTAACGAGCCTACGTCCACTTTATATGTTATCGATTATACTTTGAATGCTAATACAATCAATGATTTCTCTCAAGCTCACTTTTACAATTATGATTTCTCTCAGTAATCTCGAAATAAAACTGATAAGAAATGGTGGTATGACAATAATGGCGGAATCAATACTCAGTATTGCCAAAAGATCCTCAAAAATGCCAAGCTCTGGGCTATTTATAGCTGATTTTGTCAGGCGGATCGCGGTCACACGTGGCACAAATCCCGAGAATATCGGATCGTATCGCAGTCTTACGAAGAATTAGTCAAATTAGCCGTTGTGTACAGGTGTCGCGATCCCCATAAATATCGGATCGAGCAAAGGGAGAGAATTAGTCAAAGTGACAATTGGGGACACGTGTCGCTGGATCCGTGCATCTCAGATCGCTGAAGACTAGCTCGTGCTTGAACAGGTCAGAAGCCTCGCTGTGCATCAGGGGATCGGATCGGTCTGTGCAGGATAGTGGCGTAAGGACGGATCGAGTCGTGCAAGGGTAGTCGGATCACTGAAGCTATGGGGGCGATCCGAGAGGGGCGACCCGATCCTTCATGGACTTTTAAGGAACGTGGTTTCATACTTTCTTCTTGTGAATGAACCTTGGTGGCTTGGTTAAAAAGCTAGCCAACATTTTGCCCCCTCGAAGTATGCTTTATCGATGATGGAACATGCTTCGATACTGTGGAAACGTCTTTCCATAAAGAGATGCAAATCAGTGGTAGCGTCTATCCGAAAGGCCATATCGTTTACGGAAAGCTGTTTCTTTGCTTGCCATAAATATCAGATAAATCTTTAATAGTTTCCCTGTTTATTGGATAATTATTTTCTGGGATCTTTCAAAGTCTTCATTATCGAATCTGTCAGGTGCATTTTTGAATTTTCATTCCTGTCAATCATTTATTGGTTCGGATCGCATGCGCGAGTCGCGGTCCGTTAGCGAGTCATTCGCCTCGTCCTTTGGTGAGCACTTGGGCCTCTTCACGGAACGGAACGAGGTGGGCTTCTCTTTGAGACGTGGTGGGCTTTTGGTTCGCGACCTGTCTATTTTCGCGGATTGAATAAGACAAAAAGGGGAGACAAACGGTCGCCCTTTTGCCTATATAAATCGATCCTCACCCTCATTCTCCTCTTCTTTTTTCTTTGTTCGCAGCCGCCATCAATTTTCTTGAGAGAAAACCCTAACTTTGATTTTCAAATTTCCAACCAATCTCAAACTTTAAGAAGGTAATTAAACAGCTTTTCTTTAGTTTCTAGCTTGTTCGTACTGATTTGGAGAGTGGAGACAGCGGAAATTCGTAGGATTCGACGATAGTGAACGCCAGCGTGCCTAGTGCGATTCCATGGACTTAAGGATGAAGAGGAGAGTCAAGGAAGAAGAAGGAAGGGATGACCAGGTCGGTTCGTGGGCGAGGCCTGAGTTCGAAGCGGTGGATCGGATCGCGGAAACGGCAAGGCTACGATTCGTGGGGAACTAGACGTGAGTGTCGGATCGCGGGGATACCGGAACTTCGGGTCGTGGAGGATGAGGGGCGATGCAGATCGCTAAGAAACCATCGCGATCCGTTGAATTGGTGCGCCTCACGATTCGAAGCCTTTCCATGATCTAGTACCCTTCCGCGTACCGAGTCCTTCACCACGATCCGTCCACATGCCGCGATCTGAACCTGTCCTGCGATCCGACTGACGAACGATCTGATGCACACACTGACTAAATAATATGATGCAACTCTAACAAATCGATGAACAGTTAGGTTAGAGCCTTTGAGACGAACATTCCGGATCGAACAAATGCATAATCTATCAACCGAACAATGACCAATGTATGGATGATTTTGTTGACTCTTGTACTTTTCTTCAATGCACGCACAAACACACACATGCCGGCACTTGCACACACAGGGGGGACGGGTACTTTTAATCTCATTTCTCATGTTTTCTCGCCTAAACAGTAATGTCGGATAATCATTCCTCTTCAAGATCCGTTACAGAAATGGAGTCCGAGGTTCCTGAGCAACACAACCCCGAGGTCCCTCCAATTAACCCAGGGGGTGAAGATTCTGGATCCGAGTACGAGGCAACGGAATCAGATCCGTCTGAAAGTACTTCACTTAGTGAAGAGTCTGAAGCAGACAGGCGAGCTCCCGATGAGATTCCTGGCGCGCTCGGGATAGAGAAATTTTCTGATTCTTTAGCGTCTAAACTCGATGACATAAAGCTTAAAAGAATTTGCCTGAGACATGGGATCCCTTGGGATGATGTGAGGACACCCGTTAGCGAAGATAGACCCCACTTAGCTCCGGAAGGGTATATGGCAGTCAGCCGAATCATGTGCTTGGTAGGAGCTATTCCTCCGTTTCCTCCAATCGTCATCGAGACCTTAAAACGACTGGGTATCGCTCCGATGCAGCTTCATCCTAACGCCTACGCGTCTCTATACACCCTATATATTGCATACGCGGAGATACTGCATACCGAACTCACATTTAAAGATTTAACATTCTTTTATCTTTTCAAGCATCGCTCCTCGGCAACCCCAAATTTCTCTTTCTTCGAATCGGTGGCGAATATGAAGGTTCTATATGACGGATATAGCAATATAGGGGATCCCAAGTCTGATTGGTTCTATATAAAGAAACAGGCCGGATGCTCAAGAAGATGGCTTAAATCAAGTAAACTTTAATCTTTTGACTGAATATCTTGCTTAAGAAACCGAAGCATTAACATCCCCCCTTTTTTTGTTTTAAGCAGATCACGTCTTCCCCAAGACGGAAGGCCCGTTATACAATAATCGATTGTCTATTCTTCTACAAAGCAGATCCGATTTTCTAAGGATCAAGAAGTGCATCACTGACGAGAATCTTCATAAGCATCGCCTTCTGGATATAAGATTTGGACTTGGTGCTGGCGGCAAACCCTACAAATACGTGCCCCCAACGGAGGGAGAGGGTACATCACAGGCAGTAGAAACAACTAAATTCCGTAAGAGTCCTTCCCCGATAATCATCTAGGACGACAAGGACCTGAACATATACAGAGGAGATGAGGCCCGTGGTGACAAGTCCAAGAAAATCTCAGTTTCTCCGGGGGGTTTCCCCTCAAGGGCTTCTCTTCCGATCGAACCTGCTGCTCCCGATGATTTGACAGAAGAACAGCTATTCAAAGAGTTGAGCAAAATTCCTTTACCCGATGATGTATACACAGAGGGGGACTTTGAAGGGGAGCCATTTTTCCCTGCTTCTGAGGAGACCACCGTTCCAATTAGAGGACAAGAAACTATTCAGATGAGCCTGACTTCAGGCCCGGGTCTGTTAGGGGGAATTATATGGGATGCACAAATCACACGCACTGCCTGACCCCACACTTTTATATAAACAGTATTCAAAGTTTTAATATGCTCTTTTCTCTTTTGCAGGAAAGATGTCTCGTAGGCGGTCTTATTCTTATCGTTCTCTTCGTGAAGGCACACCTAGTCTTCATCCGAGCACCGAGCGCTCTCGCGGCCCTTCTCGCAAGCATACTTCTTCGCAACCCCGGTCTCCATCAAAATCAACTTCTGGCAAGCTTCCCAGTTATCCGGTAGCTCCTGCAGGGGGAAAACAACTTCCTAAAGAGTTAACTCCTCCGAAAAGTGCACCCTCTCATAGCAGGTCGTCAAAAAGACATTACGAGCCTAAGGATAAAAGCAAGTATCCAATCAACGATTCTGAGAAGGAGAGAAGTGACATTGTCCCTTCCAGCCAGCCAGAGTTGGCTGCCCCCGGGTCACGAGATTACATCCATGGTCCCGAGATTCAAGGTAGGCTGGAAAAGTTGTGGGAACAATTTCCCAACATCTTCTTCGAGAGGATGACATTTGTTCAAGCCTTGGAACCAGTCCCTAGGAACTGGGATAATGAAGTCGTCGGGCACATTCGCCATGTAGCCAGGTAGTATGAAATGATGAAGAGACATGCGGTTAATCTTTCAGAAGTCATTTGAACGCTTGAAATGGAAGCACATAGATCTAAGGTGAAAATTGATAACAACGAAAGGGCCAGGACAAAGATGGAGAAGGACTTGGAAGATGCTCAATCCCAACTCGCCTTAACGCGGAGAGATGCTGAAAATTATAAGATCGAATTGGAGAATGCTAAGAAACGCTTTCATTTGGAACTTGACTCAAATAGTCAAGAGAAGATGGCCTTAAAGAAGGAGGTAGAAGATCTTAAAATGGCCAACATTGAGTTGAAGACAGCACAAGGCCATTTTGAAGCTGAGAGAGCTGCCTGGGAGGCAGAAAAAGCAAGTTTGAAAGAAAGTTTAGCTTTGGCTGAAGCGGAAAAGGTGATTTTGAATGATCAAGTCGTGGATGCGGAGAGGCGGGCGGCTCTCGCCGAAAAGAATGTTGAAAGTGCCATTGAAATGGCTACTGCTTCTAACAACAAGCTCCTCGAGAGAGAAAAGGATATCGAAGGGTTTGAAGAGATGATTTTTGACTTCCTGGGCCAAGTCCTCAAAACCCGCAACATCTCGTGGATTCCGGACTATCACGTTACTTTAGCTAATTTATGGGATGTCATCGTTGAGGGTGAGAAGCAGAGTTTGGGAGTTGAAGAAATTGACGTAGATGAGCTGATGAAGACCATCCTCAGGGATAACGAGCCCGAGGATCTGGCAGAAGGTCGTCGTCTAATTCAAGCGGAAATGGAAAAGGAGAGGGCCCTGGCTAAGGGCAAAAGCAAGGCTGACGAAGGTTCGAGCTCAGATGTAGAGCCCAAGACCTCCGGAGTTGAGGAATACCATCCTGATGATCCATTAATCCCTTTGGGCCTAACTCCTGTGGTTGTTGGAGCCCCTGCAGTTAGCCTAGATGGAGGATCGGCGGAAGGTATCTCCCTTTTTTCCCCACAATTTGTCAAAGCAATTGTGAATTGTCGCCATCTGGTAGAGCAACCAATTAAATTAATAACATGTGTTCCCCATAATACAGGTGGAGAGCCCGTCGACAAGGATGTCGGGAAGAGGAAAGAGGCAGAGAAGGTTGTCATCTCGCCTAGCGCCGGTGTTGAGATACCGAAGCAGGCCGAGGGTACAACAGCAGAGAAGGGCGTCTTGGCACCCAATGCTGACGCTCCCAAGGATGATGAAACCATCGAGGCCTTGAAAGCTATGGATGGGCGCCATATAGAGGATGAGGAGGATATCATTGGCACCAAAGAAGCCGAAGATGATGATGACGAAACTTTGGCTAACAGAAAAGCTAGGCAGGAAAAGGAGATGGCTTTAAAGAAAGCGGGACAGGAGCCTTTGAACATAGTCCCTATCTCAGAGTTTAATCCCAAAACCGGGATGGTTTTGAAACTCCAGCCCAAATCCATCAGCAAACAACTTCATTTTGGGAACCCTGATAATTTCCCAGCTTCCCTTACTGATAAAAGGAAGAGAAAGAAAGGTGATCAATCCGACGCTGACAAGGCGAAGCTGGAGAAACAGAAGCAGGAGAAGAAGTCCAAGCGTTAATAGGATATTGTTGCTTGTCTATATTTTGTTTTTAGGCTTCTTACTGGCCATGAAATGTAATTGTGAGACTGGCCCTCACTTTTGTTTTAGGTTGTTTTTCACTTTCTAGGCTTGCAGTTTGTAAATGAAAGTTTATCTCTTTTTGCATCACCGTGTACCTGCATTTAATAAACTTTTCATGCTTAGTCATAGACCATCTGATTATAACTACAAATCAGTCAAGCAACATAAAGAAAAATTTAAAAATTTCCGTGTTCATGTGTATATGTATATGCCCCCAATCAATCGTTAACGTAGCGCCTGACTAGGGCTTATTAAGGATTGATTAGCGTTGTTTGCACGTTGCCCCCTATTTCTGAATATGGGGGACTTAGAAAATTTTAGCAAGATAATTGTCCTTATGATGCTGAGTTTCCGGCACCTTTCTCAGTGCTTAACCATAGACTCTCTTATACTCTCCTGGCAGTCGCCGAGGTCGGAGTTTAGCAAGATAATTTAACAGCTCAATCGCTCCCCGATCCTTCAACGGGGCAAGAGCTCTTTCTCAGTGCTCAATCGGAGACGCTTTTATACTCTCTCTCTCTGGAGAGTTAGAGTTCGAGCTCAGCAGTTCAATTGCTCCCCGATCCTTCAGCGAGGCAAGAGCTCTTTCTCAGCGCTCAATCGGAGACGCTTTTATACTCTCTCTCTCTCTGGAGAGTTAGAGTTCGAGCTCAGCAGTTCAATTACTCCCCGATCCTTCAACGGGGCGAGAGCTCTTTCTCAGCGCTCAATCGGAGACGCTTTTATACTCTCCTAACGGTCGCCGAGGTTAGAGTTCCGTCAAGGCGGTTCCGATCATGGTACACCGCCATGATTTACGGGCATCGGTTTCATGTCCGTTATGCTCTCCCTCGGCTCTGGAGAGTTAGAGCGCTATCAATGATATGATTTACTTTATCGCACCCTCAGAATTTTGACTGGTGATTACATTCCATTCTGATGGAAGGCACCTATAATTATATGCTTCTGGGATCGTTGCATGATTCACTGCAATTTCCATAAAAAGAAAAAGGCAGATAAATAATAGTGCAAAGAAGGTAAACAACACACAATATTTTTATAGTGGTTCGGTCGAATCATGACCTACGTCCACTTTATAATTTTTTGCTTTAAGAAATAGTACTATTCTAGGCAAGTCGTGCCTTGTACATGGTTCTTGACAAAGCAAAAGGAACAGATCAGACATCTTTACGTTAGGTACGGCCATAAATGTTGGGCATTCCACACTCTGGGGATTTCCTTTCCATCTACGGTTGCTAGCTTGAAGGTTCCATTATCAAGCTTGCACAGTATGGTGTACGGTCCTTCCCATTTCGCACCCATATGAGTTGGGGCTAGAAAGACACGCTTCAGAACCAAGTCTCCGGGTTCCAAGGTTCGAGCTCGAACCTTTTTGTTGTAGTATCGTACGACCTGTTGTTTGCATCTCAAGGCACGCAGGTCTGCTTCGTCCCTCTTTTCTTCGATCATATCCAGGGATTCAATTGGAGCAATTCGTTATTAGTCATCAGATCGTAATAAGTCACTCGGTGAGAAGGTACTTTTATCTCAACCTGGATGACTGCTTCTGCTCCAAAAGCAAGGGAGAAGGGGGTATGTCCTGTTGCCGATTTATATGTTGTCCTGTAGGCCCATAATGCTAAGGGTAATTCATCAGCCCACATGGCTCTGGCCCGTTTCAGTCTTCTTTTCAGAATGGACTTAATCACTTTATTCGCCGCTTCGACTTGTCCGTTCGATTGCGGGTGCGCCACAGAGGTGTACCGTTTCTCAATGTGGTATTTCTGGCAGCAGCTCCTGAATTCAGTGCTATCGAACTGAGTTCCGTTGTCAGTTATAATAATCTTTGGAATCCCAAATCGACAGATGATGTTTCTAACGACAAAATTGATCACTCGTTTGGTTGTGATTGTAGTCAGTGGTTCAGCCTCGACCCACTTAGTGAAATAATCTACGGCTACAATAGCGAACTTCGCTCCGCCCCTAGCTATGGGGAGACTTCCGATGATATCAATTCCCCACATAGCGAAAGGCCATGGGCTCGTCATTGTTTTTAACTGATTAGGAGGTGCTCTGGGTATCTTTGAAAATCCCTGGCACGCATCACATCGTCGTGCGTATTTCGCCGCATCCTTGTTTATGGTAGGCTAGAAATAACCATGCCGCAACACCTTTTTCGCCAATGTTTGCCCTCCAGTGTGATCGCCGCATTCACCTTCGTGTACCTCCTGTAGCACACGCTTGATGTCGTCATGAGCTATACACCGAAGAAGGCGCATCGAAATTCCTTGTCTATAAAGAACTCCGCCTTGCAGAACGTATCGGGCAGCTTTACGAATCACTTTACGCCTCTCGTTTTTCTTGGTCGGAAGCGCTCCATTCATCAAGAAATTCTTTAGAGGGGTCATCCATGACTCCCTTTCTGGTTCCGTCTCTAGTACTGGATCAATTTCCATCTGATCTATACTAGGAGACCGAAGTACCTCAACTGGGGCTAGTCCGCTCTCTTCAGGATCGTCAGAGCTAGCCATCTTCGCCAACTTATCTGCCTGCTGATTCTCCGACCGCGAGATATGAGATATGGTGTAGTGATCGAAGCCGTTCAGCAACTCCTTCACTTTCTCCAAGTATAAGATCAATCTTGCACTTTTGGCTTGGAATTTCCCAGTAACCTGGTTCACAACTAACTTGGAGTCACAAAAGATGTCCAACTTTGTGACTTCCAACTCCTTTGCGATCCTTAATCCGGCTATCAGGGCTTCATATTCGGAGTCGTTGTTAGTGGCGTGAAACTCCATCCGGATAGCATAGGATATCAGCCGTTTCTCGGGAGTTTCAAGCACTACTCCAGCGTCGGATCTCTTGTCATTCCTAGCGCCATCAGTATACAATCTCCAAGCACTGGGGTCGAGAAGTAATTTTGAGGGGTCAACTTCTTCGTTTGCTATATCTTCCTCCGGGACGGTAAACTCTGCTATGAAGTCGGCTATCACTTGCCCCCGAATTGACCGTCGGGGCTGAAAGTTCAGATCAAATTGACTCAACTCAATGTTCCACTTGAGTAGCCTTCCTGATGCTTCTGGTCTCTGTAGAACTTGCTTGAGTGGATGATCAGTGTATACGGTAATGGGATGTGCCTGAAAATAATGTCGAAGCTTTCTAGAGGCGATCAGCAAACTATACGCCAACTTTTCTATCCTTGGATAATTACGCTCTACTGCCGTCAATTTTTTGCTCACGTAATACACGGGTCTTTGGACCTTATCTTCTTCTCTTACCAATGCTGAGCTAATTGCGTGGGATAACACTGCCAAGTACACGAATAAGTCCTCATGATCCATCGGCTTAGACAGTATCGGTGGTTTCTCCAGGTGTCTCAGCAAGTTCTGAAACGCTTCTACGCAGTCGGGCGTCCATTTGAAGTGGCGTTTTCCTTGCTTTATCAATTCGAAGAATGGGATGCATTTGTCCGTAGCCCTGGAGATAAATCTGCTTAGTGCGGCTACTTTCCCTGCTAGGCTTTGCACATCTTTAATTTGCCTAGGTTCCTGAATGTCTCTGATTGCAGCGATTTGGTCGGGATTAATCTCAATCCCACGAGAACTGACGATGAATCCCAAGAATTTTCCGGAGGCGACCCTGAATGAACATTTTGTTGGGTTGAGTTTCATCCCGTATTTTCGAAGAATGCCAAACATCTCTGCCAAGTCCGTAGTGTGATTAGAGGATTTCTTGGACTTAACCAACATGTCGTCAACGTATACTTCCATTGTTTTCCCAATCTGGTTATAGAATATTCTGTTCACTAACCGTTGATATGTAGCGCCTGAGTTCTTCAAGCCAAAGGGCATTACTACATAGCAATATAATCTCAGATCCGTAATAAAACTAGTGTGTTCTTGATCTGGAACGTGCATTGGAATCTGGTTATATCCTGAATATGCATCCATAAAGGAGAGAAGTTTATGACCCGCCGTTGAGTCCACCAACTGATCGATGCTGTGTAACAGAAAGCTGTCTTTCGGGCAGGCTTTATTCAAGTCCGAGAAATCGATACACGTTCGCCACTTCCCATTAGCTTTCTTCACCAGAACTGGATTTGAAATCCAGTCTAGGTAGATTGAGTCTCTGATAAATCCATTGCTCTTTAGCTTTCCAACTTCTTCTTTCAAGGCAGCGGACCTCTCTGGACCCAGCATTCGCCTTTTTTGTTTCACCGGAGGATGTTTAGGGTTAATGCTTAATGAATGGCTCATGATTGATGGAGATATCCCGCACATGTCCGCGTGGGTCCAAGCAAATACATCCAAATTATTTTTTAAGAAACTCGTCAATTCTTTAGCTACATTCGGATTTAACTGGGAATCAATCTTAAGGACCTTCTTTGGGTCACCATCATCGATCGGTACATCCACAGTTGTCTCGTTGGGAGTTGCCATTTTGTCCCCAGGTTCTTTGTCCTCTCTGGGATCCATATCCTCGGGCAATTCTCTGGGCGACTCTCCCACGGTTATCCTCCTTAGTTGCTATAAGGTCTCCGCCCTTGCGGGGGGAGAAGCGCCTTTGGTTTCTATGTCCCCTCCATTGCGGAGTAGCTTTAGCTCTGCAACATAATATGCTCGTGCGGCAACCTGATCTCCTCTGACAATACCAACACCAGCTTCCGTAGGAAATTTCAATAATAAGCACCAGGGGGCTATACAGGCTCTAAACTTTGCGAGGGCCGGTTGGCCCAGGAAGGCATTGTAGGATGATTCAACATCCAAAACCACGAAGGGAAGGATTCTCACTCTCTAGCGTTCTCCTTCCCCAAGCGTAACTGGTAACTCTACATAACCCATTGGAGCGGTGGATGCTCCGTTAAATCCACGGATCCATCCCTGACAGGGCTTCAAGTCTTTTATCTCGAGGTTCATCTGGTCGAATGTCCTTTTGAAAAGAATATTGACAGAACTCCCGTTATCCACCAAAACTTTATGAACAGTGGCCGGGCCAATAGGTACTGTGATTACAAATGGATCTTCAGTCGGAGCATGGACTCCAATGCTTTCTCGTTCGCGGAAAACGACATCGTCGGACATCATCTTTTGTTGCTTTACCGGGACGTTGTCCTCGGGGTTGCTACACTCCCCTACCTCGAGGTGTTGCTTAGCTGCATTGACATACTGATCCAATGCCTTGGAACCGTGTACGGCGAGATAAAGCCCTCCGATTACGGTATTGATAACAAGGTCCTTTCCCTTTTGCTAGGCAGTTGGCCTGAAAGCAGGTTGATTCTGATTCTGATTTGGGGCCTGTACGGCTTGCCCCCGTCTCTGGGCGTTACTCTGTATTCATCTAATTTTCCTTCTCGAAGAAGCCTCTCGACTACGTCTCTTAGGTGACGGCATTCATTTTTCGAATGACCATGAATCTGATGAAAGAGACAAAACTTCCCCGTTTCGCATTCTTTCTCCGTCGACTCTCTGGGAGGTGGCCTCTTATTTTGGAGGACGTTGTACAAATCCATGAAGATATTTTCCAAAGTATCGTTTATTGGTGTATAACTCTCAAAAGACCTGGGACGAGTCCTTCTCTGGGAGTCGTTCTCTCGATTCCTCTTCCGGTTGTTGCCATTACTGTTATTATTATTGTTTCCTGACTGACGACCACCCTGATTTCGATTTCCGACATTAACCTCGACCTTCCCCGAGCTGTCTCCTGTCTGCTTGATGGCGACATTGCTCTGGATTTCCTCTTTATCGGCCATTTTTGCCTTTCGGTTAGCATATACTTCCTCCCGACGTAAATGAACGTTAGCTTTTTCGTAGAACAACTCTCTAGTATGGGGCGGCTTGCCGGCCAGGTATCTCCCAAATTCAGTGTCTTTATCTACCCCCATCAATCAGGGCTGCCACAACAGTTGGCTCATGAGGATCTTTAACTTCAGTAGCGGCCAGGTTGAAACGGTCTAAATACACCCTCAAACTCTCGCCTGGTCGTTGCTTGACAAGGAACAAGTCGATCACACTCTTCGTCATCTGTGCATAGATGCGGAACTGTTCCACGAACCTTTCACTCAACTCCCTGGAGCTGGAATTGATCTTGCTGGTAAGCGAGTAAACCATAACAATGCTACATCCTCCAAAAAATGGGAAACGCTTTGCACTTGACAGCGTCAGAGGCTGCGGCAGCGGTCATTGACTAAGAATATCTCATCAGATGTTGGACGGGATCAGATCTACCCGCGTAACGGTTCATTTGCGGCATGTTGAAGCGCCTCGGGAAAGTCGCGTCTAAAATATCATCAGTGAAAGGGGTATGACTGCGGTCAATTCCCCAATCTTAATTTCGTTGTCCACGGCTATCTGCCAAAATTTGATGGATCATAGCTGCAACATTTTCACTGGTTAGCGGAGGTTCGGGGTCAGCGCTTCTTGCTCGGTGGGGTTCTCTAATCTCTCTTCCGGGAGCAGTCACGAAATCCGGGGCTCGGATTGGGCTTCGTTGCCCCCTATTACCATGAGCATTTGCACGGCGACGGGGCTGAGGTAGTCTGTTCTGTACAGGGCTGTCTACACCTCGAGCTCTAGGAGTTGCGGCATGATCGTTCACATTACGATTTGCGGGCCCTGCATCCAGTACCTCTTCTTCCCGTGATGGCAGGGTTCCAAATCGAAGCTTCTCTATGTTTTCGGGCCTCTCATACGGTCGTCGCGGAGGCCTTGGCGATTCCTCTGACGAAGAAGAGTATTCTGGGGTGAGCGGACGAACTGGTGGCGTCCTTTGCCTTGCGAGATCATTAAGCCTTCTATCCATAGCGGTCAAATTTTGTCGCAGAACGGAGCTTTCCTGCCTTTGAGCAGCCAATTCATCAAACAATCTTTCCCACATTTCGGAAAAGCGAGAGAGATCCCCCTCAGTAATGGGAGCAGAAGGGTCATATTGATCATCATCACTTTCTCTTATGCGCAAAGAGCTTGAGCCAGGTCGAGCGGAGGGGCCAGGGCGGTAGGAGTGAACCATAGGCTCCTTTCCAGGTCGAGTTGTAGTCCGATCGTCGATTCGGATCACTGTGGACCGAGGATGGTGGTTCGCAACTCCCCCCGGGATAGGTTCGTGGTCACGGTACGCGGAGGATTCGAGGCGTTATCACGGGATCGAGTAACAACCCCTTCAGCAGTCTGGATCGTCTCGTCCTCATCGACTCGGAGCATGACTCCTTCATCGGATCGGTTCGTGGTCACGGTACGCGGAGGATTCGAGGCGTTATCACGGGATCGAGTAACAACCCCTTCAACAGCCCGGATCGTCTCGTCCTCGTCGACTCGGAGCATGGCACCTTCATCGGAACGGTTCGCCCCCGGCGCTCCGCGATCCAAAGTTCCCTCATTACCCAGCTCGTGCACACTTTCTTCAACCGCTTCATTCGTAATTTCATTTGTTCGTGAAGCGCGTACTTCCTTAGACCTCTTTCCAGCCATGATATCAGATGTCGCTGGAATTTTTCAAAAAACTGAACAGTGGAGTTTTGAGACTGTTTTCTCAGTGAAAGCACCAAAATGTTAGATCAAAATTTGGACCTAACACCCAAATCGTTTTGATTCTTAAAGAATTTTAACTGGAGAATGAAGAAAAAGTAGAAAGCACACAGAATTTATAGTGGTTCGGCGTTAACGAGCCTACGTCCACTTTATATGTTATCGATTATACTTTGAATGCTAATACAATCAATGATTTCTCTCAAGCTCACTTTTACAATTATGATTTCTCTCAGTAATCTCGAAATAAAACTGATAAGAAATGGTGGTATGACAATAATGGCGGAATCAGTACTCAGTATTGCCAAAAGATCCACAAAAATGCCAAGCTCTGGGCTATTTATAGCTGATTTTGTCAGGCGGATCGCGGTCACACATGGCACAAATCCCGAGAATATCGGATCGTATCGCAGCCTTACGAAGAATTAGTCAAATTAGCCGTTGTGTACAGGTGTCGCGATCCCCATAAATATCGGATCGAGCAAAGGGAAAGAATTAGTCAAAGTGACAGTTGGGGACATGTGTCGCTGGATCTGTGCATCTCGGATCGCTGAAGACTAGCTCGTGCTTGAACAGGTCAGAAGCCTCGCTGTGCATCAGGGGATCGGATCGGTCTGTGCAGGATAGTGGCGTAAGGACGGATCGATTCGTGCAAGGGTAGTCGGATCGCTGAAGCTATGGGGGCGATCCGATGAGGGGCGATCCGAGAGGGGCGATTCGAGAGGGGCGACCCGATCCTTCATGGACTTTTAAGGAACGTGGTTTCATACTTTCTTCTTGTGAATGAACCTTGGTGGCTTGGTCAAAAAGCTAGCCAACACCAATCAATCTTATAGTAAAATATTTGTCTTAATTATACACTGTAATTAATGACAACAAGCATTTATATAAAGTATATAATCCGCCTATGCCAAATTTATTAGTGGCATGTGTCAAATTTACTAACACTGTCTACATTATATTAACCATCTTTGATCAAATTACAAGGACAATATAGTAAACAAGGTGTAAAAATTGAAAAGAAATAGCAAGCATAAAATATGAGGTTTTCTTACTCTAAATCAAGAAAAAAGATAAACTTAGATTTTTACCAAACTGAATGGATACAAGAAAATTACATAATAAATAATTATGAAATAAGTTCAGCTATACTTTTGTTTTTCTCTCTCAAATAACCATTAGCTTAGATTAAGATACAAGAAAACGACTATATAATTCTTTTTCATGAATTATGCATCTTAGTGTGGCATTCTTAATATGTTGCCTATCACATTTCGTATAAAGTAAAGACTACAAAGGAATCAAAATTTCAGATATAAACACAAAAGACATTATGTGCACTTAACTTTACCAGTTTGTTTACAATGTACGTCTAATTTGAAAGCTTTGAATATATGTTTGCACTGTTTCCAAAAAATGTCCTTATTTGGATCAAATTTGGAGGAAATCAATGCATGATCTACATATTTCAACATTTTATACTTCAAATTCATTGATGTGTTATATTCTACATTCATTATTTACCCAGATCAAATATAAAATTTAATTTTTTACTAAAATATAATTAAAGGGTCTCCTTTAAATAGTAATATGAAACCCGACTTTGACTTCAACGGTTTAATAATCAAATATATTATTCTCCATAATTTCTATTGGTTCGGGGAAAAAATGAAATTCTACATATAATTATGTATAATCTTTCATACCATTCAGATCCATGTATTCTAACAAAATGAATACATACTTAACAGTAATTAAAAGTACTACTTCTCACTTAGGTAATATACAATTTTTTGTATATTGTACTTAAAGATGGTTGGAAAAAATAAAGTGTTGGGATGTTCCTTTAATAACCACATGCTAATCAAATAATTTATTGGTGATGGACCTTCATAGTATGGGAACGGTTAGGGCTGTCAATGGGTCGGGTTTGGCCGGATTCGGGTCGGATCAAGTCGTGTTCGGGTTGAGTTCGGATCGTGTCAGCTCAACCTGTTTATTAAATGGCTCAGTTTCGGGTTGACTCATTTATAATCGTGCGGGTTTCAGGTTTGATTTGTGTAACCCATTAAGCAAAATATTTGTATAAAAAGATGAAAACATGAAAGAAGGGTGTTGTCGTCATTCACTTGTTGCAAGCTAAGATGAGAATAAAAATGTAAAAAGTTGTTAATGTGAGAATAAACAAGAAAACGTGAAGGAGTGAATTAGTGAAGAGGTAGAATCGTAGAAATCAGTGAAGAGGTAAATCCGAACGTTACCCAAATTTTGCATGAGAATTTTTTTGCCTTAACCATGATGCATCAAATTTATTCCGTAACTAATCAATTTATATAGAAATTTACTAAACACTAAAATGAAAAAAAATTATTTATAGGAAATATAATGCATTAGCTTTATTTCCAAATTCCAAACTTATTCTAACAGAGCATGGTACCCCCAGTCTGTACAAAATGGGAAATAACCCAGATTGTTAAATTTAATATGAAAGGAAAAGGAATCTAAATTTAAAAGACTACAAATTATTTTCACCTTGAATTCTCTTCACCAATGGACTCTGATTCAATCCACTTTAGTATAAATTAGGAGAATGGAGTCTATATTCATAACAAATTGCCAAGATAGTGACCAAGAAATAAATTCTCTTCACCTATAGAGTTACTTTCATCCTATGACAGAGAAAATGTGTGTTAGACAACACAGAATAGAGAGATAGACCGAAGCATATGAAAAGATGATAAGGTAATAAAATGTACCATTTATTATTAACTAATTAAGAAAAATAAGTAGAACTTACCGTCTTTACGAATTCTTCATTAACGTTGAATTATTGCATGACCTAGCATAATAATTCACATGAGAGAGAAGGAAAGACTGTACAAATAATTTTGGACAAATCTCAACGTATGTCTATAATTAAGTGAAATCAGGTTAATGTAGCAGAATTATAACATCTGATAGCCTATCTAATTCACAATTTAATAACCAAAGAAGGAACAATTTTCTAGAACAATCAATTTTGGAATACTAGAAATTTTGAATTAATCTTGAGTTTTCATGATGGTTAGATGTTCAAATACAGTAAACGGTAAAGATTCAAAATGGAGAAATGAACATTCAAAAGATAATATAAAGAAAAAAAGTAATTATTGGACAAAATGCTGGGTTGGGTGCATTCGAAGGATAGCTGTCTCGTAATGAATCACATGATATCTACCTTTGTGCTAGTTTATGCAAATGAAAGTCATTATGTAAAATATGGGCAATGCTTTATGATACAAATACAGAAACAAGTTTTGTCTGTTTGTTTTCTGCTACACATTAACCACATTAGGATCAGGCGATTAGCTAATGGTTCCTTCCATAAACCATCTACCAGTAGCATTCAGGAATGACATAATATTTTTCAATACATTAACTGCAAAGCACTAAGGTTTATGGCATTGCTTGTGGGTTAAAAACGCTTCATTGCTGCAGTTTTAGACCATCTTCTCAAACCCAAACTAGCATAGCACCTTTGCTAACTATAACCCCTTCCGCACGTAACAACATCTGCAAAATTATTAAAAATTGGATAAATTGCAACAAACGCAAATTCAACCCCGTATCCAACCGATTTTCGATTCGCTCACCCAAAAATGAGACAATAAACAACTATCATACAAAATCTACATCGAAAACCTAAATTTAAGTTGGTATTTCAACAAAATCATATTTACTATAATGCCATACCTGTATCAGCAACAACGGCGAGCAAAGCAGTGGGCGGAGAGTTGCGTTTAACATTTTAAAAAGGTTAGGGTTTTCAAAGTACAGTGCGATTTGGCAGAGAGTAACAAGTTAGGGTTTGCGAATTTTGTCAATGGTAATTACGGCTTCGTGGATGGAAAACGACGACAAGTGGTTTAGCTTTTTTGACCGCAACGACGGTAAGCACAATGGTGGCGAGCAGATTAGCTTTGCGGATGGAAGGCGGCTAGCGCAACGCATTTTTAGGTTTGGGAAATTCTGTAAATTGAGCAGCCAACAAATTGGTAGGAAGGGAACTTAATTTCTTTGGTAAGCTGGAATGTGATATTTAGTTTTTTAAAGAGACAACCGCGACGTGTAGTTGTTATTAATAGAACATCCGTAAAGGGAAAAAAGGACCGTTGTTGCAGATACATTTTGCTAGTACTTCAGAATAAAGTTGTTACAGTATTACTGTTGCAACTGCTGAATATAAAAAGGTTGTCAAATAATATCTATTACAACTGTCTATTTATCCTAGTTGTAAAGTAAGAGTTGTAGTATGCTTTTTTTGTTGTAGTGGGGCAGTGTAGTATTCATGTTCCTTTCTTCAACAAAGAACGACTTGATAGAAATCAAACTCAGGACGTTGTCCAAATTTTCAAGCCTTTACTAATGAGCTACAACATATTTTGGATTAAAACTTGTTATTCCAAAAAAATAGCATTTTTCTATGCAATTGGCCTTTGATTAAGATATACGAGGCCTTTATTGACAATCTGTTAAAATACACAAAAAATACCCAAAGTAATATATATTTATATACAATAAAGATAAGATATAAGCATAAAAATAAACACTTTTACATGTTAATCATTTTGCTGTCGTTAATAGATATCTTGAAAAGATGTTTGTGACTCTTAATTCTTCTTTACTCAATGTTTATGTCCCTTACATCGTAGTATTTTTTTATACAATCCCATTATTCATATTCTTAAATATTATGAAACCTTCATTGTTTCATGTATGTATCGCTACTTATTTAACCTTTTAAATAAATTTATAATCCTCTAGCATCAAATTCAAATTTCTCAATCAATGAAATATCCTATTCTATTTTACAAAATATTCAATTTCTAGAGATTTTAACAGCTATAGTAGTTGTCCATTCAATCTGTTTATTTTCCTTTTCTTATGCTTTCATTTTTATTCTGCTCATTCGCTCCCAATTAGAAAGTCGAAAATTATCCATCTGTTTCAATAATTACAATTCTCCTTCTTCTTTTTTCAAATCAATACTTACATACAAATCTTAGGTAGTTTTGTAATGTACTACATGCCAATAAAAGTTTGAATCGCACTACACTAGTTTCAACCTACCACCTCTTGCATTTTAATCAAAGTGCCAAACCACATGGACAATGATGTATGTAAAAAATATATTTGGATACCTAAATGCTAGTACATGAGTACTACAGAACTTATGAGGCATATAAAACACTACAAGGTAATACTCGATTTCCTTAAGGCAGGATTCGAGCTCGTGATATCCCATACTATATTGAAGCGTCTTAACTATTGGACAATAGTGATATCCTCCTTCAGTTTATCAACCTAATCACCAATTATATTTCACTTATTTACATGTTGGTCAACTATCTGATCAAATTGAATCCTTGTCAACATCCTATAAGTTTTGCCTTTATCATTTTAATTAATTTTTTTTCCATTTTTAACATATGACTAATTTTCTACATATCTATGATCATGTTACTGATTCTTCCTAGTTTAATTTATTTGGGTTCATCGCTAAGTAGATTTACCATTTCAATCAATCATTTTATTTAAACATTTTTTTATTTTATCTTTGATAGTTTATCAACCACAGACAAAAGCTAATGTTAATTTAGTTTTCAAAATGGATTTCGAACGCACACTAAAGGTGTTCTTACTCAATCCGTAGAAAGGTCTCAGCCTCAATCTTTGATAGATACATCGAGCTAGGATTTATACATTTCTATATGCATAATTGTTGAAAATGGTGATATAATGACACAAACAAATGGAAAAAATGCAAAAGGGAAAGTAATCACATGTATTTTGCATAGATCATTGGATTGCATTTGCATGAGATGGAATGAGAATAAACATAGGGATTATTTTCTTCCATCTTTGCTAATGAAGGGAATTAGTGATTTACTTGCTATTTTTGCGTCATTTGTTACCTCTGCAATTTGCCTTCGTTATTTCTTACCATATCTAGATAATTATATTAATGACATATATTTCATTGACTATATATTAAGGGTAGACTTTTTTTTGTAACACATCCTGGCATTCAGCCATCAATCCCCATTAGAGTATCTCTTCAATCAAGAAATTAGGGCTGAGAGAATATATTCTTGTTTAGTGCTGACAGAAGCAGTTATGTAAACTCTTAGCTTGCAATCTCTTGTATCTCTCTCTTATGTGGAATAAAATCTGTCTCCTTTGGACAGGACGCACATTATCTTCTTGACGATAATGGAACCAATATAAATATTGTGTTTCCTTATTTTTCTTCTTTACAGTTATTTACTATTTGTTTGGATTAATAGAATAATTAATGTTAGATTCATTGATGTTCAATTGGCAAGTCTAGATCCTATTTATTGTTTTTTCCACATCTGTGCAAAATCTTTTTGCACAACAGATTGGTATTAGAGACGTTTATGCAATTCTTGCAAAACAATAATAATCCATTAATATGTACTAAATAATTCGTGCATTTTAAGATAGATTATTGGTAATTGCATAACAATGAAAATACATTAGTCTAAACACTACTAAAGTCTTGGTACATCTGTGTTTGCACTAATGCATATAATTTATCGCTTGATAACATTTATAAGTTACTATGTATAAATCCATTTTTTGTAGGACGCATGTACTTTGCACAAGGATGCAAGATTTCATGATGCTTCGGAGTATTTTCGTGATACTATAGTCACTGAGAACAAAGTGCATAAAGTATAATCTACAAATTATGGACATATCTCTACTTTATCTTTTGTTTAACCATTAAATATAATAATTAAGATATTTCATTATTAGCTATATCTTAGAGCATTTTAAACGTTCTAACATGCTTTTTTAATAGTGAATATTAGGCAAAGGTCCCAGTTAAGTTTTAAAATTAGGCTCAGGTCCGGTCCTAAACTTATTATAAAAGGATTTTTAGGCACAAGGACAAAGTTAACAAAAATTTAGCCATAAGGACAATTTTTAGTGTAAAGGGAGGAATTCAGGGGCCCACTATAATTTTATACTTTACACTAAACTTTGTCCTTATGGCTAAATTTTTTGCCTCTTGTCCTTTTGGTTAAATTTTTTGTTTATTCTGTCCTTTACACTATTTTCCTATATTATAAATTACATCCCTAATTTTTGAAAATTCATAAAAAAATAAAAAAAATCATGTAAATTCATATTTAAATAAAACACGTAAACATAAAAAAAATTCATATGTTAAAAACAAAAAAAACACGTCAAAAACCAAAAAGACAATGAAAACAACAGTTTATTGCGTCATAATATGCATATATTTGAAATTTTATCATACATCTGTGAAACTATTTCATGTATGCATCTGCGTTGGCTTTTTTGCAATCATGCATGCAAGGAATACAGAATTCTTGCATACAAGCATGCAATAATTCGTAGGCATGCAAATCATTTTATAATAATTTGCATACTTGTATGCAATAAAACAAAATAGTTGCACGCATGTATGCAAAAATCCATAATCATAAATATTAGTTCATGTTTACTTGCATACGTGTATGCAAGAAAACAAATTACTTGCATACATGCATGCAGATATTCATACAAATTTTTCAACGTAAAATCTTCATGAATTATTTACATGCATGCATGTAAATATTTAAAACAGTTGCATGCATGTATGCAAGAATTCATGCATATCTTTAGTGTAAACTGCTTCAGGAATAGTTGCACACATGTATGCAACTATTGGGTTTGTAGATTTATGATTTTTTTTTTTATATTACAGCGCACAAAATCCTTCAGAAAACACGTATGCCAAATTCCAGGGACCCGTTGAATTGCAAACTTACCCAGGATGTCGTTTGTATTTTAAACATAAACAAGGACGTATACCAAACTTACCCTTTTTAATACATGTTTTCTGTATTTGCGACAATATAATTGCATCACCCCTTAAAGATTCATAGGATTACAGTAGGTCTACCTATTTTCCAACTATATAGGTTGTTTTTGTTAATTTAATGAGTTTATTTTCAACTTATTTATCAATGCAATCTCTTATTTATGGTATACACTACTGAATCCAATTTAGTGTATATTTTCCATAATAAGAAGCATCCTATCTATTTCACAATAAAATGAATGTTCACATTTTTATCTCATATCTCTCATTTAATAAATGCGAATATAAAATCGTAATACTTTATTGTTTATTCTAGATCTCCTCCCTTGGGTTTTATCCTATAACAATTTATTTAAAACTTACAAAACATAAAGCATCACTTTTAATTAGTTTTTTTAAATGAAAGTTAGGATTAGCTCTACTCAATTTTACTTGTATTATCCTTATTATGATGTTCTACACCACTATTAATACAAAAGCTTATTCTTCCTTTGTCTACATTGTAAGTAATGGTAAATTTTTCTATCCATTCGCCTAATAATTTCAGTTATAATTGTTAGGTGTGGCTGACATTGTATGAGAGTGGGTGCATAGATTGAATTTTGCAATTAGTCCCACATCACATGATATCTTAAAGAAGATGGGTACATACGTGGATTTGGCGGCATGTAACAATAAGGGATTCCTTTTGTTACTATTAAATTGCTGACATGAACATGTGTGTGCTTAGGGAGATGTAAGGATATCAAATCAGGATGCTGACACGAAGAAGGCTTCATTCTGTGGTTTGCAGTGCCTCTACGCTGAACGAAGTGCACGCACATGCTTTCGGGTGCCGAAAAAATTCAACTTGGTATCGGAGCCGATGGTTGGAGGGGACCAACATGATGTAGCATTGGCTTAAGTTAGCTCCAGTATGTACTCGAGCTCCGGATTCTCATTAAGGTGGAGTTATATGTTAGATCATGATCTGGCCCAATCGTAGAAAATAAACTCTTTGTATAAAACCGCCTGGCCAAACTGCTTAGAGGTGGTAGCGACCTAAGCCGAACTGTTGGAGGTGTTAGCGGCCTTTCTAAGTGTTTGAGGACTCTGTATAACTTCAAGTTCAGTTGAGAAATGCCCGCCAAGCTGGAGATCTGTTAGGTGTGCTTGCATTGTATGAGAGTGGGTGCATAGATCGGATTTGCAATTAGTCCCATATCACATGCTATCTTAAAGAAGATGGGTACATATATGAGATTGGTGGCATGTAACAACAAGGGATTCCTTTTGTAACAATTAAATTATTGCCATGAACATATGTGTGCCCTAGAGGAATGTAGGGATATCCAATCAGGACGCGGTCACCAAGAGGGTTTCATCCTGTTTGTAGAGCCTCTATGCTGAACGAAGTGTGCGCACATGAAGACGCTTTCGATTGCCCAAAATTTCAAAAGTAATTACACATTAAAACTATTTCTATTTGAGATCGAATATTATCTTACTTTGTTTGGGGAAAGCTTCTGTTCGTATAATTAAATTGTTATTTTTCCTATATTATTTTTACTTAAATATTTAGGACAATCCTTTTTGGTTGTATCTTAATTATTTAAGTTTTATCTTTGATTTAAAAACTTTTTTGAATGATATGCAAACTTGGCAACCACTCATACTAAAATTCATCTTACGCTACCCAAGATAATACAATCTTAGTTTTGAGGAAATTGATTATTGATTCGCTTGCACCAATTGTTTTTACACCTAACTGTTGCTCTATGGAGTTAAAAAGCTACTACAATGTTATAAAAATCCTAAAGGTTATCCAACTCAACTTTTTTCTCATTTTTTCCAATAGTATGCAACAAAAGTATATTTTAGAATACTATATATAGTATTTTTTTACTTTTTTACTTTGCATTTTTTCCATATAAGTGTGGCATTCGCTTTGAAATGGTTAGTTTTAAGATCTATTGATTATGAGTTAGAAATTTCACATAATTTATTTCATTTATACAGATTAACTTTACACATTTAATTAATTCAAACATATTTTAACGTAAAGTATTTATCAAGATTTAAGTAGAAAATGTGATATTTTCACAAAACATATGGTATAAATTCTTTTTAGGAAAACATCACAAGAATAATAAAGTGAAAAGAGAAGAACACTAAATATAATGAGTCTTTATAATTCCTTGGCTCTCTATCATTTAATTGATATTTTGAAAGGTATTGCGACTCTTGATTCTCCTTTACTCAACATTTATGTTGCTTGCATCATACAATTTTTCATAAAAAATACCATAAAATTTCTTTTTGTATGATAAACATTATAAATCCTTCGTCGATTCATGTACATATCTCTACTTATTTAACTGCCAACATAAATTTGTAATCCTCTAAAATTGAATTCAAAATTAGCAGTCAGTGAAAGGGTCTTTCTATTATACGAAGTATTCATTTTATAGAGTATTAATTTATGTTTCATACTTTCATTTAGAATACAAATATTAGATTTGCGAAATTTCCTATATCCATTTCTTACCTACAACATAAAAATCTCAAAATGTGTGCACATCACTTAGAAAGGAGACCTAGTAACGATTGATTGTTTATTTATTTATGCGTATATTTGTGTGTATTTATATGTTGTCAAAATTAAAATTTATGTTTCCCACGTCGAATAGTGTATATAAGTTACATTCCTCATTATGATATTGTTGGCTATAGAAGATGGCTCATTTAATAATATTTATTGCATTTTTTTTACTGTTGAACTCTTTCATCTATCTAACTTTATGTTGTTAGCAGGTCTTAAATTGGAACAACGAAGTTAATGTGTCATCAGCGAAAGATAAGTGTTTGAATGAAAAATGGTTGGCATGATTTAATTTAAAATTTTGGCTAATTTTACATTTTACTCGTTTAAATTTTTGACACCTCTAGAGTCTACACCATGCGCGTGCTTCATTCAATATAGATGGAGTAATACCACTGAACAAAGCTTTCTTGGTGTCACTGTCATGATTCGATATCCCTTCATCCTCCTAGAGCACACATATGTTTGTGGAAACATTTAATAGTAACAAAAGGAATGTCTTATTGTGACATTCCACCAATCTCATATATATATATATATATATATATATATATACTCATCTTCTTTTTTGATATACTGTGATGTGTAATTGCAAATCCAATCTACGTAGCCAAACTAAAACAAAGCAAGCTGCACCTAACAAATCTCCATCCTAGTGAGCAATTTTCTTAAATCAACTTGAAGTTATACAGAGTTCTTAAACACTTGGATAATGTCGCTAATACCTCCAACTGTTCATATCAGAATAGATTGCTACTGTCTCCAAGTTGTTTATACAAAAAGTCTACTTTTCGACGGTTAGGTCAAGCCACGATCTAACATATAACTCCAATTTAATGAAAAAACCGACCATAAATTATGAGAAAACTTAGGTCAATGTCGCATCATATTGATTGCAACAATCCATATTTTTTTATATTTAAATTATTGAATTTAGTATGATTTTTGAATATTTTAAGATTAGTAATAAAATTTAGAGACTAATTATGTAGTTTTATGATATAAACTAAATTAAATTGATTAAGGAATGAATTTCAACCAATTATAACAATAATAACTTGCATGGATTGTAAATTTAACTACGATTTGGTTTGTATTAACGAATATTGAAATTTGGATTTAATATTGAAATATTTAAATGAATTAATTTAATTAATTTACAATTGAAATTTAAAAGAATTTGATAAATAATCAAAATGGAAATTCAATGTAAATGAAAATTGATATATAAAGTTATTTTAAAATTTTGTTTTGGTTTGAATAAAGTTCATAAACTTTTGAATTGAATATAAAAGTGAATAAATGAAAACTGAATGTAATATATATTAATAACCTGTTAAAACAACCATATTGCAAACGATCTCAGAATTCGGTGAAACTAGTTTCATTAGATCTGGAATTGTTAATTATCGTAAAGTTTAAAATTATGTAATGATTGGACTTACTGTTTGGCCGTGCAATGTTGAAACGCATTGAAATTGATTTAAAATAAATTAAGCTGATTTAGATTGATTTTGAATAGTGACCTGTTCCATTGGATTTAGAAATATCATAAACATTACTTTTGACATATATAACATTCTGATTTCGATAGAATTGTAAAAATGAGATATTTGGGCATAAACGACCATTTGGGTCCAATTCATCTTAGAATGTAATTTTATTTTATAACCTAGCTCATTTTGTTATCCCGAAGACTAGCCAATTTTATTGTCTAACACTAACCCTAGCAGTCTCCATTTCTCATTTGATATGTATTAAGAAATGTCTGTCTTCTATTTTCTCAATGGCGACCAAACATAAATAAAAAAAAAATTCCAACCCATCCAAAATTATCCAAAACTCTCAACTGGAAAGTTGTTTGCATTGTTGAATGGAGTTCACCCGTTGTCCGTGCTCGACCATCGGACATCAGTGGTGGCCAGAATCAGGTCAAAACAAGTGATGGGTTCATTTCGTGTTTTCTCATTTTTTGTGCAAACCATCAATTGTTAGGAGAGCTGGCCTGAAGGAAGGAGGAGGAGGAAGGTATGACCTTTACATTAGTGGTGGTCGGAGGCGGCAGCGTGTCCTGTGGCACACTGTATCGAGAGTTGAATGTTTTCCGTTTAGCTCCGAATTCCAAGCAATTGGAGCAGATTTAGAGGCGTGGGTTGCAGGCGGTAGCTCGCCGCGGAAAGGCAGAGATGAGGGTGGAAAGCGCTGGTGGACCGGTGGTCGTACGGCGGCATGGGGATGAACAATGAGTAATGTGTGGTTTTGGGTTTAGTTCGTATTTGCTGTAGAGAATCATATTTGAAGAAGAAAGAATGCTAACGTGTCAGCTTATGTTCAGGTGAGGAAGTTTTCTTCATTTTGTTTAATTTAAATCCCGAATGTCTTAATGTGAATAACTTTCTCATACGAACTCGGATTGATGCATGGTTTTTTCTTTGGATTTGTATTGAAATTCCAAGCGACATAGAGCTGGTTTGGTTGGATTTGGAGACTGTTAAATTTTAGGCATATATTTGGATTTCCAACGAGTTCAAAACCAAATGAGAGTGACTAAACCCTCTCACACTTAACTAAAATATTTTAGTATTAGTTAAATTAAAATCACGTTATAATATGATTGTATTGGTTGTTGTTTGGTGGTTAAAAATGCATATTTATGCTGATTTGCATCATTAGTATAATTTAATTTAACTATTAATTTAAATTGTACAGTTAGGTTAATTTTCAAATTTAATTTCTAGTTTAAAACTTGACACCAGATAACAAGTAAATTTATGTGATATTTAACTGTTTATATGAGTCGGTTTTGACGGATACCTTGGATTGATATATTTGTATATCGATGTTTATTTGTGTGAATTTACTTGTTATCCACCTAAATTATATATGACCATTTGTTTGTGTTGATTAATCCCAACCATTTACCCTAGATGTTATAGGCACTAAATAAAACTGGGATTAATCATTGAAATGAATTAAGAACGTGGATTGAAATGATAATACATATGACCCTTGATTTGGACTGAAAAGGTATCCATTCTTGAAATACAAAAATAAAATTTAAGTATCACTTAGACATAAGATAGATTTTTTTTATGGACGACGGTTAATAAATAATTATTTTTAAAATTTAAAATTTTGAATTTTGAAATATTATTTTAAAACAATATAAATGATGTTAAATTGATTACCTTTGAATTTGAACTTCGAATTATGAAATTCAAAAGTTAAAGGAAATTAATTAATGCTGTAAAATTATGTTAAAAACTTGAAATTGAATTGTTTATCCATCTTTGAAATTAACTTGAAATTTACTTAATTTGGAGTGATATTTGAATTATGAACTCGAGATTATTATAAAATGAAATAATCTAAAATGAAAATTCTAATTGGAAACTTTAAAGATTTTAATCAACCGGGTTGAATTGAATTTGAAATGGAAGTCGATTTGAATTGAAGTATCGAAATTGACTCAAACTGATTCAAAATTGCAATATGACTTCAGGTTTATCTAAAATTTAGAGGAAATAATTCTAAGTCCAACTATACAATTTTAAACCATTATATAAAGTATTTACCAAATAACTATATTTACTATATAAACTATTTTATTTTTAACTTATATATATTAACTATTATAATGACTACTTTAAAAATTAACTATATATTCTATAGACTACTTTAACATGTAACTTTATATATTTAACTAAATTTAATAAATCCTATTTTGAATTCCAACATATATATATTTCGATGTACTAGCTATTTATTTCTCAAACTGTTCAAATATATCTAAACTATTTTATTATATATAAAAATTCAACAAATTTAAATATTCAAATTATTCTAAAATTTAGAATTATTTCAATTTCCTAAGTTTGGTTTAAATAGAGAATTTAATATCAAAGTATATTTTATTTTGGATATCATATGGCTTTGAAGCAAAATCTAATATTTCGATATTAAGTATGAACCATTTTAAAATGTAACGATCTAACCGGTGTGAAAAATGTAAATGTTGGTTGTTAAAAAGACCGGGATCGGATATTGTCATACTCTCTGCCAATATCGAAAGAACTTTAACAACTGTGCACGTGTTGGAGAATCCAGAAAGAAGTAGGATGGTTTGGCAAATGCTACTGGAATGTGTTGTATCTAATAATTCTATGATTTTTGTTTGATGATAACAAACATGTATTTATTGTTATAAATGTGCTTGTTATTGTACTATTTCATATACACAGACAGGAATATAATATTTATATTTAAATGGAATGCTGCTGCACAAGAATTAAATATTCAAACAATATTTTATTTAAATAAAATATTTTATTTCAACATCTCAACGGTACAAATTTTATAACTCCACTATTTGAACAATTCACTGTAATACAATTCATTTCATTTCATATGCATATGTTCCTCACTACATCACTCGTTCACTCAGTTGTACAGATAAACATACATTCTATTTCACTCAACTCACTCTTATACAGACTCAGTTATAAATGTTTTTACTTTCATTGACACATACACTTGTCTTCCATCTGTCTTCTGTCTCAGTCTTCATTATCAACCCAGTCTTCTATTTACCTATCACAGAAGAAACACATAGTAATCTAGAACAAAATATTTTAAATTCTAGCATATATAATTTTTATTTTAAAAATTTATTTGACTTAGAATTTTGGTGTGTTTCTCATCATTTTTCATGTCTTGATCTGATTTAATATGGACGTCTATCTGTGTCTAGACAGCTTGTGATATTCACAGTGATTCACTGTAAATACCACAAGGCAGATTGTATACTCTAGAGCTCACAGATCAGCCTCAACACAACTACATTGGTTTGTTGATCAGAACCAGTATTATAATTAACTGATTCTGAACAGCCCCAACACAGATATAGTTGGTCTACTGATAGAAAGTTCATATCTGATATTTGAATAAACCACATATATAAATCACACGAATATGATACATGTATACACCTACAATTGTATGTGTATACACATATATATATGTGTGCAAGTGCATAGGTTCGATATGCAACTCATGGATGGACAAGCAACAATGGCTAGTCAGTAACCAAACTGCATGAAAAGGAAAAAGTGCAACAAAAACATGGATGTGTCCAGTTTCAAATACAAAGCAAGATAGTGGTATAAGTACAAGAGATCATCAAGTCTAGGGTGCACATGAAGGTGAAACTGTTCATATATTCCAGCAAACAAGAGAAAGCAGTTGTAACAACCTGGAAATTCTAAACCAATTTAAAATTTTATTTTAGAAATTTTAATGGATTTTGGATATTTAAAATAATAACGACTAAAAATTTATTTAAATCGAAGTTAGAACGAATAAATTTAATTTAATTGTAAATCGAGCCTGAAATGGCGCGTAGTTTGAAAACTCAATTTCCAATTTCAATTGAATGTACAAAATTCAAAATAAATCGGATTTTAGTGAAACCAGAAATATTTAAATCTGTTTAATTATATCTTTCTAATGGATCTGAAAAATTGAAATTTCATAGCGGGAATAAAAAGTTATGGCCAGTTAAATATTCAAAATAGTCGCTATGGAATTTAATATAATATATAGCCCTTATAAATAGCCATTTTGCAAACGAACTCTGTTTTCGATGAAACCAGTTTTGTTGGATCCGGGATGTCAAATTATTGCTAGATTCCAATTTTCATAATTTTTTTGAATTAATATGTGAGCGTGGCAAAAGAAAACGTGTTTTGTCAATTTTATTTGAATTAGATCGATCAGAAAATGGCCATTTTTCAAACGGTCTCCAAATTCGACGAAATTATTTTTTTTAGAACTGTATCGTCAAAACATAGCTAGATTTATTTTTCGGTAATTTTTGGAGTCAGTATGTGGCCCTGGTAAATTAAAATGTATGATCAAATTTAATAATTAAATGTTTTATATTTTTATTTAGAGAAAAATGGGCTGAAACGATCAAATGGCCTTATGAGACTTAGTCCATTGTGTCCGAAATAGGGGTATTTGGCTAGGGGCGACATTCGCTGGGCTGGATTTGTAGTTATTATGAGTTAACGGGCTTTTTTGATAATCGGAGAATTAAATAATTATAAAATATTATAAATACCCTAAGGGTATGAAACCCTAAATCTAATTCTAGTGTAGCCGCCATACCAGAAACGGACACACCGGAACATCCCAAATTCAATTCGCAAATCCCCGCAATACAAATCAAATTAGATCATGATTCTTCAGCGGAAATTGAAAAACTAGGAGAGCTCTACAAATTCATATGGACCAGATAAGCAATGGAGTTGAAATGGTGGCGATCTCTGGCCACGAACCTCCGACGTTCGATCGACATTAGTGGGCGCTGGGGACCACCGAGATTCCCTAAATCGGTCGGTGATGGAAGAGCATGGTCCGACGCATCGTGGGGCGGTCATCGATCATCGTCCAGTAGTCAGTAATAGAGGGCAGTGGCGGATCTTCAAAACAGATCTGATGGGTTTTCTCAACGAAGAAAACAACGGGATGGAGTGATACAGAGAAGGTTTATAAAATAATTAGATTAATTAGGGTTTAATTATAATTTAATTATGTAATTAAATGTAATCAAATATTTAAAATGTCATATCTTTTTCAGATCTTATCGAAATCGAACGATTTTCGAAGCATGTAACAACCCGGAAAATCTGGGCCAGTTTAAAATTTTTATTTTGGCAATTTTAGCGAATTTTGATTATTTAAAATGAATTATTTTAAATAATATCGACGAGAAATTTATTTTGAATAGAATTGGAACGTATATATTATACGCGTCGTCGTTAGAATATAAATATTTATATATAATTATAAATAGAATTAAAAATGGCGCGGTAGTTCGATAATTCGATTTCAAACTTCAATTGAATGTACCGGGTGCAAAACAATCCGGATTTTTGTGAAACCAAAAATAATGGAATCTAATAGTGAATATCTTTCCAACGAATCCGAAAAATCAAGATTTCATATCGGGAATCATAAGATATGTCCAGTTGAAAATTCTGAATAGTCGCTATGGAATTCAGGCCCTTAAAAATGGACATTTTGCAAACGACCTCGGATTTCGACGAAACCAGTTTTGTTGGATCCGCAGTGCCAAGTTATTGCTAGATTCCAAATTTCATAATTTTTCGAATCAATATGTGAGCGTGGCAAAGGAAAACGCGTTTGACCAGTTTCAGTTGATTTTAATCGACTGGAAATTGGCCATTTTTCATACGGTCTCAGAATTCGACGAAACTAGTTTTGTTAGGACCGTATCGTCAATACGAAGCTAGAAAATATTTTTCTAAAATTTTTCTAGTTAGTATGTGACCCCGGTAATTTGAAATGTACGTTTAAAATTCAATATAGTAATTTAAATGTAAATTTAACGAAAACTGATTGTAACAACCGAATCAGCTTACGATACATATCCCATTGTGTTCGGAATGGGGGTAAAACGCTATGGACGACAGGCGGTGGGCCTCGTTTCGAGGTCATAAGTAAAAGTCAACCCTTTGGCAAAAATTTAATAATTAAATAATAAAAAAAAATAGAATCCTCCCCTTTTCTTCTGCCTTGCCCCCCCCCCCCCGATCATTTATCTGAAAGTGGAAAAAAAAAAAAAAAACCTAAAAACTAATACGAGCCGCTCCTGAAGATCACCGCGCCGCCTCTGGCGATGGGCCCTCCCCTCGCCTGACGACTCCCCTCCGTCCAAACCCCTCCCTCCGACACCGTCCTCTCCTGTAAGCCCTAAATCGCGAGCCCCAGATCCTGTTGAAGCCCACCGTCGCGCAAGAGACCGCTCCACCACTGGAGCCACCGAAAGCCGCCGCCACTCGCCTCCCCGCGGCAACGACGAGCTCCGACGCCTGACAGCCCACCCCCTGTAAGTTTTTTTTTCTTTTTATTTAACTTATTTAAACTGATTTTTATAAATAGTTTAAACTGATTTTTATAAATAGTCAAAACTGATTTTTATAAATAGTTTAAACTGATTTTTATAAATAGTTAAAACTGATTTTTATAAATAGTTAAAACTGATTTTTATAAATAGTCAAAACTGATTTTTATAAATAGTTAAAACTGATTTTTATAAATAGTCAAAACTGATTTTTATAAATAGTTAAAACTGATTTTTATAAATAGTTAAAACTGATTTTTATTTATAGTTAAAACCGATTTTTATTTATAGTGAACTTTGAAATAAAAATTCGATTTTTATATATTGAACTTTGAAATAAAAATTCGATTTTTATATATTGAACTTTGAAATAAAAATTCGATTTTTATATATTGAACTTTGAAATAAAAATTCGATTTTTATATATTGAACTTTGAAATAAAAATTCGATTTTTATATATTGAACTTTGAAATAAAAATATAGATTTTATATATTGAACATCGAAGTAAAAATGTGATTTATATATATTGAATAGCGAAGTAAAAATTCGATTTTTATATATATAGTGACTACGGGCAACGAAGATGGCGATGATGCGATAGCGATGAAGATTTCTATCAATGAAGTGCCGTGGAGCTAGGATAGCAATAAGTGAGAACTTCTCACCTTTCAATTTATTTTTCTAGTTATATATATATATATACTAGGATGCAGACGGTGCTTAGTAGCACCCGACACAATCGTCCACAGACCATGGACTTGTTTGTTTGGTTGCATAGATTAGTTGAGTTATTTGTTTGAATTGAATTGTTTGGTGAGATGAAATTGATTTGATTGATGTGTGAATGGCGTGGGCCTTCACTAGACCGAGGATAAGGCTAGGCCTTGTCCCGTTTCTAGTATCGTGCCGTTATGCCGCCGAAATTTTCTAAAATATATTAGAAAAATAAAAATATCATTTTATAGAATAAATGAATTGAAGAGAAATTCATATGTTGAAATAAAATGTTTTATCGTTAAAAATATAATTTTTAACGTGAAGTGAATAAAATGGAATATTCATTTACAAACCAGACGGTTTGTTTATGTACACCTATTTGAATGACATTGATTGGGACGATAAATTTTACACATCGCCCAACTGCACGAATAAAATATTTGTTTGATTGTTTGAAACCCCACACGGGTGTTGGGATGAAATTTGCAGTTCACTCATCCTGATTGATTAAATATGTCGATCGATTGATTGACAGGCTGTTATAAGCGTTGAATATCTATATTTGATGCTTTTACAGTGTAGTGCACTTTGGTTGATGGTTGATTATTTTCAATGTTATTATATACATGTGTTGTATGAAAATCCATATAATTAACTTTATATGGTGATTGATTGGGCCTCATTCCAATTTGAAAAATAAAGAATATTATAAAATAAAAGTTCATGTGTTGACAGTACTCATTCATTGAGATTGGTCATGTGTTGAACGAAATATTTTGATAATAACAACTATTTTGAAAAAGAAATATTTGAAATAGAATATTTGAAAATAGAAATTTATGAAGCCGTGTTGATTAGATTGACGCCATTTTGACGTGAACGATATTTATATCGATTTTATTCATCTTAAAAATGAATATTGAAAAGTGATTTCGAAATCGAATATTTTGAATTGATTGAAAACGATTTCGAAATGAATTGAATTGAAAACGATTTCGAAATGAATTGAATTGAAAACGATTTCGAAATGAATTGAATTGAAAACGATTTCGAAATGAATTGAATTGAAAACGATTTCGAAATGAATTGAATTGAAAACGATTTCGAAATGAATTGAATTGAAAACGATTTCGAAATGAATTGAATTGAAAACGATTTCGAAATGAATTGAATTGAAAACGATTTCGAAATGAATTGAATTGAAAACGATTTCGAAATGAATTGAATTGAAAACGATTTCGAAATGAATTGAATTGAAAACGATTTCGAAATGAATTGAATTGAAAACGATTTCGAAATGAATTGAATTGAAAACGAATTGAAATGAATTCAAATTGAATTGAAATTTGAATTGAATAGAAATGAATTTTGAAACGAATCTATAAAGAAGAATTCAATTTTGTTTTGAATTGAAACGGAAGTTGAAATTGCTTTTGAAACGAATTTAAAACTATTTATATAATTCGTTTTAAATAGAAATCGACGAAGTATATATTATATATATTATATATATAATATAATGGCCTGAATAGAACGCGCCGCGCCGCGGCAGTTCGTGAATTTCGACCATTTATTTCAAACGAACATTGCGGGAGATCCGACCGTCGGATTCTCCTAAAACCGGAACCGTTGGGTTCGTATCGAAAAGAGCTTTCTAATGAATGTTAGAAATTTGAAATCTAACGGTTGGATTTGGAGATACGTCCAAATCAAATTCGAAAAAGGTCGCTGTAAGTGCAGTTCGATGGCCGTTGATGGAAATCGACTGTACGGGCCTTGATAAAATTATTAAAAATAGTAATAATTTGTGTAAAATCATAAGAAATGATTTAGAAAGAATTGGGATGAAAAACTCCATATTTGAAAGGATAAAAATAGATTTTTATCGAAATGAACTAGTTTTGAACTAGAATTATAATTCTATTTATTTTTAAATAAATAAATTGAATTCGAAAAGGGTTTTAAAAATAACCAAAATTTCCCAATGATTGCATTGGAATGGATTTGAATCGAAATTGTCTTCGGAATATTTCGATGTTGGATTTCGTGACTATACAGATGTTGTTATGGAAATTTGAAAGATAGATATATATATCGTTATTTCCAATACGATATTTGTTGGTCGTAGAATTTGATATTGAATATAAGCCGGGATATTTTCTATTCAGGGCCTTGTATTGAATATCAAATGTGATTTGGGTTTGTCGTGAATGGTGTCTTCACTAACACTGTTCTTGAACCTAGTTGAGAAAAGATTAAATCTTTTATTTAGATTTAATGAAGTGTACCAATTAAATAATATTTAATTGGAATTGATATTGATTTTTGGGTTTATCGTGAACAGTGTTTTAAATAACACTTGTTCTTTAACCCGATAATTAATGAATGTGACTTTGGGTTTATCGTGAACCGTGTTTTAAATGACCCGGATTCTTTAACCCAATTAACGATTAAAACTAAGTGGAGTTTTAATGAATCTTTAATTAGATTGAAATGGTCGAGAATGGAGTATCACCAGTTTTGCTCCAGGCGATAGTTGAATCTTTAATTAGATTTAAATGTGAAATGGTAATTGAATTTACCGATAACACCGTGGTGTTAGATATGAAGTATAACCAGTTTTACTTCATGGGATGAATAGGTTGGGATTGGGAAATGAAAACAAATGATTACTTCGGTAAGGTTCGCTAATCCCGACTAGTTTGAATTGATATTCAAAAGTAGATTAAAGAATAAATTCAAGGAATTTATCTTTGATAAAATTAATGGGAATCTTTCCCTATGAATGTGAAATTTAGAAACTAACTGTCGGTTAGCTAAGCAGAATGGTTTTCTGGATATTGATCTGATGTTGGTTTCGGCCTTCGGGGTTAATATTTGGGGAATTATTCTCTTGATTAATTTACGGTTAGTGACTAATGAATTGGAATGAGGCGTATGTTGTGTTTGTGTAACACTTTTATAATATATACGCGAGTTATTCGGAAAGACCAGGTTTATCCCATTCTGAATAACTGATACGACGATAAGTCGAAGATGAAGACGATGGTCGAAGACCGGAGGTCTTCACGTCGTTTGGGTGATAACTGATGATCTTGATTGGGCTGTACACCCAAGAAGATGGAAACAGTTGGTGATCGTCCAGACGTACTTGGAGATCGATGAATATGCGGGGTACTAGGTGCCTCTGGTTTCGTTCAGGCCCAGAACGGACTTGTAAATGGACTGTGTGTCTGACATTGGATTTCATTCTGTGTGACTGATATCGGTTGCATAGAGTGGTTTGCCTGTGTGGCATGCTAAGATGCAAATGATCAAGGCTTCTGTTGAAAAGCAAAGTCTTGTGGTGATGATCAAAGCACGGCCTTTGTGGCGTAGCTTTGTGTAACGTTTACTTCGCGAGTTTCACACCCGGTATGAACCAAAAACGGGAGAGGACATCAGGGAGGACTTGCGTTTCTTTCTAGCTAGAAGTGGCGTCAGTGGTTTTACACGCCCTGACGAGTTTGACTTATGTGGTTGTTGCGGTTGCGAGGCGCCTCGGTTATATCGGTTTCGGCCGAATGCATTCTGGTCGGCTGACGGACCAGACTTACACCCCATAGGGTGGGGAGACGTATTGTTCAGGCATAATAATCCACTCCGTGTGGACCGGCCCTGACGATCCAAGGCTTGCCTGCGCGCTTGCCTGAGACACGGGCTAGAGCGTCTCGAATCGGTTGAGGACTATCTTTTGCCTCGGTTCATAGAAGGAAATCCAATTTCCAAATACGTGACTTTGCGATTTCGATTGTATAACCTATATATGGCGACATAGTGGTATGGGGCATTCATGCCGCCTATGATTGATACTTATGATTTGAAGTTGTTTCATACACTATGCACTTATAATAGTATCAAATGATTTGTTTTAAACGTATCAAGCATTCTTTGGCTGTTATAAGGGAAAACCCTATCCCCCGGCTTGCGTTGCATTGTGTGATAGGACCTGGGTCTTATAACAGCTTCATTTTTCTTTATTTAGCACTGCGCTGTTTGTTTTATGCACTGGTATTCTTGGGAGGAAACCCGTTCCGTGTTATATGGCGTGGTCCCTTGATTTACCTAGCTTTAAAAATAAAGATTAACTGTTTTAGTTCTCACACCAGTCACATGACTGACCTGGAGTTTATTGTTTTAACCTAAACTCTGGGTGCCCTTATTTTCGACACGGGCAGCTAGTAGTTTTGGTTTTGCAGATTTATATTCACAGGATCCTGGTTTACAGCTGGAACGATATCCGGAAAGCTTTGTATCCGTATATCTCTTCTAGTTGTGTATTGTATTATTTCCGCTGCTATGTATTTAAATGTAATTTAAATCTCTGATATTTCTGTGTAATATTTATTTGTTTATACTCTGTATATTCTTGTAATCTGATGCATTGTTGTAATAACAATGAAATGTTCTTCCGTCTGCGTTCTATTTTGTCTTGTACTCAATTCTATCCGTGCTTTCCTTCACGGGGAAGTTCGGGTCGTCTCATTTTGGTATCAGAGCTTTGGTTTACAAAGCTCAGAGAACAAGACACATTAGAACCATACGAAAGAATTCATCAGATATTGGGTTAGTAATATCCAATTAGAATGACTCGTTAGAGATAGGATCAGTAGTATCCTAGAACGAGTGTGAAGAGTATATTTTTCAAATGAAAACAATTTTGTTTTGAAAATTTAAAATCAATTATTCGTATTTGATTATCTATTTATATTGAGTTGGACAGTCCAGTATATATAGATTTTGCGTATACGTCTGATCCGCGTGTATTCGAAGTTTTAATATACTGGATAGATATAGAATCATACTCTAGTGGCCCGAAGAAGATTCTGATGATTGACTAGTCGTCATTAGTATTCATGTTCGAGTAACGAAGGTGTGATATCTATATATTTCCATTAGACTGGTGTGAGAACCAAAAATTAGATAGGGCCTATTGTTGTGATTTGGCATCAAGAACCTGATTTTTGACTATGTATCAAAATTATGAATTTGAAACTCTAATTCACTAATTGATTGATGATTGTGTTGTTTGTTTATTTGGTTGATAATTTTGAACCATTATGCCTAATTGAAACAAATATTGAATTGTATTGAAAATTGGTTGCATTTGCTTGCATATACATATACTTACATTGAACAGGTCATAGCAAGGAGGCTAGAGCCGAGAATAAAATTTGTTTGCCCGACAAATAGGTACATGTTTACTACATAATTTCCTGTTTTGTTTGGGTGATGATGATTTTGTGAGCCTATTGGCTTTTTCTTTTTCTTTTTGAGATCTGAAGGACCGGGGAAGCTATTTGAAATTCCCCGATGCTCCCGGTGCAGGGGAGGTTATGGCGAAATTTTTCAAAAATTTAGGGTGTTAGCCAAATTTTTGAGATTTTGGAAATTCTCAGAAACTGAAAGGTTGGAGAATGGAAGCCAGATCGAACGTAGAGTTGAATTATCAAAACACTTTCGACTTTGTTCCTTTTCGGGGACGAAAAGTTTTAAGTGGGGGAGATTGTAACAACCCGGAAAATCTGGGCCAGTTTAAAATTTTTATTTTGGCAATTTTAGCGAATTTTGATTATTTAAAATGAATTATTTTAAATAATATCGACGAGAAATTTATTTTGAATAGAATTGGAACGTATATATTATACGCGTCGTCGTTAGAATATAAATATTTATATATAATTATAAATAGAATTAAAAATGGCGCGGTAGTTCGATAATTCGATTTCAAACTTCAATTGAATGTACCGGGTGCAAAACAATCCGGATTTTTGTGAAACCAAAAATAATGGAATCTAATAGTGAATATCTTTCCAACGAATCCGAAAAATCAAGATTTCATATCGGGAATCATAAGATATGTCCAGTTGAAAATTCTGAATAGTCGCTATGGAATTCAGGCCCTTAAAAATGGACATTTTGCAAACGACCTCGGATTTCGACGAAACCAGTTTTGTTGGATCCGCAGTGCCAAGTTATTGCTAGATTCCAAATTTCATAATTTTTCGAATCAATATGTGAGCGTGGCAAAGGAAAACGCGTTTGACCAGTTTCAGTTGATTTTAATCGACTGGAAATTGGCCATTTTTCATACGGTCTCAGAATTCGACGAAACTAGTTTTGTTAGGACCGTATCGTCAATACGAAGCTAGAAAATATTTTTCTAAAATTTTTCTAGTTAGTATGTGACCCCGGTAATTTGAAATGTACGTTTAAAATTCAATATAGTAATTTAAATGTAAATTTAACGAAAACTGATTGTAACAACCGAATCAGCTTACGATACATATCCCATTGTGTTCGGAATGGGGGTAAAACGCTATGGACGACAGGCGGTGGGCCTCGTTTCGAGGTCATAAGTAAAAGTCAACCCTTTGGCAAAAATTTAATAATTAAATAATAAAAAAAAATAGAATCCTCCCCTTTTCTTCTGCCTTGCCCCCCCCCCCCGATCATTTATCTGAAAGTGGAAAAAAAAAAAAAAAACCTAAAAACTAATACGAGCCGCTCCTGAAGATCACCGCGCCGCCTCTGGCGATGGGCCCTCCCCTCGCCTGACGACTCCCCTCCGTCCAAACCCCTCCCTCCGACACCGTCCTCTCCTGTAAGCCCTAAATCGCGAGCCCCAGATCCTGTTGAAGCCCACCGTCGCGCAAGAGACCGCTCCACCACTGGAGCCACCGAAAGCCGCCGCCACTCGCCTCCCCGCGGCAACGACGAGCTCCGACGCCTGACAGCCCACCCCCTGTAAGTTTTTTTTTCTTTTTATTTAACTTATTTAAACTGATTTTTATAAATAGTTTAAACTGATTTTTATAAATAGTCAAAACTGATTTTTATAAATAGTTTAAACTGATTTTTATAAATAGTTAAAACTGATTTTTATAAATAGTTAAAACTGATTTTTATAAATAGTCAAAACTGATTTTTATAAATAGTTAAAACTGATTTTTATAAATAGTCAAAACTGATTTTTATAAATAGTTAAAACTGATTTTTATAAATAGTTAAAACTGATTTTTATTTATAGTTAAAACCGATTTTTATTTATAGTGAACTTTGAAATAAAAATTCGATTTTTATATATTGAACTTTGAAATAAAAATTCGATTTTTATATATTGAACTTTGAAATAAAAATTCGATTTTTATATATTGAACTTTGAAATAAAAATTCGATTTTTATATATTGAACTTTGAAATAAAAATTCGATTTTTATATATTGAACTTTGAAATAAAAATATAGATTTTATATATTGAACATCGAAGTAAAAATGTGATTTATATATATTGAATAGCGAAGTAAAAATTCGATTTTTATATATATAGTGACTACGGGCAACGAAGATGGCGATGATGCGATAGCGATGAAGATTTCTATCAATGAAGTGCCGTGGAGCTAGGATAGCAATAAGTGAGAACTTCTCACCTTTCAATTTATTTTTCTAGTTATATATATATATATACTAGGATGCAGACGGTGCTTAGTAGCACCCGACACAATCGTCCACAGACCATGGACTTGTTTGTTTGGTTGCATAGATTAGTTGAGTTATTTGTTTGAATTGAATTGTTTGGTGAGATGAAATTGATTTGATTGATGTGTGAATGGCGTGGGCCTTCACTAGACCGAGGATAAGGCTAGGCCTTGTCCCGTTTCTAGTATCGTGCCGTTATGCCGCCGAAATTTTCTAAAATATATTAGAAAAATAAAAATATCATTTTATAGAATAAATGAATTGAAGAGAAATTCATATGTTGAAATAAAATGTTTTATCGTTAAAAATATAATTTTTAACGTGAAGTGAATAAAATGGAATATTCATTTACAAACCAGACGGTTTGTTTATGTACACCTATTTGAATGACATTGATTGGGACGATAAATTTTACACATCGCCCAACTGCACGAATAAAATATTTGTTTGATTGTTTGAAACCCCACACGGGTGTTGGGATGAAATTTGCAGTTCACTCATCCTGATTGATTAAATATGTCGATCGATTGATTGACAGGCTGTTATAAGCGTTGAATATCTATATTTGATGCTTTTACAGTGTAGTGCACTTTGGTTGATGGTTGATTATTTTCAATGTTATTATATACATGTGTTGTATGAAAATCCATATAATTAACTTTATATGGTGATTGATTGGGCCTCATTCCAATTTGAAAAATAAAGAATATTATAAAATAAAAGTTCATGTGTTGACAGTACTCATTCATTGAGATTGGTCATGTGTTGAACGAAATATTTTGATAATAACAACTATTTTGAAAAAGAAATATTTGAAATAGAATATTTGAAAATAGAAATTTATGAAGCCGTGTTGATTAGATTGACGCCATTTTGACGTGAACGATATTTATATCGATTTTATTCATCTTAAAAATGAATATTGAAAAGTGATTTCGAAATCGAATATTTTGAATTGATTGAAAACGATTTCGAAATGAATTGAATTGAAAACGATTTCGAAATGAATTGAATTGAAAACGATTTCGAAATGAATTGAATTGAAAACGATTTCGAAATGAATTGAATTGAAAACGATTTCGAAATGAATTGAATTGAAAACGATTTCGAAATGAATTGAATTGAAAACGATTTCGAAATGAATTGAATTGAAAACGATTTCGAAATGAATTGAATTGAAAACGATTTCGAAATGAATTGAATTGAAAACGATTTCGAAATGAATTGAATTGAAAACGATTTCGAAATGAATTGAATTGAAAACGATTTCGAAATGAATTGAATTGAAAACGATTTCGAAATGAATTGAATTGAAAACGAATTGAAATGAATTCAAATTGAATTGAAATTTGAATTGAATAGAAATGAATTTTGAAACGAATCTATAAAGAAGAATTCAATTTTGTTTTGAATTGAAACGGAAGTTGAAATTGCTTTTGAAACGAATTTAAAACTATTTATATAATTCGTTTTAAATAGAAATCGACGAAGTATATATTATATATATTATATATATAATATAATGGCCTGAATAGAACGCGTCGCGCCGCGGCAGTTCGTGAATTTCGACCATTTATTTCAAACGGACATTGCGGGAGATCCGACCGTCGGATTCTCCTAAAACCGGAACCGTTGGGTTCGTATCGAAAAGAGCTTTCTAATGAATGTTAGAAATTTGAAATCTAACGGTTGGATTTGGAGATACGTCCAAATCAAATTCGAAAAAGGTCGCTGTAAGTGCAGTTCGATGGCCGTTGATGGAAATCGACTGTACGGGCCTTGATAAAATTATTAAAAATAGTAATAATTTGTGTAAAATCATAAGAAATGATTTAGAAAGAATTGGGATGAAAAACTCCATATTTGAAAGGATAAAAATAGATTTTTATCGAAATGAACTAGTTTTGAACTAGAATTATAATTCTATTTATTTTTAAATAAATAAATTGAATTCGAAAAGGGTTTTAAAAATAACCAAAATTTCCCAATGATTGCATTGGAATGGATTTGAATCGAAATTGTCTTCGGAATATTTCGATGTTGGATTTCGTGACTATACAGATGTTGTTATGGAAATTTGAAAGATAGATATATATATCGTTATTTCCAATACGATATTTGTTGGTCGTAGAATTTGATATTGAATATAAGCCGGGATATTTTCTATTCAGGGCCTTGTATTGAATATCAAATGTGATTTGGGTTTGTCGTGAATGGTGTCTTCACTAACACTGTTCTTGAACCTAGTTGAGAAAAGATTAAATCTTTTATTTAGATTTAATGAAGTGTACCAATTAAATAATATTTAATTGGAATTGATATTGATTTTTGGGTTTATCGTGAACAGTGTTTTAAATAACACTTGTTCTTTAACCCGATAATTAATGAATGTGACTTTGGGTTTATCGTGAACCGTGTTTTAAATGACCCGGATTCTTTAACCCAGTTAACGATTAAAACTAAGTGGAGTTTTAATGAATCTTTAATTAGATTGAAATGGTCGAGAATGGAGTATCACCAGTTTTGCTCCAGGCGATAGTTGAATCTTTAATTAGATTTAAACGTGAAATGGTAATTGAATTTACCGATAACACCGTGGTGTTAGATATGAAGTATAACCAGTTTTACTTCATGGGATGAATAGGTTGGGATTGGGAAATGAAAACAAATGATTACTTCGGTAAGGTTCGCTAATCCCGACTAGTTTGAATTGATATTCAAAAGTAGATTAAAGAATAAATTCAAGGAATTTATCTTTGATAAAATTAATGGGAATCTTTCCCTATGAATGTGAAATTTAGAAACTAACTGTCGGTTAGCTAAGCAGAATGGTTTTCTGGATATTGATCTGATGTTGGTTTCGGCCTTCGGGGTTAATATTTGGGGAATTATTCTCTTGATTAATTTACGGTTAGTGACTAATGAATTGGAATGAGGCGTATGTTGTGTTTGTGTAACACTTTTATAATATATACGCGAGTTATTCGGAAAGACCGGGTTTATCCCATTCTGAATAACTGATACGACGATAAGTCGAAGATGAAGACGATGGTCGAAGACCGGAGGTCTTCACGTCGTTTGGGTGATAACTGATGATATTGATTGGGCTGTACACCCAAGAAGATGGAAACAGTTGGTGATCGTCCAGACGTACTTGGAGATCGATGGATATGCGGGGTACTAGGTGCCTCCGGTTTCGTTCAGGCCCAGAACGGACTTGTAAATGGACTGTGTGTCTGACATTGGATTTCATTCTGTGTGACTGATATCGGTTGCATAGAGTGGTTTGCCTGTGTGGCATGCTAAGATGCAAATGATCAAGGCTTCTGTTGAAAAGCAAAGTCTTGTGGTGATGATCAAAGCACGGCCTTTGTGGCGTAGCTTTGTGTAACGTTTACTTCGCGAGTTTCACACCCGGTATGAACCAAAAACGGGAGAGGACATCAGGGAGGACTTGCGTTTCTTTCTAGCTAGAAGTGGCGTCAGTGGTTTTACACGCCCTGACGAGTTTGACTTATGTGGTTGTTGCGGTTGCGAGGCGCCTCGGTTATATCGGTTTCGGCCGAATGCATTCTGGTCGGCTGACGGACCAGACTTACACCCCATAGGGTGGGGAGACGTATTGTTCAGGCATAATAATCCACTCCGTGTGGACCGGCCCTGACGATCCAAGGCTTGCCTGCGCGCTTGCCTGAGACACGGGCTAGAGCGTCTCGAATCGGTTGAGGACTATCTTTTGCCTCGGTTCATAGAAGGAAATCCAATTTCCAAATACGTGACTTTGCGATTTCGATTGTATAACCTATATATGGCGACATAGTGGTATGGGGCATTCATGCCGCCTATGATTGATACTTATGATTTGAAGTTGTTTCATACACTATGCACTTATAATAGTATCAAATGATTTGTTTTAAACGTATCAAGCATTCTTTGGCTGTTATAAGGGAAAACCCTATCCCCCGGCTTGCGTTGCATTGTGTGATAGGACCTGGGTCTTATAACAGCTTCATTTTTCTTTATTTAGCACTGCGCTGTTTGTTTTATGCACTGGTATTCTTGGGAGGAAACCCGTTCCGTGTTATATGGCGTGGTCCCTTGATTTACCTAGCTTTAAAAATAAAGATTAACTGTTTTAGTTCTCACACCAGTCACATGACTGACCTGGAGTTTATTTTTTTAACCTAAACTCTGGGTGCCCTTATTTTCGACACGGGCAGCTAGTAGTTTTGGTTTTGCAGATTTATATTCACAGGATCCTGGTTTACAGCTGGAACGATATCCGGAAAGCTTTGTATCCGTATATCTCTTCTAGTTGTGTATTGTATTATTTCCGCTGCTATGTATTTAAATGTAATTTAAATCTCTGATATTTCTGTGTAATATTTATTTGTTTATACTCTGTATATTCTTGTAATCTGATGCATTGTTGTAATAACAATGAAATGTTCTTCCGTCTGCGTTCTATTTTGTCTTGTACTCAATTCTATCCGTGCTTTCCTTCACGGGGAAGTTCGGGTCGTCTCAAAGCATTGGAACCGTGATGACGATATCTACACAGTGGAACCAGCCAGAACCAAAATAGAGCAAATCAAAATTTAAGGAGAATTCAAATCCGAACAGTTCAAAAATTCAAAATTAAAACTGACAGAGTGGAAACCGACGGTGAGAACTCTCTCACTAAAATTTTCACGTATAAACTACCATGATTTTTATCTGTATTTTATTATCACAAATATTTTTTCATTAAAAATATAATTATTAGCTTATAGGTGAGATTTATTTTTAAAACAAATAAAATTAATTAATTATTATCGTGTTTAGAAATTTTTACAAATATGATGTTAAATTCAGTTTGTTGTTATATGCGATTTGATTTGGATTGATTGATGTTGTTGTGGTTATCTGTTGATTTAATGGAATATTTTGTTGAAATAGAATTGTCAAAACAAAAATATCTTTTTTGTTGAAATAGAATTGTCAAAACAAAAATATCATTTTTGTTGAAATAGAATTGTCAACAAAATAAAATTATCATTTTTATTTGTTTTGTTGAAATAGAATTGTCAACAAAATAAAATTATCATTTTTATTTGTTTTGGTGAAATAAAATTGTCAACAAAATATAATTATCATTTTTGTTTATTTTGTTGAAATAGAATTATCAACAAAATAAAATTATCATTTTTATTGGTTTTGTTGAAATAGAATTGTCAAAAAAATAAAATTATCATTTTTATTTGTTTTGTTGAAATAGAATTGTCAATAAAATAAAATTATCATTTTTATTGGTTTTGTTGAAATAGAATTGTCAACAAAATAAAAGTATCATTTTAATTTGTTTTGTTGAAACATATTTGCATACAAATAGAAATATCATTTTTATTTGTTATGTTAAAATAGATTTGTATACAAATAAAAATTTCATTTTTATTTGTTATATTAAAAATAGATTTGTACACAAATAAAAATAGTCAATTTTATTTGTCATGTTAAATAGTGAAATTTTATACAAATTAAAGTAGTCATTTTTATTTGTCATTGTAAATATTGACATTTATACAAATAAAAATATTCATTTTTATTTGTCATGTTAAATATTGAAATTGTGTATAAATAAAAATATTTCTTTTTATTTGCCATGTTTAAAATAGAATTGTATGCAAATAAAAATATTTCTTTTTATTTGCCATGTTTAAAGTAGAATTGTATGCAAATAAAAATATTTCTTTTTATTTGCCTTGTTTAAAATAGAATTGTATGCGAATAAAAATATTTCTTTTTATTTGCCATGTTTAAAATAGAATTGTATGCGAATAAAAATATTCGTTTTTATTTGCCATTTTAAATATTGGAATTGTATGCAAATAAAAAAAATATACATTTTTATTTGTCATGTTAATTGTTGCAAATTGTATACAAATAAAAATATTCATTCTTATTTGTTATGTTAAATATTGAAAATTGTATACAAGTAAAACAAATCCCTTTTTATTTGTCATTAGAAAATACTGAAAATTGTATACAAGTAAAAATCCTTTTTATTTGTCATTAGAAAATATAGAAATCTGTATACAAATAAAAATCATATTTGTATTTGTCATATATGGACCTAGAATTGGTTGTAAATAAAAATTATCTTTTTATTTGTTATTAGCAACATAGAGATGTTATGAAAATAGAAATCATCTTTTTATTTGTCATATGTAAATATAGAAATGTGTATGCAAATAAAAAATAATATTTTTATTTGTCATAGAATTGGTTGAAAATGAAAATTGTATTTTTATTTTTCATTAGCAAGGTTTTAAATCTCAAATATCGATCGCATTTTGTCTCGAGGATTTTATAGACTCGGTCTCGTATCGGGGGAGATCTCGGACGAGATGTGTCTAACTCGGGAGTTCGTCTCGGATTTTCATCTTGGGTTTGAAAGTTCATATCGGAACAATCTCGGGGTACATGATATGTTAAAAATGATATTTTAACAAAATGATTTTTATGAATGCTATCAAAGACATAGTAACTTAAACTTAAAATAACTTTATTATTCTTTATTTTGCGAAAGATTGTTCATACTCTAATCGTAATATGCTTAAAATAGGAATATTATTAGAAATGAAACATTAAAAGGATCCAAAACATTAAAAAATCAGCATAAATTGACCATAAAATACATAATTTCATAAGTAACATGTATGTAAAATGACGAATATGAAAATCATAAGCAATGTAAAACATATACGAACAAACAATATAGTCATTTAACATGCAAAATGTGAAATAACAAAAGATTGATATGGCTAGATTTGAGTTTTTTAATTATATTCTAGTTCAGGCACAAATTTAAATTTTAACCAAAAAACTAAGATCTCGGACGATATTCCAGTATTTCATCTCGGTCGATATATTGTTCGATATTGCAATATCTCAGGCGATATATTCGAAACGAGATTTAGAGTGATATTTGTTGTTTCGTTTCGAAGGAGCCCAAAATGAGATCTCGGAGGAGATCTCGGGCGATATTTGCGAGATTTGAAACAGTGCATTAGCGACATAGAAATGCCATGATAATAAAATCTTCTTTTTATTTGTCATTAGAAAGATAGAATTGTGTATACAAATAAAATACTCTTTTTATTTGTCATTGGAAAACATAGAAAATGTTACGCAAATGAAATTTCATTTTATTTGTCATATGAACATAGGAATTGAAAACAATAAAACATTCTTTTTATTGTATGCATATGAAATGTAAAAATGTATAGACAATAAAATGTTCTTTTTATTGTATGCATATGAAATGTAAAAATGTGTGGACAATAAAATATTCTTTTTATTATATGCATATGAAATGTAAAAATGTATGGACGATAAAATATTCTTTTTATTGTATGCATATGTGTGGACAATAAAATATTCTTTTTATTGTATGCATATGAAATATAAAAATGTGTGGACGATAAAATATTCTTTTTATTGTATGCATATGAAATGTATAAATTGTATAGAAAATAAAATATTATTTTTATTTATACATATGAAATGTAGAAAATGTGTGAACAATAAAATACTCTTTTATTGTAACATGAAATGTGATTGAACCAAATACACATGGTTGCTGATATTGATTGTGATGGATTGACTGTTTGCATTATGCTCGACCAGTTTATGAGCAAAATATGCTTTTACATTTAGCATTGGGTTGGGTAAAAATATCTATGTGCTAACATGTGAAGACCCGTAACTTCCCCGTAAAGGAAAGCGTCGGATAGTTCGAGAACAAGCCACAACAGAACGCATACGGAAGAACATTTCATTGTATATTACAACAATGCATCAGATTACAAGAATATACAGAGTATAAATGAATATTACACAGAAATATCAGAGATTTAAATATATAGCAGCGGAAAATAATACAATACACAACTAGAAAGAGATATACGGATACAAAGCTTTCCGGATATCGTTCCAGCTGTAAACCAGGATCCTGTGAATATAAATCTGCAAAACCAAAACTGCTAGCTGCCCGTGTCAAAATAGGGGCACCCAGAGTTTAGGTTAAAACAATAAACTCCAGGTCAGTCATGTGACTGGTGTGAGAACTAAAACAGTTATTAATCCTTATTCTTAAAGTGAGGTAAATCAAGGGACCACGCCGTATAACACGGAACGGGTTTCCTCCCAAGAATACCAGTGCATAAAACAAACAGCGCAATGCTAAATAAAGAAAAATGAAGCTGTTATAAGACCCATGTCCCATCACACAATGCAACGCAGCCGAGGATAGGGTTTTCCCTTATAACAGCCAAAGAATGCTTGATACGTTTAAAACAAATCGTTTGATACTATTATAAGTGCATAGTGTATAAAACAACTTCAAATCATAAGTATCAATCATAGGCGGCATGAATGCCCCATAACACTATGTCGCCATATATAAGTTTACAATCAAAAACCGCAAGACGTCGTATTGGAAGTTGGGTTATCATTTATGGTATGAACCGAGGCTAGGGGCAAGATCCTCACAGATTCGAGACAATCTAGCCTACCATGTCTCAGGATCAGAGCTCGAGTGACCCTTGGATCGTCAGGGCCGGTCCACCGATGTGGATTAAAATGCCTGAACACTACGTTTCCCCGCCCTTTGGGGCGCAAATGAGCCATCAAATGACTCCATCGGTTCGAGAACGACCGATCAATCCGAGGCGCCTCGCAACAGCAACAACCACATAAGTCAAACTCGTCAGGGCGTGTAAAACCACTGACGCCACTTTTAGCTAGAAAGAAACGCAAGTCCTCCCTGAGGTCCATCTCCCGTTTTTGGTTCATACCGGGTGTGAAACTCGCGAAGTAAACGTTACACAAAGCTACGCCACAAAGGCCGTGCTTTGATCATCACCACAAGACTTTGCTTTTCAACAGAAGCCTCGATCAATTGCCACTTAGGCATGTCACACAGGCAATTCACTCCATGCGATTGATATCCATCAATATATAACCCCTGAGCTCATACGTCTCAGAGAAGGGCGTTAAGCAAGAGAATAAATTCTCCGCCGCCAAACAGATATATATTTAATAGAGATCAATCACACGGACTAAAATCCAATGTCAGACACACAGTCCATTTACAAGTCCGTTCTGGGGCTGAACGAAACCGGAGGCACCTAGTACCCCGCATATCCATCGATCTCCAAGTACGTCTGGACGATCACTAACTGTTTCCATCTTCTTGGGTGTACAGCCCAATCAAGATCATCAGTAATTACCCAAACGACGTGAAGACTTATGGTCTTCGACCACCGTCTTCATCTTCGACTTATCGTCGTATCAGTTATTCAGAATGGGATAAACCCGGTCTTTCCGAATAACTCGCGTATATTTTAAATAAGTGTTACACAAACACAACATACGCCTCATTCCAATTCATCAGTCACTAACCGTAAATTAATCAAGAGAATAATTTCCCAAATATTAACCCCAAAGGCCGAAACCAACATCAGATCAATATCCAGAAAACCATTCTGCTTGGCTAACCGACAGTTAGTTTCTAAATTTCACATTTTTAGGGAAAGGTTCCCATTAATTTTATCCAAGATAAATTCCTTGAATTTATTCTTTATTCTATTTTTGAATCTCAATTCAAACTAGTCGGGATTAGCGAACCTTACCGAAGTAATTATTTATTTTAATTTCCCCATCCCAACCTATTCATCCCATGAAGTAAAACTGGTAATACTTCATATCTAACATCACAGTGTTATCGGTAAATTCAATTACCATTTCACGTTCAAATCTAATTAAAGATTTAACTATCGCCTGGAGCAAAACTGGTGATACTCCATTTTCGATCATTTCAATCTAATTAAAGATTCATTAAAACTCCACTTAGTTTTAATCTTCGACTGGGTTTAAGAATCAGTATCATTTAAAACACGGTTCACGATAAACCCAGAATCACATTCCATTAATTATCGGGTTAAAGAACAAGTGTTATTTAAAACACTGTTCACGATAAACCCAAAAATCATTCCATTAATTATCAGGTTAAAGAACAAGTGTTATTTAAAACACTGTTCACGATAAACCCAAAAATCAATACCAATTCAATTCCAATTAAATATCATTTAATTGGTACACTTCATTAAATCTAAATAAAAAGATTTAATCTTTTCTCAACTGGGTTCAAGAACAGTGTTAGTGAAGACACCATTCACGACAAACCCAAATCACATTTGATATTCAATATAAGGCTCTGAATAGAAAATATATCGGCTTATATTCAATATCAAATTCTACGATTAACAAATGTCGTATTGGAAATAACGATATAAATATATATCTTTCAAATTTCCATAACAACATCTGTATAATCACGAATTCCAACATCGAAATATTCCGAAGACAATTTCGATTCAAATCCACTCCAATGCAATCATTGGAAATTCTGGTTATTTTTAAAACCCTTTTCAAATTCAATTTATTTATTTAAAAATAAATAGAATTATATTTCTAGTTCAAAACTAGTTCATTTCGATAAAAATCTATTTTTATCTTTTCAAATATGGAGTTTTTCATCCCAATTCTTTCTAAATCATTTCTTATGATTTTACACAAATTATTACTATTTTTAATAATTTTATCAAGGCCCGTACAGTCGATTTCCATCAACGGCTATCGAACTGCACTTACAGCGACCTTTTTCAAATTTGATTTGGACATAATTCCAAATCCAACCGTTAGATTTTGAATTTCTAATATTCGTTAGAAAGCTCGTTTCGATACGAACCCAACGGTTCCGGTTTTAGGAGAATCCGACGGTCGGATCTCTCGTAATGTCCGTTTGAAATAAATGGTCGAAATTCACGAACTGCCGCGGCGCGGTGCGTTCTATTCAGGCCATTATATTATATATATAATATATATAATATATATTTCGTCGATTTCTATTTAAAACGAATTATATGAATAGTTTTAAATTCGTTTCAAAAGCAATTTCAACTTCCTTTTCAATTCAAATCAAAATTGAATTCTTCTTTATAAATTCGTTTAAAATTCATTTCTATTCAATTCAAATTTCAATTCAATTTGAATTCATTTCAATTCGCTTTCAATTCAATTTGAATTCGTTTTCAATTCAATTCATTTCGAAATCGTTTTCAATTCAATTCCTTTCGAAATCGTTTTCAATTCAATTCATTTCGAAATCGTTTTCAATTCAATTCATTTCAAAATGAATAAAATCGATATAAATATCATTCACGTCAAAATGGCGTCAATCTAATCAACACGGCTTCATTAATTTCTATTTTCAAATATTCTATTTCAAATATTTCTTTTTCAAAATAGTTGTTATTATCAAAATATTTCGTTCAACACATGACCAATCTCAATGGATGAGTACTGTCAACACATGAACCTTTATTTTATATTGATAAAGATGTAAATTTTATTACTAAAATATTTCGTTCAACACATGACCAATCTCAAGGGATGAGTACTGTCAACACATGAACCTTTATTTTATATTGATAAAGATGTAAATTTTATTACTAAAATATTTCGTTCAACACATGACCAATCTCAAGGGATGAGTACTGTCAACACATGAACCTTTATTTTATATTGATAAAGATGTAAATTTTATTACTAAAATATTTCGTTCAACACATGACCAATCTCAAGGGATGAGTACTGTCAACACATGAACCTTTATTTTATATTGATAAAGATGTAAATTTTATTACTAAAATATTTCGTTCAACACATGACCAATCTCAAGGGATGAGTACTGTCAACACATGAACCTTTATTTTATATTGATAAAGATGTAAATTTTATTACTAAAATATTTCGTTCAACACATGACCAATCTCAAGGGATGAGTACTGTCAACACATGAACCTTTATTTTATATTATTCTTTATTTTCTAAATTGGAATGAGGCCCAATCAATCACCATATAATGTTAATTATATGGATTTTCATACATTACACACATATAATAGCATTGAAAAATAATCAACCATCAACCAAAGTGCACTACACTGTATAAGCATCAAATATAGATATCTAACGCTTATAACAGCCTGTCAATCAATCGATCGACATATTTAACCAATCAGGATGAGTGAACTTCAAATTTCATCCCAACACCCATGTGGGGTTTCAACCAACCAAACACAGATTTTAGTTGTGCAGTTGGGCGATGTGTAAAATTTATCGACCCAATCAATGTCCTTCAAATAGGTGTACATAAACAAACCGTTCGGTTTGTAAATGAATATTTTATTTTATTCACTTCACGTTAAAAAATATATTTTTAACGATAAAAACATTTTTATTTCAACATATGAATTTCTATTCAGTTCATTTATTCAATAAAATGATATTTTTATTTTTCTAACATATTTTAGAAAATTTCGGCGGCATAACGGCACGATACTAGAAACGGGACGAGGCCTAGCCTTATCCCCGGTCTAGTGAAGGCCCACGCCATTCACGCATCAATCATATCAATTTCATTTCACCAAACAATTCCATTCAAACCAAATCATCAAATTAATTTATGCAACCAAACAAACAAGTCCATGGTCTGTGGACGATTGTATCGGGTGCTACTAAGCACCGTCTGCATCCTAGTATATATATGTAACTAGAAAAAGAAATTGAAAGGTGAGAAATTCTCACCGAAAGCTATCCAAACATCTTGACTCTTCTTTGATATAAATCTTCTTCGTTCTCGTTTTTTTTGTTACCTTCGTTGTCCGCTTTCACTACCTATGTAAAAATCGAATTTTTACTTCGCTATTCCATATATAAAAATCATATTTTTATTTCGAAGTTCAATATATAAAAATCATATTTTTATTTTGAAGTTCAATATATAAAAATCATATTTTTATTTCGAAGTTCAATATATAAAAATCATATTTTTATTTCGAAGTTCAATATATAAAAATCATATTTTTATTTCGAAGTTCAATATATAAAAATCATATTTTTATTTCGAAGTCCAATATATAAAAATCATATTTTTATTTCGAAGTTCAATATATAAAAATCATATTTTTATTTTGAAGTTCAATATATAAAAATCATATTTTTATTTCGAAGTTCAATATATAAAAATCATATTTTTATTTTTACTACTATGTTATATAGATAAAAATTATATTTTCACAAAATTATGCTAATTTTATTTCAAAAACTTTGCTAATTTTCAAAACAAGTGTTATCCATATTTGTTATATATATATATATATTAAATATTACTTCATACAATCATATAACATTTTAATTAACAATTAAATAAATTAGTCACAAATGAAAAACCGTTACCTTTTCTGTTCATCATTGAAACCCAAAAACCCGTTTACAACTATCGAACTCAGCTCCAAAACCCTTCACCGTCGTTGCCATCGACTCCCCTTGCCGAACCAGAATCGGAGGCCACCACACCGTCAAGCTTTGCGCCGCCGCCCCCTGCTGATGATCGTTGGCCAACTCGCATAGCCTAAGGCACCGGAAAAACTGATCGAACGCCTTCTCTTTGAGGCGCCACCATGGCCTCATTGAAACCCTAAATCTGAACACCCCCGTACGAAGTGGAAGCTCTTGAATTTGTGCGTGGATTTTGAGATTTGAAGGGGAAAGTTCGAAGGTTTTAGTCGTCGATTTGGGATGTCGGCTGTAGGAATTATGGGGTTAGGGTTAGGTTTTAAAAAGGGGGCTACTTATTTATATTTTAATAATATTCTATTCTATTTAATTCTTTAATTAATTGTTTAACCTCACGAACTCAAAATCAAATCCAACGACGGTCGCCCCTAGGTGATTACCCCCATCCCGGACACAATGAAATATGTTTCGTTAGCCAACTCGACTGTTACAGTCAGTTTATCTTCCAATTAAAATATAAAACATTTAATTTTCGACTTTGAACGTACATTTTAATTTACCGGGGTCACATACAGACTCTAAAAATTCTACAAAAATTATTTCTAGCTTCATATTGACGATACGGTCCTAACAAAACTAATTTTGTCGAATTCTGAGACCGTTTGAAAAATGGCCAATTTCCAGTCGATTAAAATCAACTGAAAGTGGTCAAACGCATTTTCCTTTGCCACGCTCACATAATAATTCGAAAAATTATGAAATTTGAAACCTAGCAATAACTTTACATCACGGACCCAACAAAAGTGGTTTCGTCGAAATCCGAGGTCGTTTGCAAAATGTCTATTTTTAAGGGCCTGAATTCCATAGCGACTATTCAGAATTTTCAACTGGACATATCTTTTGATTCCCGTTATAAAATTTCAATTTTTCGGATTCGCTGGAAAGATATTACTAATTAGATCCTATTGTTTTTGGTTTCACTAAAATCTGGTTTATTTTGCACCCGGTACATTCAATTGAAGTTTGAAATCGAATTATCGAACTACCGCGCCATATTCAATTCTATTTATAATTATATATAAATATTTATATTCTAACGACGACGCGTATATAATATATACGTTCGATTTATATTCAAAATAAATTTCTCGTCGATATTATTTAAAATAATTCATTTTAAATAATCAAAATTCGATAAAATTGCCAAAATAAAAATTTTAAACTGGCCCAGATTTTCGGGTTATTACAATCTCCCCCACTTAAAACTTTTCGTCCCCGAAAAGGAACAAAGTCGAAAGTGGTTTGATTAATCAGCTCTACGTTCGATCTGGCTTCCATTATACAACTTTTCAGTTTCTGAGAATTTTCAAAATTTCAAAAATTTGGCTAACTCCCTAAATTTTCGAATTTTTTTGCCATAACCTCCCCTGCACCGGGAGCATCGGGGAATTTCAAATAGCTTCCCCGGTCCTTCAGATCTCAAAAAGAAAAAGAAAACGCCAAGCGGCTAGCCAATAGGCTCATAAAATCATCATCGCCCAAACGAAACAGTAAATTATGTAGTAAACATGTACCTATTTGTCGGGCAAACAAATTTTATTCTCTGCTCTAGCCTCCTTGCTATGACCTGTTCAATGTAAGTATATGTATATGCAAGCAAATGCGACCAAATTTCAATACAATTCATTATCCGATCAAATTAGGCATAATGGTTCAAAATTATCAACCAAATAAACAAACAAGCAACACAAACATCAATCAATTAGTGAATTAGAGTTTCAAATTCTTAAATTTGATACATATACAGAAAATCTTGTTTTTGATGCCAAATCACAACAATAGGTCCTATCTAATTTTGGTTCTCACACCAGTTAATAGGAAATATATAGAAAGCCCACTTTCGTCATTCGAACATTAATTCTAATGATGGAGCTCCATCATCAAAATCATCTCCGGGCGATTAGAGTGTAATTCTATATCTATCCAGTATATTAAAATTTCAAATACACGTGGATCAGACGTATACGCAAAATCTTTATATACTGGACTGTCCAACTCAGTATAATTAGATAATCAAATACGAATAATTGATTTAAATATTCAAAACAAAATTTTGTTTCCATTTTAAAAATACACTCTTCACACTCGTTCTAGGATACTACTGATCCCATCTCTAACGAGTCATTCTCGTTGGATATTACTAATCCAATATCTGATGAATTCTTTCGTATGGTTCTAATGTGTCATGTTCTCTGCTTTGTAAACCAAAGCTCTGATACCAACTGTGAAGACCCGTAACTTCCCCGTAAAGGAAAGCGTAGGATAGTTCGAGAACAAGACACAACAGAACGCATACGGAAGAACATTTCATTGTATATTACAACAATGCATCAGATTACAAGAATATACAGAGTATAAATGAATATTACACAGAAATATCAGAGATTTAAATACATAGCAGCGGAAAATAATACAATACACAACTAGAAAGAGATATACGGATACAAAGCTTTCCGGATATCGTTCCAGCTGTAAACCAGGATCCTGTGAATATAAATCTGCAAAACCAAAACTGCTAGCTGCCCGTGTCAAAATAGGGGCACCCAGAGTTTAGGTTAAAACAATAAACTCCAGGTCAGTCATGTGACTGGTGTGAGAACTAAAACAGTTATTAATCCTTATTCTTAAAGTGAGGTAAATCAAGGGACCACGCCGTATAACATGGAACGGGTTTCCTCCCAAGAATACCAGTGCATAAAACAAACAGCGCAATGCTAAATAAAGAAAAATGAAGCTGTTATAAGACCCATGTCCCATCACACAATGCAACGCAGCCGAGGATAGGGTTTTCCCTTATAACAGCCAAAGAATGCTTGATACGTTTAAAACAAATCGTTTGATACTATTATAAGTGCATAGTGTATAAAACAACTTCAAATCATAAGTATCAATCATAGGCGGCATGAATGCCCCATAACACTATGTCGCCATATATAAGTTTACAATCAAAAACCGCAAGACGTCGTATTGGAAGTTGGGTTATCATTTATGGTATGAACCGAGGCTAGGGGCAAGATCCTCATAGATTCGAGACAATCTAGCCTACCATGTCTCAGGATCAGAGCTCGAGTGACCCTTGGATCATCAGGGCCGGTCCACCGATGTGGATTAAAATGCCTGAACACTACGTTTCCCCGCCCTTTGGGGCGCAAATGAGCCATCAAATGACTCCATCGGTTCGAGAACGACCGATCAATCCGAGGCGCCTCGCAACAGCAACAACCACATAAGTTAAACTCGTCAGGGCGTGTAAAACCACTGACGCCACTTTTAGCAAGAAAGAAACGCAAGTCCTCCCTGAGGTCCATCTCCCATTTTTGGTTCATACCGGGTGTGAAACTCGCGAAGTAAACGTTACACAAAGCTACGCCACAAAGGTTGTGCTTTGATCATCACCACAAGACTTTGCTTTTCAACAGAAGCCTCGATCAATTGCCACTTAGGCATGTCACACAGGCAATTCACTCCATGCGATTGATATCCATCAATATATAACCCCTGAGCTCATACGTCTCAGAGAAGGGCGTTAAGCAAGAGAATAAATTCTCCGCCGCCAAACAGATATATATTTAATAGAGATCAATCACACGGACTAAAATCCAATGTCAGACACACAGTCCATTTACAAGTCTGTTCTGGGGCTGAACGAAACCGGAGGCACCTAGTACCCCGCATATCCATCGATCTCCAAGTACGTCTGGACGATCACTAACTGTTTCCATCTTCTTGGGTGTATAGCCCAATCAAGATCATCAGTAATTACCCAAACGACGTGAAGACTTCTGGTCTTCGACCACCGTCTTCATCTTCGACTTATCGTCGTATCAGTTATTCAGAATGGGATAAACCCAGTCTTTCCGAATAACTCGCGTATATTTTAAATAAGTGTTACACAAACACAACATACGCCTCATTCCAATTCATCAGTCACTAACCGTAAATTAATCAAGAGAATAATTTCCCAAATATTAACCCCGAAGGCCGAAACCAACGTCAGATCAATATCCAGAAAACCATTCTGCTTGGCTAACCGACAGTTAGTTTCTAAATTTCACATTTTTAGGGAAAGGTTCCCATTAATTTTATCCAAGATAAATTCCTTGAATTTATTCTTTATTCTATTTTTGAATCTCAATTCAAACTAGTCGGGATTAGCGAACCTTACCGAAGTAATTATTTATTTTAATTTCCCCATCCCAACCTATTCATCCCATGAAGTAAAACTAGTAATACTTCATATCTAACATCACAGTGTTATCGGTAAATTCAATTACCATTTCACGTTCAAATCTAATTAAAGATTTAACTATCGCCTGGAGCAAAACTGGTGATACTCCATTTTCGATCATTTCAATCTAATTAAAGATTCATTAAAACTCCACTTAGTTTTAATCTTCGATTGGGTTTAAGAATCAGTGTCATTTAAAACACGGTTCACGATAAACCCAGAATCACATTCCATTAATTATCGGGTTAAAGAACAAGTGTTATTTAAAACACTGTTCACGATAAACCCAAAAATCATTCCATTAATTATCGGGTTAAAGAACAAGTGTTATTTAAAACACTGTTCACGATAAACCCAAAAATCAATACCAATTCAATTCCAATTAAATATCATTTAATTGGTACACTTCATTAAATCTAAATAAAAAGATTTAATCTTTTCTCAACTGGGTTCAAGAACAGTGTTAGTGAAGACACCATTCACGACAAACCCAAATCACATTTGATATTCAATATAAGGCTCTGAATAGAAAATATATCGGCTTATATTCAATATCAAATTCTACGATTAACAAATGTCGTATTGGAAATAACGATATAAATATATATCTTTCAAATTTCCATAACAACATCTGTATAATCACGAATTCCAACATCGAAATATTCCGAAGACAATTTCGATTCAAATCCACTCCAACGCAATCATTGGAAATTCTGGTTATTTTTAAAACCCTTTTCAAATTCAATTTATTTATTTAAAAATAAATAGAATTATATTTCTAGTTCAAAACTAGTTCATTTCGATAAAAATCTATTTTTATCTTTTCAAATATGGAGTTTTTCATCCCAATTCTTTCTAAATCATTTCTTATGATTTTACACAAATTATTACTATTTTAAATAATTTTATCAAGGCCCGTACAGTCGATTTCCATCAACGGCTATCGAACTGCACTTACAGCGACCTTTTTCAAATTTGATTTGGACATAATTCCAAATCCAACCGTTAGATTTTGAATTTCTAATATTCGTTAGAAAGCTCTTTTCGATACGAACCCAACGGTTTCGGTTTTAGGAGAATCCGACTGTCGGATCTCCCGTAATGTACGTTTGAAATAAATGGTCGAAATTCACGAACTGCCGCGGCGCGGCGCGTTCTATTCAGGCCATTATATTATATATATAATATATATAATATATATTTCGTCGATTTCTATTTAAAACGAATTATATGAATAGTTTTAAATTCGTTTCAAAAGCAATTTCAACTTCCTTTTCAATTCAAATCAAAATTGAATTCTTCTTTATAAATTCGTTTTAAAATTCATTTATATTCAATTCAAATTTCAATTCAATTTGAATTCATTTCAATTCGCTTTCAATTCAATTTGAATTCATTTTCAATTCAATTCATTTCGAAATCGTTTTCAATTCAATTCCTTTCGAAATCGTTTTCAATTCAATTCATTTCGAAATCGTTTTCAATTCAATTCATTTCAAAATGAATAAAATCGATATAAATATCATTCACGTCAAAATGGCGTCAATCTAATCAACACGGCTTCATTAATTTCTATTTTCAAATATTCTATTTCAAATATTTCTTTTTCAAAATAGTTGTTATTATCAAAATATTTCGTTCAACACATGACCAATCTCAATGGATGAGTACTGTCAACACATGAACCTTTATTTTATATTGATAAAGATGTAAATTTTATTACTAAAATATTTCGTTCAACACATGACCAATCTCAAGGGATGAGTACTGTCAACACATGAACCTTTATTTTATATTGATAAAGATGTAAATTTTATTACTAAAATATTTCGTTCAACACATGACCAATCTCAAGGGATGAGTACTGTCAACACATGAACCTTTATTTTATATTGATAAAGATGTAAATTTTATTACTAAAATATTTCGTTCAACACATGACCAATCTCAAGGGATGAGTACTGTCAACACATGAACCATTATTTTATATTGATAAAGATGTAAATTTTATTACTAAAATATTTCGTTCAACACATGACCAATCTCAAGGGATGAGTACTGTCAACACATGAACCTTTATTTTATATTATTCTTTATTTTCTAAATTGGAATGAGGCCCAATCAATCACCATATAATGTTAATTATATGGATTTTCATACATTACACACATATAATAGCATTGAAAAATAATCAACCATCAACCAAAGTGCACTACACTGTATAAGCATCAAATATAGATATCTAACGCTTATAACAGCCTGTCAATCAATCGATCGACATATTTAACCAATCAGGATGAGTGAACTTCAAATTTCATCCCAACACCCTTGTGGGGTTTCAACCAACCAAACACAGATTTTAGTTGTGCAGTTGGGCGATGTGTAAAATTTATCGACCCAATCAATGTCCTTTAAATAGGTGTACATAAACAAACCGTTCGGTTTGTAAATGAATATTTTATTTTATTCACTTCACGTTAAAAATTATATTTTTAACGATAAAAACATTTTTATTTCAACATATGAATTTCTATTCAGTTCATTTATTCAATAAAATGATATTTTTATTTTTCTAACATATTTTAGAAAATTTCGGCGGCATAACGGCACGATACTAGAAACGGGATGAGGCCTAGCCTTATCCCCGGTCTAGTGAAGGCCCACGCCATTCACGCATCAATCATATCAATTTCATTTCACCAAACAATTCCATTCAAACCAAATCATCAAATTAATTTATGCAACCAAACAAACAAGTCCATGGTCTGTGGACGATTGTGTCGGGTGCTACTAAGCACCGTCTGCATCCTAGTATATATATGTAACTAGAAAAAGAAATTGAAAAGTGAGAAATTCTCACCGAAAGCTATCCAAACATCTTGACTCTTCTTTGATATAAATCTTCTTCGTTCTCGTTTTTTTTGTTACCTTCGTTGTCCGCTTTCACTACCTATGTAAAAATCGAATTTTTACTTCGCTATTCCATATATAAAAATCATATTTTTATTTCGAAGTTCAATATATAAAAATCATATTTTTATTTCGAAGTTCAATATATAAAAATCATATTTTTATTTCGAAGTTCAATATATAAAAATCATATTTTTATTTCGAAGTTCAATATATAAAAATCATATTTTTATTTCGAAGTTCAATATATAAAAATCATATTTTTATTTCGAAGTTCAATATATAAAAATCATATTTTTATTTTTACTACTATGTTATATAGATAAAAATTATATTTTCACATAATTATGCTAATTTTATTTCAAAAACTTTGCTAATTTTCAAAACAAGTGTTATCCATATTTGTTATATATATATATATATTAAATATTACTTCATATAATCTTATAACATTTTAATTAACAATTAAATAAATTATTCACAAATGAAAAACCGTTACCTTTTCTGTTCATCATTGAAACCCAAAAATCCGTTTACAACTATCGAACTCAGCTCCAAAACCCTTCACCGTCGTTGCCATCGACTCCCCTTGCCGAACCAGAATCGGAGGCCACCACACCGTCAAGCTTTGCGCCGCCGCCCCCTGCTGATTATCGTTGGCCAACTCGCATAGCCTAAGGCACCGGAAAAACTGATCGAACGCCTTCTCTTTGAGGCGCCACCACGGCCTCATTGAAACCCTAAATCTGAACACCCCCATACGAAGTGGAAGCTCTTGAATTTGTGCGTGGATTTTGAGATTTGAAGGGGAAAGTTCGAAGGTTTTAGTCGTCGATTTGGGATGTCGGCTGTAGGAATTATGGGGTTAGGGTTAGGTTTTAAAAAGGGGGCTACTTATTTATATTTTAATAATATTCTATTCTATTTAATTCTTTAATTAATTGTTTAACCTCACGAACTCAAAATCAAATCCAACGACGGTCGCCCCTAGGTGATTACCCCCATCCCGGACACAATGAAATATGTTTCGTTAGCCAACTCGACTGTTACAGTCAGTTTTTCTTCCAATTAAAATATAAAACATTTAATTTTCAACTTTGAACGTACATTTTAATTTACCGGGGTCACATACGGACTCTAAAAATTCTACAAAAATTATTTCTAGCTTCATATTGACGATACGGTCCTAACAAAACTAATTTCATCGAATTCTGAGACCGTTTGAAAAATGGCCAATTTCCAGTCGATTAAAATCAACTGAAAGTGGTCAAACGCATTTTCCTTTGCCACGCTCACATAATAATTCGAAAAATTATGAAATTTGAAACCTAGCAATAACTTTACATCACGGACCCAACAAAAGTGGTTTCGTCGAAATTCGAGGTCGTTTGCAAAATGTCTATTTTTAAGGGCCTGAATTCCATAGCGACTATTCAGAATTTTCAACTGGACATATCTTTTGATTCCCGTTATGAAATTTCGATTTTTCGGATTCGCTGGAAAGATATTACTAATTAGATCCTATTGTTTTTGGTTTCACTAAAATCCGGTTTATTTTGCACCCGGTACATTCAATTGAAGTTTGAAATCGAATTATCGAACTACCGCGCCATATTCAATTCTATTTATAATTATATATAAATATTTATATTCTAAGGACGACGCGTATATAATATATACGTTCGATTTATATTCAAAATAAATTTCTCGTCGATATTATTTAAAATAATTCATTTTAAATAATCAAAATTCGATAAAATTGCCAAAATAAAAATTTTAAACTGGCCCAGATTTTCGGGTTATTACATAACACCTTGTGAAACACTTCACGATTTGACTATAAGGTGTTTAGCGATGTTGTTTATTTCAAAATTTAATGAATGATTTTGAAATGAGATTTCTTAAGTAAAAAAGAATAGTATTCCCAATTTTGGACAAGGAACGTTTTGTAAAATGTTTTATAAAACAAAAAGTATTTCGAGGGCTAAACCCGATGATTTCGAAATGATTTTAAAGTGCATTATGGTTTTACATTGTGGTTCATCGCGTATCCTATTAGTTGCTGTTGATAACGTATCTGTTGGCGGCGAAGAATTTATTCTCTTGCTTAACACCCTTCTTTGAGACGTACGAGCTCAAAGGTTATGTAATTAATAGTGGCTAATCATACGTGTGAATTGCATATGTGAAGCACTATAGTTTGAAAGTACTTGTGATTATTATGTTGTGAAATGATTTTCCCTACTTTGGGATATAAAACGATTTAGCAAGTATGTGGCTAGAGATCGGGTGACCCGAGAGTGACTAAAAATGGAGGACGGTGTATATTTTCCCCCATAGTTGGGATGGTGCATCGCTAGTGTATCCGTTAGGTGCACAAATATATATATATATATATATATATATATATATATACATATATATATATATATATTGGTTAAGGCGCGTACAGCCTTGTCTGAGGGAACATGACCGATATTTGGTTGCATACTTGTTTGTATACATTGTTACGTTTTGGAATTCATATTTCCAAATGTTTTGTTTTTGAGATCCCGAAGTGAAATCTACTTTATTATAAAAGCTAGATATGTATTTCAAATGATTTGAAATCAAAGAAATCGGGAAATAAAGCCCAAAGAAATAATTTCTGTAAAGTGAATTGGATTTTGAAATCTAAGTTTAGGGATTAAGCCTAAATGGGTATATTGGAAAAAAACTGCATGTTGTATGATGCATTGTAGATCCATAAGTTTATTTGTGGTTGTTGTTTATGCATTGGCAATCCAATGGAGTAAACATGTTCCGCGTTAGCGGTATGGTCCTGTGATTAGCCATATTATTATTAAATAAGTTAAGTAAGATTTCTCATACCAGTCCCATGACTGACTAGTAGTTTGTTTCACTTGCAAACTCGGGTGCCCCTATTTTCCGCACGGGCAGTCGAGTGGTTTGTTTTGCAGATATTTATTTAGTGAGCAGGGTTCTGGATTGAATCTTAAAGCTGTGTCCAAAGCTTTGATAGTCTTCCGCTGCATTGTATTAAATTTATTGTAAAATAATCTTCCGTTGTTGTATTATTATATTTGATGTACTCTGATATTCTGTACTCTGATGTTGCATTATTATGATGTAATAAAATTCTTCTGTTATTTGTTCTGATGTGTTATATGCCCAAAGTTAGCGTATGCGGGTTTTGAACGGTCTTGGTCGATTTAGCAGTCGATTAGGTCCGAGCGAAATCGGTATCGTTACAACAGCGTAAGTGCAAGTCAACATAACTACATGGTGCGACCAAGATGGGTCGAGCACAAGTCAAGCCATGCAAATACAATGGTCAGTGAAAACAGGCAATATACAAATACCAAATGCGCACATGAATTTACACAGCAAGGCATATGTAAACTCATGTATATGGCAATGGCAAAACAGGGCAGCATGGAGGGATATCAACATGGAGAAAATAGAAACAGTTCAGGATCACATAATCAAAATAACATACAACAGTACAATCTTAAATGCTATGTGTACAATTATATATACTTGCATGTTGTATGTGCCAAGCATCAGTAAACATGGGGAACTCACAAATACAAGCCCAAGTTAAACTGAAAATGTGAAGATCAAAAATGAAAGTGACCAAACATCATGTAGCATATGACACAAGTGCATAGAGGTTTCTACGTGTATACAAACACAATGGTGTGTATGTATACACGTGTCTAAAGTGACAGTGAACGTGCACAGTTTTAGTTTCAGTAACATAAGCAAGTCAAGTATTTGCAGTAGTTTTATCAACAGTGAAGAATAAGCTACAAACATGAGAGAATGCACAACAGTTCAAGTACAGTATAGAGCAAAGCCTAAACAACATGTCATGACCAAGTTAATATGCAGATTCAAGGCAGAGCAACAAATAGGAAACACTGTATGGAAAGAAAACATTTTGATTTGTTTCCTGTTTTGAGAAATGCTTTTATTTGGTTCAGAAAATTTGCAAATCAATTAGTCTTTTTTGTTTCCAAATTCCTTAAATATACATGGCAGCCTCAATTTATATCCAAAACAAAACCAAGATATTAAAGGCAAGATTTAAGATCATAGCAATCACATTATCTGGCAAGAAATAATTCTGCAATGAAAAATACCGTTCTTCAATTTGTTAAAGTACAGAGTGGTCCATAAAGTCATCCAGGTTCACAATTCAATCACACAAGGACCATGGAAAACATTTATTTTGTTTCCAGAATTTTGCATCTGAATCAATCAAGGTTATCATGCCGAAGGAGATCAATTTATTTAGGGCAACAAAGAGGGAAAACCCATGCAACAATCACACAAATCAAGTCAAGACATTTGTGTGAAATCAGAGGGAATTAAGGATGTAATAATCCTATAAATTCAACGAAATCATCACAGGCAATTTATCGGAAAAAAGAAAACATTTTGGGATCAAAACGAGAATTTGAAATCCAATTTACTCGCATCATTTTCAATCGCTTTTTTCCCAAATCATTCAAGAAGCAAGCCATAAGATTACGGGGATACAGAGAATCAAATTATTCAGCAATCATTCGAGATTTGGGAATCGAAGGAAAACCCCAATTCATTGAGCCGCCATCATTTTGTTTTTTCCAGAAGAAATGAACAATCAGGCAAAAGAAATGAAGAAGCTTTGGAAACAATAATAAGTGGGCCGGGCTATGTTATTAAATTAGAAAGGTGGGTTTTCTTTTTCTAGTTTTTATTGTATTTGTTTTTATTTGTTCATTTGTAAACCGTTTATTAGTTTTCTAGTTTGTTTGTAAAACTATGAGTTTACTAGTGTTTGTAAAAACTAGGGTTGCTAGCTATGGGTTTGTAACTAGGGGAAAATCTGATCTAGGGGATATAGATCAGACTAGGGTTTTGAGCGTAGGATTAGAACAAGAGCAAGGGGTTCGTGAGTTTATAGGATTTTGTAAGCGGGATCTGTTTATTACCTAGTAGAAACCTTAGTGAATGCTACAGTAGGTAGGTTTGCCGAAGCTGGGTATATCTGTGTGTTATTTACTTTCTGCATTTACTTTCTCTGCTGCATTCTACGATCTGATATTTTTAATATCTCAAATTATTGTAATAAACTCTATTTACCTCCTCTAGTGTTAATCTAGATCCAACAAGTGGCATCAGAGCCTTGTATTTTCCATTAATTCTAGAGTAATGTTGTTCCCTTGTTGTCAGTCCATAGAGAGTCAGTCCAGTCGTATTCCAATTATCTATAATGGTACAAATTTTCTAAATTGGAAATCAAAAATGGAATCCTATTTAAAATCTGTTGATATTAAATATTGGAATATTGTTTTAAATGGGTATGATATGGTAAATAGGAACGATATTGGTTTTAATTCCCATGTTGTTCATATTTTATATTCTTATATTGATGATGTCCAATGTAGTCTGATCTCCCATTATTTGACTGCGTAGGAAATCTGGAATACTCTCGATGTGAAATATGGAAGAATTGATGACAACAGCTCAAAACCCCAGAAGGTCAACTCGGATTCAGATCTATGCTTGGAAGGAGAAACTGATGAAAATTCAAGTAGATCAGATGATGGAGGCTCAACAGACAATGAGACTGAAAATTTTCATATGAAGATTTGGTTTATATATGTGCTGATTTAACAAAAAACGTTGATAATCTCCATCAGAAAAACAAATCTTTAAAATCTAAAAATCATGAGTTGACCAGCAAAATTAACCGTTTGAAATCAGAATATTCAAATGTCATGAAATTAGAAAATTCAAATTGTGAAATTGTTTGAAATCAAAAACTGATCTTGTTCATCTTAATAAAAACATTCAAAAGCTTGAAGAGGAAATTCTGATTTTAAAAGATAACGAGATTGAGTTAAAAGATACAAACAATTTTTACAAAAGGAATTTGAAACTTTTAAGACTACCAAAAATTCCAAACTTGAAATTGGTGAAAAAGAAAGCTTATTGAAAACTGATTTGATTTTTAAAGAGTTAGAAAGTGACATTGTGAAATTCAAGAATTTTGAAAAACTTGAGTTTGAAAAACAAATTAAATTTGAATCCGAAATCTTTGATTTCAAGACCAAAATCAAACTGCTTGAAAACGAAAATTTGATTTTGAAACAAAATGATACCGAAAAGAGAAATGTTAGCATTAATCTTTGTTCAAATCTGAAGAAAGAAAATTATGATTTTAAATCCAAAATCAATGATCTTGAATTGAGTTTAAAAGTTTTCAACAGGTGAAAAATCTTTGAATATGATGTTGAAAAATCAATTTTCTTTTGGTAATGGTCTCGGTTTTAGGAAAACAAATGATTTTGAAAAACTAAACTCTTGTGGTTTTAAAAATCCTTCAAATTGCTTCAAGATGGGTCGTTCTTAAAATTTGAACTCTGAAAATTCCAAAAGGATTTTGAATCACAAACGAGACAAGAATTTGTTTGATAACAATTTATTTAATCCATTTTGGACCCGAAAAAGAAGCAAAGTGAATTCGTCTAAATTCAAACAAGTTTGGGTCCCTAAGGGTACAAAAATAAATTTAGATGGATTATTATATAAACAGACTTAGGTACCTAAAGTCATGAATAAAACTGCGAGCAGCTTTACAAATTTTGTTAGACCACTCAATCCCCTAAACTGTTAGGTACCGGAGGAGGCTGGGGAACTGCTCTGCAAAAAGAGATTTGAAATCAAGCTTGTAACGACCTAAATTTCCCCAGTCTCCGAAGAGGAGAGAAAGAGCGGATTGTCTGAGAACAAGACCAATCGGAACACAGACAGAAAACATTTCATTGCTTATTACAATAATTTACATCAGAGTACAAGAGTATAAAGAGTATGAACAAATAATATACATTTGATAAATATCAGAGATTTACAAATTACAATGCAGTGGAAAATAATACAAAACACAACTGAAAGGAATATACGGATACAGAGCTTTTCGAATATCACTCCAGCTGTAAACCAGGATCCTATGAATATAAATCTACAAAACCAAAACTACTAGCTGGCCGTGTGGAAAATAGGGGCACCCAGAGTTTAGGTTAAAACAATAAACTCCAGGTCAATCATGTGACTAGTGTGAGAACTAAAACAGTTATTTAAAACTTTACTTTAAAATTTGGTAAATCAAGGAACCACGCCGTATAACATGGAACGGGTTTCCTTCCAAGAATACCAGTGCATAAAACAAACAGCGCAATGCTTTTTGGAAAAATGAAGCTATTATAAGACCCAGGTCCCATCACACAATGCAACGCAAGCCGGAGGATAGGGTTTTCCCTTATAATAGCCAAACATGCTTGGTACGTTTAAAACAAATCATTTGATACTATTATAAGTGCATAGTGTATAAAACAACTTCAAATACAAATGTATCAATCATAGTGTAACGACCCGGATTTCGCTCGACCCCAATCGATCGCAAGATCGATCAAAACCGTTTGAAACCCACGTACGTTAACTTTAGGCATACAACACATCAGAACAACAACACAGACTTTTATAACATTAATAATAAATGTTACATCAGAGTACAGAATATATCAGAGTACATCAATAAATAATACAGCGGAAGATAAATTACAATAAATTTATACATTGCAGTGGAACTAATCTCAGCGGAAAGCCATCAATATTCTGAACCCAGCTTCAGGCTTCAATCCAAGATCCTGCTTAACTGTATCCATAAAAACTACTCGACTGCCCGAGTGGAAAGAGGGCACCCGAGTTTGCAAAGTGAAACAAACTACAGGTCAGTCGTGGGACTGGTGTGAGAATTCTATACTTAACTTATCTAATAAGTAGGCTAATCACAGGACCACGCCGCTAATGCGGAACGGGTTTACTCCATTGGATTGCCAGTGCATAAATAAAATAAATCGTCAAATAACGCAATGCTTTTTAGAAAAATGAAACCATTATAAGACCCAGGTCCCATCACACAATGCAACGCACACCAGAGAATAGGGTTTTACCTTATAATGGTCAAAAGATGCTTGATACGTAAAAACGATATTATTATTAGTGTGTATATATATATTTAAAACATTTCAAATATAATATCAATCCTAGACGGCATAGTACCCCATCCTACTATGTCGCTATATATAAGTTTACAATCAAAACCGTGATGTCGTATTGGAAATTGGTTTTCTGTCATGAAATCGAGGCTAGGGATCGTCCTCTTCCGATTCGAGACACTCTAGCACATGCCTAAGGATCCCCCGCAGTGAACCCTTGGATGCGGTAGGGCCGGTCCCTACCTAACGGTAGTAGATTAGTTATGCCTGAACACACGTTTCCCGGTTCCTTTGAACCTATAGTATGACCACTTCCGGCCTATAAAAACCCGAGGTACCTCAATCCAAAATCCACATAAGTAAAATGTCAGGGCTGGTAGGTCGCTGACATCACTCTAGCTAGAAAGAAACGTGTGCACTCACTACGGTCCAAATCCCGTTTTTGACTCATACCGGGGTGTGAGGCTCGCGAAGTCACGTTATACACAAAGCTATGCCTAAGGAGACTGTGCTTTGATCATCAACCACAAGGCCTGCTTTTCAACAAAGCCTTGATCATTTGCATCTTAGCATGTCACATTGTCAGACCCTACCATATTATTGATCATCTACCAATACATATATCACCTCTAAGCTCATACGTCTTAGAGAAGGGTGATAGGTAAAGAATAAATTCTTCACCACCAACAGAAATATATAATCAGCAGCATTCAACAAATACAGTAGAAAGGAATACAATGTTAGACATGCAATCCATTTACAAGTCCGCTCTGGGTTTGAGCGAAACAACGTGTCCGTCGATCTCCAAATGCGTTTGGACGATCATTACTAAATACCTTGCCTTGGAAAGCCAATCCCAATTCATGATACCAGTCATCATCATCCCAACGATGTGGAAACCTTCGGTCTTCAATCACCGTCTTCATCTTCGACTCTTGATCGTCGTGATGATTATTCAAAATGGGTTAAACCCGGTCTTTCTGAATAACTCTCATATTTTGGGATTAAAAAGGAAATATTGGAAAATCACACATTACGCCACATTCCAACTCCGAGTATTCCTTTAATAAGATATTCGTTTTAAAGGATTCTCATTAATTTTATCAAAGATAAACTCTAAAAATAAAATCTATAAATCAATTTCCAAAATATGGAATTCCAAAGAAATCAAATCAATACATAATTGATATAAATTTCTCTATCGGACTAATAATATAAATGGAATAACGGCAAAGCCTCTTAAATTCCATATATAATATCGGTCTTCTTTTACAGAAGTCCATTTCGATTATTACCAATCGAATTTCCACTTAATTCCAATTTAATATATTAAATTGAAAAACTTGATTTTTAGAAAACCCCTTTTTTTAAATCTATAAAATAGATTCATAAGTTCCAAATAATAATTTCAATGTAAATTGGATTAAAGGACAAATGTCGTTTAAAAACATCGTCCACGATAAATCCACTTCACACCTCAATTTATTTCATATCACAAAATATAATTGCAAAAGCTAGTAATCTTTTAAAAACATATTTTTTTAATAATCATAAAAATATTCTTTATATAAAGACTCTAAATGAAAGGTATTCTTTATATTGCAAATTCTTTGTCTTTTACAAATATTCCTTGTTTTAACATATACTTAATTAACAATCTATATTTTGAAAATATATATACTTTATATAAAAAGATTTTCTAATGTAAAAATATTCTTATTTAAAAGAACACCTGAATCGAAATGCGATTCAAACATTTACCATCTAATTTGGGTTACATGGATTTTACACACATCATCAAATCATCCATTTACATCCAAAGTGTAAATTCCAATGTGTAAGCGTTAAAATAAAATAATAACGCTCATCACAGCCTGTCGATCTACCGATCAACAAACAATTAAATATTGGGATTAGTGTATATAAATTTTCAACCCAACACCCGTGTGGGGTTTCAACCAACAAACAAATGAGAAACTAATTTGTGCACTTGGGCGATGTGTGAAAATTATCGTCCCAATCACATACACAAGTCGGGTAACTTGTGAATGGAAGTGTAATACACAATACATATAATGATGACTAGAAAATATCTCTATTGCAATGAATGAAAAAGCATAATAATTTTGTCCCTATTGACAATTTCTATTTTCTAATTTAAAACTCTAAACAAAAATGGTTATTTTGTTTTGGCAATTCTAATGAGGCAAAATGATAAATATTTTGATTTAACTAACCTAACTTGACAAGTATATATCTTGCCAAGCATATATATATATATATATATATATATATATATATATATATATATATTGCTTCAACTAATTCATTTTGACAAAAATGAATATTTCTCACAAAATGTATAATTTGGTTTAACTATTATAAATTGACTAAAATGAATAATTATTTTAACTAATGTAAATTAACAAAAATGAATAATTGTTTTTAACTAATATAAATTTACCGAAATGAATAATTTGTGTTTCAATTCTAATCAAATATGCCAATGCTATATTTTGTTTTATTCTTTTAATTTAGACAAATGAGTGTTTTTGTCTATTTTACTCTAATGATAAAAATGTAGATGTTTAGTTATTAAAATGTAACTTTTAAATTCTAACCTTTATTTCAAACAATCTTTATTCATATCAAAATTATAAATCAAGAATAAAATTTTAAATCTGATGGTTTGTTTGCATTAATGAATTGCAAACAAAGATGAACTTTATTTTAAGGTTTTGTTTGCAACAAGGAATGCAAATAACAAATGTAACTTTTACTTTTATTTAAAGGTATATTGAGTGAATGTAAAAAGAACCTCATTCCCAATGTGTATTTACATTATTTAATGTAAATAAAAGGAACAAATTTTATTTAAATGAGCATTTACATTTGTGAAAGCAAACAAAGAATAGTTTTGTTTATAAATTATATTTACATTAGTGAATAAAAATAAAAGAACAAAATTTATTTTCAAAGTATAATTTAAAAAAATTCTGTTAAATGTATAAAAGTGTGTACATTTGTATCAGTAATTATAGATAAAGAAAATAGACTATAGTTTCACTGAATATTTGCATTGATAAATGCAAATAAAAGAATAAACTTTAATTTCAATGCATATATGCATTGATAAAAGCAAACAAAGAAATAAACTTTATTTCCATTATATTTGTATGTATTCGCATTGGTGAGCGCAAATGAATAATTTGTTTCAATAAACATTTGCATTGGTCAGTGCAAATAAAAGAGCGATTTCTATTTACTATATATATTTGCATGGCTGAATGTAAATAGAAGAACAAACATTATTTTCAAAACTTGTTTACATTTTTGAGCACAAAATAAAGAACAAAACTTTATTTTAAATACATGTTTTATTTTCCAGTTTTATTGGTGTTGTCGAACACAAATAAAAGTGTACTTTTTATTTTCAAGTTATGTTTGCATTGTGAGATGCAAAGGAGAAAAATGAATTTTATTTCATGCTCTATTTGCATTGAATAGTGCAAATGAAAAGCAACCTTTTAATTTCTATGTTTATATTTGTGTGCCATTCTATTTTTAACCATGGATTTTCATTTACATATAAACTGCAAATAAAAATATAATTTCTAAAAATGGATTTTTATTTACATATAAAATGTAAAATAAAAAGTAGTTTCTAAACACTTACCCTTTTATTTACATATAGACCGTAGACAAGATGTAATTCTTTAAAATGGGTTTTTTATTAACATATGAAATGTTAATAAAATATAATTCTTAAATATGAAATCTTATTTACATACAGAAATGTAAACAAAATAGGTTTCTCAAATATGTCTTTTTATCTACACATAAAATGTAAATAAAAGTATGTTATTCAAATATGGTTTTTATTTACAAATAAAATGTAAACAAAAATGTGTTTATCAATCATGTCTTTTTATTTACACCTAAAATGTAAATAAAAAAAATGAATTCAAGATGTGCTCTTTAATTTACAAACAAAATGTGAATAAATATGTGTTTACTAAATATGTCCTTTTATTTAACCATAAAAGGTAAATATAAATATGTTAACCAATTTTTATTTTATTATACAAATTTATACAGATCTAAATTTATAAACACAGATCTATACAATACAACGCAATACAATTCAATATAATCCATCAGAACAACCAGCACAATACATCACAACGCAGATCTGATTAAATAACATACAGATAATTATTTAACAGAATACAATAATTAATTAAATTAATTAGATTGTAAAAATCAGAGATTCTCACATTGATATGGCTGAAAATACGACTGTCTCGGATTCAGCTTTGGTCTGTGTCATCGCGAAGCTCTCGGAAAGACGAGTCCAACGCAACTGACGGTTCGTTAATCAGACCTCGTATGAAAGAGATATTGATTTTTAAATATCGGATAAATTAAATATTTAAATAAATAATGTAATAAAAAGAAATACGCTTTCTTCCTCCACGTTCCAGGAACACGCACGAACCCACTCTCCTTCGCGCAAGCTTCTGCACGCGCCCCCCTCCGAGCCACCGACCGCCGATCAGAGACCACCACTCCGAAGCCCCGCCTGCGAGCCACCACCGGCCCCAATAGCTCCGAACTCGGCCTCATCCTCCTCTAGAAAATCGAACCCGAACCCGAACGCGCCCACTTACTCGCCAGAATTCGCGAAATCCGTGCACCAAAACCCGATCTTAACCATATAGATTCGAAGCTCTCTGAATTCTCTTCGATTTGGTATATTATTTGTAAATTTTCATCGAACGGATTGAGAGAAAATAGTGTTTGAAGTTGGAGGATTTCTGGCCATTGAACAGCCATAGGCGGCGGCTGAAATTAGGGTTAAGGTTTTAATTTTCGGATTATTTTAATATTGAATCTCGAAAATTGTGCTTAAAAGGTGTATTTTCAGGCTTTCTCTGATTTGGGCCTGCTTACTGTCGTTCTTAAGGTTTTGACACCTTCTGAACGCAATGGGATAGGTCCCATGGCCCAATTCCGAAATTTGTACGATTTTTATTTAAAATTGCATTAAAAATTAATTAATTAAATATTGACCGTACATATAAATATGCCGGAGCCACATATGACCTCAGAAAATTCTAAAAAAAATATTTTTAGCTTTCTTATGACGATACGAATCCAACAAAATTATTTTCGTTGAATTCTGAGACTGTTTGAAAAATGTCTATTTTTAAGGCGTTTAAATTTAACTGAAATAGTCAAAGCACGTTTTCTTTCGCCACGCTCACATATTAATTCGAAAAATTCTAAAAATTTAAACCTAGCTATAATTTGACATTCCGGTTTCAACAAAAGTGGTTTCGTCAAAAACAGAGGTCGTTTGAAAAATGACTATTTTCAAGGCCAATATATTTAATATTAAAAATACATTTTTAAACAAATAAATTCCAAAACTCAAAATATATAAGTGTTTTCTGTTTTTCAATGCAGAAACATCATTCCTAACTCAATGGAAGTGGTTTCAAGTCGAAACCCCTTCATATGTGAAAAGTAGCCCTTCGGGCCATATATAATATATATATATAAATTCTTACAACGACCTTTCTAAAAATTGAATTGGCCATAACTTTTGATTTCCGCTATGAAATTTCAATTTTTCAGATTCGTTAGAAAGATATGGTTAAACAGATTTAAATATTTCTGGTTTCACTCAATTCTGGTTTATTTTGAGTCCTGTACATTCAGCTAAAGTTCAAAATCAAATTTTCAAACTACCGCGCCATTTCTAATTCCTTTTATATTTAAATTAAATTTATTCGTTCTGACTTTGATAAAAATGAATTCTAGCCATTATTATTATTAATAATAAATTATATTATATCCTCAAAATTCATTAAAATTTTCTAAAATAAAATTTTTAAATTGGTTCAGAATTTGCGGGTTGTTACAATCTCCCCCACTTAATATCTTTTCGTCCTCGGAAAGGAAATTAAGCTAAAGTTGTTTATTTAACTAATTTAATTTTTCATTCTTTAATTGTTTAATAATTTTTAGTTGAATTCATATTCACACAACACAATCATTAATCAATTAGTTGATTAAAATTTCAAAAATATATAATTTTTATATATTCAAAAATCATATTTTCTAAAATCAAATTATATATATAATAACAAGTACGTTAATTATAAATTCTTCTTCACTCTGACTCATTCTAGGGCATTGCTAACCCCATCTCTAACGAGTATTCTCATTCTAGGATACTGCTGATCCTATCTCTAATGAGTATTCTTATTGGATATTACTAATCCAACCTCTGATGAGTCTATTGTTTAGTTCTAACGAGTTGTACCCCAAAGATTTGAGCTAACTAAGCTCTGATACCAGCTGTAACGACCCGGATTTCGCCCGACCCCAGTCGATCGCAAGATCGATCAAAACCGTTCGAAACCCGCGTACGTTAACTTTGGGCATACAACACATCAGAACAACAACACAGACTTTTATAACATCAATAATAAATGTTACATCAGAGTACAGAATATATCAGAGTACATCAATAAATAATACAACGGAAGATAAATTACAATAAATTAATACATTGCAGCGGAACTAATCTCAGCGGAAGGCCATCAATATTCTGAACCCAGCTTCAGGCTTCAATCCAGGATCCTGCTTAACTACATCTGTAAAAACTACTCGACTGCCCGTGTGGAAAGAGGGCACCCGAGTTTGCAAAGTGAAACAAACTACAGGTCAGTCGTGGGACTGGTGTGAGAATTCTATACTTAACTTATCTAATAAGTAGGCTAATCACAGGACCACGCCGCTAATGCGGAACAGGTTTACTCCATTGGATTGCCAGTGCATAAATAAAATAAATCGTCAAATAACGCAATGCTTTTTAGAAAAATGAAACCATTATAAGACCCAGGTCCCATGACACAATGCAACGCACACCAGAGGATAGGGTTTTACCTTATAATGGTCAAAAGATGCTTGATACGTAAAATGATATTATTATTAGTGTGTATATATATATATTTAAAACATTTCAAATATAATATCAATCCTAGACGGCATAGTACCCCATCCTACTATGTCTCCATATAAAAGTTTACAATCAAAACTGTGATGTCGTATTGGAAATCGGTTTTCTGTCATGAAATCGAGGCTAGGGATCATCCTCTTCCGATTCGAGACACTCTAGCAAATACCTCAGGATCCCCCGCAGTGAACCCTTGGATGCGGTAGGGCCGGTCCCTACCTAACGGTAGTGGATTAGTTATGCCTGAACACACGTTTCCCAGTTCCTTTGAACCTATAGTATGACCACTTCCGGCCTATAAAAACCCGAGGTACCTCAATCCAAAATCCACATAAGTAAAATGTCAGGGCTGGTAGGTCGCTGACATCACTCTAGCTAGAAAGAAACGTGTGCACTACCTACGGTCTAAATCCCGTTTTTGACTCATACCGGGGTGTGAGGCTCGCGAAGTCACGTTATACACAAAGCTATGCCTAAGGAGACTGTGCTTTGATCATCAACCACAAGGCCTGCTTTTCAACAAATCCTTGATCATTTGCATCTTAGCATGTCACATTGTCAGACACTACCATATTATTAATCATCTACCAATATATATCACCTCTAAGCTCATACGTCTTAAAGAAGGGTGATAAGTAAAGAATAAATTCTTCACCACCAACAGAAATATATAATCAGTAGCGTTCAACAATTACAGTAGAAAGGAATACAATGTCAGACACACAATCCATTTACAAGTCCGCTCTGGGTCTAAGCGAAACAACGTGTCCGTCGATCTCCAAATGCGTTTGGACGATCATTACTAAATATCTTGCCTTGGAAGGCCAATCCCAATTCAAGATACCAGTCATCATCATCCCAACGATGTGAAAACCTTCGGTCTTCAATCACCGTCTTCATCTTCGACTCTTGATCGTCGTGATGATTATTCAGAATGGGTTAAACCCGGTCTTTCTGAATAACTCTCGTATTTTGGGATTAAAAAGAAAATATTGGAAAATCACACATTACGCCACATTCCAACTCCGAGTATTCTTTTAATAAGATATTCGTTTTAAAGGATTTTCATTGATTTTATCAAAGATAAACTCTAAAAATAAAATCTATAAATCAATTTCCAAAATATGGAATTCCACAGAAATCAAATCAATACATAACCGATATAAATTTCTATATCAGACTAATAATACAAATGGAATAACGGCAAAGCCTCTTAAATTCCATATATAATATCGGTCTTCTTTTACAGAAGTCCATTTCGATTATTACCAATCGAATTTCCACTTAATTCCAATTTAATATATTAAATTGAAAAACTTGATTTTTAGAAAACCCCTTTTTTTAAATCTATAAAATAGATTCATAAGTTCCAAATAATAATTTCAATGTAAATTGGATTAAAGGACAAATGTCGTTTAAAAACATCGTCCACGATAAATCCACATCACACCTCAATTTATTTCATATCACAAAATATAATTGCAAAAGCTAGTAATCTTTTAAAAACATATTTTTTTAATAATCATAAAAATATTCTTTATATAAAGACTCTAAATGAAAGGTATTCTTTATATTGCAAATTCTTTATCTTTTACAAATATTCCTTGTTTTAACATATACTTAATTAACAATCTATATTTTGAAAATATATATACTTTATATAAAAAGAATTTCTAATGTAAAAATATTCTTATTTAAAAGAACACCTGAATCGAAATGCGATTCAAACATTTACCATCTAATTTGGGTTACATGGATTTCACACACATCATCAAATCAACCATTTACATCCAAAGTGTAAATTCCACCGTGTAAGCGTTAAAATTAAATAATAACGCTCATCACAGCCTATCGATCTACCGATCAACAAACAATTAAATATTTGGATTTGTGTATATAAATTTTCATCCCAACACCCGTGTAGGGTTTCAACCAACAAACAAATGAGAAACTAATTTGTGCACTTGGGCGATATGTGAAAATTATCGTCCCAATCACATACACAAGTCGGGTAACTTGTGAATGGAAGTGTAATACACAATACATATAATGATGACTAGAAAATATCTCTATTGCAATGAATGAATAAGCATAATAACATTGTCCCTATTGACAATTTCTATTTTGCTAATTTAAAACTCTAAACAAAAATGGTTATTTTGTTTTGGCAATTCTAATGAGGCAAAATGATAAATATTTTGATTTAACTAACCTAACTTGACAAGTATATATCTTGCCAAACACACACACACATATATATATATATATATATATATATATATATTGCTTCAACTAATTCATTTTGACAAAAATGAATATTTCTCACAAAATGTATAATTTGGTTTAACTAGTATAAATTGACTAAAATGAATAATTATTTTAACTAATGTAAATTAACAAAAATGAATAATTGTTTTTAACTAATATAAATTTACCGAAATGAATAATTTGTGTTTCAATTCTAATAAAATATGCCAATGCTATATTTTGTTTTATTCTTTTAATTTAGACAAATGAGTGTTTTTGTCTATTTTACACTAATAATAAAAATGTAGATGTTTAGTTATTAAAATGTAACTTTTAAATTCAAACCTTTATTTCAAACAATCTTTATTCATATCAAAATTATAAATCAAGAATAAAATTTTAAATCTGATGGTTTGTTTCCATTAATGAATTGCAAACAAAGATGAACTTTTTTTTAAGGTTTTGTTTGCAACAAGGAATGCAAATAACAAATGTAACTTTTACTTTTATTCAAAGGTATATTGAGTGAATGTAAAAAGAACCTCATTCCCAATGTGTATTTACATTATTGAATGTAAATAAAAGGAACAAATTTTATTTAAATGAGCATTTACATTTGTGAAAGCAAACAAAGAATAGTTTTGTTTAGAAATTATATTTATATTAGTGGATAAAAATAAAAGAACAAAATTTATTTTCAAAGTATAATTTAAACAAATTCTGTTAAATGTATAAAAGTGTGTACATTTGTATTGGTAATTATAGATAAAGAAAATAGACTATAGTTTCATTGAATATTTGCATTGATAAATGCAAATAAAAGAATAAACTTTAATTTCAATGCATATATGCATTGATAAAAGCAAACAAAGAAATAAACTTTATTTCCAATATATTTGTATGTATTCGCATTGGTGAGTGCAAATGAATAATTTGTTTCAATAAACATTTGCATTGGTAAATGCAAATAAAAGAGAAATTTCTATTTACTATATATATTTGCATGGCTGAATGTAAATAGAAGAACAAACATTATTTTCAAAACATGTTTACATTTTTTAGCACAAAATAAAGAACAAAACTTTATTTTAAATACATGTTTTATTTTCCAGTTTTATTGGTGTTGTCGAACACAAATAAAAGTGTACTTTTTATTTTCATGTTATGTTTGCATTGTGAGATGCAAAGGAGAAAAATGAATTTTATTTCCTGCTCTATTTGCATTGAATAATGCAAATGAAAAGCAACTTTTTAATTTCTATGTTTATATATGTGTGCCATTCTATTTTTAACCATGGATTTTCATTTACATATAAACTGCAAATAAAAATATAATTTCTAAAAATGGATTTTTATTTACATATAAAATGTAAACAAAAATGTAGTTTCTAAACACTTACCCTTTTATTTACATATAGACCGTAGACAAGATGTAATTCTTTAAAATGGGTTTTTTAATATAATTCTTAAATATGAAATCTTATTTACATACAGAAATGTAAACAAAATATGTCTTTTTATCTACACATAAAATGGAAATAAAAGTATGTTATTCAAATACGGTTTTTATTTACAAGTAAAATGTAAACAAAAATGTGTTTATCAATCATGTCTTTTTATTTACACCTAAAATGAAAATAAAAAAAATGAATTCAAGATGTGCTCTTTAATTTACAAACAAAATGTGAATAAATATGTGTTTACTAAATATGTCCTTTTATTTAACCATAAAAGGTAAATATAAATATGTTAACCAATTTTTATTTTATTATTTACAAATTTATACAGATCTAAATTTATAAACACAGATCTATACAATACAACGCAATACAATTCAATATAATCCATCAGAACAACCAGCACAATACATCACAACGCAGATCTGATTAAATAACATACAGATAATTATTTAACAGACTAAAATAATTAATTAAATTAATTAGATTGTAAAAATCAGAGATTCTAACATTGATATGACTGAAAATTCGACTGTCTCGGATTCAGCTCTGGTCTGTGCCATCGCGAAGCTCTCGGAAAGACGAGTCCAACGCAACTGACGGTTCGTCAATCGGACCTCGTATGAAAGAGATATTGATTTTTAAAGATCGGATAAATTAAATATTTAAATAAATAAAGTAATAAAAAGAAATACGCTTTCTTCCTCCACGTTCCAGGAACACGCATGAACCCACTCTCATCCGCGCAAGCTTCTGCACGCGCCCCCCTCCGAGCCACCGACCGCCGATCAAAGACCACCACTCCGAAGCCCCGCCTGCGAGCCACCACCGCCCCCAATAGCTCCGAACTCGGCATCCTACTCCTCTCGAAAATCGAACCCGAACGCGCCCACTTCCTCGCCAGAATTCGCGAAACCGTATAGATTCAAAGCTCTCTGAATTCTTTTCGATTTGGTATATTATTTGTAAATTTTTATCGAACGGATTGAGAGAAATTAGTGTTTGAAGTTGGAGGATTTCTGGCCATTGAACAGCCATAGGCGGCGGCTGAAATTAGGGTTAGGATTTTAATTTTCGGATTATTTTATTATTATTTTAATATTATATCTCGAAAATTGTGCTTAAAAAGTTGTATTTTCGGACTTTCTCTAATTTGGGCCTGCTTACTGTCGTTCTTAAGGTTTTGACACCTTCTGAACGCAATGGGATAGGTCCCATGGCCCAATTCCGAAATTTGTACGATTTTTATTTAAAATTTCATTAAAAATTAATTAATTAAATATTGACCGTACATATAAATATGCCGGGGCCACATATGACCTCAAAAAATTCTAAAAAAAATATTTTTAGCTTTCTTATGACGATACGAATCCAACAAAATTATTTTCGTCGAATTCTGAGACTGTTTGAAAATGGCTATTTTTAAGGCGTTTAAATTTAACTAAAATAGTCAAAACATATTTTCTTTCGCCACGCTCACATATTAATTCGAAAAATTCTAAAAATTGAAACCTAGCTATAATTTGACATTCCGGTTTCAACAAAAGTGGTTTCGTCGAAAATGGAGGTCGTTTGAAAAATTACTATTTTCAAGGCCAATATATTTAATATTAAAAATACATTTTTAAACAAATAAATTCCGAAACTCAAAATATATAAGTGTTTACTGTTTTTCAATGAAGAAACATCATTCCTAACTCAATGGAAGTGGTTTCGAGTCGAAATCCCTTCATATGTGAAAAGTAGCCCTTTGGGCCATATATAATATATATATAAATTCTTACAGTGACCTTTCTAAAAATTGAATTGGCCATATCTTTTTATTTCCGCTATGAAATTTCAATTTTTCAGATTCTTTAGAAAGATATGGTTAATCAGATTTAAATATTTCTGGTTTCACTCAATTCTGGTTTATTTTGAGTCCTGTACATTCAGCTAAAGTTCAAAATCAAATTTTCAAACTACCGCACCATTTCTAATTCCTTTTATATTTAAATTAAATTTAGTCGTTATGAGTTTGATAAAAATGAATTGTAGCCATTATTATTAATAATAAATTATATTATATCCTCAAAATTCGTTAAAATTTTCTAAAATAAAATTTTTTAATCGGTTCAGAATTTGCGGGTTGTTATAATCTCCCCCACTTAAAATCTTTTCGTCCTCGGAAAGGAAATTAAGCTAAAGTTGTTTATTTAACTAATTTAATTTTTCATTCTTTAATTGTTTAATAATCTTATTAGTTGAATTCATATTCACACAACACAATCATTAATCAATTAGTTGATTAAAATTTCAAAAATATATAATTTTTATATATTCAAAAATCATATTTTCTAAAATCAAATTATATATATATATATAATAACAAGTACGTTAATTATAAATTCTTCTTCACTCTGACTCATTCTAGGGCATTGCTAACCCCATCTCTAACGAGTATTCTCATTCTAGGATACTGCTGATCCTATCTCTAATGAGTATTCTTATTGGATATTACTAATCCAACCTCTGATGAGTCTATTGTTTAGTTCTAACGGGTTGTACACCAAAGATTTGAGCCAACCGAGCTCTGATAGCAGCTGTAACGACCCGGATTTCGCCCGACCCCAATCGATCGGAAGATCGATCACAACCGTTCGAAACCCGCGTATGTTAACTTTGGGCATACAACACATCAGAACAACACACAGACTTTTATAACATCAATAATAAATGTTACATCAGAGTAAAGAATATATCAGAGTACATCAATAAATAATACAACGGAAGATAAATTACAATAAATTAATACATTGCAGCGGAACTAATCTCAGCGGAAGGCCATCAATATTCTGAACCCAGCTTCAGGCTTCATTCCAGGATCCTGCTTAACTATATCTGTAAAAACTACTCAACTGCCCGTGTGGAAAGAGGGCACCCGAGTTTGCAAAGTGAAACAAACTACAGGTCAGTCGTGGGACTGGTGTGAGAATTCTATACTTAACTTATCTAATAAGTAGGCTAATCGTAGGACCACGCCGCTAATGCGGAATGGGTTTACTCCATTGGTATGCCAGTGGATAAATAAAATGTCAAATAACGCAATGCTTTTTAGAAAAATGAAACCATTATAAGACCCAGGTCCCATCACACAATGCAACGCACACCAGAGGATAGGGTTTTACCTTATAATGGTCAAAAGATGCTTGATACGTAAAACGATATTATTATTAGTGTGTATATATATATTTAAAACATTTCAAATATAATATCAATCCTAGACGGCAACGTACCCCATCCTACTATGTCGCCATATATAAGTTTACAATCAAAACCATGATGTCGTATTGGAAATTGGTTTTCAATCATGAAATCAAGGCTAGGGATCGTCCTCTTCCGATTCGAGACACTCTAGCAAATGGCTTAGGATCCCCCGTAGAGAACCCTTGGATGCGGTAGGGCCGGTCCCTACTTAACGGTAGTGGATTAGTTATGCCTGAACACACGTTTCCCGGTTCCTTTGAACCTATAGTATGACCACTTCCGGCCTATAAAAACCCGAGGTACCTCAATCCAAAATCCACATAAGTAAAATGTCAGGGCTGGTAGGTCGCTGACATCACTCTAGCTAGAAAGAAACATGTGCACTCCCTACGGTCCAAATCCCGTTTTTGACTCATACCGGGGTGTGAGGCTCGCGAAGTCACGTTATACACAAAGCTATGCCTAAGGAGACTGTGCTTTGATCATCAACCACAAGGCCTTCTTTTCAACAAAGCCTTGATCATTTGCATCTTAACTTGTCACATTGTCAGACCCTACCATATTATTGATCATCTACCAATATATATATATCACCTCTAAGCTCATACGTCTTAGAGAAGGGTGATAAGTAAAGAATAAATTCTTCACCACCAACAGAAATATATAATCAGTAGCGTTCAACAAATACAGTAGAAAGGAATACAATGTTAGACACGCAATCCATTTACATGTTCGCTTTGGGTCTGAGCGAAACAACGTGTCCGTCGATCTCCAAATGCGTTTGGACGATCATTACTAAATACCTTGCCTTGGAAGGCCAATCCCAATTCAAGATACCAGTCATCATCATCCCAACGATGTGAAAACCTTCGGTCTTCAATCACCGTCTTCATCTTCGACTCTTGATCATCGTGATGATTATTCAGAATGGGTTAAACTCGGTCTTTCTGAACAACTCTCATATTTTGGGATTAAAAAGCAAATATTGGAAAATCACACATTACGCCACATTCCAACTCCGAGTACTCTTTTAATAAGATATTCGTTTTAAAGGATTCTCATTAATTTTATCAAAGATAAACTCTAAAAATAAAATCTATAAATCAATTTCCAAAATATGGAATACCACAGAAATCAAATCAATACATAATCGATATAAATTTCTGTATCGGACTAATAATATAAATGGAATAACGGCAAAGCCTCTTAAATTCCATATATAATATCGGTCTTCTTTTACAGAAGTCCATTTCGATTATTACCAATCGAATTTCCACTTAATTCCAATTTAATATATTAAATTGAAAAACTTGATTTTTAGAAAACCCCTTTTTTTAAATCTATAAAATAGATTCATAAGTTCCAAATAATAATTTCAATGTAAATTGGATTAAAGGACAAATGTCGTTTAAAAACATCGTCCACGATAAATCCACTTCACACCTCAATTTATTTCATATCACAAAATATAATTGCAAAAGCTAGTAATCTTTTAAAAACATATTTTTTTAATAATCATAAAAATATTCTTTATATAAAGACTCTAAATGAAAGGTATTCTTTATATTGCAAATTCTTTGTCTTTTACAAATATTCCTTGTTTTAACATATACTTAATTAACAATCTATATTTTGAAAATATATATACTTTATATAAAAAGATTTTCTAATGTAAAAATATTCTTATTTAAAAGAACACCTGAATCGAAATGCGATTCAAACATTTACCATCTAATTTGGGTTACATGGATTTCACACACATCATCAAATCATCCATTTACATCCAAAGTGTAAATTCCAATGTGTAAGCATTAAAATAAAATAATAACGCTCATCACAGCCTGTCGATCTACGGATCAACAAACAATTAAATATTGGGATTAGTGTATATAAATTTTCATCCCAACACCCGTGTGGGGTTTCAACCAACAAACAAATGAGAAACTAATTTGTGCACTTGGGCGATGTGTGAAAATTAACGTCCCAATCACATACACAAGTCGGGTAACTTGTGAATGGAAGTGTAATACACAATACATATAATGATGACTAGAAAATATCTCTATTGCAATGAATGAATAAGCATAATAACTTTGTCCCTATTGACAATTTCTATTTTGCTAATTTAAAACTCTAAACAAAAATGGTTATTTTGTTTTGGCAATTCTAATGAGGCAAAATGATAAATATTTTGATTTAACTAACCTAACTTGACAAGTATATATCTTGCCAAGCATATATATATATATATATATATATTAATTGCTTCAACTAATTCATTTTGACAAAAATGAATATTTCTCACAAAATGTATAATTTGGTTTAACTAGTATAAATTGACTAAAATGAATAATTATTTTAACTAATGTAAATTAACAAAAATGAATAATTGTTTTTAGCTAATATAAATTTACCGAAATGAATAATTTGTGTTTCAATTCTAATCAAATATGCCAATGCTATATTTTGTTTTATTCTTTTAATTTAGACAAATGAGTGTTTTTGTCTATTTTACTCTAATGATAAAAATGTAGATGTTTAGTTATTAAAATGTAACTTTTAAATTCTAACCTTTATTTCAAACAATCTTTATTCATATCAAAATTATAAATCAAGAATAAAATTTTAAATCGGATGGTTTGTTTCCATTAATGAATTGCAAACAAAGATGAATTTTTTTTAAGGTTTTGTTTGCAACAAGGAATGCAAATAACAAATGTAACTTTTACTTTTATTCAAAGGTATATTTAGTGAATGTAAAAAAAACCTCATTCCCAATGTGTATTTACATTATTGAATGTAAATAAAAGGAACAAATTTTATTTAAATGAGCATTTACATTTGTGAAAGCAAACAAAGAATAGTTTTGTTTAGAAATTATATTTATATTAGTGGATAAAAATAATAGAACAAAATTTATTTTCAAAGTATAATTTAAACAAATTCTGTTAAATGTATAAAAGTGTGTACATTTGTATTGGTAATTATAGATAAAGAAAATAGACTATAGTTTCATTGAATATTTGCATTGATAAATGCAAATAAAAGAATAAACTTTAATTTCAATGCATATATGCATTGATAAAAGCAAACAAAGAAATAAACTTTATTTCCAATATATTTGTATGTATTCGCATTGGTGAGTGCAAATGAATAATTTGTTTCAATAAACATTTGCATTGGTAAATGCAAATAAAAGAGCAATTTCTATTTACTATATATATTTGCATGGCTGAATGTAAATAGAAGAACAAACATTATTTTCAAAACATGTTTACATTTTTTAGCACAAAATAAAGAACAAAACTTTATTTTAAATACATGTTTTATTTTCCAGTTTTATTGGTGTTGTCGAACACAAATAAAAGTGTACGTTTTATTTTCATGTTATGTTTGCATTGTGAGATGCAAAGGAGAAAAATGAATTTTATTTCCTGCTCTATTTGCATTGAATAATGCAAATGAAAAGCAACTTTTTAATTTCTATGTTTATATATGTGTGCCATTCTATTTTTAACCATGGATTTTCATTTACATATAAACTGCAAATAAAAATATAATTTCTAAAAATGGATTTTTATTTACATATAAAATGTAAACAAAAATGTAGTTTCTAAACACTTACCCTTTTATTTACATATAGACCATAAACAAGATGTAATTCTTTAAAATGGGTTTTTATTAACATATGAAATGTTAATAAAATATAATTCTTAAATATGAAATCTTATTTACATACAGAAATGTAAACAAAATAGGTTTATCAAATATGTCTTTTTATCTACACGTAAAATGTAAAAAAAGTATGTTATTCAAATATGGTTTTTATTTACAAATAAAATGTAAACAAAAATGTGTTTATCAATCATGTCTTTTTATTTACACCTAAAATGTAAATAAAAAAAATGAATTCAAGATGTGCTCTTTAATTTACAAATAAAATGTGAATAAATATGTGTTTACTAAATATGTCCTTTTATTTAACCATAAAAGGTAAATATAAATATGTTAACCAATTTTTATTTTATTATTTACAAATTTATACAGATCTAAATTTATAAACACAGATCTATACAATACAACGCAATACAATTCAATATAATCCATCAGAACAACCAGCACAATTCATCACAACGCAGCTCTGATTAAATAACATACAGATAATTATTTAACAGAATAAAATAATTAATTAAATTAATTAGATTGTAAAAATCAGAGATTCTCACATTGATATGGCTGAAAATTCGACTATTTCGGATTCAGCTCTGGTTTGTGCCATCGTGAAGCTCTCGGAAAGACGAGTCCAACGCAACTGACGGTTCGTCAATCGGACCTCGTATGAAAGAGATATTGATTTTTAAAGATCGGATAAATTAAATATTTAAATAAATAAAGTAATAAAAAGAAATACGCTTTCTTCCTCCATGTTCCAGGAACACGCACGAACCCACTCTCATCCGCGCAAGCTTCTGCACGCGCCCCCCTCCGAGCCACCGACCGCCGATCAGAGACCACCACTCCGAAGCCCCGCCTACGAGCCACAACCGCCCCCAATAGCTCCGAACTCGGCCTCCTCCTCCTCTCGAAAATCGAACCCGAACGCGCCCACTTCCTCGCCAGAATTCGCGAAATCCGTGCACCAAAATCCGATCTTAACCGTATAGATTCGAAGCTCTCTGAATTCTCTTCGATTTGGTATATTATTTGTAAATTTTCATCTAACGGATTGAGAGAAATTAGTGTTTGAAGTTGGAGGATTTCTGGCCATTGAACAGCCATAGGCGGCGGCTGAAATTAGGGTTGGGGTTTTAATTTTCGGATTATTTTATTATTATTAATATTAAATCTCGAAAATTATGCTTAAAAGGTGTATTTTCGGACTTTCTCTGATTTGGGTCTGCTTACTATCGTTCTTAAGGTTTTGACACCTTCTGAACGCAATGGGATAGGTCCCATGGCCCAATTCTGAAATCCGTATGATTTTTATTTAAAATTGCATTAAAAATTAATTAAATAAATATTGACCGTACCTATAAATATGCCGGGCCACATATGACCTCAGAAAATTCTAAAAAATATATTTTTAGCTTTCTTATGACGATACGATTCCTACAAAATTATTTTCATCGAATTCTGAGACTGTTTGAAAAATGACTATTTTTATGGCGTTTAAATTTAACTGAAATAGTCAAAACACATTTTCTTTCACCATGCTCACATATTAATTCAAAAAATTCTAAAAAATGAAACCTAGCTATAATTTGATATTCCGGTTTCAACAAAAGTGGTTTCGTCGAAAATGGAGGTCGTTTGAAAAATGACTATTTTCAAGGCCAATATATTTAATATTAAAAATACATTTTTAAACAAATAAATTCCGAAACTCAAAATATATAAGTGTTTACTGTTTTTCAATGCAGAAACGTCATTCCTAACTCAATGGAAGTGGTTTCGAGTCGAAATCCCTTCATATGTGAAAAGTAGCCCTTCGGGCCATATATAATATATATATAAATTCTTATAGCGACCTTTCTAAAAATTGAATTGGCCATAACTTTTGATTTCCGCTATGAAATTTCAATTTTTAAGATTCGTTAGAAAGATATGGTTAAACAGATTAAAATATTTCTGGTTTCACTCAATTCTGGTTTATTTTGAGTCTTGTACATTCAGCTAAAGTTCAAAATCAATTTTTCAAACTACCGCGCCATTTCTAATTCCTTTTATATTTGAATTAAATTTATTCATTCTGACTTTGATAAAAATGAATTCTAGCCATTATTATTAATAATTAATTATATAATATCCTCAAAATTCATTAAAATTTTCTGAAATAATTTTTTTAAATTGGTTCAGAATTTGCGGGTTGTTACACATAGACGGCATGGGTACCATATATCATGTCGCCAATACTAGGCTCTACAATCGAACCGAAATGTCATGTATTGGAAGTTTGATTTCCATCTATGAACCAAGGCAAGGGATCATCCTTAACGCTTCGAGACTCTCTATTCCTAGCCTCAGGATCAGAGCGCGAGTGACCCTTGGAGCGACAGGGCCGGTCCACACAAAGTGGATTAAAATGCCTGAACAATACGTTTCCCCATCCTATGGGGCATAAACTGGTCATATATCGACCAAACCATCCATCGTCTCCGTAGTGACCGATATAACCGAGGCGCCTCGCTATCATCCACATAAGTAAAACGTCTGGGCTTGCAAAACCCAGACACCACTCCTAGCTAGAAGGAAACGCATGCCCTCCCTAAAGTCCTCTCCCGTTTCTGGTTCACACCGAGGTGTGAGGCTCGCGAATTAACGCTATACACAAAGCTATGCTATATTAAAGTCGTGCTTTGATCATCAACCACAAGACTCTGCTTTTCAACAGAAGCCTTGACCATTTCCATCTAAGCATGCCACACAGGCAATTCATGCCATGCAACTGATGTCTATCAATCACACAGAATTAAATCCAATGTCAGACACACATCCATTTACAAGTTCGTTCTGGGTCTGAACGAAACCGAAGGCACCTTATTCCTCGTCCCATATGTCTAATACAGGAGAGAGGTCCTCGCATATCCGGTTGATCTCCAAGTACGTCTGGACGATCACCACTTCTTACCTCGTCTTGGGTGTACATCCCAAACAAGACATCAGTAATCATCCAAACGATGTGAAGACCTACGTTCTTCAACCACCGTCTTCATCCTCTAGGACCTCGATATATCGTCGAATCAGTTATTCAGAATGGGATAAACCCGGTCTTTCTGAATAACTCAGGTATATAATAAACAAGTGCAATAAAAACACAACATACGCCTCATTCCAATCCAGAATATTCCTTTATTCAAATATTCTTATACTTTGGGAAAGGTTCCCATTAATTTTATCAAAGATAAATTCTTTAAATTTATTCTTTAATTTTCCTTTGGATATCAATTCAAACCAAATTATGGTTTATCCAAACAAGTCGGGATTAGCGCACCTTACCGAAGTAATCATTTGTTATACTTCCTAATCCTAACCTATTCATCCCATGAAGCAAAACTGGTAATACTTCATATCTAACACCACGGTGTTATCGGTTAAGTTAATTACCATTTCACGTTCAAATCTAATTAAAGATTTAAATATCGCTTGCAGTAAAACTGGTGCAACTCCATTCTCGATCATTTCCCGAATTTGATAATGTAAATTATCACATTCTCTTTTTCAATCTAATTAAAGATTCATTAAAACTCCAATTCAGTTTTAATCTCAAAAATCATTACCCAATGATTATTCAAAGTTAAGAAATTAATCTTATCTTTAACTAGGTTAAAGAACTAATGTCATTTAAAACACAATTCACGAGAAACCCAAAATCCCATTCCATTAATTATGGAATCTTCACGGAAAATAGATCAATATATATATAATCGATATAAACTTCCGTATCCAACCAATAATATAAACGAAATAACGACAAAGCCTTTTAAATTCCATATATATTAATCGTTTTCCACCATAGAAGCTCACTTCGATTATTATCCAATCGAATTCCATTCCAATTTACCGTATTAAATTGGAAAACTTCACTTTGGAAAATTTCCCTAAATCTTTTAAAAGATTTATAAATTCCAAATCACATTTCACTATAAATCTAGTTAAAGAATGAGTGTCATTAAAACATAGTTCACAATAACCCAATTCACATTCCATTTTATTCCAGTTACTAAATATAACTGGAAACTCTAATAATCTTATTTAAAAGATTTATTCTTTTCACACAGGGTTTAAGAACAGTGTTAATGAAGATACCATTCACGACAAACCCAAAATCCAATTCTTTCATTCAATTCTAATTAAATATTAATTAATTGGAAAATTTCACCAAATCTTACTAAAAAGATTTATTCTTTTCGCGACTGGGTTTAAGAACAGGGTTAATGAAGACACCATTCACGACAAACCCAAAATCCTATTTGATATTAAATACAAAGCTCTTAATAGAAGTTATATCGGCTTATATTCAATATCAAATTCTGAGACCAATAAATATCGTATTGGAAATAATGATATAAAATATATCTTTCAAATTTCCATAGAAATATCCGTATAATCACAGAATCCAATATCGAAATATTCCGAAGATGATTTCAATTCAAACCCATTCCAATTCATATATTGAAAATTCTGGTTATTTTTAAAACCATTTCAAATCCAATTTATTTATATAAAAATATTGGATTATAATTCTAGTTCAAAACTAGTTCATTTTGATAAAAATATATTTTTATCTTTTCAAATATGGAATTTGTCATCCCAATTCTTTCCAAATCATTTATTATGATTTTACACAAATTATTTATATTTTTAATAATTTTATCAAGGCCCGTACAGTCGATTTCCATAAACGGTCATCGAACTGCACTTACAACGACCTTTTCCAAATTTGATTTGGACATAATTCCAAATCCAACCATATGATTTGAAATCTCTTATATTCTTGGAAAGCTCTTTTCGATACGAACCCAATGGTTCCGGTTTTGGGAGAATCTGACGGTCGGATCTCCCGTAATGTCAATTCGTAGTCAATGGTCGAAATTCGCGAACTCTAGGTGCCCCTATTTTCCACACGGGCAGCTAGTAGCTTTGGTTTTGCATATTTTTATTCACAGGATCCTGGTTTACAGCTGGTATGATATTCGGAAAGCTCTGTATCCGTATATTCCTTTCAGTTGTGTTTTGTATTATTTCCCGCTGCGTTGTAATTTGTAAATCTCTAACATTTATCAAATGTATATTATTTGTTCATACTCTGTATATTCTTGTACCCTGATGTAAATTGTTGTAATAAGCAATGAAATGTTTTCTGCTTGTGTTCCGATTTGTCTTGTTCCCAGACAATCCGCTCTTTCTCTCCTCTTCGGAGACCGGGGAAGTTCAGGTCGTTACATTTGGTATCAGAGATTTGGATTATAGAGCTCGAGAACAAGGCATATTAGAACCAAACGAAAGAATTCATCAGAGACTGGATTAGTAATATCCAATAGGAATGACTCGTTAGAGATAGGATCAGTAGTTTCCTAGAACGAGTGTGAAGAGTATTATTTTTAAAATAAAAATGAAAACAAATATTGTTTTGAAAATTTGAACCTTATTCAATGTATTTGAATATTATATTTTATATTGAATTCGGACAATTGTATATAAAGATTTTGAATATACGCCTAGCTAGCGTGTATACGAAGTCTCAAATATACTGGATAGATATATAATCACACTCTAGTCGCCCGGGAATGATTCTGTTGATGGGTACCCATCATCTGTGTTATGTTCGAGTTTCGAAAGTGGGATATCTATATATTTCCAAATGGCTGGTGTGAGAACCAAAATTAGATAGAACTATTTGTTTATGAATTGGCATTAAAAATATGATTTTAAATATATAGAAGTATATGTTTGAAAATTTCATTCACAAATTGACTACTGATTGTGTTGTTTGATTAATTAAAATTTTGAACCATTAAAATTGAATCAAATATTGAACTGAAATGAATTTTTTTGGAAATTGCATGCATGTACATACATGTGTATTGAACATGTCATAGCAAGGAGGCTAAAGCAGAGGAATAAAATTGTATGCCCAACAAATAGGTACATGTTTACTAATTTATTGGGTTTTGGTGATTTTATGAGCCGATTGGCAAGCCACTTGGCTTTTTCTTTTTGGATGGTGAGGGCCCTGTGTGGCTAGTTTCTGTTTTAAATGTCTCCCCGTACAAAGGAGGTTATGGCGAAATTTTTCAAAAATTTAGGGTGTTAGCCAAATTTTTGATGAATTGGAAAATTCTTAGAAACTGAAAAGTTGAAGAATGAAAGGCAAACTGAAAGTTGAGTTGATTAGTTAAACAACTTTCAGCTTCGTTCCTTTTCGAGGACGAAAATATTTTAAGTGGGGTAGAGTGTAACAACCCGGGAAATCAGAACCAATTAATTTTTTTTTATTTTGGCAATTTTATTGAATTTTGAATATTTAAAATGATTTATTTTAAATAATAATGCTAGAAATTTATTTTGAATAGATTAGAACATATAAATTTATTTAAATCGAAATTAGAATATAAAAATATTTTTTAATTATAAAAGGAATTGGAAATGGCGCGGTAGTTTTAAAATTCGATTTCAAAGTTCAAATGAATGTACAGGATTCAAAATAAACCGGATTTTAGTGAAACCAGAAATATTGGAATTTGCTTGAAAATATCTTTCCAACGAATGTGAAAAATCCAGATTTCATAACGGAAATAAAAAGTTATGTCCAGTTAAAAATTCAGGATAGTCGCTATAAAATATAGCCCTTAAAAATAACCATTTTTCAAACGACCTCCGTTTTCGACCAAACCACTTTTGTTGGATCCGGAATGTCAAATTATTTTTAGATTCCAATTTTTAGAATTTCTGAAATCAATATGTGAGCGTGTTGAATTTAAACGCGTTTGGTACTTTCAGTTTGAATTTAATCGACTGGAAAATGGTCATTTTACGAACGGTCTCCAAATTCGACGAAATTAGTTTTTTCAGGACCGTATCGTCAAAACATAGCTAGATTTATTTTTCTGGAATTTTTGGAGTCAGTATGTAGCCCTGGTAAATTAAAACGTACGTGGAATTCATATTTAAAAGGTATATTATTTTATATTTTAAACTTGATAAAAACCTATCGAAACAGCTGAATTGGCTTACGGTACATATCCCATTGTGTTCGGAATTGGAGTTTTTAATTAGGGGCGACAGTCGTTGGGTTCGATTTGGAGTCCAAACGAAAAGTAACTTTTTGGGATTTAATTAAAATAATTATATATATTATAAAACCAAGTCAATCCTCCTTTTTCTCTTTCTCTTTCACCGTTCAGAAATAAAAAAAGAGGAAACGCACGAACCCAGCTCCAATCGCTCCCGTCGTTGCCACCACTGCACTCCTCCTCCTCCTCTCCTCCTTCTCTTCATCCTCTCCTCTTTCCCTCTTCTAATTTGCAAAACCCTAAGCCCAAATCACCACCACCCTAGCCACCACGGCCACCACCACTGCCGCCACCCCTCAGCCACTTCCCCGTGTCCAGTCAGGCCCGCCGCCGCCCTCTGGCCACCCAGCTCCGGCCGTGGGCCCCGCCAAGTCCAAAAACCCAATTTTCTCCAAAAATCCCAGTTTGCATAAAACCCCCTATCACTATTTCACCAATAACACTCAAACGGTGCGCTTCTGGCCAAATCTCTAAAATACCAAAATCGAAGAGCACGATTTTCTCTTCGATTTGTTATATGGAAGTCCTATATTGGATTGCGGACCTGTTCGGAATCGCGCCCGCAGTCAACGGATCAACTGTTGTTTTTCGCGATTTCCGGTCAATTGGTGCAGTTTTGGAAGAAAGTCCACTATGCAAAATTTGTGCGGATTAGCGCGTTTAGGCTAGTGACAAAGTTTGGTGAAGATTGGAGGCCGTATACAAATTCTAGAGCCAAAGAGGCGAATTCAAGTGCGAGAAAGCGACAAAACAGAGCGCGACGAAAAAATCCGCCAATTAAAGAATGACGGAGTGGATCCCAAAGGTGAGAACTTCTATCTCTAATTTATTTTCTGGTTAAAATATATACTAGGATGCAGATGGTGCTTAGTAGCACCCGCCACCTTTGTTTGAAACCATGTTTGTTTGGCTGTTTGGTTGATTGGATTATTTGACCGAATTTGGTTTGGGAAATGAAATGAATTGATTAGAATTGGTATGTACATGGCGCGAGCCATTAGTAGGTGAGGGATAAGGCTAGAACTTATTCCGGTTCTAGTATCACGTTGTTATGCTGCCGAAATTTTCTAAAAATATTAGAATAATAAAAATATCACTTTTATTGTATAAATTAACCGTATAAAATATTCATGAGTTGAAATAAATATTTTATAGTTAAAAATTTAATTTTTAACGTGTATATGAATAAAATAAATATTCATTTATAAATTGGACGATTTGTTTATGTACACACATTTGACGGATATTGATTGGGACGATATATTTTACACATCGCCTAACTGCACAAATAATAATCAGTGCTTTTTGTTTGAAAACCCCACACGGGTATTGGGATGATATTGGACATACACTTATCCCAATATTTAGTTGTATGTCAATCGATGGGTTGACAGACTATTGTAAGCATTAATTATTTATATTTAGCGCTTATGCAGTTGTGTAACGCACTCTGGATGATGGTTGACTGTGTTTGATTATTGTTGTGTACACGTGTGTATGAAATCCATGTAATAAAATTATATGGTAATTGACTGTGTCTGATTCCAATTCGGAAAAAATGAATATTTTAAATTAACAAATATTTTAAAATGACAAGGAATGAATATTTTAAAATAACTAATATTTTAAAATAATATTCAGTAATGGATCAAAATATGATTTTGATGTCCGATTTGGGATGGACACGAATATATTTAAATATATGAAGCAGTGTTGATTAGATTAACGCCATTTTGACGTGAACGATATTTATATCGATTTTATTCATTTTTATAATGAATATCGAAAAGGAAATGATTTCAAAATCTGATATTTTGAAAATATTATTATCATTTATATATTATAATGATATGGAATATTCAATTTTGATTTAAAATTGAAAATGAAGTTAGAATCGTTTTAAAACGAATTTAAAACGATTTATAAAATACGATTTAAATGGAAATCAATGAAATATATATATTTTATATATTTAATGGCCCGAATAGAACGCGCCACGCCGCGGCAGTTCGCGAATTTCGACCATTGACTTTGAATTAACATTACGGGAGATCCGACCGTTGGATTCTCCTAAAACCGGAACCAATATCGGAAAGAGCTTTCCAACGAATATAAGAGATTTGAAATCTAACGGTTGGATTTGTCATTATATCCTAATCAAATTTGGAAAAGGTCGTTGTAAGTGTAGTTCGATGACCGTTTATGGAAATCGACTGTACGGACCGTGATAAAATTATTAAAAATTTCAATAATTTGTGTAAAATCATAATAAATGATTTGGAAAGAACTGGGATGAAAAATTCCATATTTGAAAAGATAAAGATATATTTTTATCAAAATGAACTAGTTTTGATCTAGAATTATAATCCAATATTTTTATATAAATAAATTGGATTTGAAATGGTTTAAAAAATAACCAGAATTTCCAATATATGAATTGGAATGGATTTTAACTGAAATCATCTTCGGAATATTTCGATAATGGATTCCGTGATTATATGGATATAGCTATGGAAATTTGGAAGATATATTTTATATCTTTATTTCCAATATGATATTTATTGGTCATAGAATTTGATATTGAATATAAGCCGATATAATTTCTATTCAGAGCCTTGTATTTATATCAAATGGGATTTTGGGTTTTTTCGTGAATGGTGTCTTCATTAACACTGTTCTTAAACCCAGTCGCGAAAAGAATAAATCATTTCGGTAAGATTTGGTGACATTTTCCAATTAATTAATATTTAATTGGAATTGAATGAAAGAATTGGATTTTGGGTTTGTTGTGAATGGTGTCTTCATTAACACTGTTCTTAAACCCCGTGTGAAAAGAATGAATCTTTTAAATAAGATTATTGGAGTTTCCAGTTATATTTAGTAAATGGAATATAATGGAATGTGAATTGGGTTTATTGTGAACTGTGTTTTAATGACATTCGTTCTTTAACCAGATTTACAGTGAAATGCGATTTGGAATTTATAAATCTTTTAATTAAGATTTAGAGAAAATTTTCCAAAGTGAAGTTTTCCAATTTAATACAGTAAATAGGAATGGAATGGAATTCTATTGGATAATAATCGAAGTGAGCTTCTATGGAGGAAGACGGTTAATATATATATGCAATTTAAAAGGCTTTGCCGTTATTTCATTTATATTATCGGTTGGATACAGAAGTTTATATCGATTATATATATATTGATCTGTTTTCTGTGAAGATTCCATAATTAATGGAATGGGATTTTGGGTTAATCGAGAACTGTGTTTTAAATGACATTAGTTCTTTAACCCAGTTCAAGATAAGATTAATTTCTTAACTTTGAATAATCATTAGGTAATAATTTTTGAGATTAAACTAAATTGGAGTTTTAATGAATCTTTAATTAGATTGAAAAAGAGAATGGGATAATTTAAATTATCAAATTCGGGAAATGATCGAGAATGGAGTAGCACCAGTTTTACTCCAAGCGATAGTTAAATCTTTAATTAGATTTGAACGTGAAATGGTAATTAATTTTACCGATAACATCATGGTGTTAGATATGAAGTATTACCAGTTTTGCTTCATGGGATGAATAGGTTGGGATTGAGAAATATAACAAATGATTACTTCGGTAAGGTGCGCTAATCCCGACTAGTTTGGATAAACCATAATTTGGTTTGAATTGATATCCAAAAGAAGATTAAAGAATAAATTTAAAGAATTTATCTTTGATAAAATTAATAGGAACCTTTCAGAAAGTATAAGAATATTTGAATAAAGGAATATTCTGGATTGGAATGAGGCATATGTTGTGTTTTTATAGCACTTGTTTATTATATACGCGAGTTATTCAGAAAGACCGGGTTTATCCCATTCTGAATAACTGATTCGACGATATGTCGAGGATGAAGATGGTGGTTGAAGACCGGAGGTCTTCACATCGTTTGGATGATTACTGATGTCTTGATTGGGCTGTACACCCAAGACGAGGTACTAAGTGGTGATCGTCCAGACGTACTTGGAGATCGACCGGATATGCAAGGACCTCTCTCCTATATTGTACATATGGGATGAGGAATAAGGTGCCTCCGGTTTCGTTCAGACCCGGAACGAACTTGTAAATGGATGTGTGTCTGACATTGGATTTCATTCTTTGTGATTGATAAACATTAGTTGCATGGCATGAATTGCCTGTGTGGCATGCTGAGATGCAAATGATCAAGGCTTATGTTGAAAATCAGAATCTTGTAGTTGATGATCAAAGCACGGCTTTAATATAGCATAGCTTTGTGTATAGCGTTAATTCGCGAGCCTCACACCCCGGTGTGAACCAGAAACGGGAGAGGACTTCAGGGAGGGCATGCGTTTACTTCTAGCAAGGAGTGGTGTCTGGGTTTTGCAAGCCCAGACGTTTTACTTATGTGGATGATGGATAGCGAGGCGCCTCGGTTATATCGATCACTGCAGTGCAGATGGATGGTTTGGTCGATATATGACCAGTTTACGCCCCATAGGGCAGGGAAACATATTGTTCATGCATTTTAATCCACTCCGTGTGGACCGGCCCTGTCGCTCCAGGGGTCACTCGCGCTCTGTTCCTGAGGCTCGGGCTAGAGAGTCTCGAACGGTAAGGATGATCCCTTGCCTTGGTTCACAGATGGAAATCCAACTTCCAATGTAATGTCCCAAAAATCCGGTCCAATTTGAGCTGACTAAATAACACAAGTCCGACCCAAATTGCATTGGAAATCAGGAAATTAATAGAAAGAATTTAGAGGGTGAGAGTAGATAAGATAGAAACTTATAGAATAGAAGAGGAAGAAGAACATCATCATCAGAGTAACACGAATCTCACAGTGGAACGAATAAAATATAACATAACTTTTGAAATACAAACAGTATATGTATACAATTACATTTCAGAGTACAACACTTACAACAACAGCGGAAATAATAATAGCTATAGAATCTTGAAGCCTCCTGCTCCAAGCTCTCCAAGTGTATCTGCAAAATCCCGACTACTTAAATGTCCAAGAGTTTAAAGAAAACAACAAATAAACTCCGGGTCAGTCATGGGACTGGTATGAGTAAAACAGTTTAAAACAGTTTGAACAAGTAAACGATATATCATAAGACCACGACGTATAACCGAACGGGTTTTTCCCTTATGAGAATCCAAATTATCTTTATATCAAAAACATTTGATATTATAATAATGCCTATCAACCACAATATAATAATCATCTAGCAGAAACGCTTTCATCTCACGTTCTACATATATAGTATACAATCAAAACTGCAAGCACGTATTGGATAATCGATTTCCAACTAAGACATGGTATGGAACCACCTTCCGATCAGTGTACTCTAGGAACGATACACTGGAGTTCAACAAGAACATCTTGCAACTCAGCCACACATGACCGACCACTCATTTCTCTTGAGTGTATCGAATGTACATCACCAACGGTTGGGATCAGCAACCGTTTCCCGTATATATATGGGACAGCATTGATAGATTAAAGAAGCAAATTAATATTCTCTAGATAGGTGATTATACACCCTACTTCGGTGCGACCGACTTAGCCATGCTGCCTGTCCGATTTTTGTCATTTCCTGGTTGTTGAGGCCAGAGGCTACGATTACTTTCCATTCATTTATAACACGATCACTTTGAATGCCACATTGTTAGATCCGTTAATCACTATTTGATTTGCACAAATATTCTGGATGTTATGCTAAGGGAATAAATCCGTTGCCACCATATATATTTACACAGACCAACCCATTCGATCACTGGAAATATTCTGTCAGACACTCGTCCATATACGTTCGTTCTGGGACTGAACGAAACCGAAGGCACTATTCAGTACATCCATCTTAGGCACTGTTATCTTAGACTTATACAACAGCCCTTGCACTTTACTCTGTCTTCAATTACCTTTGGCATATTCGCAACGCTTGTGCCAATACAGAGTGGTTCTTTGGATAAGAATCTAACCGGTCCCTCCATATTAACAACGTTAAAATGGTAAAAACTTGATATTCTGTGATTTAACTATCAAATGAAAACATGTCGGTGTACAAACAACGATCTTAATTCCAAATGGAATTATTGATCCAATCATCCAACATATATATATATATATATTCATATTTCCTTATTTTCTATGATTAGAAAATATACGTTATTAACACTGGAAAACATTTCCATAGCTTATTCACGTATCCCTATTCTTTCACAACCATCAGTCCCTAACTGTAAACTAATAAGAGAACAATTCTCTAAGTATAAACCCCGAAGGCCGAAACCAACATCAGATCCACACTCAGAAAACGATTCAACTTACTAATCGCTAGTCAGTTTCTAATCTTGCTTAACTTTATTTCTTTAACTCTATTCAATTAACTCTAACTGATTAACTCTAACTGATTAACTCAAATTCGAATAAACTATATTCGATTTACTCCTTTAAATAACGTTTATCCATTTATAAAGATTTACTTTTAGTAACGGTTCTTCACTTTAAAAATGTTCATTTTATAACGTTTCTCCACTTATAAAGATTTCCTTTTTAACAGCGTTTAACCATTTATAATGATTCCTTATAACAACGTTTAATCATTTACAATGATTCCTTATAACAGCGTTTAATCATTTATAATGATTCCTTATAACAACGTTTAATTACTTATAATGATTTCCTTATTACTCCTATTTATTTTTCAAATAAATATTCCTCTATCACTTCACTTCTATTCATTAGATTCTCATTATAAATTGATAAGTGGATAAACTTCTCAGTGTTAAATCCCGAAGGCCGAAACCAACATCAGATCAACACTTTGGAATTTACTCAACTCAATCAACGTATAACAAGTTCCAATTACTCAAAAACCCAAACTCAATTCTCTTTAGCATTTTTAACTCGATTCTATTTATTTTCTAATAAATATCTCTTTTATAAAATCCTTTGATTTCATAAATATTTCATTTTCAATATACGTTTTGAAAATTTCCTTTTTACTTTCCAGTATTCATTACAGTCTTTAAAATACCGTATAACCATGATTACTATCAACCAAGCACACATAATCAGCACAGATTATATAACACATCACATATCATAATATACGAACAAAACAGTATTTTATATATTGAGGAACCCAGTTGGGTCCCTCCAACCTGTTCCCCTGCATAACAGATGTTAGACCATATAATTAACATCAACTTCATTTCAGTATGAAATGTTCAGGTAAACCACATCAATATATATATATATATATATATATATATATATTTAACGGTTTTTATATATATATAATTTCAACTAACCGACTAGCAGTTCAATCAACCAATCTACACACAACAGTCAATCAATATCTAACAGTTCTAAAAGTACGTTATAAAAATATAACTGTTCAGAGTTGGTGAGTTTTACTCACATTGTTCGTTATCGTTAAATAACGAATAACGATTATCCATTCTGATCTGTCAATTTATTTCTCCATAAATTGTTATGAACTCCAAAACATTCCAGACCAGTCTGTATGTTGTCGTTCCCGTCCGTACGATTTCATTGTGACCGGTTTGGTCCAATTTTTGTTTTATCTAAGATCAAGCCCGTCTTGTATTCCTTCTTGCTCACAACCACTTGTTTCACCAACCACTGCCCCACACAATAAAATAGATCTCAACACCATCCATGAATCCAAATGTACAACAACCTCCTCCTCCCGTACAAACCTGCTTCAACTCCAGGAATCGGCACAGTTAACACAACAATGGTCGTATGTTTCAAGCTACACACAAAATATATGGTTTTAATTAAATCATCTGATTTCTTAATTAAATAGTTAAACTAATTTACTTATGAAAAATCAATGCTGTTATTACCTAAGGTTATGCTCGTAACACATTCGTTTTCACCTGGTTCTGGAACCCGTCACCGTGCTTCATCCTTCCCCCTTTCAGACAACAACTTCGGGCATCCAGTTTACATTTTTTTTTCTGTGTTTTGCCGTGTTCTTTTTGGTTTCATCCCCCACGTTTTCAACAGAATTTCCTTTCCATTCAATAACAAACATCACACTAACCATCCCCCCTTAATCACTGATTTACATAACTACCCTTCTATATTTCTTCTTCACCACATTCCAGTCAATAACAGAATTGATCTCACCCTCATTCTTCCCTAACTCCTACGCACAACACTCTGCAACAAAGCCGCACTGTTCCTATACTGTCCCTTCCTCCTGTAGTAGATCAAATACAACTGCCCCTCTATTCGCTCCACTCCTTCCTGAACCTAGTAAACATCGACAAGATCCCTCACCAAACATTTGGCCAACACTCTGCCACTTTCAAACCCTCGTCGGAAACAACCCTGACGCCATCACAAACATCACCATGCACCCTAAACACTTCGCACGTCCCCTGGTAAAACATGGCTCCAGTACGATCCTCCCCATACGCACTGTAGAAAAACGCTACTTTCACCAATCCCGTCAGACTCACCCATCGGAAACAACTACCAACTCCTCTTTCCCGTCTCCATCTTCCCACCACATTTTAACCGAGTTCGAACTAAACGAGAACCACCCGAGTGCGAATCTCCTAGCAACGGAGGCAAATACAAATTGGTTTTAGGATTTTTAAGAGGTGCGATTTTCTTGGAAGGAAGGAATACTGGCGGCGGAAGTGTTTGACAAAGGAAAAGAGAAATTAGGTCTTAAGAGAATTACAAAACGGGGGTATTTATACCATTAGGATTTTAGATGTTTTCTTTGATTTTTGAATGGATTAGTTGAGTCCACGTTGTTGCTTTGAGGTCCAAGAGAATAAGCGGCTGGAACTAAAACGAGGCGTGGTCTCTCTTTGATCGTGTATAGGGATTCATAGATGTCTAGTGTTCGGAAACGTACAACTGCGTATGTATGTTTCTCTACGGACAGAAATAAAAACACCATCGTGATGAACGAGGTGTCCCGACTCCAGAAATATAATAATACCGGTAGGTCAGCTTATTCTGTGAAACCCCGAAATGTTGAATACAGGGTGTAAAATACTCCAAACAAAAAGTTGCTTATTTAATTAATTAAAAATTACCATAAAATTCTAAAAATTAAATTATCACTATTTCCCAAAAGAACCTTGTCTAAATTCGAACCCGATCTCTAGTTATATCGAATAAACCGTTACGGTCGATAAACGATTCTATAGCGACTATTTTAAAATTTGATTTGGGCATATCTAAAAATCTACCCGACGAAATCCTGATTTCTCTCCTCCACTAGAAAGATATACTCCACCAGCTCAACACGTTTCTTGTTTCACAGAAATCCGATTAAAAACGAACCCTGTACATTCAGTTGAAGTTCGAATCGCCAAATAGCGAACTGCAACCCCATTTCGAGCTCGATTTTAATTATAATATAATTTATATTTCCAACTGGCGTTATTAAATTTATTCGTCAATATATTTCAACTATATAAACTGAAATATATTTTAAACTGTCCAATTCACTTGATATTGTGGATTCTGATATTTCCGATTATTCCAGACATTTATTATCCTATTATTTATATTAATTAAATATAAATATTATTTAATTTGAATTATCGATATCGCCAAAACGATATTTAATAATTAAATTAGTTAATTATTCTCCTGCCAAATTACGGGTCATTACATTCTTCCCCACTTAAAATAATTTTGTCCTCGAAATTGCTAAGGTAGAGGACGACCCTATCTATTAGGTAAATATTTATCTTTTTACCTCTTGACTCCGATTTCACTGAACCAATTAATATCGACTAAAATATTAATTTATTCCGACTAACTAAAAATTTTCAAAAATTTTGAAAATTTTCTAACACCCGGAATTTCTGGAAAATTTTTCCATAACCTCCTTTGTACATCCCTATCGGTAAAACTCCAACTCGCCTCTCTAGGCCTTCTCCAACCCAAAAGAAAATCAAACAGCCAAGCGGCTTGCCAAATCGGCTCTGATACCAACTGTAATGACCCAAAAATCCGGTCTAATTTGAGATGACTAAATAACACAAGTCCGACCCAAATTGCACTGGAAATCAGGAAATTAATAGAAAGAATTTAGAGGGTGAGAGTAGATAAGATAGAAACTTATAGAATAGAAGAGGAAGAAGAACATCATCATCGGAGTAACACGAATCTCACAGCGGAACGAATAAAATATAACATAACTTTTGAAATACAAACAGTATATGTATACAATTACATTTCAGAGTACAGCACTTACAACAACAGCGGAAATAATAATAGCTATAGAATCTTGAAGCCTCCTGCTCCAAGCTCTCCAAGTGTATCTGTAAAATCCCGACTACATGACTGCCCATATAAATTTAGGCACCCAAGAGTTCAAGGAAAACAACAAATAAACTCTGGGTCAGTCATGGGACTGGTATGAGTAAAACAGTTTAAAACAGTTTGAACAAGTAAACGATATCTCATAAGACCACGCCGTATAACGGAACGAGTTTTTCCCTTATGAGAATCCAAATTATCTTTATATCAAAAACATTTGATATTATAATAATGCCTATCAACCACAATATAATAATCATCTAGCAGAAACGCTTTCATCTCACGTTCTACATATATAGTATACAATCAAATCCGCAAGCACGTATTGGGTAATGGATTTCCAACTAAGACAAGGTATGGAACCACCTTCCGATCAGTGTACTCTAGGAACGATACACTGGAGTTCAACAAGAACATCTTGCAACTCAGCCACACATGACCGACCACTCATTTCGCTTGAGTGTATCGAATGTACATCACCAACGGTTGGGATCAGCAACCGTTTCCCGTATATATATGGGACAACATTGATAGATTAAAGAAGCAAATGAATATTCTCTAGATAGGTGATTATACACCCTACTTCGGTGCGACCGACTTAGCCATGCTGCCTGCCCGATTTTTTTCATTTCCTGGTTGTTGAGGCCAGAGGCTACGATTACTTTCCATTCATTTATAACACGATCACTTTGAATGCCACATTGTCAGATCCATTAATCACTAGTTGATTTGCACAAATATTCTGGATGTTATGCTAAGGGAATAAATCCGTTGCCACCATATATATTTACACAGACTAACCCATTCGATCATTGCAAATATTCTGTCAGACACTCGTCCATATACGTTCGTTCTGGGACTGAACGAAACCGAAGGCACTATTCAGTACATCCATCTTAGTTACTGTTATCTAAGACTTATACAACAGCCCTTGTACTTTACTCCGTCTTCAATTATCTTTGGCATATTCGCAATGCTTGTGCCAATACAGAGTGGTTCTTTGGATAAGAATCCAACCGGTCTCTCCATATTAACAACGTTAAAATGGTAAAAACTTGATAGTCTGTGATTTAACTATCAAATGAAAACATGTCGGTGTACAAACAACGATCTTAATTCCAAATGGAATTATCGATCCAATCATCCAACATATATATATATATATATATGTATATATATATATATATATTTATATTTCCTTATTTTCTATGATTAGAAAATATACGTTATTAACACTGGAAAACATTTCCATAGCTTATTCACGTATCCCTATTCTTTCACAACCATCAGTCCCTAACTGTAAACTAATAAGAGAACAATTCTCTAAGTATAAACAACGAAGGCCGAAACCAACATCAGATCCACACTCAGAAAACGATTCAACTTACTAATCGCTAGTCAGTTTCTAATCTTGCTTAACTCTATTTCTTTAACTCTATTCGATTAACTCTAACTGATTAACTCTAACTGATTAACTCTAACTGATTAACTCAAATTCGAATAAACTATATTCGATTTACTCCTTTAAATAACGTTTATCCATTTATAAAGATTTACTTTTAGTAACGGTTCTTCACTTTAAAAATGTTCTTTTTATAACATTTCTCCACTTATAAAGATTACCTTTTTAACAGCGTTTAATCATTTATAATGATTCCTTATAAAAACGTTTAATCATTTACAATGATTCCTTATAACAGCGTTTTATCATTTATAATGATTCCTTATAACAGCGTTTAATCACTTATAATGATTTCCTTATTACTCCTATTTATTTTTCAAATAAATATTCCTCTATCACTTCACTTCTATTCATTAGATTCTCATTATAAATTGATAAGTGAATAAACTTCTCAGTGTTAAATCCCGAAGGCCGAAACCAACATCAGATCAACACTTTGGAATTTACTCAACTCAATCAACGTATAACAAGTTCCAATTACTCAAAAACCCAAACTCAATTCCCTTTAACATTTTTAACTCGATTCTATTTATTTTCTAATAAATATCTCTTTTATAAAATCCTTTGATTTCATAAATATTTCATTTTCAATATACGTTTTGAAAATTTCCTTTTTAATTTCCAGTATTCATTACGGTCTTTAAAGTATCGTATAACCATGATTACTATCAACCAAGCACACATAATCAGCACAGATTATATAACACATCACATATCATAATATATGAACAAAAAAGTATTTTATATATTGAGGAATCCAGTTGGGTCCCTCCAACCTGTTCCCCTGCATCACAGATGTTAGACCATATAATTAACATCAACTTCATTTCAGTATGAAATGTTCAGGTAAACCACATCAATATATATATTTAACGGTTTATATATATATATAATTTCAACTAACTGACTAGGAGTTCAATCAACCAATCTACACACAACAATCAATCAATATCTAACAGTTCTAAAAGTACGTTATAAAAATATAACTGTTCAAAGTTGGTGAGTTTTACTCACATTGTTCGTTATCGTTAAATAACGAATAACGATTATCCATTCTGATCAGTCAATTTATTTCTCCATAAATTGTTATGAACTCCAAAACATTCCAGACCTGTCTGTATGTTGTCGTTCCCGTCCATACGATTTCATTGTGACCGGTTTGGTCCAATTTTTGTTTTATCTAAGATCAAGCCCGTCTTGTATTCCTTCTTGCTCACAACCACTTGTTTCACCAACCACTGTCCCACACAATAAAATAGATCTCAACACCATCCATGAATCCAAATGTACAACAACCTCCTCCTCCCATACAAACTTGCTTCAACTCCAGGAATCCGCATAGTTAACACAACAATGGCCGTCTGTTTCAAGCTACACACAAAATATATGGTTTTAATTAAATCATCTGATTTCTTAATTAAATAGTTAAACTAATTTACTTATGAAAAATCAATGATGTTATTACCTAAGGTTATGCTCGTAACACATTCATTTTCACCAGGTTCTGGAACCCGTCACCATGCTTCATCCTTCCCCCTTTCAGACAACAACTTCGGGCATCCAGTTTACATTTGTTTTTCTGTGTTTTGCCGTGTTCTTTTTGGTTTCATCCCCCACGTTTTCAACAGAATTTCCTTTCCATTCAATAACAAACATCACACTAACCATCCCCCCTTAATCACTGATTTACATAACTACCCTTCTATATTTCTTCTTCATCACATTCCAATCAATAACAGAATTGACCTCACCCTCATTCTTCCCTAACTCCTACGCACAACACTCCGCAACAAAGCCGCACTGTTCCTATACTGTCCCTTCCTCCCGCAGTAGATCGAATACAACTGCCCCTCTATACACTCCACTCCTTCTTCCTGAACCTTGTAAACATCGACAAGATCCCTCACCAAAAATTTGGCCAACACTCTGCCACTTCAAACCCTCGTCGGAAACAACACTGACGCCATCACAAACATCACCATGCACCCTTAACACTTCGCACGTCCCCTGGTAAAACATGGCTCCAGTACGATCCTCCCCATACGCACTGTAGCAAAACGCTACTTTCACCAATCCCGTCAGACTCACCCATCGGAAACAGCTACCAACTCCTCTTTCCCGTCTCCATCTTCCCACCACATTTTAACCGAGTTCGAACTGAACGAGAACCACCCGATAGCGAAGCTCCTAGCAACGGAGGCAAATACAAATTGGTTTTAGGATTTTTAAGAGGTGCGATTTTCTTGGAAGGAAGGAATACTGGCGGTAGAAGTGTTTGACAAAGTAAAAGAGAAATTAGGTCTTAAGAGAATTACAAAAGGGGGTATTTATACCATTAGGATTTTAGATATTTTCTTTGATTTTTGAATGGATTAGTTGAGTCCACGTTATTGCTTTGAGGTCCAAGAGAATAAGCGGCTGGAACTAAAACGAGGCGTGGTCTCTCTTTGATCGTGTATAGGGATTCATAGATGTCTAGTGTTCGGAAATGTACAACTGCGTATGTATGTTTCTCTACGGACAGAAATTAAAACACCATCGTGATGAACGAGGTGTCCCGACTCCAGAAATATAATAATACCGGTAGGTCAGCTTATTCTGTGAAACCCCGAAATGTTGATTACAGGGTGTAAAATACTCCAAACAAAAAGTTGCTTATTTAATTAATTAAAAATTACCATAAAATTCTAAAAATTAAATTATCATTATTTCCCAAAAGAACCTTGTCTAAATTCGAACCCGATCTCTAGTTATATCGAATAAATCGTTACGGTCGATAAACGATTCTATAGCGACTATTTTAAAATTTGATTTGGACATATCTCAAAATCTACCCGACGAAATCCTGATTTCTCTCCTCCACTAGAAAGATATACTCCACCAGCTCCACACGTTTCTTGTTTCATAGAAATCCGATTAAAAACGAACCCTGTACATTCAGTTGAAGTTCGAATCGCCAAATAGCGAACTGCAGCACCATTTCGAGCTAGATTTTAATTATAATATAATTTATATTTCCAACTGGCGTTATTAAATTTATTCGTTAATATATTTCTACTATATAAACTGAAATATATTTTAAACTGTCCAATTCACTTGATATCGTGGATTCTGATATTTCCGATTATTCCAAACATTTATTATCCTATTATTTATATTAATTAAATATAAATATTAATTAATTCGAATTATCGATATCGCCAAAACGATATTTAATAATTAAATTAGTTAATTACTCTCCTACCAAATTACGGGTCATTACATCCAATACGTGACATTTCGGTTTTGATTGTAGAGCCTAGTATTGGCAACATGATATATGGTACCCATGCCGTCTATGATTGGTACATTTATATTTGAAGTTGTTTTATGCACTATGCACTTATAATAGTATAAAATGATTTGTTTTAAACGTACCAAGCATGTTTGGCTATTATAAGGGAAAACCCTATCCTCCGGCTTGCGTTGCATTGTGTGATGGGACCTGGGACTTATAATAGCTTCATTTTTCCAAAAAGCATTGCGTTGTTTGTTTTATGCACTGGTATTCTTGGGAGGAAACCCGTTCCGTGTTATACGGCGTGGTCCCTTGATTTACCAAATTTTAAAGTAATGTTTTAAATAACCATTTTAGTTCTCACACCAGTCACTTGATTGACATGGAGTTTATTGTTTTAACCTAAACTCTGGGTGCCCCTATTTTCCACACGGGCAGCTAGTGGTTTTGGTTTTGCAGATTTATATTCATAGGATCCTGGTTTATAGCTGGAATGATATTCAGAAAGCTCTGTATCCGTATATTCCTTTCAGTTGTGTTTTGTATTATTTTCCGCTGCATTGTAATTTGTAAATCTCTGATATTTATCAAATGTATATTATTTGTTCATACTCTGCATATTCTTGTACTCCGATATAAATTGTTGTAATAAGCAATGAAATGTTTTCTGTTTGTGTTCCGATTGGTCTTGTTCTCAGACAATCCTCTCTTTCTCTCCTCTTCAGAGATCGGGGAAGTTCGGGTCGTTACAAAGCTGGTCTATATTTCTGTATCATTCAAAGTTCCTTATCCAAGTGTGTTGAGTTAGAGTATCAACATTGTCTTCTGAAAATCTGGTTCGATCTCTAAAATCATATCTGTTAATATTCTCATTTTTTTTCTTATTTATTCCTCCATCTACCCCTTCTATTTTCTTTTGGCTATTTCTGATTTGTTTTTACACTTCCATATTATTTTTCCTTTTATTTTGAGTTTCTTAACTTCAGATTGCAGAATTCATGGTTTTCTGGAAGTTCACTTTATTTGAATAAAACTCTCATGTTTTAATCATTTCCAGATCTTGAATTCAAATTTGTAAATTTCTGCAATTATTTTGAAATTTTATTCTTTCTGATTTCTGAATTCCTAACAGGGCTGAAGCGTTCTTGTTATATACTGAACACTGTTAATTTTGAATTCAAAATTTTTGAAGATCGGATAAATTAATGAAACTTCACACACCTCTGATGTTTTGAGATTCTTCCAATACATTTTGGAAAGACTTGAAATATTATACTCATTACAGCATATTAGAAATTTTCAGTTGTGATAATTTCATTGGTTTTTGAATTGGCTTGAATATTTCGAACTGAATAACATTTGGCTTGAATCACTGTTTTACGTCTTGAAATTCATTATTATTCATGATCATCTTTCGTTGAACATTTGGTTGTTTGAAATCATCTGAAATTTAAGATATTTTGAATCTCACACACTTCTTAGATTTGAAATTATTATTCTTGTATGATTGATTCATTTTATCTCAAAATTCACATTTATTCAAGTGATTTCAAATAAATTATTTTCTAATTTTGGATCATGGATATCTTTCAAACTTGATGTAAACATTTTGAAAACTACTTTTGTGGTTGTCAGAAATAATTGTGAAAATTTCTTTGTAAACCTGGTCTTAAAATTCATTGTTATTTCATGATCATTTGATTTTAATATTTGTTTGTTTGAAATCATTTGAAATTATTAATTCGTGAATCTCACACAAATCTTGAATTTGATACATGTAATATGGTGTGATCGATTCATTGAATCTTAATATTTTAATATTCCTTCAAATGATTTTAAATAAACAGTATTTTTAATCTTGGGTCATGAATCATCTTTTGTGACTGTTAGAAATATTTGTAAAGGATTCTCTTAACCGGCCTTCCTTGAATTTATTTGTTGTGCTACTCTAATAATTGGAATCTTTTGAAAATGTTTATAGCAACTGCTTGTTTTGGTATCATCTACTACTCTGATAAAATGGTCTGAACTAAATCACGATTTGACCTCTTGGATTTGTTGTAAATTGTCTAAGAACTTTCTTGTGAAACTTATTCTGAACATGTTTTACGACACTTATTAATGGAACTGAATTATTTAATTTAATTGCTTGGGCTTTGTGATTGGATACCATTGTCTGAGATATCTTTGTTAGCCACCAGGGTGGTATTAAAATCCCCATTAGCAGAGAAAACAAGTGGTATCAGAAGTGTTTGAAATTTATCATCCATATATTTGATCCTTTATATTTTTTCCATCTTGTATAGATCTCTTTAAATCCTTCTTGTGTTGTATAGATCTCTCAATTCCCTTTTTTAATTGATTTTCAATTTTACAATCATTTGTTGACTATTTATTCAGAAATTGAAATCAATAACCAAAATGAACTATATTTAGAACTCGTCAAAATTATTATCAAATTATTGAAACTGTGATGAGTTGTGACTATAGTATATTTCACAACAAGAGGAGATTTTATTTAAATTTTCATGATGATTGAACAGTTGTTATAATATCTTTGAATTGGCGGTTATTTCACGAACATCTTCTTAGTCTATCATCATTCTACCATCCATCATGATTTTATATTAATGTGGAGAAGTTAATATTTTTAAAATCATCTTGAATGAACAGTGGAAATATTTGCGATGGAGTTGTAATTATATTATTTTTCAGAATTAGCGATAACTGAAAATTTTCAAGAATCCCGGTACAGTTGAGCAGATTTCATAATATAATTAATTAAGAAATTTATTTCACAAACCATTACTGTACCTACCATATTTCTGTCGTCCATATTGGTTTTATATACTGAGGAGTTTTTCTTTTTGAAACAGAAAATAATAAAAATATATTAGTCATGAGTGTTTCCCTAACCTCATTAAAAAATCCAAGAACCTCATTTAAAAATCCAAGCTCTGGTCATGCATGGTTATGAGATTACTATTTTTAAGCTACATCTGACCTCATTTAAAATCCAAGATCTGATTATGCGTAGTCAGTGTGCTCTTTAATAAAAAAAAAGAAAATAATTTGCAATAAATAAATTTTTACATGAAATTCTCCTTGGTGTGGAAAAACCAGCTTATCAATCCATCTTTCTAATATGTGAAGTGTGTTAATATTTTATGAAATAATCTGATTTGTTGATTAATAGTTACTGGGATTTGAGGTTATTTGATTTTGTCACTTAAGTTGAATTTATAACAGCAGTCCAAATCCATCACTGTTTTGTGCCTCATCTTTTAGTAAAAACTCTTTTTAAAATAATTGGAAATCATTTGTTTTTAAACTCTCTCCATTTATATAAATTTTCATCGTAAATCCTTCATTCTAAAATGTGAAATTCACCACTAGTTCTTAGAATATTATGATTTTTGTATGACTGGTTGAGATTTATGATGATCTTTCTTCCTCTTAAGCTGAAATTATATTTTTAGACAATTTCTCATCACTATTTTAATTTTTTCATCCTTTTGATGATAACAGAAGGGGGAGAAATGGAGAATGGGTTAAGATTTTGATTTATGATTGTACATTCTATAAATATTATAATATTGAAAGTTTCATTTAATTTTTTCACTTCACTCATGCAAAAATCTAGGGGGAGTTTTGTTGTAGGGGGGCATTCAAATAGGGGACGTTTAATAATTCACTGTCAAACACATTTGTTATAATATTAAATTCAAAATGTTGTTTCATGTTTGTCATCATCAAAAGGGGGAGATTGTTGTATCTAAAAATTCTATGATTTTTGTTTGATGGTAACAAACATATATTTATTATTATAAATGTGTTTTTATTGTATTGTTTCATATATACAGACATGAATATAATATTTATATTTAAATGGAATACTACTGCACGAGAATTAAATATTCAAACTGTATTTTATTTAAATAAAATATTTTATTTCAACATCTCAACAATACAAATTTTATAACTCCACTATTTGAACAATTCATTATAATACAATTCATTTCATTTCATGTACATCTGTTCCTCACTACATCACTCGTTCACGCAGTTGTACAAACACACATACATTCTGTTTCACCCAACTCACTCTTATACAGACTTAGTTACATATGTTTTTACTTTCACTGACACATACACTTGTCTTCCATCTATCTTATGTCTCAGTCTTCATTGTCAGCCCAGTCTTCTGTTTACCTGTCACAGAAGAAACACACAGTAATCTAGAACAAAAATATTTTAAATTCTAGCAAATAAAAATTTATTTGCCTAAGAATTTTGGTGCGTTTCTCATCATTTTTCATGTCTTGATCTGATTTAATATGGACACCTATCTGTGTTTAGACAGCTTGTGATATTTACAGTTATACATTGTAAATACCATAAGGCAGACTGTATACTCTAGTGCTCACAGATCAGCCTCAACACAACTACACTGGTTTGCTGATCAGAACCAGCATTATAATTAACTAATTCTGAACAGCCCCAACACAGATTTAGTTGGTTTGCTGATAGAAAATTCATACCTGAGATTTGAATAACCCACATGTATAAATTACACAAGCAAGATACATGTATACACATGCAATTGTATGTATATATATATATATATGTGCAAGTGCATTGGTTTGATTTGCAACTAATGGATGGACAAGCAACAATGGCCAGTCGGTAACCAAAATGCATGAAAAGGCAAAAGTGCAACAACAACATGGATGTGTCTAGGTTCAAATATAAAGCAAGACAGTGGTACAAGTACAAGAGATCATCAAGTCAAGGGTGTACATGAAAAGGTGAAACTGTTCATATATTACAACAAACAAGAGCAAGCAGCACAAGTGCAAGTGAACACAGCTACATGGTGTAGCCAAGATGGATCGAGCACAAGTCAAGCCATGCAAATACAATGTCAGTGAACATAGGAAATATACAAATGCCAAATGCACACATGAATTCACACAGCAAGGCATATGCAAACTCATATATATGGCAGTGGCAAAACAGAGCAGCATGGTGGGATATCAGCATGGAGAAAACAGAAACAGTTCAGGATCACATAATCAAAGTAACATACAACAATATAGTCTCAAATGGTATGTGTACAATTATATATACTTGCATGTTGTATGTGCAAAGCATCAGTAAACATGTGGAACGCACAAATACAAGCCCAAGGAAAACTGGAAACGTGAAGATCAAAATTGCAAGTGACCAAACATCATGCAGCATATGACACAAGTGCAAAGAGGTATCTACATGTATACAAACATAATGGTGTGTGTATACGTGTATCTGAAGTGACAGTGGACATGCACAGTTTCAGTTTCAATAACATAAGCAAGTCAAGTAGTTGCAGTAGTTTTATCAAAAGTGAAGAACAAGCTACAAACAGGAGAGAATGCACAACAGTTCAAGCATCGTATAGAGCAAAGCCTAAACAACATGTCATGACCAAGTAAATATGCATATTCAAGGCAGAGCAATCATTCGAGATTTGGGAATCGAAGGAAAACCCCTATTCATTAAGCTGCCACCATTTTGTTTTTTCCAGAAGAAAAGAACAATAGGGCAAAAGAAACGAAGAAGCTTTGGAAACAATAATAAGTGGGTCGGGCTATGTTATTTAAATTATAAAGGGGGTTTTCTTTTTCTAGTTATTATTGTATTTGCTTTTATTTGTTCATTTGTAAACCGTTTATTAGTTTTCTAGTTTGTCTTAAAAACTAGGAGTTTACTAGTGTCTGTAAAAACTAGGGTTACTAGCTATGGGTTTGTAACCAGGGGAACAAATCTGATCTAGGGATATAGATCAATCTAGCGTTTTGAGCATAGGATTGGAACAGGAGCGAAGGGTTTGCGAGTTTACAGGGTTTTGTAAGCAGAATTTATTTTATTACCTAGTAGAAACCTTAGTGAATGCAGCAATAGGCTGGGTTTTCCGAAGCTGGGTATATCTAAGTGTTATTTATTTTCTGCATTTACTTTCTCTGCTGCATTATGTGATTTGATATTTTTAATATCTCAAATTATTGTAATAAACCCTATTCACCTCCCTCTAGGGTTAATCTAGATCCAACAGAATGAAGTTAGAGAATGATCATGGAGATCCTTTATCTTCAGGTTATAATTAAAATGACTAAAATAGGAGTTATATCGTAACCAAGTGGGTCAGCTATCCCTATTGGAAACACTTCTTCCTGATTATAACAGTTCCTCGGCTTGATTTCATTTGATGCGCATCCTTGATTCGGGAGTGTTGTTTCGAGATGGGCGGTAGTTGCGACTATGCATTACCACTAGTCCGGGTGTGCAACTGCTAGATTCGTATCCTGGGTATCGCCTTGCATACCTTATCATATTACACAGATCGAACCCCCAACGACTTTGAATTGTACCATGTCTGTGGAGTGCCCTCTGATAGCCACTACTTTACGGTGGACTTTACGGTATCTATATAGATCACAATATTATTAATGGTTTAAGGGTAATAATGGTAATCCCGCTTACTCTATTTTCAATAGTATTTTTAACCATAGACACTACTATAATAAAGTATTGTATTTTATAATATCTAGTCTCATGGATCCTTAGGAGATTGGAATTCACATAACATCTCTTAAGTTACTGCATTCACGAACACTGGTATGAATTACTGTAAGCATCTTTGAAGTTGTGACACTCATATTGTTATGTGGTTTTGATTTGACTGATATGAGAATATTTTAGTTCTAATCCTAGTATTTTTGTCTTCTCATTTGTGCATGGATCAGCCTGAGTTTTCAATTAGCAAAGACCTCGTTGTGGAGATGAAGATGGAGCTTGACAAACATATTTATTAGTATTATTCCGTTGCATTTATTGTTATTATTTGTGATATTTTAACTCTTGTAATTGTTGTAAAATATAATCAAATGTATTTTTTAAGAGCTTCATGAAGTACTACTTTATTTATTATATTTTGTCCTTCCGCTATGAGATCCTGTAATTATTTTCTTCTTTCTTTGTTTTTCTTATATTTACCCTGGTAACTATCTGTATTTTGGATTTGTTTGAGTCGACATGTGTGGATTATTATCAACTTGAACGGACAAAAATTCAGGTCGTTACTTTTGGTATCAAAGCCTTGGTTTAGTGATAGATTAGTAATACCCTAGAATGAGTTTGAGTGTATATGAGAGAGCGTACTTATAATTTTGATATAAAAATAGTTTTGTATTATGGTAATTGGTTCCGTCGAGTATATATGAATTCTGGTCGATACTTGGGATGCCAAGGCATTGATAGGGATTTCTAAACACTCGAAACTGACATACCGACACGATATTATTTTGGATTATATTTTATGTACAAGGGATTATTTTGAAAATTTATTAATTTTGATTTTTTTGGTTGTTTGGAGATGATATTCTTCAATTATCATCGTTTATTGTTTGATTGGTTATCAAAACTATGGACTATTGAATACTTTTAATAAAAATGAAATAATGTAAATTAATTTATAATGAAATAAAAGGAATTAAATATGGAATTGAGAATTTAACTTTTGGTGTTTTTGAGTCGATTTGCAAAGTTTTTGAAATAGTATAAGTATAATATGAAAGTTATTTCCCATAGAGATTGTTTCCAAATGGCTTGAAAGGAAGTAAGTGTATATTCCATTCTTGTCTCTGAAAAATGACTTTGGTGATGAGTTCATGCACCATCAACGTTTATTTTCGAGAGTATGAGTAGAGGAGACCAATTAAAACTTTCATATCTTGTTTTGAGAAAATTGAATTTCATTTAAATCTTTTAAAGTGTGGTTTGATAAAAAAGGTATAATATATGTTATTTCAAAAGTTGATTTAGAAATGAACCCAGAGTTGAATTCTTAAGTTCTTGAAAATTAATGATTTTCAAATTGTTGAAATGAATTAAAACTTGAAATTTTGGAAAGTTCAGAATTATGGAATAAGAACATGAATCTAAGAAATATAAATCGAAGTAGAAACTCTTAGAAGTGTGAAATAGAGAATTTAAAACGAATTGAAATTGTTGAACTTGTATAAAACTCAATTTTTTATAGCATATATATATATATATTACTTACCAAAATATCTAAAATGTTTAATTGTTATAGGAATAAGAAATTGAACAATATACAAGTATGGGTATGAATAATAAAAGGTCAACTTAAATTGATGGTTTATAAACATGTTTACTTGGCTTTGTTATGAAATTTAATTCAACTTAGTAGGGTAAATAAACTGAATCAATGAAATATGTTAATGAAATGAATAACTAGATTTGACCAAACTTGAGGAAGTTATTGAAAAAGGGATATTGTTACTGAAATAAATTAATGAAATGAGTAAGATGAAATAGAGATTTGATATTATATGGAATGAACTTGATTTGTTGAATAAGAATAATAAATTGGAATAGATAAATTTGTATGATACTCTATTACATTCTAAAGCATAAATAAAACTTACCAACATATTAAGAAGTTAAAAATGTTAATATTAATAAGTAATAGAATATCATACAAGTCAATGTAGCTTCAATAATAAGATATGGACTATATTTTAAAATTGAATTAGAGTGAAATATAAAACAAAACAAAATGCAACTTAATTGAAATAAACTAGGGGAACTATGAAATAGAAGTTAACTTAAGAAATGTTGAATGAAATTGATTGTAAATTGAAAATTTGTATGAATTTGAGTTATAATCATTTAAACTAGGGTTGTCAATGGGTCGGGTTCGGGTCGGGTCAAGTCGTGTTCGGGTCGAGTTCGGGTCGGGTTAGCTCAATCCGTTTATTAAACGGGTCGGTTTCGGGTTGACCCATTTATAATCGTGCGGATTTTGGGTTTGATTCGTGTATCCAGTTAATAAAATTATTTTTATAAAAAAATTTGCGATTTTCAAATACTTATATCATCCAAAGTGAACAGCAATCACAATTTTGGTAAAGAACATAGATTTCACAAACCTTGTCAAATCTGTCGAGTATCGAGAGTCTCGAGACAATGTTGTTGCCGATGCTTTTTTCCTGGTGTCGCCGTTGTTCTTCGATCTGATGCGCGATGTAGGAAGGATATCATAGAATCTAGGGCTCGATGTAAAAAGGAAAGAGGAAACTGAAGTCTGAAGGACTAAAGAGGTAGAACCGCAGAAATTAGAATGACTGAATGAGTGGCGGCTTAGTAATTGGTAAATTAGGGTAAAGCGACAAATGGGTAGTGGACTGGGTTAGGCCTATGTTTTGTAGATTGTATAGTAATAAAAATTTGTTTTTACATTAAATGGTTCATGACGGGTCAGAAATGGGTTCACAGGTCAGGTCGGGCCAACCCGTTTATTAAACGGGTTAAAGCGGCTTGACCCGAAATTGACCCATTTATAAATGGGTCGGGTCGGATTTTTGTCGTGCGGGTTACGAGTCGTGTTTCGGGTCAAGTTAGAAATTGACGGCCCTAATTTAAACTTATGTAATGAAGTCCAATGGAATAAGTTAATAAGAATGAATTGGATTAAGTCCATATAATTATTAATAAAAGAGAACGTTAGTGAGTAAACGTAAACTAATTGAACATTCATAGAAATTAAGGTAAAATAAACTAAAAATTGACATTTGGAAATTTGATTTATATACGAATGGAATGAACCAAAAGAGATTTTATAAATAATATATTGACGTTGAAAAACTGGTAATTGTGCTTTATTTGGATGAATATGATTGTTAAAATGTTTTCATTTGTTCCTTTGGCTGTGTTTGCTATTTCATATGTGATTATCGTAAATATATCGATTTTTTTTCTTTTATTTGTGTGTTCTTATATTGTTGTTGAGTATTTTAGTAGGTACCAATGACGTTTGCTTGCATCTGGAGCCACTTGCACATACTATTGCTTTTGCTTGCTTAAAAATATGCTAAATTGCTAATAATGTAATGAAAGGTATGTATATCAGATTACATATCATATTTTGGTAAAATAATTGTTTCCCCATAGTTTGAGATGCCTCATCACTGAGACGAGATTTATATTTGTGATTATATACGTGTAGTTATTTCTTTGGATCTAGCCGTACAAAGGAGACTACCAGAAAAGTTCTTTAAGATAAGACATAGAAAATTTTATGGAAAAAGTTGAGTTTTCAAACCTATATTAAACTACTTATGTAATTAATTGTTTGCAAAGTTGAGTAATAAATTATATGGTTAAATATATTAATTAACAACTTCCTCACTACACACTTTTCGAGGATGAAAATTTTTGAGTGGGGAAGAGTGTCACAACTCGTATTTTCAACTATTTAAATTGTTGAATTCAATATGATTTTTAAATATTTTGAGGTTATGAATAAAATTTAATGACTGACCGTGCAATTGTATGACGTAAACTAAATTAAATTTACTAAGGGATGAATTTCAACCAATTATAATAATAATAGCTTGCATGGATTGTAAATTTTTATATGATTTGTTTGTATTGATAAATATTGAAATTTGGATTTAATGTTAAAAAAATTAAATGAAATTGATTTAATTAATTTACAATTAAAATTCAAATGAATTTGATAAATAATCAAAATGAAAATTCAAAGTAAATGAGAATTAACTTATAAAGTCATTTTAAAATTTTGTTCTATTTTGAATAAAGTTTATAAACTTTTGAATTGAATATAAAAGTAAATAAACAAAAGCTAAACATAATATATACTAATTAGTGAAAATAAGGGACACATCCCTAAAAACTTGCAAATACAATCGGCCTCCCTCCAATGTTTTAAATATAAAACGGGTCCCTGTTTTCAACGTTACGTGTTTTCTGGAAAAAAATGTGCACTACACTATAAAAAAAAATCTAAAATCTGCAAATATTTCCAGTAGATCATGGATAAAAAATCACTTGCATACATGTATGCAAGTATATACAATAGTTGCACACATGTATGCAAGTTTCCTGGTGCAGTTTACATTGAAAATCTATATAAATACTTGCATGCTAGTATTCTGGTTTCCTGCATACATGTATGCAAGTAAAAATGAACTGATATTTATGCCTTCGGATTGTTGCACACATATGTGTAAGTATTCTGAATACCTGCATTCATGTATGCAAATAAATATGAACTGATATTCGTGCCTACGGATTGTTGCATACATGTGTGCAAAAATTTTGTATTACTTCCATGCATGTATGCAAAAAAGTTAACATAGATGCATAAATGAAATAGTTGCACGGATGTGTGCAAGAAATTCAAATATTTGCATACTGTTATGGAATTAACTGCTGTTTCGCTATTTTTATGTTTTTTTTGGTTTTTGACGCGTTTTTTGATAGTTTTTTCATCTGAATTTTTTTATGTGTACGCGTTTTATTTAGATACGAATTTACGTGATTTTTTTACAAATTTTCAAAAAATAGGGATGAAATTAATAACAAGTTTTGGATTGGACCCGAGCCTAATTTTGAAACTTAATAAGGACTTGTACCAAAAGCACCCTATTAATTAATCTATTAAAATAGGCATTTTACAAATGATCTTGGGTTTTGACGAAACCGGTTTCATTAGATCCGAAATTGTAAATTATTGTTAGATTTTCAGTTTTGTAACGATTGGGCTTGCCGTTTGGCCATGCGACGTTGAAACAAATTGAAATTGATTTGAATAAATTAAATTGATTTAGATTGATTTTGAATGATATCTTCTAAATACGATGGAATTAGCTCACGATACCTATTCCACTGGATTCAGAAATATCAAAAATATTACTTTTTATATATAGAGTATTATACTTTCATTATCATTGTAAAAATGAGATTTTCGAGCATAAACGACTATTTGGGTCCAATTCAGCTTAGAATGTAATTTTATTTTATAACCTATCTCATTTTGTTATCTCGAAGCCCAACCCATTTTATTATCTAATCATAACCCAAGCAGCCTCCACTTCTCATTTGAGATATACTAAGAAACGTCTGACTTCTATTTTCTTAATGGCGATCAAACGCAAATCAAAAAATTAATCTTCCAACCTGTCCACAATTTGGAAAACTCTCAATGGAAAGTTGCTCACATCGTCGAATGAAGTATATCCGTGGTTGATTCTCACCATTGGACACCAGTGGTGGTCGGAATATGGTCTAAATCAGTAGTGGATTCATTTTGTGTTTTCTGGCTTTATGTGCATACCGTCGATTGTTAGGCAAAGTGGCATGAAGGAAGAAGTAAGAGGAATGGAAGACTTTTACATCCGTGGTGGTCGAAGGTGGTGGAGTGTCCCGTAGCATGCTTGATCTGGAGTTGAACATTTTCTTTTCAAATCTGAATTCCAGGTGATTAGAGCAACTTTGGCGGTGGGGTTGCTGGCAGTTGCTAGCCTTAGCAAGGCAGAGATGAGGGTGGAAAGCACTGGTGGCCCGGTGGTCGGGGAGGGGGGTTACGAGGATGAAAAAAGACCAACGTGCACTTTTGGGTTCGATTTGTATTTGCTATAGAGGATCGTTTTTGAGGAAGAAAGAATGTTGACATATCAGCATATGTTTGGGTGAGGTTGTATTTTTTTTTATTTAAATCCTGAATGCATTAACGTGAATAACTCGCTCACACGAACTCAAATTGTTGCACGATTTGTTTTGTTGGATTCATATCGAAATTATAGATGACATGAAGCTAGTTTGGTTGGATTAGATTTAAATTTTAGGCCTATATTTGGATTTCCAACTAGTTCAAAATCAAAGTTGAGTGATTAAACCCACTCACACTTAACTAAAACATTTGATTATTTGTTAAATTAAAATCATGTTATGATATGATTGTATTGGTTGTTATTTGGTAGTTAAAAATGCATATTTATGTTGATTTGCATTGATAGTATAATTTAATTCAGTTGTTAATTTAAATTGTACAGTTAGGTTAATTTTGAAATTTAATTGCTAGTTTAAAACCCAACACCTGATAAGTAGTAAATTTTTGTGATATTTAACTATTTGGATGAATTGATTTTGATGAGTACCATGGATTGATATTTTTGATATGTTGATGTTTAATTGTGTGAATTTACCTGTTATCCACCTTAATTATATATGACCATTTTTTGCATTGATTAATCCCAATCATTTACCCTAAATGTTATGGACATCAAATAAACCCAGGATTAATCATTGAGCTGAATCAAGAACATGGGTCGAATCGACAAATACCTATGACCCCTGATTTGGATTGAAATGATATATATCCATTCCTGAAATAATAAAATTAAATTTAAGTACCACATGGACGTAAGATAGAAAATTTTATAAGGATACCGGTTGGTAAATAAAATTTGTTTTAAATTTGAATTTTGAAATATTGTTTTAAAGACAAATATAAATGATGATTTATAAATTGATTACCTTTGAACTTGAATTGTGAAATTTAAAATCTAAAAGAAATTAATTAATGTTGTAAACTAAAGCTAAAAACTTGAAATTGAATATGAATTGAACCTATTGAAATTGAAATGTTTATCATCTTTGAATTTTTTTGAAATTAACTTGATTTGAAGTGATATTTGAATTATGAAATCGAGGTTATTATAAATTGAAATAATCTAAAATGAGAATTATAATTGGAAACTTTAAATTAATACTTGAATCAAATAGGTTGAATTGAATTGAATTTGAAATGGAAGTGAATTTAAATTGAAATATCTAAGTTGAGTTGAATTGATTCGAAATCATAATGCGACTTCAAGTTTATTTGAAATTTGGAAGAAACAATTCTAAGTCCAACTATAGTATTTTAAACCATTATATAAACTATTTTACCAAATAACTATTTTACTTTTTAAACTATTTAATTTTTAACTAATATATATTAACTATAGCAATAACGACTTTAACAATCAACTATCGATATTATAAACTACTTTAACATGTTACTATATATATTTAACTAAATTTAATAAATCCTATTTTAAATTCCAATATATATATATATATATTTCAATGTCCTAACTATTTATTTTTCAAACTGTTCAAATATATCTAAACTATTTTATTATATGTACAAATTCAACTAATTTAAATATTCAAATTGTAACATTCCAGGGGAATTCGCGATCCTGGGCATCGACATAAACTCAATGTCGATTACTCAAGCATCCTAAACAACGGATAGTTAATGAAATAAAATAGAGGGTGAGAATAGATAAGATAGAAACTTAGAATAGAAGAAGAAGAACATACCTCATTAGAGTAAACACGAATCTCATAGCGAAACGAATAAAGTATAACATAACATTGAAATAAAACTAGTATATGTATACAATAACATTATCAGAGTACAACACTTGCAACACAACGGAAATAAACAATAGATATAAATCCTGAAGCCTCCTGCTCCAAGCTTTCCAAGTATATCTGTAAAATCCCAACCACTTGACTGCACGTACAAAATTGGGCACCCAAGAGTTTGGGGTAAAACAAAACAAAATAAAACTCTGGGTCTGTCATGGGACTGGTGTAAGCAAACTCCAAACACTTGGTTTAACTTTTAAAATCCTTTTTAAAGAAAGATAATCGTAAGACCGATCCACACATAAACACGGATGGTTTTTACCTTACGATAATCCAAAGTATTCTTTGAAAACAATATCATTCTGATATTATAATAGTGATGTAATACAAGTATATAGAAATATAGCAGAACGCTTGCATCTCACGCTCTACATACATAGTATACAATTAAAACCGCGGGTGCGTTTTGGGTAATGGATTTCCAACTATGACAAGGTATGGAACCACCTTCCGATAGTGTATCTCTAGAGAAGAATACACTGAGTTCAACAAGAACTGTAACGACCCAGGGATTTTGGGCCTCGGAAATCGAAATAAATACCTTTACCGTAAATCATGCCGACCTTCCAAACACCGAAAACACTGGAACGTTTTTAGAAAGAAGTTAGAGGGTGAGGTAAGAAAGAAAGAAATATTGGAATAGTAGAAGAAGAAGAAGAAACAACACAACACAGAGTCTCACATCGTAGCAGAACAATATATAATACAGAAATAAATCTTTAATGAGAGCTTTAAAAATACTTACAATATCAGAGTACATCACACAACGGGACAGTTATAATAACCTGTTCCCATATACAACACACAGCGGAATAGTAGCTATATAATATCATACGTCTGAACATGTCCAGCTTGTCTCAGGACTTCACAGCATTCGATAACCTGAACCTGTACACCCCGGGCTAACCCGAGCATTTACATAACACCGGGTCAGTCTAGTGAACCAGAGTGGGAAAAACACACTAAGTTTAAGGGTATCACACAAACTGATTTTAACATTAAAATCTTTTCGAAAGAAAAGGATAATCGTAAGACCAAATCCACACATAAATACAGACAGTTTTTACCTTACGATAACCCAAAACATTTTTGAAACTAATATCTTGTCTGATATTATAATAATGTCTAAATACAAGTAAATAGAATCTAGTAGAATGCTTGCATCTCATGCTCCACATATATATTCTAAAATCAAAACCGCGGGCGCTTATTGGAGTTTGGATTCCAACTATGACAAGGTATGGGACCACCTGCCGATAGTGTATCTCTAGAGCCGAATACACTGGGTTCAACAAGAACGCCTTGCAACCTGGCCCTCACATAACCGACCACTTATTTCGCTTGAGTGTATCGAATGTATATCACCAATGGTTGGGTGCGACCCACCATTTCCTGAAAAGAGACAGCATCGAAATAGATTAAAGAATGAATTGGAATTTCTCTAGATAGGTGATTATACAGCCTAATGGGAGCGACCCACATAACCTTGCTGCCTGCCCGATTTTTGTCATTTCCCGGTTGATGAGGCATGAGGTTTAAATTTCCCTTTTAGAATCCCTGGTCACCTATCACTTTGAATGTCACATCATCAGATCCGTCAAGTTACTAATTGTCGTCCACAAATATATTCTGGGTTTTAAAGAAGTGCCCCTCTTTGCCACCACTCGGTATATTTGTAAAAATCAACATACGTGGTTTCAAAAATACTCTGTCAGACATTCGTCCATACAAGTCATCCAGGAACAGGATGAATCGAAGGTACTCTCCTACTGCATCCAATATAGGAATCACCCCATGGATTAGTAGCGAGAAGTCCTTGCAACCCGTAGATTCCAACCACGACAGAACCACAACTTATCTCTGGGAGCTAACCAACGATTATTAGCGGTTCTTCCATTTTATGAAGATCTACAGTCTTCAATGCTCTATCTCGATCATCTTCTGATATCTTCACGTATTTGCTGGTCGGAATGGTTTTCGAATATAAATTCGATTCCGGTCTTTTCGTACCAACCATCGTATTGGACAAATTTGATAGTCGGTGATATAACTACCAAAATAAATAGTGATTTAATCATGATAATCCGGTGAGTTCACTGGTTCAGAATTCAGCCTCACTTGGCCTTTTAATTTAAAACAAACTAATTCACTTCTGCGTAAATAAAAACTTCTAACTTTTAATATTTAAAAATATAATATTTGATCCTTATATACTAATGTTCTCAAAACCAATTCTATATAGTACTTAGTAAAATAACCATATTAAATCCCAATTAATTCTCCTTTCAAAGAATTTGTTACATCTTTCTTTATTACCCAAGTTTGGGAAATCCATTCAACTTATTATTCGTAACAACGTTACGTAATATCTTTTATCCTGTTCTTGAAACAATAACTAATATTTATTAGTATAGAATAAAACTAACTTTACATTTCCTTTACAGCGGATCTCTCGTTATATTTTCCAATCTTCACCAACGTTGCATTATTATTTCCCTAATGGAAATAATAAATCATCACTAACCTCTCTTACGATTACCAACTAATATTATCTTCAGATAATCCTGAAGTCGTTCAAGTTGGGGTATTTTAATTACCTCTTATACCTTGATCAACAACATCCTTATCCTCAGATAAATATAAGTTGTAATCAAACCAATATTTCATTCCAGTCTCAAAACAAATTCCATTATAAATCGGATTTGGTTATATAACCCTACGACCCATTTCTTTACCCAAATTCACTTTTACCAATCTCCTTTCAAATCTATTCAACCATTCCATGATTTGGAAATCTCATTTCACTTTTTTCCCATTTTACTTGGTTTCATTTTTAAGCAACGTTAATGTAAAATTAACGCTTTCACTTTAAATCTCATTTATACAACTCTGGTTTAATATAAACCCTTCTGTTCTCAATTCCTTTTACTTAACTTCAAATATTAAGCAAACATTTAACTTACTCCCTCGTATTCGCTTAAAACTTCTCTTTATAACTTCGTTATAAAAATTCGGGTTTTAAATATAAAACCCGTTCATAAACTTCTTTCACCATTCCACTCTATTTCGCTTCAATTTGATTATTCTTTAAATGCATTTCCATTTAACAGATACTTTCCTAAATTATTATTTAAATAATAATTTACTTTAATCACTAACTACTTCAGTAGTTAATTTCTTTATTAAAATAAATAGTAAATCCCTTTTTAAAACTTATTAAAATTTAAAACAGTATTCATTAACTATTTTATTTGATCAATTCAAAACAAACAAATTTAATAATCAACTCCAGTTAAGACGGTTGACTTAGTCAACTCCAAACATGGTTATATCATTAACCGATTCCAATATATTCTCTCTTTTAAATTAATTAATATAATTAATTTAAATACTTAATTCCATTTAATTGTTTCTTAACCAAACAATTATTCACTTTAACCGTTAGGTTAATTTCCTATTCTCATACTTATAAATCTAATTAACGTTAGAATTTACTTTATTAAATCACTTTTTAATTAATTATAACCTAAATAATAAATAATAAATATTTATTTCCCTTTTTATAAACTTATTTCAAAATAATATATTTTAAAATCTATCTCCAGTTATAAAATAAATTTTATAACTTCAGTTCTATCGATTCACCTGACGGTAAATCAATATAACCAAAACGATTTACTTTTAGGCCATTTACTGCCGATTACTCAACCAATATAGTTCATTGGTTAAAACACAATACATGTTGATTTTTCAGTCAATGATCACTACTAAAATCAATAACCTAATCATAACAGTTCATATATGAAAATATGAAAATAAATAATATATTTGAGGAATCCGGTTGGATCCCTCCCACCTGTTCTTCTCTGTATACAAACGGTTATCTCCACACTGTTCAAAACAATTCAAACAGATCAAACAGATCAAACAATTCAAACATGTCAAATAATTCAAACCATTAAACACGTTTATTGATAAACGTGACCAATAAGGTAAGTTACCTTTATTGGAACCAATCGCTAAAATAACGATTTGGTATTTCACTGAAATTAAACGATGGTTTAATTTCAACAGTTAAATCAATAAATAGATATATAACTAACGAACAGTCAACCATAGCAAACAGAGCACACAAAATAAAAACCCAAATTATATAAAATATAAATGGGGAAACTGAGTGAGTTTAACTCACCTTGATTTGATTTCTGTTGAATGGCTCATTTAAAATTAAATTGAACTGTCATATAATTTAATTATAAATCCTGGTTGATTTCGATAGCGTCCAGTTCTGTTCCAAGATGCCTTGTCCTTTTATAAAGTCCCAGGTTGAATTCTGATCATAGACATATAAGTTATTAATAATTTACATAATAATTTAATTATATAATTAACTCACTAATTAATGGTTCATTTAAATTTTAATTACATTTAATATTGAATTTGTCCGCTCCTTATTTCTTTTATTGAACAACTCGACTTCTGCATCCTTTTCCTTTTCTCTTGTCATTTTGATCTGGAAACAAACTGACCAATTAATACTAACATACTTAATGATATACATTTAACACTAATTGAGATTAAATTTCCTATCTAGCTGATACTCATGTTGGTGGTAATATAACCGGCCAACCCAGGCTTTTACTCCTAGTTCCAGGGATTGGACGTCCTCCCAAAATCCTGTACCATTCCTCATATACATTTTAGTATAAATTCAACAGTACAAATTTAATTAAAGGTCCTTAGTTATTTTAATAGCATTAATTACTAAATTACTTCTGCAACGAAATTCACTGTCAATACCATTCTGAATTCACGTCTCCTACCTCCCTTTACCACTTTGTTTTCATCGCTCCAGACCCAACAAGCTGCTTCACGTCCAAGACCTAGGGCCATCATTATAATTGTTTTTAATTAAACCATCCGACGTTTAAATTAACAATTAAATAAAAGACGCGTTGTTACTGTTTTTCCTTCCTAAGCAACTAACCCATGCCGCTACTATCCAAATGAAAAGCCTGGACTGTTCCTTCCTTCAGTTCGAATTTTCTCAATTGAAATTAACACTGTTTTGTTCCCACAACGAGTTACTCCCATTCGCCTATCCACTTTGTTCTGGATGAACACCTCAACGGAAACTGCCAATAACAATTCATATTTAGTTAATACATTTTAATATAATATTAGTTACGGTGTATACTTAATTAGTTAGCAAATGTTGACTTACCATTCTCGTTCAAACTGCTTGCATCGTTCGAAATGGCCAAGGCAATACACTTGCCTGCTCCTGTCCAAACAGTACCACGCACCCTTCATTAGAAACCAAGGCTCCATTCATTTTTAAACTATATTGACGTCACTTCAGAATTTCCCTCCGCCTTGCCATGGACCAACGTCCCTCTTCACCTCACTGATTTCCACTATACCCGTTATTTTCACACTTCGCTCCATCATTCACGGATCTGCACCCTTCAAATGAAAGCTGCTCCACGTTTTACTCACGGTCCTCCAAAATTTCCTTCACTGTCTCGCAGCGACACAACAAGGCTGCGTCTCTTTTTGTTTCTCAACTCCCATGTGATGTTGAACTTCTGTCTCAAATAAAGTTGACCGAGTCATATAAAACTGAAACTAGGTGGAAGTGGAAGCCGACGGGATTCTAATGAAATTCGAAATCACCAATTTCCATAGGAGATTTGATTTTTAAAGAATTTATGAAGATGGATGGACATTGGGTTTCAAGCGAGTACAGAGAACAAGTGCGATAAAGAGAAATAAGGGATTTCAGGGGAACGATTGTCTTTTAAAGAGTATTTTATTTCTACTTGTTCATTGAAGTGGAACTTTTTAGTTTTCTGTTTACTGGAAGATAACGATTTCAGCAAAGCATTTGGGAATTAGGGATTTCGGGGTATGCTGAACCAACGGATGTTGATGGTAATTTATAGGAGAAAAGTATAGTATTATATTATATTATTTTATTATAACGAAACTTCGCGGTGAAGTAACACATCAAACCACACCAAACGACTTTCGTTTTCTGAAAAAAGCTATTCTTAGTGTAAAAACGTATTCCGAACCCAATGGGACAAGTTTCGTCAAATTCCGACATCGTTTGAAAAAAATCCTTTATAAAACCAGAAATAAACACGCGTTTAAATTTTCCACGGTCACTAGATAAATCTAATCAACTTGAAACTTTAAAATCCTATAATAATTTTTCAATACGAACCCAACGGCACTAGTTTCGTCGCATTCTGTGATTGTTTTCCCGGTAGGCAATTTTTACACGCACCGCATTACCATTTTGGACACCAAATTAGTCGGTCTCCAAAAATAGCAAACTATATACCTATCCAAACTATAATCGACGATACGAACTCAACGGAATTGGTTTCGCGGCCTATTTCGATCGTATGTTCAAGTTATACCCAAATAACCCTTTATTAAATTAATTACACGCTATAGAAATTGGACTAGCGTTTATGGTTGCCGTGGTGACATACGACATCGGTTTGCCACGCCATTCAACACCGCACAATAATTTAATGTTACGGTTCTAATGAAACTGACTTCGCCGAAATCTGAGTCCGTTTGCAAAACGGCTATTTTGACGCGTATATTTTAGTAACGATTTTCAATATCGACTATTTCAAAATTTGATTTGGCCATATCTAACAAATTATAACACGAAATCTGAATTTTTCCCTTTCATATGAAAATTATAATCAATACGGTTCTAACGTTTCTCGTTTCACAGAACTCCGACTTATATCAGATCTGGTATTCTTAGTTGAAGTTCAAAACTCCATATTACGAACTACCGCGCCATTTCGAGCTCGTTTTATATTATAAATAAAATTAACGTTAAAACTTTGTTTTAAATAAAGAATTAAATATTAAAATCCATTAATATTCCAAGTATAATATTTAAAATAATAAATTAAATATTTAGCTACCAAAAATACGGGACATTACATTCTTCCCTCCTTAAAATAATTTCGTCCTCGAAATTGCTAAGGTAAGAAAGAACGTTACCAACCCATTATCTTTACAAAAATAATAAATTTAAAACTCGATTTTATTTTTAAAATTAATCTAACTGGTTTTAAAACCAATTTATTTCAAATAAAAGAATTTTCCAAAATTCTTAAAAAATTTCTAATACCTTAAATTTTGGAAATTTTTTGGCAGAGTCTCCCCTGTACGGAGGACATCTGCAATATCGCAGGTTCAAGAAATATATATACATCGACCAACAGGGTCGGAAAAATTTAAAAACCAAACTCAAAACCCAAACAAAAACCAAAATTTCATATTTTGCATAGGCGTACCTTTTTGCGAGCGTTATTATGCGATAAGCAATATTTTACATTCGAGCTTGCTTAGTTATTATGCAGCTCTATTCAAACTGAATTCAATTAACTCCAGAATTTTCTCTTGGATGGATTTTAAAGCTGGATTGGCACTTCTGCACCTGTTCTCAACTCAAATAAATTTCATTAGTCCCCAAAACAACATCAATTAGGTTCAAATATCCATATCATATGATCCAACCAGTTCTACACACAATCTAATCCACTTGAGATTATAATTATTTATAATCACTTCATTTATTCCTTTAATTATCCGTTCAGGTTTATTGGTCTGGATTGATTTATCCAACCTATTTATTTCATATTGGTTTCAAACCAAGTCTATCTTTTTCAGATTTATATTCAAGCAATCAACAACACAATCCAAACATATCATTCAAATCAACATTAACAAATCAATCGATTTTCCGTATTATAATAAATTGAGAAAATCATTATTTTTTTTATAAAATAAATTGGGCAAAAATAATTTCAAAAATAATTTTAATATCAAATTACAAATACGCGCTCTCATATATTTAACAAACTCAATCTAGGGTATTACTAACACCATCTCTATCGAGTCACACCACAGAGCCAAGGTTATCACTAAACCAATAGCTCTGATACCACTGTAACGACCCAGGGATTTTGGGCCCTGGAAATCGACATAAATATCTTTACCGTAAATCATGCTGACCTTCCAAACACCAAAAACACTGGAACATTATTAGAAAGAAGTTAGAGGGTGAGGTAAGAAAGAAAGAAATATTAGAATAGTAGAAGAAGAAGAAACAACACAACATAGAGTCTTACATCACAGCGGAACAAAATATAATGCAGAAATAAAACTTTATTGAGAGCTTAAAAAATACTTACAATATCAGAGTACATCACACAACGGGACAGTTATAATAACCTGTTCCCATATACAACACACATCGGAATAGCAGATATATAATATCATACGTCTGAACATCTCCAGCTCGTCTCTGGACTTCACAGCATTCGATAACCTAAACCTGTACACCCCGGGCTAACCCGAGCATTTACAAAACACCGGGTCAGTCTGGTGAACCAGAGTGAGATAAACACACTAAGTTTAAGGGTATCACACTAACTGATTTTAACATTAAAATTTTTTCGAAAGAAAAGGATAGTCGTAAGACCAAATCCACACATAAATACGGACGGTTTATACCTTACGATAACCCAAAACATTTTTGAAACTAATATCTTGTCTTATATTATAATAATGTCAAAATACAAGTAAATAGAATCTAGTAGAACGCTTGCATCTCACGCTCCACCTATATATTATAAAATCAAAACCGCGGGAGCTTATTGGAGATTGGATTCCAACTATGTCAAGGTATGGGACCACCTGCTGATAGTGTATGTCTAGAGGCGAATACACTGGGTTCAACAAGAACGTCTTGCAACCGGCCCTCACATGACCGACCACTCATTTCGCTTGAGTGTATCGAATGCATTTCACCAACGGCTAGGTGCGACCCACCGTTTCCCGAAAGGGGACAGCATCGAAATAGATTAAAGAATGAATTGGAATTTCTCTAGATAGGTGATTATACACCCTAATAGGAGCGACCCACATAGCCATGCTGCCTGCCCGATTTTTGTCATTTCCCATTTAATGAGGCTTGAGGTTTAAATTTCCCTTTTGGAATCCCTGGTCACCATTCACTTTGAATGTCACATCTTCAGATCCGTCAAGTCACTAATTGACGTCCACAAATATATTCTGGGTTTTAAAGAAGTGCCCCTCTTTACCACCACTCGGTATATTTGTAAAAATCAACGTGCGTGGATTCAGGAAATACTCTGTCAGACATGTGTCCATACAAGTCATCCAGGAACAGGATGAACCGAAGGTACTCTCCTACTGCATCCAATATAAGAATCACCCCATGGATCAGTAGCGAGAAGTCCTTGCAACCCGTAGATTCCAACCATGACAGAACCACAACTTATCTCTGGGAGCTAACTAAAGATTATTAGCGGTTCTTCTATTTTATGAAGATCTACGGTCTTCAATGCTCCATCTCGATCATCTTCTGATATCTTCACGTATTTGCTGGTCGGAATGGTTTTCGAATATAAATTCGATTCCGGTCTTTCCGTACCAACAATCGTATTGGACAAATTTGATAGTCGGTGATTTAACTATCAAAATAAACAGTGATTCAATCATGATAACCCAGTGAGTTCACTGGTTCAGTATTCAGCCTCACTTAGCCTTTTAATTTAAAACAAACTAATTCACTTCTGCGTAAATAAAAACTTCTAACTTTTAATATTTAAAAATACAATATTTGAATCTTATATACTAATTTTCTCAAAACCAATTCTATATAATACTTAGTAAAATAACCATATTAAATCCCACTTAATTCTCCTTTCAAAGCATTTGTTACATCATTCTTTATTACCCAAGTTTGGGAAATCCATTCAACTTTTTATTCGTAACAACGTTACGTAATATCTTTTATCCCGTTCTTGAAACAATAACAAATATTTATTAGTATAGAATAAAACTAACTTTACATTTCCTTTACATCAGATCTCTCGTTATATTTTCCAATCTTCACCAATGTTGCATTATTATTTCCCTAATGGAAATAATAAATCATCACTAACTTCTCTTACGATTACCATCTAATATTATCTTCAGATAATCCTGAAGTCGTTCAAGTTGGGGTATTTTAATTACCTCTCAGACCTCGATCAACAATGTTCTTATCCTTAGATAAATATAAGCTATGATCAAACCAATATTTCATTCCAGTCTCAAAACAAATTCCATTATAAATCGAATTTGTTTATATAACCCTACGACCCACTTCTTTACCCAAAATCACTTTTACCGATCTCCTTTTAAATCTATTCAACCATTCCACGCTTTGGAAATCTCATTTCACTTTCCCATTTTACTTGATTTCATTTTTAAGCAACGTTAATGTAAAATTAACGCTTTCACTTTAAATCTCATTTATGCAACTCTGGTTTAATATAAACTCTTATGTTCTCTATTCCTTTTACTTAACTTCAAATATTAAGTAAACATTTAATTTACTCTCTCGTATTCGCTTAAAACTTCTCTTTATAACTTCGTTTTAAAAATTCGGGTTTTAAATATAAAACACATTCATAAACTTCTTTCACCATTCCACTCTATTTCGCTTCAATTTGATTACTCTTTAAATGCATTTCCATTTAACAGATACTTTCCTAAATTATTATCTAAAATAATAATTTACTTTAATCACTAACTACTTCAGTAGTTAATTTCTTTATTAAAATAAATAGTAAATCCCTCTTTAAAACTTATTAAAATTAAAAAAATATTCATTAACTATTTTATTAGATCAATTCAAAACAAACAAATTTATTAATCAACTCTAGTTAAGACGGTTGACTTAGTCAACTCCAAACACGGTTATATCATTTACCGATTCCAATTTATTCTCTCTATTAAATTAATTAATATAATTAATTTAAATACATAATTCCATTTAATTGTTTCTTAACGAAAAAATTATTCACTTTAACCGTTAGGTTAATTTCCTATTCTCAAACTTATAAATCTGATTAACAACAGAATTTACTTTATTAAATCACTTAATAATTAATTATAACCTAAATAATAAATAATAAATATTTATTTCCCTTTTTATAAACTTATTTCAAAATAATATATTTTAAAATCTATCTCCAGTTATAAAATAAATTTTATAACTTCAGTTCTATCAATTCACCCGACGGTAAATCAATATAACCAAAACGATTTACTTTTAGGCCATTTATTGCCGATTACTCAACCAATATAGTTCATTGTTTAAAACACAACACATGTTGATTTTCAGTCAATGATCACTACTAAAATCAATAACCCAATCATAATAGCTCATATATGAAAATATGAAAATAAATAATATATTTGAGGAATCCGGTTGGATCCCTCCCACCTGTTCTTCTCTGTATACAAACGGTTATCTCCACACAGTTCAAAATAATTCAAACAGATCAAACAATTCAAACAGGTCAAATAATTCAAACCATTAAACACGTTTATTGATAAACGTGACCAATAAGTTAAGTTACCTTTATTGGAAACAATCGCTACAATAACGATTTTGTATTTCACTGAAATTAAATGATGGTTTAATTTCAGCAATTAAATCAATAAATAGATATATAACTAGCGAACAGTCAACCATAGCAAACAGAGCACACATAATAAAAACCAAAATTATATAAAATATAAATGGGGAAACCGAGTGAGTTTAACTCACCTTGATTTGATTTCTATTAAATGGCTCATTTAAAATTAAATTAAGCTGTCGTATAATTTAATTATAAATCCTGGTTGATTTCGATAGCGTCCAGTTCTGTTCCAAGATGCCTTGTCCTTTGATACGTTTCCAGGTTGAATTCTGATCATAGACATATAAGTTATTAATAATTTACATTATAATTTAATTATATAATTAACTCACTAATTAATGGTTCATTTAAATTTTAATTACATTTAATATTGAATTTGTCCGCTCCTTATTTCTTTTATTGAACAACTCGACTTCTGCATCCTTTTCCTTTTCTCTTGTCATTTTGATCTGGAAACAAACTGACCAATTAATACTAACATACTTAATGATATACATTTAACACTAATTGAGATTAAATTTCCTATCTAGCTGATACTCATGTTGGTGGTAATAAAACCAGCCAACCCAGGCTTTTACTCCTAGTTCCAGGCATTGGACGTCTTCCCAAAATCCTGTACCGTTCCTCATATACATTTTAGTATAAATTCAACAGTATAAATTTAATTAAAGGTCCTTAGTTATTTTAATAGCGTTAATTACTAAATTACTTCTGCAAAGAAATTCACTGTCAATACCATTCTGAGTTCACGTCTCCTACCTCCCTTTACAACTTTGTTTTCATCGCTCCAGACCCAACAAGCTGCTTCACGTCCAAGACCTGGGGCCATCATTATAATTGTTTTTAATTAAACTATCCAACGTTTAAATTAACAATTAAATAAAAGACGCGTTGTTACTGTTTTCCTTCCTATGCAGCTAACCCATGCTGCTACTACCCAAATGAAAAGCCTGGACTGTTCCTTCCTTCAGTTCGAATTTTTTCAATTGAAATTAACACTGTTTCGTTCCCACAACCAATTCCTCCCATTCGCCTACCTACTTTGTTCTAGATGAACACCTCAACGCAAACTGCCAATAACGATTCATATTTAGTTAATACATTTTAATATAATATTAGTTATGGTGTATACTTAATTAGTTAGCAAATGTTGACTTACCATTCTCGTTCAAACTGCTTGCATCGTTCGAAATGGCCAAGGCAATACACTTGCCTACTCCTGTCCAGACAGTACCACGCACCCTTCATTAGAAATCAAGGCTCCGTTCCTTTTTAAACTGTACTGACGTCACTCCAGAAATGCCCTCCGCCATGCCATGGACCAACATCCCTCTTCACCTCATTGATTTCCACTGTCCCCGTTATTTTCACACTTCGCTCCATCATTCACGGATCCGCACCCTTCAAATGAAAGCTGCTCCACGTTTTACTCACGGTCCTCCAAAATTTCCTTCACTGTCTCGTAGCAGCACAACAAGGCTGCGCCCCTTTTTGTTTATCAACTCCCATGTGCTGTTGAACTTTTGTCTCGAATAAAGTTGATCGAGTCATATAAAACTGAAACTAGGTGGAAGTGGAAGCCGACGGGATTCTAATGAAATTCGAAATCACCAATTTCCATACGAGATTTGATTTTTAATGAATTTATGAAGATGGATGGAAATTGGGTTTCAAGTGAGTACAGAGAACAAGAGCGATAAAGAGAAAAAAGGGATTTCAGGGGAACGATTGTCTTTTAAAGAGTATTTTATTTCTACTTTTTCATTGAAGTGGAACTTTTTAGTTTTCTGTTTACTGGAAGATAACGATTTCAGCAAAGCATTTGGGAATTAGGGATTTTCAGGTATGCTGAACCAATGGATGTTGATGGTAATTTATAGGAGAAAAGTATAGTATTATATTATATTATTTTATTATAACGAAACTTCGCGGTGAAGTAACACATCAAAACCACCCCAAACGACTTCCGTTTTCTTAAAAAAATCAGCTATTCTTAGTGTAAAAAGGTATTCCGGACCCAATGGGACAAGTTTCATCGAATTCCGACATCGTTTGAAAAAAATTCCTTTATAAAACCAGAAATAAACACGCGTTTAAATTTTCCATGGTCACTAGATAAATCTAATCAACTTGAAACTTTGAAATCCTATAATAATTTTTCAATACGAACCCAACGGCACTAGTTTCGTCGCATTCTGAGACTGTTTTCTTGGTAGGCTATTTTTACACGCACCGCATTACCATTTTGGACACCAAATTAGTCGGTCCCCAAAAATAGCGAACTATATACCTATCCTGACTATAATCGACGATACGAACTCAAAGGAATTGGTTTCGCTACCTAATTCGATCGTCCCAAATAACCCTTTATTAAATTAATTACGCGCTATAGAAATTGAACGAGCGTTTATGGCTGCCGTGGTCACATACAACATTTGTTTTCTACGCCATTCAACACTGTACAATAATTTAATGTTATGGTTCTAATGGAACTGATTTCGTCGAAATCTGAGACCATTTGCAAAATGGCTATTTTGACGCGTATATTTTAATAACAATTTTCCATAGCGACTATTTCAAAATTTGATTTGGCCATATCTAACAAATTATAACACGAAATCTGAATTTTTCCCTTTCATATGAAAATTATAATCAATACGGTTCTAACGTTTCTCGTATCATAGAAATCCGACTTATATCGGATCCGGTATTCTCAGTTGAAGTTCAAAACTCCATATTACGAACTGCCGCGCCATTTAGAGCTCGTTTTATATAATAAATAAAATTAACGTTAAAATTTCATTTTAAATAAAGAATTAAATATTAAAATCCATTAATATTCCAAATATAATATTTAAAATAATAAATTAAATTAAATATTTGGCTACCAAAAATATGGGACGTTACATTCTTCCCCCCTTAAAATAATTTCGTCCTCGAAATTGCTAAGGTAAGAAAGAACGTTACCAACCCATTATCTTTACAAAAATAATGAATTTAAAACTCAATTTTATTTTCAAAATTAATCTAATTGGTTTTAAAACCAATTTATTTCAAATAAAAGAATTTTCCAAAAATCTTAAAAAATTTCGAATACTTTAAATTTTGGAAAATTTTTGGCAGAGTCTCCCCTGTACGGAGGACGTCTGCAATATCATAGGTTCAAGAAATATATATACATCGACCAACAGGGTCGGAAAAATTTAAAAACCAAACTCAAAACCCAAATAAAAACCAAAATTTCATATTTTGCATAGGCGTACCTTTTTGCGAGCGTTATTATGCGGTGAGCAATATTTTATATTCGAGCTTGCTTAGTTATTATGCAGCTCTATTCAAACTGAATTCAATTAACTCCAGAATTTTCTCTTGGATGGATTTTAAAGCTGGATTGGCACTTCTGCACTTGTTATCAACTCAAATAAATTTCATTAGTCCCCAAAACAACATCAATTAGGTTCAAATATCCATATCATACGATCCAACAGGTTCTACACACAATCTAATCCACCTGAGATTATAATTATTTATAATCACTTCATTTATTCCTTTAATTATTTGTTCAGGTTTATTAGTCTGGATTGATTTATCTAACCTATTTATTTCATATTGGTTTCAAACCAAGTCTATCATTTTCAGATTTATATTCAAGCAATCAACAACACAATCCAAACATATCATTCAAATCAACATTAACAAATCAATCGATTTTCCGTGTTATAAAAAATTGAGAAAATCATTACTTTTTTTATAAAATAAATTGGGCAAAAATAATTTCAAAAATAATTTTAATATCAAATTACAAATACGCGCTCTCATATATATAACAAACTCAATCTAGGGTATTACTAACACCATCTCTATCGAGTCACACCACAGAGCCAAGGTTATCACTAAACCAATAGCTCTGATACCACTGTAACGACCCAGGGATTCTGGGCCCCGGAAATCGACATAAATACCTTTAACGTTACTCATGCCAACCTTATAAACACTATTAGAAAGAAGTTAGAGGGTGAGGTTAGAAAGAAAGAAATATTAGAATAGTAGAAGAAGAAGAAACAACACAACACAGAGTCTCACATCGCAGCGGAACAAAATATAATATAGAAATAAATCTTTATTGAGAGCTTTAAAAATACTTAAAATATCAGAGTACATCACACAACGGGACAATAAAAATAACCTGTTCCCATATACAACACACAGCGGAGTAGTAGCTATATAATATCATATGTCTGAACATCTCCAGCTCGTCTCTGGACTTCACAGCATTCGGTAACCTAAACCTGTACACTCCGGGCTAACCTGAGCATTTACAAAACACCGGGTCAGTCTGGTGAACCAGAGTGAGATAAACACACTAAGTTTAAGGGTATCACACAAACTGATTTTAACATTAAAATCTTTTTGAAAGAAAAGGATAATCGTAAGACCAAATCCACACATAAATACGGACAGTTTTTACCTTACGATAACCCAAAACATTTTCGAAACTAATATCTTGTCTGATATTATAATAATGTCTAAATACAAGTAAATAGAATCTAGTAGAACGCTTGCATCTCACGCTCCACATATATATTATAAAATCAAAACTACGGGCGCTTATTGGAGATTGGATTCCAAATATGACAAGGTATGGGACCACCTGCCGATAGTGTATCTCTAGAGGCGAATACACTGGGTTCAACAAGAACGTCTTGCAACCCGGCCCTCACATGACCGATCACTTATTTCGCTTGAGTGTATCGAATGTATATCACCAACGGTTGGGTGCGACCCACTGTTTCCCGAAAAGGGACAGCATCGAAATAGATTAAAGGATGTATTGGAATTTCTCTAGATAGGTGATTATACACCCTAATGGGAGCGACCCACATAGCCATGATTTCTGCCCGATTTTTATCATTTCCCGGTTGATGAGACTTGAGGTTTAAATTTCCCTTTTGGAATACCTGGTCACCATTCACTTTGAATGTCACATCGTCAAATCCGTCAAGTCACTAATTGACGTCCACAAATATATTCTGGGTTTTAAAGAAGTGCCCCTCTTTGCAACCAGTCGATATAATTGTAAAAATCAACGTACGTGGGTTCAGGAAATACTCTGTCAGACATTCGTCCATACAAGTCATCCAGGAATAGGATGAACCGAAGGTACTCTCCTACTGCATCCAATATATGAATCACCCCATGGATCAGTAGCGAGAAGTCCTTGCAACCCGTAGATTCCAACCATGACAGAACCACAACTTATCTCTGGGAGCTAACCAAAGATTATTGGCGGCTCTTCCATTTTATGAAGATCTACGGTCTTCAATGCCCCATCTCGATCATCTTCTGATATCTTCACGTATTTTCTGGTTGGAATGGTTTTCGAATATAAATTCGATTCCGGTCTTTCCGTACCAACAATCGTATTGGACAAATTTGATAGTCGGTGATTTAACTATCAAAATAAACAGTGATTCAATCATGATAATCCAGTGAGTTCACTGGTTCAGTATTCAGCCTCACTTGGCCTTTTAATTTAAAACAAACTAATTCACTTCTACGTAAATAAAAACTTCTAACTTTTAATATTTAAAAATGCAATATTTGATTCCTATATACTAATGTTCTCAAAACCAATTCTATATAATACTTAGTAGAATAACCATATCAAATCCCACTTAATTCTCCTTTCAAAGCATTTGTTACATCATTCTTTATTACCCAAGTTTGGGAAACCCATTCAACTTATTATTCGTAACAACGTTACGTAATATCTTTTATCCCGTTCTTGAAACAATAACTAATATTTATTAGTGTAGAATAAAACTAACTTTACATTTCCTTTACATCGGATCTCTCGTTATATTTTCCAATCTTCACCAACGTTGCATTATTATTTCCCTAATGGAAATAATAAATCATCACTAACCTCTCTTACGATTACCAACTAATATTATCTTCAGATAATCCTGAAGTCGTTCAAGTTGGGGTATTTTAATTACCTCTCAGACCTTGATCAACAACGTTCTTATCCTCAGATAAATATAAGTTATAATCAAACCAATATTTCATTTCAGTCTCAAAACAAATTTCATTATAAATCGGATTTGGTTATATAACCCTACGACCCACTTCTTTACCCAAATTCACTTTTACCAATCTCCTTTCAAATCTATTCAACCATTCCATGCTTTGGAAATCTCATTTCAATTTTTTCCCATTTTACTTGATTTCATTTTTAAGCAACATTAATGTAAAATTAACGCTTTCACTTAAATTCTCATTTATACAACTCTGGTTTAATATAAACCCTTCTGTTCTCAATTCCTTTTACTTAACATCAAATATTAAGTAAACATTTAATTTACTCTCTCGTATTCGCTTAAAACTTCTCTTTGTAACTTCATTATAAAAATTCGGGTTTTAAATATAAAACCCATTCATAAACTTCATTCACGATTCCACTCTATTTTGCTTCAATTTGATTACTCTTTAAATGCATTTCCATTTAACAGATACTTTCCTAAATTATTATTTAAAAAATAATTTACTTTAATCACTAACTACTTCAGTAGTTAATTTCTTTATTAAAATAAATAGTAAATCCCTTTTTAAAACTTATTAAAATTTAAAACAATATTCATTAACTATTTTATTAGATCAATTCAAAACAAACAAATTTAATAATCAACTCCAGTTAAGATGGTTGACTTAGTCAACTCCAAACATGGTTATATGTTTAACCGATTCCAATTTATTCTCTCTTTTAAATTAATTAATTTAATTAATTTAAATACATAATTCCATTTAATTGTTTCTTAACCAAACAATTATTCACTTTAACCGTTAGGTTAATTTCCTGTTCTCATACTTATAAATCTAATTAACGTCAGAAATTAGTTTATTTAATCACTTAATAATTAATTATAACCTAAATAATAAATAATAAATATTTATTTCCCTTTTTATAAACTTATTTCAAAATAATATATTTTAAAATCTATCTCCAGTTATAAAATAAATTTTATAACTTCAGTTCTATCGATTCACCTGACGGTAAATCAATATAACCAAAACGATTTACTTTTAGGCCATTTACTGCCGATTACTCAACCAATATAGTTCATTGGTTAAAACACAATACATGTTGATTTTTCAGTCAATGATCACTACTAAAATCAATAACCTAATCATAACAGTTCATATATGAAAATATGAAAATAAATAATATATTTGAGGAATCCGGTTGGATCCCTCCCACCTGTTCTTCTCTGTATACAAACGGTTATCTCCACACTGTTCAAAACAATTCAAACAGATCAAACAGATCAAACAATTCAAACATGTCAAATAATTCAAACCATTAAACACGTTTATTGATAAACGTGACCAATAAGGTAAGTTACCTTTATTGGAAACAATCGCTACAATAAAAATTTGGTATTTCACTGAAATTAAATGACGGTTTAATTTCAGCAGTTAAATCAATAAAGAGATATATAACTAGCGAACAGTTAACCATAGCAAACATAGCACACAAAATAAAAACCCAAATAATACAAAATATAAATGGGGAGACTGAGTGAGTTTAACTCACCTTGATTTGATTACTGTTGAATGGCTCATTTAAAATTAAATTAAACTGTCGTATAATTTAATTATAAATCCTGGTTGATTTCGATAGCGTCCAGTTCTGTTCCAAGATGCCTTGTCCTTTGATACATTTCCAGGTTGAATTCTGATCATAGGCATATAAGTTATTAATAATTTACGTTATAATATAATTATATAATTATCTCACTAATTAATGGTTCGTTTAAATTTTAATTACATTTAATATTGAATTTGTCCGCTCCTTATTTCTTTTATTGAACAGCTTGACTTCTGCATCCTTTTCCTTTTCTCTTGTCATTTCAATCTGGAAACAAACTGACCAATTAATACTAACATACTTAATGATATACGTTTAACACTAATTGAGATTAAATATCTTATCTAGCTGATACTCATGTTGGTGATATTATAACCGGCCAACCCAGGCTTTTACTCCTAGTTTCAGGCATTTGACGTCCTCCCAAAATCCTGTACCATTCCTCATATACATTTTAGTATAAATTTAATTAAAGGTCCTTAGTTATTTTAATAGCGTTAATTACTAAATTACTTCTGCAAAGAAATTCACTGTCAATACCATTCTGAATTCACATCTCCTACCTCCCTTTACCACTTTGTTTGCATCGCTCCAGACCCAACAAGCTGCTTCACGTCCAAGACCTGGGGCCATCATTATAATTGTTTTTAATTAAACCATCCAACGTTTAAATTAACAATTAAATAAAAGACGCGTTGTTACTGTTTTTCCTTCTTATGCAGCTAACCCATGCTGCTACTACCCAAATGAAAAGCCTGGACTGTTCCTTCCTTCAGTTCGAATTTTCTCAATTGAAATTAACACAGTTTCTTTCCCACAACCAATTACTCCCACTCGCATACCCACTTTGTTCTAGATGAACACCTCAACGCAAACTGCCAATAACGATTCATATTTAGTTAATACATTTTAATATAATATTAGTTACGGTGTATACTTAATTAGTTAACAAATGTTGACTTACCATTCTCGTTCAAACTGCTTGCATCGTTCGAAATGGCAAAGGCAATACACTTGCCTGCTCCTGTCCAGACAATACCACGCACCCTTCATTAGAAACCCAGGCTCCATTCATTTTTAAACTGTACTGACGTGACTCTAGAAATGCCCTCCGCCTTGCCATGGACCAACGTCCCTCTTCACCTCAATGATTTCCACTGTCCTCGTTATTTTCACACTTCGCTCCATCATTCACGGATCTGCACCCTTCAAATGAAAGCTTCTCCACGTTTTACTCACGGTCCTCCAAAATTTCCTTCACCGTCTCGCAGCAGCACAACAAGGCTGCGCCCCTTTTTGTTTCTCAACTCCCATGTGCTGTTGAACTTCTATCTCGAATAAAGTTGATTGAGTCATATAAAACTAAAACTAGGTGGAAGTGGAAGTCGACGGGATTCTAATGAACTTCGAAATCACCAATTTCCATAGGAGATTTGATTTTTAAAGAATTTATGAAGATGGATGGACATTGGATTTCAAGTGAGTACAGAGAACAAGTGCGCTAAAGAGAAATAAGGGATTTTAGGGGAACGATTGTCTTTTAAAGAGTATTTTATTTCTACTTGTTCATTGAAGTGGAACTTTTTAGTTTTTTGTTTACTGGAAGATAACGATTTCAGTAAAGCATTTGGAAATTAGGGATTTCGGGGTATGCTGAACCAACGGATGTTGATGGTAATTTATAGGAGAAAAGTATAGTATTATATTATATTATTTTATTATAACAAAACTTCGCGGTGAAGTAACACACCAAAACCACATCAAACGACTTTCGTTTTCTGGAAAAAAAATCTATTCTTAGTGTAAAAAGGTATTCCGGACCCAATGGGACAAGTTTCGTCGAATTCCGACATCGTTTGAAAAAAAATCCTTTATAAAACCAGAAATAAACACGCGTTTAAATTTTCCACGGTCACTAGATAAATCTAATCAATTTGAAACTTTGAAATCCTATAATAATTTTTCAATACGAACCCAACGGCACTTGTTTCATCGCATTCTGAGACTATTTTCCCGGTAGGCTATTTTTACACACACCGCATTACCATTCTGGACTCCAAATTAGTCTGTCTCCAAAAATAGCAAACTATATACCTATCCTGACTATAATGGACGATACAACCTCAACGGAATTGGTTTCGTGGCCTAATTCGATCGTCTGTTCAAGTTATACCCAAATAACCCTTTATTAAATTAATTACGCACTATAGAAATTGAACGAGCGTTTATGGCTGCCGTGGTCACATACGACATCAGTTTGTCATGCCATTCAACACCGTACAATAATTTAATGTTACGGTTCTAATGAAACTGATTTCGTCGATATCTGAATCCGTTTGCAAAACGGCTATTTTGACGCGTATATTTTAATAACGATTTTCCATAGCGACTATTTCAAAATTTGATTTGACCTTATCTAACAAATTATAACACAAAATCTGAAATTTTCCCTTTCATATGAAAATTATAATCAATACGGTTCTAACGTTTCTTGTTTCACAGAAATCCGACTTATATCGGATCCGGTATTCTCAGTTGAAGTTCAAAACTCCATATTACGAACTGCCGCATCATTTCGAGCTCGTTTTATATTATAAATAAAATTAACGTTAAAACTTCATTTTAAATAACGAATTAAATATTAAAATCCATTAATATTCCAAATATAATATTTGAAATAATAAATTAAAATAAATATTTGGCTACCAAAAATACGGGACATTACAAGAACATCTTGCAACTCAACCACACATGACCGACCACTCATTTCCCTTTAGTGTATCTAATGTATATCACCAACGGTTGGGATCAACAACCGTTTCCCAATAAGGGACAACATCGATAAATTAAAGAAGGAAATGAATATACTCTAGATAGGTGATCGTACATCCTAATGGGAGCTACCCACATAGCCATGCTGCCTGCCCGACTTTTGTCATTTCCCAGTTGTGAGGCTAGAGGCCATAACTTACCTTTTTACATATCATATCTTCATTTACTTTGAATGCCTCATCATCAAACCCGCCAAACCATTTATTGATTTCCCAACAGTATCACGGGTATAAAGCTAAGAGAAACGAATTCCTCCACCACCAAACGTAATACGTTTGAAGAGATCAATATATATATATATATATATATATATATATGTGTGTGTATACATATATATATGACCTATTAGGCATACTCTGTCAGACATTCGTCCATACAAGTTGTCCTGGGACTGGACAAACCGAAGGCAGTATTCTGTAAACCCATCTTAGGCAATTTCCACCTAGGATTAACAAAACAGCCCTTGCATAATCTTTGTCTTCAATTATCTTCACATAATATGATTCGCAACGCTACTGCCAATACGGAGTGGTTCTTGGACAATAATCCAATCGGTCTCTCCGTATTGACAACGAAAAAATGGTCAAAATTTTGATAGATGGTGATTTAACTATCAAATGAAAATACATGTGCAAACAACGATCTTATTTCCAATTGGAATTTCTATTGATGAGTCATCATATATATATATATATATATATATATATTGTAATAAGATATGAATAATTATATATTTATTAATGTAATTTAAATTAGAATGAAAACTTACATTTTCATCAATGTAATGAGATATGAATACTTATATATTTATTAATGTAATTTAAATTAGAATGAAAACTTACATTTTTATCAATGTAATGAGAAAAATACATTTACAATGTATTGAATAAGAATATAATATATATTGTAATTATATGGTAATGGTGTGGTCTCATTCCAATTTTGAATCAAAAAGGAATATTTTCATTTAATATTCAATTAATGGAATTGAATGATGGTTTTAACATTTTGAATTAAAAAGACTATATTTTTGTTGTTAAGAGGTTACAATAAAAAGAAAAAGTTAGAATTTAAAAAGATTACCTTTTTAATTGTCAATATGTTAAATTAAGAATATTTGTTTTCAAAACGTTATCAATTTTGAATTAAAGGAATGTATTTATTTTATATTCAATTAATGGAATTAATTGACGTTGATTTAAAAAGATTACGTCTTTATTGTCTAAAAGTTACAATAAAAGGATTCAATTAAAAAGATTACATCTTTGGTGTCAATATGTTAAAGTAAAAAGATATGGTTTCAAAATTGAACATCTTGAAAAGGTTGTTATTATAAAATCAGAATAATATGGAAAGTTACAATTTATATTAAGATACTTGAAATCAAGATATTTAGAAATAAAGAATATCTTAAAATTTAGATTCCTTAATGGAAAGGATAATTTCAAATAATATGTTTTGGAAAAATTAATTATAATTATAAATTATAATTGTGCTTGGACACGAGGTTAGGTTACATTTGTGGTGGAAGTCTGCCCGGACCCGACCGGCATATCCAGCAGCCACTAATGTTGAACCTAATGTGAGAGGTCCAAGTGCACAAATACGAAATGGGCCATGACACGAGGTTAAGCCCAACTTGTGGAATAAGTCTGCCCGGAACCGACCGGCACATCCAGCATCCACAAGTCGTAGGCTTAATGTGAGAGGTCTAGCCCATTATAAAATACAAATGGATAAGAACATGAGTTGGGCTACTTAATCGGTTTTAAAAATAGCAACGCATATTTTAAAACCACGAAATGGACTAAAAAGTAATAAAATTATATTACATGAAGGCTAATCATTATTTAAGTAAAAGTGTTTAAACTAAAGAGGGGCTGAATTAAAATTTACAATTGCCTATATATTATCATTTAGCCAGCCCTAATCCATTTTCTAAACCTAATTCGAGTCTCCATCTTCATCTCTCTAATGACGGCTCACTTTTTCCACTAAAATTCCTTTGCATAAAACACCCCAAAGCTTCAACAACTTATATCTTCAAATCAATTAAATTTATTATATCAATTTGGTTGAGTTTTGGTGCGCTCTAATTTTTCCCACCGTCGGTTCATGCGAGCTAGGGTTCCAATTTATGGTGATTTGAAGCAACAGTTTGTTCTTTAGTTGTTGTAGTTGGATTGAGAGGTTGAAAACAAGCTTGTATGCAAATTTTGAGAGAATTCGGTGATGAAAAGTGTCAAGAGGAAAATGGGGCTGTTGCGTTTGGACTGATGCTTGCTGTGTTTGGAGGAGGAGAAGATAAGGGAGAGATTAAGGAAGTTAATGAAGGGTAATTAATTAATTATGTTAATGGTTAATGACTTATATGTACATACAATCTTATAAAAAGCATAACTTTTTCATATGAACTCGGAATTCCGCGATTCAAGATGCGTTGGAACCGTATCGACGAGAGCCTCGCAATGAAAGATGAGTTGGTATCAGAGCTCTGGTTAGCTCAAAATCTTTGGGGTACAACTCGTTAGAACTGAACAAAAGACTCATTAGAGATTGGATTAGTAATATCCAACAAGAATACTCATTAGAGATAGGATCAGTAGTATCCTAGAATGAGAAAACTCATTAGAGATAGGGTTAGTAATGCCCTAGAATGAGTTGAGAGTGCCCAGTTTATAATTGACGTATTTTTGATTATATATGATCCGATCTTAGAAAATATGATTTTTGAATATATAAAGTTATAAATATTTAAAAGGTTAATCAACTAATAAAATTATTGAAATCCGAACCGTTACATATATATATTTATATATTCATATTTCCTATTTTTTTATATTTAGAAAACATCTTTGATTATATTTGGAAAACGTTTCCAAAACTCATTTATGTGGATTTCAAACTAACGTTGTATACAATATCGTTATGACCACTCAACCCATTAATCACTTATTACCTAACTATATCTATAACCAACCTTCGCCATCGAACCTCAACTATTCCTTAGTTAATTATGAAGTCAATCAAGTTGGTGTATAATTACCTCTCAGACCTTAAATGAACAACGTTCTTAACCCTACAATAGATAAAGCTCACCGCTCAAATCTTAACAATCATTGCTTACACAAATCCACGGATTCAGTTTACGAATCCACTTCTCTTATGAAAAACATTTATTATAACGCTAACATTATAAACTCTACTTCTGAAATATCTAACTTAAACATCTAACTTTTATTTCTTACTTTGAATAAATAAACAAACAACTAATTTATTAATAAATAAATCTTGATTAAAAACCAAAAAGTATATAGTACTATCCCGAATTTGATATAATCGAATTCGACATATAATTCTCTTTCGAGTAATCTCTATTCGATTAACTCTCCTTCGAATAACTAATATTCGATTAACTCTCTTTCGATAACTTATATTCGATTATCTGTCTTTGAATAACTTATATTCGATCAACTCTCTTTCGAATAACTAATATTCGATTTTCTCTCTTTGAATAATTTATATTCGATCAACTCTCTTTCGAATTACTAATATTTGATTAACTCTCTTTCTATCTCATTCAAATTTCCATTTGAATTTCTACTTCAAATCCGATCTTCTTTATAAATGTTTTTATTTTCAAAACATTTATTTAATCCATTATTTCATATAAAATATGAATAACATTTCTTTTATAATCTAAACAGTTTGGTTTCGTATTTAAAATAGTATCTTATTTTAAATATTCTATACTCTAGGTCAATCATGGGACTAGTGTGAGAACTAAAACAGTTATTTAAAACCTTACTTTAGAAATAAAGTAAATCAAGGGACCACGCCGCACACCATGGAACAGATTTTCTCCCAAGAATACCAGTACATAAAACAGTTTATAAACAACACAATGCTTTCGAAAAATGAAGCTATTATAAGATCAGGTCCCATCACACAATGCAGCGCAAGCTGAAGGATAGAGTTTTCCCTTATAATAGCAAAACATGGTTGGTACGTTTTAAAACAAATTATTTTGATATAACTATAAGTGCATGGTTTATAAAACAACTTCAAATATAAATGTATCAATCATAGACGGCATGAGTACCATATATCATGTCGCCATACTAGTTCTACAACTAAAACCGAAAAGTCATGTATTTGAAATTGGATTCCATATATGAGTCGAGGCAAGGGATGTATTCCTCGCCGGCTTCGACACACTCTAGCAAATGCCTTAGGGCTCAGACGCTGGCGAGCCCTTGGATCTTGCAGGGCCGATCCTCCCTTACTTTTAAGGATTAGTTATTCCTGAACACACGTTTCCCGGTCCTATCGGACCTATCACTTGGCCACTAGGGACCAATATCCGAGGCGCCTCGCAATCCATCATCCACACAGGTAAAAATAAATAAATGTCTGGGCTCCATACCATGACACCACCCATAGCTAGAAGGAAACGTCATGTCCTCCCTGCGTCTCTTATCCCGTTTTTGACTCATACCGGGTGTGAGGCTCGTGAATTAATGCTATACACAAAGCTATGCTATTTAATGTCTTGCTTTGATCATCAACCACAAAACTCTGCTTTTCAACAAAAGTCTTGATCAATGCCACTCAGCATGCCACATAGTCAATCCATACCGTACTACTGATTTATGCCAATATATTACTTCTAAGCTCATACATCTTAGAGAAGGGTGTTAAGCAAGAGAATAAATTCTCTGCCACCAAACAGATTTATATTTAGCAGAGATCAATGAATATAGTATAAAGGAATATAATGTCAGACACACTATCCATTTACAAGTCCTTTCTGGGTCTGAACGAAACTAGAGGCACCTTATTCCTCGTCCCATATGTCCAATACAGGAGAGAGGTCCTCGCATATCACGTCAATCTCTAAGTACGTCTGGACGATCACCACTTATTACCTTGTCTCAGGTGTACAGCCTAATCAAGACATCAGTAATCATCCAAACGATGTGAAGATCTCCGGTCTTCAACCACCGTCTTCATCGTCGAATCCGTTATTCAGAATGGGCATAAACCCGGTCTTTTCAAGTAACTCGCGTATCTCATAATCAAGTACTACACAAACACAACATACGCCTCATTCCAATCCAGGATATTCTTTTATTCAAATATTCTTTTCACAATTTAAACCAAATTAAGGCTTTCCAAACTAGTCAGGATTAGCGCACCTTACCGAGGTAATCATTTGTTTTATTTCCCAATCCCAACCTATTCATACCATGGACCAAAACTGGTAATACCCTATATCTAACACCGGGTTGTTAATGGTAAAATTAATTACCATTTTACGTTCAATTCTAATTAAAGATTTACTATCGCCTGGAGTAAAACTGGTGACACTCCATTCTCGATCATTTCCCGAATTTGATAATTTAAATTATCACATTCACATTTCAATCTGATTAAAGATTCATTAAAACTCCACTTAGTTTTAATCTTCCCAAAAATCATTATTAATGATTATTTAACTTTGGGAAACCAAACATGCCGCATCGACAATCTACACTATACCATTGATTTCTGCCAATATATAACCTCTATGCTCATACGTCTCAGAAAAGGGTGTTAAGCAAGAGAATAAATTCCCCGCCACCAAACAGATATATATTTAGCAGAGATCAAAAATATTGTTTGAAATACAATGTCGGACATGTAATCATGTCTTTAACTGGGTTAAAGAACCAATGTCATTTAAAACACAGTTCACGATAAACCCAAAATCATATTTCGTTAACTATGGAATCTTCACGGAAAACAGATCAATATATAATCGATATCAATTTCTGTATCTGACTAATAATATAAATGCAATAATGACAAAGCCTTTCAGATTACATATATAGTAACAGTCTGCCTCCACAGAAGCTTACTTCGATTATTACCATATCGAATTCCATTCAATTCCAATTTAATATATTAAACTGGAAAACTTTACTTTGAAACTTTTCCATTAAATCTTAATAAAAGATTTATATATTCCAAATCACATTTCACTGTTAGTCGGGTTAAAGAACAAATGTCATTAAAAACACAGTTCACAATAAACCCAATTCACATTTCATTTTATTCCAATTACTAAATATTACTAGAAACTCTAATAATCTTAGTTAAAAGATTTATTTTTTTCACACGGGGTTTAAGAACAGTATTACTGAAGACACCATTCACGACAAACCCAAAATCCACTTTGATATTAAATATAAGGCACTAAATAGAAATTATATCGGCTTACATTCAATATAAAATTCTGAAAAAAACACATATCATATGGGGAATAACGATACATATCTATCTTCCAAATTCCTCCACAATATCTGTATAGTCACGGAATCCAATATCGAAATATCCCGATGATTTCTATTCAAATCCATTCCAATTCATACATTGGAAAATTCTAGTTAGATTAAAACCATTCACAAATCCAGTTTATTTATTTAAAAACATTGGATTATCTTTCTTGTTAATAACTAGTTCATTTTGATAAAAAAAAAATTATCTTTACAAATGTGGAATTTTTCATTCCAATTCTTTTCAAATCATTTATTATGATTTTAAACAAATTATTAATATTTTTAATAATTTTATCAAAGCCCGTACAGTCGGTTTCCAATAACGGTCATTGAATTGCATCCATAACGGCGCGATATTAGAACCGGAGTAATGTCTAGCATTACCCCTCTCTTGATAATGGCTTGCGCCATACACATTAATCACAATCAATCCAAACAATCCCACGATCAATTTTTACAACTATAATCCAAATTTCCACAATACAATCCAAACGAACAACTATGGTTTGTACAACCATATCTGATCAGCTCATAGATCTCACTTAATACTATGAATTTGCTTCAGGAATTTCTGAATTTCATTGAATAGTTTGGGAGAAAATCGGATTAAAAATTTGGAGCAAAAACCGCCGTGTATCGCCTTGATCTGGCGAGGCGATTTTTTTAGGGTTTTCTGAATTTTGATTGGCCCGAGGGTATTTATACAAATTATTTATTTTATTTTAATTCCAAAAATACTAGTTTATCGATTCGAACTCCAAATCAAACCCAGCGACTGTCATCCCTATCTAAATACCCCCATTCCAGAAACAATGGGATATATTTCATAAACCAATTCGACTGTTTCGATCAGTTTTCATCAAAATTAAAATATAAATCAATATATATTGAATTTATACATACATTTTAATTTACCGGGGCCACATATTGACTCCAAAATTTATAGAAAAATTATATCTAGCTATGTTTTGATGATACGGTCCTAACAAACCTAATTTTTTCGAATTTGGAGACCGTTTGAAAAATGACCAGTTTTCTAGTCGATTAAATTCAAACTGAAATGACAAAACACGTTTAAATTTACTGCGTTCACATATTGATTCCAAAAATTATGAAATTTTAAACATAACAATAATTTGACATTCCGGATCCAACAAAAGTGGTTTCGTAAAAAACGGAGGTCATCTGAAAAATGGCTATTTTTAAGCGCAATATATTATTTAAAAATATATATAAATTCCATAACGACTATTTTAAATTTTAAACTGGACATAACTTTCAATTTATATTATGATATCTAAATTTTTCACATCCGTTAGAAAGATATTGTTAAACAGATTCAAATGTTTCTTGTTTTACCGATATCCAATTTATTTCGATTCCTATGCATTCAAATGAAATTAAAAATCGAATTTTCAAACTGCCGTGCCATTTCAAACTCTATTTATAATTAAAATAAATTTATACATTCTAACTTTGCTTTAATTAAATTTTCAGTCTTTTTATTTGAAATAAATCATTTTAAATAATCAAAATCCATTAAAATAGCTAAAATAATTTTTTTAAATTGGTTTCGATTTTCCAGGTTGTTACAATCTCTCCCACTTAAAATCTTTTCATCCTCGAAAAGGAACGGAGCTGAAAGTTGTTTAACTAACCAACTCAACTTTCATTCTTCAACATTTCAGTTTCTAAGAATTTTTTAATTACTCAAAAATTTGGCTAACACCCTAAATTTTTGAAAAATTTCACCATAACCTCCTTTTTATGGGCTGATCAGTAAAACCGCAACTGGCCTCACAGGACCCTCACCAATCCAAAAGAAACAGAAAAAGCCAAGCGGCTAGCCAATCGGCTCATAAAATCATCAAACCCAATGAATATAGCAAACATGTACCAATTTGTCGGGCATGCAATTTTATTCCTCTTCTTAGCTTCCATGCTATGATCGGTTCACATATATATATATATATATATATATATATATGTATGTATATGTACATGTATGCAATTCCAATAAAATTTCAATTCAGTTCAATATTTTGATTCAATTTGGCTAAATTAACTTTTTATTCTCTTATTGGTCTTATCATTCCAATATTTTTATTAGTTGAACTGATAATTGAACAACATAACCAACAATCAATTAGTTGATTAACTTTTCAAGTATATATAACTTTTATATATAGTCAAAAGTCATTTTTTAGTGCAAATCACAACAATAAACTCTAACTAAGTTTTGGTTCTCACACCAGCCAATTGGAGATATATAGATATCCCACTTTCGAAACTCGAAAAAAACACTGATGATGTCGCGACATCACTAGATTCATGCCCGGACGATTAGAGTGTGATTCTATATCTATCCAGTATATTTGGGACTTTGAATATACATTCATGACGCGTATATGCAATATCTGTCTATACTCGATAGTCCAAAATCAATTTAAAATAAAATACTCAAATACGTATAATAAGGTTTAAAGTTTCAAAATAAAATTTGTTTTCATTTTTATTTTATAAATAACACTCTTTGAAACTCATTCTATGTTATTACTAACCCTATCTCTAACGTGTCATTCGTATTGGATATTACTAATCCAATCTTTGATGAATTCTTTCATTCGGTTCTAATATGTCTTTTTCTCGAGCTCTGTAAACCAAAGCTCTGATACCACGATGAAACAGCCAAACGAAATCCAATAGGCTTTGCAACCATCCCTTCATCCCCTAAAGCAGCAGGTAAAACCCAAAGTGGCTTCAAACGGGTCCCCCAGTCACCTTGTTTTACGGCCAGCCTCTCAACTGCTCGCACACAGCTATCAACCCTCAAAAGGGACATGTTGGGGTAAGTGCCCATTGTTCGCCACCAAACCACATCGTGAGAACCCCCTATCATGCATACACAGCTCACACAGAGCCAGCGACAAGGACTGGTGTGAGAACTAAAACAGTTATTTAAAACCTTACTTTAGAAATAAAGTAAATCAAGGGACCACGCCGTATAACACGTAACGGGTTTTCTCCCAAGAATAACAGTGCATATAACAATTTATAAACAACGCAATGCTTTTCGAAAAATGAAGCTATTATGAGACTCAGGTCCCATCACACAATGCAGCGCAAGCCGGAAGATAGAGTTCTCCCTTATAATAGCCAAACATGCTTGGTACGTTTTAAAACAAATTATTTTGAAATTACTATAAGTGCATAGTGTATAAAACAACTTCAATTATAAATGTATCAATCATAGACGGCATGAGTACCATATATCATGTCGCCATACTAGTTCTACAACTAAAACCAAAAAGTCACGTATTGGGAATTGGATTCCATCTATGAGTCGAGGCAAGGGATGTACTCCTCGCCGGCTTCGAGACACTCTGGAAAATGCATCAGGGTTCGGACGCTGGCGAGCCCTTGGATCCTGCAGGGACGGTCCTCCCTTACTTTTGAGGATTAGTTATTCCTGAACACACGTTTCCCGGTCCTATCAGACCTATCACTTGGCCACTAGGAACCAATATCTGTGGCGCCTCGCAATCCATCATCCACACAGGTAAAAATAAATAAATGTCTAGGCTCCATACCATGACACCACCCATAGCTAGAGGGAAACATCATGTCCTCCCTGCATCCCTTATCCTGTTTTCGACTCATACCAGGTGTGAGGCTCGCGAATTAACGCTATACACAAAGCTATGCTATTTAAAGCCGTACTTTGATCATCAACCGCAAGACTCTGCTTTTCAACAAAAGACTAGATCCATGCCATTCAGCATGCCACATATTCATTCCATACCGTACCACTGATTTCTGCCAATATATAACCTCTAAGCTCATATTATCTCAGAGAAGGGTATTAAGCAAGAGAATAAATTCTCCGCCACCAAACAGATATATATTTAGCAGAGGTCAATGAATATAGTATAAAGGAATACAATGTCAGACACATTATCCATTTATAAGTCCGTTCTGGGTCTAAACGAAACCGGAGACACCTTATTCCTCGTCCCATATGTCCAATACAGGAGAGGTCCTCGCATTTCACGTCGATCTCCAAGTACGTCTAGACGATCACCACTTATTACTTGTCTCGGGTGTACAACCCAATCAAGACATTAGTAATCATCCAAATGATGTGAAGATCTCCGGTCTTCGACCAGCGTATTCATCGTCGAATCAGTTATTCAGAATGGGCATAAACCCGGTCTTTCCAAATAACTCGCGTATCTCATAATCAAATGCTACACAAGCACAACATACGCCTCATTCCAATCCAGAATATTCTTTTATTCAAATATTCTTTTCACAATTTAAACCAAATTAAGGCTTTCCAAACTAGTCGGGATTAGCGCACCTTACCGAGGTAATCATTTGTTTTATTTCCCAATCCCAACCTATCCATGCCATGGAGCAAAACTGGTAATACCCCATATCTAACACCATAGTGTTATCGGTAAAATTAATTACAATTTCATGTTCAAATCTAATTAAAGATTTAACTATCGCCTAGAGTAAATCTGGTGATACTCCATTCTCGATCATTCCCAAATTTGATAATTTAAATTATCACATTCACATTTCAATCTAATTAAAGATTCATTAAAACTCCATTTAGTTTTAATCTTCCCAAAAATCATTATTAATGATTATTTAACTTTGGGAAATCAAACATGTCGCATCGACAATCTAACCCGTACCATTGATTTCTGCCAATAAATAACCTTTATGCTCATAAGTCTCAGAGAAGGGTGTTAAGCAAGAAAATAAATTCTCTGCCACCAAACAGACATATATTTAGAAGAGATCAACAATACAATTTGAAATACAATGTTGGACATGTAACCATGTCTTTAACTGGGTTAAAGAACCGATGTCATTTAAAACACAGTCCACAATAAACCCAAAATCATATTCCGTTAACTATGGAATCTTCACGGAAAAGAGATCAATATACAATCGATAACAATTTCCATATCCGACTAATAATATAAATGGAATAACGATAAAGACTTTTAAATTCCATATATAGTAACAGTCTTCCTCCGTAGAAGCTCACTTCGGTTACTACCAAATCGAATTCCAATCTATTCCAATTTAATATATTAAATCGAAAAACTTTATTTTGGGAAATTTCCATTAAATCTTAATAAAAGATTTATATATTCCAAATCATATTTTACTGTTAATCGGGTTAAAGAACAAATGTACTTAAAAACACAGTTCACAATAAACCCAATTCACATTCCATTTTATTCCAATTACTAAATATAACTGGAAACTCTAATAATCTTAATTAAAAGATTTATTCTTTTCACATGGGGTTTAAGAATAGTGTTACTGAAGAAACCATTTACGAAAAACCCAAAATCCACTTTGATATTAAATATAAGGCTCTAAACAGAAATTATATCGGCTTACATTCAATATCAAATTCTGAAACCAACACATATCGTATGGGGAATAATGATATATATCTATCTTCCAAATTCCTCCACAATATCCATATAGTCACGGAATCCAATATCGAAATATCCCGAAGATGATTTCTATTCCAATCCATTCCAATTCTTACATTGGAAAATTCGGATTAGATTAAAACCATTCACAAATCCAATTTATTTATTTAAAAACGTTGGATTATCTTCCAGGTTAATAACTAGTTCATTTTGATAAAAATGTATTTTTATCTTTACAAACATATAATTTTTCATCCAAATTCTTTCCAAATCATTTATTAATATTTTAGTAATTTTATCAAGGTCCGTACAGTCGGTTTCCAATAACGGCCACCGAACTGCATATATAGTGACCTTTTTCAAATTTGATTTGACCATAATTCCATATCTAACCGTTCAAATTTAAATCACATATATTCATTGGAATGATATTTTCGATACGAAACCAACAGTTCCGGTTTTAGGAGAATCCGACGGTCGGATCTCCCGTAATGTCAATTCGAAGACAATGGTCGAAATTCGCGAACGGTCGCGGCGAGTTCTATTCAAGCCATTAATATATATAATATACATATATATAATATACATATATATAATATACATATATATAATATATATTTCATTCAAATCGTATTTTATAAATTCATTTTAAAAACGATTCCCACTTTTATTTCATTTTAAATCAAAATTGAATACTCCTTATCATTATAATATTTAAATGATAATATTTTCAAAATATCTAATTTTGAAATCATTTCATTTTCGATATTCATTATAAAAATGAACAAAGTCGATATAAATATCGTTCACGTTGAAATGGCGCTTTTCTAATCAACACGGCTTCACATACTTCAATATTTTCGTGTCCATCCAAAATCTGACATCAAATTCACATTTTTATCCTTTACTGAATATTATTTTAAAATATTCGTTATTCTTGAACTGGAACCAGACCCAATCAATTACCATATAATGTTAATTATATGGATTTCATACATCACATGTACACAACAACAAAGATAAACAACCTGTAATGACCCGCATTGGCAGAGGTAGTATAATTAATTTATTTAATTATGGAAATGGTGGTTTAGAGAATTTAATGGTCATGTAATTTAATTATGATGAATATTTAATTAAAATAATAAATTAAATAAGATATTTAATTCTGAATGGTCGAAATGACGATATGGTGTGAACCGGATCATCTGTGATATTTAATTCAGCTTGGAATTGAATTTGAATAACGAATATATTCAATCGTCGACAGTTGAACGTATAGTTTATAATATAATTAAAATAGAACTTGAAATGGCGCTGCAGTTCGTAAATTGGCGATTCGAACTTCAACTGAATGTACATGATTCGTTTTAAGCCGGATTTCTGTGATACAAGAAACGTGTGGAGCTAGTGGAGTATATCTTTCTAGTAGAAGAGAAAAATCAGGATTTCGTCGTGTAGATTTTGAGATATGTCCTAATCAAATTTTAAAATAGTCGCTATAGAATCGTTTATCGACCATAACGGCTATTTCAAAATAACTAGATATCGGGTGTGAATTCAGACAAGGTTCTTTTGGGAAATAGCGATAATTTAATTTTTAGAATTTTACTGTAATTTTTAATTAATTTAATAAGCGACTTTTTATTTGGAGTATTTCGCACCCTAAAATCAACATTTTGAAGTTTCAAAATATGAGTCCACCTACCGGTATTATTATATTTATGGAGTCGGGACACCTCACTCGTCACGATGGTGTTTTTATTTCTGTCCGTAACTCTTCATATGGGAACGAATGAAATATTGAGTAACAGTACAGAAATCATTTAAAAAAAAACTAGAGTAATAAATATATAATCTTGACTAAGTATAAGGGGTTATGACGCATGCCCAAAGTCAACTAAACAAGGTATGTCTAACGTTTTGTTCTAACCAAAAAGGGAAAATAAAAAGTTGAAACAAAATATATAAGTTAAGTTGTCTAACATATAGGAACCCATACAGTACAAAGCATTTTGCGGACTAATGAAGGCCACACAAGCTTACACTTTCAACCACACCAAAACTATGGTTTCTCAAACCTGAGCGTGGCTTCATCCTCCAACAATCAAAAGAAAACCGTATAGATATCCTAACTTTTTACTGATCAAAAACATGCTAAGTTCACATCTCTCAACCACGAACGCAAGCTTAAAGGATCAACTGCCAACCCTTATATTTTCTTTCCAGCAAACAACAAATCAAACCACAAGAAAGGAAATCGAAATAAAATTCAAATAAAACTCCTTTAAATCTAAAATAGTTATCAGTGGATTCCTCTTTAGATCCTCGTCGCGATGGTACCTATTTCACGCATCTCGACGGTGTCCTCTGGCTTGCGGTTTTAAGCACAACGACCTAGGGTTTGAATTAGCTGTCGATTAAGGCGGAGGTAGTTGATTTCGATTTCAGTTGTGAGTTCAGTAGGAAAAACCGCACGTACGGGTTTTGTTTCAGGCGAGTTCGGCGATAAAGGGGTCATGACCTTTACTATGCGAAACTGGTGTTGCGTCGGAGTCGAAGTTGGAGGGTGTAGACATGGCACGAGCTTGACTATGGGTTGATGGAGTTGGAGCATTCGCAGAGGGGAGAACGTTGTTGCTTTGCGTTGGTGGAAGAGGGATTCAAAGTGGACAAATTTCGGTTACTGGAGCGTGTAATACGATTTGGGGAAGATAATAAAAGGGAGGTGCGGGTTTGTATAGAGGGAAGTGGGCCGGGTTGAGAGAGGTAAAGGCCCATATGTTTTATTTTAAAACTTAAGTCCTATTTAAACTGTGTACTAACTTCTTAACGCGATATCTTGACCATACGATGTCAGAATCACGAACGGTCAGATCCGTTGGGATCGTATGGACAGGAGTAACACAATGGAATTGACCGCGAGTAAATTGAAGCTCGTTACAATTTATGGCGAAATAAATTGTCCGACTGAATCAAATAACGTAAACCGTTATTTAACGGTTAACGCGCAAATGTGAGTAAATCTCACTAACTCTGAACATTTTATAATTTCATGTTGTATTTTTAGAACTGTTGGATATTGGCTGATTGACTTTGTGTTGACTGGTTGATTGAACTGCTAGTCAGTTAGTTAAATTTCTATATTGATTCTGTTTAATAGAATATATCATATGGAACTGAAAAGTGATGTTATCTATATTGTTTAACATCTGTGATGCAGGGAAACAGGTTGGAGGAATCCAACTGGATTCCTCAACATTTATTTTACTGTTTTCATATATTGTGATATATGATGTGTTATATAATCAGTTATGGATTATGTGTGTTGGAATGATGTTGATCATTGTTATTCGATATTGTAAATATCATGATGACCCTGGGATGTAAAAAGAATTATTTCAATGTATATTGAAATAAAGGAACTTTATAAAATCAACAGATTTTATTAAAGGAAATATTTAGAAAGTAAATAAACGGGAAAAATGTTTTTAAAACGAATAGAGTTTTATAAAAGGGAAATCATTTGTAAAGTGAAGAACTGTTATTAAAAGTAAATCTTTATAAATGAATAGTTTATTCGAAAAGTAAAAGAAGTTAATCGATGATAGTTAATCGATTAGAGTTAAAGTAAAAGAAGTTAATCGATGTTAGTTAATCGATTAGAGTTAAAGCAAAATGAGTTAATCGAATATAGTTTATTCGAATAGAAAGTAAAATGAGTTAATCGAATATAGTTTATTCGAATAGAAAGTAAAATGAGTTAATCGAATATAGTTTATTCGAATAGAAAGTAAAATGAGTTAATCAAATATAGTTTATTCGAATAGAAAGTAAAATGAGTAAATCGAATATAGTTTATTCGAATAGAAAGTAAAATGAGTTAATCGAATATAGTTTATTTGAAAGTAGTTAAGTGAAATGAGTAAATCAATAGCGTTAGTCCAATAGAGTTAATTGATAAGGGTTAATCGAATAGAGTTAAGTGAAAAGAGTCAATCGAATATAGCTATTCGAAGGAGGGTTAAGTAAGGAAGTTAGTAAAAGGAATATAAAGTGAACTTTGCCTATTTCAAAGTTAGAAATGTTGTTCAGTTTAGGTCTGAGAGGTAGTTCTACCCCAACTTGATTGGCTACGTTTTTAACTAAGGAATAGTTAAGGTTCGGCAGTAAAGGAAATGGTTTGAGTTGGCATAGCGATGTTTGTTTAAACATCTGTCTATGTCCAATGAAGAAGCTTTGGAAATGTTTTCCAAATAAGAAACCAGAAATGTTTTTTAATAAAGAAAACAAGAAATGGAAATGTTTTCCATTGTTAATAACGTATATTTTCTAAATTTAGAAAATAAGCAATATTGAATATAGGGAAACAGGAGATAAGTAAATTTATGAACTAAGGAGATGAATGTTGAATGATGTTTGATTGATATAAATTTCCACTTGGAAATTTTATCGTTGTTTGCACACCTGTTTTTCTTCGATAGTTAAATCACAGACTATCAAAGTTTTGACCATTTTAACGTTGTTAATATGGAGAGACCGGTTGGATTATTATCCAAAGAACCACTCTGTATTGGCATAAGCGTTGCGAATCATATATGCCAAGGGAAATTGAAGACGAAGTTATGCAAGGGCTATCCTGTTTACAGAATAGTGCCTTCGGTTCATCCTGTTCCTGGATGACTTATATGGACGGATGTCTGACAGAGTATTTCCAGACAATCACATATATTGATTTCTCCAACCGTACCAAGAGTGGAAGCGTAGAAGGAAACTTCTTTTAGCTAACATATAATGTATGGTTGAGGACGTCAATCGGTGATTTGATGGATTTGATGATGTGACATTCAAAGTGAATCTGATGTGATGATAAAGCGTAGCTTCTAGCCTCATCATCCGGTAAATGACAGAAATCGGGCAGGCAGCATGGCTAAGTCGGTCGCACCGAAGTAGGGTGTATAATCACCTGATCTAGAGTTTCATTTACTTCTAAAAATCTATTGTTGATGTTGTCCCATTCGGGAAACGGTTGCTGATCCCAACCGTTGGTGATATACATTCGATACACTCAAGCGAAATGAGTGGTCGGTCATGTGTGGCCGGGTTACAAGATGTTCTTGTTGAACCCAGTGTATTCCTCTCTAGAGGTACACGAGCGATAGGTGGTTCCATACCTTGTCATAGTTGGAAATCCATTACCCAATACGTGCTTGCGGTTTTGATTGTATACCATATATGTAGAACGTGAGATGAAAGCGTTTCTGCTAGATGATTATTATATTGTGTTGATAGACATTATTATAATATCAAAAGGTTTTTGATATAAAGATATTTGGATTCTCATAAGGGAAAAACCCGTTCCGTTATACGGCGTGGTCTTATGAGATATCGATTACCTGCTTGAACTGTTTTAAACTGTTTTACTCACACCAGTCCCTTGACTGACCCGGAGTTTATTTTGTTGTTTTCCCTAAACTCTTGGGTGCCTAAATTTGTATGGGCAGTCAAGTAGTCGGGATTTTACAGATATAGTTGAAGAGCTGGAGCACGAGGCTTCAGGATCATATAGCTATAGTTATCTCCGCTGTGTTGTAAGTGATGTACTCTGATAATGTTATTGTATACATATAAATCTTTTATTTCAAAGATATGTTATCTGTTATATGTTATTCATTCCGCTGTGAGATTCGTGTTACTCTGATGTTGTGTTCTTCTTCTTCTTCTTCTATTCTAAGTTTCTATCTTATCTTTCCTCACCCTCTAATTTCTTTCACTAATTACCAGGATTTTTCGATGTTTTGGTTATCGACATCGTGTTTATATCGATAACCAAAGTCGCTCAAAATCCGGGTCGTTACAGTTGGTATCAGAGCTAAAGTTAAGTGAATTACCTTGGCTTTGTGGCATGACTCGGTAGAGATAGGGTTAGTAATACCCTAGATTGAGTTGAGTGTATATATATGAGTGAACGTATTTGATATTGATATAAAAATGGTTTTATATTGCGGAGATTCATTGGTTGAGTTGTTTATGAGTTCTGGTCGATCAGTTTGATCCACTGTATCGGTAGGAGTTTATAAACACTCGAATACGATGGGTCGACACGATATGTTTTGAAAGGATGGTAAATTAAAATAAGTTCACCCAAGATATATCTTGATATAGGGAAGATATATATATATATATATCAAAATTTTAATAAGTGGATATATTGGTTGTTGTTATAATCGAGTAAGATTATAAATTAAATGGTTATGTAAATAACCAATCAGAATTCATATAAGTGAAATACGTGAAACCAGATGTGTTAAATCTGAAATTTAAACCAGAAATTGAAATAAAATTCTGAAAAATTGGATAAGCATTTGTAAATGTATTTGGATTAAAAATAAGAAAAATTTAAGATCCTGGGAGATTTTAAATTGTTTTGCAAGCAGTGTGAATTATATTTTGAAATGAATTTCAAAGTGGCAATGTTTAGAAAATGTTTTATAGTATTGAACTCACTTCGATCGCTGGAAAATAGATTCTGATGATGACAGGTGCATCATCAGTATTCATTTTCGAGTTGTAAGTGACGAATTACTGCCAAAGATAATGTTTTGAATTTGTTTTGGGAAAGACAAGTTGTGTTGAATTTCAAATGGGATTTAAAATATAGAATTTGAATTTTTAAATAGATTTGAAATATTAACTTGTTTAAAAGAAATAAAAACGAGAAGTTCCTTTATAAACGAAGTTTATAAATAGTTCTTTTATAAACGAAGTTTATAAATGAAGTGAAAAGAATTATCATTGGATAATTCAGAAATAAAAATACAAGTGTGAAGTTGAAAAGGAAACCTATTTTCCAAAGGTAGTAATATCGATTTCAAAAGGAATTGAAATCGAGGCGTATTTAAAGAATAAATAAAGAAAGTTGAAAGGGAATTTGAATAAAGAAAATTCAAACATAGATTGTAAATAAGAAAATTCAAAGGGGATTTGAATATAGAAATTCAAATGAGATTTGAATAAAGAAGATTTAAATAATGGAAAATTGAATATAGAAATTCAAAGGGAGTTTGAATATATGAAACTCAATGGAAGTGATATAGAATTTGAATATAGAAATTCAAATGGCGTTTGGATATAGAAAATATAAGAGATTTCAAATATAGGATTTGAATATCGAAAGTGAAATAAAATTTGAATGTAGAGGATTCAAATAGAATTGAAAATGAAATTTGAATGTAGAGGATTCAAATAGAATTGAAAAGGAAATTTGAATAAAGAAGATTCAAATAGAATTGAATTTGAAATTTGAATATAGAAGATTCAAAGGGAATTGAAATGAAATAAAGAGAATTCAAATAGATTTGAATATAGAAATTCAAATGGAGTTTGAAAATAGATTTGAATAATGAAATTCATATATGGAATTTGAATAAGTGAATTGAAATGAAATTCAAATGTGGAATTTGAATAAGAGATTTGAAATGAAATTCAAATATGGAATTTGAATAAGAGATTTGAAATGAAATTCAAATGGGGTTTTGAATATAGAAATTTAAATGAAATTCAAATATAGAATTTGAATAAGAGAATCGAAATGGAATTTGAATATAGGAAATTGAAATAAAATTTGAAATGGAATTCAATTAGTTGATAAACAAGTTAAACCTATATTTGAACATGTATATTCAAATAAAGAGGTGAAATGGGCAAACCAGTAATTTGAAAATCACTTAACGAACTAAGTTAAAATGATTAGATTAAGTTGAAATGAATTAGAAATGTATAAATATACATGAGATATGTATGGATAAGATATGAAGGTATATAAATAGAATGCTCGACGAAAAGGTATGTATTTAATTTATATATGAGATTTTATGCGCCGTATCGGCTAGCCGCTTGGCTTTCTTTTTCTTTTTGATTGGAGAAGGCCTATGTGGCAGTTTGGGGATTTTCCCGATGCTCCTAGTACAAAGGAGGTTATGGTGAATTTTTCCGGGAATTTAAAAAGTTAGAATATTTTTAAGATAATCTGATAGTTAGAAATCAACGTATCGATATATATATATAGAAGTCGATAAGAAAACGAACTTAGAAATAGAATAGTAAAATCAAAAAGGAAGACTAAGAATAAAATCTAGTAAGAATAGAAATAGGAGGTGTATATGTGTTTAAAAGTTAATCAGTAGTTGTATGGTATTGATTATTCGAGTAAGTAGTCATATCTATTTTGACGTTATAAATGTTATTCAGTCAAGGTCTGAGAGGTAGTTATACCCCAACTTGATTGATTTCATTATTAACAAATAAATAGTAATTAAGATTTTAGGCTCGAAGATCAAATGTCGAATAAGAGTTAGTTGAATATAGTATTTGGGTTGTCGTAACGATGTTTTACACAACATCCGTTTTAACCCAAATAAGTGTAAGCTTGGAAATATAATAAAGAATATTTCCTAAGTATAGAAATAAATGAGATCGAAAAAGAGATAAATAATCGGAGTATTTTCCAATTATAAATAGCATATATTTTCTAAAGCTTAGAAAATAAAGGAAGGCGGTATTCAGAAATGTTTTCCGAATAACATATAAGGCCAATATGGTTATTGAAAATATTTGGTTAACAAATATTGATAAAGAAATAGAGAAGTGATTTAACTAATGGAATATTGATTATGGCTCAGTTGAATTTCAAAAAGGAAAATTTGATTTTTGAAAAGAGTAAACTTTTTAAAATTCCCAGGAAGAGACTGTTTGAGTTAAGAACAAATTTAAATAGAAGTTTGCGAAAGTAAGCTGAAATTGAATTGAAACAGTTAAGTGAGAACTGAATGGAAATAGAACGATATCAGGAAAAATTTGTCCTGGAATAAAATTGGATTGTCGAGATAAGAATCTGAAATGAAAATTGGATTGGGAAGTTAAGAGTTTGAAATCGAGAATGGAACTCGAATTTGAAATAAAATTCGACTTAGGATATAAGCGAATGGTTGTGTCGTGGATAAAAGCAGATTGGGATTTGATTGGAATGATCCTTGTATCCGCCGAATTGATAACAGGTGGAAAGGATATAATGATATGCCCAACAAAAAGGTACCAGTTTATATTTCTATTAGATATAGGATTTATGAGCCGAATTGGCAAGCCGCTTGGCTGTTTGATTTTCTTTTGGGTTGGAGATGGCCCAGAGGGGTGAGTGGTGGTTTGACGTATTGACCAGTACAAAGGAGGTGCTGGCGAAATTTTTCGAAAAGATAAGGAGTTAGAAAATTTTCAGGATTTTTGAAAATTTTCGTTGATAAGAATTAATTGATAATTTAATTGAAATTAAATTGGTTCAGTTGAAACTGAAGTTAAGAAGTGAACAAATATGTTCTAACCAGTCGATAGGGTCGTCCTCTACCTTTTAGCAATTTCGAGGACGAAATTATTTTAAGTGGGGAAGATTGTAATGACCCGCATTGGCAGAGGTAGTATAATTAATTTATTTAATTATTGAAATGGTGGTTTAGAGAATTTAATGGTCGTGTAATTTAATTATGATGAATATTTAATTAAAATAATAAATTAAATAAGATATTTAATTCTGAATGGTCGAAATGACGATATGGTGTGAACCGGATCATCTGTGATATTTAATTCAGCTTGGAATTGAATTTGAATAACGAATATATTCAATCGTCGACAGTTGAACGTATAGTTTATAATATAATTAAAATAGAGCTTGAAATGGCGCTGCAGTTCGTAAATTGGCGATTCGAACTTCAACTGAATGTACATGATTCGTTTTAAGCCGAATTTCTGTGAAACAAGAAACGTGTGGAGCTGGTGGAGTATATCTTTCTAGTGGAAGAGAAAAATCAGGATTTCGTCGTGTAGATTTTGAGATATGTCCAAATCAAATTTTAAAATAGTCGCTATAGAATCGTTTATCGACCATAACGGCTATTTCAAAATAACTAGATATCGGGTGTGAATTCAAACAAGGTTCTTTTGGGAAATAGCGATAATTTAATTTTTAGAATTTTACTGTAATTTTTAATTAATTTAATAAGCGACTTTTTATTTGGAGTATTTCGCACCCTAAAATCAACATTTTGAAGTTTCAAAATATGAGTCCACCTACCGGTATTATTATATTTATGGAGTCGGGACACCTCGCTCGTCACGATGGTGTTTTTATTTCTGTCTGTAACTCTTCATATGGGAACGAATGAAATATTGAGTAACAGTACAGAAATCATTTTAAAAAAAACTAGAGTAATAAATATATAATCTTGACTAAGTATAAGGGGTTATGACGCATGCCCAAAGTCAACTAAACAAGGTATGTCTAACGGTTTGTTCTAACCAAAAAGGGAAAATAAAAAGTTGAAACAAAATATATAAGTTAAGTTGTCTAACATATAGGAAGCCATACAGTACAAAGCATTTTGCGGACTAATGAAGGCCACACAAGCTTACACTTTCAACCACACCAAAACTATGGTTTCTCAAACCTGAGCGTGACTTCATCCTCCAACAATCAAAAGAAAACCGTATAGATATCCTAACTTTTGACTGATCAAAAACATGCCAAGTTCACATCTCTCAACCACGAACGCAAGCTTAAAGGATCAACTGCCAACCCTTATATTTTCTTTCCAGCAAACAACAAATCAAACCACAAGAAAGGAAATCGAAATAAAATTCAAATAAAACTCCTTTAAATCTAAAACAGTTATCAGTGGATTCCTCTTCAGATCCTCGTCGCGATGGTACCCATTTCACGCATCTCGACGGTGTCCTCTGGCTTGCGGTTTTAAGCACGACGACCTATGGTTTGAATTAGCTGTCGATTAAGGCGGAGGTAGTTGATTTCGATTTCAGTTGTGAGTTCAGTAGGAAAAACCGCACGTACGGGTTTTGTTTCAGGCGAGTTCGGCGATAAAGGGGTCGTGACCTTTACGGTGCGAAACTGGTGTTGCGTCGGAGTCGAAGTTGGAGGGTGCAGACATGGCACGAGCTTGACTATGGGTTGATGGAGTTGGAGCATTCGCAGAGGGGAGAATGTTGTTGCTTTGCGTTGGTGGAAGAGGGATTCAAAGTGGACAAATTTCGGTTACTGGAGCGTGTAATACGATTTGGGGAAGATGATAAAAGGGAGGTGCGGGTTTGTATAGAGGGAAGTGGGCCGGGTTGAGAGAGGTAAAGGCCCATATGTTTTATTTTAAAACTTAAGTCCTATTTAAACTGTGTACTAACTTCTTAACGCGATATCTTGACCATACGATGTCAGAATCATGAACGGTCAGATCCGTTGGGATCGTATGGATGGGAGTAACACAATGGAACTGACCGCGAATCAATTGAAGCTCGTTACAATTTATGGCGAAATAAATTGTCCGACTGAATCAAATAACGCAAACCGTTATTTAACGGTTAACGCGCAAATGTGAGTAAATCTCACTAACTCTGAACAGTTTATAATTTCATGTTGTATTTTTAGAACTGTTGGATATTGGCTGATTGACTGTGTGTTGACTGGTTGATTGAACTGCTAGTCAGTTAGTTAAATTTCTATATTGATTCTGTTTAACAGAATATATCATATGGAACTGAAAAGTGATGTTATCTATATTGTTTAACATCTGTGATGCAGGGAAACAGGTTGGAGGAATCCAACTGGATTCCTCAACATTTATTTTACTGTTTTCATATATTGTGATATATGATGTGTTATATAATCAGTTATGGATTATGTGTGTTGGAATGATGTTGATCATTGTTATTCGATATTGTAAATATCATAATGACCCTGGGATGTAAAAAGAATTATTTCAATGTATATTGAAATAAAGGGACTTTAAAAAATCAACAGATTTTATTAAAGGAAATATTTCGAAAGTAAATAAAAGGGAAAAATGTTTTTAAAACGAATAGAGTTTTATAAAAGGGAAATCATTTGTAAAGTGAAGAACTGTTATTAAAAGTAAATCTTTATAAATGAATAGTTTATTCGAAAAGTAAAAGAAGTTAATCGATGATAGTTAATCGATTAGAGTTAAAGTAAAAGAAGTTAATCGATGTAAGTTAATCGATTAGAGTTAAAGCAAAATGAGTTAATCGAATATAGTTTATTCGAATAGAAAGTAAAATGAGTTAATCGAATATAGTTTATTCGAATAGAAAGTAAAATGAGTTAATCGAATTTAGTTTATTCGAATAGAAAGTAAAATGAGTTAATCAAATATAGTTTATTTGTAACGACCCAAGGGTTTTCGACTCCGAAAATCGACACAAAACCCAACGTCGACTGTTCAGACATCGAAAACACCAGATCATTTTGAGAAAGAAGTTAGAGGGTGAGATAGGAAAGATAGAACTAATAGAATAGATGAAGAAGAAGAAGAAGAATACAACTGAACATAATCAGAGTAAACACGAATCTCACAGCGGAACGAATAAAATATATTATATAACATAACTTTGGAATACAAATCTGTATTGTATATACATACCATTATCAGAGTACAATACATCATATCACAGCGAAAATAGTCTCTAAATACTAACGGTGAAGCCTTCTACTTTTAGCTCCTTCAAGCGTACCTGTAAAAGCCTGAAACACTTGACTGCCCGTACAAATTTGGGCACCCAAGAGTTTAGGGAAAACAACAAAATAAACTCTGGGTCAGTCATGGGACTGGTGTGAGTAAATTCCAACCATACGGTTTAACTTTGAAAAATCCTTTTTGAAACAAAAAGGATAATAGTAAGACCAATCCACACATAACACGGACGGCTTTTACCTTACTATAACCCAAATCATTATTGATATCAAAATCCAGTGATATTATAATAATGTCTAATCAAATAAATATCCAAATAGTAGAACGCTTGCATCTCACGCTCTACATACATAGTATAAAATCAAAACCCGCAGGGCGCTTATTGGAGATTGGATTCCAACTATGACAAGGTATGGGACCACCTTCCGATGATGTATCTCTAGAGGCGAATACACCTGGGTTCAACAAGAACGTCTTGCAACCCGGCCCACACATGACCGACCACTCATTTCGCTTGAGTGTATCGAATGTATATCACCAACGGTTGGACTCAAACCACCGTTCCCGAATGGGCAGAATCGATAGATTTAGAAACAAAAGGAATTTCTCTAGATAGGTGATTATACACCCTAATGGGAGCGACCCACATAGCCATGCTGCCTGCCCGATTTTTGTCATTTCCCGGTTGTGAAGCTTGAGGCTACGTCTACCTTTTAGAACATCTGGCCACCATACACTTTGAATGCCACATCGTCAAACCCGTCAAATCACTAGTTGATTTTCCCAAGAATATTACGGGTATAAAAGCTAAGAGAAACGAATTTCTCCGCCACCAGACGTAATATCTTGAAAAGAACGTCTTATGTGACCATCCAAGAATACGCTGTCAGGCATTCATCCATACAAGTTGTCCTGGGTCTGGAAAAACAGAAAGCACCATTCTGAACAGGACGACCCTTGCACTTCACTTCGTCTTCAATTTTCTTCAGCATAATCTAATTCGCAGCGCTTATGCCTGTACGGAGTGGTTTTCGATAATATATCCAACCGGTCTCTCCGTATTGACAACGAGGGTCAAAACACTTTGATAGTCGGTTGTTTAACTATCGAAGTAAAAACAACATCCATTCAATGTACAACCAATATCACACACATCACAGGCACTTTTTATTTAACATTCGTTCTTATATTTCTTTGGACAACGTCATTACTTATTACTTTTGAATAAGCGAATTTCAAGACAAGCTGTTTTCCTTCCCTAGGAAGTGCTACTGTATATAAACATCACGCTTAAGTTTGGTTAACAGCGTTTCATTTATCGTTACAGTTCAAACTTGCTATACGCTGCTATATCCCTTTATAACTAATCTTGACATAACAGTCACGCTTAAGCCTAGTCAACAGCGTTACTTTACTGCTATAGTTCTGAGACTTGCAATATGCTACTATATTCCACTTTATAATTAATCTCAACACCTCTTTCCGTTACAAATTCTTGACATCCCTTTCCATTACAAAAATCTTGATATCTCTTTTCGTTACAAAAATCTTTGACATTTCTCTTTAAACTTTTCTTATCAAAAATTGATCAAGTTCTTTGTCCTTTTAGCAACTTACTTCTTATTTGAATTATTATACCCAATTCAATAAAACATCTCAATACAAAACTTAATACCAGTTTACAATAGAATTTTTATTAGAATTTAAACTTCGCTTAAATTATAAAAATATAATTTTTATAATTAACTTCGTTGATTTGTCTGACGGTCAACCAACTTCTTAACAAAATGGGTTTATGGTTGACTGTCGCTGATATCGTTTGTTTACAAAATCAATATAACGTTGAACACGGTTTAAACAGCGTACAAACAGTACATCTAAATATTTAGGAATCCGGTTGAGTTCCTCCAACCGGTTTCCGCATCCATAGGTGTTATTCAAATCAGTAACCAACCAATGATGTGTGCATATGCAATGACATATATTTATTTCAATCAATTTAACTGTAATTTATCTAATCAACCATCACACAGCATTCAACCATTATTTAAAATATAATTAAAATATTTTAAATAAAATAAAGTTAGTGAATTTACTCACCTTGGCGCGTTAACCGTTAAATAACGATTTGCGTCGGTCGATTAAATCAGGCGTTCAATTCTGTCATAAACTGGAATGATCTTCAAATCACTTCAGACTGGTTCCATCGAGTAGTCTGTGTCCTTTCAACCCTTTTCCGACCGTTCGAAATTCATATATTCTCGGAACTAAAAGTAGAGTCGTGTTAGCCTTCTCGACTTCATGTTCTCTCATCGTTTGCCCAAACCGTCAGTGCCATATGTCCTTCCCTCGCTCTCTCTTTTCATCGTGACAACCGTCAGTGCTTCCCATTATAAATCACTAAAGAAAAATACTGCACTTCTAAATCCAACAAACCACGTTACTTCATGCATTTCAAGTTATCATCCTGTTTTGGATCTCGCACGCCCCACGTCCAGGAGAAAACACAGCAGCGCCTCTTGAAAATGAAATTCGGACCACGTTAATAACTTGCTTGTTGAAGTCTAACGCCCTCATGCACGTTCACATCTCCTTGTCCAGCTTTAACGTCACCATGTTTAAACCGTTCTACCTTCAGTACAGTGTCTTCTACAACCAACGTCCCTACCTTCCCTTTTAAAACTGCACTTGTTTTTCTCTCTTCAAACCCGTTGCTTTAGAACCCCTTCCATTTCTCAACAACTAATCTCGCCCTCCATACATCCATCGTTCACATTTGCTTACACTCCATCATACTTCATTTCGTCACTGTTACTTCACCAACTCCCATGCAGATGTGCTCCTTTCTGTTACAAAGAAAACGCTAGCTCCCATATCAGGTCCTTCCCCCTCTATGCCTGGCCTCAATCGAACCTCATGCCACCCGTTTTAATATTTTGTTTTTCGTACTATTATATATATATATATATATTTTTCTCGTTTTTATCTCATAGGAAAGCTTTTTGTTTTTCTGAAAAGGAATGAGCTGTATGTATTTATAATGTTATAAACCTTGGCCATCACGTATTAGAGTGATAGGCTAGGTCTGCTACCGCATGTTCCTTTGTCTCCACGGGTTGAAGAATAGGGAACACCGTACATACATTTCAGTTGCTGTTTTTCATAGATGTGAGCTAAGTTTAGGGTAGGCAAAAGAAAAGACGTAATTAACTAGGTTTGCAGCAGGTGTTTTTAAGGGAAACCAAGGTACAGATATTTTTAAATGCGACAGTGACCATTCATGTTCATTCTTTGTTATGGTGTTGATTTGAAAGCATGACTCAAGAGTTAAGTAATACAAATGAATAATTGTTTTAAAGATTGGTTTACCTCAGTTTCTAAAATTACATTTACGTACGGACAGAAGTAAGAGTACAATCGTGCTCAACGAGGTGTCACGATCCCGAAAATATAATAATATCGGTAGATTGACTCCTATTTTGAAACCCCAAAATATTGATATAGGGTGCAAAATATTCCAAATAAAAAAGTTGCGTATTTAATTAATTAAAAATTACAGTAAAATTCTAAAAATTAAATTATCGCTGCGCCTCAAAAGAACCTTGTCTAAATTCGAAACCGATAAGAAGTTATTTCAAATAAACCGTTACGGTCGATATACGATTTCATAGCGACTTTCTGAATATTTGATTTTGACATATCTTGCAATCTATACGACGAAATCTCAATATTTCACTTCTGTCAGAAAGATACAGTTCAACAGATTCCACTATTTCTTGTTTTGCAGAAATCCGATTTAAACTGGTTTCTGTACACTCAGTTGAAGTTTAGAACGTTAAATCACGAACTACCGCGTCGTTCTGAGCTCGATTATATTTAATATATATTTTTATATGTTCAACTTCGTTTTAATTAATATTTGAATCTACTTATATTAAGAATTCAATATTTAAACTGATTTAAATATTCCAATGTAAACCGATAAAAATGCGGGACATTACATTCCTTCCCCCTTAAAATAATTTCGTCCTCGAAATTGCTAAGAAGTGAAGATGCTCTAATTCTAACTCCTCACAACCTGGTTGGTTGAAATTCCATATTTCACATCCCCATAACTCAATCCTTGCGTCGAATCCTTTGTCCTTATATCAATATCTGACCCTTTTTGGGTTGGACATCCAATTCTATATATTCATGCATACCCAATTGATTTCCGATCAATCCGTTCTCAAATCAATCTTTCGTTTTACTCAGCCAAATATTTCAATTCAAACTCCAATTTCATAACCAAGCATGGCTCCAATTTTAATCAATTACTTCACCAAGTTGAATTATATTCTAATGCAGTTTCCACTTAACTGGCTACAGTTTAATTCCAATTCTATTTCAATATCATTTCCATCGAATATAATTTCCATTTTAACTGATTCCAGTTAAATTTCAATATTCTATCTTCTTTCACAAATTCACTCTATTTCTTCATCACATTAAATTCTATTCCAACACGATTTTCACTTAATCGGCTGCAATTAAAATTGCAAATTTATTTAACTTAGTTTTAAGTTAAACTCTACTTTTATCATTTTAATCACTTTATAAGTTAAATCCTTATTTCAGAATTCAAATTCCTGGGGTTTTTCTCAAAATCTGTTTGAAATCATATACATATATATTCAAAACATAGCAATTTAAAACATTTGAATTTCCGAACAACTTATTTCAGAACAAAATCTTTGGTAGTAATCCGTCACTTAGAACTCGAAAACGACACTGATGATGTGGCCAGCATTATCAGAATTATTTTCCAGTGATAGAAGTGAGTTCAATACTTTCAAAACTCATATTTAAACACTTTTATTTGAAATCACTCCCAAAAATATCTTTTCGAAACTTGGATAATATTTCAAAATTTCCCCAGGATCTTAAAATTCCATATATTTAATTCAAATTTCATTTACAAACATTTTTATGTATCAGAATTTTTATTCCAATTCTGGCTTAAATTTTCAGATTTAATTCGTCTGATTTTATACCTTATACCCATATGAATTTCGATTGGTTATTTACATAACCAACTCACTTATAATCTTATTTGATTATAGTAACGATCAACACTATAATATTCTCAAAATATATGCTCCTTTTTATATCAAAATATATTTTTGGGAAAAATTACTTTATTTACCCATTTTTCTCAAAACATACTATGTCGAACTACTCTGTTCGAGAGTTTAGAAACACCTATCGACACAGTTTGCATTACTGTTTCGACCAGAATTCATAAACCACTCGCCAAACCAACCAACACAATATAAACAGTTTTCATATCAATGTACAAATACGCGCTCATATATATACACTCAAACTCAATCTAGAGTTTTACTAACTCCATCTATATTGAGTTACGCCACAGAGCCAAGGTAATCACTTAACCTTTAGCTCTGATACCACTGTAACGACCCAAGGGTTTTCGACTCCGAAAATCGACACAAAACCCAACGTCGACTGTTCAGACATCGAAAACACCAGATCATTTTGAGAAAGAAGTTAGAGGGTGAGATAGGAAAGATAGAACTAATAGAATAGATGAAGAAGAAAAAGAAGAATACAACTGAACATAATCAGAGTAAACACGAATCTCACAGCGGAACGAATAAAATATATTATATAACATAACTTTGGAATACAAAACTGTATTGTATATACATACCATTATCAGAGTACAATACATCATATCACAGCGAAAATAGTCTCTAAATACTAACGGTGAAGCCTTCTACTTTTAGCTCCTTCAAGCGTACCTGTAAAAGCCTGAAACACTTGACTGCCCGTACAAATTTGGGCACCCAAGAGTTTAGGGAAAACAACAAAATAAACTCTGGGTCAGTCATGGGACTGGTGTGAGTAAATTCCAACCATACGGTTTAACTTTGAAAAATCCTTTTTGAAACAAAAAGGATAATAGTAAGACCAATCCACACATAACACGGACGGCTTTTACCTTACTATAACCCAAATCATTATTGATATCAAAATCCAGTGATATTATAATAATGTCTAATCAAATAAATATCCAAATAGTAGAACGCTTGCATCTCACGCTCTACATACATAGTATAAAATCAAAACCCGCAGGGCGCTTATTGGAGATTGGATTCCAACTATGACAAGGTATGGGACCACCTTCCGATGATGTATCTCTAGAGGCGAATACACCTGGGTTCAACAAGAACGTCTTGCAACCCGGCCCACACATGACCGACCACTCATTTCGCTTGAGTGTATCGAATGTATATCACCAACGGTTGGACTCAAACCACCGTTCCCGAATGGGCAGAATCGATAGATTTAGAAACAAAAGGAATTTCTCTAGATAGGTGATTATACACCCTAATGGGAGCGACCCACATAGCCATGCTGCCTGCCCGATTTTTGTCATTTCCCGGTTGTGAAGCTTGAGGCTACGTCTACCTTTTAGAACATCTGGCCACCATACACTTTGAATGCCACATCGTCAAACCCGTCAAATCACTAGTTGATTTTCCCAAGAATATTACGGGTATAAAAGCTAAGAGAAACGAATTTCTCCGCCACCAGACGTAATATCTTGAAAAGAACGTCTTATGTGACCATCCAAGAATACGCTGTCAGGCATTCATCCATACAAGTTGTCCTGGGTCTGGACAAACAGAAAGCACCATTCTGAACAGGACGACCCTTGCACTTCACTTCGTCTTCAATTTTCTTCAGCATAATCTAATTCGCAGCGCTTATGCCTGTACGGAGTGGTTTTCGATAATATATCCAACCGGTCTCTCCGTATTGACAACGAGGGTCAAAACACTTTGATAGTCGGTTGTTTAACTATCGAAGTAAAAACAACATCCATTCAATGTACAACCAATATCACACACATCACAGGCACTTTTTATTTAACATTCGTTCTTATATTTCTTTGGACAACGTCATTACTTATTACTTTTGAATAAGCGAATTTCAAGACAAGCTGTTTTCCTTCCCTAGGAAGTGCTACTGTATATAAACATCACGCTTAAGTTTGGTTAACAGCGTTTCATTTATCGTTACAGTTCAAACTTGCTATACGCTGCTATATCCCTTTATAACTAATCTTGACATAACAGTCACGCTTAAGCCTAGTCAACAGCGTTACTTTACTGCTATAGTTCTGAGACTTGCAATATGCTACTATATTCCACTTTATAATTAATCTCAACACCTCTTTCCGTTACAAATTCTTGACATCCCTTTCCATTACAAAAATCTTGATATCTCTTTTCGTTACAAAAATCTTTGACATTTCTCTTTAAACTTTTCTTATCAAAAATTGATCAAGTTCTTTGTCCTTTTAGCAACTTACTTCTTATTTGAATTATTATACCCAATTCAATAAAACATCTCAATACAAAACTTAATACCAGTTTACAATAGAATTTTTATTAGAATTTAAACTTCGCTTAAATTATAAAAATATAATTTTTATAATTAACTTCGTTGATTTGTCTGACGGTCAACCAACTTCTTAACAAAATGGGTTTATGGTTGACTGTCGCTGATATCGTTTGTTTACAAAATCAATATAACGTTGAACACGGTTTAAACAGCGTACAAACAGTACATCTAAATATTTAGGAATCCGGTTGAGTTCCTCCAACCGGTTTCCGCATCCATAGGTGTTATTCAAATCAGTAACCAACCAATGATGTGTGCATATGCAATGACATATATTTATTTCAATCAATTTAACTGTAATTTATCTAATCAACCATCACACAGCATTCAACCATTATTTAAAATATAATTAAAATATTTTAAATAAAATAAAGTTAGTGAATTTACTCACCTTGGCGCGTTAACCGTTAAATAACGATTTGCGTCGGTCGATTAAATCAGGCGTTCAATTCTGTCATAAACTGGAATGATCTTCAAATCACTTCAGACTGGTTCCATCGAGTAGTCTGTGTCCTTTCAACCCTTTTCCGACCGTTCGAAATTCATATATTCTCGGAACTAAAAGTAGAGTCGTGTTAGCCTTCTCGACTTCATGTTCTCTCATCGTTTGCCCAAACCGTCAGTGCCATATGTCCTTCCCTCGCTCTCTCTTTTCATCGTGACAACCGTCAGTGCTTCCCATTATAAATCACTAAAGAAAAATACTGCACTTCTAAATCCAACAAACCACGTTACTTCATGCATTTCAAGTTATCATCCTGTTTTGGATCTCGCACGCCCCACGTCCAGGAGAAAACACAGCAGCGCCTCTTGAAAATGAAATTCGGACCACGTTAATAACTTGCTTGTTGAAGTCTAACGCCCTCATGCACGTTCACATCTCCTTGTCCAGCTTTAACGTCACCATGTTTAAACCGTTCTACCTTCAGTACAGTGTCTTCTACAACCAACGTCCCTACCTTCCCTTTTAAAACTGCACTTGTTTTTCTCTCTTCAAACCCGTTGCTTTAGAACCCCTTCCATTTCTCAACAACTAATCTCGCCCTCCATACATCCATCGTTCACATTTGCTTACACTCCATCATACTTCATTTCGTCACTGTTACTTCACCAACTCCCATGCAGATGTGCTCCTTTCTGTTACAAAGAAAACGCTAGCTCCCATATCAGGTCCTTCCCCCTCTATGCCTGGCCTCAATCGAACCTCATGCCACCCGTTTTAATATTTTGTTTTTCGTACTATTATATATATATATATATATTTTTCTCGTTTTTATCTCATAGGAAAGCTTTTTGTTTTTCTGAAAAGGAATGAGCTGTATGTATTTATAATGTTATAAACCTTGGCCATCACGTATTAGAGTGATAGGCTAGGTCTGCTACCGCATGTTCCTTTGTCTCCACGGGTTGAAGAATAGGGAACACCGTACATACATTTCAGTTGCTGTTTTTCATAGATGTGAGCTAAGTTTAGGGTAGGCAAAAGAAAAGACGTAATTAACTAGGTTTGCAGCAGGTGTTTTTAAGGGAAACCAAGGTACAGATATTTTTAAATGCGACAGTGACCATTCATGTTCATTCTTTGTTATGGTGTTGATTTGAAAGCATGACTCAAGAGTTAAGTAATACAAATGAATAATTGTTTTAAAGATTGGTTTACCTCAGTTTCTAAAATTACATTTACGTACGGACAGAAGTAAGAGTACAATCGTGCTCAACGAGGTGTCACGATCCCGAAAATATAATAATATCGGTAGATTGACTCCTATTTTGAAACCCCAAAATATTGATATAGGGTGCAAAATATTCCAAATAAAAAAGTTGCGTATTTAATTAATTAAAAATTACAGTAAAATTCTAAAAATTAAATTATCGCTGCGCCTCAAAAGAACCTTGTCTAAATTCGAAACCGATAAGAAGTTATTTCAAATAAACCGTTACGGTCGATATACGATTTCATAGCGACTTTCTGAATATTTGATTTTGACATATCTTGCAATCTATACGACGAAATCTCAATATTTCACTTCTGTCAGAAAGATACAGTTCAACAGATTCCACTATTTCTTGTTTTGCAGAAATCCGATTTAAACTGGTTTCTGTACACTCAGTTGAAGTTTAGAACGTTAAATCACGAACTACCGCGTCGTTCTGAGCTCGATTATATTTAATATATATTTTTATATGTTCAACTTCGTTTTAATTAATATTTGAATCTACTTATATTAAGAATTCAATATTTAAACTGATTTAAATATTCCAATGTAAACCGATAAAAATGCGGGACATTACATTATTCGAATAGAAAGTAAAATGAGTTAATCGAATATAGTTTATTCGAATAGAAAGTAAAATGAGTAAATCGAATATAGTTTATTCAAATAGAAAGTAAAATGAATTAATCGAATATAGTTTATTCGAAAGGAGTTAAGTGAAATGAGTAAATCAATAGCGTTAGTCCAATAGAGTTAATTGATAAAGGTTAATCGAATAGAGTTAAGTGAAAAGAGTCAATCGAATATAGCTATTCGAAGGAGGGTTAAGTAAGGAAGTTAGTAAAAGGAATATAAAGTGAACTTTGCCTATTTCAAAGTTAGAAATGTTGTTCAGTTAAGGTCTGAGAGGTAGTTCTACCCCAACTTGATTGGCTTCGTTTTTAACTAAGGAATAGTTAAGGTTCGGCAGTAAAGGAAATGGTTTGAGTTGGCATAGCGATGTTTGTTTAAACATCTGTCTATGTCCAATGAAGAAGCTTTGGAAATGTTTTCCAAATAAGAAACCAGAAATGTTTTATAATAAAGAAAACAAGAAATGGAAATGTTTTCCATTGTTAATAACGTATATTTTCTAAATTTAGAAAATAAGAAATATTGAATATAGGGAAACAGGAGATAAGTAAATTTATGAACTAAGGAGATGAATGTTGAATGATGTTTGATTGATATAAATTTCCACTTGGAAATTTTATCGTTGTTTGCACACCTGTTTTTCTTCGATAGTTAAATCACAGACTGTCGAAGTTTTGACCATTTTAACGTTGTTAATATGGAGAGACCGGTTGGATTATTATCCAAAGAACAACTCTGTATTGGCATAAGCGTTGCGAATCATATATGCCAAGGGAAATTGAAGACGGAGTTATGCAAGGGCTATCCTGTTTACAGAATAGTGCCTTCGGTTCATCCTGTTCCTGGATGACTTGTATGGACGGATGTCTGACAGAGTATTTCCAGACGATCACGTATATTGATTTCTCCAACCGTACCAAGAGTGGAAGCGGAGAAGGAAACTTCTTTTAGCTAACATATAATGTATGGTTGAGGACATCAATCGGTGATTTGATGGATTTGATGATGTGACATTCAAAGTGAATCTGATGTGATGATAAAGCATAGCTTCTAGCCTCATCATCCGGTAAATGACAGAAATCGGGCAGGCAGCATGGCTAAGTCGGTCGCACCGAAGTAGGGTATATAATCACCTGATCTAGAGTTTCATTTACTTCTAAAAATCTATTGTTGATGCTGTCCCATTCGGGAAACGGTTGCTGATCCCAACCGTTGGTGATATACATTCGATACACTCAAGCGAAATGAGTGGTCGGTCATGTGTGGCCGGGTTGCAAGATGTTCTTGTTGAACCCAATGTATTCCTCTCTAGAGGTACACGAGCGATAGGTGGTTCCATACCTTGTCATAGTTGGAAATCCATTACCCAATACGTGCTTGCGGTTTTGATTGTATACCATATATGTAGAACGTGAGATGAAAGCGTTTCTGCTAGATGATTATTATATTGTGTTGATAGACATTATTATAATATCAAAAGGTTTTTGATATAAATATATTTGGATTCTCATAAGGGAAAAACCCGTTCCGTTATACAGCGTGGTCTTATGAGATATCGATTACCTGCTTGAACTGTTTTAAACTGTTTTACTCACACCAGTCCCATGACTGACCCGGAGTTTATTTTGTTGTTTTTCCTAAACTCTTGGGTGCCTAAATTTGTATGGGCAGTCAAGTAGTCGGGATTTTACAGATATAGTTGAAGAGCTGGAGCAGGAGGCTTCAGGATCATATAGCTATAGTTATTTCCGCTGTGTTGTAAGTGACGTACTCTGATAATGTTATTGTATACATATAAATCTTTTATTTCAAAGATATGTTATCTGTTATATGTTATTCGTTCCGCTGTGAGATTCGTGTTACTCTGATGTTGTGTTCTTCTTCTTCTTCTATTCTAAGTTTCTATCTTATCTTTCCTCACCCTCTAATTTCTTTCACTAATTACCAGGATTTTTCATGTTTTGGTTGTCGACATCGTGTTTATGTTGATAACCAAAGTCGCTCAAAATCCGGGTCGTTACACAACCATTCATCTTCCAGAGTGCATTACACAACTGCATAAGCATTAAATATAAATAATTAACGCTTTCAACAGTTTGTCAACCAATCAATTGACATACAACTAAACAATTGGGTTTAGTGTACGTCAAATATCACCCCAATAGCCATGTGGAGTTTCAACCAACAAATACTGAATATTATTTGTTTAGTTGAGCGATGTGTAAAATTTATTGTCCTAATCAATGTCAGTTAAATGAGTGTACATAAAAAAATCATCCGATTTGTAAATGAATATTTATTTTCATTTCAGGAGAATTTTATGCCATTTATATATATGTTAAAAAATTATATTTTTAATGAACAAATATTTATTTTAACACTTGACTATTTTATAAAGTTCATACATTCAATAAAAATGATATTTTTATTGTTCAAACATTTTATTCAACACATGAATATTTTATATAGTTTATTTCAGAAAATTTCGACATTATAACGAAGTGATATTAGAACTGGATTAATGTCTAGCATTACCTCTCTCCTTATACTGGCTCACGCCATACACATTAATCACAATCAATCCAAACAATCCCACAATCAATTCACAATCATTTTTTACAACTACAATCCAAATTACCATAATACGATCCAAACAAACAACTATGGTTTGCACAATAAATAGTGTCAGGAGCTACTAAGCTCCTCTGCAACCTAGGATATATTTAACTGTAAAATAATTTGAGTGAGAAAGAGTTCTCATATTGGGATTCACTCCATCATTCTTTGTTTGGACGGTTTGGATTTAAATCTGCCCCGACTTCCAACTGGCTCCAAATTGGAACTAGTTAGTCTTATTATGAAGCTCTCGCCTCCACGATCACAACGGATGCAGATTTGTGTGATTCCGACCTCGTATGAGAAAGTTATTGCGTTATGAATGTCGATTATATAACTAAGGTAGTTAAATAATAATCAAAAATTTAATTACACCGTAATCCTCTCTGTATCGTTCTCGACCATTGCTCCAACCCTAGGGCACCACTTTCCCGTAGCAACCATCGCCGTTGACCAGATCTGAACCCGCCACGTCACTTGCCGTCGCACCTCCTTCCACCGTGTCCAGTCCCTCGGAATTCGATCCCCCTTGCGCCACCAAACATGTTTGAAAGTCGGCGCCCTTGAGCCCCTCAACCACACGATTTACTCAACGATATCTCTCCATATTTGATCAGCTCGTAGATCTCACTTAGTACTATGAATTTGCTTCAGGAATTTCTGAATTTCATTGAATGGTTTGGGAGAAAATCGGATTTAAAATTTGGAGCAAAAACCGCCGTATATCGTCTTGATCTGGCGGCGCGTTTTTTTAGGGTTTTCTGAATTTTTATTGGCCCGGGGGTATTTATACAAATTAGTTATTTTATTTTAATTCCAAAAATACTAGTTTATCGATTCAAACTTCAAATCAAACCCAACAACTATCATCCCTAGCTAAATACCCCCATTCCGAACACAATGGGATATGTTTCGTAACCCAATTCGACTGTTTCGATCTGTTTTCTTCAAAATTAAAATATAAATCAATATAAATTGAATTTATACATACATTTTAATTTACCGGGCCAAATACTGACTCCAAAAATTACAAAAAATATATATCTTGTTATGTTTTGACGGTACGGTCCTAACGAAACTAATTTCGCCGAATTGGGAGACCGTTTGGAAAATGGCCATTTTTCTAGTTGATTAAATTCAAATTGAAATGACAAAACACGTTTAAATTTACTGCGCTCACATATTGATTCCAAAAATTATGAAATTTGAGACCTAAAAATAATGAAATTCTGGATCCAACAAAAGTGGTTTCATCGAAAATGGAGGTCGTTTGCAAAACGACTATTTTTAAGGGCTATACATTATTTAAAAATATATATAAATTCCATAGCGACTATTTTAAATTTTAAACTGAACATTACTTTCAATTTATATTATGAAATCTGAAATTTTCACATCTGTTAGAAAGATATTATTAAACAGATTCAAATGTTTCTTATTTTGCCGAAATCCGATTTATTTTGAATCCTGTACATTCAAATGAAATTAAAAATCGAATTTTCAAACTGCTGCGCCAATTCAAACTCTATTTATAACTAAAATAAATTTATACGTTCTAACTATGATTTAATTAAATTTTCAGTCGTTATTATTTAAAATAAATCATTTTAAATAATAAAAGTCCATGAAAATAGCAAAAATAATTTTTTTAAATTGGTTCAGAATTTTCGGGTTGTTACAGCATTGAAGTCTGGGACCCTTCATATCGTAAGGATGACTTGCTGAGTGTTTCGAATGGTTGGCTCCCATTCACAAATGGATTTTATATCAGCTAAGTGACAAGAAGCCCGAAGGTATGTGAAGGAATTCTTGACTGTGGTTTCTTTCAGACCCAGAACGGACTTGTATGTATTGTTTGTCTGACATTGTAATTGACTATGTAGCACTGATTTCTGTTAAATAAATATCTGCTTGGTGGCAGAGAATTTATTCTCTTTCTTAACACCCTTCTCTAAGATGTATGAGCTTAGAGGTTATATATTGATAGAAATTAGTGATGCGTTATGAATGGACAATGTGGCATACATAAGTTATGTGATGAGCTATGGTTGATCAAAGCATGGCTTATTTAAACGTAGCTTTGTCCATATTGTGACCTTGGCAAGCCTCACACCCCGGTAAATGGCCAAAACAGGAAGAAATGAAGTAGGGTTGGAGGTTGTTGTCTTCTTCTAGATTAAAGGTGTACTATAGTATGGAGCCTAGGTATTAACCTATGTGGTAAAAACATTTGATTTTGTAGTTGTTGTTGGCGTGCGCACGGAAAGGTCGGTGACAATTGGGAGATGACATACTCAGGCGTACTCTAAGTTACCTAGTTACACTGGTAACTCGGCCTTGTGTTGGTATGAGGAGCATCACTGTTGATCCTCGGACATCCCTCTAGAGGCGTTCAAAATTCGGTTTAGAATGAAGTTTCTTTGCCTGGTCATTGTTGGAAACCCAATCTCCGCTACAAGCCCGTATGATTTTAGTTGTGTACCATATGTCAGTATAGTATACGGTACCTACGCTGACTAAGATTGATAAATTTACTTTCGAAAGATTTTTTTCACACTATATTACAGTATTGAAAGAGGATTTTACGTATCAAAGGCATTTTTGACTGCATAAGGAGAAACCTTGCCCATGTGTACGTGTGCATTGTGTGTGCCACGAGACCTTATGTTAGTTTCATTTTTCAAAAAGTCATTTCGAATCCCTATGCACTGGTATTTACATGGAGTAAACTCATTCCGCGTTAGCGGCGTCGTCCGGTGAATTACCTAACTTCAAAATAAACCTTAAAAACAACTGTTTTGAGTTCTCACACCAGTCCCATGACTGACTTGGAGTTTATTGTTCCTACACCTAAACTCTGGGTGCCCATAATTTTTACCCGGGGAGCCTAGTAGTTTTGTTCGTAGATTTAGCCTTGGAGATGGTTGGAGCAGGATTCTATTTTTAGCCGGAGGTATTATATCTCGGAGCGTGCATATTCTTCTACTAAGTTTAGTATCTTTTCCGCTGGGTAATCGATGCACTTTGATGTATCTCTTGTAACTCTGATGTAATATTATTGTAATGATAATGGAAAAGTTCTTTTTATCTTGTGTAAATGTGTAAGTACCCCTAACAATCCGTCTTTATGAACGGTTTAAGTTGGTTTAATTACTGCGAAAACCGGACAAAAAGCCGGGTCGTTACAACGTGATATCAGAGCTTTGGTTTATACAAAACTATGGGGTACGACATATTTGAACAAAAGGAAAGGACGCATCAGAGTGATAATATCTCATTAGAGATAGGTTTAGTAATACCCTAGAATGAGATTTTTGAGTATTATATTTGAGAGAGCGTATTTGAAATATGAAGTGAGTTTTGAAAAATTATATTTTAAGAAAGAAACATATTTTGATATTATATGGTTAATTATAACCTGGATAATTAATCAAACGATTAAGGTTAAGTTTACATTTTGTGATTATAATTACACATAAAATATTTCTTATGGCATGGTAATTAGGCCCCTTACACTGATCAGGAAAATGGTCCGAGTACAAATGCCTTTTGGATTTAATTTCACTAATGGGTAACATTTCGAAATATTGATAAACTTGGGTCAAATTTGTTAAGGTAATTCTCCCCCAAAGTAACTAATCAATATGGTTAGAAATTAAAATTAGAATTTGAGTATTTTATTTGATGTTGAGGTTGGACTATCGAGTATAAGAAGATTTTGAATATCGCCTAGCTAATGTATATACGAAGTCTTGAGTATACTAGATTGATATAGAATCACACTCTAGTCGCTTGAAGATGATTCTGTTGATGACTGCAGCATCATCAGTATGTATTTTTGTGTTTCGAAAGTGGGATGACTATATGGTTCCGATTAAAACAACAATATATATTTAAACCTATTTAGATAAGTGTTTGGAAATATTTCGTAAATTGATACGAATTTGAATAAGTAAGTAAGATCTTGAAAATTTGATAGAATTGTAAGAATTACACTAGGTATAGAGCAAGTGTATTTATATTGGTTTTGAAAAGAAACATAGTTTGAAAACTCAAATCAAAATTTTGAGTAAGAAATGGCAATTGCTTTGAAATTGATTTTTGTAATTGACTTTGAAAGAATATATTTTCAATATAACGGGGGAAAATGGGTATTTGTAAATATTTGGAAATTAAAACTTGAGAACCGACACTTTATGATTAGAATTTTACAGTTAATTAGATGACATCTAGGTAAAGTTGTAAGTTACATGAGCAATCCAAGTATAGAAAAAGTAGTTCGGGAAATGAATTAAAGGCTATGTTGGAATTAATCAGTCACGATATTTGATAATTAGTCCTCCCCAACTGATTAAATTTAAAATGCAAATATCTTGAGAATTTAGTTTCATAATATGACTATAAGATATTTGACGATATTTTGGTTAAGGACTACATTGGTTAAAGTTGCTAATAAAGATATATCTAAGTAATTTCTCTAAATTTTGAAGGAAACAAGTTTTGTAACCTTGAATTTGGAATAATTAACGAGGATAGCCAAAATTAAATAATATAAGGAACTAAAATATGGAATTATCGATGATTTTGGACAGTCAATAAGTTCTAAAATATGTTACAGTCATAAAAGGAACTGTTTAAGTAAGCATGAATACTTTGTGAATTAAGTTTCAAAATTTTATTAAAGGATATTTGGCAAGCGGGAATAGCAAGAAGAAAATACCTAAACTGTAACGTTTAGATAAGCTGAGTTTTGAGATGATTGAGTTTTCCGCATAAAGGTAATTTTGGGGAACTTAAAGGGAGTAAGTTTGATAACCATTGTATTTGCAAGATAAGATCTAAGAGAATAATTTATAATTCCGAATATTTTTGAAAGTAGTATATGGTTAAGTATAAGTAATTCATCCAGTATACGATGAATCGAATATAACGGGTGATTGGAAATATCGTTTGGAGGACATGGTAGATATGGTTATCCGTAAATAGGTGTGTTAGAATATTCTACCCGATATATCCATTATGAGAATAGGGAGCTTTGGTATAAAGAGTTTTAATCCTTAAATGTCGAATGGGTAGTTGCAATTTTCTTTCCTTTTCGAGGGCGAAAAGTTTTAACGATCCAGAATTTTTAACCAATTTAAAATTGGAATTTTATTACTCAAATTAAATTTAAATTCGAATTTGATATAAATATATATGGTTAAGAATATTTGATAATTTTAATAAGTTAAATGATAGATTTTATTTGAATTATAAATGAGAATGATTATTAATAAGTTTGGATTTATTAATACTATTTGTCATTCGATCGGAGTCAAACCATATCATGAATTAGTAGCGTTAGAATTAAGTGTTGCCCCTAGTTTTCATAGCATTTTAAGGGAAGTGCTACCAAATGTTCACTTTTCCTCCTTAAGACAAGTGTAAGGACACTTGTATTTTTGCATGTTTCCTTACATGAATGCTTTCCACTTGCCCCCGAGGTGTCACTCTCTTCTTACTCCTCTTTTCCTATAAATACCACCCTTTCCTTCCACATTTTCATTCATTCTCACTTCTCTTCTTTCTCTCTTCTTCTTAAAGCTTAAAGCCATGGTTTCCATGGCATAAATATTCCTCTTTTCCACCACCACCTTGCCAAAGTACCTCATCCTCCTCCCCCTCTTATAATAGAAAAGATGGAGATTAGTATATATTATATTATATAAATTGGTGAAGAAGATGGTGCGTCGAAATACTGTCCAACGGTTCGCTCAACTAGGCTCGCCTACCATGAAGATTGGAAAGCTGTTTGGTGAGAACTCTTTAACCACAATTTATATATTTAATTAATAGGTAGACTAATTTAAATATAATGATGAATTATTAGTGGTTAATGATGGATGATGTCTGCTGTGCTGGATGATAGATGCGTAGTTTAGAACATACAAACTATTAAGCGTTAATGTTATTACGCTTGTGCACAGTTATGATTTATTTAATTATGTTGATGATGGTTGCTATGGAGGTTTATAATGGTTGTTGATGTTGTTTAGAAAAAACTATGACACATCAATTAGGGTATCACATTGGTGATCATCAATTCTCCTTCATGATTAGAAGCAATATTATTATTGAAATTGAAGGTTAATGGTTGGAAATGACACATAGGTATGAATTTATATATCGATAAAGTTTCTTTGAATAAATAAATACCGGAACGTTTTAGGATGATAGGGAGGATTGGGTTTGGAAATCACAGTTTCCTGCTCTCCCTGGCTATCCCTAATTGATTCGACGAATGGGATGGTTAATTTGAAATTATTTGAATTTAGAAATGAATTGGAATTTGATTTATTAAGTGAAAAATAAAAATTGAATTTTTGAACTTGAAATAATTCGAAAAGTAAATTTAAATGATTTTAAAAGTTTTATATAAGCATATAATGGGTTTCTAATGTATTTTGAAGCATTGAAGAATAATTTTGTTTCGGTCAAAATAGAGCTTGTCGCATAAAGTCAATTCGTGTTTTTTAGTTATAAACTTCAAACACTTATAACTTTTGCAATCTAAATCGGATTTCCATGAAAAGAAAAACATTGGATTTCCATTACAAGAGCTTTCAAATCAGTGAAAGCATATTTTAATTTTGGGTTTTAATTTTCATGTTATGTTTAAAACCATTTTGGAAAAGGTCGCTGTAAGAGCAGTTGTCGACCATAACTACAAACAGATGTTTTAAATGTTTTAAATGTTTTAAAAATATGGAAAAAAAATTGAAAAATCATTATAAATTATGAAATTTTTTTGAATTGTAAAGTTTAAGTTTTTTCCAAGATAAACGATATTTTGATCGAAAGAGTTAAGACAACTATTTTGTAACACTTTTGTAATGCTTTTGAAAACACTATTGTAACGCTTTCTTCAGAAATAATCTATTTTGAAGTTTTTAACCTGCAAACTGTTTTTCAAACTATAAGTAATCATTCGTAAATGATTGGTGGATGTTTTCAAAGAGTTAAAAGTATTGAAAATGTTTTATATGGAAATTAAATTGATTTATTTAATATTAAAATGAGTTTTCAATTTTAAATAATTGGATATGGTTGGAGATAAATTTTCGGATGTTTGATATTAATTAGGTAGACAATGAATCTTACTATTTGAGGAATTTAAAAGGTAGTTCACCATTATTTCGCTTATAGTGTGAGTTGGATATGGAGATTAATATTGAGTATAAGTTGATGATATTTCTATCCAGATCTAATGTCAAAGAGTTGGATAAATCTTTTAATTAAGATATGAGTTTTCTAAATTGATTGAGATAAGTTGGATATAAATAATCTTCGGATATTTAATATGAAATTCTGTGGGGGTAAACGTATACTTTTGAGGAATTTGGAAGATATTATTATTATATCGCTATTCCACTTATAATATTCGTTGACTATGAGAATTGACATCGAATATCAGTAGATACAATTTCTGTGTAACCTATGTTTAATATCGATTGATTTGGGTTTTGTCGTGAATCATATCTTCAATAATATCATTCTTGAAACCCAATGAGATTGAGTTATGGAAATTCATATCGTAATTTGGGGATTTAATCAAATCTTTGATTTGAGGAAATTAAAAATAATGAATTGGGAAGGAAGTATAATCTTTTAGTTAAGATTGCAGAATTAAATGTTGGGAAGCCGATTTAATTGGCAACTATGGTTGAAATGTGGGGTAAGGATTTTCAAAGGAAACCGGTTTATAATAATGAGTTATCAAATGGAAAGTTAATTAAGGTTTTGAGGCTAAATTATCTTTGATTTAAAGGGAATTTTCTAAAGGAGAATGGTTAAATATGGACTTTTTTTTATAATTTGAGGATGGATTTAAAGAAATTTAATTTAACAAATCCAAGATGGAAAGATATTTCGTTGAAAGCCTGTGTGTTCTACAACTATGTTTTTAAAATTGCGCTTATTATTTGGAAAGACTGGGATCGGTTGTCTGTCCGAAAACCATTCCAAGTAATAATACGACATTATGGAGCAGTTGAAGATATTGTTGACGGTATTAAAGACCGGGACCCTTCATATCGTAAGGACGACTTGATGTATGTCTTGAATGGTTGGCTCCCATTCGCAGATGGATTTTATATCAGCTAAGTGGCAAGAAGACCGAACGTACGTGAAGGATGTCCTGATTGTGGTTTTGTTCAAACCCAGAACGGACTTGTATGGATTGTTTGTCTGACATTGTAATAGACTACGTACCACTGATTTCTGTTAAATATATATTTGCTTGGTGGTGGAGAATTTTTTTCTCTTGCTTAACACCCTTCTCCAAGACGTATGAGCTTAGAGGTTATACATTGATAGAAATTAGTGATGCGTTGTGAATGGACAATGTGGAATACTTAAGTTATGTGATGAGCTATGGATGATCAAAGCATGGCTTATTTAAGCGTAGCTTTGTGTATATCGTGACCTTGGCAAGCCTCACACCCCGATAAATGGCCAAAACAGGAAGAAATGTAGTAGGGTTATGGGTTGTTGTCTTCTTCTAGATAAAAGGTGTACTATGGTATGTAGCCCAGGTATTAAGCTATGTGGTAAAAACATCTGCTTTTGTAGTTGTTGTTGGCGCACGCTCGGAAAGGTCGGTAACGACCGGGAGATGACATACTCAGGCGTACTCCAAGTTACCTAGTTACAGAGGTAACCCGGCCCTGTGTTGGCATAAGGAGCATTACTATTGATCCTCATACATCCCTTTAGAGGTGTTCAAAATTCGGTTTGGAAGGAAGTTCCTTTGCCTGGTCATTGTTGGAAACCCAATCTCCGCTATGAGCCCGTACGATTTTAGTTGTATACCATACGTCAGTATAGTATATGGTACCTATGCTGGCTAAGATTGATATATTTACTTTCAAAAGGATTTTTCATACTATATTATAGTATTGAAAGAGGATTTTATGTATCAAAGGCATTTTTGACTGCATAAGTAGAAACCTCGCCCATGTATGCGTTTGCATTGTGTGTGCGCGGCGAGACCTTATGTTAGTTTTATTTTTCAAAAAGTCATTTCGAATTTCTATGCAAAGGTATTCACATGGAGTAAACTCGTTCCGCGTTAGCTGCGTGGTCCGGTGAATTACCCAACTTTAAAATAAACCCTAGAGACAACTATTTTGAGTTCTCACACCAGTCCCATGACTAACCCGGAGTTTATAGTTCCCTCACCTAAACTCTAGGTGCCCATAATTTTTACATGGACAAACTAGTAGTTTTGTTCGTAGATTTAGCCTTGGAGTTGGTTGTAGTAGGATCCTGGTTTTAGCCGGAGCTATTATATCTCAAAGAATGCATATTCTTTTGCTTAGTTTAGTATCTTTTCCGCTGGGTAATCGATGCACTCTAATGTATCTCTTGTAACTCTAATCTAATATTATTATAATGATAATGGAAAAGTTTTTTTATTTTGTGTAAATGTGTAAGTACCCTTAACAATCCGTTTTTATGAACGGTTTAGGTTGGTTTAATTATCGGTGAAAACCGGGCAAAAGCCGGGTCGTTACAAACGGTATAAGGGTAATAATGGTAATCCCACTTACACTATTTTCAATAGTATATTTAACCATATAAACTGTTATAATAGAGTATTGAATTATAAAATATCTTGTTTAATGGATCCTTGGTATTTAGGAATGAGATGGCTATAATGATGGTTTTGGTGACAACAACCTTGTTTCAATTATTATTGTTATAAAATATATATACTAACACTACTCTCTAGAATGTATATCTATGCGCGTATGTATATACAAGAAATCTATGTTTGTACTGATTATTGAAGACTGTACAGTTTAGAGAATCAATATTTCAAAGGAGAAGAGTTAAGGATACAAAACTCATTGGTATCAAGAATTCAAGAGTTCAAGAAATAAAAAGTAATTGTGGCTAGAATTTTTGTTAAAACTCTGGTTAGCACTGAATCCTTATTTCAAACTTCTCTCACTATTTTCAAATGATTTCAAAATTACATCCTTATTTTAAATCTATTTTCAAATTAATACAAAATTACTTTCTTATTTTATATTTATGATTTCAAAATTGCTTCCTTATTTTAATCTGTGTTTCGTTGTTCTTAAATTTTATTTAACTTCTGTTTTAAAAATATTTTGCTCTCTACTACGTTTTAACTCCTTATTCAAATATTTCTTACTAATATATTTAATACTAAATTTTGTTTAATTACTTACGTTTTCAATTTCATTAATTATATTTGTTAAGTACTAACATATTTCTTTCCATAGTTATATATATACACACTTTTATATCATTTTATATAGTTTTTAATCATTTTTAAATCATCTTCAGATATATTTTTACTTGAAAAACTGTATTTTAATATAAAGTAATATAGTTTGTTTTAACTCAAGAATCACCATAATTTATTAATCATTATTTTCCTTAATTGAAAATTTATTTTTCGAACTTTCACTTAAGCATGTCAACAAATATAAAATGATATGTCGATATATGTGTCGTTAATTTCAAATTTAAATTATGAAAAGTTGTGTCTTTTGAATTCAAACTATTCTGGAAGTATTTGATTGTTGGGAGACTATGAATTGACTTCTAAATTTGATTTTTTAACTAACTTTTCATTATCTTCTTCCTTTATTCTCTCTCTATTATTCTTCTTAAATTATTAAATTCCGTAATTATACTTTGCCGATTTTCAAAGAGAATAATATCAATCTCATTCTATTTCAATTCTCTATCAAACTCTCTTGGAATTCAAGTGTTATGCAAGAGTTATAGGGTTTATATAATCAGAGATCACAAGATCAAGTTATATCGAGTCAATTTTCCAAAACTAATACTGAGAAAGGTGTGGTCGTGTCCCGTGTAAATCATCTGGGTGCGATCGTATCCCGAAAATCAATTGGGTGTAGGTTGTAGCTTGGAAATCCAAACTTACTGAATATTATATTCTATGAAGATAGAGGAATGATCAATTTTGGTTATAACTCATAAGCATATGTGATTTGCATCGGCCATGTCGGTAATTCTAAAACTCCTACTATTTCTATTGTTTTATTAGTTAGGAATTTAAAACATAACCTGCTTAGTATAAGTCAATTATGTGATAAATGTTAGAAAATTAAATTTGTAAATGATAAGTATTTTATCAAACATAATAATTCAAACATAATTTTTGACGGAATTAGATAGAAAATATTTACATCTTAAGTATGAAAATTTTAAATGATAACTTATGTCTTTTGGCCAATACAAGCGACCCTTGGATTTGGCATAAAAGATTAGGTCATATAAATTTCAAACATCTTTCTAGAATCTCAAAGTTAGATTTAGTTAGAGGGTTACCCAAAATGAATTTTAAATTAATAATTTATGTGAAGCTTGTCAATGAGGAGAACTAAGAAAAAGTTCATTCAAATTAAAAGATGCGATTTCCACTTCAAATCCACAAGAATTACTTAATATGAATTTATTTGGTCCGTCTTAAACACAATCAATAAATCATAGTAAATACATTTCTATAATAATCCATATTTTCTATAGATTTACTTAGACTCATTTTCTCAAACATAAAAGTGATGATTTTGATTTATTTAAAACTTTTACCAAGAGGATTCAAAATCTACTATCTTTAAAAATTAAAACTATATGTAGTGATCATGGTGGAGAATTTAAAAATGATTTTTTTTAGAATTTCTGTGATAAAAATGGAATGACTCATTTTTTTCCAACAACTCCTTAACAAAATAGAGTAGTTGAGCGTAAAAATAGAACAATCCAGGAGTGTACGAGAACTATGCTTTCTAATAGTAATTTACCAAAAAGTTTTTGGGTTGAAGCAGTTGGAACATGTTATTATATTTTAAATAGAAGTTTATTAAGACAATTAACCGACAAAACTCCATACGAATCTTTATAATAAGAAACCAAAGGTATCTTATTTTAGAATTTTTGGAAGTAAATGTTTTATCTTAAATACTAAAGAAAATCTAAATAAATTTGATCCTAAATCAGATAAAGGAATTTTTATTGGACACTTAACTAGAAGTAAATCATATAGAGTTTTAAATAAAAAAAAATTATACTATAGAAGAAACTTTAAATGTATCTCTTAATGAAAATTATAAAGATTTAAATCAACAACATAATGAAGATGAATGCGTTAATGATAATGAATAAAATGAAATAAACAATTAAATAAACCTAATAAAAGAATTAGACTATTAAGAGATCATCCTATAGAAAATATATCAGGAGATTTTGAATATGTAGTTAGTAATAGAAATCTATTAAATAAGATGAGTAATATAACACCTAATTACCAATAAAAGGAGTATCATCATCAAATAAGTGAATTAGGATAGTTTATGAAGTGTATTTTAGTCATTGATTTGCATAAAAAGTGATCATTAAAAATACTTTTTATATCTAAACAATTTACTGTGTGTATAAGAATAGATAATAGTTTTCATTATTTTGTCATTCAATAAAATTAAAGAAAGGATATAGAAATTCTTTATTAACCAAACTAATTTGAAATTTGATTTCAGATCCATTAAAGAGGTTGATAAATCATCTCGTTTATACGTGGATCCAATTTACATACTAGATTAGTAAAAATCTCAAAGAAATACATGTTGTATGTAACCGATCAGACAACGGTTTTTAATATATTTATTAAGTTTAGCATCACTTTTGGTTTTATAATGTGAACGATATTTGCTCGATTTAAATCATGTTGAATATATATTAATTTATTTAACTTTTAATGCAGCTATATCATATACCGTATATGTTTTTTGCATGCACTTCTATATGCGTTCTTAGAAAGTGTGAAGAATTTGATGTGGAACTAAAAATGAACCATTTGTTGACATTAATTAGATTTAAACTAACGTTGCCATCCTAGGAGCCACTAGTTATAACCAACATATCAAAGGAGCGTTTATTTAGTACTGCATGATATAATGTTATTTTACAAAATTTTCTATACATAATTTAACTAAGATGATTACCCCCTTCCAGGGGTTTCTCGATCTGATGGTATATTATGAACCCAAAGCTTGGGTCAGGCCTAATTACAGGCAACAATTCACATGAAATTTAAGTTTGAAATTATCATATATTGCAGTGTAAGATTCATTGCCTGGATTTATGTCAAAAGAAAAAGGTTGGCTAGGTTTTAGAATGGCTCATTATACAGTTAGGTAAAATTAACAAATGATATGTTGATCCTAAAAATAGTTTATGGAATATTTGCAGAACTTTTAGAATGGCTCATTATATAGAATGGTTTATTTAGAAGCATATTTACAAAAACGTCTATATAGGTTTGTAAATGATTTTTTTCTAAATATATGTATGGTTTAATTTATAATAAGATGGTTTCAAGAATGATTTTGAAGCAAACCGATTTCACAAAATTGTGTTGTATTATATAGCTGGACACTATTTCTTTAAGTATAGACAAACAGTGGATGCAAGAATCTGATCAAAGAACCTAACGATATGTAGGATTTTGAAAGTTTATTGATTTCATTGTAGAAAATGGTGGTACAAGGAAGTTAATTCTTGTCCTTGTTCACAGTGCAAAAATATGAAAATGAAGATTAAATTATACGACATTCATTATCATCTACTCAAATGGGAAAATTGTCCAATCATATACCATTTGGCATTTTTCATGAAGAAGAGTCGATAGAGAAGCAAAAACAATCATTGGTCAAGCCATAAGTATTGATGAATCCGAACATCTTAGGATGAAATACTTTGTCAATGATGTTGACAGATTTCATTATTTTTCAACCATTCGGTCCGTTGCCCGATAATATTAGTGAATAATCAACAGTTGATGTCAATTGGTCGACTAATCAAAGTGGAAGGTATTAATAACTTTTTGAGAGTGCAAAAGAGCAATGGTATCCTTCGTGTCCTTAAGGGATAAAAATTATATGCCTTTGTGAAACTGAATAACTTGAAAACTCAATACAGCTTTTTCGTCAATGGTGTGACTGCACTCCTCAAATTTATAAGATTGTTATCGCATGAAGGAAAAAAACTGCTGATAAAATACTCTAACATGAAGAAAGTGATAAACAAGTTGAAATGGAATACAAAACTTATGATGCATGCATTAATGACTGCACTTTATACTAGAAAGATGATGCTGGAAAAGTTTCTTGTAGAATTTGCTATGAACCAAGATATAGGACAACATTCAATGACAAGAAAAGAGCTACCAAAATACAACACAAGACGTTAAGACATTTCCCTTTTATTTCTAGATTAAGGACACTGCATACGATCCCGTGGATATAAAATGCTATGACTTGGCATGCTCGTGCCAAGTCTGATTTAAATGTAATGCGCCATCCATGTGACACTTCCCAATGGAAAGCTGTAGATTCATTTGATCAAACATTTGTTGTTGAACAACGAATCATGGTTGGAATAACAAAAGATGATTTCAATCCACATAAATCTCTATTTAGTCATTATAGTTTTTGGCTAGTAATTAAAGTACCATTTAATCTTCCTCTATACATGTGCATTAAAAGAGAGGTCTCCATGTTGACATTGTTGATTTTTGGACAAAAATGTAACATCCCACAATTTTAACTATGTTTGATTTGGATTTTTATTATATAAATTTGGATTTTCTGAATATAAATTGATTTTTATAAGGTTTGAATATGAATTTTTAACTTTGTATAAGTATTATGTTTTATTAAATATGATTTTGTATAAGAAAACTTATTTTAAAAATTATACTTAAGATTTATGTTTAAGTAATGATATTTTCTGATTTTTGATAATACTTATTTGTAAAACATGAATTAGGTAAAGGATAATTTATTTTTAAAGATTTCACAAGAATAATTTTTATTTTTGAATATCAATAAGTAAGATAATTTATAATGATGTCTATAAAATTTTATAAGGATTATTAAGCATTTATTTTAGACTATTTTGGTAAATTATATAGAAATATATTTGATGAATAGTATTGATAAATATTTTTAAAATATTAATATGTTATAAATATTTGATAAACTTTAAGTTATATGGTGGGTAAATTTAAGTATGACAAAGTTTGGCTACATCTATAAGTATTGCAAATGTGTGGCTAAGATAAACTAATTTTAAAATCTCCTTAAGATAAGAATCATGGTGAGTTGTTCACTTAGGTTTCATGATGCGTGGAGTTATTCATGGTATGATGCCAAGTAGCCTTATATGTGTAATGTATGCACGAAATTAGTTTCATGAAGAAGGCAAGTGTCCCTTATCAAAATTACTAATATACCCTTGAATCATCCCTATATAAAGAGGACCATAGCTCCATGTTCCTGCACACTTCATCCGTTAACCACTTGCGATGAATCTCCTCATGTCATTCTCTTCTTGCTTTTGGAAGGCTAGGAGTATTTGCTAGGAACGCCCGCGGAAGCACCATAGTAACCTTAAGTCCAGTTTGGTCAGCCGCCCGCCCCACCCACCCATCCCACGGGGGGCAGCCGATCGTTTCTCCAGTTGGGCCGACAGCGATACGGAACCGTCCGAGCCTCCGAAACGCGCGTTGTACCAGAAATTTCTGCACTCGGCTTCGCAATTCGGAAGGCCAGGAGGATTTGCTAGGAACGCCCGCGGAAGCACCATAGTAACCTTAAGTCCAGTTTGGTTAGCCGCCTGCCCCACCCACTCACCCCACGGGGGGTAGCCGATCATTTCTCCAGTTGGGCCCACAGCGATACGGAACCGTCTGAGCCTCTGAAACGCGCGTAGTACGGGAAATTTCTGCACTCGGCTTCGCCATTCGGAAGGCCAGGAGGATTTTCTAGGAACGCCCGCGGAAGCACCATAGTAACCTTAAGTCCAGTTTGGTCAGCCGCCCGCCCCACCCACCCACTGCCCCACCCACCCTGTAACAACCCGTATTATGAATAACATGTTATAACATTAATCTAGGCATAATTAAATGTTAAAGTTTTAATCAAGGGAAACGGGCTGTGCCATTGCGTTCGTCTAGGAAAAATACGCGAAATAGAGTCCGAGTTTTCGAAAATCGGAGTCCGTATGACCCAGTTATGGCCCGTCGAAGTTTTCAGAAAATCCAGAGTTTAAAAACAGTTCGAAAATCAAATCTGGAGTCAGACAGACTGGGCGGGAAAATTTCCCACCCAGCCCCAAGTCGACTTGGGAGTCGACTTGCCCCTGTTGGTGTCGACTGCCCAGTTGACACCCCTGTCGACCTGGGTGGTCAGGCCAGTTTGGTCTGGTGCACCTGTTTTGGCTCCTGGGTCTTGTTTTGTTGGCTTGTGACGTGATTTGATGGCTCAGATCTGAATTAGGGTTAATCCTATGGCCTAAACTAGTCTCTACACCTATAAAAACACCCTAATGCCTAGCCTAAACCATCACAAATCAACCTAATAACTAAATTCTGCCAAAATGCTCCCTAATCATGGCGTCCATCTTCATCTTGAGAGCCTCTAAGGCAAAAAGGAGCCATCTTTCTTCATCAAATCAAAGGAGCTACTTATTCTCAAGGCTATTTGTGTTGCTACATTATTCCTAGAGCTTCTACAACGTCTCTATCTTGTTCTATTTGGTTTCTAGATCTCATAGTCGTGATTTTTAAGCCCCACTCTACTCTTAGATTTAAACTATGAAGTTAATGTGATCATGTAGCAAGTTGAAATGGGACTCTTGGGTATAATACTTGCCTTGGGCTATACTTGTATGCATAGATCCATTTATGACTCTTTTGATCTATGATTGTGGCACTATCATGAACCTAGTATCATTTACCTTGATTTTTAGGTAGAAAGCTATGAGCTTTATTTGGTGGTTATGCATAATGCAACATAGAACTTGGTAGTTATGCATAATGCAACATAGAACCTCTCATAACCTTGATGTTAACTTGCATATGATGTTGAACTACATGCTACCCACAAGTTTATCACCCTATGTTAACTATTATCATGTTATCACCTTTGCCTATGATGTTGAACTACATGCTACCCACAAGTTTATTTGCTAAGTTTGAAGTCATACATGTTTGAGGCCAAATCACCCTTATGCTATTTGACATGTTTGAGGCCAAATCACCTTTATGTTATTGTCATGTTTGAGGCCAAATCACCTTTATGTTATTGTCATGTTTGAGGCCAAATCACCTTTATGTTATTGTCATGTTTGAGGCCAAATCATCCTTATGCTATTTGACATGTTTGAGGCCAAATCACCTTTATGTTATTGTCATGTTTGAGGCCAAGTCACCTTTTATGCTATCACACATGTTGAGGCCATATACTAGTATGTTGGACCCCTTTTGCCTCAAATATCACCATGTTTAACTTGTGATAGACTTTGCCATCTTATGCCCACCTTGTCATATTCTTATGTTCCCTCTTTGATCTATGTGTGTTGATGCGAATTTACGTGCGATGGGAATACGTTATGGGTAGTTAGGCAAACTTAGATGACATGAAAACATGACTTGAAAATATGACATGTGATTATGCTTGAAAACATGAACGTGGACATGACATGTAGAAAACATGAAAGTGGCCAACTCGAGGTTGGGTTGAGTTTGTAGCATAAATCTACCCGGAACCGACCGGCTTAACTAGTGGCTACAAACAATAGGACCCAATGTGAGTAGTTGGTCATATCGCACTTAAAACCCGAGGTTAGACTAGGTTGTGGTGTAAAGCTACCTGGACCCGCCCGGCTTAACTAGTATCCACAACAAAGTCTAATGTGAGAGGTTGGGGTGCTTTAAGTTAATTAATGCCACATGGTAGGGTTAAGTCATGGACCACTTGAATATACTTAACCAGTTGAACACGATGTATTGATAGGGTTAAGTCATGAATTTCTTGGACACACTTAACCAACTCGATACATGGTTAGGATAGGGTTAACCACACTTAACCCATTTGAAATCCTAGTTACGTGGTCCTTTTCAGCAGTAACCCTCTTGGATGTATCAACGATACCCTAGGGACTAGGCTAGGGTGGGGCACGATTAGTGGGATGATCGTAAGACACCAAAAAGAGATGGCTGAATGAGTGCACCAGTTAAGTTCAGGCGGAACATGGTCGTGCACATGAGTCCGGGGTTGAACATGGGCACCAGTAGGTTTAGACTGTGCGTGCTTGTTTTGTGTCAGTGGTTAACACCTTAGGGCTGGATACACCCTAGGGTGGACCTTGCACAGTTAACTACATTTCATGATTAAGCCGTATGACACCGATACACGACGAGTTAGGCTTATAGGGAGCTGATCCACTAGATCGTATAGTTAGACCTTGATTTAGGTCATCTCATGATATTGGGCGAAGGGATCATTTCTTGTTTATACTTGACATGGGTTAGAACACTAGTACACTTGGTGCAACTTAACCTTGTATATGCGATGCCACACTTGATCTACCTTGTTATCTATTTATTATCCCAGTTAGTTACCATCTTTATGTTTCATCTCTGTTTTACATGTCCAGTTAACTTTATTAGTTTTTATACTAATAGTAGGTAGGACTTACCAGTCTTTATGACTGACCCGTTTTCCTTTCGCTTCTTTTCTTCCGTCCCCCCCCAGGTTCTCAAGGTGGGAACACTAGCACCTAGCTTGGATCTTTGGCTTGCTTTACTGACAGCTCATGTACGGTTTGGACTTGAGCTTTGCTATGGCTACACCACTGTTATCTTTGGGGAATAATTTACTTTTGTATTTTTCAGTTTATGTTTTCTAGACTTGTAGTAGCTGGAAAAATGATGACTAAGTACTTTGATGTAACTTAACTATGGTTTTGAAATAGTAATTTTATCCGCTGCTTTATTTACTCTGTTTTACTCATATGTTCTGTCTTGTGATATCTTCATGCATGTTTACCTTGTCCAACACCCCTCCAAAGCTTGTGTACTTGCAAGAGTGACCCTGGCGGAGGTGGGGTGTTACATTTGGTATCAGAGCATAAGGTTTACGAGATGGAGCAAAAGTTTTTAAAGAAAAGTTTTTAAAACTTACCTTTTGAAAAACTATTTTCAAAACCGATTATAAAGAAGTATTTTTCCAAGAAAGTCTAGTTTATTTTAAAAGGCTATTCCCCAAAAGCCATTAGCACTATCCTTTGTTTCCTCGTTCTCAATCTATCTTTTTCTTCGTTTCAGTATGGCCGATAATTTTGCCATTCTGGAGGGCGTACCAGTACCTATTTGGTTTAGAAGGTACATGGAGGCAAGGGCGAATGAAGCCGGCCCCACGAACATTCCTCCTCCTCCCGCAGCTGAGGTTCCTCTTCCTCCTCAGCATCCGCAAGCGGATTTCGCGAAGATTTGCAAGGACTTTAAGGCGATGGGTGGCAAGAATTTTGTTGGGACGGAGACTTTTGTTGAGGCAAGGAACTGGTTGAAGGAAACTGAAGACTTCTTTGCTATCTTTGATGTAGATGATCGTAGGAAAGTTCTGTTGGCGGTATGGTTATTGAAAGAGGAAGCTGCATATTGGTGGGTAGTTACCACCACTACTAGGCCAATTGAGACTTGGGATGACTTTAGGAGAAGGTTTGGACTGAGGTTTCTATTATCGACAGAGGAGAACCTTCAGATGCAAAGGTTCCTATCACTAAAGCAAGGGGACAAGACCGTTAGGGAATACGTGGATAAGTTTAATCAACTTGCTCAATTCGGTCTAGACTTGGTTAACATATCTCAGAAGAAGGCCCTACACTTTGCTCTAGGATTGAATGAGCCATTGCACAGTTTGGCCATGTCTCATATACCCATGGGGGCGACCTTCGAGAGTCTGGTAAATGTGGCCCTGCTTCAAGAGGAAGATAAGAGTGGCAAGAAGGAGGTCAAGGCTAATGCCGAGAAAGGAGGCAAGAACAACAACAACAAGGCAAAGAAGACAAGGAAATGCAACTTCTGTGGGATCACTGGACACATAGCCAAAGATTGTAGGAAGAAGAAGAGGAAGTTGGGAGAATGCTTTCATTGTGGAAAGTCTGGATACTTCAGTAAGGATTGCCCAAGGAAGCAAGGACAGGGGCAAGGACAGGCTCAGCGAGCAGGACCTTCTGGAGGGCAGATGCATGCTCTCAACACTGCTCCGGTTCCGGACCGAGGTTGTATTTCTGTAGAAAGCCTTGTTTACATTTCGGGTTTTCCTGTTCGAACTTTATTTGATTCTGGCGCATCGCATACCTTTATTTCTTCTGATATTGTTGAAAGTTTGCACCTAAGTACTAGTCTAGTTGAGGATCCCGTTAGTGTTTCAAATCCAATTGGGGGTTCCTCCCATTTATCTATGATTTGTGTGGATTTGAAAATCTCTATCTTGAGTGTAGAATTCATGTGTGATGCTTATGTTCTCAGGTTTATGGGATACGGGTTGATTTTGGGCATAGATTGGTTGTCCAGTTATGGAGCCATTCTTGATTTCAAACATAGGGTTGCGAGGCTCATGACTCGCCTCAGTAATACCCTCAAAATCTCGTGTGACCTTTAGGGTTCCGTCATGATTAGTTATCTAGAATCCCTTGGCACCTTTGTTGGAAATTTTTAATCCAATCGAGTAGTGTTCGCCACTAAGGCGGATAGTCCATTTCGCTTAAGCATGTGTTATAGAAATCACCCTAGTAAATACATTTGGCAACATGGATTGGCATTTTTTTCAAGAGATAGTTTTTCTGCGTGGAATACCGTATAGTATGAAAACGAGATCTAGGATTCACTAACGAATTTTGGAAAGCTTGCATGAAAACCATGAGCACGCAGTTATAGACAAGTATTTTTAGGAAAAGAATAAGTGGAAGTGGAACGAGAGGCAATGGTGAAACGAATTCCAACTCATATTTTGAAATTACGAAATTGTGAAGTTAAAAGACGGTCAAGGCACGATGGGATTAAGCACAAGAAAATGTGACTTAGAAGATTGAAGACTAGATACGCGCATCATATCTCTTTTTAAGAGTATATCCTTGATACCTATTATCCGGTAGAGCTTACTCGCATGTTATCTTTTAAGTATATCCTCTCGGACCTATTTTCAATCTTAGTTTTGTTGCAAACCTCATAAGGAGTATAACTCGTCTGTTTGGGATATATAGTTGGGGTGAAGGTGTCCACTTAGTTGACCAAACTTTTTGGGCTTTATGGGATATGGGTCATAGATGACAGACTTACGAAGAGTGCTCACTTTGTTCCGTTGAAGAGCAAGAGGACCGCATCATGGCTAGCATCTGTTTATCTTCGAGAGATAGTGCGATTGCATGGAGTTCCTTCTAGGATAGTTAGCGATCGTGACCCAATTTTCACTAGCCAGTTTTGGAATAGTTTGCAAGAAGCGATGGGTACACGATTGAATCTAAGTACGGCCTATCACCCACAGATGGATGGTCAGACCGAAAGGGTGAATAGGGTACTAGAAGATCTGTTGAGGCTATGCATTCTTGACTTTGGTGGTACTTGGGAAGACCACCTTCCTCTAGTGGAGTTTGCTTATAATAACAGCTACCAAGCAAGCATAGGAATGGCACCATTTGAAGCTCTATATGGAAGACCGTGCTAGTCACCAACTTGTTGGTGGGAGACCACGGATAAGCTTATACTTGGGCCTAATATGATAAGGGACACACACGAGAAGGTTGAGTTGATTCAAAGACGGATGAAAGCGGCCCAAGATCGACAGAAATCCTATGCAGACAAGCGAAGGACTGATTTGGAATTTGAAGTTGGAGATATGGTCTTTGTGAAAGTTTCTCCCTTGCGTAGTGTGGTTCGTTTTGGAGCAGTTGGGAAGCTGGCACCAAGGTTCGTAGGACCCTTCCCTATCATAGAGAGGATTGGGAAGATGGCTTATAAGGTGGAATTGCCCGAGAAGCTGGCCGGAGTGCACAATGTTTTTCATGTCTCGCATCTCCGAAAGTGCCTACATGAGTCAGCCGAGGTAGTTGAGCCTAGTATTCTTGAAGACATGGAGGTAGAGAAAGAGGCAACCCTGAGGCGAGCTCCGATTCGTATCTTGGGAACAGAGATCAAGAATTTAAGGAATCAAGAAGTCAAGTTAGTAAAGGTTTAGTGGATGAAGCTGAAGAGGACGCAACTTGGGAAACCGAGGAGGAGATGCGCGCGCTTCACCCATTTCTTTTTTGAGGGTACATTCTCAATCTCTTTTCTTATAAGCTAGCATATCTATCTTTTGCTATCCATGTTTATCTAGTTACTTCGTTAATCCTGTCATGAGAACCTTAGATAGAAACCCTTTGGATGAAACATGTATTTGAAAAATGTTATGCTTGATGTTTGCAAGTGGTTGCAAGTGTTTGCAAGTGGATACTCGTGGATGCATGATACACATTAGGCACTAAGATCGGCTCACACACTTTTATATTGCATATGCATGAGTGCTTATACTTATTCATGGCTGAAACTTGTTATGCTATCACGTGGATGTTGCATATGGATGAATGTTATGTGCACTCATGTAGAGATTATGAATTATGTTAGGAATTTGCATACATATGGACTCATTTCACTAACATACTTTGCATTAAGGAGGTTTACTGAATCAGTAACCGCCTGATTTTCGCATTAGATAAGTACATATACACACACCTTTCGCATATGATCATACAACATTTAGAATCTTTTAAGGAGAATGACTGCTCGTGGATGATGTTTTGGGTTGATGGATGATGGATGGTAGGATACGTTCTTCCTAACTTGAAGATTTCGGGGACGAAATCCTTTAAGGTGGGGGAGAATGTAACAACCCGTATTTTGAATAACATGTTATAACATTAATGAAGGCATAATTAAATGTTAAATTCTGAATCAAGGAAAACGGGCTATGCCATTGAGTTCGTCTCGGAAAAATACGCGAAATAGAGTCCGAGTTTTCGAAAATCGGAGTCCGTATGACCCAGTTATGGCCCGTCGAAGTTTTCAGAAAATCCAGAGTTTAAAAACAGTTCGAAAATCAAATCTGGAGCCAAACAGACTGGGTGGGAAAATTTCCCTCCCAGCCCCAAGTCGACTGGGGAGTCGACTTGGGAGTCGACTTGCCCCAGTTGGTGTCGACTGCCTAGTCGACACCCCTGTCGACCTGGGTGGTCGGGCCAGTTTGGCCTGGTGCACCTGTTTTGGCTCATGGGTCTTGTTTTGTTGGCTTATGACGTGATTTGATGGCTCAGATCTGAATTAGGGTTAATCCTATGGCCAAAACTAATCTCTACACCTATAAAAACACCCTAATGCCTAGCCTAAACCAACACAAATCAAACTAATAACTAAATTTTGCCAAAATTCTCCCTAATCATGGCCTCCATCTTCATCTTGAGAGCCTCTAAGGCAAAAAGGAGCCATCTTTCTTCATCAAATCAAAGGAGCTACTTATTCTCAAGGCTATTTGTGTTGCTACATCATTCCCAGAGCTTCTACAACGTCTCTATCTTGTTCTATTTGGTTTCTAGATCTCATAGTCGCGATTTGTAAGCCCCACTCTACTCTTAGATTTAAACTATGAAGTTAATGTGATCATATAGCAAGTTGAAATGGGACTCTTGGGTATAATACTTGCCTTGGGCTATACTTGTATGCATAGATCCATTTATGACTCTTTTGATCTATGATTGTGGCACTATCATGAACCTAGTATCATTTACCTTGATTTTTGGGTAGAAAGCTATGAGCTTTATTTGGTAGTTATGCATAATGCAACATAGAACTTGATAGTTATGCATAATGCAACATAGAACCTCTCATAACCTTGATGTTAACTTGCATATGATGTTGAACTACATGTTACCCACAAGTTTATCACCCTATGTTAACTATTATCATGTTATCACCTTTGCCTATGATGTTGAACTACATGCTACCCACAAGTTTATTTGCTAAGTTTGAAGTCATACATGTTTGAGGCCAAATCACCCTTATGCTATTTGACATGTTTGAGGCCAAATCACCTTTATGTTATTGTCATGTTTGAGGCCAAATCACCTTTATGTTATTGTCATGTTTGAGGCCAAATCACCCTTATGCTATTTGACATGTTTGAGGCCAAATCACCTTTATGTTATTGTCATGTTTGAGGCCAAATCACCCTTACGCTATTTGACATGTTTGAGGCCAAATCAACTTTATGTTATTGTCATGTTTGAGGCCAAGTCACCTTTTATGCTATCATACATGTTGAGGCCATATACTAGTATGTTGAACCCCTTTTGCCTCAAATATCACCATGTTTAACTTGTGATAGACTTTGCCATCTTATGCCCACCTTGTCATATTCTTATGTTCCCTCTTTGATCTATGTGTGTTGATGCGAATTTACGTGCGATGGGAATACGTTATGGGTAGTTAGGCAAACTTAGGTGACATGAAAACATGACTTGAAAATATGACATGTGATTATGCTTGAAAACATGAACGTGGACATGACATGCAGAAAACATGAAAGTGGCCAACTCGAGGTTGGGTTGAGTTTGTAGCATAAATCTACCTGGAACCGACCGGCTTAACCAGTGGCTACAAACAATAGGACCCAATGTGAGTAGTTGGTCATATCGCACTTAAAACCCGAGGTTAGACTAGGTTGTGGTGTAAAGCTACCCGGACCTGCCCGGCTTAACTAGTAACCACAACAAAGTCTAATGTAAGAGGTTTGGGTGCATTAAGTTAATTAATGCCACATGGTAGGGTTAAGTCATGGACCACTTGAATATACTTAACCAGTTGAACATGATGTATTAATAGGGTTAAGTCATGAATTTCTTGGACACACTTAACCAACTCGATACATGGTTAGGATAGGGTTAACCACACTTAACCCATTTGAAATCCTAGTTATGTGGTCCTTTTCAGCAGTAACCCTCTTGGATGTATCAACGATACCCTAGGGACTAGGCTAGGGTGGGGCACGATTACTGGGCTGATCGTAAGAGACCAAAAAGAGACAGCTGAATGAGTGCAATAGTTAAGTTCAGGCGGAACATGGTCGTGCACATGAGTCCGGGGTTGAACATGGGCACCAGTAGGTTTAGACTATGTGTGCTTGTTTTGTATCAGTGGTTAACACCTTAAGGCTGGATACACCCTAGGGTGGACCTTGCACAGTTAACTACATTTCATGATTAAGCTGTATGACACCGATACACGACGAGTTAGGCTTATATGGAGCCAATCAACTAGATCGTTTAGTTAGACCTTGATTTAGGTCATCTAATGATATTGGGCCAAGGGATCATTTCTTGTTTATACTTGACATGGGTTAGAATACTAGTACACTTGGTGCAACTTAACCTTGTATATACGATGCCACACTTGATCCACCTTGTTATCTATTTATCATCCCAGTAAGTTACCATCTTTATGTTTCATCTCTGATTTACATGTCCGGTTAACTTTATTAGTCTTTATACTAATAGTAGGTAGGACTTACCAGTCTTTATGACTGACCCGTTTTCCTTTCGCTTCATTTCTTCCGTTCCCCCCCCCCCCCCCCAGGTTCTCAGGGTGGGAACACTAGCACCTAGCTTGGATCTTTGGCTTGCTTTTCTGACATCTCATGTACGGTTTGGACTTGAGCTTTGCTATGGCTACACCACTATTATCTTTGGGGAATAATTTACTTATGTATTTTTCAGTTTATGTTTTCTAGACTTGTAGTAGCTGGAAAAATGATGACTAAGTACTTTGATGTAACTTGACTATGGTTTTGAAATAGTAATTTTATCCGCTGCTTTATTTACTGTGTTTTACTCATATGTTCTGTCTTGTGATATCTTCATGCATGTTTACCTTGTCCAACACCCCTCCAAAGCAAGTGTACTTGCAAGAGTGACCCTGGCGGAAGTGGGGTGTTACACACCCCACGGGGGCAGCCGATCGTTTCTCCAGTTGGGCCGACAGCGATACGGAACCGTCCGAGCCTCCGTAACGCGCGTTGTACCGGAAATTTCTGCACTCGGCTTCGCCATTCGGAAGGCCAGGAGGATTTGCTAGGAACACCCGCGGAAGCACCATAGTAACCTTAAGTCCAGTTTGGTCAGCCGCCCGCCCCACCCACCCCACGGGGGCAGCCGATCGTTTCTCCAGTTGGGCCGACAGCGATACGGAACCATCCGAGCCTCCGAAACGCTCGTTGTACCGGAAATTTCTACACTCGGCTTCGCCATTTACAAGGCCAGGAGGATTTGCTAGGAAAGCCCGCGGAAGCACCATAGTAACCTTAATTCCAGTTTGGTCAGCCGCCCGCCCCACCCACCCACCCCACGGGGGGCAGCCGATCGTTTCTCTAGTTGGGCCGACAGCGATACGGAACCGTCCGAGCCTCCGAAACGCGCGTTGTTCCGGAAATTTCTGCACTCGGCTTCGCCATTCGGAAGGCTAGGAGGATTTTCTAGGAACGCCCGCGGAAGCACCATAGTCACCTTAAGTCCAGTTTGGTCAGCCGCCCGCCCCACCCGCCCACCCCATGGGGGGCAGCCGATCGTTTCTCCAATTGGGCCGACAGCGATACGAAACCATCCGAGCCTCCGAAACGCGCGTTGTACCGGAAATTTCCAAGCATACCCAAGAGTTTAGGGTTAAACAAAATAAAATAAAACTCTGGGTCAGTCATGGTACTGGTGTAAGTAAACTCCAAACACTTGGTTTAACTTTTAAAATCCTTTTTATATAAAGATAATCGTAAGACCGATCCACTCATTAACATGGATGGTTTTTACCTTACAATAACCCAAAGTACTCTTTGAAAACAATATCATTCTGATATTATATTAGTGATATAATACAAGTATATAGAAATATAGCAGAACGCTTGCATCTCACGCTCTACATACATAGTATACAATTAAAACCGCGGGTGCGTATTGAGTAATGGATTTCCAACTATGACAAGGTATGGAACCACCTTCTGATAGTGTATCTATAGAGAAGAATACACTGAGTTCAACAAGAACTGTAACGACCCAGGGATTTTGGGCCGCAGAAATTGACATAAATACCTTTACCGTAAATCATGCCGACCTTCCAAACACCGAAAACACTGGAATGTTTTTAGAAAGAAGTTAGAGTGTGAGGTTAGAAAGAAAGAAATATTGGAATAGTAGAAGAAGAAGAAGAAACAACACAACACAGAGTCTCACATCGCAGCGGAACAAAATATAATACAGAAATAAATCTTTATTGAGAGCTTTAAAAATATTTACAATATCAGAGTACATCACACAACGGGACAGTTAAAATAACATGTTCCCATATACAATACACAGCGGAATAGTAGCTATATAATATCATACGTCTGAACATCTAGCTTGTCTCAGGACTTCACAGCATTCGATAACCTGAACCTGTACACCCCGGGCTAACTCGAGCATTTACAAAACACCGGGTCAGTCTAGTGAACCAGACTGGGAAAAACACACTAAGTTTAAGGGTATCACACAAACTGATTTTAACATTAAAATCTTTTCGAAAGAAAAAGATAATCGTAAGACCAAATCCACACATAAATACGGACGGTTTTTACCTTACGATAACCCAAAACATTTTTGAAACTAATATCTTGTCTGATATTATAATAATGTCTAAATACAAGAAAATAGAATCTAGTAGAATGTTTGCATCTCACGCTACACATATATATATTATAAAATCAAAACTGCGGGCGCTTATTGGAGTTTGGATGCCAACTATGACAAGGTATGGGACCACCAGCCGATAGTGTATCTCTAGAGCCGAATACACTGGGTTCAACAAGAACGTCTTGCAACCCGGCCCTTACATAACCAACCACTTATTTCGCTTGAGTATATCGAATGTATATCACCAATGGTTGGGTGCGACCCACTGTTTCCCGAAAAGGGACAGCATCGAAATAGATTAAAGAATGAATTAGAATTTCTCTAGATAGGTAATTATATACCCTAATGGGAGCGACCCACATAGCCATGCTGCCTGCCCGATTTTTGTCATTTCCCGGTTGATGAGGCTTGAGGTTTAAATTTCCCTTTTGGAATCCCTGGTCACCATTCACTTTGAATGCCACATCGTCAGATCCTTCAAGTCACTAATTGATGTCCACAAATATATTTTGGGTTTTAAAGAAGTGCCCCTCTTTGCCACCACTCGGTATATTTGTAAAAATCAACGTACGTGGTTTCAGGAAATACTCTGTCAGACATTCGTCCATACAAGTCATCCAGGAACAGGATGAACCGAAGGTACTCTCCTACTGCATCCAATATAGGAATCACCCAATGGATCAGTAGCGAGAAGTCCTTGCAACCCGTAGATTCCAACCATGACAGAACCACAGCTTATCTCTGGGAGATAACCAAAGATTATTAGCGGTTCTTCCATTTTATGAAGATCTACAGTCTTCAATGCTCCATCTCGATCATCTTCTGATATCTTCACGTATTTGCTGGTCGGAATGGTTTTCAAATATAAATTCGATTCCGGTCTTTTCGTACCAACAATCGTATTGGACAAATTTGATAGTCGGTGATATAACTATCAAAATAAACAGTGATTCAATCATGATAATCCAGTGAGTTCACTGGTTCAGTATTCAGCCTCACTTGGCCTTTTAATTTAAAACAAACTAATTCACTTCTGCGTAAATAAAAACTTCTAACTTTTAATATTTAAAAATATAATATTTGATTCTTATATACTAATGTTCTCAAAACCAATTCTATATAGTACTTAGTAAAATAACCATATTAAATCCCACTTAATTCTCCTTTCAAAGCATTTGTTACATCATTCTTTATTACCCAAGTTTGGGAAGTCCATTCAACTTATTATTCGTAACAACGTTACGTAATATCTTTTATCTTGTTCTTGAAACAATAACTAATATTTATTAGTATAGAATAAAACTAACTTTACATTTCCTTTACAGCGGATATCTCGTTATATTTTCCAATCTTCACCAACGTTGCATTATTATTTCCCCAATGGAAATAATAAATCATCACTAACCTCTCTTACGATTACCAACTAATATTATCTTCAGATAATCCTGAAGTCGTTCAAGTTGGGGTATTTTAAATACCTCTTAGACATTGATCAACAACGTCCTTATCCTCAGATAAATATAAGTTGTAATCAAACCAATATTTCATTCCAGTCTCAAAACAAATTCCGTTATAAATCGGATTTGGTTATATGACCCTACGACACACTTCTTTACCCAAATTCACTTTTACCAATCTCCTTTCAAATCTATTCAACCATTCCATGATTTGGAAATCTCATTTCACTTTTTTCCCATTTTACTTGATTTCATTTTTAAGCAACATCAATGTAAAATTAACGCTTTCACTTTAAATCTCATTTATACAACTCTGGTTTAATATAAACCCTTCTGTTCTCAATTCCTTTTACTTAACTTCAAATATTAAGCAAACATTTAACTTACTCTCTCGTATTCGCTTAAAACTTCTCTTTATAACTTCGTTATAAAAATTTGGGTTTTAAATATAAAACCCGTTCATAAACTTCTTTCACCATTCCACTCTATTTCGCTTCAATTTGATTACTCTTTAAATGCATTTCCATTTAACAGATACTTTCCTAAATTATTATTTAAATAATAATTTACTTTAATCACTAACTACTTCAGTAGTTAATTTCTTTATTAAAATAAATAGTAAATCCCTTTTAAAAACTTATTAAAATTTAAAACAATATTCATTAACTATTTTATTAGATTAATTCAAAACAAACAAATTTAATAATCAACTCCAGTTAAGACGGTTGACTTAGTCAACTCCAAACATGGTTATATCATTAACAGATTCCAATTTATTCTCTCTTTTAAATTAATTAATATAATTAATTTAAATACATAATTCCATTTAATTGTTTCTTAACCAAACAATTATTCACTTTAACCGTTAACCATCCTATTCTCATACTTATAAATCTAATTAACGTCAGAATTTACTTTATTAAATCACTTATTAATTAATTATAACCTGAATAATAAATATTTATTTCCCTTTTTATAAACTTATTTCAAAATAATATATTTTAAAATCTATTTCCAGTTATAAAATAAATTTTATATCTTCAGTTCTATCGATTCACCTGACGGTAAATCAATATAACCAAAACGATTTACTTTTAGGCCATTTACTGCCGATTACTCAACCAATATAGTTCATTGGTTAAAACACAATACATGTTGATTTTTCAGTCAATGATCACTACTAAAATCAATAACCCAATCATAATAGTTCATATATGAAAATATGAAAATAAATAATATATTTGAGGAATCCAGTTGGATCCCTCCCACCTGTTCTTCTCTGTATACAAAAGGTTATCTCCACACTGTTCAAAACAATTCAAACAGATCAAATAATTCAAACAGGTCAAATAATTCAAACCATTAAACACGTTTATTGATAAACGTGACCAATAAGGTAAGTTACCTTTATTGGAAACAATCGCTTCAATAACGATTTGGTATTTTACTGAAATTAAACGACAGTTTAATTTCAGCAGTTAAATCAATAAATAGATATATAACTAGCGAACAGTCAACCATAGCAAACAGAGCACACAAAATAAAAACCCAAATTATATAAAATATAAATGGGGAGACTGAGTGAGTTTAACTCACCTTGATTTGATTTCTGTTGAATGGCTCATTTAAAATTAAATTAAACTGTCGTATAATTTAATTATAAATCCTGGTTGATTTCAATAGCATCCAGTTCTGTTCCAAGATGCCTTGTCCTTTGATACGTTTCCAGGTTGAATTCTGATCATAGACATATAAGTTATTAATAATTTACGTTATAATTTAATTATATAATTAACTCACAAATTAATGGTTCGTTTAAATTTTAATTACATTTAATATTGATTTCATCCACTCCTTATTTCTTTTATTGAACAGCTCGACTTCTGCATCCTTTTCCTTTTCTCTTGTCATTTCGATCCGGAAATAAACTGACCAATTAATACTAACATACTTAATGATATACATTTAACGCTTATTGAGATTAAATATCTTATCTAGTGATTCTCATGTTGGTGATAATATAACCGGCCAACCCAGGCTTTTACTCCTAGTTCCAGGCATTTGACGTCCTCCCAAAATCGTGTACCATTCCTCATATACATTTTAGTATAAATTTAATTAAAGGTCCTTAGTTATTTTAATAGCTTTAATTAGTAAATTACTTCTGCAAAGAAATTCACTGTCAATACCATTCTGAATTCACATCTCCTACCTCCCTTTGCCAGTTTGTTTTCATCGCTCCAGACCCAACAAGCTGCTTCACGTCTAAGACCTGGGGCCATCATTATAATTGTTTTTAATTAAACCATCCAACGTTTAAATTAACAATTAAATAAAAGATGCGTTGTTACTATTTTTCCTTCCTATGCAGCTAACCCATGCTGCTACTACCGAAATGAAAAGCCTGGGCTGTTCCTTCCTTCAGTTCGAATTTTCTCAATTGAAATTAACACTGTTTCGTTCCCACAACAAATTACTCCCACTCGCCTACCCACTTTGTTCTAGATGAACACCTCAACGCAAACTGCCAATAACGATTCATATTTAGTTAATAAATTTTAATATAATATTAGTTGCGGTGTATACTTAATTAGTTAACAAATGTTGACTTACCATTCTCGTTCAAACTGCTTGCATCGTTCGAAATGGCAAAGGCAATACACTTGCCTGCTCCTGTCCAGATAGTACCATGCACCCTTCATTAGAAACCAAGGCTCCATTCATTTTTAAACTGTACTGACGCCACTCTAGAAATGCCCTCTGCCTTGCCATGGACCGACGTCCGTCTTCACCTCAATGATTTCCACTGTCCTCGTTATTTTCACACTTCGCTCCATCATTCACGGATCCGCACCCTTCAAATGAAAGCTGCTCCACGTTTTACTCATGGTCCTCCAAAATTTCCTTCACTGTCTCGCAGCAGCACAATAAGGCTGCGCCCCTTTTTGTTTCTCAACTCCCATGTGTTGTTGAACTTCTGTCTCGAATAAAGTTGATTGAGTCATATAAAACTGAAACTAGGTGGAAGTGGAAGCCGACGGGATTCTAATGAAATTCGAAATCACTAATTTCCATAGGAGAATTGATTTTTAAAGAATTTATGAAGATGGATGGACATTGGGTTTCAAGTGAGTACAGAGAACAAGTGCGATAAAGAGAAATAAGGGATTTCAAGGGAACGATTGTCTTTTAAAGAGTATTTTATTTCTACTTGTTCATTGAAGTGGAACTTTTTAGTTTTTTGTTTACTAGAAGATAACGATTTCAGCAAAGCATTTGGGAATTAGGGATTTCGGGGTATGCTGAACCAACGGATGTTGATGGTAATTTATAGGAGAAAAGTATAGTATTATATTATATTATATTATTATAACGAAACTTCGCGGTGAAGTAACACACCAAAACCACCCCAAACGACTTCCGTTTTCTGAAAAAAATCTATTTTTAGTATAAAAAGGTATTCCGGACCCAATGGGACAAGTTTCGTCGAATTCCGACATCGTTTGAAAAAAAATCCTTTAAAAAAACAGAAATAAACACGCGTTTAAATTATCCACGGTCACTAGATAAATCTAATCAATTTGAAACTTTGAAATCCTATTATAATTTTTCAATACGAAACCAACGGCACTTGTTTCGTCGCATTCTGAGACTGTTTTCCCGGTAGGCTATTTTTACACGCACCGCATTACCATTCTGGACTCCAAATTAGTCGGTCTCCAAAAATAGCAAACTATATACCTATCCTGACTATAATGGATGATACGAACTCAACGAAATTGGTTTCGTGGCCTAATTCGATCGTCTGTTCAAGTTATACCCAAATAACCCTTTATTAAATTAATTGCGCACTATTGAAATTGAACGAGCGTTTATGGCTGCCGTGGTCACATACGACTTCGGTTTGCCATGCCATTCAACACCGTACAATAATTTAACATTACGGTTCTAATGAAACTGATTTCGTCGATATCTGAGTCCGTTTGCAAAACGGCTATTTTGACGCGTATATTTTAATAACGATTTTCCATAGCGACTATTTCAAAATTTGATTTGACCTTATCTAACAAATTATAACACAAATCTGAATTTTTCCCTTTCATATGAAAATTATAATCAATACGGTTCTAACGTTTCTCGTTTTACAGAAATCCGACTTATATCGGATCTGGTATTCTCAGTTGAAGTTCAAAACTCCATATTACGAACTGCCGCGCCATTTCGAGCTCGTTTTATATTATAAATAAAATTAACGTTAAAACTTCATTTTAAATAACGAATTAAATAATAAAATCCATTAGTATTCCAAATATAATATTTAAAATAATAAATTAAAATAAATATTTGACTACCAAAAATACGGTACATTACAAGAACATCTTGCAACTCAGCCACACATTACCAACCACTCATTTCGCTTGAGTGTATCGAATGTATATCACCAACGGTTAGGATCAACAACCGTTTCCCAATAAGGGACAACATCGATAAATTAAAGAAGGAAATGAATATACTCTAGATAGGTGATTGTACATCCTAATGGGAGCTACCCACATAGCCATGCTGCCTGCCCGACTTTTGTCATTTCCCAGTTGTGAGGCTAGAGGCCATAACTTACCTTTTTACATATCATATCTTCATTTACTTTGAATGCCACATCATCAAACCCGCCAAACCATTTATCGATTTCCCAACAGTATCACGGGTATAAAGCTAAGGGAAACGAATTCCTCCGCCACCAAACGTAATACGTTTGAAGAGATCAATATATATATATATATATATATATATGTATGTATGTATGTATGTATGTATATATGATCTATTAGGCATACTCTGTCAGACATTCGTCCATACAAGTTGTCCTGGGACTGGACAAACCGAAGGCACTATTCTGTAAACCCATCTTAGGCAATTTCCACCTAGGATTAACAAAACATCCCTTGCATAATCTTCGTCTTCAATTATCTTCACATAATATGATTCGCAACGCTACTGCCAATACGGAGTGGTTCTCGGACAATAATCCAACCAGTCTCTCCGTATTGACAATGAAAAAATGGCCAAAACTTTGATAGATGGTGATTTAACTATCAAATGAAAATACATGTGAAAACAACGATCTTATTTCCAATTGGAATTTCTATTGATGAATCATCATATATATATATATTGTAATAAGATATGAATACTTATATATTTATTAATGTAATTTAAATTAGAATGAAAACTTACATTTTTATCAATGTAATGAGATATGAATACTTATATATTTATTAATGTAATTTAAATTAGAATGAAAACTTACATTTTTATCAATGTAATGAGATATGAATACTTATATATTTATTAATGTAATTTAAATTAGAATGAAAACTTACATTTTTATCAATGTAATGAGAAAAATACATTTACAATGTATTGAATAAGAATATAATATATATTGTAATTATATGGTAATGGTGTGGTCTCATTCCAATTTTGAATCAAAAAGGAATATTTTCATTTAATATTCAATTAATGGAATTGAATGATGGTTTTAACGTTTTGAATTAAAAAGACTATATTTTTGTTGTTAAGAGGTTACAATTAAAAGAAAAAGTTAGAATTTAAAAAGATTACCTTTTTAATTGTCAATATGTTAAATTAAGAAGATTTGTTTTCAAAACGTTATCAATTTTGAATTAAAGGAATGTTTTTATTTTATATTCAATTAATGGAATTAATTGGCGTTGATTTAGAAAGATTACGTCTTTATTGTCTAAAAGTTACAATAAAAGGATTCAATTAAAAAGATTACATCTTTGGTGTCAATATCTTAAAGTAAAAAGATATGGTTTCAAAATTGAACATCTTGAAAAGGTTGTTATTATAAAATCAGAATAATATGGAAAGTTACAATTTATATTAAGATACTTGAAATCAAGATATTTAGAAATAAAGAATATCTTAAAATTTAGATTCCATAATGGAAAGGATAATTTCAAATAATACGTTTTGGAAAAATTAATTATAATTATAAATTATAATTGTGCTTGGACACGAGGTTAGGTTACATCTGTGGTGGAAGTCTGCTCGGACCCGACCGGCATATCCAGCAGCCACTAATGTTGAACCTAATGTGAGATGTCCAAGTGCACAAATACGAAACGGGCAATGACACGAGGTTAAGCCCAACTTGTGGAATAAGTCTGCCCGGAACCGACTGGCACATCCAGCATCCACAAGTCGTAGGCTTAATGTGAGAGGTCAAGCCCATTATAAAATACAAATGGATAAGAAAATGAGTTGGGCTATTTGATCCGTTTTAAAAATAGCAATGCATATTTTAAAACCACGAAATGGACTAAAAAGTAATAAAATTATATTACATGAAGGCTAATCATTATTTAATTAAAAGTGTTTAAACTAAAGAGGGGATGAATTAAAATTTACAATTGCCTATATATTATCATTTAGCTAGCCCTAATCCATTTTTTAAAACTGATTCAAGTCTCCATCTTCATCTCTCTAATGACGGCTCACTTTTTCCACTAAAATTCCTTTGCACAAAACACCCCAAAGCTTCAACAACTTATATCTTCAAATCAATTCAAATTTATTATATCAATTTGGTTGAGTTTTGGTGCGCTCTAATTTTTCCCACCGCCGGTTCATGCGAGCTAGGGTTCCAATTTATGGTGATTTGAAGCAACAGTTTGTGTTTTAGTTGTTGTAGTTGGATTGAGAGGTTGAAAACAAGCTTGTATGCAAATTTTGAGAGAATTCGGCGATGAAAAGTGTCGAGAGGAAAATGGGGCTGCTGCGTTTGGACTGATGCTTGCTGCGTTTGGAGGAGGAGAAGATGAGGGAGAGATTAAGGAAGTTAATGAAGGGTAATTAATTAATTATGTTAATGGTTAATGAGTTATATGTATATACAATCTTATAAAAAGCATAACTTTTTCATATGAACTCGGAATTCAGCGATTCAAGATGCGTTGAAACCGTATCGACGAGAGCTTCGCAATGAAAGATGAGTTGGTATCAGAGCTCTAGTTAGCTCAAAATCTTTGGGGTACAACTCGTTAGAACTGAACAAAAGACTCATCAAAGATTGAATTGGTAATATCCAATAAGAATACTCATTAGAGATAGGATCAGTAGTATCCTAGAATGAGAAAATTCATTAGAGATAGGGTTAGTAATGCCCTAGAATGAGTTGAGAGTGCCCAGTTTATAATTGACGTATTTTTGATTATATATGATCCGATCTTAGAAAATATGATTTTTGTATATATAAAAGTTGTAAATATTTAAAAAGTTAATCAACTAATAAAATTATTGAAATCTGAACCGTTACATATATATTTCTATATATATATATATATTTATATATTCATATTTCCTATTTTTTTATATTTAGAAAACATCTTTGATTATATTTGGAAAACGTTTCCAAAACTCATTTATGTGGATTTCAAACTAACGTTGTATATAATATCGTTATGACCACTCAACCCACTAATCCCTTATTACCTAACTATATCTATAACCAACCTTCGCCGTCGAACCTCAACTATTCCTTAGTTAATTACGAAGTCAATCAAGTTGGGGTTTAATTACCTCTCAGGCCTTAAATGAACAACGTTCTTAACCCTGCAATAGATAAAGCTCACCGCTCAAATCTTAACAATCATTGCTTAGGCAAATCCTCGGATTCGGTTTACGAATCCACTTCTCTTATGAAAAACATTTATTATAACGCTAACATTATAAACTCTACTTCTGAAATATCTAACTTAAACATCTAACTTTTATTTCCTACTTTGATTAAATAAACAAACAACTAATTTATTAATAAATAAATAAATCTTGATTAAAAACCGAAAAGTAAATAGTACTATCCCGAATTCGATATAATCGAATTCGACATATAATTCTTTTTCGAGTAATCTCTATTCAATTAACTCTCCTTCGAATAACTAATATTCGATTAACACTCTTTCGATAACTTATATTCGATTATCTGTCTTTGAATAACTTATATTCGATCAACTCTCTTTCGAATAACTAATATTCGATTTTCTCTCTTTGAATAACTTATATTCGATCAACTCTCTTTCGAATTACTAATATTTGATTAACTCTCTTTCTATCTCATTCAAATTTCCATTTGAATTTCTGCTTCAAATCCGATCTTCTTTATAAATGTTTTTATTTTCAAAACATTTATTTAATCCATTATTTCATATAAAATATGAATAACATTTCTTTTATAATCTAAAAAGTTTGGTTTCGTATTTAAAATAATATCTTATTTTAAATATTCTATACTCTAGGTCAATCATGGGACTAGTGTGAGAACTAAAACAGTTATTTAAAACCTTACTTTAGAAATAAAGTAAATCAAGGGACCACGCCGTACAACATGGAACAGATTTTCTCCCAAGAATACCAGTGCATAAAACAGTTTATAAACAGCACAATGCTTTCAAAAAATGAAGCTATTATAAGATCAGGTCCCATCACACAATGCAGCGCAAGCCGAAGGATAGAGTTTTCCCTTATAATAGCCAAACATGCTTGGTACGTTATAAAACAAATTATTTTGATATTACTATAAGTGCATAGTGTATAAAACAACTTCGAATATAAATGTATCAATCATAGACGGCATGAGTACCATATATCATGTCGCCATACTAGTTCTACAACTAAAACCGAAAAGTCATGTATTTGAAATTGGATTCCATATATGAGTCGAGGCAAGGGATGTATTCCTCGCCGGCTTCGAGACACTCTAGCAAATGCCTCAGGGCTCGAATGCTGGCGAGCCCTTGGATCTTGCAGGGTTGGTCCTCCCTTACTTTTGAGGATGAGTTATTCCAGAACACACGTTTCTCGGTCCTATCGGACCTATCACTTGGCCACTAGGGACCAATATCCGAGGCGCCTCGTAATCCATCATCCACACAGGTAAAAATAAATAAATGTCTGGGCTCCATACCATGACACCACCCATAGCTAGAAGGAAACGTCATGTCCTCCCTGCGTCTCTTATCCCATTTTTGACTCATACCGGGTGTGAGGCTCGCGAATTAACGCTATACACAAAGCTATGCTATTTAATGTCTTGCTTTGATCATCAACCACAAAACTCTGCTTTTCAACAAAAGTCTCGATCAATGCCACTCAACATGCCACATAGTCAATCCATACGGTACTACTGATTTATGCCAATATATTACTTCTAAGCTCATACATCTTAGAGAAGGGTGTTAAGTGTAACACCCCACCTCCGCTAGGGTCACTCACAAAGGGAATGCACTAGCTTTGGTGGAGTATTATCTAGGTAAACATACACAGAAGTATTACAAGGCAGAACATATAAAAACAGCGGAAGAAAAATGAACTTTCATTTGTTTAAAATCTAGTAAGGTATAAAACCTTCTACATCAAAATGTCATTAAATCATTTACAACGAAATCTGTCTTGCAATAACAAAGAAGCATAAAAACCATAGTTATAAATCATTCCCCAATAAAACAAAGCAAGCCATAGCCAAGAGAAATCCAAGCCGTACATGAAAGAGCCTTGGAGTTTGGTAACATCCGAACTAAGCTCTATTCCCACCCTGCGAACTTGGGGGGGGGGGGGGGAGGGGAACGGAAGAAAAAGAGGCGAAACAAAACAGGTCAGTCATAAAGACTGAGTAAGTCCTAGTGACTTTCAGCAGATAAACAGGTAAAGATAACATGGCATGAATAAACTGAAAGTAAACATAAGCATGATGACCAGGTAAACAACAGGTAAGATAACTAAGAATAACATCTTATGATTTTTGTCAAGGATAACATTGCAAGATTTCCATTCAAGATGAACTTAGTATAAGTTCGCAAGGTTCCTATCAAGCATCGCCAGATTTCTCTACTTCATCATTACAATATTTCTATGATATCTATTCGCTCTGCACCACCCGTACTAGTATCCCAACCCGTGTCATGTGTTGACTATAAAATGATCCCTTGCCCAACGTCATGAAATGACCCATTACTTGGTCCCATGAAACGATCTATTAGTCGATCGGCTCCCTACAAGTCCTAGCTCATTCATGTGTCTGTGCCATACGGCCCAAGTTCTAACTTTTCATGTCGATATACATATGCCCAATTCTAGCCAATTTACATATGTTCAAGTTTCACATCAAACTACATGTATTCCATGTTTACACCAATTTACCTATAACAAGTTCTAGCTTTTTACATATGTCACGATCCATGTCAAAATTACATATATCAATTTATATGTGTCCAATCCTAGCCAATTTAGATATATACCAAGTTTCATGCCTTTTTACATAGATCCTATTAATGCCAAATTCCATGTATATATTATTTATGCAAATTTCCCCATAACAAGATTATACCAAAATTTACATATCAAGCCCAAAATTGCAAATACAATGATAATATCCAATTTCATGTTGTCAATAATTCCATCATGTTCATATAGGCAATAATCCCATAATTCCCCCGTATACATATTGTACGCAAGCCGCGATTTTAGGCCAAGGTCCGAAGTTGACCAAGGTTCATCAAAAGAAAATAAATAGGGGAAAGGTAGAATCTTGCATCAAAATAAGATCGGAGAAAAAAACATCATCACAGGCATATTAAGATTTCAGCAGGCTGAATAAATTATGAACTTGACATGAGAATAAAGATAGACATGTCAAAAACTCAAGATTCAAGAAACAACAGAAATAGATCTGGATCGATAAACATACTTAGATCCAATTTCACTTTAATTCAATGCAATATTATAATCAAATATTTAAATTGGAAAATAACTAGAACTTGCAGAGCATGGCTAGCAAATTAAGAACTGAAATTGTCGTAGAACGTTGCAGCGTCATTGATCTATTCAATTGAATTTATTGTAGAAGCATTGATCTTTGTTTTGAATCAAGTTTGGACGCTTAAGCTTTAATTTGGAGGTGGCAGCCATGGCTCAAGAGGGATTTTAGCAGCATTTTGGTGTCGTATGAATTTGTGTGAGTTAGGCTAGGTCTAGGTGTTATTTTATAGGTGTAGCAATTCATTTCAGCCATCGGATTAACCCTAAAACCCATCCGGACCATCAAAACTCGTCCCGGGCCTCAAAAATGGGTTCTGGGCCACACCAGGCCGACCAGGTTGTCCGGTATAGGGGGGAGGTTGACACTACAGTCGACCTGGGGGGGTGGCAGGTCGACTATGCAGTCGACACTACAGTCGACCTGGGGGGGGGGGGGGTGGCAGGTCGACTATGCAGTCGACACTACAGTCGACTTGGGTCCAGTCTGCCAGAAAGTCTGCTGAATCTTGTTTTGGCCATATCTTGGTCATACGGACTCCGATTTTCGAAAACTTGGACTCTATTTCATGTAGAATTCCGAGACGAACGCAATGGCGCAACTCGTTTTCCCTAATTCTTTTTTTAAAATTTAATTCTGCCTTGATTTCTTGTTTTAACGTGTTATTAAAATTCGGGTTGTTACATTCTCCCCTCCTTAAAGGATTTCGTCCCCGAAATCTCCAAGTTAGGAAGAACGTATCCTACCATCCATCATCCATCTACTCAAAACATCATCCACAAGCAACCATTGTCCTTAAGAGATTTCTAGCGCTATATGATCGTATGCAGAAAGTGTGTTTATATGTACTTATCTAATGCAAATGATCATGTAATAACCCGGAAAATACGAGCCAATTTAAAAATTTTAAATTGGTTATTTCAAAGGAATTTGAACAATTGAAATAGAATATTTCAATAAAATAGTGAATTAGAAATAGTGAGTCGGTTTGAAAATTTGAATTCAAACTTTGACCGACTATGCAGGATGGAAAATATAACGGATTTTAGCGAAACCAAGAATATTTAAATCTGTTAGTCAATACCTTTCTAACGAATCTGAAAAATCGAAGTTTCATAACGGGAATCAAAAGTTATGGCCGAATGAATTTTCAGAAGAGTCGGTATATAGAATATATAGCCCTGGAAAATTGATATTTTGCATACGACCTCGGAATTCGACGAAACCACTTTTGTTGGGTCCGGGATGTCAAACTATTGCTAGGTTTCAAATTTCATAATTTTTGAAGCTAGTATGTGAGCGTGGCAAAAGAAAATGTGTTTGGTCGATTTCTGTTAAATTGGATCGACCAGAAAATGGCCATTTTTCAAACGACCTCAGAATTCGACGAAACTAGTTTTGTTGGGACCGTGGCGTCAAAACATAGCTAGATTTATTTTTCTGGAATTTTTCGAATCAGTTTGTGGCCCTGGCAAATTGAAATGTGCGTTCAGAGTTAAAAATTAAATGTTTTATACTTTAATTTGAGGAATAACTGACTGTAACAGTCGAATTGGCCTACGAAACATATCCCATTGTGTCCGGAATGGGGGTATTTAGCTAGGGGAGACGGTCGTTGGGTTTAAAAAGGAGTTCGTTTGAGAAAACACTATTTAAAAATTTAATATAGTCCTCGGCCAATCATATTTCTCCATTCATAAAAAAAAATTATCAGAACCCCCCCCCCGACCCTGACATCGACGACGGAAAAGCTCCCCCCCTTCCCTGGCGATTTCCGATCGCCACAGCCCGAATTAGCTCCTCCCCTAGTTCAACTTTTTGTAGTTCTCCTTCCCCTCTTCAAATCCATATAAGGAGCTCCCCCTATCGTTGCTTCTACGTCGAGATATCAACTTCCAAAGTTCCGACCTTTAAACCGCCGCCGCCGCCGATCTGGACCACCGAACGCCACTAAACCGCCGCGCGCCTGTAGCCCTCTCGAAGCTCTTCCACTCCCAACTCCCTGATCGTCCCCTCGTGCCCCGGTTCTCGCGAAAACCGCAAACCTAGTTTTGAACCATCGTGAAAGTGAGTTTTTCTTTGATCTATACACTTTGAAAAATCATATCTTTTTGGTGTGTTGATGAAATTCGATGAAACAGGAAACATCGAGACCGCAAGGAAGCTCTCTACCCAATAGAAGAAGCTGCGGATTTTTCTGACATCGTATCGATTTTTAGCGCTCAGAAAACCAATGTGAGAAATCTAAATTAACGTGAAATTGAATGGAAAATGTCCTGTATAATTTATATAAGCGAAATATAAATTACATACGTGTTGTATACCTCATGTACATGCGTAGTGTAAGCTATATAAGCGAAGTATGAATTTTACATGCATAGAATAATTGATATATGTGTTGAAATGCAAGTGAAATATAGCAATTATATATATATATATATATATATACTCCCCTCGTCCACAAACCATGGACGATATTTATTGTGGTGAATTGGTGTGAAATATTGGATGAAAAATACGAATGGTTGAATAATTGTTTGTGGTTGATATTGTTTGGTTGTGGTTGAAAAATACCCATTGGTGATTGAAATGAATTGGAAATATTTGTGGAAATAAAAATAAACATGCCGCCTGCGTGCGAATTAGATGCATGAATCCCCATTGTCAAAAACCACGAGGTTTTAAGGTAGAGCGAGGAGCCGTACTAGGGACGGTGCCGGTTTTAACTACCCTACTGTTATGCTGCCGAAATTTTGAATAATCTTTGTGTGTTAGAATTATTTTCATATGTTGGAATTATTTTCATGCGTTGAAATTAAAGTCATATATTGAAACTATGTCCATGTGTGGAAATATTCATGTGTTGAAAAGTGTTGTATGAAAATTAAATTCATTTGTGAATGAATGAAGTGTTTAAACAATAAAAATCACATTTTTATTATATATGAAGTATGAAAAATATTCGCCTTATATAAATAGTTTCAACAATAAAAATCTCATCTTTCCAATATAAACAACATAAATAAAATGTCCATGTGTGGAGATGCTCATTTATTGAGAAGTGTGTGTAGTGGAAAAGTTCATGTGTTGAATAAAAAGATCGAACAATAAAAATTACATTTTTATTGAAACTATGAAGTGCTGAAACATCTATTTGTCAAATAAATATTTTAAATGATAAAAATATCATTTTTATCATATGTGTGATATGCTAAAGATATGCGGACGTTAAAATAAATATTTGTGATAGAAATATTATTTTTAATATGCATAGGAACTAAATAAAATAGTCATGTGTTGAAATATATTTTAGTTCGCCAAGATTATCATCTTTGAAATGTGAAGTGTTAAAAATAGCCACTTGTTCAAATAAACGTGCATGAGTTAAAATATACATTAACTAGCTAATGATATGATTTTAGCCTATGCATGCAACATTAGAATGAATGGTGTTTTTAAACTAAAGAAAATCAAATATGAAATTGAATGGAAAATGATAAATGTTAGAAATTGTACATATGTACATGCATATCTATTGAACAGGTTAAAGCAAAAGTGGCTAGAGAAGAGAAATAGAATTTTGTGCCCGACAAATAGGTACACATTTACCGCTTTGTTTGGGTGATGATTTTATGAGCCTGTTGGCTAGCCGCTTGGCTTTTTCTTTCTCTTTTTGATATGAGACGCCCGTGTGGCTATTTGGGAATTTTCCCAGACCCTCCCGTACAAAGGAGGTTATGGCGAAATTTTCCAAAATTTAAAGGCGTTAGTGAAATAATTGAAGTGGAAACGATATAGGAATTTTTGAATGAACTATATTTATATAAATATATAAATATAAATAGAATAAAAACGAAACGTGGCCGTGCAGTTCATGTTTTGAAACCGTGATTTCAAATGACTAGTGCGGGAAATCCGACCATTGGATTTTCCCGAAACCTCAACCGTTGGGTTCGCCTTGGAAATATCTTTCCAACGGCACCAACTTTGTGAAGATCCGACGGTTGGATTGTCTGGAATGTTTAATTCAAAACTGAAGAAAAACAGCGCCAGAAATGATTATATTTATATATATATATAAATATAATTAAATTAAATCGAATAACGATGCTGTAGTTCGTAAATTGAAATCGTAACTTCAAATGGTTATTGTGGAAGATCCGACCGTCGGATTTTCCTAAAACTGAAACCGTTGGATTCGTTTTGAAAAGACCTTCCTAATGATGTAAAATTTGTGAAGATCCAACGGTTAGATTTTCATATATGTGTAAAACAAAATTAGTGAAAAGCAGCACCAGTGCATCGACACGACCTGAAACGTCGTTTAATTAAATATGGCCGTTTTAAATCAAATAAAAATGGCGATATATCGTTATAAAGTACTATAGATGATATAGAGTGGAAATAAACCAATTTTGTTGTGTTTGCTTGATATGTGATGGTTGAATGTATTTGACATGAAAATTATAACTAAATAACTGAAATGTGAATGTTGAATAGTCCAACCACGTGGTTAATTGATTTGAAAATCTAAATATACGTGGGTTATTTGAAAAGGCCGAGTTTATCTCATTTCAAATAATCGATCGACGTTGAGAAGTCGAAGAGTCGAAGACGACTGAAGACCGACGATCTCCACATTGGATGGATGGGCGCTACTGATGCTCGTGATTGGAGTAGCTACCATGAAGGAATTGAAGTAGTAGCCGTCCACACATACTGTTGATTGTACGGATATGCGAAGAATTGATGCCTCCGGTTTCGTTCAGACCCAGAACGGACTTGTAAATGGAATGTGTGTCTGACATTGGATTTTATTCTGTGTTGATTGATCTCTGTTAAATATATATCTGTTTGGCGGCGGGGAATTTATTCTCTTTCTTAACGCCCTTCTCTGAGACGTACGAGCTCAGAGGTTATACATTGACAGAAATCAGTCGCACGGAGTGGTTTGCCTGTGTGGCACGCCTAAGTGGCATATGATCAAGGCTTCTGTTGCAAAGCAAAGTCTTGTGGTTGATGATCAAAGCATGGTCTGTGTGACGTAGCTTTGTGTGTAACGTGAATTCGCGAGCCTCACACCCAGGTATGAGTCAAAAACGGGAGACGGACCGCTGGGAGTGCATGACGTTTCTTTCTAGCTATGGTGGTGTCAGTGACCTACCAGCCCTGACATTATATATACTTTTCACTTGTGTGGTTGTTGGAATGCGAGGCGCCTCGATTATAGGTCTGTAAGGACCGAGAAACGTGTGTTCAGGAATTGCCAATCCTCAAAAGTAAGAGAGGACCGGCCCAGCCGATTCCAAGGATCATAGTGGGGTCCTGGGACATTTGCTAGAGTGTCTCGAACGGAGAGGAGCTTTCCCCTTGCCTCGACTCATGAAGGAATCCAATTTCCAATACGAAATATGCGAATGTGATTGTATTACTAGTATGGCGACATAGTAGATGGTAGCTATGCCGCCTAGGATTGATATTTATGATTGAATTGCTTTTGAAACATATATGCACTAGTAATAATATCAAACACCTTTGTTTTATTCGTATGAATCATCTTTGGCCATTATAAGGTAAAAACTCTATCCTCCGGCTTGCATTGCATTGTGTGATGGGACCTGAGTCTTATAATGGCTTCATTTTATAAAAAGCATTGCGTTGATTTAATCATTTACTTTATTTCATGCACTAGCACTCATTGGAGTAAACCCGTTCCGCGAAAGTGGCGTGGTCCTTTGATTTGCCTTATTATTGTTGTTAATAAGTTGAGTAGATTTCTCATACCAGTCCCATGTCTGACTCGTAGTTTGTTTCACCTTGCAAACTCGGGTGCCCTCATTTTCACACGGGCAGCCTAGTTACAGGTTTCTGACGCACCTTTTGGCTCATGGCGAGGCTTGACTACACTGTGCTGACTTGGATTTTCTCCCCCATTATTGTATCTATATTATGATTCTGCCATTGGCGATGTAGACTAATATTCCTTTTGTGTACTCTTTATGTATGATTCCGCCTCAGGCGATGGTGACTGATTATGTATCATTATGCACTATGTTGTATCCTGTACTGTGCTTCTCTGATGTGATGATATCTATATGATTCCGCTGTCATATGTGTGTAAATTATTCTATTTTCTGTTTATGCTATTATCTGTGATCTGCTAATGATGATTAATGTGTTATATTCCAATGATTATCCTTAACACCGTGTCATGGGGTTTTGGGATCGTCACAGATCAGGCCTGATTGATCTTTCTAATGCAAAATATGTTAAGTGCCATGAATCCACATGTATGCAAATAATCCTAGTCACGTAAACACTATATGTGTGCACAAACTTTCATCCATATGCAACGTTCACATGATAACACATTCAATTTCATCCATAAATAAGTATAAACACTCATGCATATGCAGTATGAAAGGTGACTGAGCCGATCTAGTGCCTAATATGTGTAAATGCATCCACGAGCAACCACTAGCAACCACTTGCAGCCACTTGCAACCATCAATCATAACATGTCTCAAACACATGTTTACACCCAATTGTTCCTACCTAAAGGTATAGTCGAATGATAGAAGCAAGTAAAAACTTTGTACCCATTAGGCAATGTCACAACTGGAAGTCTATGTTACATATATACTGATTAGGAGAAGAACTCCCTATGGGGTTTGCAACAGAAATAAGATCGAGAATAGGACTGAGAGGACATACTTAAAATATTGCATGCAAGTAAGCTCTACAGGGAAAGAGGGATCAAGGATATACTCTTATAAAGATATATGATGCACGTATCTAGTCTTCAATCTTCTAAGTCGTATTTCCTTAAGCTTATCTCCATTGTGCTTTGATCGTCCTTAACTTCACAGATTCCTAATTCTTGTTTCCAAAATATGAGTTGGAACTCATTTCACTGTTGCCTCTCGTTCCACTTTCACTTATCCTCCTTCTAGTATACTCGGCTCAAACTTAACTGCGTACTCATGGTTTCATGCAAGCTCTCCAAAATTCACTAGTGAATCTTGGATCTCGTTCTCTTATTAGGAGGTATTTCACACAGATGAATTATCTCTTGAAAATAACAAATATCAACCATGTTGCCAAAGGTACTTACTAAGGCGATTTTCTATAACTCATGCATAAGCGAAATGAACCATCCGCCTTAGTGGCGAACACTACTCGAGCGGATCAATAAATTACCAATAAATGTGTCAAGAGATTCTAGGCAACTAATCCTGATAGAACCCTAAAGGGTATACGCGACTTCGAGGGTATTACCGAGGCGAGTCAAGAGTCTAACTACCCTCCTTTCAAAACCAATAATGGCACCCTTACCGGATAACCACTCCATCCCTAGAATCAACCCATAGCCCAAAACATCACTCCTAAACCCAACACTTAGCATAGGCATTCTCAAATCCAAACAAATCATGAATACATGAGCCGATTTCCCAACAGGATTTGAAACAAAAATTGGGACCTTCTAATACGCTAGTACTAAGGTGCAGAGACTCAACTATCGAAGCAAAATAAAAAGGATGCGATGTACAAAAACAAAGTTCTAATAGGATGATAGAAAAGAAAAGCTAATCCTTTAATAGAAACGTTACCACCTTTCTTAGGTATGCTAGTAGTGAGAGCATACAATTGCCCTCTCGACGATCTTGTTCTTTACCCTTGTCCTTGTCCCATGATACTTAACTACATGCCCCTTTTTACCGTACCAACGATGTTCTTTCTTGTCATGGGTTTTATTACTATTTTACTTTGACCTCTTTCCTTTCACCTTTTCCTCCTTCGTGGATTAAGCCATATCAACAAGTTTCTCATCCTTAGGCTTGTGTTCTTTATGTTCTTACTATCCTTGTATAACTTGTTGACAAGTCTCTCGAAAGCTACCTCCATCGCACGACAACCCAACAAAGCTTGAAATAAGATTAGACGCAGATGGAACTACAGCGGCTACACATGGAAGTTGGGCACTTCTTTGCCCTCCGACATATGTTGATGCCTACGAAACTATGGTGAAAAAAGAGAGAAGAGATTTCAAGAGAGAATCAAAAGATAGTGCATATGGCTTTGGGGAATATGCCTTTTAATCGAAACAAAATTTTCTTGAAAATTTGCTTCTTTGTAAATGTTTTGAAAACTAGTTCAGAAGGTTTTTTGAAAACTTTTGCCCAGTCTCGTAACCTTCTGCTCTGATACCAAATGTAACACCCCACCTCCGCTAGGGTCACTCACAAAGGGAATGCACTAGCTTTGGTGGAGTATTGTCTAGGTAAACATACACAGAAGTATTACAAGACAGAACATATAAAAACAGCGGAAGAAAAACGAACTTTCATTTCTTTAAAATCTAGTAAGGTCTAAAACCTTTTACATCAAAATGTCATTAAATCATTTACATCGAAATCTGTCTTGCAATAACAAAGAAGCATAAAAACCATAGTTATAAATCATTCCCCAATAAAACAAAGCAAGCCATAGCCAAGAGAAATCCAAGCCATACATGAAAGAGCCTTGGAGCTTGGTAACATCCGAACTAAGCTGTATTCCCACCCTGCGAACCTAGGGGGGAATGGAAGAAAAAGAGGCAAAACAAAACGGGTCAGTCATAAAGACTGAGTAAATCCTAGTGACTTTCAGCAGATAAACAGGTAAAGATAACATGGCATGAATAAACTGAAAGTAAACATAAGAATGATGACCAGGTAAACAACAGGTAAGATAACTAAGAATAATATCTTATGATTTTTGTCAAGGATAACATTGCAAGATTTCCATTCAAGATGAACTAAGTATAAGTTCGCAAGGTTCCTATCAAGCATCGCCAGATTTCTCTGCTTCATCATTACAATATTTCTATGATATCTATTCGCTCTGCACCACCCGTACTAGTATCCCAACCCATGTCATGTGTTGACTATAAAATGATCCCTTGCCCAACGTCATGAAATGACCCATTACTTGGTCCCACGAAATGATCTATTAGTCGATCGGCTCCCTACAAGTCCTAGCTCGTTCAAGTGTCTGTGTCATACGGCCCAAGTTCTAACTTTTCATGTCGATATACATATGCCCAATTCTAGCCAATTTACATATGTTCAAGTTCCACATCAAACTACATGTATTCCATGTTTACACCAATTTACCTATAACAAGTTCTAGCTTTTTACATATGTCACGATCCATGTCAAAATTACATATATCAATTTATATGTGTCCAATCCTAGCCTATTTAGATATATACCAAGTTTCATGCCTTTTTACATAGATCCTATTAATGCCAAATTCCATGTATATATTATTTATGAAAATTTCCCCATAACAAGATTATACCAAAATTTACATATCAAGCCCAAACTTGCAAATACAATGATAATATCCAATTTCATGTTGCCAATAATTCCATCTTGTTCATATAGGCAATAATCCCATAATTCCCCCGTATACATATGCAAGTCGCGATTTTAGGCCAAGGTCCGAAGTTGACCAAGGTTCATCAAAAGAAAATAAATAGGGGAAAGGTAGAATCTTGCATCAAAATAAGATCGGAGAAAAAAACATCATCACAGGCATATTAATATTTCAACAGGCTGAATAGATTATGAACTTGACATGAGAATAAAGATAGACAAGTCAAAAACTCAAGATTCAAGAAACAACAGAATTAGATCTGGATCGATAAACATACTTAGATCCAATTTCACTTTAATTCAATGCCATATTATAATCAAATATTTAAATCGGAAAATAACTAGAACTTGCAGAGCATGGCTAGCAAATTAAGAACTGAAATTGTCGTAGAACGTTGCAGCATCATTGATCCATTCTCTTGAATTTGTTGTAGAAGCATTGATCTTTGTTTTGAATCAAGTATGGACGCTTAAGCTTTAATTTGGAGGCGGCGGCCATGGCTCAAGAGGGATTTTAGCAACATTTTGGTGTCATATGAATTTGTGTGAGTTAGGTTAGGTCTAGGTGTTATTTTATAGGTGTAGCAATTCATTTCAGCCATCGGATTAACCCTAAAACCCATCCGGACCATCAAAACTCGTCCCGGGCCTCAAAAATGGGTTCTGGGCCACACCAGGCCGACCAGGTCGACCTGTATAGGGGGGAGGTCGACACTATAGTCGACTTGGGGGGGCACGTCGACTATGCAGTCGACACTACAGTCGACCTGGGTCCAGTCTGCCAGAAAGTCTAATGAATCTTGTTTTGGCCATATCTTGGTCATACGGACTCCGATTTTCGAAAACTTGGACTCTATTTCATGTAGAATTCTGAGATGAACGCAATGGCGCAACCCGTTTTCCCTTATTCTTATTTTAAAATTTAATTCCGCCTTGATTTCTTGTTTTAACGTGTTATTAAAATTCGGGTTGTTACATTAAGCAAGAGAATAAATTCTCCGCCACCAAACAGATATATATTTAGCAGAGATCAATGAATATAGTATAAAGGAATACAATGTCAGACACACAATCCATTTACAAGTCCTTTCTGGGTCTGAATGAAACCAGAGGCATCTTATTCCTCGTCCCATATGTCCAATACAGGAGAGAGGTCCACGCATATCACGTCGATCTCCAAGTACGTCTGGACGATCACCACTTATTACCTTGTCTCAGGTGTACATCCTAATCAAGACATCAGTAATCATCCAAACGATGTGAAGATCTCCGGTCTTCAACCACCATCTTCATCGTCGAATTAATTATTCAGAATGGGCATAAGCCCGGTCTTTTCGAGTAACTCGCGTATCTCACAATCAAGTACTACACAAACACAACATACGCCTCATTCCAATCCAGGATATTCTTTTATTCAAATATTCTTTTCACAATTTAAACCAAATTAAGGCTTTCCAAACTAGTCGGGATTAGCGCACCTTACCGAGGTAATCATTTGTTTTATTTCCCAATCCCAACCTATTCGTACCATGGACCAAAACTGCTAATACCCCATATCTAACACCGGGTTGTTAACGGTAAAATTAATTACCATTTCACGTTCAATTCTAGTTAAAGATTTAACTTCGCCTGGAGTAAAACTGGTGACACTCCATTCTCGATCATTTCCCGAATTTGATAATTTAAATTATCACATTCACATTTCAATCTAATTAAAGATTCATTAAAACTCCACTTAGTTTTAATCTTCCCAAAAATCATTATTAATGATTATTTAACTTTGGGAAACCAACATGCCGCATCGACAATCTACACTGTACCATTGATTTCTGCCAATATATAACCTCTATGCTCATATGTCTCAGAAAAGGGTGTTAAGCAAGTGAATAAATTCTCCGCCACCAAACAGATATATATTTAGCAGAGATCAAAAATACTGTTTGAAATACAATGTCGGACATGTAATCATGTCTTTAACTGGGTTAAAGAACCAATATCATTTAAAACACAGTTCACGATAAACCCAAAATCATATTTCGTTAACTATGGAATCTTCACGGAAAACAGATCAATATATAATCAATATCAATTTCTGTATCTGACTAATAATATAAATGCAATAATGAAAAAGCCTTTTAAATTACATATATAGTAACAGTCTACCTCCACAGAAGCTTACTTCGATTATTACCAAATCGAATTCCATTCAATTCCAATTTAATATATTAAACTGGAAAACCTTACTTTGAAACTTTTCCATTAAATCTTAATAAAAGATTTATATATTCCAAATCACATTTCACTGTTAATTGGGTTAAAGAACAAATGTCGTTAAAAACACAGTTCACAATAAACCCAATTCACATTTCATTTTATTCCAATTACTAAATATTACTGAAAACTCTAATAATCTTAGTTAAAAGATTTATTCTTTTCACACGGGGTTTAAGAACAGTATTACTGAAGACACCATTCACGACAAACCCAAAATCCACTTTGATATTAAATATAAGGCACTAAATAGAAATTATATCGGCTTACATTCAATATAAAATTCTAAAAACAACACATATCATATGGGGAATAACAATACATATCTATCTTCCAAATTCCTCCACAATATCTGTATAGTCACGGAATCCGATATCGAAATATCCCGATGATTTCTATTCAAATGCGTTCCAATTCATACATTGGAAAACTCTAGTTAGATTAAAACCATTCACAAATCAAATTTATTTATTTAAAAACATTGGATTATCTTTCTAGTTAATAAATAGTTCATTTTGATAAAAAAATATATTTTTATCTTTACAAATGTGGAATTTTTCATCCCAATTCTTTTCAAATCATTTATTATGATTTTACACAAATTATTAATAATTTTAATAATTTTATCAAAGCCCATACAGTTGGTTTCCAATAACGGTCATCGAATTGCATCCATAGCGGCCTTCTTTAAATTTGATTAGGACATAATTCCAAATCCAACCGTTCAAATTTAAATCCCTTATATTCACTGGAAAGCTCTTTTCGATACGAACCCAACGATTCCGGTTTTAGGAGAATCCCACAGTCGGATCGCCCGTAATGTAAATTCGAAGTCAATGGTCGAAATTCGCGAACGGTCGCGGCGCGACGTGTTTTATTCAAGCCATTAATATATATATATATATATATATATATATATAATATACTTCGTTCAAAACATATTTTATAAATTCTTTTAAAAAATGATTCCCATTTTCATTTCAATTTTAAATCAAAACTGAATACTCCTTATCATTATAATATTTAAATGATAATATTTTCAAAATATTTGATTTTGAAATCATTTCCTTTTCGATATTCATTATAAAAATGAATAAAATCGATATAAATATCATTCGCATTGAAATGGCGCATATCTAATCAACATGGCTTCACATACTTCAATATTTTCGTTTCCATCCAAAATCGGACATCAAATTCACATTTTTATCCTTTACTGAATATTATTTTAAAATATTCGTTATTTTAAAATGTTCGTTATTCTTGAACTAGAACGAGACCCAATCTGTAACACCCCACCTCCGTTAAGGTCACTCACAAAGGGAATGCCTTAACTTTGGTGGAGCATTTTAGTAAACAGAACAGAAACTTACAAGACAGATAAAACAATACTTGAAAAATTTTAACTTTATTACAGCGGAAACAGAAATTAATATGGTTACATCCTTTCAATTTCAGAATTCAAGTACAAAATATCAGTCTTGTACAAAAGCCTTCAAAATGCATAGTTTAAAATCATAATCCCCATGGAACGGAAGCTATACAGAGCCAAGCCATACTTTAAGCACTTCAAGCAAAGAGAAATCCGGATCAAGCTAAAGTATTTCCCTCCTTGGATAACCTGGGGGGGAAACGGAAGAAAGGAGGCGAAACAACAAGGGTCAGACAAAAAATCTGGCAAGTCCAGTGACTTTCAGCATATGAACAGATAATAATAATATGATATGAACATAAAACTGGATGTGAGATAACTATAACAGGTGTAGCAGATATAACAGAAAAACAGGATGATATAAATTATTGTTTTACACTCCTCTGCACTAATACTAGTATAGCATAATTAGGTGTCACCCTAATGTCTAAATTGAAGCAGGAACGGGTACAGAATACTTTAACAGAAACAGAATGCCAATAATGGGCCTTTACTACCCGATCAGAAACAGACAGAAGAAGAAACAGATTTATCCCTATGGAGACAGAATGTGGAATTGGGTGTACATTAGTAATGGGCCTTTACCACCCGAACAGACGGTACCACACAGAAACAGACAGGTGTTACCACCCAACAGAAACAGACGGTACCAACAGAAACAGACAGAACTAAGCGTACCCTAAAACCCTACCCCAAGCGATCGGCTCCCTAATACATAAATATCCTGTGTCGGCCCCACAGTAGGGTGTATCACTCCCTAAAGTGACAACCAATTGGCACAGACCTATTTACAGATGTCACGGCGTCTTACATCCTCAGAGGCAGACCGGGATCCATGCACGCACAAGACCCGGTTGGAACGCACCATCAACACCCCTCGCCATTATCAGAATGAACCACTTATAATTAGTTCAGTAAGCGTGCCCGGACCCTACCTACTGTTGGGTCAAAGTTTTGATACCAGAAAGGGTTACTGACTAATATGGGTCCCAAACAACAGATGACACAAGTAATTCCCCTCCTAACCTTGTGTCCCCAGACTAACAGATTTCAGATTAACTTGTTTACAAGTTCAGACATACAGAATTCAGATTTACTAATTCACAAATTTAGTTAACAAGTTTTCAGACTAACGGGTCAGATGTACAGACTTTTCAGATTTGTCTAACTTTGTATTGGGTTTACAGATTCATGGACGGGTTTTACTACATCTATTAACCCCATTGGTTTAACCCTATTTTCCCCAATACGTTTTCGACGTCATTCTTATCTTAGATTTGCATTAATTAATTATTAATGCACAGACCTCTCACATTAGGTCGGTAGCTTGTGGCCGCTGGATATGCCGGGCGGTTCCGGGCAGACTTCTGCCACAAGCCAGACCTAACCTCGTGTCTTACGCATGTTATGACTAACTTCTCACATTAGAACCTATTATTTGCGGCCACTGGATGTGCCGGGCGGTTCCGAGCAGATTTACGCCGCAAACTCATTCTAACCTCGAGTTAGCCATGTTCATCTTTGCGGCCAATTAATTAATTATTTACCGTTTATGTGCACGTCCAATATATATGCCAATTCAGATTATATCAATAACAGAATGATTATATCAACATAGCAGATAACAGATTTTATATGAATTAACGGATTTTACAGATTTAGCAACTTAGCAGAATTTTGCATATAACAGGTTAGGCATTTCAACCGACAAATTTAACAGATTAGGCATTTCAATCTAATTAGCAGTCTAGGCAATATAACAAAACTAGCAGTTTAGGCAACTTGGAAAATTAGCAGATTTAGCAAATTTAATATTTCCAAAGGTTCTATTTACATGCCTTGCCTAGTCATAAATTAGCCTAAATTCATATGCCTACATAATTGTCATGATTCACAACATATACTCGCAGAATATGGACATAATTTGCCATATAACATATGTTCCAATTTTTGTTAAACTAGCATTTTATAGCAGATTCACATATAAATTATACCAAATATAGCCATTAATTTCAATGCATGTCATATATCCAAAAATCCCTATTTAGGTGTAATCTAAATAATAGATATCCTAATTAATGTAAATCTTTACACCTAACTTTCCATATCCTTATTCTTTTCATGTCATGAATCATTATGCAAACTATACCCAACAATATAAATCCTTAAATCATATCTTCTAAAAATCAGATCTTGACTTTTATATGCATTTTGTCCAAAGTCTCAAATCATATGTAATCTTACAATGGTTCCTCTTTTCTTCTATCATAGAATATGCATAGATCCAAATCCATGTTTACAACATATGCTCATTAATTACAGTTCTAAATTACAACATAGCTATGCATACAACATGCATAAATTATATGTTCATAGTCAAATTTATGCATATGTCCAATATATTTTATGCCTCAGACCTAAAGTCATACATTCAATTTAGTCTTGTCAAATTTCGCATCATTCATCCTAAAATTTGCGTTCATCTCTTATGAGATTAGGCACAGGCTCGTGGTAGCCTGGCTATAAAAACAGAAAAGAAGAAAAGGGATACAGAACAGTCACAGAAAAACAGATCTGACAGAAGAGAATATATATACAATCTCAGATTCAGAATTAAAAACATATCAAAATTATAATTAACGTTTATAGCGGAAAATAACTGTACTTGCCTTGATTGGATTAAAGAAAGAACTTTAACTTGTTGTAGAATCTTTGCAGAAACTTTAATCTCTAGTTTGAATTGAGTTGCTTAGGCTGATGTTGATTATCTTCTAGTTTTAATTCCAGCAGAGCAGAGACGCCATTTTTATTTTTTTATTAAGAAGAAGAGAGCAATGGAGGCTAGAGAATTGTGTAAGAAACCTAGGTAGAGTCTAGGGTCATTTTATAGAGTTTATGAACTGATTAGGACCATCGATGTTGCTTGGATTGATCGTAGCCATTCATTCGCAAGAGGGACCAATTAGAGCCTGCCACCTAGCCCTAATGACAAAGCAGACCACAGAAAATCGACCAACATAGAATAGGCCAGCCAGGGTGGACTGGGTTCGACCTGGGTCTGGACCAGGTCGACAGCCCTGTCGACAGCCCTGTCGACCTGGTTAGACCAGGTCGACAGCCCAGTCGACCTGGGTGTCTTAGGCGGGAGTTTTCCCGCCTTGGCCAATTGGGCCCGGTTTTAATTTTTAAACTGTTTTATTCTGTTCGAATTTTAAACTTAATTCAGAAACTTCCGAAGGCCATATCTTCTTCATACGGACTCCGTTTTTCGAAAACTCGGACTCTATTTCGCGTATTTTTCCGAGATGAACGCAATGGCGTATCCCGTTTCCCTTAGTTCTTTGATTTCAAATTAATTATACTTTAATTTGTTAATTCCACAGTTATAGAATACACGGGGTGTTACATTCTCCCCCACTTAAAAGGATTTCGTCCCCGAAATCTTCAAGTTAAGAAGAATGTGTCCTACCATCCAATCACTCATCTACTCAACCATCATCCACAAGCATCCATTGTCCTTAGAAAACTTCTAATGTTGTATGAACATATGCAAAAGTGTGTGTATATGTTCCTTATCTAGTGCAAAGATCAGGCGGTCTACTGATTCAGTTGACCTCCTTAATGCGAATTATGTCAGTGCCATGAGTCCAACATGTATGCAATAGAATTCTGATGATATACATTATTTCTATATGAGTGCACAACCATTCACTCAAATGCAACATCCATGTGCTGAATCAACCATTTTGCATCCACAAGAATTGAAAAATGCTCACCCATCCATATGCAGTATGAGAGTGTTTTCGAGCCGATCTAGTGCCTAGTGTGTGTATATGCATCCACGGGCAACCACTAGCAACCACTTGCATCCACTTGCAACCATCAAACATAACATGTCTCAAACACATGTTTACACCCATTAGTTTCTACCTAAAGTTCGAAGATTCAATCGATAGGATACAGTCGAATGATGGAAGCGAGTACAGATAGAACGAAAATTTGGTTCCCATTAGACATGGGTCCTAAGTATCGGCCCCAAAGACCGAAACCAATATCAAATTGGCATCCTACGAAAATTCAGAATGTATGCGTCATACTTGACGCCTAACACAGATATCCCTCAAACCCCAATCTCAAACAGATGATCCATAACCCTTATGGGTCTGAGTCTATAGCGGAATTCAGAAATAATACTAGCATTAAAGTGCAGAGTATCGATTACAAAATCAAAATACCAGAATCAGAAAAAATCACAATCAGATAATGAAATTAAACCTACTATAGAAATTTCCTATTTCTATCCTAGCCACTAGCCTCAAGAGTGTTCGCCTGCCCTCCTTGTCCTCGTCTCTTCGGGCAGTCCCTAGTGAAGTGTCCCATCTCCCCACAGTTGAAGCAAGCGCCCTTCCTTTTTCTGCAATCCTTGTTCAGATGAGTTGAGCTCCCACAAGTAAAACACTTTTTCCCCTTCTTATCTTCAGACTTCTCATCCTTCTTTTGTGTTTCCTTTTTGGGCCCCGCTTTCTTATTCTGTGGTTCTTCCTTCTTTGTCTCTTTCGGGCCCTTGTCTTCCTCGTGCAGTAGTGCCATATCCACCAATTTCTCGTAAGTTGCTCCCATGGGTACATGGGTCATGGCTAGGCTGTGTAGTGGCTCATTCAATCCTTTAACAAAGCGGAGAGCCTTTTTATGCTGAGTGTTGACTAAATCCAATCCGAATCTTGCTAGTTGGTTGAACTGGTTGACGTATTCCTTGACCGTCATACTTCCTTGCTTAAGAGACAAGAACTTTTCCAATTGTAAACTTCGTTCAGCTTGCGAGAGGAATTTTGTCTCAAACCTTGTTCTGAAATCCATCCATGTCTAGACCGGCCTCTCGGCGTTAGTGACTTCCCACCAGTAGGAAGCTTCGTCTTTGAGCAACCATACCGCCAACTGTACCTTCTGCCTATCGTCCACCTCGAAGATAACGAATAGATCCTCAGTTTCTTTGAGCCAATTCCTCGCTTCTACAAATGATTCAGTTCCTTTGAAATCCTTTCCACCCATGGCCCTAAAATCTCTACAGATCTTTGAGAAAGCAATTGCACGAGGAGGGGGTGGAGGAGGGGGATCATTTGCTGGACCTGCAGCGGCGGTCCTAGCCTCAAGATATTGACGAAACAAACCGGGTACATGAACACCCTCTGGTATCTCAGATGCTTCAGACATGCTGGAACGAAAAAGGAAAGGTTCAATACAAAAAGGACTGAAAGAAAGATATATGGCTCTTGGGGATCATGTTTTTCAAAATAAGCTTTAATTTTGAAAATACTCCATTTTAAAACCTTTTTGAAAATAGTTTTCAAAAACTTTTATCTAATCTGGTAACCTTTAGCTCTGATACCAAGTGTAACACCCCACCTCCGTTAAGGTCACTCACAAAGGGAATGCCTTAACTTTGGTGGAGCATTTTAGTAAACAGAACAGAAACTTACAAGACAGATAAAACAGTACTTGAAAATTTTTAACTTTATTACAGCGGAAACAGAAATTAATATGGTTACATCCTTTCAATTTCAGAATTCAAGTACAAAATATCAGTCTTGTACAAAAGCCTTCAAAATGCATAGTTTAAAATCATAATCCCCATGGAACGGAAGCTATACAGAGCCAAGCCATACTTTAAGCACTTCAAGCAAAGAGAAATCCGGATCAAGCTAAAGTATTTCCCTCCTTGGATAACCTGGGGGGGAAACGGAAGAAAGGAGGCGAAACAACAAGGGTCAGACAAAAAGTCTGGCAAGTCCAGTGACTTTCAGCATATGAACAGATAATAATAATATGATATGAACATAAAACTGGATGTGAGATAACTATAACAGGTGTAGCAGATATAACAGAAAAACAGGATGATATAAATTATTGTTTTACACTCCTCTGCACTAATACTAGTATAGCAGAATTAGGTGTCACCCTAATGTCTAAATTGAAGCAGGAACGGGTACAGAATACTTTAACAGAAACAGAATGCCAATAATGGGCCTTTACTACCCGATCAGAAACAGACAGAAGAAGAAACAGATTTATCCCTATGGAGACAGAATGTGGAATTGGGTGTACATTAGTAATGGGCCTTTACCACCCGAACAGACGGTACCACACAGAAACAGATAGGTGTTACCACCCAACAGAAACAGACGGTACCAACAGAAACAGACAGAACTAAGCGTACCCTAAAACCCTACCCCAAGCGATCGGCTCCCTAATACATAAATATCATGTGTCGGCCCCACAGTAGGGTGTATCACTCCCTAAAGCGACAACCAATTGGCACAGACCTATTTACAGATGTCACGGCGTCTTACATCCTCAGAGGCAGACCGGGATCCATGCACGCACATGACCCGGTTGGAACGCACCATCAACACCCCTCGCCATTATCAGAATGAACCACTTATAATTAGTTCAGTAAGCGTGCCCGGACCCTACCTACTGTTGGGTCAAAGTTTTGATACCAGAAAGGGTTACTGACTAATATGGGTCCCAAACAACAGATGACACGAGTAATTCCCCTCCTAACCTTGTGTCCCCAGACTAACAGATTTCAGATTAACTTGTTTACAAGTTCAGACATACAGAATTCAGATTTACTAATTCACAAATTTAGTTAACAAGTTTTCAGACTAACGGGTCAGATGTACAGACTTTTCAGATTTGTCTAACTTTGTATTGGGCCTACAGATTCATGGACGGGTTTTACTACATCTATTAACCCCATTAGTTTAACCCTATTTTCCCCAATACGTTTTAGACGTCATTCTTATCTTAGATTTGCATTAATTAATTATTAATGCACAGACCTCTCACATTAGGTCGGTAGCTTGTGGCCGCTGGATATGCCGGGCGGTTCCGGGCAGACTTCTGACACAAGCCAGACCTAACCTCGTGTCTTACGCATGTTATGACTAACTTCTCACATTAGAACCTATTATTTGCGGCCACTGGATGTGCCGGGCGGTTCCGAGCAGATTTACGCCGCAAACTCATTCTAACCTCGAGTTAGCCATGTTCATCTTTGCGGCCAATTAATTAATTATTTACCGTTTATGTGCACGTCCAATATATATGCCAATTCAGATTATATCAATAACAGAATGATTATATCAACATAGCAGATAACAGATTTTATATGAATTAACGGATTTTACAGATTTAGCAACTTAGCAGAATTTTGCATATAACAGGTTAGGCATTTCAACCGACAAATTTAACAGATTAGGCATTTCAATCTAATTAGCAGTCTAGGCAATATAACAAAACTAGCAGTTTAGGCAACTTGGAAAATTAGCAGATTTAGCAAATTTAATATTTCCAAAGGTTCTATTTACATGCCTTGCCTAGTCATAAATTAGCCTAAATTCATATGCCTACATAATTGTCATGATTCACAACATATACTCGCAGAATATGGACATAATTTGCCATATAACATATGTTCCAATTTTTGTTAAACTAGCATTTTATAGCAGATTCACATATAAATTATACCAAATATAGCCATTAATTTCAATGCATGTCATATATCCAAAAATCCCTATTTAGGTGTAATCTAAATAATAGATATCCTAATTAATGTAAATCTTTACACCTAACTTTCCATATCCTTATTCTTTTCATGTCATGAATCATTATGCAAACTATACCCAACAATATAAATCCTTAAATCATATCTTCTAAAAATCAGATCTTGACTTTTATATGCATTTTGTCCAAAGTCTCAAATCATATGTAATCTTACAATGGTTCCTCTTTTCTTCTATCATAGAATATGCATAGATCCAAATCCATGTTTACAACATATGCTCATTAATTACAGTTCTAAATTACAACATAGCTATGCATACAACATGCATAAATTATATGTTCATAGTCAAATTTATGCATATGTCCAATATATTTTATGCCTCAGACCTAAAGTCATACATTCAATTTAGTCTTGTCAAATTTCGCATCATTCATCCTAAAATTTGCGTTCATCTCTTATGAGATTAGGCACAGGCTCGTGGTAGCCTGGCTATAAAAACAGAAAAGAAGAAAAGGGATACAGAACAGTCACAGAAAAACAGATCTGACAGAAGAGAATATATATACAATCTCAGATTCAGAATTAAAAACATATCAAAATTATAATTAACGTTTATAGCGGAAAATAACTGTACTTGCCTTGATTGGATTAAAGAAAGAACTTTAACTTGTTGTAGAATCTTTGCAGAAACTTTAATCTCTAGTTTGAATTGAGTTGCTTAGGCTGATGTTGATTATCTTCTAGTTTTAATTCCAGCAGAGCAGAGACGCCATTTTTATTTTTTTATTAAGAAGAAGAGAGCAATGGAGGCTAGAGAATTGTGTAAGAAACCTAGGTAGAGTCTAGGGTCATTTTATAGAGTTTATGAACTGATTAGGACCATCGATGTTGCTTGGATTGATCGTAGCCATTCATTCGCAAGAGGGACCAATTAGAGCCTGCCACCTAGCCCTAATGACAAAGCAGACCACAGAAAATCGACCAACATAGAATAGGCCAGCCAGGGTGGACTGGGTTCGACCTGGGTCTGGACCAGGTCGACACCCCTGTCGACGGCCCTGTCGACAGCCCTGTCGACCTGGTTAGACCAGGTCGACAGCCCAGTCGACCTGGGTGTCTTAGGCGGGAGTTTTCCCGCCTTGGCCAATTGGGCCCGGTTTTAATTTTTAAACTGTTTTATTCTGTTCGAATTTTAAACTTAATTCAGAAACTTCCGAAGGCCATATCTTCTTCATACGGACTCCGTTTTTCGAAAACTCGGACTCTATTTCGCGTATTTTTCCGAGACGAACGCAATGGCGTATCCCGTTTCCCTTAGTTCTTTGATTTCAAATTAATTATACTTTAATTTGTTAATTCCACAGTTATAGAATACACGGGGTGTTACACAATCAATTACCATATGATGTTAATTTTATGGATTTCATACATCACATGTACACAAAAACAATGATAAACAATCATCCATCATCCAGTGTGCATTACACAACTTCATAAGCATTAAATATAAATAATTAACGCTTATAACAGTCTATCAATCAATCGACTGACATACAACTAAACAATTGGGATTAGTGTATGTCAAATATCATCCCAACACCCGTGTGGGGTTTCAACCAACAAATACTGAATATTATTTGTGCAGTTGGGCGATGTGTAAAATTTATCGTCCCAATCAATGTCAGTTAAATGGGTGTACATAAACAAATCGTTCGATTTGAAAATGAATATTTATTTTCATTTCAAGAGAATTTTATGTCGTTTATATATACGTTAAAAATTTATATTTTTAACAAACAAATATTTATTTTAACACTTGATTATTTTATATAGTTCATACATTCAATAAAAATGATATTTTTATTGTTCAAACATTTTATTCAACGCATGAATGTTTTATATAGTTTATTTCAGAAAATTTCGGCATTATAACGGCGCGATATTAGAACCGGAGTAATGTCCAGCATTACCCCTCTCTTGATAATGGCTCGCGCCATACACATCAATCACAATCAATCCAAACAATCCCACGATCAATTTTTACAACTACAATCCAAATTTCCACAATCCAATCCAAACGAACAACTATGGTTTGTACAACAAATATTGTCAGGAGCTACTAAGCCCCGTCTGCAACATAGGATATATATAACTGTAAAATAATTTAAGTGAGAAAGAGTTCTCACATTGGGATCCACTCCGTCATTCTTTATTTGGACGCTTTGGAATTAAATCTGCCCCGATTTCCAACTGGCTCCAAATTGGACCCAGTTAGACTTGTTGTGAAGCTCTCGCCTCCACGATCACAACAGATCCAGTTTTGCATGATTCCGACCTCATATGAGAAAGTTATTGCGTTACGAACGTTGATTATATAATTAAGGTAATTAAATAATAATTAAAAATTTAATTACACTGTAATCCTCTCTGTATCATTCTCGGCCACTGCTCCAACCCTAGGGCACCACTTTCCCGCCGGCACCGTCGCCGTTGACCAGATCTGAACCCGCCACGCCACTCGTCGTCGCACTGCCTTCCACCGTGCCTAGCCCCTCGGAATCCGATCCCCCCAGTGCCACCAAACACGTTCGAAAGTTAGTGCCTTTGAGCGCCTCAACCACATGATTTACTCAATGATATCTCTCCATATCTGATCAGCTCGTAGATCTCACTTAAAACTATGAATTTGCTTCAGGAATTTCTGAATTTCATTGAATGGTTTGGGTGAAAATCGGATTTAAATTTTGGAGCAAAAACCGCCGTGTATCACCTTGATATGGCAAGGCGATTTTTTTAGGGTTTTCTGAATTTTGATTGGCCCGAGGGTATTTATACAAATTATTTATTTTATTTTAATTCCAAAAATACTAGTTTATCGATTCGAACTCCAAATCAAACCCAGCGACTGTCATCCCTAGCTAAATACCCCCATTCCGAACACAATGGAATATGTTTCATTAACCAATTCAATTGTTTCGATCAGTTTTCATCAAAATTAAAATATAAATCAATATATATTGAATTTTTATGAACATTTTAATTTACTAGGGCCACATATTGACTCCAAAATTTATAGAAAAAATATATCTAGCTATGTTTTGATGATACGGTCCTAACAAACCTAATTTTGTCGAATTTGGAGACCGTTTGAAAAATGACCATTTTTTTAGTCGATTAAATTCAAACTGAAATGACAAAACACGTTTAAATTTAATGTGTTCACATATTGATTCCAAAAATTATGAAATTTTAAACATAACAATAATTTGACATTCCGGATCCAACAAAAGTGGTTTCGTCAAAAACGGAGGTCATTTGCAAAATGGCTATTTTTAAGGGCAATATATTGTTTAAAATTATATATAAATTCCATAACGACTATTTTAAATTTTAAACTGGACATAACTTTCAATTTATATTATGATATCTAAATTTTTCACATCCGTTAGAAATATATTATTAAACAGATTCAAATGTTTCTTATTTTACCGAAATCCAATTTATTTTGATTCCTGTACATTCAAATGAAATTAAAAATCGAATTTTCAAACTGCCGTGCCATTTCAAAGTCTATTTATAATTAAAATAAATTTATACATTCTAACTTTGCTTTAATTAAATTTTCAGTCTTTTTATTTAAAATAAATCATTTTAAATAATCAAAATCCATTAAAATAGCTAAAATAAATTTTTTAAATTTGTTTCGATTTTCCAGGTTGTTACAATCTCTCCCACTTAAAATCTTTTCATCCTCGAAAAGGAATGGAGCTGAAAGTTGTTTAACTAACCAACTCAACTTTCATTCTTCAACTTTTCAGTTTCTAAGAATTTTTTAATTACTCAAAAATTTGGCTAACACCCTAAATTTTTGAAAAATTTCGCCATAACCTCCTTTGTATGGGCTGATCAGTAAAACCTCAACTGGCCTCACAGGACCCTCACCAATCCAAAAGAAACAGAAAAAGCCAATCGGCTCATAAAATCATCAAACCCAATGAATATAGCAAACATGTACCAATTTGTCGGGCATGCAATTTTATTCCTCTTCTTAGCTTCCATGCTATGACCCGTTCACATATATATATATATATATATATATATATATATATATATATATATATATATGTACATGCACGCAATTCCAATAAAATTTCAATTCAGTTCAATATTTTGATTCAATTTGGCTAAATTAACTTTTTATTCTCTTATTGGTCTTATCATTCCAATATTTTTATTAGTTGAACTAATAATTGAACAACATAACCAACAATCAATTAGTTGATTAACTTTTCAAGTATATATAACTTTTTTATATAGTCAAAAATCATATTTCTAATGCAAACCACAACAATAAACTCTAACTAAGTTTTGGTTCTCACACCAGCCAATTGGAGATATATAGATATCCCACTTTCGAAACTCGAAAAAAACACTGATGATGTCGCGACATCACTAGATTCATGCCCGGATGATTAGAGTGTGATTCTATATCTATCCAGTATATTTGGGACTTCGAATATACATTCATGATGCGTATATGCAATATCTGTCTATACTCGATAGTCCAAAATCAATTTAAAATAAAATACTCTAATACGTATAATAAGGTTTAAATTTTCAAAAAAAAAAAATTGCTTTCATTTTTATTTTATAAATAACACTCTTTGAAACTCATTCTATGGTATTACTAACCCTATCTCTAACGTGTCATTCGTATTGGATATTACTAATCCAATCTTTGATGAATTCTTTCATTCGGTTCTAAAATGTCTTTTTCTTGACCTCTGTAAACCAAAGCTCTGATACCACGATGAAACAGCCAAACGAAATCCGATAGGCTTTGCAACCATCCCTTCATCCCCTAAAGCAGCAGGTAAAACCCAAAGTGGCTTCAAACGGGTCCCCCAGTCACCTTGTTTATGGCCAGCCTCTCAACTGCTCGCACACAGCTATCAACCCTCAAGAGGGACATGTTGGGGTAAGAGCCCACTATTTGCCACCGAACCACATTGTGAGAACCCCCTATCATGCATACACAGCTCACACAGAGCCAGCGACAAGGACTGGTGTGAGAACTAAAACAGTTATTTAAAACCTTACTTTAGAAATAAAGTAAATCAAGGGACCACGCCGTATAACACGTAACGGGTTTTCTCCCAAGAATAACAGTGCATATAACAATTTATAAACAACGCAATGCTTTTCAAAAAATGAAGCTATTATGAGACTCAGGTCCCATCACACAATGCAGCGCAAGCCGGAAGATAGAGTTCTCCCTTATAATAGCCAAACATGCTTGGTACATTTTAAAACAAATTATTTTGATATTACTATAAGTGCATAGTGTATAAAACAACTTCAATTATAAATGTATCAAACATAGACGGCATGAGTACCATATATCATGTTGCCATACTAGTTCTACAACTAAAACCGAAAAGTCACGTATTGGAAATTGGATACCATCTATGAGTCGAGGCAAGGGATGTACTCCTCACCGGCTTCGAGACACTCTAGCAAATGCATCAAGGCTCGGACACTGGCTAGCCCTTGGATCCTGCAGGGATGGTCCTCCCTTACTTTTGAGGATTAGTTATTCCTGAACACACGTTTCCCGGTCCTATCAGCCCTATCACTTGGCCACTAGGGACCAATATCTGTGGCGCCTTGCAATCTATCATCCACACAGGTAAAAATAAATAAATGTCTAGGCTCCATACCATGACACCACCTATAGCTAGAGGGAAACATCATGTCCTCCCTGCATCCCTTATCCTGTTTTTTACTCATACCAGTTGTGAGGCTGGCGAATTAACGCTATACACAAAGCTATGCTATTTAAAGCCGTACTTTGATCATCAACTACAAGACTCTGCTTTTCAACAAAAACCTTGATCCATGCCATTCAGCATGCCACATAGTCATTCCATACCGTACCACTGATTTTTGCCAATATATAACCTCTAAGCTCATATATCTCAGAGAAGGGTATTAAGCAAGAGAATAAATTCTCCGCCACCAAACAGATATATATTTAGCAGAGGTCAATGAATACAGTATAAAGGAATACAATGTCAGACACATTATCCATTTACATGTCAGTTCTGGGTCTGAACGTAACCGGAGGCACCTTATTCCTCGTCCCATATGTCCAATACAGGAGAGGTCCTCGCATATCACGTCGATCTCCAAGTACGTCTAGACGATCACCACTTATTACTTGTCTCGGGTTACAGCCCAATCAAGACATTAGTAATCATCCAAATGATGTGAAGATCTCTGGTCTTCAACCACCGTATTCATCGTCGAATCAGTTATTCAGAATGGGCATAAACCCGGTTTTTCCAAATAACCCGCGTATCTCATAATCAAATGCTACACAAGCACAACATACTCCTCATTCCAATCCAAAATATTCTTTTATTCAAATATTCTTTTCACAATTTAAACCAAATTAAGGCTTTCCAAACTAGTCGGAATTAGCGCACCTTACCGAGGTAATCATTTGTTTTATTTCCCAATCCCAACCTATTCATACCATGGAGCAAAACTGGTAATACCCCATATCTAACACCACAGTGTTATTGGTAAAATTAATTACCATTTCATGTTCAAATCTAATTAAAGATTTAACTACCGCCTAGAGTAAAACTAGTGATACTCCATTCTTGATCATTTCCCAAATTTGATAATTTAAATTATCACATTCACATTTCAATCTAATTAAAGATTCATTAAAAATCCATTTAGTTTTAATCTTCCCAAAAATCATTATTAATGATTATTTAACTTTGGGAAATCAAACATGTCGCATCGACAGTCTAACCCGTACCATTGATTTCTGCCAATATATAACCTCTATGCTCATACGTCTCAAAGAAGGGTGTTAAGCAAGAAAATAAATTCTCCGCCACCAAACAGACATATATTTAGAAGAGATCAACAATACAATTCGAAATACAATGTTGGACATGTAACCATGTCTTTAATTGGGTTAAAGAACCAATGTCATTTAAAACACAGTCCACGATAAACCCAAAATCATATTCCGTTGACTATGGAATCTTCACGGAATACAGATCAATATACAATCGATAACAATTTCCATATCCGACTAATAATATAAATGGAATAACGACAAAGCCTTTTAAATTCCATATATAATAACAGTCTTCCTCCATAGAAGCTCACTTCGGTTACTACCAAATCGAATTTCAGTCTATTCCAATTTAATATATTAAATTGGAAAACTTTATTTTGGGAAATTTCCATTAAATCTTAATAAAAGATTTATGTATTCCAAATCAAATTTTACTGTTAATCGGGTTAAAGAACAAATGTACTTAAAAACACAATTCACAATAAACCCAATTCACATTCCATTTTATTCCAATTACTAAATATAACTGGAAACTCTAATAATCTTAATTAAAAGATTTATTCTTTTCACATGGGGTTTAAGAATAGTGTTACCGAAGAAACCATTTACGACAAACCCAAAATCCACTTTGATATTAAATATAAGGCTCTAAACAGAAATTATATCGGCTTACATTCAATATCAAATTCTGAAACCAACGCATATCGTATGGGGAATAATGATATATATCTATCTTCCAAATTCCTCCACAATATCCATATAGTCACGGAATCCAATATCGAAATATCCCGAAGATGATTTCTATTCAAATCCATTCCAATTCTTACATTCGAAAATTCGGATTAGATTAAAACCGTTCACAAATCCAATTTATTTATTTAAAAACGTTGGATTATCTTCCTGGTTAATAACTAGTTCATTTTGATAAAAATGTATTTTTATCTTTACAAGCATGGAATTTTTTATCAAAATATAAATAATTAACGCTTTCAACAGTCTGTCAACCAATCAATTGACATACAACTAAACAATTGGGATTAGTGTACGTCAAATATAATCCAAATACCCTTGTGGAGTTTCAACCAACAAATACTGAATATTATTTGTTTGGTTGGGCGATGTGTAAAATTTATTGTCCCAATCAATGTCAGTTAAATGGGTGTACATAAAAAAATCATCTGATTTGTAAATGAATATTTATTTTCATTTCAGGAGAATTTTATGCCATTTATATTTATGTTAAAAAATTATATTTTTAATGAACAAATATTTATTTTAACACTTGACTATTTTATAAAGTTCATACATTCAATAAAAATGATATTTTTATTGTTCAAACATTTTATTCAACACATGAATATTTTACATAGTTTATTTCAGAAAATTTCGACATTATAACGAAGCGATATTAGAACTAGATTAATGTCTAGCATTAACCCTCTCCTTATACTGGCTCGCTCCATACACATTAATCACAATCAATCCAAACAATCCCACAATCAATTCACAATCAATTTTTACAACCACAATCCAAATTTCCATAATACGATCCAAACAATCAACTATGGTTTGCACAATAAATAGTGTCAGAAGCTACTAAGCTCCTCTACAACCTAGGATATATTTAACTATAAAATAATTTGAGTGAGAAAGAGTTCACATATTGGGATTCACTCCGTCATTCTTTATTTGGACGGTTTGGATTTAAATCTTCCCCGACTTCCAACTGGCTCCAAATTGGACCCAGTTAGTCTTGTTATGAAGCTCTCGCCTCCACGATCACAACGGATCCAGTTTTGTGTGATTCCGACCTCATATGAGAAAGTTATTACGTTATGAATGTCGATTATATAATTAAGGTAGTTAAATAATAATCAAAAATTTAATTACACTGTAATCCTCTCTGTATCGTTCTCGACCATTGCTCCAACCCTAGGGCACCACTTTCCCGTAGCCACCGTCGCCGTTGACCAGATCTGAACTCGCCACGTCACTTGCCGTCGCGCCGCCTTCCACCTTGTCTGATCCCTTGGAATCCGATCCCCCCTTGCGCCACCAAACATGTTTGAAAGTCGGCGCCTTTGAGCCCCTCAACCACACGATTTACTCAACGATATCTCTCCATATTTGATCAGCTCGTAGATCTCACTTAGTATTATGAATTTGCTTCAGGAATTTCTGAATTTCATTGAACGGTTTGGGAGAAAATCGGATTTAAAATTTGGAGCAAAAACCGCTGTACATCGGCTTGATCTGGCGTTGTGTATTTTTAGGGTTTTCTGAATTTTTATTGGCCCGGGGGTATTTATACAAATTAGTTATTTTATTTTAATTACAAAAATACTAGTTTATCGATTCAAACTCAAATCAAACCCAACAGCTATCATCCCCAGCTAGATACCCCCATTCCGAACACAATGGGATATGTTTCATAAGCCAATTCGACTGTTTCAATCTGTTTTCGTCAAAATTAAAATATAAATCAATATAAATTGAATTTATACATACATTTTAATTTACCGGGCCAAATACTGACTCCAAAAATTACAAAAAAAATTATATCTTGTTATGTTTTGACGGTACGGTCCTAACGAAACTAATTTCGCCGAATTGGGAGACCGTTTGAAAAATAGCCATTTTTCTAGTCGATTAAATTCAAACTGAAATGACAAAACACGTTTAAATTTACTGCGCTCACATATTGATTCCAAAAATTATGAAATTTGAGACCTAAAAATAATGACATTCTGGATCCAACAAAAGTGGTTTCATCGAAAACGGAGGTCGTTTGCCAAACGACTATTTTTAAGGGCTATACATTATTTAAAAATATATATAAATTCCATAGTGACTATTTTAAATTTTAAACTGAACATTACTTTCAATTTATATTATGAAATCTGAATTTTTCACATCTGTTAGAAAGAAATTATTAAACAGATTCAAATGTTTCTTATTTTTCCGAAATCCAATTTATTTTGAATTATGTACATTCAAATGAAATTAATAATCGAATTTTCAAACTGCTGCGCCATTTCAAACTCTATTTATAACTAAAATAAATTTATACGTTCTAACTATGATTTAATTAAATTTTCAGTCGTTATTATTTAAAATAAATCATTTTAAATAATAAAAGTCCATGAAAATAGCAAAAATAAATTTTGTAAATTGGTTCAGAATTTCCGGGTTGTTACAACATTGAAGACTGGGACCCTTCATATCGTAAGGACGACTTGCTGAGTGTTTCGAATGGTTGGCTCCCATTCATAGATGGATTTTACATCTGGTAAGTGGCAAGAAGCCCGAAGGTATGTGAAGGAATTCTTGACTGTGGTTTCTTTCAGACCCAGAACGGACTTGTATGGATAGTTTGTCTGACATTGTAATTGACTATGTAGCACTGATTTCTGTTAAATATATATCTACTTGGTGGCAGAGAATTTATTCTCTTTCTTAACACCCTTCTCTAAGACGTATGAGCTTAGAGGTTATATATTGATAGAAACTAGTGATGCGTTATGAATGGGCAATGTGGCATACTTAAGTTATGTGATGAGCTATGGTTGATCAAAGAATGGCTTATTTAAACGTAGCTTTGTGCGTATTATGACCTTGGCAAGCCTTACACCCCAGTAAATGGCCAAAACAGGAAGAAATGAAGTAGGGTTATAGGTTGTTGTCTTCTTCTAGATTAAAGGTGTACTATGGTATGGAGCCTAGGTATTAACCTATGTGGTAAAAACATTTGATTTTGTAGTTGTTGTTGGCGTGCGCTCGGAAAGGTCGGTGACAATTGGGAGATGACATACTCAGGCGTACTCTAAGTTACCTAGTTACACTGGTAACTCGGCCTTGTATTGGTATGAGGAGCATCACTGTTGATCCTCGGACATCCCTCTAGAGGCGTTCAAAATTTGGTTTAGAATGAAGTTTCTTTGCCTGGTCATTTTTGGAAACCCAATCTCCGCTATAAGCCCGTACAATTTTAGTTGTGTACCATATGTCAGTATAGTATACGGTACCTATGCTGGCTAAGATTGATACACTTACTTTCAAAAGATTTTTTCACACTATATTACAGTATTGAAAGAGGATTTTACATATCAAAGGCATTTTTGACTGCATAAGGAGAAACCTTGCCCATGTGTACGTTTGCATTGTGTGTGCTACTAGACCTTGTGTTAGTTTCATTTTTCAAAAAGTCATTTCGAATCTCTATGCACTGGTATTTACATGGAGTAAACCCGTTCCGCGTTAGCGTCGTCGTCCGGTGAATTACCTAAATTTAAAATAAACCCTAAAAATAATTGTTTTGAGTTCTCACACCAGTCCCATGACTGACTTGGAGTTTATTGTTCCTACACCTAAATTCTGGGTGCCCATAATTTTTACCTGAGGAGCCTAGTAGTTTTGTTCGCAGATTTAGCCTTGGAGTTGGTTGGAGCAGGATTCTGGTTTTAGCCGGAGCTATTATATCTCGGAGCGTGCATATTCTTCTGCTAAGTTTAGTATCTTTTCCACTGGGTAATCGATGCACTTTGATGTATCTCTTGTAACTCTGATGTAATATTATTGTAATGATAATGGAAAAGTTCTTTTTATCTTGTGTAAATGTGTAAGTACCCCTAACAATCCGTCTTTATGAACAGTTTAAGTTGGTTTAATTACCGCGAAAACCGGACAAAAAGCCGGGTCGTTACAACGTGATATCAGAGCTTTGGTTTATACAAAATTATGGGGTACGACATATTTGAACAAAAGGAAAGGACGCATCAGAGTGATAATATCTCATTAGAGATAGGGTTAGTAATACCCTAGAATGAGATTTTTGAGTATTATATTTGAGAGAGCATATTTGAAATATGAAGTGAGTTTTGAAAAATTATATTTTAAGAAAGAAACATATTTTGAAATTATATGGTTAATTATAACCTGGATAATTAATCAAACGATTAAGGTTAAGTTTACATTTTGTGATTATAATTACACATAAAATATTTCTTATGGCATGGTAATTAAGCCCCTTCCACTGATCAGGAAAATGGTCCGAGTACAAATGACTTTTGGATTTAATTTCACTAATGGGTAACATTTCGAAATATTGATAAACTTGGGTCAAATTTGTTAAGGTAATTCTCCCCCAAAGTAACTAATCAATATGGTTAGAAATTTAAATTAGAATTTGAGTATTTTATTTGATGTTGAGGTTGGACTATCGAGTATAAGAAGATTTTGAATATCGCCTTGCTAACGTATATACGAAGTCTTGAGTATACTAGATTGATATAGAATCACACTCTAGTCGCTTGAAGATGATTCTGTTGATGACTGCAGCATCATCAGTATGTATTTTCGTGTTTCGAAAGTGGGATGACTATATGGTTCCGATTAAAACATCAATATACATTTAAACCTATTTAGATAAGTGTTTGGAAATATTTCGTAAATTGATACGAATTTGAATAAGCAAGCAAGATCTTGAAAATTTGATAAAATTGTAAGAATTATACTAGGTATATGAGAAAGTGTATTTATATTGGTTTTGAAAAGAAACATAGTTTGAAAACTCAAATCAAAATTTTGAGTAAGAAATGGAAATTACTTTGAAATTGATTTTTGTAATTGACTTTGAAACAATATATTTTCAATATAAAGGGGAAAAAGGGGTATTTGTAAATATTTGGAAATTAAAACTTGAGCACCGACACTTTATGATTAGAATTTTACAGTTAATTAGATGACATCTAGGTAAAGTTGTAAGTTACATGAGCAATCCAAGTATAGAAAAAGTAGTTCGAGAAATGAATTAAAGGCTATGTTGGAATTAATCAGTCAGGATATTTGATAATTAGTCCTCCCCAACTGATTAAATTTAAAATGCAAATATCTTGAGAATTTAGTTTCATAATATGACTATAAGATATTTGACGATATTTTGGTTAAGGACTACATTGTTTAAAGTTGTTAATAGATATATCTAAGTAATTTCTCTAAATTTTGAAGGAAATAAGTTTTGTAACCTTGAATTTGGAATAATTAACGAGGATAGCCAAAATTAAATAATGTAAGGAATTAAAATATGGAATTATCGATGATTTTGGACAGTCGATAAGTTCTAAAGTATATTACAGTCATAAAAGGAACTGTTTAAGTAAGCATGAATACTTTGTGAATTAAGTTTCAAAATTTTATTAAAGGATATTTGGCAAGCGGGAATAGTAAGAAGAAAATACCTAAACTGTAATGTTTAGATAAGCTGAGTTTTGAGATGATTGAGTTTTCCGCATAAAGGTTATTTTGGGGAACTTAAAGGGAGTAAGTTTGATAACCATTGTATTTGTAAGATAAGATCTAAGAGAATAATTTATAATTCTGAATATTTTGGAAGCAGTATATGGTTAAGTATAAGTAATTCGTCCAGTCAACGATGAATCGAATATAACGGGTGATTGGAAATATCGTTTGGAGGATATGGTAGATATTGTTGTCCGTAAATAGGTGTGTTAGAATATTCTACCCGATATATCCATTATGGGAATAGGGAGCTTTGGTATAAAGAGTTTTAATCTTTAGATGTCGAATGGGTAGTTGTGATTCTCTTTCCTTTTCGAGGACGAAAATTTTTAACGATCCAGAATTTTTAACCAATTTAAAATTGGAATTTTTATTACTCAAATTTAATTTAAATTCGAATTTGATATAAATATATATGGTTAAGAATATTTGATAATTTTAATAAGTTAAATGATAGATTTTATTTGAATTATAAATGAGAATGATTATTAATAAGTTTGGATTTATTAATAATATTTGTCATTCGATCGGATTTGTCAAACCATATCATGAATTAGTAGCGTTAGAATTAAGTGTTGCCGCTAGTTTTCATAGCATTTTAAGGGAAGTGCTACCAAAATTTCACTTTCCCTCCTTAAGACAAGTGTGTGGACACTTGTAGTTTTGCATGTTTCCTTACATGAATGCTTTCCACTTGCCCCTGAGGTGTCACTCTCTTCTTATTCCTCTTTTCCTATAAATACCACCCTTTCCTTCCACATTTTCATTCATTCTCACTTCTCTTCTTTCTCTCTTCTTCTTAAAGCTTAAAGCCATGGTTTCCATGGCATAAATCTTCCTCTTTTCCACCACTACCTTGCCAAAGTTCCTCGTCATCCTCCTCCCCCTCTTATAATAGAAAAGATGGAGATTAGTATATATTATATTATATAAATTGGTGAAGAAGATGGTGCGCCGAAATACTATCCAACGGTTCGCTCAACTAGGCTCGCCTACCATGAAGATTGGAAAGCTGTTTGGTGAGAACTCTTTAACCACAATTTATATATTTAATTAATAGTTAGACTAATTTAAATATAATGTTGAATTATTAGTGGTTAATGATGGATGATGTCTGCTGTGCTGGATAATAGATGCGTAGTTTAGAACACACACACTATTAAGCGTTAATGTTACAACGCTTGTGCACAATTATGATTTATTTAATTATGTTGATGATGGTTGCTATGGAGGTTTATAATGGTTGTTGATGTTGTTTAGCAAAAACTATGACACATCAATTATGGTATCACATTGGTGATCAGCAATTCTCCTTCATGATTAGAAGCAATATTATTATTGAAATTGAAGGTTAATGATTGGAAATGACACATAGGTATGAATTTATATATATCGATAAAGTTTCATTGAATAAATAAATACCGGAACGTTCTAGTATGATAGGGAGGATTGGGTTTGGAAATCACAGTTTCCTGCTCTCCCTGGCTATCCCTAATTGATTAGACGAATGGGATGGTTAATTTGAAGTTATTTGAATTTAGAAATGAATTGGGATTTGATTTATTAAGTGAAAAATAAAAATTGAATTTTTGAACTTGAAATAATTCGAAAAGTAAATTTAAATGATTTTAAAAGGTTTATATAAGCATATAATGGGTTTCTAAGGTATTTTGAAGTACTGAAGAATAATTTTGTTTCGGTCAAAATAGAGCTTGTTGCATAAAGCCAATTCGTGTTTTTAGTTATAAACTTCAAACGCTTATAACTTTTGCAATCTAAATCGAATTTCCATGAAATGAAAAACTTTGGATTTCCATTACAAGAGCTTTCAAATTAGTGAAAGCATATTTTAAATTTGGGTTTTAATTTTCATGTTATGTTTAAAACCGTTTGTGGAATAGGTCGCTGTAAGAGCAGTTGTCGACCATAACTACAAACAGATGTTTTAAATGTTTTAAAAATATGGAAAAAAATTGTAAAATCATTATAAATTATGTAAATGTTTTGAATTTTAAAGTTTAAGTTTTTTCCAAGATAAACGATAGGTTGATCGAAATAGTTAAGACAACTATTTTGTAACACTTTTGTAATGCTTTTGAAAACACTATTGTAACGCTTTCTTCAGAAATAATCTGTTTTGAAGTTTTTAACCTGCAAACTGTTTTTCAAATTATAAGTAATCATTTGTAAATGATTGGTGGATGTTTTCAATGAGTTAAAAGTATTGAAAATGTTTTATATGGAAATTAAATTGATTTATTTAATATTAAAATGAGTTTTCAATTTTAAATAATTGGATATGGTTGGAGATAAATTTTCGGATGTTTGATATTAATTCGGTAGATAATGAATCTTACTATTTGAGGAATTTAAAAGGTAGTTCACCGTTATTTCGCTTATAGTGTGAGTTGGATATGTAGATTAATATTGCGTATAAGTTGATGATATTTCTATCCAGATCTAATGTCAAAGAGTTGGATAAATCTTTTAATTAAGATACGAGTTTTCTAAATTGATTGAGATAAGTTGGATATAAATAATCTTCGGATATTTAATATGAAATTCTGTGGGGGTAAACGTATACTTTTGAGGAATTTGGAAGATATTATTATTATATCGCTATTCCACTTATAATATTCGTTGATTATGAGAATTGATATCGAATATCAGTAGATACAATTTCTATGTAACCTATGTTTAATATCGATTGATTTGGGTTTTGTCGTGAATCATATCTTCAATAATATCATTCTTGAAACCCAATGAGATTGAGTTATGGAAATTCATATCGTAATTAGGGGATTTAATCAAATCTTTGATTTGAGGAAATTAAAAATAATGAATTGGGAAGGAAGTATAATCTTTTAGTTAAGATTACAGAATTAAATGTTGGGAAGCCGATTTAATTGGCAACTATGGTTGAAATGTGGGGTAAGGATTTTCAAAGGAAACCGGTTTTATAATAATGAGTTATCAAATGGAAAGTTAATTAAGGTTTTGAGGCTAAATTATCTTTGATTTAAAGGGAATTTTCTGAAGGAGAATGGTTAAATATGGATTTTTCTTATAATTTGAGGATGGATTTAAAGAAATTTAATTTAACAAATCCAAGATGGAAAGATATTTCGTTGAAAGCCTGTGTGTTCTACAACTATGTTTTTAAAATTGCGCTTATTATTTGGAAAGATTGGGATCGGTTGTCTGTCCGAAAACCATTCCAAGTAATAATACGACATTATGGAGCAGTTGAAGGTATTGTTGACGGTATTGAAGACCGGGACCCTTCATATCGTAAGGACGACTTGATGAATGTCTCGAATGGTTGGCTCATATTCGTAGATGGATTTTATATCAGCTAAGTGGCAAGAAGACCAAACGTACGTGAAGGATGTCCTGATTGTGGTTTTGTTCAAACCTAGAACGGACTTGTGTGGATTATTTGTCTGACATTGTAATAGACTACATACCACTGATTTCTGTTAAATATATATTTGCTTTGTGGTGGAGAATTTTTTCTCTTGCTTAACACCCTTCTCCAAGACGTATGAGCTTAGAGGTTATATATTGATAGAAATTAGTGATGCGTTGTGAATGGACAATGTGACATACTTAAGTTATGTGATGAGCTATGGATGATCAAAGAATGGCTTATTTAAGCGTAGCTTTGCGTATATCGTGACCTTGGCAAGCCTCACACCCCGATAAATGGCCAAAACAGGAAGAAATGTAGTAGGGTTATGGGTTGTTGTCTTCTTCTAGATAAAAGGTGTACTATGGTATGGAGCCCATGTATTAAGCTATGTGGTAAAAACATCTGCTTTTGTAGTTGTTGTTGGCGCACGCTCAGAAAGGTCGGTAATGACCGGGAGATGACATACTCAGGCGTACCCTAAGTTACCTAGTTATAGAGGTAACCCGACCCTGTGTTGGCATAAGGAGCATTACTATTGATCCTCAGACATCCCTTTAGAGGTGTTCAAAATTCGGTTTGGAAGGAAGTTCCTTTGCCTTGTCATTGTTGGAAACCCAATCTCCGCTATGAGCCCGTACGATTTTAGTTGTATGTCATACGTCAGTATAGTATATGGTACCTATGCTGGCTAAGATTGATACATTTACTTTCAAAAGGATTTTTCATACTATATTATAGTATTGAAAGAGGATTTTATGTATCAAAGGCATTTTTGACTGCATAAGTAGAAACCTCGCCCATGTATGCGTTTGCATTGTGTGTGCGCGGCGAGACCTTATGTTAGTTTCATTTTTCAAAAAGTCATTTCGAATTTCTATGCAAAGGTATTCACATGGAGTAAACCCGTTCCGCGTTAGCGGCGTGGTTCGGTGAATTACCCAACTTTAAAATAAACCCTAGAAAAAACTATTTTGAGTTCTCACACCAGTCCCATGACTAACCCGGAGTTTATTGTTCCCACACCTAAACTCTAGGTGCCCATAATTTTTACATGGACAGCCTAGTAGTTTTGTTCGTAGATTTAGCCTTGGAGTTAGTTGGAGCAGGATCCTGGTTTTAGCCGGAGCTATTATATCTCAAAGCATGCATATTCTTCTGCTTAGTTTAGTATCTTTTCCGCTGGGTAATCGATGCACCCTGATGTATCTCTTGTAACTTTGATGTAATATTATTGTAATGATAATGGAAAAGTTCGTTTTATTTTGTGTAAATGTGTAAGTACCCTTAACAATCCGTTTTTATGAACGGTTTAAGTTGGTTTAATTACCGGTGAAAACTGGGCAAAAGCCGGGTCGTTACAAACGGTATAAGGGTAATAATGGTAATCCCACTTACACTATTTTCAATAGTATATTTAACCATATAAACTATTATAATAGCGTATTGAATTATATAATACCTTGTTTAATGTATCCTTGGTATTTTGGAATGAGATGTCTATAATGATGGTTTTGGTGACAACAACCTTGTTTCAATTATTATTGTTATAAAATATATATACTAACACTACTCTCTAGAATGTATATCTATGCACGTATGTATATACAAGAAATCTATGTATGTACTGATTATTGAAGACTATACAGTTTAGAGAATCAATATTTCAAAGGAGAAGAGTTAAGGATACAAGACTCATTGGTATCAAGAATTCAAGAGTTCAAGAAATAAAAAGTAATTGTGGCTAGAATTTTTGTTAAAACTCTGGTTAGCACTGAATCCTTATTTCAAACTTCTCTCACTATTTTCAAATGATTTCAAAATTACATCCTTATTTTAAATCTGTTTTCAAATTAATACAAAATTACTTTCTTATTTTATATTTATGATTTCAAAATTGCTTCCTTATTTTAATCTGTGTTTCGTTGTTCTTAAATTTTATTTAACTTATGTTTTAAATATATTTTGCTCTCTAATACATTTTAACTCCTTATTCAAATATTTCTTACTAATATATTTAATACTAAATTTTGTTTAATTACTTACGTTTTCAATTTCATTAATTATATTTGTTAAGTACTAACATATTTCTTTTCATAGTTATATATATACACACTTTTATATCATTTTATCTAGTTTTTAATCATTTTTAAATCATCTTCATATATATTTTTACTTGAAAAGCTGTATTTTAATATAAAGTAACATAGTTTGTTTTAACTCAAGAATCACCATAATTTATTAATCATTATTTGCCTTAATTCAAAATTTTATTTTTCAAACTTTCACTTAAGCATGTCAACAAATATAAAATGATATGTCGATATATGTGCCGTTAATTTCAAATTTAAATTATGAAAAGTTGTGTCTTTTGAATTCAAAACTATTCTGGAAGTATTTGATTGTTGGGAGACTATGAATTGACTTCTAAATTTGATTTTTTAACTAACTTTTCATTATATTCTTCCTTTATTCTCTCTCCATTATTCTTCTTAAATTATTTAATTCTATAATTATACTTTGTCGATTTTCAAAGAGAATAATATCAATCTCATTCTATTTTAATTCTCTATCAAACTCTCTTGGAATTCAAGTGTTATGCAAGAGTTATAGGATTTCTGTAATCAGAGATCACAAGATCAAGTTATATCGAGTCAATTTTCCAAAACTAATACCGAGAAAGGTGTGGTCGTGTCCCGTGTAAATCATCTGGGTGCGATCATATCCCGAAAATCAATTGGGTGTAGGTTGTAGCTTGGAAATCCAAACTTACTGAATATTATATTCTATGAAGATAGAGGAATGATCAATTTTGGTGATAACTCATTAGCATATGTGATTGGCATCGGCCATGTCGGTAATTCTAAAACTCCTACTATTTCTATTGTTTTATTAGTTAGGAATTTAAAACATAACCTGCTTAGTATAAGTCAATTATGTGATAAATGTTAAAAAATTAAATTTGTAAATGATAAGTATTTTATCAAACATAATAATTCAAATATAATTTTTGAAGGAATTAGAAAGAAAAATATTTACATCTTAAGTATGAAAATTTTAAATGATAACTTATGTCTTTTGGCCAATAAAAGTGACCCTTGGATTTGGCATAAAAGATTAGGTCATATAAATTTCAAACATCTTTCTAGAATCTCAAAGTTAGATTTAGTTAGAGGGTTACACAAAATGAATTTTAAATTAATAATTTATGTGAAGCTTGTCAATTAGGAGAACTAAGAAAAAGTTCACTCAAATTAAAAGATGCGATTTCCACTTCAAATCCACTAGAATTACTTAATATGAATTTATTTGGTCCATCTCAAACACAATCAATAAATCATAGTAAATACATTTCTATAATAGTCCATATTTTCTATAGATTTACTTGGACTCTTTTTCTCAAACATAAAAGTGATGATTTTGATTTATTTAAAACTTTTTCCAAGAGGATTCAAAATCTACTATCTTTAAAAATTAAAACTATACGTAGTGATCATGGTGGAGAATTTAAAAATGATTTTTTTAGAATTTCTGTAATAAAAATGGAATGACTCATTTTTTTCAACAACTCTTTAACAAAATAGAGTAGTTGAGCATAAAAATAGAATGATCCAGGAGTGTATGAGAACTGTAACAACCCGAATTTTGATAACATGTTAAAACAAGAAATCAAGGCAGAATTAAATTTTAAAATAAGAATCAAGGGAAACTGGTTGCGCCATTGCGTTCGTCTCAGAATTCTACATGAAATCGAGTCCGAGTTTTCGAAAATCGGAGTTCGTATGACCAAGTTATGGCTCCCCAAAGTTTCAGAAATTTTCAGAGTTCAAAACAGTTCGAATTCGATTTCAAAATTCAAATTTCAAAACCCAGACAGACCGAGCGGGAAATTTCCCGCCCAGCACCCATATCAACTGGGCAGTCGACACCCCCAAGACTAGGTCGACTGCGCAGTCGACCTGGTCCCCGATGGTTTTGGGCCTGGTGCACCTGCTTGCTCCTTTGGGTCTATTCTGTTGGCCTGTGATGAGATTTGATGGTTCAGATCTAAACTAGGGTTAATCATATGGCCTAAACTAGTCCTAACTTCTATATAAGCACCCTAAGACCTACCCTAAACTACCACAAATCATCCTAACAACTAAGTGCTGCCAAAATGCTCCGTAATCATGGCCTCCATCTTTATCTTGAGAGCTTGAGAGTTCTAAACTAGATCTAAGGCAAAGGAGAAATCTTTCTCCATCAAGTCAAAGGAGCTACTTATTTCTCAAGGCTTTGTGTGGAGCTTATTATTATTATTTGGAGATTTCTAGTGTTGCTACATCATTCCTAGAGCTTCTACAACGTCTCTATCTTGTTCTATTTTGTTCTAGTTCTCATAGCCACGATTTGTAAGCCCCATTCTACTCTTAGATTTAAACTATGAAATTAATATGAACATGTAGCAAGTTGAAATGGGATTTTTGAGTAATACTTGTCTTGGATCTATCATTGTATGCATAGATCCATTCATAACTCTTTTGATCTATGATTATGGAACTATCATGAACCTAGTACCGTTCATCTTGACTTTTGGGTAGAAAGCTATGGGCTTTATTTGGGGGTTATGCATAACGCAAAATAGAACCCCTCATAACCTTGATGTTAACTTGCCTATGATGTTGAACTATATGCTAGTCACAAGTTTATCACCCTATGTCAACTATTACCATGTTATCATCCTATTTGCTAAGTTTGATGACATACATGTTTTGAGGCCAATAATCCTATATGCTAGTTGTAATGAACACCTTTGCCTCAAATATCACCATGTTTAACTTATGACCAACTTTACCACCTTATGCCCATCTTTGTCATATTGTTATGTTCCCCTTCTTGATCTATTTGTATTAATGTGAATGTACGTGCGATGGGAATACGTTATGGGTAGTTAGGCGAACTTGAAATGACATGAAAAACATGAATTGAAATGTGACATGAAAATTGATTATGCTTGAAAACTTTAATGTGGTCATGACATGTAGAAAATCATGAAGTGGCCAACTCGAGGTTGGGTTGAGTTTGTAGCATAAATCTGCCCGGAACTGCCCGGCAAATCCAGTGGCTACAAACAATAGGACCCAATGTGAGTAGTTGGTCATATCGCACTTGAAACCCGAGGTTAGACTAGGTTGTGGTGTAAAGCAACCCGGACCCGCCCGGCACATCCTGTAACCACAACAAAGTCTAATGTGAGAGGTTGGGTGCATTAAGTTAATTAATGCCACATGATAGGGTTAAGTCATGAACCACTTGGATACACTTAACCAACTTGATACATGATTGGATAGGGTTAACCACACTTAGCCCGTTAGAAACCCTAGTTACGTGGTCCTTTTCAGTAGTAACCCTCTTAGATGTATCACGATAACCTAGGGACTAGGCTAGGGTGGGGCACGATTACTGGGCTGATTGTAAGCGACCAGAAAGACGGCTGAGTAGGTGCGCCAGTGTAGGTTCAGGCGGACTATGGTCGTGCACATAGTCCGGAGTTGAAAAAGCAGACACGGGCACCAGTAGGTTCAGACTGCGTGTGCTTGATTTGTGTCAGTGATTGGCACCTTAGGGCTTGATACACCCTAGGGTGGACCTAGCACAGTGGACTACATTTCGTGATTGGGCCGTATGACACTGACACTTGACGAGTTAGGCTTATAGGGAGCCGATCGACTAGATCGTATAGTTGGACCTTGACTTGGGTCATCTCATGATATTGGGCCAAGGGATCATTTCTTGTTTATACTTGACATGGATTAGAATACTAGTACTATTGGTGCAAAACTAAACCTAGTATATGCGATGCCACACTTGATCTACCTTGTTATCTATTTATCATGACAGTTAGTTACCATCTTTATGTTTAATCTCACTTTCTCATGTCTAGTTAACTTCATTAGTTTTTATACTAATAGTAGATAGGACTTACCAGTGTTTACGACTGACCCTTTTTCTTTTGCTTCTTTTAATTCCGTTCCCACCCCCCCCCCCCTCCCCAGGTTCTCAGGTAGGGAACACTAGTGCTTAGCTTGGACCTTTAGCTTGCTTTCTTGACAGCATGTACGGTTTGGACTTGAGCTTGCTATGGCTTCACCACGTCTATTTTGGGGATAGTTTACTTTATGTTATTTTCAGTTTATGTTTATAGACTTGTAGTAGTTGGAAAATGATGACTAAGTATTTTGATGTAAGTTGACTTTGGTTTTGAAATGGTTAACCTTGGTTTTTAAATTTTTACCGCTGCTTTACTTATTTATTTATCTATGTTCTGTCTTGTGATATCTCTGTGCATGGTTACCTAGACAACACCCCTCCAAGGCTAGTGAAATCACTCGTGAGTGACCCTGGTGGAGGTAGGGTGTTACATTTGGTATCAGAGCCAGGTTTTACTAGACCAGGCAAAAGTTTTAAAAACCCTTTTAAAAACTATTTTCAAAACCAATTAAGTATTTTTCCAAGAAAAGTCTAGTTGATTTTAAAGGCTATTCCCCAAAAAGCCATTAGCACTATCCTTATTTCCTCGTTTGAATCTTTTTCTTTTCGTTTTTCAGCATGGTCGATCTTAACCTTCCCGAGGGAGTACCCATACCCGGATGGTTCCAAAGGTACTCAGAAGCTAGGGCCAACGATGCAAGCCCGGCAGACATTCCTCCTCCTCCCCCAGTAGCTGAGGTTCCTCCTCCTCCTCCTCAGCGTCCACAAGCGGATTTCACGAAGATTTGAAAAGACTTTAAGGAGATGGGTGGCAAGATTTTTGTTGGGACGGAGACTTTTGTTGAGGCAAGAAACTGGTTAAAGGAAACTGAAGACCTTTTTGCTATCTTTGATGTAGAAGATCGTAGGAAAGTTCTGTTGGCGGTATGGCTATTGAAAGAGGAAGTTGCTTATTGGTGGGAAGTCACCACCGCTACTAGGCCAATTGAGACTTGGGATGACTTTAAGAGAAGGTTTGGACTAAAGTTTCTATCAACGTCAGAAGAGAACCTTCAGATGGAAAGGTTCATATCACTGAAGCAAGGGGACATGACTGCTAAGGAGTACGTGAATAAGTTTAACCAGCTTGCTCGATTCGGTTTAGACTTGGTTAACACAGCTCAGAAGAAGGCTCTACGCTTTGCTCGAGGATTGAATGAGCCATTGCAAGGTTTGGCCATGTCTCATATACCCATGGGGGCCACTTTTGAGAGCTTAGTGGATATGGCCTTCCTTCAAGGAGATGATAAGAATGGCAAGAAAGAAGTTAAGCTTAATGAGACTCAAACCATGGAGGTGGACTCCAAGTGGGGAGGCAACCAGAACAACCAGAAAAACAAGAACAACAAGGGTAACAAGGCCAACAACAACAACAAGGCAAGGGAGACAAGGAAGTGCAACTTCTGTGGGATCACTGGACACATAGCCAAAGATTGTAGGAAGAAGAAGAGGATGTTGGGAGATTGCTTTCATTGCGGAGAGTCTGAACACTTCAGTAAGGATTGCCCAAAGAAGCAAGAACAGGGGCAAGGACAGACTCAGCGGGCAGGACCATCTAGAGGGCAGATGCATGCTCTCAACACTACTCCAGCTCCGGACCGAGGTAGTATTTCTGTAGAATGCCTTGTTTACATTTCTGGTTTTCCTGTTCGAACTTTATTTGATTCTGGCGCATCGCATACCTTTATTTCTTCTGACATTGTTGAAAGTTTGCACCTAAGTACTAGTCTAGTTGAGGATCCCGTTAGTGTTTCAAATCTAAATGGGGGTTCCGCCCATCTATCTATGATTTGTATGGATTTGAGGATTTCTATCTTGACCGTAGAATTCACATGTAATGCTTATGTTCTCGGGTTCATGGGATACGGGTTGATTTTGGGCATGGATTGGTTGTCCAGTTATGGAGCCATTCTCGATTGTGAGCATAGGGTAGTGAGGCTTATGACTCGCCTTGGTAATACCCTAGAGATTTCTTATAACCCTATGGGTCCCATCATGTTATGTTATCTTGAATCCCTCGACTCGTCTATTGACAATCTTCAATCTGTGAGGGTGGTCCGAGAATATCCTGATGTCTTTGATGAGGTGAAGGGGTTACCCGCTAAATGTGAGATAGACTTCTGTATTTATCTTGTTGATAATGCCAAGCCAGTTTCATTGCCTGTTAGGCACATGGCCCCGCGAGAAAGAAGAGAGCTTAGCAAGCAAGTCAAGGAGTTGCTTGAGAAAAATTTCATTAGGCGAAGCATTTTTTAATGGGGTGCCCCTGTGGTATTCGCTACTAAGGAGGATGTTCACTTCGTCTATGTGTTGATTATCGTGAGTTAAACAAGCTGACAAAGAAGAATAGGCACCCGTTACCGAGGATTGATGATCTCTTTGACCAGCTTGTAGGTGCTTCTGTTTTCTCTCAACTCGATCTAGCCACCGGATTCCATCAGCTCAGAGTGGCTGAGGATAGTATTGACAAGACTGCGTTTAGGACTCCAAATGGATTCTTTGAATGGCTCGTCATGCCATTCGGTTTGACTAATGCACCCGCATACTTCGTTGATTTGATGAGTAGGATGTTTCGGGAGTTCCTTAACAAGTTTGTGGTCGTTTTCATAGATGATATTCTGATCTTCTCAAAGGACGAGGAAGAGCATGCTACACATCTCAAGGAAGTGATGGATACGCTTAGAGCTCACAAGTTGAAAGCCAAGTTCTCCAAATGTCATTTTTGGAGGAAGGAAGTTCGGTTTCTTAGGCATATAGTCTCTAAGCAAGGCATAGCTGTGGATCCTGCTAAAGTAGTGGCGGTACAAGACTGGAAAGTTCCGAAGAATGCAACTGAAGTGAGAAGCTTTCTCGGTCAAGCAGGCTTTTATAGGAAGTTCATTAAGGACTTCGCTAAAGTTTCAGCTCCTCTTACTAAGTTAACGAAGAAGAACTTAGTCTTTGCATGGGACATAGAATGTGAGCTTGCTTTTCAAAGGCTCAAGAGAGCCCTCACCACAGCTCCAGTTCTAGCATTACCCGATGGAGGGAAGTTGTTTACCGTGTACACCGATGCATGTGGCATGGGATTAGGCGCTGTCCTAATGCAAGAAGGGAGAGTGATATGCTATGGGGGTAGGCAACTCAAAGTTCATGAGAAGAACTATCCCACTCATGATTTGGAGTTGGCGGCGATCGTCTTTGCACTCAAATATTGGCGCCATTATCTTCTAGGTGAAAGGTTTGAGTTATATACTGATCACAAGTCACTCAAGTACCTCTTCTCGCAGAAAGATTTGAATCCAAGGCAACAGAGGTGGATGGAATTCTATGCATCATATGACTTCGATATAGCTTATACCCCTGGCAAGGGTAATGTTGTGGCGGATGCGCTAAGTAGGAAAAGGTTGACTTTGAGTCCCTTATTTATTGAGATAAAGAGCCTAGAGTTCTTGGCAACCTTTGATTTTTCACCTGCTGTTGAGGCATTGACTGGTTCATTAGCATCCCTTGAGCTTAGACCTACACTTCTAGATCAAGTAGGGACTTCACAGAAGGAAGACCCACAGATAGTCGAGATCATGGACAACCCGATTCGTGGAGAGATGTCCAGTCATCTCGCTAGATATACCGTAGATGACAAGGGATGGCTAAGGCGCGATGGGAGGCTATGTGTCCCACAAGTGGGAGACTTAGTAAATAAAGTTTTTGAGGAGGCGCATCACACGAAGATGACCATACATCCCGGAGGGGATAAGATGTACCGGGATATGAAGCGCATTTTCTTTTGGGTTGGGATGAAAAAGGATGTTGCAGAGTTTGTTTCTAGATGCATTGTTTGCCAACAAGTAAAGGCCGAGTCGAAGAAGCCCGGTGGGCTACTGCATCCATTGGAGGTCCCGCAATGGAAGTGGGAAAGTATCTCTATGGATTTTGTGGATGGATTGCCGAGACCAAGGAAGGGGAATACTAGCATATGGGTCATAGTGGATAGACTCACTAAGAGCGCTCATTTCATTCAAGTGAAGAGCAAGAGGACCGCATCATGGCTAGCATCTGTTTATCTTCGAGAGATAGTGCAATTGCATGGAGTTCCTTCTAGCATAGTTAGCGATCGTGACCCAATCTTCACTAGCCAATTTTGGAATAGTTTGCAAGAAGCGATGGGTACGCGATTGAATCTAAGTACAGCCTATCACCCACAGACGGATGGTCAGACCGAAAGGGTGAATAGGGTACTAGAAGATTTGTTGAGACTATGCATTCTTGACTTTGGTGGCACTTGGGAAGACCACCTTCCTCTCGTGGAGTTTGCTTATAATAACAACTACCAAGCAAGCATAGGGATGGCACCATTCGAAGCTTTGTATGGGAGGCCGTGCAAGTCACCAACATGTTGGTGGGAGACGACGGATAAGCTTATACTTGGGCCCGACATGATAAGGGACACATCCGAGAAGGTTGAGTTGATTCGAAGGCGGATGAAAACGGCCCAAGATAGACAGAAATCCTATGCAGACAAGCGAAGGACAGACTTAGAGTTTGAAGTTGGAGATATGGTCTTTGTGAAGGTTTCTCCCTTGCGAAATGTGGTTCATTTTGGAGCAGTAGGGAAGCTAGCACCAAGGTTCGTAGGACCCTTCCCTATCATCGAGAAGATTGGGCAAATGGCTTATAAGGTGGAATTGCCCGAGAAGCTGGCTGGAGTGCACAATGTCTTTCATGTCTCGCATCTCCGAAAATGCCTACATGAGTCAGCCGAAGTTAATCGAGAAGTCAGACTTAGAGGTATCTTGGGAACTCCACGAGAGGAAGGTGTGTGGGCTCCGATTAGTATCTTGGGAACGGAGATCAAGAAGCTGAGGAATCGAGAAGTCAAGTTAATAAAGGTTCAGTGGAGTGAAGCCGAGGAAGAAGCAACTTGGGAAACCGAGGAGAAGATGCGTGGGCTTTATCCATTTCATTTTGAAGGTACATTCTCAATCTCTTTTCCTAGTTAGCATATCTTTATTTTGCTATCCATGTTTATCTTGTTATTTCGTTAATCTTGTCATGAGAACCTTAAGTAGAAACCCTTTGGATGAAACATGTGTTTGAAACATGTGTTTGAAACATGTTATGACTGATGGTTGCAAATGGTTGCAAGTGTTTGCAAGTGGTTACTCGTGGATGCATGATACACGATAGGCACTAAGATCGGCTCACACACTTTCATATTGCATATGCATGAGTGTTTATGCTTATTCATGGATGAAACATGTTATGCTATCACATGGATGTTGCATATGGATTGATGTTATGTGCACTCATGTAGGGAATATAAGTTATGTTATGAATTTGCATACATATTGGACTCATTTCACTAACATATCTTGCATTAAGGAGGTTTACTGAATCAGTAACCGCCTGATTTTCGCATTAGATAGGCGCATATACACACACTTTTGCATATGTTCATACAACATTAGAAATCTTTTAAGGACAATGATTACTTGTGGATGATGTTTTGAGTAGATGGATGATGGATGGTAGGATACGTTCTTCCTAACTTGGAGATTTCGGGGACGAAATCCTTTAAGGAGGGGAGAATGTAACAACCTGAATTTTGATAACATGTTAAAACAAGAAATCAAGGCAGAATTAAATTTTAAAATAAGAATCAAGGGAAACGGGTTGCGCCATTGCGTTCGTCTTGGAATTCTGCATGAAATCGAGTCCGAGTTTTTGAAAATCGGAGTCCGTATGACCAAGTTATGGCTCCCCAAAGTTTCAGAAATTTTCAGAGTTCAAAACAGTTCGAATTCAAGTTCAAAATTCGAATTTCAAAACCCAGACAGACTGGGCGGGAAATTTCCCGCCCAGCACCCAGGTCGACTGGGGAGTCGATTGGGCAGTCGACACCCCCAAGACCAGGTCGACTGCGCAGTCGACTTGGGTGTCGACCTGGTCCCCGATGGTTTTGGGCCTGGTGCACCTGCTTGCTCCTTTGGGTCTGTTCTGTTGGCCTGTGACGAGATTTGATGGTTCAGATCTAAACTAGGGTTAATCATATGGCCTAAACTAGTCCTAACTTCTATATAAGCACCCTAAGACCTACCCTAAACCACCACAAATCATCTTAACAACTAAGTGCTGCCAAAATGCTCCCTAATCATGGCCACCATCTTCATCTTGAGAGCTTGAGAGTTCTAAACTAGATCTAAGGCAAAGGAGCAATCTTTCTCCATCAAGTCAAAGGAGCTACTTATTTCTCAAGGCTTTGTGTGGAGCTTATTATTATTATTTGGAGATTTCTAGTGTTGCTACATCATTCCTAGAGCTTCTACAACATCTCTATCTTGTTCTAGTTCTCATAGCCACGATTTGTAAGCCTCATTCTACTCTTAGATTTAAACTATGAAATTAATATGAACATGTTGCAAGTTGAAATGGGACTTTTGAGTAATACTTGTCTTGGATCTATCATTGTATGCATAGATCCATTCATGACTCTTTTGATCTATGATTATGGAACTATCATGAACCTAGTACCGTTCATCTTGACTTTTGGGTAGAAAGCTATGAGCTTTATTTGGGGGTTATGCATAATGCAACATAGAACCCCTCATAACCTTGATGTTAACTTGTCTATGATGTTGAACTATATGCTAGTCACAAGTTTATCACCCTATGTCAACTATTACCATGTTATCACCCTATTTGCTAAGTTTGATGACATACATGTTTTGAGGCCAATAATCCTATATGCTAGTTGTAATGAACACCTTTGCCTCAAATATCACCATGTTTAACTTATGACCAACTTTACCACCTTATGCCCATCTTTGTCATATTGTTATGTTCCCCTTCTTGATCTATTTGTATTGATGTGAATGTACGTGCGATGGGAATAAGTTATGGGTAGTTAGGCGAACTTGAAATGACATGAAAAACATGACTTGAAATGTGACAAGAAAATTGATTATGCTTGAAAACTTGAATGTGGTCATGACATGTAGAAAATCATGAAGTGGCCAACTCGAGGTTGGGTTGAGTTTGTAGCATAAATCTGCCCGGAACCGCCCGGCAAATCCAGTGGCTACAAACAATAGGACCCAATGTGAGTAGTTGGTCATATCGCACTTGAAACCCGAGGTTAGACTAGGTTGTGGTGTAAAGCTACCCGGACCCACCTGGCACATCCAGTAACCACAACAAAGTCTAATGTGAGAGGTTGGGTGCATTAAGTTAATTAATGCCACATGATAGGGTTAAGTCATAAACCACTTGGATACACTTAACCAACTTGATACATGATTGGATAGGGTTAACCACACTTAACCCGTTTGAAACCCTAGTTACATGGTCCTTTTCAGCAGTAACCCTCTTAGATGTATCACGATACCCTAGGGACTAGGCTAGGGTGGGGCACGATTACTGGGCTGATTGTAAGCGACCAGAAAGACGGCTGAGTAGGTGCGCCAGTGTAGGTTCAGGCGGGCTATGGTCGTGCACATAGTCCGTAGTTGAAAAAGCAGACATAGGCACCAGTAGGTTCAGATTGTGCGTGCTTGATTTGTGTCAGTGGTTGGCACCTTAGGGCTTGATACACCATAGGGTAAACCTAGCACAGTTGACTAAATTTCGTGATTGGGCCATATGACACTGACACTTGACGAGTTACGCTTATAGGGAGCCGATCGACTAGATCGTATAGTTGGACCTTGACTTGGGTCATCTCATGATATTGGGCCAAGGGATCATTTCTTGTTTGTACTTGACATGGGTTAGAATACTATTACTATTGGTGCAAAACTAAACCTTGTATATGCGATGCCACACTTGATCTACCTTGTTATCTATTAATCATGCCAGTTAGTTACCATCTTTATGTTTAATCTCACTTTCTCATGTCTAGTTAACTTCATTAGTTTTATACTAATAGTAGGTAGGACTTACCAGTCTTTATGACCGACCCTTTTTCTTTCGCTTCTTTTCTTCCGTTCCCCCCCCCCCCGGTTCTCAGGGAGGGAACACTAGTGCTTAGCTTGGACCTTTAGTTTGCTTTCTTGACAGCATGTACGGTTTGGACTTGAGCTTGCTATGGCTTCACCACGTCTATTTTTGGGATAGTTTACTTTATGTTATTTTCAGTTTATGTTTCTGGACTTGTAGTAGTTGGAAAATGATGACTAAATATTTTGATGTAAGTTGACTTTGGTTTTGAAATGGTTAACCTTGGTTTTTAAATTTCTACCGCTGCTTTACTTATTTATTTATCTATGTTCTGTCTTGTGATATCTCTGTGCATGGTTACCTAGACAACACCCCTCCAAGGCTAGTGAAATCACTCGTGAGTGACCCTGGCGGAGGTGGGGTGTTACAAGAACTATGCTTTCTAATAGTAATTTACCAAAAAAAATTTGGGTTGAAGCAGTTGCAACATGTTATTATATTTTAAATAGAAGTTTAATAAGAACAATTAACCGACAAAACTCCATACGAAACTTTATAATAAGAAACCAAAGGTATCTTATTTTAGAATTTTTGGAAGTAAATGTTTTATCTTAAATACTAAAGAAAATCTAAATAAAGTTGATCCTAAATCAGACAAAAGAATTTTTATTGGATACTTAACTAGAAGTAAATCATATAGAGTTTTAAATTAAAAAAACTAATACTATAGAAGAAACTTTAAATGTATCTCTTAATGAAAATTATAAAGATTTAAATCAACAACATAATGAAGATGAATGCGATAATGATAATGAATAAAATGAAATAAACAATGAAATAAACCTAATAAAAGAATTAGACTATTAAGAGATCATCTTATAGAAAATATATTAGGAGATTTTGAATCTGTAGTTAGTAATAGAAATCTATTAAATAAGATGAGTAATATAACATCTAATTACCGATAAAAGGAGTATCATCATCAAATAAGTGAATTTGGATAGTTTATGAAGTGTATTTTAGTCATTGATTTGCATAAAAAGTGATCATTAAAAATACTTTTTATATCTAAACAATTTACTGTGTGTATAAGAATAGATAATATTTTCATTATTTTGTCATTCAATAAAATTAAAGAAAGGATATAGAAATTCTTTATTAACCAAACTAGTTTGAAATTTGATTTCAGATCCATTAAAGAGGTTGATAAATCATCTCGTTTATACATGGATCTAATTTACATACTAGATTAGTAAAAATCTCAAAGAAATACATGTTGTATGTAACCGATCAGACAACAGTTTTTAATATATTTATTAAGTTTAGCATCACTTTTGGTTTTATACTACGAACGATATTTGCTGGATTTAAATCATGTTGAATATATATTAATTTATTTGACTTTTAATGCAGCTATATCATATACCGTATATGTTTTTTGCATGCACTTCTATATGCGTTCTTTGAAAGTGTGAAGAATTTGATGTGGAACTAAAAATGAACCATTTGTTGACATTAATTAGATTTAAACTAACGTTGCCATCCTAGGAGCCACTAGTTATAACCAACAAATCAAAGGAGCATTTATTTAGTAATGCATGATATAATGTTATATTACAAAATTTTCTATACATAATTTAACAAAGATGATTACCCCCTTCCAGGGGTTTCTCGATCTGATGGTATATTATGAACCCAAAGCTTGGGTCAGGCCTAATTACAGGCAACAATTCACATGAAAATTAAGTTTGAAATTACCATATATTGCAGTGTAAGATTCATTGCCTGGATTTTCGTCAAAAGAAAAAGGTTGGCTAGGTTTTATAATGGCTCATTATACAGTTAGGTAAAATTAACAAATGATATGTTGATCCTAAAATTAGTTTATGGAATATTTGCAGAACTTTTAGAATGGCTCATTATATAGAATGGTTTATTTAGAAGCATATTTACAAAAACGTCTATATAGGTTTGTAAATGATTTTTTTCTAAATATATGTATGGTTTAATTTATAATAAGATGGTTTCAAGAAGGATTTTGAAGCAAACCGATTTCATAAAATTGTGTTGTATGATATACCTGGACACTATTTCTTTAAGTATAGACAAACAATGGATGCAAGAATCTGATCGAAGAACCTAACGATATGTAGGATTTTGAAAGTTTATTGATTTCATTGTAGAAAATGGTGGTACAAGGAAGTTAATTCTTGTCCTTGTTCACAGTGCAAAAATATGAAAATGAAGATTAAATTATACGACATTCATTATCATCTACTCAAATGGGAAATTGTCCAATCATATACCATTTGGCATTTTTCATGAAGAAGAGTCGACAGAGAAGCAAAAACAATCATTTGTCAAGCCATAAGTTTTGATGAGTCCGAACATCTTAGGATGGAATACTTTGTCAATGATGTAGATAGATTTCATTATTTTTCAACCATTCGGTCCGTTGCCCGATAATATTAGTGAACAATCAACAGTTGATGTCAATTGGTCGACTAATCAAAGTGGAACGTATAAATAACTTTTTGAGAGTGCAAAAGAGCAGTGGTATCCTTCGTGTCCTTAAGGGATAAAAATTATATGCCTTTGTGAAACTGAATAACTTGAAAACTCAATATGGCTTTTCCGTCAATGGTGTGACTGCACTCCTCAAATTTATAAGATAGTTATCGCATGAAGGAAAAAAAACTGCTGATAAAATACTCTAACATGAAGAAAGTAATAAACAAGTTGAAATGGAATACGAAACTTATGATGCATGCATTAATGACTGCACTTTATACTAGAAAGATGATGTTGGAAAATTTTCTTGTAGAATTTGCTATGAACCAAGATATAGGACAACTTTCAATGACAAGAAAAGAGCTACCAAAATACAACACAAGACGTTAAGACATTTCCCTTTTATTTCTAGATTGAGGACACTGCATACGATCCCTTGGATATAAGATGCTATGACTTGGCATGCTCGTGCCAAGTCTGATTTAAATGTAATGCGCCATCCATGTGACACTTCCCAATGGAAAGATGTAGATTCATTTGATCAAACATTTGTTGTTGAACAACGAATCATGGTGGGAATAACAAAATATGATTTCAATCCACATAAATCTCTATTTAGTCATTATAGTTTTTGGATAGTAATTATAGTACCATTTAATCTTCCTCTATACATGTGCATTAAAAGAGAGGTCTCCATGTTGACATTGTTGATTTTTGGACAAAAATGTAACATCCCACAATTTATCTAAGTTTGATTTGGATTTTTATTATATAAATTTGGATTTTCTGAATATAAATTGATTTTTATAAGGTTTGAATATGAATTTTTAACTTTGTATAAGTATTATGTTTTATTAAATATGATTTTGTATAAGAAAACTTATTTTAAAAATTATAATTAAGATTTATGTTTAAGTAATGATATTTTCTGATTTTTGATAATATTGATTTGTAAAACATGAATTTGGTAAAGGATAATTTATTTTTAAAGATTTCACAAGAATAATTTTTATTTTTGAATATCAATAAGTAAGATAATTTATAATGATATCTATAAAATTTTATAAGGTTATTAAGCATTTATTTTAGACTATATTGGTAAATTATATATAAATATATTTGATGAATAGTATAGATAAATATTTTTGAAATATTAATATGTTATAAATATTTGATAAACTTTAAGTTATATGGTGGGTACATTTAAGTATGACAAAGTTTGGCTACATCTATAAGTATTGCAAATGTGTGGTAAGATAAACTAATTTTAAAATCTCCTTAAGATAAGAATCATGGTGAGTTGTTCACTTAGGTGTCATGATGCGTGGAGTTATTAATGGTATGATGCCAAGTAGCCTTATATGTGTAATGTATGCATGAGATTAGTTTCATGAAGAAGGCAAGTGTCCCTTATCAAAATTACTAATATACCCTTGAATCATCCCTATATAAAGAGGACCATAGCTCCATGTTCCTGCACACTTCATCCATTAACCACTTGCGATGAATCTCCTCATGTCATTATCTTCTTCCTCTTTGTTTTTAAATTTCCTGTACATGAAAATTTACATCTCTCTTCATTTAAAAATCCATATCTCTCAATCTGTTGAGTTTTAGCTAATATGATCTGCGCGGAAGTTGTTCAGATCATCGTTTTCGATTTTTAGAAATTATCGGATTGAATTTTCGTTGATAAACGAAAGGGAGATCGCAGATTTACAGAGAATCGAGTAAATGGGTTCAAAAATTCAGAAAATCATATCTCTTAATCTGCTTTGAATTGATCGAAGCCTTCAGTACCGTTGCGATCAGTAAGGAAAGTAGTATTTTTGGTGCGAATTTGGCTTGATTCCGCATCGATGATCGGAATTGTTCGAAACTAGGTCTGAAGATCATCAATGGTGGAAGCAGCGATAGGCTAATTGGTGAGTGGATTTTCGATGAGGAAGGAGTGGGCTTCGATATGTTGTGATTTGGCGAAGTTCGGTGTAGAAATGAAGGGTGCGACAATATGGAGGTCGCGGGTTTTTCTGTGCATTCCAGATTCAGGCGAAGGAGCGGATTTCGATGTAAGGGACCGAAATCACGGTAGTGTGGTGCATTTAGAAGAGGAGTCGAAGAAGGATTTGTTGGTGGTCTCGGCTTGAGTGATGGCGCTTGTATTCGGTGGTACATGTGCACGAGCTTGCACAAAATGATGGGTTCTAGGAAATTAACGCAAGGGGGAGAGAAGAAGAAGAAGGAGAGGGTGAAGCTGGTCGGTGTTTGGAAATTGGGCTTGGGCTTTGTTAATGTGCTTTATTTGGTTTTAATTTATATTAGTTAAAAACTTTAATCAACTCAAACTCACTCGTTTTAAACCTGATTTACTTACCGTTGGGTCCGTTAGAACCATATCGAAAAATAGGACACACTAATATATTATATTTATATTTTTGTTTAAATAAAAAATTATGATAAAATAAAAGTCACTATATATATATAACGAAGATCGTTATTAATAGAATTTTCAAAATAAAAATCAGCAGAAAAATCACCAGCTACTGATAGAAGTGGATAGGAAGCAGTACGAGTAGCGGTATCACTATTCGTTGGATCGTCCGTAAGGAATCCCTAATATTGAAGATTTTGGAGCTTTAGTGGTGAGAACTCCTAATTTAAATTATTTATTTAAATTTATAATGGTTGAATAATTGGCTGTGATAAATTATATTTGGTTGAATATGGATGTTATTTGAATGGACGTGCATGTGGTTAGATAACACACCGAACACTGATAAGCGTTATTGACCGTAACGCTTGTGCACAGTTAAAATGTTTGTTTGTAATGAATGAATTCGTGTTCATTTGATCATAAGGTTCATTTGGGTAAATATGACTGCATTGCATGATATTACAACACACACCGTGGTTGTGGGAATTATGGGTGATCGATTTTAAATCTCCTTCCTATATATATGATTTTATTATTTAGTTATTAAATAATATTTATAATTTAAGTTTTGAATTTCGATATCAAACTAGTTTGGAAATATAGATAATTACAATTGATATTCATAAAAATGAAGTCTGTTTAGAAAATATTTTCAACTATTTATAAGTTATTAACCTCTGAATTGAAATTTATTTCGAAAATTGATTTGAGTTAAGATATTCAAACATTTATTTTATATAAGCAGTTGACATTATTATTTATAACGATTATCCATTAAATTTTTAAATGATTGAACAAATTTGGGAGAAATATATTAAATCATAATTAGAAATTTAATATGAACTGTTAAACTGAATAAACGATATTCGTATAACATGAGACGGTTTTAGAATAAGATTTGAATCATGTATTTAACATGATTTTTACCGTTATATAGAATGAGTTTTGTGAAATATGTTTGTTAAGTATTCAATTTAATTAGATATGAAGATTTGAATAGGGTTTTGAGATAGCGATGTTTTGGAATTGAAATAAAAATATAAATCCATTTGGGAAAGATTTAAACGATTTATATTTAGATCGTTATATGGAGTAGATAGAATGCGCTACGATATGACAGTTTATGAATATCGATTTAAATTTTCAAATGGCTATTTTCAATAGCAGTACTTTTGGTAACATTTCTAAATGTTGTTATTAATTTTTAAATTAATACGCGTAAACTATTAATTGACTATAAGAATGATTTATAAAATTGTTTCGAAGGTTGTTAAGGTAGTGGAAATATTGTATATGGAACTGAAGTGGGTTTTCCAATTTTAAATAATTGGATATGGTTGGAGAAAAATCTTCAGATGTTTGATAATAATTCGATAGATGATAACTCTTATTATTTGAGGAATTTAAAAGGTAACTCATCGTTATTCCGCTTATAATATGAGTTAGATACAGAAATTAATATTAAAGATAAGTTGATGGTATTTCTATCTAGATCTAATGTTAAAAAGTTGAATAAATCTTTTAATTAAGATATGAGTTTCTCAACCTGATTGAAATAGGTTAGATAGAAATAATCTTTGATATTTGGTATAAAATTTCATGATGTAAACCTATACTATATGAGGAATTTGGAAGATATTATTATATCGTTATTCCACTTATAGTATTCATTGGTTATAAGAATTTATATCGAATATAAGTGGATACAATTTCTGTGTAACTTATGATTCAATATCAATTGATTTGGGTTTTGTCGTGAATCATATCTTCAACAATATCATTCTTGAAATCCAATGAGATTGAGTTGTGGAAATTCGTATCGTAATTGGGATTAAGTCAAATCTTTGATTCGAGGAAATTAAAGTTAGAAATTGAAGCGAAGGTATAATCTTTGATTTCAAATAAGAGTTTAAGATGATAATGAGATGTATGAAATTAAAGTAATTCAAATCTTGAGTCATAAATGAATTGATAACTATTTGGAAGGAGATTTGAATTGAAAAGCCTTTGTGAACCATAGCTACTGTTTTAAAGTACGCTTATTACTTAGAAAGACCGGGATCGAGTATATGTACGAAACCGTTCCAAGTAATAATATGACGTTATGAAGCAATTCAAGACTTGGTAAACGACGAACGAATACCGAGAATATTTGAATTGTTTAGATTGATTGCTGATATCTCGGTTGGGTAGGCCACCCGATACGAGGTTATGAGTGGCATGAGACCTGAACATATTTGAATATTTTCGGGTTGTTGTTCCATTCAGACCCAGAACGGACTTGTATGGATGGTGTGTCAGACATTGAAATTGACCGCATAGCATTGATTTTCGTTAATATATATCGGATTTGTGGCAATATATTATCCTCATCTCTAAGTCATATGAACTTAGAGGGTATGCATTGATTGAAATCAGTGATATGTCGTGAATTGTCAATGTGGCATACCTAAGTTATGAAACAAGCTAGTGATGATCAAAGCATGCATGGCTTATCGAAGCATAGCTTTGTGTATGACGTGACATCGACAAACCTCACACCCCGGATTGATGAGAAACTGGCGGTTAGGTTTTATACTTATATATGAATTTATGATGAAGCTGCAGCAGTGGGAAACCACTTATGAACTTAGGGAAATTGGGTATGTTCGGGGGGTTATGTCAGGTCGAAAACCTTTGATCTGCCCTATGATTTTTAGTTGGTGTCCGTGATGGACGAAAAAGCCATGAGGCACTTCGCTTCGTATCCCTGATTGATCTTTCATGCCAGGAATCATCAAGTTGGAAACCCAATCTACAATACGAGCCATACGATTTTTGATTGTATATATATACGACGACATAATATTATGGGTATTATACCGTCTAGGATAAATACATTTATTTGTGAAATTGTTTTCCACACTATATGATAATATTAAAGAGGACTTTCACGTATGAAAGCATGTTTGGTTATCATAAGATAAAACTCACCCATCTGGTGTGCGCTTGCATTGTGTGATGTGGGACGAGCTTATGATAGCTTCATTTTCAAAAGTCATTGCGCATTTATATGCATGGGTGTTCACATGGAGTAAATCCGTTCCGCGTTAGCGGCGTGGTCCGGTGAAATTCCCAACTTTAAAATGAACCTAATAATAACTGTTTTAAGTTCTCACACCAATCCCACAACTGACATAGAGTTTGTTGTTCCCACACCTAAACTATGGGTGCCCATAATTTTTGCATGGGCAGCTAGTAGTTTAGCTTTGCAGTTATAGATCATTGGAGCAGGATTCGGAGCACTTTTAGAGTTGGAGTTCACGCAAGAGTTTGGAGCTTCTGCTATATCATACGGTTTCTTCCGCTGAGAGTATATTTTCTTTTCTTTCGCTGTATATGTTATAACTCTGATATTCTATGTAACTTTGATGTAACATTGTATTTTACAATGAAAAGTTCTGTTATTTTGTTCAATATATGTATGCACCCATAACAATTCGTCTTTATGAACGGTTTGAGTCGGTTTAATTACCGACAAGAACTGGGCAAAAAGGCGGGTCGTTACAGTTGGTATCAGAGCTTTGGTTATACAAAGCTATGGGGTACGTACATATTTGGACAAAAGAATATGACTCCTCAGATTTATATTATCTCATTAGAGATAGGGTTAGAAATGCCCTAGATTGAGATTCCGGAATATTATGATCGAGAGAGCATGCTCTGAAAATAGATTGTTTTAAAGAACGTATCATTTTGAAATATAGCTTTTAATAAGTATTTTCGAGTATTTTTCTCGAAGTCGCGATAGGACTATCAGTATATATGAAAATTTCGAATATACATAGGGCCGGCATATATACAAAGCTTTATATGTACATAATAGATATAGAGTCACACTCTAGTCGCTTGAAGATAATTCTGTTGATGATCGCCACGACATCACAGATTTTTATTTTCGAGTTTCGAAAGTGGGATGACTATACGGTTTCAATTAAGACGTTGAGGAATACTTGAATCATTTCGATGTGTTAGAAATATTAAAAGGAATATAATGTAAGGACAATATGTTATAGATGCAAAACCAACTATTTTGATAATAACAAAAAGGGATATTGTAGAAGTAAACTATACTTGAGAATTAGAAAGAACACGTAAGTGTGAAAATCCATTAAGAAATTATATCAATACCACCCCTTAAGGAATCTGAAGATGATTTAGACTTAAGTTAAGAATTTGTTTAAAGAGATGATTTTGACTTAATTTAGGAATGAGTTTAAAAGTTAATTTAAATCGTAACAAACATCAAAGTAGAAAAAATTTGGATCTTTGAAATATTAAATTTGAAGAAGTGAGTTCTGAAAATGTTAAGATTAATATTTGAAAACAACCCTGTCTTGAACATGCATACACATAATCATAGTGCGCAGAGGAAGCATGATGGTATTTTAAATAAAACTGTTTTAAGAGATTTTCCGGCTAGTTGAGAAAGAAAAATTTTCTAAACAAGATTTGATATTTAAAAAAGAATGAAAAAGAGATTATATATATTTTGAATTTTAAATTGGATTTAGAAAAAGTGTTATTCAATTAGGTGAATATGACAACTAAAATATGAATATTAAATGAGTATAAATTTAACTTATAAATGTGTTAATATGAGATTTTATTGGAAATGATTGGAATAAAAATTTGAATGAGTGTTTCGGAAATATAATTCTATCTCTTCCCTTGTCGCTGGGTTTTGCTCGACCCATTGTTATCTTTTATCACCCCGAATTGTCATGCTTGAAATTTTTAACTGTTCAACTTTATTTCTGAATTCTTCCTTTTTCCCTGCTCTAATAAAACCATGGACAAGTGAATTAATTTGGATTTAAAACTAGTATTTTGAATTATCTCTTAAATTGAACTTGAATTTGCATTGAGTGCAATAGAATTTCTAATACTGAATTTAACCAAGATGTTATTTTGCAAGGTAATGGAATGATTAGGGGAAAATATATTTGAGAATTTAAATTTAAATTTCTAATTTAAGCACTTAGTCTTATAATTAATAAGAAAATCATGGGTTCTGTCAGAGTAAGTTAGAAAGATAATTTCCAAACTTTAAGATTTTCTTAGGGTCGTAGACATCTAAGTACTAGACAATATCTATTCTAGTTTCTCCTTAGTTGTAGTGGTAGCAACTCTGAGTCTAACTCGGAGAATTCGATTATAAACAAGACCTGTGATGACCCTAGTAATCATGAGATTATAGAAGTTTCCTTCGACTCTACCTTTAACGAGAATCAGACAAAGTATCCTGAGAATATATGAGCCTAGGTTCTGACCATTACATTTCTGATATGTTAAGAGAGAAATGGGAATTTAAAAACTTAGTAAAGGATTTAAATTTACTCGACTTCCTTTTTTGAGGACGAAAAGTTCTAAGGGGAGGTGAAAGTAACATCCCACAATTTTAACTAAGTTTGATTTGGATTTTTATTATATAAATTTGGATTTTCTGAATATAAATTGAGTTTTATAAGGTTTGAATATGAATTTTTAACTTTGTATAAGTATTTTGTTTTATTAAATATGATTTTGTATAAGAAAACTTATTTTAAAATTATATTTAAGATTTATATTTAAGTAATGATATTTTTGATTTTTGATAATATTGATTTGTAAAACATGAATTTGGTAAAGGATAATTTATTTTTAAAGATTTCACAAGAATATTTTTTATTTTGAATATCAATAAGTAAGATAATTTATAATGATGTCTATAAAATTTTATAAGAATTATTATGCATTTATTTTTGACTATTTTGGTAAATTATATATAAATATATTTGATGAATAGTATAGATAAATATTTTTGAAATATTAATACGTTATAAATATTTGATAAACTTTAAGTTATATGGTGGGTACATTTAAGTATGATAAAGTTTGGCTACATCTATAAGTATTGCAAATGTGTGGCTAAGATAAACTAATTTTAAAATCTCCTTAAAATAAGAATCATGGTTAGTTGTTCACTTAGGTGTCATGATGCATGGAGTTATTCATGGTATGACGCCAAGTAGCCTTATATGTGTAATGTATGCATGAGATTAGTTTCATGAAGAAGGCAAGTGTCCCTTATCAAAATTCCTAATATACCCTTGAATCATCCCTATATAAAGAGGACCATAGCTCCATGTTCCTGCACACTTCATCCATTAACCACTTGCGATGAATCTCCTCACGTCATTCTCTTCTTGCTCTTTGTTTTTATATTTCCTATACATGAAAATTTATATCTCTCTTCATTTAAAAATCCATATCTCTCAATCCATTGAGTTTTAGCTAATATGATCAGCGCGGAAGTTGTTCAGATCATCGTTTTCGATTTTTAGAAATTTTCGGATTGAAATTTCGTTGACAAACGAAAGGGAGATCGTAGATTTACAGAGAATCGAGTAAATGGGTTCAAAAATTCAGAAAATCATATATCTTAATCCGCTTTGAATTGATCGACGCCGTCAGTACCGTTGCGATCAGCAAGGAAAGTAGTATTTTTGGTGCGAATTTGGTTCGGTTCCGCGTCGATGATCGGAATTGTTCGAAACTAGGTCTGAAGATCATCAATGGTGGAAGCAGCTATAGGCGAATTGGTGAGTGGATTTTCAATGAGGAAGGAGTGGGCTTCGATATGTTGTGATTTGGCGAAGTCCGGTGTAGAAATGAAGGGTGCGACAATATGGAGGTCGCAGGTTTTTCTGTGCGTTCCAGGTTCGGGCGAAGGAGCGGATTTCGATGTAAGGGACCAAAATTATGGTGGTGTCGTGCATTTGGAAGAGGAGTCGAAGACGGATTTGTTGGTGGTCTCGGCTTGAGTGATGGCGCTTGTATTCGGTGGTACTTGTGCACGAGCGTGCACAAAATGATAGGTTCCACGAAATTAACGCAAGGTGGAGAGATGAAGAAGAAGGAGAGGGTGAAGCGGGCCGGTGTTTGGCAATTGGGCTTGGGCCTTGTTAATGGGTATGCTTTATTTGGTTTTAATTTATATTAGTTAAAAACTTTAAACAACTCTAACTCACTCGTTTTAAACCTGATTTACTTACCGTTGGGTCCGTTAGAACCATATCGAAAAATAGGACACGCTGATGTATTATATTTATATTTTTGTTTAAATACAAAATTATGATAAAATAGAAGTCGTTATTTATATATAACGAAGATCGTTATTAATAGAAATTTCAATACAAAAATCAGCGGAAAAATCACCAGCTGCTGACAGAAGTGGATAGGAAGCAGTACGAGCAGCGGTATCATTGTTCGTTGGATCGTCCGTAAGGAATCCCTGATATTTGAAGATTTTGGAGCTTTAGTGGTGAGAACTCCTAATTTAAATTACTTAAATTAATAATGATTGAATAATTGGCTGTGATAAATTATATTTGGTTGAATATGGATGTTATTTGAATGGATGTGCATGTAGTTAGATAACACACCAAACACTGATAAGCGTTATTGACTATAACGCTTGTGCACAGTTGAAATGTTTGTTTGTAATGAATGAATTCGTGTTCATCGGATCATATGGTTCATTTGGATAAATATGACTGCATTGCATGATATTACAACATACACCGTGGTTGTGGGAATTATGGGTGATCGATTTTAATTCTCCTTCATATATATATGATTTTATTATTTAGTTATTAAATAATATTTATAATTTAAGTTTTGAATTTCGATATCAAACCTGTTTGGAAATTTAGATAATTACAATTGATATTCGTAAAAATGAAGTCTGTTTAGAAAATATTTTCAACTATTTATAAGTTATTAACCTTTGAATTGAAATTTATTTCGAAAATTGATTTGAGTTAATATATTCAAACATTTATTTTATATAAGCAGTTGACTTTATTATTTATAACGATTATCCATTAAATTTTTAAATGATTTAACAAATTTGGGAGAAATATATTAAATCATAATTAGAAATTTAATATGAACTGTTAAACTGAATAAACGATATTCGTATAACATGAGACGGTTTTAGAATAAGATTTGAATCATGTATTTAACATGATTTTTACCGTTATATAGAATGAGTTTTGTGAAATATATTTGTTAAGTATTCAATTTAATTAGATATGAAGATTTGAATAGGGTTTTGAGATAGCGATGTTTTGGAATTGAAATAAAAATATAAATCCATTTGGGAAAGATTTAAACGATTTATATTTAGATCGTTATATGGACTAAATAGAATGCGCTACGATATGACAGTTTATGAATATCGATTTAAATTTTCAAATGGCTATTTTCAATAGCAGTACTTTTGGTAACATTTCTAAATGTTGTTATTAATTTTGAAATTAATACGCGTGAACTATTAATTGACTATAAGAATGATTTATAAAATAGTTTCGAAGGTTATTAAGGTATTGGAAATATTGTATATGGAACTGAAGTGGGTTTTCCAATTTTAAATAATTGGATATGGTTGGAGAAAAATCTTCGGATGTTTGATATTAATTCGGTGGATGATAACTCTTATTATTTGAGGAATTTAAAAGGTAACTCACCATTATTTCGCTTATAATATGAGTTGGATACGGAAATTAAAAGATAAGTTGATGGTATTTCTATCTAGATCTAATGTCAAAGAGTTGAATAAATCTTTTAATTAAGATATGGGTTTCTCAACCTGTTTGAAATAGGTTAGATAGAAATAATCTTTGATATTTGGTATAAAATTTCATGATGTAAACGTATACTATATGAGGAATTTGGAAGATATTATTATATCATTATTCCACTTATAGTATTCGTTGATTATAAGAATTTATATCGAATATAAGTGGATACAATTTCTGTGTAACTTATGATTCAATATCAATTGATTTGGGTTTTGTCGTGAATCGTATCTTCAATAATATCATTCTTGAAACCCATTGAGATTGAGTTGCGGAAATTCATATCGTAATTGGAATTAAGTCAAATCTTGGATTCGAGGAAATTAAAGTAAGAAATTGAAGCGAAGGTATAATCTTATATTTCAAAGAAGAGTTTAAGATGATAACGAGATGTATGAAATTAAAGTAATTCAAATCTTGAGTCATAAATGAATTGATAACTATTTGGAAGGAGATTTGTGTTAGACCCAAAAGTGGTTCTAACACCCAAATTGATTAAAAGCAAGATGAAATGAGACAAAAATAAAAAATGAACACGCAGGATTTATAGTGGTTCGGCGAGGAAATGCCTACGTCCACTTATCTTTCACTATATTCAATAATTCAGTTGCAAATACAATGGAAGATTCACTCGATTCCACTCACAACTCACTTATGTTCACTCAATTGACTAAAACAAAGAATGCAAGATGATTTGGATTCTCCGGGAGTAATGGTGTTCGGATAATGGAGGTAGTTAAATTCTCAAAGTGCTGAAAAAGATCCTTCTCTTTGTCTCCAGACGGGGTATTTATAGGTGTGAATTTGCTTGAAACTTGATCCGGGTCGGGGCCACGTGTCATCCATCGCACTCTCTTCGGGTTCGGATGAACTATCATGTTGACAACGCATCAAAGGGAAGGACGTTATGGGTAGGAACTGGTCATAGCCGGTCCGGATATCCAGGCGCTTTTGCTGGAGAATAACATGGATCATGGGTTCGGGTCGGAGACGCGCAGATAAGGGGTTCGGATCGGGATACCCGATACGAACCGGATTGGCTTGGGTGCGACTCTCCTTCTCTAATCTGCTCCGCTCCGTTCCATTGTCGTGGCAAACAGGTGGCTTTCCGATCCATTCGAGATTTAGTTGCCCTCCGATCCGATTAGATATGCCTTACCAATCTTCTCAGTAAGAGTTCACCGATCCGAACAGAGGACTCTATCCGACCCGAACCGATATGTTGCTCTGACCCGACCCGAACAACTGCAGCTATCAATCTGGATTGTAGTGTTTTCTCCAATTCGAACTGAAGTCTTCTAATTAAAAATTCCCTTCAATGTCTGGTTTCTTGACTTTGTGTTGCCTAGTTCACAAAGTAGGCTAACATTTTGCCCCCTCAAAGGATGCTTCTGTTGTATACGAAGCGTGCTTTGATGTTGTTTGAATGCTAGTCCTTGAGTCGGAACAGTTAGAAAGTCACTTCTGTTCGTTTGTGAAGATGCGTTGCTTCATGAAGACATGTCTCTTATCGCTTACATATATGTCGTGAAATACTTGATTCATTTTCTTCATTTTTGAGTCAAGTCCAGAAGTTCTTCTCGACACATAGTATTCTTCTCAGGTATGTTCTTTTCTAGTTTTTCTTTTAAATCCAGTTCGAATGCTAGAGGAATGCACAGATTTCTACTCGGTTCGGATGCTAGAGGAACGTACAGATGTCTATCCGGCTCGGATGCTAGAGGAATGCACATATTTCTACCCGGTTCGGTGTCTGACTCGAGCACCTTTTTTTTCCTGTTTCGCTTTGCACTGGGTTGATGGGCCAGAAGGTGTGGGCTAGCTTGGACTCGGTCCGAACGGAGTAAAACACGGGGAATACAAAGAGCCATCTCACGTCTTATATAAACTCGACCACCCAAACCCTTCTACTTTCTTTACTCCCACAATTCTTGTTCTCCTAGTTTTACACCGAAACCCCACTTCCTAAAAAATCTAAAAAAAACTCCAAACTCCTCGTTTCAATCTTCGAATAAAACATCTAGGTATTTTGAATCTCCGATTATTTATGTAATAACTAACTCTGACTAGGATTTGCGGTTAAATCGAGCGGTTGGAGTGTGGTATTTGTTGAACTCCGACGCCTGGATCTCCTCCACCGTTTATCATCGTCGTTGATGGCGTCTCCGCCGTCTCGAGGTAGCAACGGGGGTCATTTGGATCCAGCGTTAAACATTCAAGCACATAAACGCTTAATTTCATTTGGGTCTAATGAAATTTGAAGACGAGAAAGGGGAGAATAGGAACTGGGTTCGGTTCGGGTTAGGAAGTGCTGAAGCAGCAGAGGGGAGGACAAGTTCATATGTTAGGATCGGGTCGGAATGAAATGCGATGTGGAGAAAGCCATGCTTGTCCGACCAGGTCGGGTCGGGGGAAAAAATAGAGAAAGGGAAAGGACATATGGATCTTTTTGTTTGCTGAACCACTCCGAATGCTTATTCCGATCCGGATTTAATCTGCCAAACATGAATGTCTTCTCCGAACCAAACAATACGCAGACCCGAACCGATCCCAGCTATACGCACATCCGATCCGAACCCAACAATGAACGCACCCTATCCGAACTGAATGACATGCATATTCCAACTCAAAGCACTAGACTTTATCCAACCAGGGTTAATCAATGCTTGACATAATCTTCAACTTAATGAACAGTTAGGATAGTGCCTTGCGGACATAAACGAACATTAAGAACAATTCTGACTATCACTTTTTCTTCAAAGCTTCGTCTTACATTGCTGTACTTTTATTTTGCATTTCCCACATTTGCTGCACACATTTTAGTTCACACACATACACAGGGGGGCACGGGATAATTTACTCTAATCCATGCTATTGCTTCTTCAATAGTTCTATGACAATGAGGCCCAGACGCTCTTCCCGCCTAGTTGAGAGGAAAGAAGCCCCGGAAACTTCTAACAAAATTACTCTTGAGGATATATCTTCTTCGTCTGATCCAGAATGGGACAGTGAGGGCCCTGACTACGGGGTTGGAGATCGGGAAAGCAACGAGGCATCTTCGGAGAACGAGGTTTCTCTGGGTTTTGAGGAGGAAGGAGGGATCGGTGACAATCGAGCACCCGATGAATTTGAATCAGCCATCATATTGGGATCACCCTCGGACTCCGTTGAATCAACAATTGACAACGATCGACTTGTCCGAATTTGCCTAAAATATGGAATAATGAAAAGGGACACCCTAGTGCCCTCACGCTCTGACCGTCCCCACAACCCTCCAGAAGGATATATGACGGTCACTCGATTGATGTGCATGGTCGGTGTCATTCCTCCATTCTCTCCTTTCATCGTTGATTTCTTAAGACAAATGCGGATTGCCCCCATGCAGTTGCATCCCAATTCATATGCCTATTTGCACACCCTGTACATAGCATATCGTGAAATCCTAGGCATAGAGCTCACGTTCGATGACGTTCACTTCTTCTATAATTTCAAGCATCGGACTCGAGAAACTCCATCCTTCTGCTACTTTGAATCAGTTCCAAAGAGGAAGATAATCTCTGCACCATTTAGCAGTAAAGCTGGAGATTCCAGACTTGAATGGTTCTACGTGAAGCAACAGCCTGGATGTGGCAGGAGATGGACAAAATCAAGTAAAGCGTTGATTTTCTGAACCCGGACTCTATATACACTTGAATCATCATCCTGACCTGTTTTCCTTTTTGTTTGCAGTCGACAATCCCAAACAGATATCAGATCAGGTGTTCTTTGATCGGATGCACCGTCTTCTTAATGGCGATCAAAAATTCCTGACTATCGACGAGGTCCTTAAAGATGAATACCTTCACTTTCATGGGCTGCTATCCGTTTTTCGTAGCATCGGTCATGGGACGGTCCCTTATGCATACATCCCTCCAGTGGAGATAGTTCCAGAGACAGGAGATGGCTCGGGAATTCCTACAGCGCCTCTTCAAACTTCACCTTCTCCATCTTCCACACAAGATGATGAATTGGCTAATCTAGCCGAAAAGCATCGTGAAGGGTATATTGCCCCCGAGGAAACTACTTCTCTAGACAAGTCAAAATCCTCCCAAGAGTCGCCACTTCGTGCTTCCGAAGGGGATGTTCCTAGCACTGATGAGCACATATTTCAGGGTTTGGGGGATCTCCCCTTACCTGAGACTATATATACTTTAGAGGATTTCAGGAAGGATCCTTTAGTCTTCACCTCTTCTGAAGAAACTACTCCCACTAAGGCCAAAGAGCCTGCCCGCACTAGTCTAGCTTCAGACTCGGGTTGGTTGGGGGGACACACACCACTTAGGATGCACTCTACACCACAGCATTAGCATTCGTTGCACTTCTTTCTCTATGAATCCATTAATTCTAAACTTCGTTTATTTTATCGTGCAGGTTCAATGTCTCGATCCTACTACGATATAAGAAAACTTCGCCGTAGCATGTCCAATCCTCCTCAGGATGTCGAGTATGATCGCCGGGATGATCGTGGTAGGGAGGAGAGAAGACCTTATGATCCCTATCGTTCTCGACCCTCACGTTCCCGCTCACCAGTTAGGCCGGAACAAGAGAAATACAAAGGTTACCAAAGCCGTAGGGAGGAGGACAGACCACAATCCAAAGACTCCTCCTCTTCCTATGAGAAACGCAGTAGAGAGAAAAGTCCTCCAAAAGAAAACCGGGTCTCGAAGTAAGCAAAAGGTCCCTGCGACTAAACGACCTAGGACAGACAAAGAGACTACAGAATCCTCTTCAGGAAGGGACACCGAATTGACAATCCTCGCTCCTCCCCCACCAGATGCGGGAACTGCCATAAAGCGGGCATATTTGAAAGAGCAATTTCCCGAACACTACTTCGAAACTCTGACTTTTTTACCTGCCCTTGAACCTATTTCGTCTAATTGGGCAGAGGAGGCCAAAGCAAAGATTGATGCGGTGCAAAAACAATATACTGAGATGTTCAAATATTCGCGCAATCTTTCTAAAATAATCCGCACTCTAATCACAAATACTGATTCAATGCAAAAGACTGCGGAGGAGGATACTAAGGCCTTAAAAGCTCTAGGAAAAGATTTGGAAGACACTCAAGCTCAGCTAGCGGTCGCTCAAAGGGACGCTTCTAATTTCAAACAACAATTCGAGGACATGCAAAAACGTTATCACGATTTGCTTGAATCTCATACTCAGGAGCGTTCTGAATTAAAAAAGCAAGCTGACGAGGCCAAGTCAGAGGCTGCTAAGACACGCATTGCTTATGCTGAGCTTGAGCGGAAAAACGCCGAGTTAGCAAAGAGGAGTGCTGAATTAGAAAAGAAGAACGCTGACTTGGCTTCAAAGTTGTTGGAGGCAGAGAACAGGGCTGCTCTGGCCGAGGGCAATGTGGAGTGTGCTATTAAATCTGCGGAGGATGCCCGCAAGCAACTATCAGAGGCGGAGGCTGATATTCAGGGCTTCGGCGAGCTAATGATTGAATTCTTTGCACACATTATTCGTCGTCGAAACATTTCTTGGATCGAGGACTATCCATCCACTCTGGTTCAAGTATGGAATCAAATCGTTGAGTGGGAAAAAGAAGAACTTAAGGTCGATTCTCTTGATGAAGATAAACTGATGGAGAAATACTTGAGAGACGATGAACCGAAGCGCCTAGCTGAAGGGCGCCGCCTTATTACTGAGGCCATGGAAGAAGAGAGACGGAAGTCTAAACAAAAAACCACTCTCAAAGCTGGTTCCTCTTCTTCTGCTCCTGCAACTCCCGAAGTAGAAGGGTATGATCCCGAAAATCCGGGAATTCCCCGAACAACTCTGTTATCTCCCATTCCTGAAATAACCCCAGAGGTAGTGGTCACCCCCGCTGAAAAGTCTTCGGAAGGTATCCCTATCTTTTCTCCTCAATTTGCCAAAGCTATTACTACCTTTCGCCACGTGATTGAACATTCGATGAGAGACCCATTGTTTTTGCCTGAGTTGATAACTGTTGCTTCTCATTCTGTAGGTGTCGAATCGTCCGAAAAGACAGATGTAGCTCAAGGAGCTACTGCTGGGAAAAAGCCCGCAGATGGGGCCAAAAAAGGGGAAGACAAGGCTGCTTCTATAGACTTGGGAGAAGGAAATGAGCCAACTAAGGTCACCACTCCCCATGATGAAGAAATGATAGCAGCTTCAAAGGACGATGGCGGAGACGGGGGGCATGATGAGGAACCATAAGTCGCAATAACTGGGGAGTCAAAAAGTACTGATGACGTTACCTTGGCTGCAATGAAGGCTGACCAAGACAAGCGTTTGCAATTAAAGGCCGAAGAACTAGACCCTGAGGTCCTCAAGCCCCTCGCAGTTATGGATGCGGGTTCAAGGTTAGTCGTTAAGCTCTCAACTAGATCTATTACCGAAGAACTTGCTAAAAAATCTTCTCTTGATTCCAGTGTCCCGCCCTCCGGGAAGAAGTCTACTGGCTCCAGTACCGCATCTTCAGGGAAAAAGAAATCAAAACGAATCTTGACTGAAGCCGAGAAGGAAGCAAAGGATGCGGAAAAAGCTGCCAAGAAATCTAAGGCTCATTCCAAACCCAAATAGTGGGTTCCCCTGTATCTTTTTAGCATCTTTGTGAACCAATAACTGCTGCTACAAAAGAAGCTCCTGCACTTTCTTTTTTAGTTATTTCCCTGTACAAATTCATTCATTTGTAAATAAAAATAATTCACTTTCTGCAATGTTTATTTGTTGGTAGTTCTGCACTTATGTAAAAATGCATGTCTATAGTTATGAAACGAAACTGTGGAGGGGGGAAATATGTGTATGCATATGTGTCCCCAGTCAATTTCCACAAGTTATTCATTGCTTAACCAAGCAATCTGAATGCCCCCAATTCTCTGACGGGATAGCACTTCCTGTGTCGTCAGTACCTGTCGTTTTTTCTGGCATTTCTTTTATGCTCTCCCTCTTTCTCTTGAGAGTTAGAGTTCGAGTTCAGTCATCTGTTTATTCCCCGGTCGTTCAACGGGGAGGGACTTCTTTCTCGGCGCTCAGTCGGAGACGCCTTTATACTCTCTCTCTCTCTGGAAAGTTACAGTTAGGAGGAGAATTTCTTTTTCAGCGCTCAGTCGGAGACGCTTTTATACTCTCTCTCTTTCTCTGGAGAGTTAGAGTTAGGAAGAGAATTTCTTTTTCAGCGCTCAGTCAGAGACGCTTTTATACTCTCTCTCTTTCTCTGGAGAGTTAGAGTTAAGAAGAGAATTTCTTTTTCAGCGCTCAGTCAGAGACGCTTTTATACTCTCTCTCTTTCTCTGGAGAGTTAGAGTTAAGAATGTCGTTTTCTCATTCTTTTATGTCTTATTGCACAAATAATCGTTGTGCTTCTTTTTATGTCTACACTGTTTTCAACATTTTTAGGCTCTGAGTTATCCTGTATTTTATAATCACAACAGAATAACTGATGAATGTAAATGCATAAAAGTAAATAACACACAATATTTTTATAGTGGTTCGGCTAAGTCGTAGCCTACATCCACTTTATAGTCCTTTATTCATATCATTAAACTTTCCCAAGGCAAGTCGTGCCTTATTACAGAGTTCATAAGAAAAATAACACAAAGTACAGTGTTTTTAATCCAAATATCGCATTAAGTGTTGGGCATTCCATGCTCTGGGGACTTCTTCGTCATCCACGGTCGTTAACTTGAAGGTTCCTTTTTCAAGTTTCCGTTGAATGACAAAGGGTCCTTCCCATTTCGGACCAAGGTGAGGAAGGGATGGAAAAACTCTCTTTAGCACCAAATCTCCTGGTTCAAAAGTTCTGAGGCGAACTTTTTTGTCATAATAGCGTGCCATCTGACGCCGATGTCTTGCCGCACGCAAATCTGCTTCGTCCCTATTCTCTTCGACTTCATCAAGAGACTCAAGTAAAAGCGCCCGATTTGTCATTGGGTCATAATATGTCACCCTGTGGGAAGGAACTTCTAGTTCAACTGGAATCACAGCTTCTGAGCCAAAGGAGAGAGAGAAAGGGGTATGACCGGTAGCCGTTTTAAATGTTGTTCGATATGCCCACAAAGCTAGGGGCAATTCATCAACCCACTTTGCCTTTGCACGCTCTAACCGCTTCTTGAGGATGGATTTTATTACCTTGTTTATTGCCTCTACCTGCCCATTCGATTGCGGATAGGCAACTGCAGTATATCGTTTGTCTATCTTATACTTCTGGCAAAAATTTCTGAATTCAGTGCTATCAAATTGGGTCCCGTTGTCCGTTATAATCGTCCTTGGGATCCTGAATCGACATGTAATATTTCTGACTACAAAACTTATCACCTTTCTTGCTGTGATCTTAGTCAAGGGCTCAGCTTCCACCCACTTCGTAAAATAGTCCACGGCTACTATTGCATACTTAGCTCCTCCTTTAGCAATTGGTAAAACTCCAATGATATCAATTCCCCATGTGGCAAATGGCCAAGGACTCACCATCGATTTAAGTTAGGTTGACGGTGCCCTGGGGATTTTGGCGAATCTCTGACACTTATCGCAGCGTCGTGAATAATCAGCTGCATCTTTGTTGATCGTAGGCCAGAAGTATCCGTACCGCAATATTTTCTTTGCTAAAGTTTGACCTCCTGTATGATCTCCACACTCACCTTCGTGTACTTCTCTTAGTACACGCTTGATGTCGTCGTGTGCTATACATCGTAACAGGGGCATAGAAAATCCTTGTCTATAGAGAGTATCATCTTGTATGACATATCTGGTAGCTTTGCGAACTACAGCTCTTTTCTCACTCTTCTTCGATGGGAGTGTCCCATTCTTAAGGAAATTCTTAATTGGAGTCATCCATGACTCCTTCTCTGGTTCCGCTTCAAAAGCGAATTCAATTTCCATTGACTCAAAGCTTGGCGACTCCAACGTTTCAATTGGAATTACTTCAGTCTCTTCTGGATTGTCGGAACTAGCCAGCTTTGCCAGTCTATCCGCTTTCTGGTTTTCAACTCTGGGAATATGTGTTATGTTGTACCGCTCTAAGCCATTCAATAGCTCTTTCACTTTCTTGAGGTAGGCGATAAGTCGAGGTCCTCGAGCCATGAATTCCTCTCGTACTTGACAAACAACAATCTTCGAGTCACAAAATATGTCCATCATTTTTACTCCGAGGTCTTTAGCAAGTTTCAGCCCGGCAATCAGGGCTTCATATTCAGAGTCATTGTTAGTTGCCGAAAATTCTAATCGCAGGGCGTAATATAACGACCGTCCCTCGGGAGTGACTAAGACAATTCCAGCTCCGGACCTTCGGTCATTCTTAGCTCCATCTGTATATAATTTCCACGGATTCATCTCTAGCTCATCCTCGGATTTAACCACTTGGTCATTGATTATTTCCTCCTCTGGAATGGTGAATTCCGCAATAAAGTCTGCTAGAGCTTGCCCCCTGATTGACTTTCGTGGTTGAAAATTCAAATCAAACTGACTTAGTTCTATGTTCCATTTGATCAACCTTCCCGATGCTTCGGGTCTCTGCAATACCTGCCTTAAGGGCTGGTCGGTGTATATGGTTATTGGATGGGCTTGGAAATAGTGACAAAGTTTTCGGGGTGCGATCAAGAGGCTGTAAGCGAGCTTCTCAATTTTTGGGTAATTGCGCTCTGCCGCTGCTAATTTCTTACTTACACAATACACCGGCCTTTGTACTTTGTCTTCTTCTCGAACTAGGGCTGTGCTGACAGAGTGAGTCGAGACTGCCAAATAAACAAATAATTCTTCGTGATCTACGGGCTTTGACAAAATCGGCGGTTTCTCTAGCAGTTCCAACAGATTTTGAAAGGCCTCGACACAATCCGGAGTCCATTGGAAGTTTCTCTTTCCCCTTTTTATCAAATCAAAAAACGGAACACATTTATCTGTGGCTTTGGAGATGAATCTACTCAGCGCTGCTACTTTTCCTGCAAAACTTTGGACGTCTTTAATTCTCCTCGGTTCTTCGATGTTTCTAATCGCTGCTATCTGGCTAGGGTTGATTTCAATTCCTCGGGAACTCACAATGAAGCCAAGGAACTTTCCCGATGCCACTCCAAATGAGCACTTCAGAGGATTCAATTTCTCCGGTACTTTCGCAATATACCAAACATTTCCGCAAATCTTGCGTATGACTGGAAGACTGCTTTGATTTGACAAGCATATCATCCACATAAACTTCCATAGTTTTTCCTATTTGATCATAAAACATTCTATTTACCAAGCGCTGATAAGTAGCTCCAGCGTTTTTTAACCCGAATGGCATTACAACATAGCAATATAGCCCCAAATTCGTAACGAAACTCGTATGCTCTTGGTCTGGTACGTGCATAGGAATTTGGTTGTATCCAGAATATGCGTCCATGAAAGAGAGAAGTTCATGACCTGCTGTCGAGTCTACAAGCTGGTCAATCCTGGGAAGTGGGAAACTATCTTTCGGGCAAGATTTATTTAAATCTGAAAAGTCAATGCAAGTCCGCCACTTTCCGTTTGGCTTCTTTACTAAAACGGGATTCGATATCCAGTCGGGATAAGTCGAATCTCGAATAAATCCATTCTGCTTCAACTTCTCTACTTCCTCTTTGAGGGCAGCCGACCTCTCTGGGCCCAGCATGCGTCTCTTTTGCTTCACAGGCGGATGTTTCGGATTTACATTCAATTTGTGACTTATAATGGATGGCGATATCCCACACATGTCAGCATGGGTCCAGGCGAACACGTCTAAGTTTGCCTTTAAGAAGTCTGTTAATTCTTTAGCTCGACGTGGATCCAACTGAGAACCAATCTTCAAAACTTTTGTCGGATCAGCTTTATCAATGGGAATTTCCACCGTCGCCTCATTAGGAGTTGCATTCCTAGCCTCTGGTTCCTCGTCTTTTCTGGGATCCAGGTCTTCAGGTGTTCCTTTGGGCAACTCCTTCGGGGTCAATCTCTCTAATTGCTATGCCGAGTCCCCCTTTGAGGGAGACGGGGCATCCTTATTCTCAACGTTAAGTCCTTTCATCAACATCTTTAACTCGGCCACATAGCAGGCCCGTCCGGAAACCTGATCCCCTCTCATTACTCCAGTTCCGGCTTCGGTTGGGAACTTAAGTAACAAGCACCAAGGGGCGATACAAACTCTAAATTCAGCGAGGGCAGGTCTCCCCAAAAATGCGTTATATGGCGAATCTACGTCCAATACTACGAACTGAAGCATTCGCACTCTTCTACGTTCTCCTTGCCCCAGGGTCACGGGCAACTCTATGTATCCCATGGGAGCTGTCGTCGCCCCGTTGAAGCCTCTAATCCATCCTTCACAAGGTTTCAGATCTTCGGACTCAAGCTTCATCTGATCAAATGACTTCTTGAACAAAATATTAACGGAACTTCCGTTGTCTACTAATACCTTATGGACCAAGGCCGGCCCAATGGTGGTAGTAATAACCAACGGATCATTTGTGGGTGATTGTATCCCAGTATTGTCTCGGCTGCGAAATACCATGTCGTCGAACATGGTCTTCTGTTGTTTTATGGGGGTGACATCTTCCAAATCATCACCTTCATTCACGTCTAGATGCTTAGCAGCATTCACATATTGATCCATTGATCTGAAACTTCGGATTGCCGGGTGAGGTCCGCCTACTATGGAGTTGATAACAATTCCTTTACCTTTCTGCTGCGCTGTAGGCTTGGGAGCAGGAAGAATTTGTTTTGGAGCCTGCTCACCTTGCCCCCTGTCTCTCGGGGCAACCTTGTACTCATCCAACTTCCCTTCACGCAACAGTTTCTCAATCACATCCCTCAAATGCCGACATTCATTAGTTGAATGCCCGTGAGTTCCATGGAACAAACAAAACTTCCCTGTCGCCATTTCTTTCTCAGTCGAATCACGAGGTGGCGGCCTTTTGTATTGCAACACATTATACGTATCCAGGTAAATATTTTCCAGGGTGTCGTTCAATGGTGTATAATTCTCGTAGTTCTGGAATCGGGGTCTTTTGTTAGGGTCACTTCCCCTATTTCTGTTTCTTCTGTTACCGCTCGAATTACGGTTATTGTTGTTGTTTCCCCCACTTCCAGTATTGCTGTTTCCACCCTTGTTTCCTACATTTACTTCAACCTTGCCAGAATTCTCCCCAGACTGCTTCACGGCGATATTACTCTGCACATTTTCCTTTGAAGTCGTCTCAGACTTTCTCTTTCGGTTTGCCCTGGCCTCCTCTCGCCTTAAATAAATATCGGCTTTTTCGTAGAATATCTCCCTTGTGGGGGGTGTCTTCCCAGAAAGGTAGTCTCCAAACTCAGATTCAGGATCGACTCCTTCCTTCAATGCCATCAGAATAGTGGGCTCATGCGGGTCACTGACCTCAGTTACAGCTTGGTTAAAACGATCAAGATATGCCCTCAAAGATTCTTCTGGTGCCTGTTTAATTCTCGATAATTCGATAACACTTTTGGACTTTCGGGCATGGAGGCGAAACTGGTTCATGAAACGCTCGCTTAGTTCCTTGTAATTTGAAATCGAACGAGGAGGAAGTCGGGTAAACCAGAGCAGTGCCACATCTTCTAAGTAGATTGGGAACGCTTTGCACTTCACTTCATCAGGGGCAGCAGCAGCATTCATGACCCACGAATACCGCATCAAATGCTGTCCCGGATCAGTCCTTCCGTTGTACTTGTCCATCTGTGGCAAGTTAAAGCGTCGGGGAAATTGGAAGTCGAGGATATCGTCGGTGAACGGAGTATGGCTTCGCTCAATGCCATAATCTTCATTTGTATAATTCCGGCTCTCGGACATGATCTGGCGAACCATTGCCTGTACATCAGCATTAGTTAGGGGCCGCTCAGGTTCCCTGGCCCTAGTATCCGAGTTCCTTCTGGGCTCTGGTTCAGGAGATGCCCTTCTCCTTCGTGCTGCCTCTGCTCGACTCCGTTCCCTGCGTTCCCGGTCGATCTCGGGAAGAGGGGACTGGAGTCTTTGCCCCCGAGTGGGGTCATTGTTTCCTAATGCTCGTGCGATATCCTCACGAGATCCCAAGGATCCAAATGTCAGCTGCTCCACGTTCTGAGGTCGTTCGAGTGGCCTTCGTTCACGGGGCCTCTCTTCCTCGGAAGATGAAGATTGATCTACTGGTGTGTGACGAACCGGTAATGGAGTTCTCTGTCGACGGAGTTCACTAATCTCCCGACTCATGAGCCTCATATTTTCCTGCATCATGAGATTAGTGCGCTCGTGAACTTTCATGGCTTCCCTCGTGCTCTCAAGCATGTCAAGCAAGCGCGAAAAATCTCCTTGAGTGATGGGCACAGATGGATTGACCTGATCACCAACCCTGGCGGCTGGAATTGGAGCATTCGTAGGGACTTGAGTAGAGGTTCCAGCTTCACCAAGCATCGGGTCGGGTCGGAGGTAAGAGGTCGGATCGGATCGGAGCTGGGGTGCCTGTTCGGATCGGTACGCAGCAAGCAGCTCGGGTCGGTTCAGATTGGGGGAATGCACTGCTTCAGAGTCTCCTACCCGGATCGGATCGGAGCTCTCCCCCTGCTGTCGGCTCGGATTTCCTGCATTGATTCTTCCTGCTGCTGAACTCTGCCCCCGAGACCTTGTTACAACAGCATTTTGCTGATCTTCGCCAGCTCCATTTCCTCGAACAGACTGAACTTCCTTGCCTTTTCCTTTGGCCATGAGTCTTCGACAATCACTTCAACGAATGTAAAAAAGCGGAGAAACTTAAGGATTCACTTCTTTGAACTCAACGGTCCAAAAAGTAGAAAGAGATCCCGGAAAATAAAGAATTTAGATGAGGATTCTCAGTGAAAGCACCAAAATGTTAGACCCAAAAGTGGTTCTAACACCCAAATTGATTAAAAGCAAGATGAAATGAGACAAAAATAAAAAATGAACACGCAGGATTTATAGTGGTTCGGCGAGGAAATGCCTACGTCCACTTATCTTTCACTATATTCAATAATTCAGTTGCAAATACAATGGAAGATTCACTCGATTCCACTCACAACTCACTTATGTTCACTCAATTGACTAAAACAAAGAATGCAAGATGATTTGGATTCTCCGGGAGTAATGGTGTTCGGATAATGGAGGTAGTTAAATTCTCAAAGTGCTGAAAAAGATCCTTCTCTTTGTCTCCAGACGGGGTATTTATAGGTGTGAATTTGCTTGAAACTTGATCCGGGTCGGGGCCACGTGTCATCCATCGCACTCTCTTCGGGTTCGGATGAACTATCATGTTGACAACGCATCAAAGGGAAGGACGTTATGGGTAGGAACTGGTCATAGCCGGTCCGGATATCCAGGCGCTTTTGCTGGAGAATAACATGGATCATGGGTTCGGGTCGGAGACGCGCAGATAAGGGGTTCGGATCGGGATACCCGATCCGAACCGGATTGGCTTGGGTGCGACTCTCCTTCTCTAATCTGCTCCGCTCCGTTCCATTGTCGTGGCAAACAAGTGGCTTTCCGATCCATTCGAGATTTAGTTGCCCTCCGATCCGATTAGATATGCCTTACCAATCTTCTCAGTAAGAGTTCACCGATCCGAACAGAGGACTCTATCTGACCCAAACCGATATGTTGCTCTGACCCGACCCGAACAACTGCAGCTATCAATCTGGATTGTAGTGTTTTCTCCAATTCGAACTGAAGTCTTCTAATTAAAAATTCCCTTCAATGTCTGGTTTCTTGAATTTGTGTTGCCTAGTTCACAAAGTAGGCTAACAATTTGAATTGAAAAGCCTGTGTGAAACATAACTACTGTTTTAAAGTACGCTTATTACTTGGAAAGACCGGGATCGAGTATATGTTCGAAACCATTCCAAGTAATAATACGACATTATGAAGCAATTCAAGACTTGGTAAATGACGAATGAAGACCGGGAAAATTTGAATTGTTTAGATTGATTGCTGATATCTTGGTTGGGTAGGCCACCCAATACGTGGTTATGAGTGGCATGAGACCTGAACATATTTGAATATTTTCGGGTTGTTGTTCCGTTCAGACCCAGAACGGACTTGTATTGATGGTGTGTTTGACATTGAAATTGACCGCATAGCACTGATTTTCGTTAATATATATCGGATTTGTGGCAATATATTATCCTCATCTCTAAGTCATATGAACTTAGAGGTTATGCATTGATTGAAATCAGTGATATGTCGTGAATTGTCAATGTGGTATACCCGAGTTATGAAATGAGCTAGTGATGAGCAAAGCATGCATGGCTTATCAAAGCATAGCTTTGTGTATTACGTGACATTGACAAACCTCACACCCCGGATTGATGAGAAACTGGCGGTTAGGTTTTATACTAATATATAAATTGATGATGAAGCTACAGCAGTGGGAAACCACTTATGAACTTGGGGAAATTGGGTATGTTCAGGGGGCCGTGTCTGGTCGAAAACCGTTGATCTGCCCTGCGATTTTTAGTTGGTGTCCGTGATGGACGGAAAAGTCGTGAGGTACTTCGCTTCATATCCTTGATTGATCTTTCGTGCCAGGGATCATCAAGTTGGAAACCCAATCTCCAATACGAGCCATATGGTTTTTGATTGTACATAAATACGGAGACATAATATTATGGGTATTATGCCATCTAGGATTAATACATTTATTTGTGAAATTGTTTTCCACACTATATGATAATATTAAAGAGGACTTTTACGTATGAAAGCATGCTTGGTTATCATAAGATAAAACTCGCCCATTTGGTGTGCGCTTGCATTGTGTGATGTGGGACGAGCTTATGATAGCTTCATTTTCAAAAGTCATTGCGCATTTATATGCATGGGTGTTCACATGGAGTAAACCCGTTCGCGTTAGCGGCGTCCGGTGAATTCCCAACTTTAAAATGAACCTAATAATAATTGTTTTGAGTTCTCACACCAGTCCCACGACTGACCTGGAGTTTATTGTTCCCAAACCTAAACTCTGGGTGCCCATAATTTTTGCATGGGTAGCTAGTAGTTTAGTTTTGCAGTTATAGATCGTTGGAGCAGGATTCGGAGCGCTTTTAGAGTTGGAGTTCACGCAAGAGTTTGGAGCTTCTTCTATATCATACGGTTTCTTCCGCTGAGAGTATATTTTCTTTTCATCCACTTTATATGTTGTAACTCTGATATTCTATGTAACTCTGATGTAACATTGTATTTTGCAATGAAAAGTTCTATTATTTTGTTCAATATATGTATACACTCATAAAAATTCGTCTTTATGAACGGTTTGAGTCGGTATAATTACCGACAAGAACTGGGCAAAAAGGCGGGTCGTTACAAAAAACAACCAGGAAAGGATATCGATGTTTACTTACAACCATTGATAGATGAGTTAAAGTAGTTATGGGAAGGAGTCATTGCATTTGACACATTCAATAATTTATAGTTTGCATTGAGGGCTAGGACGTAGTGGGTGATTCATGATCATTTATCATTCCCAACTTTGTCCGTGTGCACAACTCATGGCTATTTTGCATGTCTTATTTGAGGAAAGATACTTTTTCGTATTATCTTTCTAAAATTAATAAGATGTATTATATGGGACATCGAAGATTTTATCCTACCAAGCAGAAGTTTCAAGACAATAAGGAGAACTTCAATAATGAACATGAATATTGTCATTCCCATGGCCATTGAATGGCTATCAAGTTGAAGAAAAAGTAGCTAATATCAAGATGATAATTGGTAAAAAAAACAAGAAATTAGTTGAAAGCGAAAAAAGTAAACAAATGATGAAGACCTTAACAATATTCATGTATGGAATAAGAGTTGTATCTTCTTTGATCTGCCATATAGGAAAGAACATTTGATACGATAATGTTGATGTGATGCATATAGAGAGGAATGCCAATAAGAATCGCGTTAGCACGATTATGAGTCTCAAGGACGAGTCAAAAGATAGCACTAATGCGCGTAATGATTTGAAAACCACGTGTATAAAAAAATTTGTGGGTAAGGGAAGACCGTGAAACAAATAAAACAATTATACCAGAGGCAGCTTTCACTTTGAGAAAAGAAGAAAAGATACGGCCTTGCACCATTTTGAAAAACCTAATAGCACCTAGAAAATTCTCTTCTAACTTCTACAAAAATTTGAATAATAATCCTCTTGAACAAACAAATATGAAGCCGCATGATTATCACATTTTAATGCAATAATTACTTCCGGTATTGCTTCAACATTCTTATTCGCAAAATAAGGATTTGCATAATGTTGTATACTATATAAGTGGATTCTTTAACATTTTGTGCTTAAAGGTGATTAACAGGGAACATCTTTTAAAAGCAAAGTCTCCTTTGGTAAAAGAATTGTTTGTGTATTTGAAAAATATTTTTCACCTGCATTTTTTTATATCAATATCCGCCTTATAGTTTATTTAGCCGTTGAAGCATGGATTTGCGGCCCTGTATGATATAGATGGATGTATAAGGTGAATTACTAATTTTAGTTTTATTTTCCATAGTTCGATTTAAATGGATACGAGTTAGTTACAATTGAATACCTACGTAGGTTGATGAAAACATATAAAGGATTGGTGCGCAACAAAAGGTAAAATAAAGGCTGTATTACAGAAGGATATATTGTACAAAAAGCTAGTTATTACAACATGGAGTATATGCCAAAAAGATGTGATGGCACTCATAAAAATACCCGTGAAGCGTTTTTAGAGGAAAATGATGATTTTGCTGATGAGATGCCTCTAGATAGTACTAAAGATATTACCTTAACCCAAGTGCAATATGAACAAGTTTGTAGATGGGTCCTTAATAAGTAAGATGGATTGGATGAATGGGAGAAGTAAGTTCACTAGTTTATCCTAAATTCTCATTATCACCAGTTTATCCTAAATTCTCATTATTGTAAATTTACTCCTATATTCATTTTTAAATGATTATCGTAGAAGGTATAACATTTGTGTGGAAAATGCTAAATCTCAATCTTGAAGAAGCGTTACATCCATAGAAACTTGTTAAAGTTTAACTCTATTTATATGTGATTAGGTAATGCATTTTCTCATATATTCATGTGCATTTAAGTGGATCATAAACTATCACGATCATGCATTTCATTTATTGTTTTTTTAGATATTGAAGACTAGTTATGCTGATTCAACTCTTTGGAGGTTGTGAAAGGTCTGAAGTTCAATGCACATGGTTATATGACGTACCAAGTGAATGGATTCATATTTTCCCCAAAAAGTTATGAAAAAAGATTGCTAACACAAGATAGTGGTGTTTGTATGAGAGCAATTGCAAAATTTAGAATGAGGGAAAAAAATAAAAATAACAGGGAAGAAGAAACAATGTATTATGGAGTTCTTCTGAAAATAATTAAATTAGATTACATTGCCTTCGAACAAACAGTTTTTTATTGTTATTAGGTAAAGGTTGAAGATAAAGCCAATGGGTGCAAGAGAGATCCTATTTCAAATTTGATTACGATTAACTTATGGAAATTAAAGACTAAAGATAGAGTGTATGATGAGCCATTTATTCTTACATTAGAAGTGAGTAAGTGTTCTACACAAAAGATTTAAAAAGTAACACATGGTTTGTTGTTTTGCACACATGAAAACAATTGATTACAACTATGGATGACATTGAGTTTTCTACTGCTTATCAATCATCTTTTGAGGACAACAAAAAATTAGAAGACCTTACCAAATGCATATGTTAAAATTAGATGTATTTCTCAATTGAATTGTATTTAATTTCAAGTGTGACTTAATTTAGAATTTCAAGTGTGACTGAATTTGGAATTTCTTAATTGAATTGTGTTGAATTTCAATACTGTTGCTTGTGATTTACTTGTTCAGTTATTATCTATTTAGTTATTTAGCATACTGGCAACTATACAATATTCACATTTACCATCAGTATCTAATATGTTTATAGTGGAGGTTACATCTTTGTACAATTGAATTTAGGCTGCTATAAATAAAACTTATTGCTGGGAACATCTTTGTTACTTCATCTAAGCTATTTTTTTTAAAACATTTCAATACATGATTCAATGTTTCCTTTTATGTTATTTATAAAAAAATAGGGGTTCACTTGTATGTTTTATGTCCTTCTTGATGCTTGCCTTGTTGCAATCATTGACTACCTGTTTTTTTTTACACACTAAGCCTGTAGACATAGTCATTAGTAATATACTTGATTCAACTTGATATATATAGTTGTCCCACCATGTGTTATTTAGGTGGTATATACGCTGCCAGTTTTGACAACATTTTGTTAAGTTATATATTTATCTTATATCCGTGAATTCATTGATGTTGTTATAGGTTAACATGTTGCTTGATGAAATACGAATTACTATTAGAAAAATCTGGATTTTGTTCGTATTACTATTAATTTGGTTATTTGAAAACATTGAATTAGTGTGTTAGTTAGTAAATTAGGGAATGTTCGCCCAAGTAGCGGATACTAGCTTTGCTCCTATTAGGTAAAAGTGAATATAAGTTTTGGATCATGTGCCACCTAATCCGCTTGACATAGTGGTGACCAGGCCCATTAATGCCTGCGTTAATCGATCTTGGTTGTTAACGTTTGGAATATCAGCCATGGAGGAATTAGTAACCTATACATGTTGCCTCTTCTCTGTTTGGTTTACAAAGAGAAAAAGAAGGAAGAGGCATTTAATGGAAAAACAAGATGCAATAGCAAGTACACAATAATGTAAAGTGGAGTGGAGAGAGCATTGACAAGTGGAATAGGCAACCAAATTTTTTAAATTATTAGGATATAGAGACGACAATTAGGCTTGTAATGGAAGGATGGCTAGTGGGACGTAGACACAATTTGCATTAGTGTTCTTATTGGATTGTACGTGTTCCATGTGATAACATGAAATTTATTATTTATTTTGTAAGGGTGCATCATTGATTTCCTGCAAGTAATATTTTTATGCTCCTAGGAAAAAAGCTATACTTTATTTTGATACAACTTTTGTTAAGTTAACCTATTTCTTGCTGCATAGTATAATTGTATACACATTTTCATATCATCAATCATTTATAGCGACTTTTGATGTGCATTAAAAGTGACTATACATGGAATCAACGGACTATTAACAAGTGCTTCAGGTCTCTCTAATCCACCTATAGGCACGATTTTCTTGGTGAGTGTTGACACCAAAAATTGGCATAACATCCAAGACATAAAGTTGTAGAGAATAAATGAAGACAAATAAGATAAAGTTGTAGAGAATAAATGAAGACAAATAAAATGAAAAAATGGAGAAAAGAATAATCATACGAAGGTTTATAGTGGTTTGGCGTTAACGAGCCTACGTCCACTTTATAATCTTCTTATATCAAATAATCTATTACAATCGAATTGTTAAAATAGCGATATAATCAGAAACTTTTCAAGAGCCCCTTCTTTTGCAGAAGGTCTATTTATAGGTGCTACAACATTTAAATTGGTTGAGACATGTGTCCTCCGATCCAATATTTCAGGAGATCCCGAAGATAAGTTCTTTTCTTGGATGGCGGCGTGTTGAATCTGCAGTGATACATGGCATCTGATCCATTTATGAAGGATGACTAATGGTATTCAAGTAGGAGCAAGACCAACTCTTCAGGAGGATGTTTCATCGGAATTAGAATGGATCTGATACAGTTGGTCTGAAGGTCATGGGCTTCATATGGCTTGTATATCGGGTTCTTATGCTCAAGTTAAACCTCAGGTATCGACCAACCTCTCTGTGGATCGACCAATTCCTTTTTCAGGATTGCTCAGCCCCTTCTTGCTATTCGGGCCGAAGTTTATGACATCAATGGGACTTGACGGCCTTGCCAAAAGGCTGGTCAACACTCTGCCCTCCATAAAATGTCATGTTAAGAACAGGGCATGCTTTGTGTAGTTTATTCTTAATCATCTCTTATCACAAGGAAATTCGGAGGATATATTTGTATCCGCTCGAAAGTCACACAAGTTAAGGATCGGTCAGATTCCTTGGGATTTAGCACTAGCCCAACAAATGATGAAGCTCTTCAGTCATGCGTTTATTCGATCGGGCTTGGCTCAGTAATGAATGGACACGTCAGCCCCCATGTAGGTTTTAGTAGTAACGTCAATAGAAGACGAAGAGTCCATTCATTTCATTATACATGGCTGGCCTACCTTCTTTATTTACTTCTATTTTTACTGTAGTCGACTGAGTTACTTCCAAAATAATTGGGAAAAACTTCTTTTGCCGAAGACCGAGATCATCTTCTCTGTTTTCTCCGTAGGTATTAATATTCTTCTTCTCACTTTCTTTCTTAAAGAACTGACTTTTCACATAAATCTTCCCAACTCTTCTCTTTTCGTTACAATTTGCATCTCGTATAATTTACGATCTGAGCCTCTAACATTGAATTCACCAGAATTATGTCCCGGTGGTACGACTATAGTCTTGTGTACTTCTGATGCCACAAGCGGTGATAATCTGTGGCGATGGAAGAATTGTCTCCATGAAGAAGTATGGGATTAATAGGTATTCTGCCTTTTCAAAACATTTCAAATTTCTAGGCGCCATCCATTTTCAGGACACGTGGCAGTGGAAGCGAGGGAGTGATTATACGGGCGTGTACAGGCAATGATGACGTCTCTTGATATGGTTAGGTAGAAGGAGATCAGGGATGACATTAGAAAACGGTTCTTGTATACCCAGCGTTGTAGAATAAATGATTAGAAAATGGTTCTTGTATACCCAGCGTTGTAAAATAAGTGATTGCCTTCATCGTGTTTGGGGATACAACCCTTCCTTAGGTCGGTAAGGTTATCGGTCGACTTCTTTAGGGTTGAAAGCCATAAAGTTGAACACATTCTTGATTGTTTCCTTTGACTTAAACCATACTTTTTTCTTGCACGTACATGTAAATACATATGTTGAGGTGTTACGATCTCATCAATCTGACCGATGGCTTTTTACGAATAGCATAACCCATAATGGCCGAATGACACAACACTCGTAAACTCAAGGCTGACAAGAGAAAGGCCACATCCACCCCTATAAACCTGGAGAGTTCCTCGGCTTCTAAATCTGGGACTGACCCTGAAACTGACACCCATGGTTGATCGACCGACCCGCCTCATGCTATGGAGATTGGAGAATCAAGCGAGGCAGTAATTGCCGTCCATACTCTCCCCAGGGCTGAACTTCTAATGACTCCTCCTGACTCTTGGGCCGGTACAACGAGCGAAAACAACTTAGAAACTTACGCACGGAATACAAACTTCCATGGCTTGATTTTCATGCTCCGACAGTGAAGGATCGTACTCACAATCCGCCGAGTGGTTATATGGCGCTTACTCGCCCAATATGCAAGGTCGGGGATATACCCCCCTCTTTCTCCGTTCGTGCTCAACTTCCTGAGGAAAATGAATCTGGCACCTATACAGCTTCACCCGATCGCATATACCAACCTACTGCCTTTATACGTCCTTTACATGAAGTATTTAGACCAATCCCCAACACTCGTTGACAAAGTATTTTTCTCCATCTTTAGATATTAAGAGAAAAAGTCTCCCTCTTTTCTTTACTTCGATGTCGTCCATACTTGAATAATCTTCGATGGTATTCCTAGAGAATTGGGTGACACTAAGAATGACTGGTTTTATATTAAACAACAACTGGGATGTGCCCGCCGCTGGCATCAATGTCGTAAGTCTTTTATCTTGGTTGAGTTAATCAAAAGCAAGCTTCTCATATGAATTTTTCATGTAGGTGATGAGCCGAAAAGGCCCAAAGGAGGAGTATTCCAAAAGCGTTTTGATGTCTTGGTTGTTGTTGAGAAAAAGGATCGACACTACAAGATACTTTTGACCAATGTCAACCTTCTCCGTTATCATCTTCTGGATAAGAAGAGGACATCAGGACCCTCAGCAGATCAAGCGTCTTCTTCGCGCAACACTCAGGATGATGTGCCTCTTTTAAAAAAGATATCGACTGCTACCAATGTCGTGGCCCCAATCGAGGGAGGGGGTTATCTGTTCAATCCTTTTCCGGAGGGAAAAAGAATATTCATCCTCAAGTCAGAAAGAAGAAGCCGGTTTTCAAGAGACTAATTCGGGAAATGACCCGCAAAAAATGTAGAAGAAATCGACAGTAGAAACTTCAGAGAAGGTTCGTGTAGGAACGATTGAGGAGGAGCTAGCCGATCACCAACCGGAAGATTCTGATGTTAGAATAGATCCTTCTCAAGTTCACGGTCCCCAAGAGGAAGAATCGACCTTTCCTTCTCAAGACTTACAAAATGTGGAAATGCCGGATACATTTATCTATTCTCAAAACTTGGATTCAGAGTCGTTTATCAACACTAAGTCGGAGGAAGTTTTATGTCGACCGATCCACAAGACGCAAGAGATGTATACCAAACTCTAGGTCCATGTCAGTTTTAGGAGAAAGCATTTTAAATATACTCAGCACTAACACTGCATGTCACAGAATTATTTTCTCTGATGTATATTGATCGCTAGTCGAAACTTCTATGTCATTATGCAAGTATCATAGATGAGGAGTATTATCACTTCAACTTCGATTCTCTGTTGGAGGGAGGTGGGCCAGTCGGATCGGCCCCACAACAAGTCAGGCAAGAAGATGAACATGCGGACGCCAATCGTAAAGGGAAGGAGAAAAAAGAGAGAAAGAAGAAAAAGAAGGCAAAAAAAATTTGGAAGAGGAAGAAACATGAGAAAGAGGGTCGAGATCATAAGGAGAAGGATGGGAAGAAGAGTAAGCCTTAGAGAAAGGGGGAACTTGAAACTTCCAAGTGTCGATCTTCTTCTCGTCCTCAGGACAACACCCTTAAGGATGGTGAGAAAAATTATAATGAAATTGTTACACGTCATCCCATGCTTTCTATCGACCCTTCTACCGAGGCGTGGTCGGCTGGACCCTATGGGCATGATTCAATCCCACCTCCTGGTCATCCTGGAAAAAGTCCCCACGTTCCTGCCTCTTCGGATCAAGAGAGGGTACCCACCGACCGAGTCAAGGAGATGGAGGAGCTCTTCCCAGGCCTTTACTTTACTGGAATTGACCCTGCCCCATGCTCCAGTCATCCCCACCGAACCTCCATGATCAAACCTGGTCGAATATTGACTTCGCCCTAACCCAATATGATGTGATGCATGTATACTCAAAACAAGTGTGCGAAGTGGTCAAGAGTAAAACGGAAGAGAATGAAGGCTTGAGGAGGGAGCTAGAGGCTGACAAGAAGGCTTTTGAGTTACTCTATAAAAGGGCAGTGGAATATAAGTCTGAGGTGGTGACTGTTAGAGAAAAATGCCGAAAGACTTCGAGAAGGAGGCACGATTTGAGTCGGCGAGCCAAGAGTACATGACCTTGAGAACCTAAAATGAGACCTTAAGGAGTGACAAGGGTCGATTAGGTAGAGAGGTACAAGACTTCAAGGCTCATCTTGATTCATCCGACCTCGCTAGAAAAAAGGCCGAGTATGTTGCTGCTGCTGCAATCGAAAATTTTGGCAACGCTCACCTCCAGCATGAAACCAAAGTCTATTTGATCAAAGCTGAACAGGCCGTTGAGAAGAGAGAAATACGCAAAATATTTGGTGCTAATATTCTATGATTCTTTGCCCGCGTTCTTCGTCACAGAAACTTGGCTTGGGTGAGGGATTACCAGCTGGTGTTGACCGATGCATGTGAGGTGTTCATTAAAGTAGAAGTCGAGGCTGCAAAAGGAAACCCAGTGGATGAAAAAGCTTTAATGGCCCGATATTTATGTGATGATGAGCAGGTATTGATTGTTGAAGGGAAGAGAAAGCTAAAGGAACTAGAAGACGCCGAATGATATAAAGCAAAAGGGAAGTCAATTATGGGGGCATCTCTTCCTTTCTCTTCCTCAAAGGATGTGGCTGGTTCGTCCTTTATTCCTCCTTTTCCAAATCAGCCCCCTGGAACGGAAGAGGAATACAATTTGTACGAACCTCTCCTTTCTTTGTCTGGAGACCGCTCAGCTTCTCCTGCTCTTGATATGAAAACTTCAAAGAAAAGAGCGGAATTCACAATTGAGGGTAACTAATTTTTGGTTCTTCATCTCATCGATCATCCATTCCTTTGATCATAACTTTTATTCCTTCTGTTGTAGGTACACCATCAACGGGAGTAGCATCTGGATTGGAGGTAGAAATGAGAGAGAAGGACCCGATCACCGTCCCCGGCAAAGATAAAGAAACAATCAATGCTCCAAAGAAACCAGGAATAGGTAATCTTCAACCGGTCGATGCTGACATGGTGTTTGTGGGTGAGTTCAATACATCCGAGCATCCATCTATAGCGCAGATGAAGGCTAGGAATAAGGAAAAGATTTCCTTTCTTAAAGCTAAACCGTCCGATGAACCCCTCAATATCCGTCCTCCCAATTATATTCCACCAACTTTACTTTCATCTAGCAACGTGGATCCTTTTGTCGTCCCGACTATCCCGAGCAAAAGAAAATATGATACCACGACGTCTAGTCGGTCTGTTTCTTTTGGTAATTATGTTGTTTACATGAATCAGAGTTGTTCTAAACAGATAGTCATGTTGTTTACATTGGTGTTACCCTCACTTTTAGTCAATAAAGTGGGGGCCTGAAGGTTCGAGCATCAATACCAAGCTCAGAGTTAGTCTTCCCAGATTCTCTACCAGCTCCTGAACGAGGTCGACTCGTTATGACATGGTAGTCATTATAATAGTAATTCAGAGCAGGAAAGGATCTTTTATTCATAAACTACTACAGGTGATAAGACACGCCTTATTACGATACAAAAAGGGTAATATAATAGGAAAACATAAGTTCTAAGAAAGATAAGGTCGTAAATGCTTTGCATTCCATGCTCTCTGAAAAGGCTCTGTATCAAAAATCGATAGCCTGAAGGTTCCATTATCAAGCTTCTGTTGGATGACATAAAGCCCTTCCTACTTGGGGCCCATATGTACAGGAGTCGGTAAGACCCGCTTTAGGACAAGATCACCAACGTCGAAGGTCTTGTGTCACACCTTCTTGTTGTAATATCGAACGACCCTCCGCCAGTGAGCTTTGACATGGAGGTTTGCTTCATCTCTTGTTTCATCAATCATGTCTAATGATTCCAAGAGAAGGGATTTATTTGATAACGGATCATAGTATGTAGTTTTATGATAAGGAATTTCAAGCTATATGGGAATGACAGCTTCCGATCTGTAAGACAATGCAAAGGGAGTATGGCCGGTGGCAGTCTTATGGGTGGTTCGATATGCCCAAAGGGCTAGAGGAAGCTCATCGACCCATTTGCCTTTGGCTCGTTCCAATCGTTTCTACAAAATAGATTTGATAATTTTGTTAACTGCTTCGACTTGTCCATTAGACTGCGGATGTGCAACCGCGGTGTACTTCTTCTCGATGTGATATCGTTTACAAAAATCTCTGAATTCCGAGTTGTCAAACTGGGTCCCTTTATCTGTGACAATAGTTCGGAGTATACCGTTCGATATATGATATTCCTAGCAATGGAATTGATGACTCTCTTTGTCGTTATCGTGGTCATCTTTTCGGCCTCTGCCCATTTTTGACGGCCCGCCCCTAACCAGCCGACATTTCCCGAAATGCATTGTGCCAATGCCCGACTAGCACGGGACGGTCATCAAAAGGAAAGGGTTTTGAAACTATGAATCACCAAATAACCTATAGTATATCTCACAACGCATGGAATAAAATATAATAATAACATACTTGGCATAAACCAGGCGAGACAGTGCATAAGCTTAAAACTAAACCATCATAGCAGCAGAATCCAAAATACAGCTTATGATCCAAACCATCATTATTACAACTTCAAAATATTGTCTCTAAAAAAATAGAAAAGATACACTACTAATGCCCAAAGTAGTGACCAGCGACAACACAGGGAGAATATATGTAAATAGTACGTGGAAGCCTCCTGCTCGTCTCCGGACAGCTACTCGTGCATAACCACCTAACCTGTCTCTAGTCTGCTCGTTTAAGAGCACCGAGAGTAGTAAGAAGAGACATAAAACTTTGGGTCAGACAAAAGTTTGGTAAGAGAGATAGCAACAAAATAAAGCAGTAACAGGTATAAACAACCATACCTGAACCTGAACCGGCAACCAAAGAGTTAGCACAACAAGATGTACAGTAATCTAAGGTAACACTAGCATATAGTGTAAAAATGGGAGTGTGCGTGTCATGGAGATAGCAAACATCAAACATAGTAATCATACGCATGTCTCTCACTCAGTGCGTAAAGCATACGATATCCACCGCGTTGATCACCAAATCTATTGGGGCCATGACGGCAACTCCGTACAACTATTGCTTTGACCATACTTCCTTGGTCTATAGTCAATAACCCTTCCCAGTCCACACATCCCTGGCTCTAGGTTAAGGGCCAACCAGTCCACACTTCCCTAGCTCTGGTTCATCTACATGCCCCCTCTCTTCAATGGTGAACCAAAGTTATAGATTTCGATAACCCCTTTGCATACGTCCCGCAACAAAGCCCAACTCCAGATGTTAACCCGTTGGTTCCCATCTGGATCCTGAGTAATAACTTCTCATTTGGACTTCCTTTGCATCTCGGATTTTGGTTGAATTGTAGTTAATCTTCAGAAGAGTTCACAATTGTTGTCGTGCGGCAGAAGTTTGAATCTGGTTCGGTTTGGAGTCATCATCTTGGTTCAGGTCGTGGTCGGGGTCCTCGTTAGGGTCGGTTTGTGGCTCGTGACCCCCCCGGTTCATGACCACCCCTTCCCCCCCATCTTGTGACCCCCCGGTTCGTGACCACCCCTGGCTTGTGATCCCCTCCCCGGCTCATGACCAACTCACCGGTTCGTGACCCCCCCGGTTCGTGAGTCCTCATATTTGAGCGGTTCGTGAGACATACCCCCTTCGGTAACCGGTTTTCTGCAGTTTTTCCAGCAAGCTAATTTCACCAAACAATGGTGTTTCCAGCCATTCTAACCTTACTATGAAGTCACAAAACATACCAAACAATAGTAGTAACATTGTAGAATCAACCAAAAACACCAAAATATCAATCATATTAAATATTTTAGATCAAACATACCCAAAAAGCATGATTTTCCCCTTAATCCCTTTAAGCATATTTTAACTATAAGATTAGCAAACTTAATCCAAATTAACCCAAAATTTCACCAGTGACATAAAATAATATTTTAGAATTTCTGCATATTTTTCCAGATTTTTACGATTTATAATTTCGCTAATTATCACTAATTACCCTAATTAGCCGTAATTAGTGAATAAAAGTGCAAATCACTCACCTTAGCCATAAGTGATATCTTAGATCTAAAATTTTACTATTATGGCATGAATCTCTATGTATTGCAGCATCTCTAACTCTGATTTGATGCTAATTTCCCTTGATTTGATGTAGTTTTGGTGAATTAGTGGTTAAAAATCGATTAAAATGAGATTTGGAAAATGGAGGCCACTGCTAAGGTTCAAGGAATGTTTGCGGAGGCTGAGAAAATGAAAGGGAATGTTTTTTCCAACCCTTTCAGCCCTCGCATTACCCTAATGCCGAAATGGGTTATGGGCTAAGCTAATAATCACCCCGTTAAGCCCAATTATGATGTTTTTCATCATCCAAACCTTATTTCAGCCATATCTCCCAAATGGTAAGTCCGTTTGATTAATGTGACCACTCTATGGAAAGGTAAACCATCATCTGAATTCAATGGAAGTGGTTTCTGGTCAAAACTCCTTACTAATAAAAAGTTATAGGCAAAACAAGATTCGTCAGGGGAAAAACGGTCATTTAAAATTCGGCAAAAATCGTGAACATGGGAAATAACCCTAATTGTCGTTTCCCAAAGTTACATGACCATATGACTTCGTATGTGAATGAATTAAATATTCTACGATCCTCCGATGCGTAGAATGCGGGTCGTTACACTCTCCCCCCTTAAGAAATTTTGCCCCCGGAATTCCTTAACCAAAGCATACAATGGTGGCCCGCATGCCTATCAACCATTTACAAACAATCAAACATACATAATAACATCACAACCCTATCCTAGCATGCGGTTTACTAGTAAGGGAATAACTATATCATGATTAAAATCTTACCAGGCAAAGAGCTCTGGATATGACTTCCTTATGCTCCCCTTGGTTTCCCAAGTACCGTCATTCTCATTATCACCCCACTGGCCCTTAACCAGTTTCACCATCTTCCTTCGAAGTTGCTTCATATCATGTCCGACAATACAAATCGTTATGTGGCTCCCAACTGCCTCAGATTCCACTTCGGTATCATTCAACTGATCTAGTGAAATAGTCATATCAGAATCGTGCACGAACTTCCTTAACTGGGAAACATGAAATACGTTGCGCACTCCCTCCATCTTGTCTGGTAATCGAACTTTATACGCTAAATCCCAACTTGTTCGAGAACTGGAAATGGACCAACAAAACCTTGGTGCCAATTTACCGCTCCTACCAAATCGAATCACACTCTTCAACGGAGAAATTTTGATGAATACTAAGTCGCCAACGGAGAATTTCAATTCTCTTTGTCTTTTATCATAATAACTCTTCTGCCTATCTTGGGCAGTCTTCATTCGCTGTTGAATAACCTTGATCTTATCTGAAGTTTCTCTTATTACATCCAGCCCAAGCACAAATTTCTCACTGGTCTCCAACCAACATGACGGTGAGTTGCACGGCCTTCCATACAAAGCTTCAAATGGAGCCATGCCAATACTAGATTGATAACTATTAGTATATGCGAATTCAACCAGATGTAAATGGTCATCCCGTGATCCTCCAGAGTCCAAAATACAAGCCCTTAAGAGATCCTCTAATACACGATTCACTCTCTCTGTTTGACCGTCGGTTTGAGGATGGTACACGATACTGATATGTAATTCTGATCCTAAAGCCTCTTGTAAGCTCTTCCAAAACCCACTAGTAAATAATGGATCTCGGTTACTCACAATACCACTAGGTACTCCATGAAACCTCACTACCCACTTCATATATAGTTCTACTAACTTAGCTGTCGTTCTATTCGACTTGACCAGTATAAACCTTGCACTTTTGGTCAATCGATCCACAATCACCCAAATACTATCATGACCTGATCTAGTCCTTGGTAAAACGTCGATGAAATCCATCGAGACTTGTTCCCATTTCCATTCGGGTATTTCTAATGGTTGTAAAAGACCACTAGGCTTCTTTTCCTCAGCTTTAACTAATTGGCAGTTCATGCACTTGGATATAAACTTCCTAATGTCTCTCTTCATCTCCTCCGAGTAGTAGGTATGCTTCATGTCTCGATACATTTTGTTACCACCGGGATGTATAGTCAGTTTCAAGTGATGGCATTCTCTAAGCACTTCATTTCTCAATCCACTCATGTTGGGTACAACCAGCCTCTCATTCTTTCGAAGCCATCCTTCTCGATCCATTCCATGCTTGTTCGTTGCCTCACCGTCGATACCCATCTCTATCTTGGAGATGATTTCCAATAAATTAGGATAGTCCCTTTGACTGGAACCAATCCGCTCAATCAAAGTCGGTCTAATCGTCAAACTTGCTAACATCTCTGGATCCAGTTCGCACTTAGCCATAAAATCATATCTTGCGATATACTCCAGTTGCATCCATTCCAGAAACATAGCCCCCAAACTGGCATATCTCCTACTCAATGCATCAGCTACCGCATTGCCCTTCCCGTGTGTGTATGCGATATTGAAATCATATGCAGCCAAAAACTCTAACCATCTCTGTTGTTGAAGATTTAAATCCCTTTGAGAGAAAAGATACTTTAATGACTTATGATCGGTAAACAACTCGAATCATTCTCCCAAGAGATAGTGTCTCCACATCTTTAACGTGAACATGATCGCTGCCAATTCCAAATCATGGGTAGGATATCTTTTCTCATGTGGTTTCAGCTGCCGACTAGCATAAGCTATAACCCTACCTCCTTGCATCAGTACAACACCTAGTCCGGTACCACAAGCCTCCATGTATACCGTCATCTCTTCGTTCCCTTTAGGAATAACTAACACTGGTGTGCACATTAACTTCTCCTTTAGACTCTTAAATGCATTTCACACCTATCGTCACAAATAAAAGCTTTGATTCTTCTTGGTCAACTGTGTTAACGGTGCCGCTATGTTGGAGAAGTCTTGGATAAACTTACGATAGTATCCAACTAACCCCAAGAAATTTCTCACATCCATTGCATTCTTGGGCGTAGACCAATCTTTTACCGTAGCCACCTTCGCAGGATCCACGACAATACCATTCTATGAAACAACATGGCCCAAGAATCTCACTTCCCTTCTCCAGAAGTGACACTTAGAAAATTTGGCTTTCATTCGGTGTTTCCTCAACACCTCCATCACTGTCCTCAAATGTTCCTTGTGTTCTTCCCCTATCCTCGAGTATAGCAAGATATCATCCATGAACACAAGAACAAACTTATATAATTGATCTCTGAAAACCCTATTCATAAGATCCACAAAATATGCGGATGCATTGGTCAACCCGAATGGCATCACCAACCACTCATAGAATCCAGACGGTGTCCGAAATGTCGTTTTATGTATACTATCAGCTGCTACTTGGAGCTGATGAAAATCTGTCTCAAGATCTAACTGGGAGAACACTCTCGCTCCAATCAACTGATCAAACAAATCGTCTATCTGTGGAAGAGGATACTTATTCTTCCTCGTCACCTTGTTCAACTCGCGGTAGTCTACACATAAGCGAAGGGAACCATCTGCCTTAGTAGCAAATACAACTGGTGCTCCCCACTCGGAAACACTTCTTCGGATAAACCCTTCTTCAAAAGATCGCTTACTTGCACCTCGATCTCTCGCTGCTCCCTTAGTGCCATACGACGAAGAGGGATCACTATAGGTTTGGCATCTTTCACTAAATCAATCCGAAACTCGATCTCTCGAAGTGGTGGAAGCCCAGTCACTTCCTCGAAGATGTCTGGATACTCTCCAGAAATAGGCACATCTGATAACTCATCCTGTGGGATGTCGAAGGAATGTAAAAACTAGCCATCACCTCATCACTAGGTAGGAAACTCAATACCACCCTCCGCCCGTCATCCGCTCTAGTGGTCATCGAAGACCCCTCACAGCCTGCCACCACCCCATATCTTTGGAGCCAATCGACTCCCAAAATAATGCCAAACCAAGTAAAGACCAAAACAAAGCAATCACAAGCAAACATACATCCATGACTCGATAAGACTATATTACGACAAATCATGCAAAGGCTATTCGAACCACCGATCGAGTTCGTCACAACTAAAGGTCTATCGACAATCTCGGGTTCTAATTCCAATCTATCTACCAGGTCACTAGATACGAAGGAATGGGAAGCCCCAGTATCAAACAATACTCGAACAGTAACATCATAAATGGAAAGCATACCTTGAATAATGACACCCTTTCCCTTTTGTGCTGCAGTAGGGGCATTCGACGAAGAAGGAACAACGTTGATAGCATATGCTTTCACAATCTTCTTCTCCTTAGGAGGTTGTGGACATTCATTCTTAAAAAGCCCCACTTGGCCACAATTGAAGCACTTCTTTTCCCCTGGCTTTGCTACACTCTTTGGCATAGTGACCCCTCTTGCCACAGCTATAGCACTTGATATCTTTCGTATTCTTCTTTTTCTGATCATCCTTGGTCTGATTCTGTTTCCTCTTATTCTAGGAATTATTCTTACCTCCTCCGCTTGCCTGCGGCTTTGGCATCTCTGTAGATGTAATAGCAACCTCGGTCTTCGACCTAGGGTAAAGGCTCTCAGATCTCAATGCCTTCCCTACGTTAGATTCGAATGTCTCATCGATATGGTTTATGAGTTTTTCCCTCAAGTACTCATCTAGGCCAGTTATGAACTTCCCGTTCTTCTTCTTGGCAGTATCGATGAGAGATAATCCATATTTCGATAAAGTATCGGACTTAGTAATATATTCCGAGACTGCCCTACGATTCTGCTTAGATTCCAAAAATTTGCTAAACAATTCTAATTTCTGAGCAACTGGGATAAACTTATCACTGAAGCGAGTCTTAAACTGATTCCAAGTAACTTGATCCTCGAGAGTAGCTGCTTTAATAGCATTCCACCAATTCATAGCCCATCCTTGAAGCTGACGCAATGCTAACTTTCTCTTTATTGCATCCTCGATCCCCAAATACTCGAAGATGCGCTCACAACTATCAAGCCCATCTTGAACCTCCGTAGTCGATTCCGTTCCGCGAAACGGCTTTCCACCAAGATTAGTATAATCCTTGCTGAGCTTGGCGAAATCGGCTCCAGGCTCCTACACTATTGCACCACCACCATTAGTAGCATTAGGAACTGCTCCCTGAGCATCTCTCGCATGAAGTTGTAAACATCGTCCTTATATTAGGAACATTCCCATGGTTGGCCCCTAAACCTGTACTCCTCGTATTTCGGCTCATCGTCAAATCTGTAAAGAGAAAATGATTAACTATCCTTAGTGGTGCCAATGTAGTGCGACTTCATCCTTAGATATACTAATAGTATATATATATAGTTTTTGAAAACCAAAATATCACAAATACGCGCTCTCATATACGTACACTATCTCTCCCTGATGTCTTCCCCTAGGTTAACTATGCAACCTAGGCTCTGATACCAAGTGTGACGTCCCGCCCCTAACCAGCCGACATTTCCCTGAAATGCGCTGTGCCATGCCCGGGTAGCACGGGACGGTCATCAAAAAGGAAAGGGTTTTGAAACAATGAATCACCAAAGAACCTGTAGTATATCTCATAGCGTATGGAATAAAATATAATAATAACATACTTGACATAAAACAGGTGAGACAGTGCATAAGCTGAAAACTAAACCATCATAGGAGCAGAATCCAAAATACAACTTATGATCCAAACCATCATTATTACAACTTCAAAATACTATTTCTAAAGAAAAATATAATAGGTACACTACTAATGCCCAAAGTAGTAACCAACAACAACACAGGGACAATATATGTAAATAGTACGTGGAAGCCTCCTCCTCATCTCAGGACAGCTACTCGTGCATAACCACCTAAGCTGTCTCTAGTCTGCTCGTTTAGGAGCACCCAGAGTAATAAGAAGACATATAAAACTTTGGGTCAGGCAAAAGTCTGGTATGAGTGATAGCAGCAAAATAAAACAGTAACAAGTATAAACAATCATACCCGAACCTAGACTTGTAACCAAAGAGTTAGCACAACAAGATGTACATTACTCTAAAGTAACACTAGCATATAGTGTAAAAATGGGAGTGTGCATGTCATGCGATAGCAAACATCAAACATAGTAATCATCCTCACGTCTCTCACTTAGTGCGTAAAGCATACGATATCCACCGCTTTGATCACCAAATCTATTAAGGCCATGACGACAACTCCGTACAACTATTGCTATGACCATACTTCCCTGGTCTATAGTCAATAACCCTACCCATCCACACATCCCTGGCTCTAGGTTAAGGGCCAACCAGTCCACACTTCCCTTGGCCCTGGTTCATCTACATGCCCCCTCTCTTAAATGGTGAACCAAAGTTATAGATTTCGATAACCCCTTTGCACGCGTCCTGCAGCAAAGCCCAACTCTAGAAGTTAAATCGTTGGTTCCCATCTCGATCATAAGTAATAACTTCTCATTTGGACTACCTTTGCATCTCGGGTTTTGGTTGAATTGTAGTTAATCTTCAGAAGAGTTCACAATTGTCATCTCGTGGAAGAAGTTTGAATCTGATTCGGTTTGGAGTCATCATCTTGATTCGGGTCGTGGTCGGGGTCCTCGTAAGGGTCGGTTCGTGGCTCGTGACCCCCTCGGTTCGTGACCGCCCCCCGGTTCGTGACCACCACCCCGGTTCGTGACCACCACCCCGGTTCGTGACCACCCCCTAGCTCGTGATCCCCTCCCCGGCTCGTGACCACTCCCCGAATCGTGACTACCCCTCCCCCCCCCGGTTCGTGAGTCCTCATATTGGAGCGGTTCGTGAGACATATCCCTTTCAGGAACTGGTTTTCTGCAGTTTTCCAGCAAGCTAATTTCGCCAAACGATGGCGTTTCAACCATTCTAACCTTACTATGAAGTTACAAAACATACCAAACGACATTAGTAATGTGCAGAATCAACCAAAAACACCAAAATATCAATCATATGAAATATTTTAGATCAAACATACCCAAAAAACATGATTTTCCCTTAATCCCCTTAAGCATGTTTTAAAAATAAGCTTAGCAAACTTAATCCAAATTAATCAAAAATTTCACCAATGACATAAAATAATATTTTAGAATTTCTACATAGTTTCCAGATTTTTATGATGCATAATTTCGCGAATTATCACTAATCACTCATAATTAGCTGTAATTAGTGAATAAAAGTGCAAATTACTCACCTTAGCCACAAATGAAATCTTAGATCTGAAACGTTACTGTTATGGAATAAATCTCTATGTATTGCAGCAGCTCCAACTCTGATTTGATGTTAATTTCCCTTGATTTGATGTAGTTTTGGTGAATTAATGGTTAAAAAGCGATTAGGAAGCGATTAGAATGAGATTTGGAAGATGGAGACCATTGCTAGGGTTCAAGGAATGTTTGTGGCGGTTGAGAAAATGAAAGAGAATGTTTTTTCCAATCCCTTTCAGCCCTCTTGTAACCCTTATCCCGAAATGGTTATGGGCTTAGCTGCTAATCACCCCCATTAAGACCAATTATGCTATTTTTCATCATTCAAACCTTATTTCAGCCATATCTCCCAAACAGTAAGTTCGTTTGATTAATGTACTCTACGGAAAGGTAAACCATCATCTGAATCCAATGGAAGTGGCTTTAGATCAAAACTCCTTACCAAGAAAAAGTTATAGGCGAAACAAGATTCGCTAGGGGCAAAACGGTCATTTAAAATTCGGCGAAAATCGTGAACATGTGAAATGACCCCAATAGCCGTTTCTTAAAGTTACACGATCATATGACTTCGTATGTGAATGAATTAAATATTCTACGATCCTCCGATGCGTAGAATGCGGGTCGTTACACATTTTGTAAAGTAGGCTATTCCCACAATCGCATACTTTGCACCTTCTTTTGAGATTGGCTGGCTTCCAATAATGTATATTCCCCAGACGGCGAATGACCAAGAGTTGACCATTTAGGCGAGCTCTGTCGGTGGGGATCGTTGGATTTGAGCAAACCTTTGGCATTTATCACATCGCTTGGAATAATTGGTTGCATCTTTGCTAATGGTCAGCCAGAAGTATATGTATCGCATCACTTTCTTAGCTAGTGTCTGACCCCCTGTATGAGCGTCGCACTCTCCTTCGTGCACTTCTCTCAATATTTTCTTGACATCATCATTAGCCATACATCAAACATTGGAACGGAGAAACCCCTTCTACAATGTTGGTTTTGTTGGATGACGTATCTAGAGGCTTGTCGCACGAGGGCTCATCTTTCATTCCTTTTTTCGGGAAGAGTGCCATGTAGGAGAAAATTCTTGATGGGAGTCATCCAAGATTCTTTCCGGATTCGGGTTCTGTTTGATCGACCTCCATCTGATCCATGCTTGAAATGCTCACAGAATCTATAGGAACTAACTCTGCTTCACCCGAATTGTTAGAACTAGTGAGTTTTGCCAATCTATCCGCCTTCTAGTTTTCCACCCTGGGAATGTGGAAGATGATATATTGATCATAGACTTTTAGCAATTCCTCAACCTGCTTAAGATAGGCGGCAAGTCTAACTCTTTTAGTGTTATACTCCTTCCGAACCTGAAACACAACGAGTTGAGAATCACCGAAATATTAAGTGATGTTATTCTTAAATCCCTTACGAGTTTGAGCCCGGCAATTAGGGCTTCATACTCGGAGTCATTGTTGGTAGCCGATAAATTCAATCTCAGTGCATAATAGATCGACCTCCCTTCCGGAGATAACAATACTATGTCGGCACCGGAGCATCGTCCGTTACGGGCCCCTTCTGTGTACAACTTCCAAGTGTCTGATCTCAACTCGGTATTCGGAGGCTTAGTACTATCCTCCAATCCATTGTCGTATAGAGTAGTGAACTCGGCTATGAAATCCGCTAGTGCTTGACATCGGATGGACTTCCGTGGGACAAAAGTTAAGTCGAATTGACTCAGTTCAATGTTCCATTTGAGTAGTCTCCCGCTTGCCTCAGGTCGTTGCAAGACTTGTCATAACGGCTGGTCGGTGAACACTTTGATAAGGTGAGCCTGGAAGTAATGTCGGAGCTTTCGTGATGCAATCAGCGAACTATAAGCGAGCTTTTTCAATCTTTGGATAGTAGTGTTCATCGCCCATTAGTTTCTTACTTACATAATAAACTGGCCTTTGTACCCGATCTTCTTCATAGATTAAGAAAGAGCTGATTGCATTCCCAGATACTACTAAATACCCAAATAGGTCTTCATGGTCGATTGGTTTGGATAGGATAGGAGGCTTCTCCAGGTGGTCGAGTAAATTCTGAAATGCCTCAACATAGTTGGGTGTCAAAGTGAAGTTTCGTTTCCCTCTTTTGATCAATTCAAAGAAGGGTAAGCACTTGTCGGTTGCCTTGGATATGAATCGACCCATTGCTACGACCTTTCCTGCCAAGCTTTGCACGTCCTTGATTCTTCTAAGTTCCTGGATTCCTTTGATGGCCAAAATCTTATCGGTATTGATTTCAATCCCTCGAGAGCTAACTATGAAAACCAAGAACTTTCTCGATGCTAGTCCTAAAGAATACTTCAAGGGATTGAGCTTCATCCCATATCTTTGGAGGATGCCGAACATATCTGACAAGTCCCCAACGTGATCAGGTTGTTGCCTTAACTTCACCAACATATCATCTATGTAAACCTCCATCGTTCTTCCTATCTGATCATGAAACATTCGGTTGACCAGGCGCTGATACGTTACCCCCGCAATCTTCAGTCCAAATGGCATGACCACGAAACAATATAACCCAAGGTCGGTTATGAAGCTGGTGTGTTCTTGACCTGTAACGTGCATTACAATCTAGTTATATCCCGAGTATGCATCCATGAATGAGAGGAGTTCATTCCTCGCAGTCAAATCAACCAGTTAATTGATCCCGGGTAAAGGGAAATTGTCTTTGGGGCAAGCTTTGTTCAAATTAGAGAAGTTGATACAAGTTCGCCACATCCCATTGGCCTTCTTCACAAGCACAGGGTTTTCTATCCACTTGGGACAAGTTGCATCTCGAATAAACCCATTGGCTTGCAGCTTTCGGATTTCCTCCTTTAGAGTGACATACCTCTCTAGGCTAAGCATCTGCCTCTTCTGCTTTACAGGGGTATATTTTAGGTTGATGCAAAGAGAATGAGTCATGATGGAGGGTGAAATCCCACACATGTCAGCATGGGCCCAGGCAAACACGTCAAGGTTAACATGGAGGAAGTCGGTCAACTCCCTTGTTCGGGTGGGGTCGAGATGCGATCAAATCTTCAAGACCCTTATCAGGTCGTCGTCATCGATTGTGATCTCCAAAGTAGTTTCATTCGGGGCTTCCTTCCTATATCTTGGTTCATCGTCCTCACTTGGATCGATGTCCTCGAGCTAGCAGGTGGACGGTCCTGGTCGGGATATTTTCTGTAGTTTCTATGCTTCCTTCCCCTTCACAGATGGAGGGTAATCTTCCATTTCCTTGTTATTTTCTCTACGCAGCTCTTTCCATTCTACCAAATAGCGTGTTCGCCCTGTCACTTGGTTCTTGCGCACTATTCTAATCCCTCCATCAATCGAGAATTTCAAAAGGAGGGACCAAGGAGCAATACAAGCTCTAAACTTAGCTAGGGTCGGTTGCCCCCAGAAATGCGTTGTACTGGGAGTTTATGTTCATTACCATAAATGGCAGGATTCATACTCTCCTATGGTCTCCGTTTCCCAATTCTATAGATGGCTTGATCAAGCCAACTGACTCGGTGGATGATCCATTGAAACCACGTATTTGGCCGGTGCGTGGCTCCAAGTCCTTCAATTCCAACTTCATCTGATTATAAGCTTGTTTAAACAATATATTTAGTGAACTTCCATTGTCGATCAGAACCTTTCGTATAGTAGCTGGGCCTACGATGGTCGTTATTACTAGTGGGTCGATGGTTGGGGCTTTTATACCGATCGACTCCCACTCATGGAAAATGATATCATCAGTCATAGTTCTTCTTTGCTTTATGGGACTTGAAGCTTCAGGGATGCTGGTCTCCGCAACGTAGAGATGTTTTGTGTAGTTTACATAACGTTCCATAGTCCGAACGCTATGCTTAGCTGGATGAGGTCTTCCAACGATGGCATTAATCACTATCCCCTTCGCCTTTTCTTGGGTTGTGGCCCTAGGCGTGACCTAACTCTGCTTATATGCCGAATTTCCATGTCCCCTGTCCCTCGGATGCCTGTATTCATCGAGCTTTCCCTCTCGAATCAACTTCTCCACAATATCCCGAAGGTGACAATGCTCATTAGTCGCATGCCCATAAATCTCATGGAACAGACAAAACTTCCCAATCGCCTTTTCTTTTTTCGTAGACTCACACAAGGGCGGCTTCTTGTACTGAACTGTACTGCATGTATCGAGATAAATGTTCTCCTTTATGTCATTCAAAGCCGTATAACTTTCAAAAACTTGGAACTGGGGTTACTTCCTGGAATTCACTTTTTGTCCAGGGTTTCGATGGGCTCCATTTTGTTTGTTACTATTTCGTTTACCATGGTTCCCAGCATTCAGTTTTACCTTCCCAGAGTTATCTCCGGATTGTTTGACTACTACATTACTCTGAATAGGTTTGGTAGATACATCTTTTGACCCATCCTCTTCATCCAACTGTGCATCCTCCTTCCTTAACTGGATGTTGGCCTTTTCATAAAACATTTCAATTGCCGTAGGCGGCTTCCCAATTAGATACTTTCCGAACTCCATTCTTTTGTCAATGTCGTCTACCATGGCCATCAAAATTGTCTCATGATTAGGATTGCTTACTTCGATGGCAGCCCGGTTAAATCGATTAAGGTAGTTTCTTAGGGATTCACACCTTCCTTGCATTACTGCGGAAAGGGCCATGACATGCTTCGAACTTCGACTTAGAAGCATGGAGGTGGAACTGATTTACAAATTTCTCATCTTTAAAGCTTGGGACCGACCTCGGGGAAAGATGAGTGAACCACATGAGCACTATTCTCTTCAAAAAAATCGGGAAATCCTTGCATTTGATGGTTTCTGGAGCTACAACCACCTCCACATGCAATGAATATATCATCAATCACTGTTACGGGTCGGTAATTCCATCGTAGTGGTTCATTTTGGGGAATATTAAATCTTCTGGGGAATTCAGCCTATAGAATGTCGTCTGTGAAAGGCGTATGGTTTCGGTTGATCTCCTAGTCTTCATTCTTGTGGCCCTTACTGTCATTCATAATATCTCGTACCATGGTAGTCAGATTGGAAGGAATGAGTGTATTTCGATCGGCATCGTCAATCGATTAGGTTCTCCCCGCTCCCTCTCTAGCCAACGTTGTCTGAGTCGCCGTTCGGGCGGTCCTCCCTTTTCCCTCAGCATCCCAGTCAGTCACAAGAAGACAGGGAGGAAGAATAGGAGCTAGATCTGTCTGAGCGGTATTTTGGTGAGCTAAAGGAGAGGCACTTCTATCCAGTCGAGTCACCGGATCAGCGTTTTCTACGTTTGTCAAACCGACCTGTGCTTGGTCGTCTATTCCGAGCTCGTTGGAATGCTTTTCCAGCTGCAATTGCTGTATGTTTTTGGGTCTCTCTAGCGGGCATCGCGATTGAAGTCGATCCTTGCTTCCTTCGGATGATGATGAACCTTCCAAGCCTTGGTCCAGTCGATGAAAGGAAGATTGATGATTCCTGAATTCTTCCCATTGTCTCGACATACGATCCATATTGTAACACCCCGAATTTCAGTTAATATTAACATTCACAAATTAAAGAATGATTCATCCCAGATATGGGAATTAGGGGAAACGGGTTGCGACATTATGTTCGTCTCGGAAAAATACGCGAAATAGAGTCTGAGTTTTTGTAAATCGGAGTCCGTATGACCAACTTATGGCCCAATAAAGTTTTCAGAAAATTCAAGTTTAAAAACAGTTTAAAACTAAAGCCAAATTCAAAATTCAACACACAGGGGGAAGGTTGGAAAATTCCCGCGCAGGCCAATTCGACAGGTGTGTCGACTGCCCAGTCGGCACCACCCCAACCCATGTCGACTGCCCAGTAGACACGGGTGTCGACCTGGGTACTCGACCAGGTTGGCCTGGGTGCAGTCTGAAGGGGTTTGGGCTGTGTTTGGTGGCTGGTGACGAGATCTGATGGCTCTAATCTAATCTAGGGTTAATCTAAGGGCCTAAACTACATACTAAATCTATAAATACACCCTAAGACTACCCTAATCCATACTAAAAATAGATACAACGTCATCATGCCGTCAAAATGCAACTTGAAGGAGCCTCCATCAATGTTTAGAAGAAGATAGCTTCTCAAATCAACTTCTAATCAATTCTAGCAACTAAATCTTCTTCATAGGAGTGCTAATCAACAAGTTGTGAGTTTCTATGCCTTTAGCAAGCAATTGCTAAACTAATTATGATAGGATATAATGAGGTTATGGTTATGTATGTGGATCAATGCAAGTTATGTTATCATATGCTATATGTTCATGATGCTAGTTATGCAAGTTTTATGCTATATGTTCATGATGCTAGTTATGCAAATCACTATGATAAACATTGATCCATTATGACACCATGTTATGCAAGTTTGGTGTTTGATTATATGCAAGTTCATATATGACATGTTATGCAAGCTTGGTGTTTGATTATATGCAAGTTCATATATGACATGTTATGCAAGTTTGGTGTTTGATTATATGCAAGTTCATATATGACATGTTATGCAAGTTTGGAGTTTGATTATATGCAAGTAACATGTGCAAGTTTACACCTTTGTATGATATGCATACATATGCAAGTTTACCCCATTGTATGTCTTGCATATATATGCATGTTTACCCATTTTTATGATATGAGTAACATATGCAAGTTCATCCCTTTTTAGACCTATGACATGTATGCAAGTTTATCCCTTTATGATAGGTCTATGACATGAACATCTATGCAAGTTACCCTCTTTATGACATATGTGATTCATGCAAGTTTGGGTTGGTTATTTATGCTTGTTGGGTTTGATGCTATGGTCATATATGCAAGTTGACACCTTTAAAACCCATGTTGATGCTAAGTTGAACCCATTGTATTTGTGATGAATCTTCTCTTTTAAGTATGTCATGTTAGCATATTACGTGGGGAACGATGGGGTTAATATTCATGTTAACAAAATTGTGGTGAAATTGGTATGAAGTTGCATACCATAAGTGGATGGACATAATTGAGTCAATTATGTACATCATTAAGTTGGAATTAATTAGGGAAAATTAATTCAAAATATGGGGGTGATTAATTAGGTGTAATTAATCGACTAAGACACGAGGTTGGACCCTTTTGTAGCATAAGACTGCCCGGACCCGACCGACAAATCCAGCGGCTACAAATGGTTGGCCCAATGTGAGAGGTCTTAGGCATAAACTAAATACGTGACAAGTGTAAAGACACGAGGTTAGACTCTGTTATGGCGTAAGGCTGCCCGGACCCGACCGGCAAATCCAGCTGCCATAAAAGATAGTCTAATGTGAGAGGTCTTTACAAAGGTTACGTTCTTAATCAATTAAGAAACACTTAACCAAATAAGCATGTAGTGGGGCATGAGGGGTTAAGTGGGTGCCTTGGGAGGCATGTGGAAATCAAGTAAGTGCCTTGGGTGGCATGTGGAAATCTAGTGGGTTGCCTTGGGTGGCAATAGAAAATACGATTAGAATACTTAACCAAGTGGAAACATGTAATTAAACATGATTAAGGGGTTAAGTGGGATGCACTAGAAAAGGGACAAGCTTAGGTGGGTAGCTTGTGGGGGCCCATTTCAACCAGTAACCCATATGTATCTTTGTGGGCTCGACCCATGTCGAGGACGAGACACGCGTACTGGGTTTGACTATAAGAGGTCAAAACGGGTTAGCGGTGGCAACGCAAGTCCAACGGGTTTCATATGCGTGTGTGGACCCGGGCTGGTAGGTAAGACGTTGTTGCATCGTGTAGGTATAAGTCGTGCACCGTTGATTGTATCGGGTTGCCACTTTGGGGAGTGATACATCCTACTGTGGGGCCAGCACGGGTATCTACGTTAGGGAGCCGATCGCTTGGGGAGTAGTGGGTACACCTAGTGGAGATAGGGGCAGACGGCACCTATGTGGTCAGCTAGGGGTACACGAAACTACTAGTTGAATTTTCTAAGTCCTTGGGTGGGATCAACCTTTAAGTAGGAATGACTGGTGTGGTGCAGTGTAGTAATTACCCTTGGGTGGGTAGATGCATCTTTACCGATATCTTGGTTCATCCTATGTCTAGTTGGCTACTTAGTGTAGTCATTTATCCCCAGTCATTACCGTACCAAGTTTATATCATACCCTAATTACTTTAATGATTGTATTGTTAAAGTTGTAGGACTCGCTCAGACTTATGTCTAACCCCGTTGTTTTTATCTTTTTCCCAACCCTCAGGTTCTCAGAGTGGGCCTAGCACTAGTGGGCTTTGATCAGATTGCTTTATCTATCTTTTGGAGCTTGGACCGTTGATGTAAAGATCAGCTTATCTTTTCTATTATGGCTATTAGTTATGTAGTGGGATTATGTACTTATTTTTTTATCAGGATGGATATTTAGTACTTGACTCTTGTTTTATGGTTTTGTAACCAAACATGTTTACCTTCTACTGCAATGAAATGATGTTTTAGTTAACAAGTATTATTTATATCTGTCTTGTTGTAATTTTTCTGTTCTATATTCACTTAAAATACTCCACCGAAGTTAAGGCATTCCCTTAGTGAGTGACCTTAGCGGGTGTGGGGTGTTACACGTGGTATCAGAGCTGAAGGTTACCAGAACAAGTAAAACTTTTAGAAAAACTATTTTTCTAAAAACATTTTCGAAGGAGTATTTTCAAAAACATGTCTTTTAAGAGAAAAGTTTTTGAAAGAAAAGCATAATCCCCAATAGCCATATCTTTATCTTTCGAATTCTCCGTTTTGAATCTTTCCTTTTTCGTTTCAGCATGGCTGAAGATCTTAACTTTCCGGAGGGTGTAGCGATACCAGTATGGTATAGGAGATTGATGGAGGCTAGGGCCGCCGCTACGGGTCCAGCAGATGTTCCTCCACCACCAGTTGCACCCGATCTTCCTCCCCCTCCTCCTCCTCGCGCAGATATTTTTGCTAAGACTTGCAAGGAATTTAAGGCTATGGAAGGGAAACCTTTTCAAGGATCAGAAACTTTTGTGGAAGCTAGGGATTGGCTTAAGGAGACGGAAGAGTTGATAGACATATTTGAGATGGAAGAAGGAAAGAAAGTCAAGTTAGCTGCTTGGTTAATGAAGGGAGAGGCCTCGTTCTGGTGGGAGGTCACTAATGGAGAGCACCCTGTTGACTCTTGGGCGGATTTCAGACAAAGGTTTGGGGCAAAGTTTCTCTCAAGGGCGGAAGAAAATCTGTATATGGAAAGGTTCTTGACTCTAAAGCAAGGAAACCTATCAGTGAAAGAATATGTCAACACGTTTAATCAGTTGGCAAGGTTTGGCATAGACATGGTGAATACACCGGAGAAGAAGGCTTTGAGGTTCGTTAAAGGCTTGAATGAACCGATGCATGGATTGGCTATGACTCACATCCCTATGGGGGCTACTTTTGAGAAGCTAGTAGACATGGCACTCATGCATGAGGAAGAGAAGGGTCCCAATGCTAATAAGGCACCCGAGAAGAAAGGAGATCAGAAGAGACCTCAACAGCAACAGCAAAACAAGGGTGGGAAAGGCAACGGTGGCAAGGGAAAGAAGAAGTGCTTCAATTGTGGGACACCAGGCCACCTAAGCAAAGATTGTCGGAAGAAGAAGAAGACTGGCTGCTTCCACTGTGGCGAAGTAGGGCATCTAGTGAAGGACTGCCCTAAGAAGGGACAGAGGACGGGATCTACCTCAAAGGGACAGGTGCAAGCTCTTATGGCACCAGGTCAGGCAAGGGGGCAAGTTCAGGCTCTCGCGGTTCCACCAATTCAGGAAAGAGGTAGAACTATTTCCGTTGAAAGTCTGGTTTTTCTGTTTGATCATCCTGTCCGGACTTTATTCGACTCTGGCGCATCGCATTCGTTTATCTCATCATCATTAGTTGAGTCACTGCACTTAGACACCAGTCTAGTAGATGATCCCTTGGTTGTTTCAAACCCAATTGGGGCTCCACTTATTTTTCCATGATATGTTTGGGTTTCAAGATTTCTATACTTAGCGTTGAGTTTAGATGTGATGCTTTTGTTTTGGGCTTCACGGGCTATGGGTTAATTTTGGGCATGGACTGGTTATCCAGTAATGGTGCCATTCTTGATTGCGAAAGGAAAGTTGTTAGGCTCATGACCCGCTTGGGGAACACTCTCGAGATCTCTTGTAATCCCATGAATTCTGTTATGCTAAGTTATCTTGAATCGCTTGACGCTTCGGTCGAGAGTTTGCGGTCTGTTAGAGTGGTCCGAGAATACTCGGATGTGTTTGATGAGGTGAAGGGCTTACCTCCGAAGCAGGAGATAGACTTCTGAATATATCTGGTGGACAATGCTAAGCCAGTATCTTTGCCAGTGCGCCACATGGCTCCTCGTGAGAGGAGGGAACTCCATAAGCAAGTAGGGGAGTTGCTTGATAAGGGGTTCATAAGACGAAGTATATCGGAGTGGGGTGCTCCGATAGTTTTTGCCATGAAGGCGGATAGGTCCCTCAGACTTTGTGTAGACTACAGAGAACTCAACAAGCTCACAAAGAAGAATAGACACCCATTGCCGAGGATTGACGATCTCTTTGATCAGTTGGTTGGCGCCTCAGTGTTTTCGCAGTTTGACTTAGCCACGGGGTTTCATCAGTTGAGAGTGGCTGAGGATAGTATAGAGAAGACTGCCTTTAGGACTCCGGATGGTTTCTATGAGTGGCTGGTGATGCCCTTTGGTTTGACGAACGCCCCCGCATACTTTGTTGATCTGATGAGTAGGGTGTTCAGGGAGTACCTTAATAAGTTCGTGGTGGTCTTTGTGGATGACATCTTGGTCTTTTCTAAGAGTGAAGAAGAGCATGCCCTACATCTTAGGGAAGTGTTTGAGACTCTTCGAGCGCATAGCCTTAAGGCTAAATTCTCTAAATGTCACTTTTGGAGGAAGGAAGTGCGGTTCTTAGGGCACGTGGTCTCTAAGGAAGGGATAGCTGTGGATCCCGCTAAGGTAGTGTCCATCCAAGATTGGAAGGTTCCGAAGAATGCTACCGAGGTGAGGAGTTTCTTGGGGTTGGCTGGCTACTATAGGAAGTTTATCAAGGACTTCGCGAAGATATCAGCCCCATTAACTCGCTTGATGAAGAAGAATCTAGTCTTCACATGGGACGCAGATTGTGATGATGCATTCCAACGGTTAAAGAGAGCTTTAACCACAGCTCCAGTCTTAGTGTTGCCAGATGGGAGTAAGCCATTTGTTATTTATACCGATGCTTATGGGACAGGACTAGGCGCAGTCTTAATGCAAGAGGGAAGGGTAATAGCCTATGGGGGAAGGCAGTTGAGAGCACATGAGAAAAATTACCCTACACATGATCTAGAGTTGGCCACTATTGTTTTTGCGCTTAAGACTTGGCGCCATTATCTTCTTGGCGAGAGGTTCGAATTGTTCGCTGACCACAAATCATTGAAGTACTTGTTTTCCCAAAAGGATTTGAACTTAAGGCAGCAAAGGTGGATGGAGTTCTTAGTATCCTATGATTTCGAGATAGCGTATACCCCTGGCAAGGGTAACGTGGTGGAGGACGCCTTAAGCAGAAAAAGGTTGTCCTTGAGTCCATTGTTCGTGGAACGACGAAGCTTGGAATTTATCTCGATGTTTGATTTCAGACCTTCCGTTGACTTTGTACACGGTTTGCTAGCATCCTTAGAGGTCAGACCTACTCTTTTGGGGCGGATTGGCAAGGCACAGCGGGACGACCCACAGTTGGTTGAGTTGGTAGAGAGGCTCATAAGGGGGGAGTCGTCCAGCCATTTGAGTAGGTACACCCTAGACGATAGGGGGTGGTTGCGTAAAGACGGTAGACTTTGTGTACCGCAAGATGAGGGTTTGAGGAAGGCTATAATTTATGATGCACATCGTTCGAAGATGACCATTCATCCCGGTGGGGACAAGATGTACCAAGACATGAAGCGAGTATTCTTTTGGGCCGGTATGAAGAAGGATGTGGCCGAGTATGTCGCTAGATGTTTGGTGTGCCAACAAGTGAAAGCGGAGAAAAAGAAACCCAGTGGGTTGCTTCACCCATTGGAAGTTCCGCAATGGAAGTGGGATAGCATCTCGATGGATTTTGTCGATGGATTACCGAGATCGAGGAAGGGTAATACGGGAATTTGGGTTGTGGTAGACAGACTTACTAAGAGCACCCATTTTATACCCGTGAAGAGTAAGAGGACTGCTCCATGGCTAGCTTCAGTTTACCTTCGAGAGATAGTTCGATTGCATGGTGTACCTTCTAGCATAGTGAGTGATCGAGATCCCATCTTCACTAGCGAGTTTTGGAAGAGTTTGCAAGAGGCGGTAGGGACTCAGTTGTGTTTGAGCACTGCATATCATCCTCAGACGGACGGCCAGACCGAGAGGGTGAATCGTGTTCTAGAAGACCTTTTGAGGCTATGTATCTTAGATTTTGGAGGTACATGGGAAGAGCATCTTCCATTGGTGGAGTTCGCGTATAATAACAGCTTTCAGTCTAGTATTGGTATGGCTCCTTTTGAATCTCTTTATGGAAGGCCTTGTCGGTCACCTACATGTTGGTGGGAATCTACGGATAAGATCTTGCTTGGGCCCGATATGGTTAGAGAGACTTCGGAAAAGATTGATTTGATTCGAAGAAGGATGAAAGCAGCGCAAGATAGGCAGAAATCTTACGCGGATAAGAGGAGGACGGATCTTGAGTTTAATGTTGGGGACATGGTCTTTGTCAAAGTATCTCCATTACGGAATGTTGTTCGCTTTGGGTCCATTGGAAAGTTAGCACCAAGGTTTGTAGGACCGTTTCCTATTAAGGAAAGGATTGGACAGATGACATATAGAGTGGATTTACCCGAGAGACTTAGTGGTGTACATGACGTATTCCATGTGTCACATTTGAGGAAGTGCCTACATGAGACCGCAGAGGTGGTAGAGCCGAGCTTGCTTAGAGAAGTGGAGGTAAAGCGTGATGCGACGATTCGACGAGCTCCTACTCGCATCCTTGGGTCAAAGATTAAGAAGTTGAGAAATAGAGAGGTTCAACTAGTCAAAGTGCAATGGGGAAATGATGAGAGCAACGCTACTTGGGAGACAGAAGCGAAGATGCGTTCTTTGTACCCATTCCTTTTTGAGGGTATGTCTTTTAACTTCTCCTTTATCGCTTATCTTGTGCTTATCTTATCTTTAGTATGTCCTCTCGTTAGTACCTTTGACCTGTAGATAGGGTAAACCTATGGTTGAAACATGTGTTTGAGACATGTTATGATTGATGGATGCATGGGGATGCAAGTGTTTGCTAGTGGTTGCTCGTGGATGCATATACACACACTTTAGACACTAGATCGGCTCAGTCACTTCATGTTGCATATTGCATATAATTGTGTGTAGGTAGCTATATTAATGGATGTATAATGGTTGTGTTATCATATGGATGATGCATTTTGGTGTATGGTTGTGCACACATGTAGAAATAGTATGTGTCGATAGGGTTCTTTCGCATACATATTGGATGCATGTCACTATCATGGTTTGCATTAAGGAGGTCAACTGAATCAGTAGACCGCCTAATTTTGCATTAGACAGGGAACATATACACACACTTTTTGCATATGTTCATACAGCATTAGAAACTTTAAGGACAATGAATGCCAGTGTTTGATGGTTTAGTAGATGGTTGTTTGGATGGAAGGATACGTTCTTCTGGACTTAGAGATTTCGGGAACGAAATCTTTTAAGTAGGGGAGAATGTAACACCCCGAATTTCAGTTAATATTAACATTCAAAAATTAAAGAATAACTAATCGCAGATGTGGGAATTAGGGGAAACGGGTTGCGCCATTATGTTCATCTCGGAAAAATACGCGAAATAGAGTCCGAGTTTTTGTAAATCGGAGTCCGTATGACCAAGTTATGGCCCAACGATGTTTTCAGAAAATTCAAGTTTAAAAACAGTTTAAAACTAAAGCCAAATTCAAAATTCAACACACAGGGGGAAGGCGGGAAAATTCCCGCACAGGCCAAGTCGACAGGGGTGTCGACTGCCCAGTCGACACTACCCCAACCCATGTCGACTGCCCAGTCGACACGGGTGTCGACCTGGGTACTTGACCAGGTTGGCCTGGGTGCAGTCTGAAGCGGTTTGGGCTGTGTTTGGTGGTTGGTGACGAGATCTGATGGCTCTAAACTAGTCTAGGGTTAATCTAAGGGCCTAAACTACATCCTAAATCTATAAATACACCCTAAGACTACCCTAATCCATACCAAAAATAGATACAACGTCATCATGCCGTCAAAATGCAACTTGAAGGAGCCTCCATCAATGTTTAGAAGAAGATAGCTTCTCAAATCAACTTCTAATCAACTCTAGCAACTAAATCTTCTTCATAGGAGTGCTAATCAACAAGTTGTGAGTTTCTATGCCTTTAGCAAGCAATTGCTAAACTAATTATGATAGGATATAATGAGGTTATGGTTATGTATGTGGATCAATGCAAGTTATGTTATCATATGCTATATGTTCATGATGCTAGTTATGCAAGTTTTATGCTATATGTTCATGATGCTAGTTATGCAAATCACTATGATAAACATTGATCCATTATGACACCATGTTATGCAAGTTTGGTGTTTGATTATATGCAAGTTCATATATGACATGTTATGCAAGTTTGGTGTTTGATTATATGCAAGTTCATATATGACATGTTATGCAAGTTTGGTGTTTGATTATATGCAAGTTCATATATGACATGTTATGCAAGTTTGGTGTTTGATTATATGCAAGTAACATGTGCAAGTTTACACCTTTGTATGATATGCATACATATGCAAGTTTACCCCTTTGTATGTCATGTATATATATGTATGTTTACTTCTTTTTATGATATGAGTAACATATGTAAGTTCATCCCTTTTTAGACCTATGACATGTATGCAAGTTTATCCCTTTATGATAGGTCTATGACATGAACATCTATGCAAGTTACCCTCTTTATGACATATGTGATTCATGCAAGTTTGGGTTGGTTATTTATGCTTGTTGGGTTTGATGCTATGGTCATATATGCAAGTTGACACCTTTAAAACCCCATGTTGATGCTAATGTTATGCTAAGTTGAACCCATTGTATTTGTTATGAATCTTCCCTTTTAAGTATGTCATGTTAGCATATTACGTGGGGAACGATGGGGTTAATATTCATGTTAACAAAATTGTGGTGAAATTGGTATGAAGTTGCATACCATAAGTGGATGGACATAATTGAGTCAATTATGTACATCATTAAGTTGGAATTAATTAGGGAAAATTAATTCAAAATATGGGGGTGATTAATTAGGTGTAATTAATCGACTAAGACACGAGGTTGGACCCTTTTGTAGCATAAGACTGCCCGGACCCGACCGGCAAATCCAGCGGCTACAAATGATTGGCCCAATGTGAGAGGTCTTAGGCATAAACTAAGTACGTGACAAGTGTAAAGACACGAGGTTAGACTCTGTTATGGCGTAAGGCTGCCCGGACCCGACCGACAAATCCAGCTGCCATAAATGATAGTCTAATGTGAGAGGTCTTTGCAAAGGTTACGTTCTTAATCAATTAAGAAACACTTAACCAGATAAGCATGTAGTGGGGCATGAGGGGTTAAGTGGGTGCCTTGGGTTGCATGTGGAAATCAAGTAAGTGCCTTGGGTGGCATGTGGAAATCTAGTGGGTTGCCTTGGGTGGCAATAGAAAATACGATTAGAATACTTAACCAAGTGGAAACATGTAATTAAACATGATTAAGGGGTTAAGTGGGATGCACTAGAAAAGAGACAAGCTTAGGTGGGTAGCTTGTGGGGGCCCATTTCAACCAGTAACCCATATGTATCTTTGTGGGCTCGACCCATGTCGAGGACGGGACACGCGTACTGGGTTTGACTATAAGAGGCCAAAACGGGTTAGCGGTGGCAACGTAAGTCCAACGGGTTTCATATGCGTGTGTGGACCCGGGCTGGTAGGTAAGACGTTGTTGCATCGTGTAGGTATAAGCCGTGCACCGTTGATTGTATCGGGTTGCCACTTTGGGGAGTGATACACCCTACTGTGGGGCCAGCACGGGTATCTACGTTAGGGAGCCGATCGCTTGGGGAGTAGTGGGTACACCTAGTGGAGATAGGGGCAGACGGCACCTATGTGGTCAGCTAGGGGTACACGAAACTACTAGTTAAATTTTCTAAGTCCTTGGGTGGGATCAACCTTTAAGTAGGAATGACTGGTGTGGTGCAGTGTAGTAATTACCCTTGGGTGGGTAGATGCGTCTTTACCGATATCTTGGTTCATCCTATGTCTAGTTGGCTACTTAGTGTAGTCATTTATCCCCAGTCATTACCGTACCAAGTTTATATCATACCCTAATTACTTTAATGATTGTATTGTTAAAGTTGTAGGACTCGCTCAGACTTATGTCTGACCCCGTTGTTTTTATCTTTTTCCCAACCCTCAGGTTCTCAGAGTGGGCCTAGCACTAGTGGGCTTTGATCAGATTGCTTTATCTATCTTTTGGAGCTTGGACCGTTGATGTAAAGCTCATCTTATCTTTTCTATTATGGCTATTAGTTATGTAGTGGGATTATGTACTTATGTTTTTATCAGGATGGATATTTAGTACTTGACTCATGTTTTATGGTTTTGTAACCAAACATGTTTACCTTCTGCTGCAATGAAATGATGTTTTAGTTAACAAGTATTATTTATATCTGTCTTGTTGTAATTTTTCTGTTCTATATTCACTTAAAATACTCCACCGAAGTTAAGGCATTCCCTTAGTGAGTGACCTTAGAGGGTGTGGGGTGTTACACATATCTTGCCTCATTGCGGCGTTCTCCTGAGCATGAGCATTTAAGGCCTCCGTGGTTTCCCAGAGTTGGTTTATCACAGTCATAAAATCATCACGGGTGGAAAAAGATGAGGAGGAAGCGGGATCTACTGCGGGAGGTTGTTCTAAAGATGGTAGGTCGACCCACCAGCTGCATCTACAAATGCCTCAGCCTGTGACTGCTTTCAGGCATTGTGGGCCGATGATTTGGCGGCCATAATTCAATGATAACTGAAAAGATGAGGGATCTCATCTCGGACTTGGTGACCCGAAATTAAAGCAAAAATCCTCTGAGTGCTGAGAATATCAAACTTCTCAGTGAAAGCACCAAAGTGTTGACACCAAAAATTGGCACAACACCCAAGAGATAAAGTTATAGAGAATAAATAAAGACAAATAAAATGAAAAAATGAAGAAAAGAACAATCACACGTAGGTTTGTAGTGGGTCGGCGTTAACTAGCCTACGTCGACTTTATAATCTTCTTATATCAAAAATCTATTACAGTTGAATAATTACAATAGTGATATAATCAAAAAAATTCCAAGAGCCCCTTCTTATAAGTACATAAGGTATGTTTATAAGTACTACAACATTTAAATTAGCTGAGACATGTGTCCACCGATCCATGATTTCAAGAGATCCCCAAGAGGAGTTCTTTTCATGGATGGCGGCGTGATTTGAATCTGTAGTGATAGGTGGCATCATATCGATTTATGAAGGATGACTAATGGCGTTCAAGTAGGAGCGAGACTAAATCCTCAAGAGGATATTTTATCCGGAATTAGAATGGATCTGACTCAGTCGGTCTGAAGGTCACGAGATTCATTTGGCTTGTATATTGGGTTCTTATGCTCAGGTTAAACCTCAAATATCGACCGACCTCTCTATGGATCGAACAATTCCTTTTTCAGGATTGCTCGGCCCTTTTGGTTGTTCAGGTCGGAGTCTATGACGGCACCAGACCTTGATGGCCTTGCTAAATGGATGGTCAATAGTGTGTGTGTTCTACGTTTACTTATCTCAATATGCACTCAGCGTTTGTAATTAGACCTTCCAATTCAACCTACAATCCAACACGCTATCCTTGACAACAATAGTTGAGCTCCTTTTAGTTTACAGCTACATAAGTTCTACTTAAAATTGCTTCGCTTTACATCTACTCTAGTCTCACTTTGGGCATTTCAGCATGCCTTACTTTTTCATAGCTTCCCAGATTTAAGCATTCGAATAATATACTCTATCTAAACTTCATATATAAGGGTTTTTAATGCAAATTATTTTTGTTTAACTATATTAATGGCTTATTTGTATAAAGCTGGTTGAGGTAGTGTCATGTTTTTCTACCGACAAACAAATCAATAGGTATTGTCATGTTTCATTGAAATTTAGATTGTTTATTAGTTGTAGGTGATCTTGGTAGTTTGGATTGCAACCAAAAAGATAAACAATGTCAGAACGTACAGAATCATTAAACCATTCAATTACGCAATCATCCTCTACACAACCTAAAAAAAGTGAAGATAAACACATTAGGTGCTCCTATCACTACAACAAAATGACCCTATTACAACGGTGGAACACCGTTGTAATATACATTTTACAACGGTGGGAAAACCGTCGTGTATTAAGAAGTTGTAATAGACTAATATCTTTTACAACTTTTCTGCACCGTTGCGACACCGTTGTGAAATGTATATTTTACAACTGTTTTCCACCGTTGTAGTAATACATATTACAACATTTTTGCACTGTTGTAGTAATACATATTACAAGTTTTTTCACCGTTGTAGTAATTCCTACTACAATTAATTATAACAATATGATTTTTGTTTCGTTATACATTACATTTCATATAAAAATAATTATTTATATTGAATAAAATGATACTACTCTGAACTGAAATAATCAATTAAATATTTTATTTCAATATTTGAATTAGTACAACAATACATACATTCCTCACTACAAACTGATCACTCAATACACTCAGTTACATACACACTTTCGTATAAATATACATACACACTGACACACATTGAGTCTTTATGCTCCAGCATCCAATCCAGTTACCTATCACAGAATTTTACACACGTTAATATAGGATGGTTGATCTTCATAAATTCGCTTCTTACCATCGCAATCCTCAGGTAAGAAGAGGGAGAACATATCATAGAGAATTGTTGCATTGGCAGAGATATTGCAATCACCTACAAATAAAATGCTTCGATTTCGTAAATATGATACAAATATGAGATTATACAACAGTGTAAGTAACTATAAGAAAGAAATTTGGAAATAACACAATTAAGCTTCACCTTTAAAGCATCCGGCAGGCTCAGGTCCATATGCTAACAATGGAGGTATCATAAACTACCTGCATTCTTTTACATGAAATGTACTACACATTCTTTTACAACAAAATTCATGAAATATAGTACCTGCATATGACAAAAGCTACCTGCATATGACAAAATTCATGAAAATTCATATACTACACATTCTTTTACAACAAAATTCATGAAATATACTACCTACATATGACAAAAGCTACCTACATATGACAAAAGCTACTTGCATATGACAAAAGCTACCTGCATATGACAAATGCTACCAGCATAGATCCTCCTGAGTTTTTCACAACAAAATTCATGAAATATACTACATAAAAAGCAAATATAGATTATTATATATAGAGTGCAAAAAATTCTTACCAAGTCATGCAGTAAAGTAGGATGCTCTTTAAAAAGTTTGGGTAGATGTTTTCTCATGACTTGCTAGAATTTACAACCATAACTGCCTGGAACTCGATACCATATAAGTCAGATTTACATTACCAGATAAGTTAGATTTACAAACAAATCATACCAGAAAACTTGAATATTATAATAAATACATTAAGTATTAAATTAACAGTCCGGGTGATTAAGTAGATCATAAAGAGTATGGTGTTAAGATGTAAGCCAATTACATCTATCTAAATGTGTGTGTGTGTGTATATGCAGCAAAAGATTATTGTGAAAGTAGGAATGGAGGATGCAAGAAAAAAACCTCAAGCTTTTGTTGTTGCTGTTGGATTTGAAGGTATGATATCAACGCTTCTCCTTTATATTTCTTGCTCTCTTCACTGTGTTCCATTTTGATTCTCCAAATTATCAGAACTCTGTTAAGAAAAACAAACTGTGAACAACTTTAAGATCAATAGGTGTCGTAGTTACCAATTCGATGATAAAACAATGACTAGTATGCCAAAATTTACACCGTAAGGCTTGCCTGAGATTATCTAATTATCTTTTTACAGTACACAGGTGGAAAGACAAGGGTGCTTATAGGAAGATGCTAAATGACCAAAAGTAGGACAAGCAGGCTTGTAATATATATCCACTGTGACAACCTACCGTAGAACAAGTAAGATAGAAAAACAAACAACAACCAATAGTTCGGTTTAGCCTTAATAAACTTTCATATAAAAGAGTTTATCCTATTTCATTTTGAAATATCAAACCAAGTCAAATCACCAATCAAATTTTCTAACAAAGATATACCAACTAAAGATTGTACAACCGTAAAAAGTTTCCAAAATGAAGTCAAACAGGAAAGAAAGTACCCGTTAACTTGCAGAATCAACAAACCAACTCCACAACGTAATAACAAACTGTTTTCCAGAATAATTACAGGCTATGCCTCTAGAAGCCATTTCTTATCTTCTGAATAAGAAAAATGAAAAGGAACATTACGTTGCTATATCGAATTATAATATATTAGATGAACAAATGTATGAACCATTAAAGTCTTCATATACAGAAACAAAAAACTCACTTTGTTCCTTCTTCCTTCTTGCCAAATCGTCAATCAAAAGAAACCCACAACCATCGTGTATTTCCTGAGTGCTCAAACCCATTTGCTCGATTATGAGCTTCCATTGGTGCGCACACTTCGAGGGGTCAGAAGTGGATCCGCCCTGGCCATACGAATCACCTACCCGTGCTCCGCCCTGTCCATGAATTTGGGGCAACTCGAGCTCCCAACCGATGTTGGAATCAACGGTGAACGCAACAACTTTGAAGCCAAAATTCGCGAGAGACGCTTCATTAATTCAGATCTTATCCGTCCAGATTATAGAGCTCAAGTGGATTAACGATTTTTGTGCAGAATCCATGAATTAATTTGTAAGGAGTGAGGAGCGATTTGGATCTGAATTTCGGGAACCTCTATCCGTCGGTTTTCTTCTAGAGCGGCGGCTATTTGTGTAGAGGATTAGGTTTAGGGTATTTGACTTAGTTTGACCTCATATTTGTTTTTATATTTTGGGTTTAGGAGCGAAATTTTTGCACCTGGAGCCAAAAATTCCAACGCACATAACTTGATTTTGTTTTTATATTTTGCCCAATGATTTGGTATTCACGGTCAGATCATCAAGAAATAATGTGAAGAAATAAGAGAAATTGTCATGCTAACCATTCAAAATAACATATAATTGAAGCTGCTTTGATACCCAAAAATATTAAGTAAAAAAAATTTTGAACTTTAACGGTGAAAATCAAGAAGATTTGCAGTACAGTCGAAAATTTAAATGGTATCGACAGTTTTCCATCGGTTACAATTAAAATTTCACCAAAACTTAGAGAATTAAAAATTATAATTTAGAATTAACAAGTAAAATTATATATTAAATATAAATATAATATGAATTTATTAAGAATTGATTTTTACTAAAATATTAATATTACTAATTAATAATAGTTATTATTAATTATTACCTTTTTTTCAAAGTTATAATTGAATTCCAACTATTAAAAGTTAATTATTATGTAATGTTAGTGATTATATACTATTAAATATTTAATGGTAATTTTTAAAAAGTAACTATTATTTATTAATCATCAATTAAGCAGTTTTTATCTAATCTAATGGTAATTAATAGTAATTGGTATTAATTTGGAAATTTATTATTGAATATGAATTATTCTTAAATGTTAATATTACTAATTATTAAATATAATTTGTTATTAATAGGTCTCTAATACAAGAAATAGAAAAAGGATTTACTAAAAATAAGTTTGAACAACTTTCTAATTTAACTATTAATTATCAGAAATTAATTGGTATATATTTGTTATTACAACAGACAAAAAAGAAAAGTTATGATATGTATGCTTATTACAACAGTGATTTTTTCACAGTTGTAAAAAACATTTATTACAACAGTGCGTTATGCACAGTTGTAAAAAAGCATTTATTACAACTGTGCTTTTCGCACAGTTGTAAAATTAAAGTTGTAATATGGTGTTTTTGTTGTAGTGTATTTCAAAAAAAGCTGGAAAAGTAAGGAGTTTAACTGGTAAAGTAGTACGAATCCATGTGTCTACTTCACATGAAAGTTGGGATAAAATACCTAATAAATATAAGGATGACATTTGGAAAGAGTTGTTGGTAAACTAAAATTAATTTGTATATATCTAGTTCTCTATTTCACTTTTATTTTGTCCCTTTGGTCATTGTGTTTGTGTTATCCATTTTCATTGTTTGTTTTTCAGTCAATATATGAAACCTAAATCTCCCCCGTTCGACTTCTATCTAAAATCTTCCGTAAAATTCTAGTTGCTCAACTGCTTATCGACATCATTGTACATCAGTCGCAGCCTGACTCCTGACAACTACCTTTTGCTCCTCGCTTAACAGTCATTGTTGGGTTGCTCAAGAAACCATAGGTACCTTACCCTTAATTTACAGGCAAACTTTTATTAACCTACTCTAATGTTGAAAAGTTCTTTTATGCACCAATCACATGCAAGAGAAAATCGTATTAACATCCTATCTCCCTATACCTAACCAATCAGAACCCTTAATGTCTACCTTTTTGCAATTAGGCCAAAAAGAAAAAGAGGACTTAATTGCAAAAAAGTTAAAATCAGGGGGTCTGATTGGTTGGATACAAGGGGATAGGAGATTTTGGGTACAGGGGATTTCATTCCATCACATGCATATCTATTCAAGTCTAAGGCTATTTTTTCATGCATAATTCTAAAGTAAATATGGCTTATAAAATATCTGAATATTCACATCTCTAGCGCAATTCTCCCAACCGGATATAATGCAGAATGATTGCATTGGATGTCAAATTATGTGATTTTAGCTGGTGAATGAATGACGGTGTATGTTGTACTACTTTTAGTTACGTTGTTTTGAGTTTATATGTTTCCTATAATAAATTTGTTACTGTAATCATTCTGGTTTTCTTAATCTTGCTGTCTGCAATAGTAATATCATGATTTTTTTTCTACATTTTCTTTGATTTGTTTTTCAATTGATGGTTTCAAATAACATGTATTTCAATTGTGGGTAGTAGCTATGCAATATAAGGCTGTAGTTTTTTGTTTTAGCCTGTATGAACCTATATATATCTGGGGAATTGATATCCTTAAGGGATCTATGCATTAAGGGGAAATGGAGAATGTCCTATATGCATATTTTTGGTCAGAAAAGTAGTCAATTCATCAAAAAAATTGTTTTCGTTAAAAACTTGAATTTATTATTGGTTGATTTAGTTTTGATGATCATTTTAAAACTAAAATTTGTTGTAGGAATTTAAGTCTAGAAAGGGATGAACCTAAATAATTTCTAGCTTTTATGCGCACGCAGGTTAAAATTTTAGCTATATATTGCTGGTTCCCATCGTGGAAACAATAATATTTTTGGAGTGTGAATTTAAGATTGAAAGGACCTATTTCTTGGAAGTCAATGAATCACCAAATTTAATCAATTTAATAAAATAAAAAAGGTAATTTTTATTCTAATCCACGATATTAGTAAGTTAATCCACCCTATTTTATAGGATTGTTGACTTTTACTAAAATTTAGATTTTAATCAGTGTATCCACAAAAAAAAACTTGTTTTCTCTTCTTTTCAGCCTTCTCCTCTATGTTTTCCGTCGTCTTCTTATTTTTGAAATCCTAGCATCTAAATCCAAGCTTAAGAGGGGTAATTCAACGTAATAACAGTAAGTTGTTTGTATATTTTTTTTTTTTAAAAATTGATTAATTTTATACAAAATTGTATTTTTTTAATATCACCATTATCACATATAATTGTAGTTAGCTATTTTTTGAAATCTTGAAAAAAATGTACATTAGTAGAATATCATTTTATTCAAATACTGCAATAGGAGTATAAGCTGTTTGGATAACATTCGCTATCTGGACCCCCTAAGTAGTTATACTCTCAAACAATTATAATATACAATTTTTTTATTTTATTGATTTGTTAGTATTGTTTATTTACTTGTTATTTGTCTAATATGTAAATCTTGAATTTGATTTTAGTTCTTATTTACTTTTGTTACCCGGTGCAATTGGTGATGTATCTTCAAAATATTAAGCTATTTGAAAACATCTGATGTGAACTCCTCTATTGGAATCTTGATCTTAGTTTTTATTTTCATAATCATCTGCTACCATATCATGTCTGATCATGTTCAGAGATAATTATTGAACTAAATGTATATAATTGATTGATTCTTTGCTGAATTCAAGTGCTATCAACCCTAATTTTAACACATATTTATTTGTTACTACTTTATCAAACGAGAGGGACAATTCAACGAAAATAATTGTGAAATAAAGCAGAATTGTGAAAGAAGAAGCACAAAATCGATTGTTGGCTGTATAATAGAGTGAAATTTTTCAGTTAATCCACTCGTGGATTAACTCACAAAACAGTTGTGGATTAACTTATTAAAGTAAAATGGTGGATTAACTTATTAAAACTGTGGATTAGAATAAAAATTACCTAAAAAAAATGATACATAGTTTTATATGCTATGGTGACGTGGTTTTTGGTAGGAAACGTTTTCCTTCATTTAGAGTATGATGTATTGTTGCATGGCCCTAGTCTTGGTTGTGCCTAAATTTATTATATGACTTATTAATGCATTCTAATTTCAATGTTTATGCAGGTGAAAACACTTCCTTATATATTTCCCAAAATAAGGAGTATTTGAGTTGTTTGTTCTTCATTTAAGTTACTTTTTTTTTCATTTTCATTCTTACACTTCACAAATTTAAATTACATATTTTTATACTATTAATTTAACTATTATTGTCATAGAAATGCTTTGATCTAGATTCAGATTCAAAAGACCTGGGTTTTTTTTAAATGTCTGAGTCATTTAGGAAGAACAAAAACGAATTGAGGACACACTATTATTATAAATACGATAATGATGAAGATAGATTGAAGAACTGTTTACTGAACATCAATCAATAAGATTGGGATATGCTTTTGAAAAATGAAGTAACATCTAGCGAAAAGAAAAGAAGTGATAATGGCAAAAAATATCCCATATAGCTATGGACATCATACTGGACGTACAAGTCATGTATTTATAGAACATGAAATGGTATGTACACTTTCTAGGTTATCCAGTAATTATTACTTTTATTTAAAAAAAAGTACTAGAAAACTAAGCCATTATTTAAGTCACTATTTTAATTAACTTGTTAATATCTTGAAAATATCCATTTTATAACTGAGCAAGCTCAATTTTTAGAACTAAGCCAGACTCATTTTTAGAACAAAACATTGAATTTTTTTGATCACTTTTTAGGATTAATTAATGTCTTGAAAATATTTGTTTTATAACTGAACAAGCCGAATTTTCGAAACTAAGCCATGCCCTTCAGTGGATTGAACTTTAGCTGTATCCATCACCTTTGCAGAGTAGGGCTGCACACCACCCATATCCAACCCGACCCAACCCATCAACCTAACCCAACCCACATAAACCCAACCCAACCCATCCTCGTTTGGATCGAATATGAGTTACAATTTGTAATTCATACTATATACAGGTCGGGTTTGATATTTTGTTCAACCTAACCTTATTTTAACCCAACCCAACCCTATATTAAAAAACTAATTCAATATCAGCCCACTTAAAATTAGAATAGTATAATCCTAGAATAATGTTTATGTATTCTATAATAAATATACAAAAATCATATTACATCTCAATCCAAAATAGATAGAATTTGACAAATATATTTTAAAGAGGATTTTAATGTATTTTTAAATGAAACATTTGCTCAACTATGTAGTAAATTAATTTCATATGATGTGTTTTATAATGAAACTTTAATAAAATATGTCTTATAATGTGATGACCCAGAATTTTAGCGATCTTGGTTATCCGATATACAACACATATCGAACATCCAAGTATCGAAAATACCGATAGTTAATGAAAGAAATTAGAGGGTGAGGATAGATAAGATAGAAACTTAGAATAGAAGAAGAAGAAGAAGAATACAACATCAGAGTAACACGAACCTCACAGCGGAACGAATAACATATAATAGATAACATATCTTTGAAATAAAAGATTTGTACTTGAATATACATATCATCATCAAGTACATCACTTACAACACAGCGGAAATAAACTATAGCTATATGATCTTGAAGCCTCCTACTCCTAGCTCTTCCAGTATCTGTAAATCCCGACTACTTGACTGCCTGTACAAAATTGGGCACCCAAGAGTTTAGGGAAAACAAAACATAATAAACTCCGGGTCAGTCATGGGACTGGTGTGAGTAAAACAATTTAAAACAGTTTGAACAAGTAAACGATATCTCATAAGACCACGCCGTATAACGGAACGGGTTTTCCCTTATGAGAATCCAAAATATCTTTATATCAGAACCTTTGATATTATAATAATGTATATCATCCAAAATATAATAATCATCTAGCAGAAACGCTTCCATCTCACATTCTATATATATAGTATACAATCAAAACTGCAAGCACGTATTGGGTAATGGATTTCAAACTATGACAAGGTATGGAACCACCTTTCGCTAGTGTACCCCTAGAAAGGAATACACTGGGTTCAACAAGAACATCTTGCAACCCGGCCACACATGACCGACCACTCATTTCGCTTGAGTGTATCGAATGTATATCACCAACGGTTGGGATCAACAACCGTTTCCCGAATGGGACAGTATCAACAATAGATTTTTATAAGTAAATGAAACTCTAGATCAGGTGATTATACACCCTAATAGGTGCGACCTGTATAGCCATTCTGCCTGCCCGATTTCTGTCATTTACCGGATGTGAGGCTAGAAGCTACGCTTTATCATCACATCAGATTCACTTCGAATGTCACATTGTAAGATCCATCGAAAATCACTAATTGACGTCTACAACAGTACATTACGTGTCAGCTAAAAGAAGTTTCCTTCCCCGCTTCCACTCTTAGTACGGTTGAAGAAATCAATGTACGTGACCTTTCTGGAAATACTCTATCAGACATTCATCCATACAAGTCATCCAGGAACAGGATGAACCGAAGGTACTATTCAGTATATCCATCTTAGGCACTGTTATCTAAGACTTATACAATAGCCCTTGCACTTTTACTCCGTCTTCAATTATCTTTGGCATATATGATTCGCAACGCTTATGCCAATACAGAGTGGTTCTTTGGATAATAATCCAACCGGTCTCTCCATATTAACAACGTTAAAATGGTCAAAACTTCGATAGTCTGTGATTTAACCATCAAAGAAAAACAGGTGTGCAAACAACGATATTATTTCCAGGAGGAATTTATATCGATCAATCATCATTCAACATTTATATCTTTATTTCATTAATTTACTTATCTCCTGTTTCCATATATTCTAAATTCTTATTTTCTCTTATCAGAAAACATTTCTGATTCTCGTTTGGAAAACATTTCCAAAACTTCTTAATTGGGATTTAAGCAGATGTTTAAAACTATATTGCGATGATGACTCAAACCACTATACTAAATAACTAAATCCACTTAACCACTTCACACTCGAACCATAATCATTTTTTAATTAAAAATGTTGTCAATCAAGTTGGGGTATAACTACCTTTCAGACCTAAACTGAACCACCTTTAAAATCTCGAAACAGATAAGATTCACCTTTTTAACTCTTTAACACTTCCTTACAAACCCTCAAATTCTATTTACAAACCCCCTTCTTTTACAAGTTTACGTGATTATAACAATGGTGTTATATTCTCCTGCATCCGAAATATATTATCTTTAATATGACTTTTATTTCCTAACTCGAATAATATAACGACAACTAATTTATTTACTCCTATTCGGTTAACTCTACTCTATAACTCTTATTTGAATAACTCCAACCTAATAACTCTTACTGGATTAACTCTTATTCGAATAACTTATTCGAATAACTTATATTCGATTTGCTTACTTTCGAATACTTATAATTCGATAATCTCTTCCTTCGAATAAAATTTTATTCGATTTAACTCCTGTCGAATAACTAGATTCGATCAACTCACTTCGAATATTTCTGATTCGATTATCTCACTTCGAATATCTCTGATTCGATTATCTTACTTCGAATATTTCTGATTCTATTTACTTCTTCGAATAACTAAATTCGATTAACTCATTTCAACTCTATTCGAATAAACTAAATTCGATTAACTCCATTTGAATAACTCTAGTTCGATTTAACTCTATTGATTAACTCTAACTGATTAACTCTAACTGTTTAACTATAACAGTTTAACTTTAACTGTTTAACTCTAACTGGTTTAACTCTACGATTTAACCTAACTGGTTAACCCTAATGGTTTTACTCTAACTGGTTAACCCTAACTGATTAACTCTTTGTCCTTATTCAGTTTCAAACATCGATGTTGAAATCGATTCTCACTTCTTTATATAAGTCCTGGCATATATATTCTATTTATCCCAATGATAAATATTTAACTTAATTTATAAATATCATTTATAAATCAATCTGCTCCTTTTATCTGTTTACTTCTTCATATATAAGTTCAGACTTATATATATCTATTTATCCAAAGATAAATATTTCCTTTAATCATATCTTATTTGTTTTCCAAATAAATATCCCTTTCAATTCTATTTATTTAACAAATAAATATCTCCTTTTTAATTCTATTTATTTAACAAATAAATATATGATCCTTTTATACTTTTATTTATTCCCTAAATAAATAAACCCTTTCACTTTTATTTATTCCCTAAATAAATATTTCCTTTAAACTTCTTTTTGTAAATGTTTTACAAATATCCCTCTTTCTATTTGGTTTACACATCTCTTCCTTTTATCTTTGTTTTACAAATATATTTCCTCTTCGATTTCATTTGTAAATGGTTTACAAATATTTCTCTTTTGATTTCATTTGTAAATGGTTTACAAATCTTTCTCTTTTGATTTCATTTGTAAATGGTTTACAAATCTTTCTCTTTTGATTTCATTTGTAAATGGTTTACAAATCTTTCTCTTTTGATTTCCTATTTATTTCCTAAGTAAATAATCCCTTTATAATGTCTTATTTATTTACCAAATAAATAATCCATTTAAAATGTCTTATTTATTTATCTTAAATAAATAATTCACTTTATAAATATTACATTTACAAATATCCTTTTTATAAAGATTTCCTATTTATAAATATTCCCGTTTATTAAATCTTCTTTGATTTATAAATATTTCATTTTAAAATATCACTTTGAAAATTTCCTTATCAACATTTCGGTATGTTATGGTATTTAACATATCAAACCAATATCGTCCAAACACATATAATCGCCAACAGATTATATATCACATCATATATTCAATTATATGAAACAACAGTATTTTAAATATTGAGGAATCCAGTCGGATCCCTTCAACCTGTTTCCCCTGCATCCACATATGTTACACAATATAATCAACATCACTTTTAGCTCAATATGAAATATTCTGTTAAACAGAATCAAATATAGAAATTCAACTAACTGACTAGCAGTTCAATCAAACAGTCAACACATAGTCAATCAGCCAATATTTAACAGTTCTAAAAATACAGCATGAAATTATAAACTGTTCAGAGTTAGTGAGATTTACTCACTTTGGCAGTTCATCGTTAAAGAACGATAAACTGTTGTTTGATTTGAATCAAACAGTTTATTTTGCCATAAATTCATACGAGCCTCAATCCACTTCCAATCAGTTCCATTGGGTAGTGTTCGTCCATACGATCCTAAAGCAGCTTACGGTTCTTCAATATGATATCGTATGATCAAGTTACGTATTTTACATGTTCCAATACTTTTTAAATAAATTAAACTTAAGTTAAAATTAGACGGGCCTCACCCCTCTTTACTTCGGCCCAATACCCTCCTTAAGCCCAACCCGCTCCTCTGTTATTTCTTCCCGAAACCAAACCTGCCGTGGCCTCCTCCTCAAACACAAGTCATGACCGATCTTTCATCCTTCCATTCCTTTCCATCCTCTTCACGATTAAATCCAATAAAATCACCGCAAATCATCTCGTTTCAACCCTCTTCAACATCGCCACCCTGAATCCAAGCTCGTGCCTCCCATACTGTTCGCGACTTCGCCATTTCCTGTCGTGCTCGACGCAGACCAGCGACACTTTTAACCACCGAAGACCACCAAATCGCCTCTACAGGTGCGCCTCCTCCCCTGTATCCCAATGCCAACCTTCATTTCAACGATCCATGCTCCAATACTAAGAACGTCGAAGCCCTAGATTTACTGTGTGAATATCGAACTCGACAACAACGTTCATACCCAACGAATTTGACATAGAATCGAAGCTCTTTCAACGCTGAATCCATACATAAGTATATTATGATTTGCAGAAATTTATTCTATTTGTTCTTTGATTTTCTTTTGCTCCATTTGCTTTTGGAAGGGAAAAAAATGTGTTCGGCTGATCCTATATATTTACATTGGGGGTTGGTAACAATTGTGGCTGAAATAAGTTGAAACGTGGCCTCATTTTGATCCTAAGAAAAGTTAGGATATTTTTCTATTTATATTTTATTTTATTTTCTTGATTTTATATTCGTCTCTCGTCTTTAAAAATCCCTGCGACCACATACGATATCCTAAAATCACAAAAATTGACATACTGTTAGAGTTTACATTACGGTCCCAACGAAACAGGTTTCGTCGAATTCCAACTTCGTATGCTCACACAGCGTATTTTTAACCATCAAAATACTGACTGTTTTTCGCTCTAAAAATCCGTACGGCCACATACTGACTTCAAAAAACACGGAGATTGAAATCTAGCAACAATTTGACATTACGAATCCAACAAAATTGGTTTCGTCGAATTCTGTGGTCGTATGAAAAACTGACTATTTTTAAAGCTCTGAATGACCCATTTAAATATATAAATATATTTAAATATAATTAAATTAAATAAATTAAATATTATCGTCTATATCTACAGCGGAATACCATACAGCTCAGAAAAATCCTATATGGGTTTCTAACTTGATATTTCAATCCCGATTAAATCGATATTCGATTTAAAATGAAATTCCTTTTTAAAATATAAATAATTACTTTATAAATTATAAAGGAATTCCACAGCGACTTTTCTAAAATTTGATTTGGACGTAAATCAAAATCTACTCGACGAAATCCCGATTTTTCTCTTCCACTAGAAAGATATACTCCACCAGCTCCACACGTTTCTTGTTTCACAGAAATCCGGCTTAAAACGAATCCTGAACATTCAGTTGAAGTTCAAATCGCCAAATTACGAACTACAGCGCCATTTCAAGCTCGATTTTAATTATAATATAATTATATGTTCAAACTTTGTTTATATAATATATTCGTAATATAATTCTACTCTAAACTGAATTATATATATTTTGAATTGCCCAGTTCACATTAAATTGCCAATTCACTAATTTTGATTATTTCATAATTAAATATATTATTTAATTATTATTTTAATTAAATATTCACCATTATTTAATTCCACGACCATTAAATCCTTTTAATCACCTTTTAAATAAATTAATTATTATACCGCTGAAAATGCGGGTCATTACATTCTTCCCCACTTAAAATAATTTCGTCCTCGAAATTGCTAGGTTAGAAGACAACTCTATTAACTGGTTATAACTTATTTGTTCACTTCTTAACTTCAGTTTCCAACTAGACCAATTTAATTTCAATTAAATATTAATTAATTCTTATCAACGAAAATTTTCAAAAATCCTGAAAATTTTCTAACACCTTAACTTTTCGAAAAATTTCGCCAGTACCTCCTTTGTATTGGTCAATATGTCAAACCATGTAATGGCGCGTTTTGTAAGGTATAATAATTAAGTTATTTAATTATTTAAATAACGAATATATTAAATAAACGATAGTTGAACGTATAAATTATAATAATAATAATTTTAATCGAGCCCGTAACGACGCGGCAGTTCGTTATTTGGCGAGTTGAACTTAAACTGAATATACAAGATTCGTTATAAGCCGGATTTCTGTGAAACAAGAAACGTGTGGAGCTGGTGGAGTATATCTTTCTAGTGGAAGAGAAAAATGAAGATTTCGTCGTGTAGATTTTGAGTTACGTCCAAATCAAATTTCAGAAAAGTCGCTGTGGAATTCCTTTATAATTTGCGATGCTTTATATACGTTATAAATCGATTTTTTCGATACGAACTGAATATCGGGATAATCTGGAGTCTGGAAATCAAGTCATAAATCTGAGGTGATATTCTGGAGCCGAACGACATTGTATATGGATATATACGATAATATTAATTTATTAATATTTAATTTAATAATATTTAAATATATTTATATATTTAAATGGGTCATCCAGAGCTTTAAAAATACGCAGTTTGAGCAGACGAAGTCAGAATTCGACGAAACTAGTTTCGTTGGATCCGGAATGTCGAATACTTGTTAGAGTACCAGTTTGGTGGTTTTTGGATATCATATATGGCCGTACGTGATTTTTGACTGAGAAACAGACGAGAAATCGCAGTTTGAACATACGGAGTCGGAATTCGACGAAACCAGTTTCGTTGGGACCGTATTGTCGAACTCAAGCTACGTGTCCAGTTTGGTGATTTTTTGGGTATCGCATGGGGTCGCAGGGATTTTTAAGGACAAGAAAAGCTTATAAAAACGATAAAATAAATTAGGAAAATCAAACTAAAAATATTCCTCCCATTTTCTATGATCCGACGGAGGCCACATGACCTCTCTCCTCAGCCACAAAGCATACCAACCCAAACACAAGCATATATCTACCTAACATCCAAACACAGCAAAGAATTTCCCAAACAAAAATCAAAGAAAATACAAACAAAACCCTTAAAGCACCAAACATACATTTCTGGATTCAGTAAAGGAGGCTCTTCAGTGCAGTAGTGTTTGTGGGGAGCTCGAGTTCAGTTTTGTCGATGGTCTAATAGCCGTAAAAAAAACTAGGGTTGACTGTCGAAGGGGCTACAGGCGGTAAGAGCAGAAATTGAGGGTGGCATTGGCTTTGTCGGGGTGAGGCGAATCGATTGGCGTGGACGAGGAGGATACCGGCGGTCTTTGGCGATGCGCGACTTCGTGGGTCTGCTGCTTCGACAGATCTGTCAGGGCGTCGAGTTGAGGATGTGGGTGGCGAAGGGGTAGCTGCTTCGAAGCTGAGTTGGATGGTGGTGGCCTTGGTCAAGGTTGATGGCCGAGTCAACGGTGGAAGAAGGTCAAAGCATGGGGTCAACGGGTGGTGTACATGAGGCATACGAGATTTAATTTGGGGAAGATAGGATTTTCGGGTCTGGCACTTAAAGGAAGCGGGTTGGATTTGTTCAGGTGGGCCAAACGTTTTAATAGAGGGTAAAGGCCCATTAATTTTAGCCTTTAATTCAAGTTTTTAATTTATATAAAGTGTATTAACCTGTTAAATTAATATCTCTCTCATACTTTATCAGTTTCACAAACCGTAAGTTGCGTTGGGATCGTATGGACGAGCACTCCAAAATGGAACTGACCGCGAGTCGATTGGAGTCCGTCACAATTTATAGCAAAATAAATTGTCTGAATCAAGCGATGGTTATCGTCATTGACGATGATCGTCAAAGGTGAGTAAAACTCACCAACTCTGAACAGTTATATTTTTATATTGTATTCTTAGAACTGTTAATCATTTGTTGATTGATGTGTGTTGGTTGATTGATTGAACTGCTAGTCAGTTAGTGGAAATTATATATATATATATATATAAATATATATATATATATAAACCGTTAAATATTTATATATCGATTCTGCTATCAGAATAATTTATATTGAACTGAAAGTGATGATAATCATATTGTGTAACATCTGTGGATGCAGGGAGACAGGTTGGAGGAATCCAACTGGATTCCTCAACAGTTATTTTTACTGTGATTTATGTATTGTGATATATAAATGTGATATATATAATCTGTTGTGATTACATGTGATTGGATGATATTTATCGTTGTTAGATGATGTGTTAAAAAACCATAAGTTAACCAAAGCGAGTTAGTCGAGTTAAACAAAGAAGTTGGTTAAGTTAACCAAAGCAAAGTTAGTCGAGGTAAACAAAGTAATTGGTTAAGTAAATCAAAGCAAGTTAGTTAAGTTAAACTAAGTGGTTAATCAAAGTAAATTAGTTAAGTTAAAGTGATTAATCGATGTGAATTAGTTAAGTTAAACTAAAGGATTAATCGATGTGAATTAGTTAAGTTAAACTAAAGGATTTAATCGAAGTGAATTAGTTAAGTTAACTAAGTGGTTAATCGAAGTAAATTAGTTAAGTTAAACTAAGTGAATCGGTTAGAGTTAATCAACGTGAATTAGCTAAGTTAAACTAAGTGGATTTGTTCAGTTAATCAAGATGAGTTAACTCAGTTAGGTTAAACCAGTAGAGTTAACTAGTTGAGTTAACCAGTTAGAGTTAATCAGTTAGGTTAAACCAGTTAGAGTTAACCAGTTAGGTTAAACCAGTTAGAGTTGACCAGTTAGAGTTGACCAGTTAGAAGTTGACCAGTTAGAGTTGACCAGTTATAGTTGACCAGTTAGAATTGACCAGTTAGAGTTGATCAGTTAGAGTTATCCGAAGTGGAATTATCGAGTATAGTGTATTCGAGAGAAGAGAAATCGAATATAGTTTATTCGAGTGGAGAAATCAAATGTTATTCATTTGAGAAGAGTTATCGAATATAGTTTATTCGAGTGGAGAAATCAAATGTTATTCATTTGAGAAGAGTAATCGAATATAGTTTATTCGAGTGGAGAAATCAAATGTTATTTATTTGAGAAGAGTTATCGAATATTATTTATTCAAAGAGTAGTTATCGAATATGAGTTATTCGAAGTTAGTTAATCCAAAGGAGTTATTCGAAGTTAGCTAATCCAAAGGAGTTATTCAAAGTTAGCTAATCCAAAGGAGATATTCGAAGTTAGTTAATCCAAAGGAGTTAGTCGAAGAGTTAATCGAATATAGTTATTCGAAAGAAAGAGTTAATCGAATATAGTTATTCGAAAGAAAGTGTTAATCAAATATAGTTATTCGAGTAAAGTTAAAAGAGTTAATCAAATATAATTTATTCGAATAGAGTTAGAGAAGTTAATCGAATATAGTTCATTCGAATAGTGTTGGAGGAGATATCGAATACAGTTTATTCGATAGGATAGAAGTGAATATAATTCATCAATTAAGTTATTCGAATTAGTTATTCGAATAGAGTTAAACACGTAGGAGTAAATTGAATATCAGTTATTCAATTTGAGTTAATCGAATTTAGTTATTCGAGAAGAGTTAAATCGAATTCAGTTATTCGAAAGGAGTTAATCAATTTGAGTTAAGTTAATCGATTTGAATTAAGTTGAATCGAAATGGAGTAAATCGATTAGAATCAGGTTAATCGAGTTAGAGTAAATCGAATATTGGTTATTCGAAGGTAAGTTATTCGAATTAGTTATTCGAAGGAGTTAATCAAATGAGTTGATCCAAAGGAGTTAGTCGAATATTATTTATTCGAATAGAGTTAAAGGAGTTAACGATTTTAGTTTGATCGAAAGGAGTTATCGATTAGTAAATCGAAAGGAGATTTTCGAATATAGCATATTCGAAAGAAAGAGATCGAATATTGTTTATTCGAAAGAGAGAGATTTCGAATATGAGTTATTCGAAGAGAGATAATCGAATATAGGTTATTCGAAGAAGAGTTAACCAAATAGAGATTACTCGAAAGAGAGTTATACGTCGAATTCGATTATAGCAAATTCGGGAAAGTACTATTTACTTTCTAGGGTTGAAATCAAGATTTAGTTATTGATTTAGAAATTAGGTGTCTGTTAAATTATTCGAGTTAGGAGATAAAGTTATAATTAAGATTAGATATTGCAGAAGTAGGAATTATAACGTTATAGTTAAAATCAAACGCTGTCATATAAGAAGTGGATTCGTAACCTGAATCCGAGAATTTGCGTAAACAGATGATTGGAAAAAGTGAGTGACGAACTTCATCTATTTCACAGTAAAGGACGTTGTTCAATTAAGGTCTGAGAGGTAATTATACCCCAACTTGATTGACTTCAGAATTGACAAAGGAATAGTTGTGGTTCGATAGAAAAGGTTGATTTGAAATATAGTTAAGTAATAAGCGATTAATGGATTAAGCGTAACGATGTTTTATACAACGTTCATTGGAAATCCGTAAATGAGTTTTGGAAACGTTTTCCAAATATAGTCAGATATGTTTTCTCAACATAGAAAATGAAATGTTTTCATGATAAGAATTTAAGAAATAGAGTTAAGCAAATTCAGAAACTGACTGGAGAGGGTAAGTTGAACGGTTTTCTAAGTGACGATCTGATGTTGGTTCCGACCTTCCGGATTGATACTTAGAGAATTGTTCTCATACTAGTTACAGTTAGGGACTGATAGTTGCGAAATAATAGTGATGTGAAATTAAGCTATGGAAATGTTTTCCAATGATTAATAACAGATATTTTCTAAATATATGAATTAAGGAAATATGAACATATGATGATTGATCGATCAAATTTCCATTTGGAAATAAGATCGTTGTTTGTACACCGACATGTTTTCATTTGACAGTTGAATCACAGACTATCAAAGTTTTTACCATTTTAACGTTGTTAATATGGAGAGGCCGGTTGGATTATTATCCAAAGAACCACTCTGTATCGGCATAAGCGTTGCGAGCAACATCTGCCAAAGATAAATTGAAGACGGAGTAAAGTGCAAGGGCTGTTGTACAAGTCTTAGATAACAGTGACTAAGACGGATATACTGAATAGTGCCTTCGGTTTGTCCAGTCCCAGGACAACGTATATGGAAGAAGGTCTGACAGAGTATATCCAATGGATCGCGTAAGTTGATCTGTTCAAACGTATTCACGTTTGGTGGCGGAGGAATTCGTTTCTCTTAGCTATATACCCGTGTTATTTTTGGATAAGTAAATTTGTGATTTGGCGGGTATGACGATGTGGCATTCAAAGTGAATGGTGATCAGATGTTCTGAAGATAGACGTAGCTTCTAGCCTCACACCAGGAAGTAACAAAAGTTGGGCTAGGCAGCATAGCTAGTTGGGCCATTCCCAAGCAGGGTGTATTGTCACCGATCTAGGGAATATCCATATTTATACTTCTTTTTGATTCTGTATCTTCGGATGACGGTTTGATGGCCTATAACCGTGGTGGCAATATATTCGCGACACTCAAGCTAAATGAGTGAGCGGTCATGTGTGGCCGGGTTGCAAGACGTTCTTGTTGAACCCTGAGTGTATCACCTCTAGAGTACACTATTCAGAAGGTGCTCCCATACCTTGTCTGTTGGAATCCATTTTCCGATGAGCGCCCTGCGGTTTATGATTTTATACTATGTATGTAGGACGTGAGATGCAAGCGTTTCTGCTAGATTGATACCTATTTGTACTTAGACATTATTATAATATCACAATGATATTGTTTGTCAAAGTTGTTTAGATACTCATAAGGAAAAACCCGTTCCGTATTCACGGCGTGGTCTTATGAGATATCATATACCTGTTTTAAACTGTTTTACTCATACCAGTCCCATGACTGACCCGGAGTTTACTTTGTTGTTTTCCCTAAACTCTTGGGTGCCTAAATTTGTACGGGCAGTCAAGTAGTCGTGATTTACAGATATACTTGGAGAGCTTGGAGCAGGAGACTTTAAGATTCTATAGCTATAGTTATTTCCGCTGTGTTGTAAGTGTTGTACTCTGATAAGTGCTATTGTATATATATAACTGTTTACTTCAAAGTTATGTTATATATTATATGTTATTCGTTCCGCTGTGAGATTCGTGTTACTCTGATGATTCTGATGTTCTTCTTCTTCTATTCTATTAGTTCTATCTTCTCTTTCTCACCTTCTAAATTCTTTCACTAACGTCTCGGAATTTCCGACTCTCGAGGAGTCGGAAATTTCCAGCCGTTACAAACCACCACTCGCCTCTCTGGGCCATCTCCATCCCAAAAGAAAATCAAACAGCCAAGCGGCTTGCCAATTCGGCTCATAAATCTCATGCTTATATCAAATATAAACTTGTACCTTTTTGTCAGGACATCATTATATCCTTTCCTCCTGTTATCAATTCAGCGGATACAAGGGTCATCCCAATCAAATTCCAATCTGCTTTTATCCACAACACAACCATTCGCTTATATCCGAGCCAAATATCATTTCAACTCGAGTTTCTTCTCGATTCCCAACTCTTAACTTGATTATCACATTACACTTCAAATTTGAATCTCACAATCCAATTTGTCTTGATATCATTCTAATTCAAGCTCAGTTACCACTTTACTGGCTTTACTTTAATTCAAATTTGCTTTCACAAATTTCTGTTAATTTTTTTTTTTAAATTCAAACAGTCTTTCCCTGGGAGTTTTTAAACAGTTTACTCTTTTCAAAAATCAAATTTTCGTTTTTGAAATTCAACACAACTTGTCTTTCCCAAAACAAATTCAAAACAGTATCTCTGGTAGTAATTCATCACTTACAACTCGAAAATGAATACTGATGATGCAGCTGTCATCATCAGAATCTATTTTCCAACGATCGAAGTGAGTTCAATACTATAAAACCATTTCTAAACATTTCCACTTTGAAATTCATTTCAAAATATAATTCACACTGCTTGTAAAACAATTTAAAATCTCCCAGGATCTTAAATTTTCCTTATTTTTAATCCAAATCCATTTACAAACACTTATCCAATTTTTCCAGAATTTTGATTCAATTCCTGGTTTAAATTTTAGATTTAACTCATCTGATTCCACGTTTTTCACTTATATGAATTCTGATTGGTTATTTACATAACCATTTAATTTATAATCTTACTTGATTATAATAACAACCAATATATCCACTATATTATAATTTTGATATATATATATATATCTTCTTTATATCAAGATATACCTTGGGTAACTTATTTTAATTTACCCTCTTTTTAAAACATATCGTGTCGACCCATCGTATTCGAGTGTTTATAAACTCCTATCGATACAGTGGATCAAACTGATCGACTGGAATTCACAAACAACTCAACCAATAAATCTCCACAAAATAAAAATTATTTTTATATCATCTACAAATACGTTCACTTGTATATACACTCAAACTCAATATAGAGTATTGCTAACCCTATCTCTACTGAGTCACGCCACAGAGCCAAGGTAATACTTAACCTTATGCTCTGATACCAACTTTAATGACCCGGAATTTTTGCGATCATGGTTATCCGATATACAACACATATCGAACATCCAAGGATCGAAAATACCGGTAGTTAATGAAAGAAATTAGAGGGTGAGTAAAGGTAAGATAGAAACTTAGAATAGAAGAAGAAGAACACAACATCAGAGTAACACGAACCTCACAGCAGAACGAATAACATGTAATAGATAACATATCTTTGAAATAAAAGATTTGTACTTGAATATACATATCATCATCAAGTACAACACTTACAACACAGCGGAAATAAACTATAGCTATATGATCTTGAAGACTCCTGCTCCAAGCTTTTCCAGTATCTGTAAATCCCGACTACTTGACTGCCCGTACAAAATTGGGCACCCAAGAGTTTAGGGAAAACAAAACAAAATAAACTCCGGGTCAGTCATGGGACTGGTGTGAGTAAAACAGTTTAAAACAGTTTGAACAAGTAAACAATATCTCATAAGACCACGCCGTATAAGGGAACGGGTTTGTCCTTATGAGAATCCAAAATATCTTTATATCAAAACCTTTGATATTATAATAATGTCTATCATCCACAATATAATAATCATCTAGCAGAAACGCTTCCATCTCACGTTCTACATATATAGTATACAATCAAAACCGCAAGCACGTATTGGGTAATGGATTTCCAAGTATGACAAGGTATGGAACCACCTTTCGCTAGTGTACCTCTAGAGAGGAATACACTTGGTTCAACAAGAACATCTTGCAACCCGGCCACACATGACCGACCACTCATTTCACTTGAGTGTATCGAATGTATATCACCAACGGTTGGGATCAACAACCGTTTCCCGAATGGGACAGTATTAACAATAGATTTTTAGAAGTAAATGAAACTCTAGATCAGGTGATTATACACCCTAATAGGTGCGACCTACATAGCCATGCTGCCTGCCCGATTTCTGTCATTTACCGGATTTGAGGCTAGAAGCTACGCTTTATCATCACATCAGATTCACTTCGAATGTCACATTGTCAGATCCATCGAAAATCACTAATTGATGTCTACAACAGTACATTACGTGTCAGCTAAAAGAAGTTTCCTTCTCCGCTTCCACTCTTGGTATGGTTGAAGAAATCAATGTACCTAACCTTTCTGGAAATACTCTGTCAGACATTCATCCATACAAGTAATCCAGGAACAGGATGAACCGAAGGTACTATTCAGTATATTCATCTTAGGCACTGTTATCTAAGACTTATACAATAACCCTTGCAATTTTACTCCGTCTTCAATTATCTTTGGCATATATGATTCGCAACGCTTATGCCAATACAGAGTGGTTCTTTGGATAATAATCCAACCGGTCTCTCCATATTAACAACGTTAAAATGGTCAAAACTTCGATAGGCTGTGATTTAACCATCAAAGAAAAACAGGTGTGCAAACAACGATATTATTTCCAGGAGGAAATTATATTGATCAATCATCATTCAATATTTATCTCTTTATTTCATTAATTTACTTATCTCCTGTTTCCATATATTCTAAATTCTTATTTTCTCTTATCAGAAAACATTTCTGATTCTCGTTTGGAAAACATTTCCAAAACTTCTTAATTGTGATTTAAACAGACGTTTTAAACTATATTGCGATGACGACTCAAACCACTATACTAAATTACTAAATCCACTTAACCAGTTCACACTCGAACCATAACCATTTCTTAATTAAAAACGCAGTCAATCAAGTTGGGGTATAGCTACCTCTCAGACCTTAACTGAACCACCTTTCAAATCTCGAAATAGATAAGATTCACCTTTTTAACTCTTTAACACTTCCTTACGAACCCTCGGATTCTATTTACGAACCCCCTTCTTTTACAAGTTTACGTGATTATAACAATGGTGTTATAATCTCCTGCATCCGAAATATATTATCTTTAATATGACTTTTATTTCCTAACTCGAATAATATAACGACAACTAATTTATTTACTCCTATTCGGTTAACTCTAATCTATAACTCTTATTTGAATAACTCGAACCTAATAACTCTTACTGGATTAACTCTTATTCGAATAACTTATTCAAATAACTTATATACGATTTGCTTACTTTCGAATACTTATATTCGATAATCTCTTCCTTCGAATTAAATCTTATTCGATTTAACTCATGTCGAATAACTAGATTCGATCAACTCACTTCGAATATTTCTAATTCAATTATCTCACTTCGAATATCTCTGATTCGATTATCTCACTTCGAATATTTCTGATTCGATTTACTTCTTCGAATAACTAAATTAGATTAACTCATTTCAACTCTATTCGAATAAAATAAATTCGATTAACTCCATTTGAGTAACTCTAGTTCGATTTAACTTTATTCAATAACTCTAGTTCGATTTAACTCTATCGATTCACTCTAACTGATTAACTCTAACTGTTTAACTCTAATTGTTTAACTTTAACTGTTTAACTCTAACTGGTTTAACTCTACAGTTTAACCTAACTGGTTAACCCTAATGGTTTTACTCTAACTGGTTAACCCTAACTGATTAACTCTTTGTCCTTATTCGGTTTCAAACATCGATGTTGAAATCGATTCTTACTTCTTTATATAAGTCCTGGCTTATATATTCTACTTATCCTAATGATAAATGTTTAACTTATTTTATAAATATCATTTATAAATCAATCTTCTCCTTTTATCTGTTTACTTCTTCATATATAAGTTCAGACTTATATATATATATATATCCAAAGATAAATATTTCCTTTAATCATATCTTATTTGTTTTCCAAATAAATATCCCTTTCAATTCTATTTATTTAACAAATAAATATCTCCTTTTTAAATCTATTTATTTAACAAATAAATATATGATCCTTTTATACTTTTATTTATTCCCTAAATAAATAAACCCTTTCACTTTTATTTATTCCCTAAATAAATATTTCCTTTATACTTCTATTTGTAAATGTTTTACAAATATCCCTCTTTCTATTTGGTTTACACATCTCTTCCTTTTATCTTTGTTTTACAAATATATTTCCTCTTCGATTTCATTTGTAAATGGTTTACAAATATTTCTCTTTTCATTTCATTTGTAAATGGTTTACAAATCTTTCTCTTTTGATTTCATTTGTAAATGGTTTACAAATCTTTCTCTTTTGATTTCCTATTTATTTCCTAAGTAAATAATCCCTTTATAATGTCTTATTTATTTACCAAATAAATAATCCATTTAAAATGTCTTATTTATTTATCTTAAATAAATAATTCACTTTATAAATATCCTTTTTATAAAGATTTCCTATTTATAAATATTCCCGTTTATAAAATCTTCTTTGATTTATAAATATTTTATTTTAAAATATCACTTTGAAAATTCCCTTATCAACATTTCGGTATGTTATGGTATTTAACATATCAAACCAATATTGTCCAAACACATATAATCGCCAACAGATTATATATCACATCATATATTCAATTATATGAAACAACAGTATTTTAAATATTGAGGAATCCAGTCGGATCCCTCAAACCTGTTTCCCCTGCATCCACAGATGTTACACAATATAATCAACATCACTTTCAGCTCAATATGAAATATTCTATTAAACATAATCAAATATAGAAATTCAACTAACTGACTAGTAGTTCAACCAAACAGTCAACACACAGTCAATCAGCCAATATTTAACAGTTCTAAAAATACAGCATGAAATTATAAATTGTTCAGAGTTAGTGAGATTTACTCAATTTGGCAGTTCATCGTTAAAGAACGATAAACTGTTGTTTGATTTGAATCAAATAGTTTATTTCGCCATAAATTCATACGAGCCCCAATCCACTTCCAGTTAGTTCCATTGCGTAGTGTTCGTCCATACGATCCCAACTCAACTTACGGTTCGTCAATCTGATATCGTATGATCAAGTTACGTATTTTACAAGTTCCTGTACTTTTTAAATAATTTAAACTTAAGTTAAAATTAGACGGGCCTCACCCCTGTTTACTTCGGCCCAACACCCTCCTTAAGCCCAACCCGCTCCTTTGTTATTTCTTCCCGAAACCAAACCTGTCGTGGCCTCCTCCTCAAACACAAGCCATGATCGATCTTTCATCCTTCCATTCCTTTCCATCCTCTTCACGATTAAATCCAATAAAATCACCACAAATCATCTCGTTTCAACCCTCTTCAACATCGCCACCCTGAATCCAAGCTCGCGCCTCCCATATTGTTCGCGACTTCACCATTTCCTGTCATGCTCGACACAGACCAACGACACTTTTAACCACCAAAGACCACCAAATCGCCTCTACAGGTGCGCCTCCTCCCCTATCTCCCAATGCCAACCTTCATTTCAACGATCCATGCTCCAATACTAAGAACGTCGAAGCCCTAGATTTACTGTGTGAATATCGAACTCGTTAACAGCGTTCGTACCCAATGAATTTGACATAGAATCGAAGCTCTTTCAATGCCGAATCAATACATAAGTATATTATGATTTGCAAGAATTTATTCTATTTATTCTTTGATTTTCTTTTGCTCCATTTGCTTTTGGAAGGGAAAAAAATGTGTTCGGCTGATCCTATATATTTACATTAGGGGTTGGTAACAATTGTGGCTGAAATAAGTTGAAACGTGGCCTCATTTTGATCCTAAGAAAAGTTAGGATATTTTTCTATTTATATTTTATTTTATTTTCTTGATTTTATATTTGTCTCTCGTCTTTAAAAATTCCTGCGACCATATACGATATCCTAAAATCACGAAAATTGACATGCTGCTAGAGTTTGACATTACGGTCCCAACGAAACTTGTTTCGTCGAATTCCGATTTCGTATGCTCACACAGCGTATTTTTAACCATCAAAATAATAACTGATTTTCACTCTAAAAATCCGTACGGCCACATACTGACTTCAAAAATCACGGAAATAGAAATCTAGCAATAATTTGACATTACGAATCCAACAAAATTGGTTTCGTCGAATTCTCTGGTCATATGAAAAACTGGCTATTTTTAAAGCTCTGAATGACTCATTTAAATATATAAATATATTTAAATATAATTAAATTAAATATAAATAAATTAAATATTATCGTCTATATCCACAGTGGAATACCATACAGCTCAGAAAAATCCTATATGGGTTTCTAACTCGATATTTCAATCCGGATTAAATCGATATTCGATTTAAAATGAAATTCCTTTTTAAAATATAAATAATTCCTTTATAAATTATAAAGGAATTCCACGACTTTTCTAAATTTTGATTTGGATGTAAATCAAAATCTACCCGACGAAATCTCGATTTTTCTCTTCCACTAGAAAGATATACTCCACCAGCTCCACACGTTTCTTGTTTCACAGAAATCCGGCTTAAAACGAATCCTGTACATTCAATTGAAGTTCAAATCGCCAAATTACGAACTGCAGCACCATTTCAAACTCGATTTTAATTATAATATAATTATATGTTCAAACTTCGTTTATATAATATATTCGTTAATATAATTCAACTCTAAACTGAATTATATATATTTTGAATTGCCCAGTTCACATTATATTGCCAATTCACTACTTTTGATTATTTCAGAATTAAATATATTATTTAATTATTATTTTAATTAAATATTCACCATTATTTAATTCTATGACCATTAAATCCTTTTAATCACCTTTTAAATAATTAAATAAATTAATTATTATACCGTTGAAAATGCGGGTCATTACATATAATGAATCAGTTATTTAAATGAATTATGCTAGCTAAAATCTGATATATTATGTTGAATATTTTAATATTATTTTAAAAAAATCCCTCGTATTCCCATTATTTTATTGTATTCAAGCAATCCAACCCAACTCTATTAAACCCGATCCAACTAATACTTCAACTCAACCCATATCCAACTTCATATTGGGTCGCATACGGGTTGAACTATCTTAAACCCATACCTATGCCGATCGAATGAAGTATTTTGTATAACCCGGCCTAAACCACACTTTGCGGAGCCCTATTGCGGAGGTTTGAACTTTTCCATAGGCCGGACTGTTGGAGACCTAGAATGTAAGGAGTGTGTATGGTTACGAGTGTTATTATAGTATCATTCTATCTATATAGCATAGATAAAATCCTCTTTCTTTGACAGTTCTTCAAGTTCATTTTCTATAAGTGCCACAGCAAAGCCTGAAAATGTGTCACTGTACGATTATATTAAACTATCTAAGTCATCGGACTTCGAGTAAGGGTTAGCAAAAATGATTTGTGTCAACTTTCTAGATCAACCTCTGAGTAAATAGTATCATCATCTGAAGGTTGTACATGAACTATATAATTTGATAACCATTGCTTTGAATGGAGGATTGTGTTTACTATTTGACATATAATGGAACTTATGAATGAGATAATGGTTAGAAATTTTTTCATTTTTTTACAACTTCCTCAATAATTAGGTAACTAGGATTATATGGGTAACAAGAGCAATAGAATAATTTACAATAGAACTTTACAATGCAGGGCATTCATAAATTACGCAAAATATGGTGCACGTACTAATTAATTAACCTGATAGTCTGTATGTGCTTGGAAATACATCACACAATAAACGTAGAAAAATGGTTATTAAATGTGGGATCTTGGATAAATGCTTATTAAAACATTTTGATAAGCATGTATCTCATAAGGCTTTTTAGCCATTTATATGTTATTGCTTATATAGCAAGTTGAAGTTTTACACAGTTTTTATTTTACTCAAAATGTATAAAGTTAACTTGTTTTCATTTTCTTATCATTTGTGGTGTTAAATTAACATTAATCTTATATTTTAAGCCAGTGAAAATCCAAAAAAAGAAATCACACATCGTGAACTATGGGAGAGGACAAACACAAAAATGGATGGTACCATATCAGATTCGGCTTTTGTATACTTTGTAAGTTAAATCAATAATAATTTATCTATTCAATAAAGTTTTCATAATAAATAACATCTCAAGTATTATCACATTTTAGAAAAAAATTGCAAAAGCAAAGAAGTTAGTCATTGATGGTAATGAAGAAGATTCGATATTGAATGAAGATATCCTACCACAAGTATTTGGCAAGGATAAAAAAGGCCAGACTTGAAGTATTGGAGCCAAAATATCAAGGACACAAGTTAAAGCGTCTAATATTGCGCGAAAACAACTAAAAAATGCTCAATGTAGCTCAAAATACTTGAATGAAAGGATAACTAATATGGAGGGTAAGTTGAATTCGATCCTTGACTTGATGAAGGGACGATAAGGGTGTAAAGAAAATCATATACCAGACATTGTTGCAAATGAAGGAGGAAGTGGTACACCTCACGAAAGTATTGGAAGAATGCCAAATAATGTTTTTAACAATTCAACGAACTCGCTTGTTTTTCGAATCAGAAACGTGAAATCCTGAATATTGACCTAGAGATCATTGCCACAACCACCATACGCAGAGATTCGATCGCATCCACTATATACGGAAAAAATTGTATCTCCAACATATGAGAAATTGGTTATGGACAATGTACGACTACTAGAAAATAGAACAGGTATACCAAATCATCCTCTTACTTTGACATTTGGTAAAATCGGAATTAGTGGATATTTTTGTCATTTAAAGAGTAATATTCGATATTTGTAGACACATAAGTCAGGTACGTATGTATTTTTTACGCAATAATTCAAAGTAGCATTATATTATCTAAATTCTCTTTGATATGCATGCTAGTTTAACTAGGATGTGATTTAATATCCAAACAAGCAATCAAAATTTGAATATTACAGCTTAGGAAGATACTGCGTAATTTATAGGATCGCCTGATTAATCATACTGTCCCCTGTTACCGGGACATGATCTAATGTCCCAACTATGCATGTTTTTTAAATATTTACAACATGAAACACAGAGCCGGCCTAGGGGCAAGGCCACCAAGCCTGTGGGCTGGGGCAACCACCGAGACCTAGGGAAGAAAAAAATCAAAATCAAATTATGGTCGAACTTCGAAAAAACATTTCACGTTCATTTTCTCCATCTCTTCCTTCTTCTGTCTTCCGCTCTTGTCTAATTCATGAGTCACAAAAAAATCAGGCTTTTTGCTCAGCCCTAGTTTCACATCCTAAATCTCATTTGCGCTGCTGTTGCCATCTCCCGGCAATTGGCCATCTTCAGTCCTTGCTCTGGTCCTTTTATCTCCATTGTTGAATTTTGCAACTGCTCCCCATTGCTGCTTCATCTAGCTATCCAAACAAATTAAGGTTTTTTTTAGTTGTCTTTAGTTTAATGAATGAATTTAATTTAGGTTTATTTAGTTGTTTGTTTTGTAGGATTCTATGAATGAAATAATTTCAGTTGTTTGTCAATTTAGTTGCCTGAAATCTGAATGTGAGTTAATTTCAACATTATTTTTCAATGTTTGTTAATTTCAACACTTTCTGAAGTTGTTTGCTTTTGTTAGAATGAGGCTTAGATTGTAATCAATAAGTAGAAAACAAGGAAATGAATGAATGAATACAAGGTAAATTGTATAATGCCATAAACAAATTTTCAATTATCTGAGCAATTCTGCATAAGCATTCATGAATTTTATGGTAAATGCTATAAACAATTTTCATATAACCTACCAACCTAGTGTCACAACAAAAAGGTTTTGCATCAAAGTTTGAGGAAGTTAAACAAAAAAAAGGTATATCAGTAAAGTTAACAACAATAAGCAATGTGTTTGGGCCTAAAGAGTAACCAAGGTCAATTATCAGTAAAGTTTGCGGCGTTTTGGATATGTAGAAGTCAGGTGCTGATTTTGTGATAATATGCTTCAAAATCTCCATGCTTTTTCTTCTTCTTACAAAAGAGAAGAGAAGGAAAGAAATAATGGTAAATACATTTGTTTGTTTTTGTTGAGAATAATGATTAAATACATGTAGAAATATAGTATCTAAAGAGAAGAATTTTGAACATAACTTGTCTCTCCTATACGCTCTTTCATGTGCAGAACCTTTTCAACATCCATAATTGCAGGTTTGCTTTCTTCGACTAAGTGTTTTGCTTTTAGGTCTGTGCACTAATACAATGGTTGTGCTTGTGATAACCATCATCGTCATTTATATTATGTCTAAAATAGTTTGTTAACTACAACCAATAAGAAAAAGGATTTTTCTAATGAGGATTCCTTTGAGCACTTGCGAGGAAAAGTACGAATTCAGGGGCAGCTAAGTCTAAAAAAATACATGCCATGTGAATCTTCCAAACAAATTTTTACTTGTTTATATATTGATTAGGAGCAGCAGCTCTTATACCACTTGTCTTTACCACTAAACTATTTCATTTTGCATGGGAAAAAGAATCAAACTTTAGACCATCTGCATTTATTATATTTTGTTTGCGGCCATCTCTTTGCATTTTAATGTCACAATAAAATCTGCTCTAATAATGCACATTTTGTATATTATAGTTACCCCATATCAAAAAAGTATAAAAAATGAAATATTTGTAGGAGTGGGCAACAAAATGTAGTTGTGGCTTGGGCAACGGTTTCTTTGGGCCGACACTAATGAAACATAAACTGGTCAATTTTTTCGTTCATTGTACATTGCACCGATAATTTTGTTGATAGTTAATAACAAGTTTTGTCAAAAATTTGAAGGTTGAAAATGTTGTTTAATTACTTAGACTCAGTACAAAATTGTCAATTGATGTTAATGGAAATTAATTTAATAATAAGCAATTTTCAAATTTCAGTTAATAATTAATAAGCAAGGTTGTTCAGGTTGTTGGTTTGCAGGATCAACCTTAAGATTTTGTGTTTTATTTGCAAAATAAAATATAAAATGAGTCTTTATAACAAAAGACCACAGAAGAAACGAACAACCAATGGGATTGATGGAGATGAAGTGAGATAATTGTCTACATGAACAAACTAATATTTGAGGAATACCAAACCTCTGAACTTTGGATTGATCATATTTTTCGACTGAAATGCTATATATTGTCATGGAGTTATGCAATTGATGTAACCAGTGAAAATGATATAAGCAGCTGATGTTAGTGAAGTTTTTCTCTTCTTTTGATCTGATGTCTTATTCTTGTGATGCTTTCTCTGATCATATATATGGATCTGGTTCAATATGTCAACTGTGTTTTTTTAAACATTTGAAAAATGATGTTTACCCCTATTATTTTAGCTTGTTCCTGTGCTATTCTATCCTATTCTTCATGTTGTATCAATGATCTAAAATCTTGGTCACAATAGATTTAAAGTCTATTTTTTTTTTGCAAATTGATCATTCTTGTGGTTTGTTATGTTATTAAAACTTGATTTCGTTAAAGCTATCAACCATTGAATGTCATTTGCAATTCCTAATCTCTATTATACCCTTGCTTAATTAAGATATACTTAAGTCTAATGCGTAGATGTGGATATCCAAAGGAGAATATAAAGAATCTGGTTTGTTCACTGTCCCTCGTCAATGCTTCTGTTTGTGCAATTTCAATCTAGTTTTCTGTAGTCATCTAGATGGTTGTATTTCTGTAGTGAACTTCTTTACTTGTGTGCGTTTTTATGGCTTATCCTTTGTGTTGTATGTGAAACAAACTTCTATTATATGTTTGGTATTGCATTTGTAAGGATGCTATATAATGTAATATTTTTGGTTTGACTATATCCATTTCAATAATTATGTGGACAATGTTTCAAGAATTCTGGTTATTGTCTCTTGGTTTTCTAATATGAGATAGTAATACCGTATGTATTTATAATCATCGTCATCTTGCTTTACATAAATAAATATTATTGAAGGTTCATAGTCGTAGCTAAATTATATTTACAAAATTACGATGTGAAATTGCTGCGAACTAGAGCCGTGGCTAATTATATTTACAAAATTATAATAAAAATTAACATCGACAAGAGCCGTGGAAGATTGATACTTTGCCAAGGCTCGAAGCCGTAGCAGGTTGATACTTTGCCACGGTCCAGGATCATGGCTGAATGATATTTTGCCATGGTCTAAAGCCTGGTAAAATAACAATCTGCTACGGATATGGGTCGTGGCAAAATATCGATTTATCACGGCTCAGTGCGAATTTCACCACTTCCCATTTTGCCATGGCTTTAGGCCACGGAAAATTTCATTATCCATGGCCTAAAGTCGTGGCAAATTTGCTTTTCTGGTGTAGTTATTATATGACAAGGCACATTGGGCAATACCCACGGTTGGATTTACCGGATTGTAGATCTGGGCTAGTGGTAGCATACGTAGCTATCGCCTGCCTCGAGACAACACTCTCATAATCAAGGGGTGCACCAAAATCAAATCACAAAGTAATAGAGATGGTATCAAAGAAGTGTGTTGGATAGGAGTAGCTACCTCACTTGGCTGGCGTATGGCACTTGTTTGGTCATTTCAGTTATGATCCAAAGGTTAAAGCTATCCATCACCGTTCTCTTACTTCATTATACTAGCGTTTACCGAACCATCCAACTTCATTTTGTATTCTCCATCACGTACATAGTTGTTAAAGTGGTTTCCAGTATCGACAGAGAGTACGCAACAATCCAACCCCAATCTCTTTAACAAACAAACGCTTACATTTTCACGCTGTGGTCATTTACATTTAAAATCATATTATAGTTTCATAAATCAATTTAACTTCAATTCACTACACCAGAAATGCTATTTCACAATGGCTTTGAGCCGTTGCAAAATAATTTCGCAACGGCTATGAGCCGTTGCAAAATCAGGAGTTGCAAAAAATTAGAAATGGCTTTGAGCCGTTGCCAAATTTCATTTTGCAACGGCTCAAAGCCGTTGCGAAAGTTGATTTTGCAACGACTCAAAGCCGTTGCAAATTTTGGAGTTTGCAACTGCTAAAAGCCGTTGCTATTTCTTTTACCCACTGTTAATAACCATTGCGATTTCGTGTCTCTTTTATAAATTTTTTTGCTTTTTTGGACAGTCCTACAACCAAATTCATTTAACTTTCATACTTATACAACATTTACAAATTTAACATAATATCCAAAACGAAAAATCATTAAACCAAATTTTTTTTTTTAAATTCAACACAAAAAACAAACTTTACAAGTTTTGAAATTACAATGTTTTGCAACGGTATGTTACACTTCAAAGTTCAACAAAAATAGCAATAAAAATATTACAGAATACAATTCATTGTTCACAAGCATATTGATCTGTACATAGTTCAGCAAACATACCAAGTACATAGTACAATGCAAAGATCTATCTTTATTTGGTACATAGTTCATTGTATCGAAGCATTCCTCCATATTGGCTCTTGCTTTCATCGTTTCTTTTGCAATAGCAATACAACATGTTTTGTATAAGCAGTGGCTCCATATCCAGTGACAATTGTTTTACAACTACAAGTGAAATTGAAATTTTTAACCATGTTTGATTTTACTAGAATGATATGCTTTGACACGTTTAATATATGTTTTTATAGTACCAAAAAATGACAAATGCCTGGCTCATAAAATGGGTTTCCGAAATGAAAATAGATTAGTCTAACATAATTCTAACTTTGTTTGGACCGTTAACTAATCAACTAAGTTTGCTTTTAGACATTGTGCACATGAATTTCTAAGGACAAAAGAAAACTATAATTGCAATACCACTTTTATACAACTGAAAATGTCATCAAAGTGATAATGCAGCTATGTTTGTGACAATCTAAGTTGGTATTACATTGTCCTCAATATTATTTTCACTAACAGTTGCTTCATAAAAAGGAAAAATGGATGACTTGAATTAGTGCAAGTAAGCATAGAATCACAGAATGACGATTATACCTGGAATGCCTTTTTCAGCTGTTACAACTCTTAGTCAAGATCTTCGATGCTTTGTTTGCAGTCCTGAATTAGTCAATGTCAACAGTGGTGTAAATCGACAGACCAACCACAGAACTGCTGAAATAAAAATTATTCCCATAACCATTGAATTAAAAGATATCATGAAAATATCGCATTCATGTCAATGGAATTAAAGCTAAATTAAGTTATTACATAATTTAAGAATCCACGTCTTTCTAAAAGATTTCTCATTTTCATCTGACTATTAACACTAATCATCTAATACCATATTAACACATCTTTCTAAAAGATACATAATTTAAGAATCCACGTCTTTCTAAAAGATTTCTCATTTTCCGTTGCGAGATTCGTGTTACTCTGATGTTGTATCTTCTTCTTCTTCTTCTATTCTAAGCTTCTATCTTATCTATTCTCACCCTCTAATTTCTTTCATTAACCATCCAGTTATTTTCGATTCTTGGATGTTCGATATGTGTTGTATATCGGATAACCAAGATCGACTTTTTTCGGGTCGTTACAATTTCCTTTAACAAAATCAGATTTTAGTTTAAGGATACCTTTGACAAAATGTATTTTCGGATAGAGAATTGAGAAAATGCAATTCAAAGATGCTAAGGTATTATTAACCAGTCGCAACCTGAATGCAGTTCTTTGATCCTTGAGAATGTTCACCCAATTCCAATGTATTGCACTCAGCGACCCGTTCATTTGTTTCTGCTACATAATGAGAAAAGGATAATCGACGAATTACAAAATTTACATATGAATTTGAAAAACGAGGTAGCTTCGGTACCTCATTATGTATCCTTTTATCATCCTCAGCAATGGCATGCAATTGATAGGAATCTAATTGATGGAAATAAACAATATATGAAAATTTGGATGGTGATGAAAAAATAAGTTTGTTTTTGAAGAAAATGCACTGTAAATCATTAAATCTGCTGAGCTACGAATGGAGTGCAAGGACTGGTTTTCTGAATAGGGGTGCTTGTATTGGTCCAGGAACTTCCGTCTTCCTTCAAGACCATTCTCGTTTAACATTGATGAAAGGCATGTCGAATAATAAGAGGATATTAAGAAAATGTCAAAGAAAAAATACAAGTGAGACTTCGCCAGATAATTTTTCAGGAGACAATTCCTGCACTTCATTCAGTCGAGGTGGTTATATCATCTTTGCCCTGCAAATTTTACCAGAATTACATCTTTTATTCTATAAATATTCGCAGTAAGAAACATGCCCACTGCCAAAATGGTGCGCCGCGAAGCTCTCTAAGCGTTTGAAGAACTGGGAAAGCAGCAGCAAAGCAATGTAGTTCTGGATCCCCCCCTCCGTTGCCCAAAATTAATTATCAATAATGGAAATATACTGCTTGGTTGCCTAAGTTTTATGGAGGAAATGCAAATGAATGATACTTTGATTTCCACCAAAACATTATAGAAACTTTGTGCGCGAATTTTTCGTGGAATGCAAAACAACATTTTATAAATTAGAAAACAATCCGTAGGAGAGAACTTTACGACCCAAATAAGGCCCTATCACTAAATTAAACTGGCAGTGTGTAAAAGCATTTGGAAAACATGGATGCATAATAGATATTTACCTAAATTAATAACCTTTTAACTATAAAGGAAGACAGTAATGAATCTTATACTTGTAATCAAATGCTTAAAAAAAGAAGCTTACCTTATGGTCTGACGGTATCTAATGTGAAAACTACTAACATGTGCTTTGTCCCCTGGTTTCAAGGTAGCTCTATTGTTTCTTGTCTTAGTCTGCAAGCCAAGTGTACTGTTAGTGGGACTAGCAAAGATGCAAGTTATATAGTAGAACCTATTTGGTGGAATAGGAGGAAGTGAGAAGCAACAAGGGCTAATGTTGCATAGATGACATGATTAGGAGAGATGCTAGAGTAAACAAAATGCTTTAGTAGAAATCACAACATCAAATTTTCTGTATCTTTAACAAAAGCTCTGGCTCAAGAAAAAACAGCAAGATATCATTATTAGAACAGAAAAGCTAGGAGGCCCGAACAGTACATGCGAAAATAAGCCCGAACAATATCCTGCGGCTCTCCTTCTATCCCCAAATATAAATCCACGTTGCCCCATGAATTCCTCCCGAATCCGTACTTCCCTGGCTCTTTTTCTTCGGGCTCCTTAGCATAGCTCTTATTAGAATATCAGTAATGCTGCAGATGTACAATAATAAAATAAAGAATAAATTAAATGGATGAATTCTTGCTTGAATAGATCAATGAATAATTGGATGTTACCAAGGAATGAGCTCGGATATGAGACACTAAGTATGAAATATTATCCCATTAACTTCGAATAACGCATTAAGCTTTACTTTTAAAGTAGTGCAATGGATAATGGTTACAATTTTCAAACGACAAAAATACGTGAACTTCAAGGTTCCAAATCCTAGGCAAAAAACACTTTAAACTTTACTGATTCAAGTCCTTTAATTACCCAAAAAAACACATGCACTTTTCCAATTTACTGTTCCAAATCTTTTTCCATAAAACACTTCAAACTTTACTATCATGGTCGCCGTTCTTGCAGACAAAAACTAAGCCTTAGATCTTCCTAATTTATCTACTTTCCTCTATTATGATAATTTTGATGTAGACCACTGTTAACTAATATTATATTTCCCCTAACCAAGATGACCATGACATCATATGTAAAGCCTACTTATTTTCATATCAATGTGTTTTATTTTATCCTTGATTTTGTTGCTACACCTGTCTAATATTCTAAATGATTTTTCTAACAGGGCCATTATACATTACAGTAAGGCATACCAAAAGTAAGCACTATCGGAAGTCTAGCAGATATACTCAATAACCAAGGATTATATATAAATCTGTGAACTAGTGTATCTGTGCTTGAAAGATTCACATATATACTTAGGATAATTGTATGAAAGATTCACAAATATAATTACTCGTAATCATATGAAAGATTCACAGATATAATAGTTTAATTAATTTTATTTGTTTAATATAATTAAATCTAATTTCACCTTAACTACAGATGATCACAGATTTTAAGATTGTAGATATAACAGTTATTATCGAACATATATAATTACATGAAAGCTTAATTACTTGCATATAAGAAAGTTCACAAAACATATTTCATCTTAACTTTATCTGTAATTATCTAACAGTTATTAATATTTACAGATATAATAATTTATTTATTAGTTCAATATACACCTTAACTTTCACAGATTAACTTTCATATAATTACTAGTATATCTTTCATGTAATTACAGATATAACTATATGAAAGATTCACAGATATATAGTTATACATAGATATTATTAAACATATATATATATATAATGAATCGTTTATTATTAGACAAATAATTACTGTGAATAATTCCTTAATTTCTATCTAAGCTCTTGACAGTAAAACAAAACAACAACTAGCTTAATTCATAGTATATATAAATATACTCACATCGTAGAATCTTGTTGCCATGATTTCAGATCTTGTTGCCATGATTTCAGTTTCTAAAAGATTCAAACGTAAAAGAACACATATTTGTACCGTTCCACTGTTGATAGGTCGATCTCTGTGACAATTGATTGGTCTTAAAAACTGTGCTTTCTTAATAGGCACAAAGCAAAATAGCTACTTTCTCAAATAGACAAGTGTCCTAAATGATGTATTTAATTATTATTTATAACGTGTACCATTTTTTATTAGTGAATGTCACTAAAGTGACTAAATACCGCGAACATAAAAATAATAAAAGAAGTAGATAGAGCAGGTAAAAAAAAGTAAAGCAACAAGTGCCAAAACATGCAAGTCACATCTACAAGTGTTTTTCTTGCTTTGTGATAACTGAAAAAACGTTACTTACTAAATTGTCGTTTCAAAAGTTAAATGATGATATTGTTTTGTCTATAAATTGATGTTATCAAGGAGTTATTGCACAATTAAATTCAAGACAAAACAGCACCCCAAAAATCAGATGTTACAGGAGCAATTAGGAATTTAAGAATTCAGTTGTGCATGGTTGTTATAATGGCTTGCATCTAACAGCATAAATACTGTGTTTTGATGATTTACATGAATTTTATAGCTTGGTTCACTATTACCTACCTCAACTTCACCAAATTTTGATGTCTACTGTTGTTAGCTAGACAATTTCCATATATCATCTTTGAAACAGATGAATCATTGCTTATTCTATATCCAAATTTTTTCCCTAGCATTTGGATAACCATGGTCTGCATGCTCATGCTTACCTGAAGTTGCAAAATTTTCTACGCAATTTAAAACAGATATGTTAGTAAGCCTTTTTTCCATTAAACGCCGGTATATTCGTTAATGTGTGCGAACACATTTTGTAGGAGACTTTAGGCATGGCCTTAGGAGTTTGGAAATTTATAAGTTAATCAGATGATTCAAAACAAACTGAGAATCCCATCAGGCATGCCCCTCCCAATAAGGGGTTCTATGGCCGTATTAGTTATAGGAACAAAGCATGTCTAATTCATTTATCCGATCCTTATGAATCTCAGTTGGTATGAAATTTAATTTAATATATGATCTGCAAACGCAAAATAAATGCTTAGAAAATGTAAAATCAACTAACCATATACTACAGGTTACTATTTTAAAAGATGCAATGCAAAGCAGGGGTGTGCATGCTTAGTGCCTACATGCATTTACATTTACATATAAAATATGAAGGTTTGGAACATAGCAGTGATTAATATTATATTATTGCATAAGATGCGACGACCATAAATCTAAATGTATGGGTTTGGGTTGGTAGATATAAGTCATAAGTAGATTTGTGATTTCTGCTTAATGCATGGGCTTGGGTTTAGAGTTGACTGCCATTTAATTTTAATAGTTTATCAAGAGTGCGCTGGTTCATGCATGGTTTACATGCTGTAGTCTTCATCTTGGGTGTGCTTACAAAACTCAAATCATGTCTACATGATTTGTATGTATGGTGGAAGTCTATTACTGTAGATAGCTCCCAGTAACAAGGGAAGTAAAAAAAGTACACTCAAATGTGAAACAATATTATCACTAGCTTCCGCAATGAAATCTCATTAGTGATAGGTAATTAGCATCATTCAAAAGGGAGTTCGGAGGTCAGTGCTAGCCAGGCGGGTTAACGGAAGGCAGAGAAAGCTGGAGGCTGAAGGTGGGAGGAAGTCGATCTGTGCCTGGTGCTTGTGGAAGCAACGCGTGGGCAACGGGGAGCTACACAGAAGGAGGTGTGGAGCAATTGTGTTCGGGGCTGTTTCGATGAGGTAGGCTACAGGGCGGAGTTGTTGTCTCGGCAATGAACTCAAGGCAGACCGAAGCTACAGCGAGAGGGTGATGAAGCTATGCCTGGAGCGAGGCTTGACGCCGGCTGAGGAGGGCTGACATGGGTGGTAGGAAGTTCAGGTTTCAGTTGTGCAGAACAGGCCTGGTCGACGGCGGTAATACGTATGCGCACATATATTAATGATGGAACATCGTAATTGACCCTTTAACTTAACGAGGTAGTCTTCACGTAAGTGTACACACACACATATATGTATGTATGTATGTATATATATATATATATATATATATATATATATATATATATATATATATATATATATATATATAATAAAATGATTTAATGATAAATATCTTCTTTGGTAACAAATTAGTTTCAAAGACTACAAGCATGTGCCACATATTTTATTGTTTGAACTTTCAAAGTTTATCTACGAATAAGAATAACTAATGTTATATTTTACAGTGCAAAGAGTTTATAACTTCATATATGTTGTTCAAGTGTTTAACTCTCATCATCAGAGTATTCAGTCTACCTTAGCAGGTAATTATAGCTAATGGTCGCATATGAGGATCAACAATTATATACATATACATACACACACACTCTAACTTAACTTAAGCCATATATAAATAGTCCTAAAACATTGCAGTTCACAACACAAAGCAAAGAAACAAGGAGCGAAAGTGAAGATTATTGAGGCTCGATTCATAAAAGCAGATGCTGCACAATTTAGTCTATAGTTCAAAGTTGTACAGGAAAAGATATAGTAACAAATGAGCGAATGAATGATTTGCCGACTCTTTAAAAATTCAAAATTCAATTTTTAAATAATTTTTTTAAGATTCGAATTAGCTCATCAATAAATGCCTGTAAAACTCATTTCTCATTTAATCCATTACTGCAAATATCATGTTTTTAATATTAATGTTGCTTTGAACATGTTCCGATTTAATTACTCTGATGTTGACAAACTCTTGGATTTGTTTACAAACCATAAGGTCGAAACTGTTACCCCCCAACCAATTTATCACTTAATTGGCACGGTTGTTGATAAAACTAGCTTAGCACTATCAAACTTTCTGCAGTTTTAACTGAATACGCTCTCCTGTTGACAAATTTCAGAACTAATTTGTGTAGCATCACATGCCAATTCCTAAACTCAACTACTAATCATAGAAAAAGCAAGATAAACGATTCCTAACGAGTACGTATCAAAATCAAATCCTACTGCATACCTTGAGTCGATCGACTGAAGATTTCGGGAATAAGCGATAAACTGATTTCAGAAATGGCTATGCGGTTAGGTTCATCGAACTAAATCGGCACTGGATCTGAAAGGTGGATCGAAAATAGATCTTAGATTTAGAAATTGGATTGAAAATTTTGAAGACTAGGGTTACAGCTTTTTTTGTGTGCTGCGTTTTGTGAAGAATGAGAGCGTACTCGCTTGAGAACGGGGGACGTATGGAATGTCTATTGGTTAGAATGGTTTGAGGCCGTTGCGGAAATTAGAACGCTATGAACATAGCTCTAGAGAGCTTTGTAACGGTCCTAAGCCGTTGCTAATTAGCAACGGTCCAAAGCCGTTGCAAAACTCCGCATCGGGGGGTTGCGAAATTGTTGATATGGTGTAGTGATTATTGATTTCTTTGAAATCATTCATTCACAACTTTAAAGTATTGGGTTCCATTTCATATTATCAAACAATTCACTATCATGTCCAAATTCTAATTTTATATTCTATTCCACAAATACCATTATTAATCGAAATCATTATCTTAAATAAATTATGAATTAACAGCTTGGACTGGAAATATACTTCATTTAAAATAACAAATTTTATTCAAAAATGGTTTAATTTAAAATAGTTAATGTATATGCATGAATATAATTCAAAATTTATTATAAAATAGTTTGTTAATTTTTTTAAATAAGTCAGTTATAAAATTTTACTAGTTAAAAATATACAAAATAGTTTTTATTAAAAATAATTATAAAATTATAATAGATTAAATAGTTTAGAATAAATTAAACATATCGATCCAACCCGAACCAAATATCCTTACTTTAAAATTCGACTTACCTTTCATTTAGATTTCAAATTCCTATTCAAATCTACTTAAATTAACTGGTACAATTTCTAATTCAATAGTTTGCAACTACAATCGCAATTTTTAAACCATTACTTTAATTTGGAATAAAGTTTACATTCGAAAAATTCCATTTAATGTCATTATATTATTCAAACAGCATTCAAAGTTTAATTGTCAAGTTAATCACTTGAATTAAGTTTCTTCATCTTTAAAATTTATAAATTTAGCAAATGAAACCTTATGCCGAAAAAATCTTTAGATTAAATCAGATCTTTTTGTTTCTTAATTTGAACAAATTAAGTCTTAAAATTAAATCCTTTATTATTAAAGTTATTAAATTAAATATTTATATTATGATATATTTAATTTTATTTTAAAATAAAAACATTTTACATTAATTTTAGACATTTAAACTAAATTAATATATTAAGTTAATTTTTATTATATTAGTTTAAATTATAAAATTAAATTTAAGTTTAAAATTTAACTTTGAATATTAAACCTTAATTAAATTTATAAATTATTTTGAAACAACAATTTCAATATTTCAACTTTTTAATTTAAATTATTAAGTTCAGGTTAAATTATCACAAATAATAATTTAAACTCAATATTTAAGTTAACTTTCAAAATCATTTTATTAAAATCGATACATACTTATAAAATTTCATAAAATAGTTATTTATTGATGAGTGATGTCCATATATAATTTTCTACCCTATGGTTAAGTAAATCGTGTATGTATCATATCAACCCATTTAATTAAATTACTGAGTATATATTATTTCATACTTTGTAGCCCAATTCAATATCAAAAGGTTTAGTGATTTGGGTATATATCATTTCCACCCATAATGATTTTCCTAAATCTACACAGAACTTGTAGTATGAGAACATAAATTAAAAACATTACAATACAAATATGTCACATAGCAAAATCATATCATGTCATTTGTGCCAGTAACAATCAAGGCGCTTCATACATGTCACAAGTAAACACATATAACAAAATAACACAATTTCATGTCATTCATGCAAATTTAAATTCAACATAACAATCATGTCAACTAAAACAATACTAACATTTTAAATTAACCATTCACATGTGTTGAATCATACTTTCACAAAATGTTAGTTAAGTGTGAGATAAACTCACCTTTCGTTGCACTGAACGAAGACGATAAACGAATGGACACAGATATGGAAAGCAAGATGCAAAACTCCGACTACAAGAACAGCTATGCACTCTTTAACACCATGACAAGAATAAATTCACAAACCAATACCCCAAGAAATTCAATGGAATAGAGTATAGAGGTTTTGAATTGGGAAGATGAATTTTCATTTTCACAAATTTACAAGAGTAAAATAAAAAATTTGGCATTTCAAAACAGGTTTTTGGAAATTTTAACCATTGAAATGGAAAACATGGTCAATAGAAAAGTTTTAAAAAATTAAATTCTCTTTAATTAAAAAAGTAAAAACTGGAATTTGATAAAATTTCAGGGAGATACAACTGAAACAATAATCTATGTTTTCGAATCTAAAAATCTAGGGTTGAAAATAGGTCTGGAAAATTCACGATTTAAGACATAGAAGACTGTAATATCTGAAAAAGTTGTAGCCTTTTCAATTTCATCTAATATAAAAAAAGAAAATCCAAATTCGAGTTCATTGTGAGGGAGATATAGCCTTAGCAATTGTAACACCCCACCTCCGCTAGGGTCACTCACAAAGGGAATGCCCTAGTTTTGGAGGGGTATTATCTAGTAAACAAGCACAGAAACATCACAAGACAGTACATAAATAAAATAGCGGAAGAACAAAAACCAAATTTCATTATTTCAAATATAAAGTCAAAACCTCTTACATCAAAATGCCAATTGTCATTACATCAAGTTCTAAATAAAGAAGCATAAACTTAAAATAACAAAAGTAAATTATTCACCAAAATAGCAGAAGTGCAGCCATAGCATAACTCAAGACCAAACCGTACATGAGATGAACATGAAGTAAGAGAAATCCAAGCTAAGTGCTAGAGTTTCCTCCCTGAGAACCTGGGGTGGGGGGGGGGGGGAACGAAAGACAAAGAGGCAAAAGAAAACGGGTCAGTCAAAAAGACTGGTAAGCCCTAGTGACTATCAGCATAGAAACTAGTAAAGTTAACAAGACATGAATAAACTAGAATTAAACATAGGAATGATGATAAGTTTGGCATGATAACTATGCTAACAAGATAACTCAAGTCTAACATTGCATGTTCAAGATTCGCCGTACCAACTATACTGGTATACTAATCCCGTGTCAACTATAAATCAAGAAATAATCCATTGGCCCAATATCGTGAAGTGACCCAATTCAGGGTCCAACGGTACGATCTAATCGATCGGCTCCCCACAAGTCTAGCTCGTCGTGTGTCAATGTCATACGGCCCTATCACGAATGTAGTCACCTGTGCTAGGTCCACCAGAGGGTGTATCAAGCCCAAGGGTGCCAACCACCGACACGAATCAAGACGCACAAGTAAATCTACTGATGCCCATGCCTACTTTTCCAACTCCGGACTAAGTGCACGACCCTAGTCCGCCTGAACCTAAAATGGCGCACCAACTCAGCCGTCGTTCTGGTCGCTTACAATCAGCCCAGCAATCGTGCCCCACCCTGCCTAGTCCCAGGGTACCGTGATATATCTAGTGGGTTACTACTGAAAAGGACCGCGTAACTAGGGTTTCGTCCAGCAGGTTAAGTTGTCATTTAAAATCAAGACTTAACCCCATCTACATGTCATGTCAAATTGACTAAGTGTGTCGTTCTAGTTCAAGACTTAGCCCTACGAATCATGTGTCAAGTTGGTTAAGTGTGTTCAAGCGGTTCATGACTTAACCCTATCAAATCAACGTGTCAAATTGGCTAAGTATATTCAAGTGGTCCATGACTTAACCCTATCCTGTGGCATTAATTTACTTAATGCACCCCTAACCTCTCACATTAGACTTGGTTATGGTTTCTGGATGTGTCGAGCGGGTCCGAGCAGCTTTACACCATAACCTAGTCTAACCTCGGGTTTCGAGTGCGATATGACCAACTACTCACATTGGGTCCTATTGTTTGCAGTTACTGGATTCGCCGGGAGGTTCCGGGCAGATTTATACTGCAAACTCAACTCAACCTCGAGTTGGCCACATTCAAGTTATCTAAGTGTCATGTCCCAAATTCATATTTTCAAGTATAATTTCATGTCAAGTTCATGTTCATATCCAAGCTCAAGTTATAACAATATTCATGTTTTCAAGTTCATACTAAATTCAGGTTTTCCTAAACTACCCAAATCGCATCCCCAATGCTCGTGAATTCGAATCAAGGCAATAGATGTAACTAGGGAATAACATAACAAGGATGGGTATAAAGTGGCAAAGGTGATTTCAAGGCAAGCATGGTGTAACCTGAAATATGATCATAACATCACTGGCATATGAAATAGGGTGATAAACATAGCGATAGATGACAAAAGATGATAATCCTAAACTTGTGACTAGCAATAGTTTTAACATCACAACATCACAGGCATGTTAAAATAATGGACATGATAGGGTTTAGGTTATGACATGAACAGGCCCCTAAATCAAGTTCTTATCAATATTCCACAAATCAAAGTTCAATATGAACGGTACTAGGTTCAAGGTGAATAGATCTAGGGTGAACAAGAGTAGATCTAAAATAATAGATCAAAAAGAATAGTCATAGATCAAAGATATACAAGAATAGGTCTCAAGTAGTTATCATGTTTATGTTCAATTTCAATTTACACATGTCCATATTAATTTTAGAGTTTAGATCTAAGAGTAACTGGGGCTTACAGATCGTGGTTTTTGAGAACTAAGAACAGAAATTGTCGTAGGATTGTTGTAGAGACGTTGATCTATTCCATTGAATTGATGTAGGAACGTTGGTCTTTGATTTGAATCTAGTTTGAATGCTAAAGCTTCAAGTTGGAGGCGGCGGCCATGGTTTAAGAGGAGACTTAGCAGCATAATGGTGTTAGACTGATTTGTTGTGGATTAGCTAGGGTCTTAGGGTGTTTATATAGGTGTAGGAAACTAGTTTAGGCCATAGGATAAACACTAGAATCGATCTGGACCATCAAAACTCATCCCAGGCCTCAAAAATGGGTTCTGGGCCACACCAGGCCGACCAGGTCGACCTGTACAGGAGGGAGGTCGACACTACAGTCGACCTGGGGTGGGGGGGGGGGGCAGGTCGACACTACAGTCGACCGGGGGTCAGTCTGCCTGAAAGTCTGCTGAATCTTGTTTTGGCCATATCTTGGTCATACGGACTCCGATTTTCGAAAACCTGGACTCTATTTCATGTAGAATTCCGAGACGAACGCAATGACACAACCCGTTTTCCCTGATTCTTATTTTAAAATTTAATTCTGCCTAGATTTATGGTTATAACACGTTATCAAAATACAGGTTGTTACATTCTCCTCTTCTTAAAGGATTTCGTCATCGAAATCTCTAAGTTAGGAAGAACGTATCCTACCATCCATTATCCATCTACTCAAAACATCATCCACAAGAAAACATTGTCCTTAAGAGATTTCTAATGAACATATGCAGAAAGTGTGTGTATATGTTCCTTATCTAATGCAAATGATCAGGCCTGATTGATCTTACTAATGCAAAATATAATTTGTGTCATGAATCCAACATGTATGCAAATAATCCTAGTCACGTAAGCACTATATGTGTGCAAAAACATTCATCCATATGCAACATTCATATGATAACACATTCAATTTCATCCATAAATAAGTATAAACACTCATGCATATTGTAACACCCCACGCCCGCTATGGTCACTCACTAAGGGAATGCCATAGCATCGGTGGAGTATTTTAGTGAATATAGAACAGAAAAATTACAACAAGACAGATATAATTAGTACTTGAAATTTTAAAACATCATCTCATAACAGCGGAAATAAACATGTCTGGTTACATCATAAAACCACGATAAAAGTCAAGTACAATATCCGTCAAAATAAAGAAGTACATAATCCCACTCTCTCATACAATAGCCAGAACAAAAGAAAAGATAACTGGATAACTGGAGCTTTACATCTATCCAAGCTCCTAAAGACTGGAACAGCAATCCGATCAAGCTCCACTACTGCTAGGATCCACCGTAGGACCTGAGGGTTGGGAAAAAGATAAAAGCAACGGGGTCAGACATAAGTCTGAGTGAGTCCTATAACTTTAACAATACCATCATTAAAGTAACCAGAGAAGACATAAACTTGACCTACGGTAATATCTGGGGATGAATGGCTACACTAAGCAGCTTGGTAGACTTAGGATAAACTAAGATAACCGTAAGGACGCATCTACCCACCCAAGGATAATTACTAACTGCACCACACCAGTCATTTCTACTTAAAGGTTGATCCCTCCAAGGACTTAGAAAATTTCCCCAGTAGTTTCGTGTACTCCTAGCCCACTACATAGGTGCCGTCTGCCCCTATCTCCACTAGGTGTACTTAGTAATTCTTACCCAGTAGTTTCGTGTACCCCTACATAGGTGCCGTCTGCCCCTATCTTTATTAGGTGTGCCCACTACTCCCCATCGATCGGCTCCCTACCGTAGATACCCGTGCTGGTCCCACAGTGGGGTGTATCACTCCCCTAAAGTGGCTACCCAATACTATCAACGGTGCACAGCTTTATATCTACACGATGCAACAACGGCTTATCTACCAGCCCGGGCCCACACACGCATATGAAACCCGTTGGACTTGCGTTGCCACCGCTAACCCGTTTTGGCCTCTTATAATCAAGCCCAATATGCGTGTCCCGTCACTCGACATGGGTCGAGCCCACAAAGATACGTTTGGGATATTGGTTGAAATGGGCCCCCACAAGCTACCCACTTAAGCTTGTCATATATCTAGTGTATCCCACTTAACCCTTTAATCATGTTTAATTACATGTTTCCACTTGGTTAAGTATTCTAATCGTATTTTCTATTGCCACCCAAGGCAACCCACTAGATTCCACATGCCACCCAAGGCAACCACAAAATTTCCACATGCCACCCAAGGCACCCACTTAACCCCTCATGTCCCACTACATGCTAATATGGTTAAGTGTTTCTTAATTAATTAAGACCGTGATCTCCCGTAAAGACCTCCCACATTAGACTGGCTGTTATGACCGCCTGGTTAAGCCGGTAGAGTCCGGGCAGTCTTACGTCATAACAGAGCCTAACCTCGTGTCTTTACTTTAATCACGTATTTAATTTATGGCTAAGACCTCTCACATTGGGCTGACATTTGTAGCAACTGGTTAAGCCGGTCGGGTCCGGGCAGTTTTACACTACAAATGAGTCCAACCTCGTGTCTTAGTCGATTAATTACACCTAATTAATCACCCCCATATTAATTATCCCTAATTAATATCAAGTTTTCCATAACATGGGTAGACCTAACTCAATAGGTAAATTCCCATGGGGTAGACCTAACTCAATAGGTAAATTCCCACTTATGGTAATTTATTTTTATGGTATGCTTAATCATACCCAATCATACATTTATTAACATATTTACCAACCCCATCGTTCCCCACGTAAATCGTTCTCATTTCATGACATAATAAAGGGGAAGATCCATCACAAATATCATGGGTTTAGCATATAACTTTGTCATGGGTTAAGAGGATGTCAACTTGCATATATGAGCATATATTAACCCAACTACATTTAACCCAAACTTGCATATTATCATACACATGATTTGCATAACATGTTGCATATGAGCTTGCATATTATCATACACATATCTTGCATAACATGTTGAACTTGCATATAAGCATTCTCATAACTTGCATAACATGTTAAACATGCATTTAAGCATACACATAACTTGCATAAGCATCCACATACTTGCATAAGCATGCATAACTTGCATATCACATTAAACTTGCATTTAAACATATACATAACTTGCATAAGCATCCATATACTTGCATAAACATGCATAACTTGCATATCACATTAAACTTGCATTTAAACATATACATAACTTGCATATGAACTTGCATAACTCACTTTGTTAAACATGCATAAATCCACTTATTAAATATGCATACACCCACTTGTTAAACATGCATAAACCAACTTATTAAGCATGCATAAACCAACTTATCAAACATGCATAAACCCACTTATTAATTATGCATAAACATAGAAAAACATAGATTAGCATATCATTATAAATGATTCAAACTCACTAATCCGCATTTAAGACCATAGGTCTCATTACACCCAATCTACTTACTTTAACAATTGATGTTAAAGTGATAGAAACTCACCAAACCCAAAATTAACCCACTTATGAAGTGGAATTAGTTGCTAAATATGAAGATGGTGATGATTAGAGAATGATTTGAGAGGGATTAGCTTGCAACTTCCTTCTTAGATTAGTGGAGACTCCTTTTAGGATTTAATTTGGCGGCATGAGGCCTTCATTTCTATTTTTAGTATGGATTAGGGTAGGTTTAGGGTGTATTTATAGATTAGGAGAGTGTTTTAGGCCCTTAGATTAACCCTAGATTAGATTAGGTCCGTTAGATTTAGGAAATCTCTAGAACCCAGCCCAGCCATAGCCAGAAAACCAGATCTGGTGCACCCAAGCACCCTGGTTCGACACGCCGTGTCGACAGGCAAGTCGACAGGCAAGTCGACACCCCTGTCGACAGGCCTGTCGACAGCCTTGTCGACATGGTCAGGGCGGGAATCTTCCCGCCTGGCCCCGCTGGTTCTAATTTAAAATCTAATTTTAAATTTCTAAATCTGTTTTTAGTTTTAAATTTTCTGCAAACTTCTTTGGGCCATAACCGGGCCATACGGACTCCGATTCTCGAAAACTCGGACTCTATTTCGCGTATTTTTCCGAGACGAACGCAATAACGCAGCCATTTACCCCCAATTCCCACGTCTGAGATTATTTATCCTGTAATTAGTGAATTTTAGTATTAACTAAAATTCGGGGTGTTACATTCTCCCCTCCTTAAAGGATTTCGTCCCCGAAATCTCTAAGCTAAGGAGAATGCATATCCTACCATCCAAACAACCATCTACTCAAATCATCAACCACGGGCATCCATTGTCCTTAAACAGTTTCTAATGATATATGAGCATATGCAAAAAGTGTGTGTATATGTTCCCTATCTAATGTATGAACATATGCAAACCATGATAGTGCCATGCATCCATTATGTATGCGAGAGAACCCTATCGACACATACAATATCTACATGAGTGCACAATCATTCACCAAAATGCATCATCCATGTGATAACACAACCATTATACATCCATAAATATATCTTCCTACACACAATTTTATGCAATATGCAATATGAAGTGACTGAGCCGATCTAGTGCCTAGAGTGTGTGTATATGCATCCACGAGCAACCACTAGCAAACACTTGCATCCACCAACCATAACATGTCTCAAACACATGTTTCAACCATAGGTTTACCCTATCTAAAGGTCACAGGTACTAACGAGAGGACATACCGAAGATAAGATAAGTACTAGACAAGTGATAAAGGAGAAAGTAAAGACATACCCTCAAAAAGAAATGGGTACAATGAACGCATCTTCGCCTCCGTCTCCCAAGTTGCGTTGCTCTCATCTTCTCCCCATTGCACTTTGACTAGTTGAACCTCTCTGTTTCTCAACTTCCTAGTCTCTGACCCAAGGATGCGAGTAGGAGCTCGTCGAATAGTCGCATCACGCTCTACCTCTACATCTCTAAGCAAGCTCGGCTCTACCACCTCTGCCGTCTCATGTAAGCACTTCCTCAGATGTGATACATGGAATACATCATGAACACCACTAAGTCTGTCGGGCAGCTCCACCCTATATGCCATCCGTCCAATCCTTCCCTTGATAGGAAACGGCCCAACAAACCTCGGTGCTAACTTTCCAACGGATCCGAAGCGAACAACATTTCTCAACAGAGATACCTTAACAAAAACCATATCCCCAACCTCAAACTCAAGATCCGTCCTTCTCTTGTCCGCATAAGATTTTTGCCTATCTTGCGCTGCTTTCATCCTTCTTCGAATCAAATCGATCTTCTCTGAAGTCTCCCTAACCATATCAGGCCCAAGCAAGATCTTATCCGTAGATTCCCACCAACATGTAGGTGATCGACAAGGCCTTCCATAGAGAGCTTCGAAAGGAGCCATACCAATACTGGACTGAAAGCTGTTATTATATGCGAACTCCACCAATGGAAGATGCTCTTCCCATGTACCTCCAAAATCTAAGATACAAAGCCTCAAAAGGTCTTCTAGAACACGATTCACCCTCTCAGTCTGGCCGTCCGTCTGAGGATGATATGCGGTGCTCAGACACAATTGAGTCCCCACTGCTTCTTGCAAACTTCTCCAGAACTCGCTAGTGAAGATAGGATCTCGATCACTCACTATGCTAGAGGGTACCCCATGTAATCGAACTATCTCTCGAAGATATACTGAAGCTAGCCATGGAGCAGTCCTCTTGCTCTTCACAGGTATGAAATGGGCGCTCTTAGTAAGTCTGTCTACCACCACCCAAATTCCTGTATTACCCTTCCTCGACCTGGGTAACCCGTCAATAAAATCCATCGAGACGCTATCCCACTTCCATTGCGGAACCTCCAATGGGTGAAGCAACCCACCTGGTTTCCTTTGCTCCGCCTTCACTTGCTGGCACACCAAACATCGAGCGACATACTCGGCCACATCTTTCTTCATACCGGCCCAGAAGAAAACCCTCTTCATGTCTTGGTACATCTTGTCCCCACCGGGATGAATGGTCATCCTAGAACGGTGTGCGTCATCAAGAATAGCCTTCCTCAAACCCTCGTCTTGCGGTACACAAAGTCTACCGTCTCTACGCAAGCACCCCCTATCGTCTAGGGTGTACCTACTCAAATGGCTGGACGACTCCCCCCTTATGAGCTTCTCTACTAACTCAACCAACTGTGGGTCGCCCCTCTGTGCTTCTCCAATCCGCCCCAAAAGAGTAGGTCTAACTTCCAAAGAAGCTAGCAAACCGGGTACATAGTCAACGGAAGGTCTAAAATCAAACATCGAGACAAATTCCAAGCTTCGTCGTTCCACGAACAATGGACTCAAGGACAACCTCTTCCTGCTCAAGGCGTCCGCCACCACGTTACCCTTGCCAGGGGTATACGCTATCTCGAAATCATAAGATGCTAAGAACTCCATCCACCTTTGCTGTCTTAAGTTTAAATCCTTCTGAGAGAATAAGTACTTCAATGATTTATGGTCAGTGAACAACTCGAATCTCTCACCAAGAAGATAATGGCGCCAAATCTTAAGCGCAAAAACAATAGCGGCCAACTCTAGATCATGGGTAGGGTAATTTTTCTCATGTGCCCTCAACTGCCTTCCACCATAGGCTATTACCCTTCCCTCTTGCATTAAGACTGCGCCAAGTCCTGTCCCACAGGCATCGGTATAGACAACAAATGGCTTGCTCCCATCTGGCAACACTAAAACTGGAGCCGTGGTTAAAGCTCTCTTTAACCGTCGGAACGCATCATCACAATCTACGTCCCATGTGAAAACAAGATTCTTCTTTGTTAAGCGGGTTAATGGGGCTGATATCTTCGCGAAGTCTTTAATAAACTTCCTATAATAACCCGCCAACCCCAAGAAACTTCTTACTTCGGTAGCATTCTTCGGAACCTTCCAATCCTGAATTGATACTACCTTCGCGGGATCCACAGCTATCCCTTCCTTGGAGACCACGTGCCCCAAGAACCGCACTTCCTTCCTCCAGAAGTGACATTTAGAAAATTTAGCCTTAAGGCTATGTGCTCGAAGAGTCTTCAACACCTCCCCAAGATGTAGGGCATGCTCTTCTTCACTCTTAGAAAATACTAAGATATCATCCACAAAGACCACCACAAATTTATTAATGAACTCCCTGAACACCCTACTCATCAAATCAACAAAGTATGCAGGGGCGTTTGTCAACCCAAATGGCATCACCAACCACTCATAGAAACCATCCGGAGTTCTAAAGGCAGTCTTGTCTATGCTGTCCTCAGCCACCCTCAACTGATGAAACCCCATGGCTAAGTCCAACTGAGAAAATACTGAAGCGCCAACCAACTGATCGAAAAGATCATCAATCCTCGGCAATGGGTGTCTATTCTTCTTTGTGAGCTTGTTGAGTTCTCTATAGTCTACACAAAGTCTGAGGGACCCATCCGCCTTTGTAGCAAATACTACCGGAGCACCCCACTCCGATATACTCCGTCTTATGAACCCCTTCTCAAGCAACTCCCCTACTTGCTTATGGAGTTCCCTCCTCTCACGAGGAGCCATGTGGCACACTGGTAAAGATACCGGTTTAGCATTATCCACCAGATATATTCGGAAGTCAATCTCCCGCTTCGGAGGCAAGCCCTTCACCTCCTCAAACACATCCGGATATTCCCGGACCACTCTCATAGATTGCAAACTCTCGATCGAAGCGTCAAGCGATTCAAGATAACTTAGCATAACAGAGTCCATGGGATTACAAGAAATCTCGAGAGTGTTACCCAAGCGGGTCATGAGCCTAACAACTCTCCTTTCGCAATCAAGAACGGCACCATTACTGGATAACCAGTCCATGCCCAAAATCAACCCATAGCCCGTGAAGCCCAATACAAAAGCATCACATCTAAACTCAATGCTAAGTATAGAAATCTTCAAACCCAAACATATCATGGATAAATAAGTGGAGCCCCCAATTGGGTTTGAAACAACCAAGGGATCATCTACCAGACTGGTGTCTAAGTGCAGTGACTCAACTAATGATGATGAGATAAACGAATGCGATGCGCCTGAATCAAACAATGTACGGATAGGATGATCAAATAGAAAAACCAGACTTTCAACGGAGATAGTTCTACCTCTTTCCTGAATTGGTGGAACCACGAGAGCCTGTACTTGCCCCCTATCCTGACTCGGTGCCATAAGAGCTTGCACCTGTCCTCCTGAGGTAGACCCCGTTTTTTTTGCCCCTTCTTAGGGAAATCCTTCACTAAATGCCCTGCTTCGCCACAGTGGAAGCAGCCAGTCTTCTTCTTCTTGCGACAATCCTTGCCTAGGTGGCCAGGTGTCCCACAATTGAAACACTTCTTCTTCTTGCCCTTGCCACCGTTGCCTTTCCCACCTTTGCTTTGTTGTTGTTGCTGAGGTCTCTTTTGATCTCCCTTCTTCTCGGGTGCCCTATTAGCATTGGGACCCTTCTCTTCTTCATACATGAGTGCCATGTCAACTAGCTTCTCAAAGGTGGCCCCCATAGGGATATGAGTCATAGCCAACCCATGCATCGGTTCATTCAAGCCCTTCACGAACCTCAAAGCCTTCTTCTCCGGTGTATTCACCATGTCTAGGCCAAACCTTGCCAATTGATTAAACTTGTTGACATATTCCTTCACCGAGAGATTTCCTTGATTTAGACTCAAGAATCTTTCCATATACAAGTTTTCCTCCACCCTTGAGAGAAACTTTGCCACAAATCTTTGCCTAAAATCCGCCCAAGAGTCAACGGGGCGTTCTCCATTAGTGACCTCCCACCAGAATGAGGCCTCTCCCTTCATTAACCAAGCAGCCAACTTGACTTTCTTCCCTTCTTCCATCTCAAAGATATCTATCAACTCTTCCACCTCCTTAAGCCAATCTCTAGCCTCCACAAAAGTTTCAGATCCTTGAAAAGGTTTCCCTCCCATAGCTTTAAATTCCTTGCAAGTCTTAGCAAAAGTATCCGTGCGAGGAGGAGGGGGAGGAGGAAGATCGGGTGCTACGGTTGGTGGAGGAACATTTGCTGGACCCGCAGTGGTGGCCCTAGCCTCCATCAATCTCCTATATCATACTGGTATTGTCACACCCTCCGGAAAGTTAAGATTCTCGGCCATGCTGAAACGAAAAAGGAAAGATTCAAAACGGAGGATTCGAAGGATATAGATATGGCTATTGGGGATTATGCTTTTCTTTCAAAAACTTTTCTCTTTAAAGACATGTTTTTTGAAAATATCTCTTCCAAAAATGTTTTAGAAAAATAGTTTTCTAAAAATTTTATCTGTTCCGGTAACCTTTGCTCTGATACCACGTGTAACACCCCACGCCCGCTATGGTCACTCACTAAGGGAATGCCATAGCATCGGTGGAGTATTTTAGTGAATATAGAACAGAAAAATTACAACAAGACAGATATAATTAGTACTTGAAATTTTAAAACATCATCTCATAACAGCGGAAATAAACATGTCTGGTTACATCATAAAACCACGATAAAAGTCAAGTACAATATCCGTCAAAATAAAGAAGTACATAATCCCACTCTCTCATACAATAGCCAGAACAAAAGAAAAGATAACTGGATAACTGGAGCTTTACATCTATCCAAGCTCCTAAAGACTGGAACAGCAATCCGATCAAGCTCCACTACTGCTAGTATCCACCGTAGGACCTGAGGGTTGGGAAAAAGATAAAAGCAACGGGGTCAGACATAAGTCTGAGTGAGTCCTATAACTTTAACAATACCATCATTAAAGTAACCAGAGAAGACATAAACTTGACCTACGGTAATATCTGGGGATGAATGGCTACACTAAGCAGCTTGGTAGACTTAGGATAAACTAAGATAACCGTAAGGACGCATCTACCCACCCAAGGATAATTACTAACTGCACCACACCAGTCATTTCTACTTAAAGGTTGATCCCTCCAAGGACTTAGAAAATTTCCCCAGTAGTTTCGTGTACTCCTAGCCCACTACATAGGTGCCGTCTGCCCCTATCTCCACTAGGTGTACTTAGTAATTCTTACCCAGTAGTTTCGTGTACCCCTACATAGGTGCCGTCTGCCCCTATCTTTATTAGGTGTGCCCACTACTCCCCATCGATCGGCTCCCTACCGTAGATACCCGTGCTGGTCCCACAGTGGGGTGTATCACTCCCCTAAAGTGGCTACCCAATACTATCAACGGTGCACGGCTTTATATCTACACGATGCAACAACGGCTTATCTACCAGCCCGGGCCCACACACGCATATGAAACCCGTTGGACTTGCGTTGCCACCGCTAACCCGTTTTGGCCTCTTATAATCAAGCCCAATATGCGTGTCCCGTCACTCGACATGGGTCGAGCCCACAAAGATACGTTTGGGATATTGGTTGAAATGGGCCCCCACAAGCTACCCACTTAAGCTTGTCATATATCTAGTGTATCCCACTTAACCCTTTAATCATGTTTAATTACATGTTTCCACTTGGTTAAGTATTCTAATCGTATTTTCTATTGCCACCCAAGGCAACCCACTAGATTCCACATGCCACCCAAGGCAACCACAAAATTTCCACATGCCACCCAAGGCACCCACTTAACCCCTCATGTCCCACTACATGCTAATATGGTTAAGTGTTTCTTAATTAATTAAGACCGTGATCTCCCGTAAAGACCTCCCACATTAGACTGGCTGTTATGACCGCCTGGTTAAGCCGGTAGAGTCCGGGCAGTCTTACGTCATAACAGAGCCTAACCTCGTGTCTTTACTTTAATCACGTATTTAATTTATGGCTAAGACCTCTCACATTGGGCTGACATTTGTAGCAACTGGTTAAGCCGGTCGGGTCCGGGCAGTTTTACACTACAAATGAGTCCAACCTCGTGTCTTAGTCGATTAATTACACCTAATTAATCACCCCCATATTAATTATCCCTAATTAATATCAAGTTTTCCATAACATGGGTAGACCTAACTCAATAGGTAAATTCCCATGGGGTAGACCTAACTCAATAGGTAAATTCCCACTTATGGTAATTTATTTTTATGGTATGCTTAACCATACCCAATCATACATTTATTAACATATTTACCAACCCCATCGTTCCCCACGTAAATCGTTCTCATTTCATGACATAATAAAGGGGAAGAACCATCACAAATATCATTAGTTTAGCATATAACTTTGTCATGGGTTAAGAGGATGTCAACTTGCATATATGAGCATATATTAACCCAACTACATTTAACCCAAACTTGCATATTATCATACACATGATTTGCATAACATGTTGCATATGAGCTTGCATATTATCATACACATATCTTGCATAACATGTTGAACTTGCATATAAGCATTCTCATAACTTGCATAACATGTTAAACATGCATTTAAGCATACACATAACTTGCATAAGCATCCACATACTTGCATAAGCATGCATAACTTGCATATCACATTAAACTTGCATTTAAACATATACATAACTTGCATAAGCATCCATATACTTGCATAAACATGCATAACTTGCATATCACATTAAACTTGCATTTAAACATATACATAACTTGCATATGAACTTGCATAACTCACTTTGTTAAACATGCATAAATCCACTTATTAAATATGCATACACCCACTTGTTAAACATGCATAAACCAACTTATTAAGCATGCATAAACCAACTTATCAAACATGCATAAACCCACTTATTAATTATGCATAAACATAGAAAAACATAGATTAGCATATCATTATAAATGATTCAAACTCACTAATCCGCATTTAAGACCATAGGTCTCATTACACCCAATCTACTTACTTTAACAATTGATGTTAAAGTGATAGAAACTCACCAAACCCAAAATTAACCCACTTATGAAGTGGAATTAGTTGCGAAATATGAAGATGGTGATGATTAGAGAATGATTTGAGAGGGATTAGCTTGCAACTTCCTTCTTAGATTAGTGGAGACTCCTTCTAGGATTTAATTTGGCGGCATGAGGCCTTCATTTCTATTTTTAGTATGGATTAGGGTAGGTTTAGGGTGTATTTATAGATTAGGAGAGTGTTTTAGGCCCTTAGATTAACCCTAGATTAGATTAGGTCCGTTAGATTTAGGAAATCTCTAGAACCCAGCCCAGCCCTAGCCAGAAAACCAGATCTGGTGCACCCAAGCACCCTGGTTCGACACGCCGTGTCGACAGGCAAGTCGACACCCCTGTCGACAGGCCTGTCGACAGCCCTGTCGACATCGTCAGGGCGGGAATCTTCCCGCCTGGCCCCGCTGGTTCTAATTTAAAATCTAATTTTAAATTTCTAAATCTGTTTTTAGTTTTAAATTTTCTGCAAACTTCTTTGGGCCATAACCGGGCCATACGGACTCCGATTCTCGAAAACTCGGACTCTATTTCGCGTATTTTTCCGAGACGAACGCAATAACGCAGCCCGTTACCCCCAATTCCCACGTCTGAGATTATTTATCCTGTAATTAGTGAATTTTAGTATTAACTAAAATTCGGGGTGTTACACATATGCAATATGAAAATGTGTCTGAGCCCATCTAATGCCTAATGTGTGTTATGCAACCACGAGCAATCACTTGCAACCACTTGCAACCATTCGCAAACATCAACCATAACATGTTTCAAATACATGTTTACATTCATAGGATTCTACCTAAGGTTCTCAAGACAGGATCGAAAGGATATACAAGATAAAACAGGGTATCTAGGGAAAAGAAGTTAAAGATGTACTCCTAGACGGTCCTTCTTGCGGTCCTTGCCCTTGCTTCATAGGGAAGTTCTTGCTGATGTGTCCAGTTTCACCGCATTGAAAACATGCTCCTATCTTCATCTTCTTCTTCTTCTTCCTACAGTCCTGGACTATATGCCAGTTAATACCACAGAAGTTGCATTTTCTTTTCTCACGTGACTTGTCATTCTTGTTGTTGCTGTTCTTTCCTCCTTTCTCGGACTCTACCTTCTTGTCTTGAGACTCATTCGCCTTGACCTCCTTCTTGCCATTCTCGTCTTCTTCATGAAGTAGGGCCATATCCACCAAGCTCTCAAAGGTCGCTCCCATTGGTATATGAGTCATGGCCAAACTATGCAGCGGCTCATTCAGTCCTCGTACGAATCATAGAGCCTTCTTTTGGGTAGTGTTAACCAAGTCCAAACCAAAACTAGCAAGTTGATTAAACTTATTCACGTACTCCCTAACAGTCATGTCCCCTTGCTTGAGTGCTAGGAACCTCTCCATCTGAAGATTCGCTTCTGCGGACGATAAAAACTTAAGCCCAAACCTCTCTCTAAAGTCTTCCCAAGTCTCAATTGGCCTGGTAGCGTTTGTGACTTCCCACCAAAATGCAGCTTCCTCTTTCAACAACAATGCTGCTAACTGAACTTTCCTATGATCCTCCATATCGAAAATAACAAACAAGTCTTTGGTCTCTTTTAGCCAGTTTCACGCCTCAACGAAGGTTTCAGTTCCAACGAAGTTCTTGCCGCCCATTCCTATAAAGTCCTTGCATATTTTGGCGAAGGCGGTAACCGGAGGAGGAGGAGGAGGAACCGCGGCCACCGGGGGAGGAGGAGGAGGGATATCTGCTGGGCCCGCGCCATTGGCCCTAACTTCCAAGTATCTTCGGAACCAGCCAGGTATGGGTACTCCCTCAGGAATGTTAAGATCAGACATGCTGAAAAGCGAAAAGGAAAAAGATTCAAACGAGGAAACAAAGGAAAGTGCTAATGGCTTTTGGGGAATAGCCTTTTCAAAATAAACTTTTCTTGAAAAATGCTTCTTTATAAACGGTTTTGAAAATAGTTTCAGAAGGTTTTTAAAAGCTTTTGCCCAGTCTGGTAACCTTCTGCTCTGATACCAAATTTAACACCCCACCTCCGCTAGGGTCACTCACAAAGGGAATGCCCTAGTTTTGGAGGGGTATTATCTAGTAAACAGGCACAGAAACATCACAAGACAGTACATAAATAAAATAGCGGAAGAACAAAAACCAAATTTCATTATTTCAAATATAGAGTCAAAACCTCTTACATCAAAATGCCAATTGTCATTACATCAAGTTCTAAATAAAGAAGCATAAACTTAAAATAACAAAAGTAAATTATTCCCCAAAATAGCAGAAGTGCAGCCGTAGCATAGCTCAAGACCAAACCGTACATGAGATGAACAGGAAGCAAGAGAAATCCAAGCTAAGTGCTAGAGTTTCCTCCCTGAGAACCTGGGGGGGAAACGAAAGACAAAGAGGCGAAAGAAAACGGGTTAGTCAAAAAGACTGGTAAGCCCTAGTGACTATCAGCATAGAAACTAGTAAAGTTAACAAGACATAAATAAACTGGAATTAAACATAGGAATGATGATAAGTCTGGTATGATAACTAAGCTAACAAGATAACTCAAGTCTAACATTGCGTGTTCAAGATTCGCCATACCAACTATATTGGTATACTAATCCCGTGTCAACTATAAATCAACAAATAATCCCTTGGCCCAATATCGTGAAGTGACCCTATTCGGGGTCCAACGGTACGATCTAATCGATCGGCTCCCTACAAGTCTAGCTCGTCGTGTGTCTGTGTCATACGGCCCTATCACAAATGTAATCACCTGTGCTAGGTCCACCATAGGGTGTATCAAGCCCTAGGGTGCCGACCACCGACACGAATCAAGACCCACAAGTAAATCTACTGATGCCCATGCCTACTTTTCCAACTCCGGACTAAGTGCATGACCCTAGCCCGCCTGAACCTACAATGGTGCACCAACTCAGCCGTCGTTCTGGTCGCTTACAATCAGCCCAGCAATCGTGCCCCACCCTGCCTAGTCCCAGGGTACCGTGATACATCTAGTGGGTTACTGCTGAAAAGGACCGCGTAACTAGGGTTTCGTCCAACATGTTAAGTTGTCATTTAAAATCGAGACTTAACCCCATCTACGTGTCATGTCAAATTGACTAAGTGTGTCGTTCTTGTTCAAGACTTAGCCCTACGAATCATGTGTCAAGTTGGTTAAGTGTGTTCAAGCGGTTCATGACTTAACCCTATCAAATCAACGTGTCAAATTGGATTAGTATATTCAAGTGGTCCATGACTTAACCCTATCTTGTGGCATTAATTTACTTAATGCACCCCTAACCTCTCACATTAGACATGGTTATGGTTACTGGATGTGCCGGGCGGGTACGAGCAGCTTTACACCATTACCTAGTCTAACCTCGGGTTTCGAGTGCGATATGACCAACTACTCGCATTGAGTCCTATTGTTTGCAGTTAGTGGATTCGCCGGGCGGTTCTGGGCAGATTTATACTGCAAACTCCACCCAACCTCGAGTTGGCCAAGTTCAAGTTATCTAAGTGTCATGTCCCAAATTCATATTTTCAAGTATAATTTCATGTCAAGTTCATGTTCATATCCAAGCTCAAGTTATAACAATATTCATGTTTTCAAGTTCATACTAAATTCAGGTTTTCCTAAACTACCCAAATCGCATCCCCAACGCTCGTGAATTCGAATCAAGGCAATAGATGTAACTAGGGAATAACATAACAAGGATGGGTATAAAGTGGCAAAGGTGATTTCAAGGCAAGCATGGTGTAACTTGAGATATGATCATAACATCACTGGCATATGGAATAGGGTGATAAACATAGCAATAGATGACATAAGATGATAATCCTAAAATTGTGACTAGCAATAGTTTTAACATCACAACATCACAGGCATGTTAAAATAATGGACATGATAGGGTTTAGGTTATGACATGAACAGGCCCCTAAATCAAGTTCTTATCAATATTCCACAAATCAAGGTTCAATATGAACGGTACTAGGTTCAAGGTGAATAGATCTAGGGTGAACAAGAGTAGATCTAAAATAATAGATCAAAAAGAATAGTCATAGATCAAAGATATACAAGAATAGGTCTCAAGTAGTTATCATGTTTATGTTCAATTTCAATTTACACATGTCCATATTAAGTTTAGAGTTTAGATCTAAGAGTAACTAGGGCTTACAGATCGTGGTTTTTGAGAACTAAGAACATAAATCGTCGTAGGATTGTTGTAGAGACGTTGATCTACTCCCTTGAATTGATGTAGTAACGTTGGTCTTTGATTTGAATCTAGTTTGAATGCTTAAGCTTCAAGTTGGAGGCGGCGGCCATGGTTCAAGAGGAAACTTAGCAGCATAATGGTGTTAGAATGATTTGTTGTGGATTAGCTAGGGTCTTAGGGTGTTTATATAGGTGTAGGAAACTAGTTTAGGCTATAGGATAAACCCTAGAATCGATCCGGACCATCAAAACTCATCTCAGGCCTCAAAAATGGGTTCTGGGCCACACCAGGTCGACCTGTACAGGGAGGAGGTCGACACTACAGTCGGCCTGGGGGGGGGGGGAGGTCGACACTACAGTCGACCTGGGGTCAATCATACGGACTCCGATTTTCGAAAACTTGGACTCTATTTCATGAAGAATTCCGAGACGAACGCAATGGCTTAACCCATTTTCCCTGATTCTTATTTTAAAATTTAATTCTTCCTAGATTTATGGTTATAACACGGTATCAAAATACGGGTTGTTACAGCAATACTGATCAAAATTATGGCAAATTACAAAAAATAAAAAGGGAAAATATTTAGTAAAATCGATATTTTAGTTTTAGTCTGAGTCTATGTTTTGTCTCAAAGGTGGTTAGGTGCTGCTGGGTGGTAGCAGAAGGTATGTCAAGTTATGGGTGGTGGCAGCTCTAGCTCGAGGTGCTCAAATTTTGTGCAACGGAAGGGAAACAAGTCAAGGTTAAACAAAAAAAAAAGGAAAAGTGCATCTAGGGATTTAATTCAAGTGGTTTAAGGGGATGTTGGCTAGGGAAGACTATGGGAAGGTTGTGGAGGTTTGGCGCCATAGCAAGGAGTAGGGTGGAGAGGGTGATGGTTTTAGTATTTAGGGTTTTGATTCTAGATTTAGACTTTGAAATTATAAATAGCAAATAGGAAAAGAGAATAGAGAAACAAATTAAAAAATATAAATTACCTAGGGATTTGGTTTATGGAGGTGGGATAAAATTTGTAGGGGAGGAATTTTACGGAGAGAAAGATGATTTACAAAGGAAGAAGGAAAACAGAAGAAACAATGACGCATGAAAAAAATGAGAAACATAGAGAAAGAAAACACGTGTTACAACTTACCAAAGTCTCATAAGATTCAAACGTGAAATATTAATGAGGTGTGAGGTGGCAAAGCTTTCCCAAGAGGCTAAATAAAGAATATACTGAATAATTCAGGGAAATAGTAATAATAGACATCACACAAGCACCGTCTTATTTGCGCATTTTTTAGAGAAAAATGCAAATTCTAAGATAGCGATAACGGGTTTTGATAAAACGAAAAATGGTAAATAACAGATTTAAATAATTGAAAATAAAAAAAACTGATTTTTTTTTCTTTTGAAATTTCAACTCAAATTTAAATTCAGACCAAAAATGATTTTTTTAGAAAAAATTTCATTTCAATATATTTAGCAACTACATTACTATAACAACCCAAAATTTTAATAAAGCAATTTAATTAAAGGATTAATAAAATAAATATTAATCAGAAAATTATTGGGAAATGTCAGCGGGGGTTGCGCCATTGAGTCCGTCACGAAATTCTGGCTAAAATAGGCATTTTGTTTGTTAAAATCGAACTAAAAAACAAAGAAGATATAAAGAAAGAAGTTTGAAATTTGAAATAAAATTCAAATTTATCAAGAACAAATTAAAATGCAATTCATGCAATCTGGGTCGACCCGGGGGTCGACTCAGACCCTAGTGGGTTGAGCCACCTGCGTAGCGTGCGCACCTTGGTGCGCACATTGTATTACTTGCTTTTGGGGTGCATTCTTTTGGAAAATTATTAGATCTGACGACCTAAATTCTAAACCTAAAATCTAATGATCTAAAACACCCTAGCTCTGTTATAAATATGCTCCAAACATAACCTAATTCTCAGTTCTCCATAGTCTGCCTTCTTCTCAAAGAACCTTCTTCTCATATATTTCTAATGGAGTACCGAGGCTTGGTTTTGCATATATTTTGGAGGATATTCATAGAAAGAGATAACTTGCCGAAGCTAAATTAAATTGCTTAAAATTGTGAGTATATCTCAGTAATTACAAGATTTTGTACAAATTGGGGTTTTCTTGATATTATAATAAGTTGTAGATTCCTTCTGATTCCTATTTTCTTTTCAGTAAATAATATATGAATTCTGAATTCTGCTTCTATCCTTTCTTCTGTTTTTTCAGTAAATCTGTTGCTGTAGTTTTATTCAGTTCATTTATATCTTGTTCTTCGTATGTAATTATAATTCAGTATCAGCCCTATTTTATTTCAGATTTGTTCTTATTTATCTGACCTAGGCCATGAGAGAGCTGGACCATTGTCCTTTTTATTTTGACGCTGATTTTAGTCCTTTTGGAGCCTAAACCTTTTATTCTTTCTTGTTTATGCGCAAATTTGGGTTAAAATATTAAATTAACAATAAAAGCGCATTTGGGAAAAAAATAAGAAGTATGTATAAAAAGGATAAATTGGAGCTAATTGAAATTATGATATAAAGGATTCTTGAATTGTAACTTTGATAAACTGAACAAATGACATTTGGATAGATGGAAACGATGGCGGTTGGGTTGTATAATGAAATTAAACAAAAGTGATGTTTATAGACAAGCTGTAAATTAAAGTTTACATGCAACTTATAAAATGACAGAAAGTTACATGAAGGAAAGTGGGCTTATTCATAAACTTAATATTGGCGTCAAGTTTAAAATAAAAAAATTAATAAGCATGAGCAATAGTGGTCCATTCCGACAACATAAGCTGATTAGGGAAAATAAGTGGCCTATTAGGAAAAAGGTGTAGGAGTTCATTCCAAGCGGCAACAGCTGATTAGGGAAAATAAAGGGCTCGTAGTGTTGGTCCATTCCAGTAGTTGGGGTAAACTGATTAGAGACGATAAGAGGCCAATTAAACTAATAATTAATAGTGACCTAGATGTTTGTTGATAATTCTATGGGGGGCCTAGGGTAGCTAGGCGATTAACAATAATTCTATGGGAGCCTTGGTGCTAATTAAACTAGGGACTAATTCTTGGGGTGACTTATGCCAAATTTCTTTTTTTTTGGTTGAGGATCCATATCAATTAGTATTTCTTATTATCACACAACACCGAGGTCCCGTGAGGAGGTGAAGGCATGCTTATACTGTACTGGGTGGTACGGGCGCGTTCCGGTGGTGGTGGTGAGCATGCATCGCGCCAATTAGGGAAGATAAGACGTTGTAACGCCGGTGATTTATGCTATGTCCTTAGAGCTGATGGGTCGGGTCTGATAAACCCTGGCCATAGTTGGTATAGGTTATCACAGCTATGGTTTACGAGCCGATCGATGGGTAGAATTAGGTTATATTCAAATTTATGAATTGTAGCAATTGGTGCAGAAATCGAATGATTTGACAATCGACTATCTTATGGAAGTATATTCTACCTTATGGAATCTTTATATCTGACTAGATTTCGTTTTCCCTTCTTCCTACCTTCCCTTCAGGTTCTCACGGTGGAGGATCAAGTGCACGAGAGAGCTTTGAACTAGATCAGTTTTTTGGAGATTATCATTTATCTTGTTTTTTGTGCTTACATGTACCTTTCCACGTTTGTTTTATTTTTTGTACTTGATGTTGAGGAGGAAACTTTTTATTTTGGTACTCAAATTTGTTGTTTTATGAGACAGTTGTGATTTTTAATAACTTATTATGTTGTCTTGTGAATTTTATCCTCTGTGATGTTATTTTATACCTATATGCTTCATATTTCTTAATGCAATTTTCATATGGGTATCGTTAAGAAGTGTGGGGTGCTACATTTGGTATTAGGGCCTAAGGTTACAAGATCAGTAAAAGGTTTTTGTTTTTAAAAGAAAAAGTCATTTAAATAAAAGTGTTTTCAAAATAAAAAGTTGTTTTTTCAAAATATCCCCTCAAGTCTATTACAATATTCCCTTGGTTCCTTTCCTGAATCCTTCTCTCTTTTCCGTTCGCCGCATGTCCAAGGATCCCAATTTTTCTGAGGGTATCCCCATTTCGATTTTGTTCTGTAGGTATGTAGAAGCTCAACACCAACTGAAGGGCAAAGGAATGCCCAACTTCCACTCCAACCATTGTGATTCCTCTTAACCCACCACCAGCGGTTGATTTCTCTAAGCTATGCACGGATTTTACTTCACTTGGTTGCAGGACATTCCATGGTACGGAGACCTTTGTTGGGGCCCGCGCTTGGCTTAGGAACACCAAGCACATATTTGGACTTTTAGAGCTTGATGACAGGAGGAGGGTGCGGTTGGCTGCATGGTAATTGAAAGATGAGAGGACTACCATGAAAAGATATATTTGAGGAGGTGTGAGGACTACCTCCGAGATGAGAGAACAACTTCCGAATTTATTTAACAGAGAATGCTAAGCCTGTTGCATTGCATGTGCGTCATACGGTTCCGAGGGAAAGGAAAGAACATAATAAGCAAGTGAGTGAGCTGTTAGAGAAATGCTTCATTAGTCGGAGAATATCTAAGTAGGGAGCACCGGTCATATTTTCTACTAAGGAAGATGGCTCTCTTCGTCTATGTGTGAATTATAGAGAATTAAACAAGCTCACGAAGAAGAATCGACACCCGCTCCCTTGGATATACGATTTATTTCATCAATTGGTGGATGCATCCGTTTTCTTTCAGTTAGATTTGGCGACTGGGTTTCGTCAACTTTGAGTTGCAGATGATAGTCTAGATAAGACAGCTTTGAGGACTCTAGATGGATTCTTCGAGTGGTTGGTTATGCCTTTTGGGCTAACCAATGCACTGGCATATTTTGTTGATATGACGACCCGAGTGTTTAGGGAGTTCCTAAATAAGTTTGTGTGTGGTGTTCGTGGATGATATCTTGATATTCTCGAGAGACGAGGATGAGCATGCATTACATTTCTTAGAGGTCCTCCATACTCTTTGTGCCCATCAGTTGAAGGAGAAATTCTTAAAGCGCGACTTTCGGTGTAAGGAAGTGAGATTCTTGGGCATGTTGTTTTGAGAGAAGGTATAGCTGGATCTTGCTGAAGTGGTTATTATGCAAGACTGGAATGTCCTCAAGAATGCAACTAAGGTGAGAAGCTTTCTTGGTTTGGTAGGGTTTTATTGGAAATTTATTAAGGATTTTGCATGAATTTCAGCTTCGCTTACCGCCTTACTAAGAAGAATTTGGTATTCTCATGCGACTTGGATTACGAGGATTCCTTTATGAGATTGAAAGAGGCTCTCACGACAACTCCAGCGTTGACTCTCCCAGACTGGTGAAGATGTTTATGGTGTAACGCTATGCTTATGTTACAGGATTGGACGCAGTCATAATGCAGGAGGGTAGGGTTGTTTGTTATGGGAGAAGTGAGCTAACTGTACATGGGAAGAATTATTCTACCCATGATTTAGAGCTAGCAAAAAAAATTTTTGCTCTTAAGTCCTGGATACATTACTTGTTGGACGAGAGGTTCGAGTTATATACAAATCATAAGTCCCTCAATTATTTATTTTTGCAAAAGGATCTTAACTTGAGGCAACAACGTTGGATTGAGTTTCTAGCATCTTAAGATTTCGAGATTTCTTATACCCTAGAGAAGGGGAATGTAGTGAAGGATTCTCTAAGTAGGAAAAGGGTGACTGAGCCCATTATTTGTGGAGTGGAAGAGTTTAGAGTTTATCTTGTCATTTGATTTTAGACTATATACGAAATATACACGAGGATTATTAGCATCGCTTAGGTGCAACCTACTATGTTGGAACATATAGAATTCAGTCAGGGTGATGATTAGCAAGTAACTGATATTTTGCACTGCTTAAGTAGAGGCGATACCTCTATGCACCTTTCTAGATACTCAGTTGATGAGAGAGGATGGCTACGTCGTGATGGAAAGATATGTGTACTCCGCATAGGAGATGTGACGAGTGCGGAATTATCAGAGGCCCATCGTTCTCGAATGACCATCCATCCAGGAGTAGGCAAGATGTACAGAGATATGAAGAGGGTCTTCTATTGGAAAGGGATGAAAAGAGACGTGGTAGATTTTGTAGCGAGATGCATATCATGTTCGAGATTTAAGATTAAGCAAAGGAAACCATGTGGATTATTTCATTCCTTAGATGTGCCATAGTGGAAATAGGAGAGCGTCCCGATCGATTTCATAGATGGATTTCTTAGGTCGAGGAGAGGCAATACAAGCATTTGGGTGATCGTAGATAGATTGACCAAGAGCGCTCATTTCATCCTAGTGAAGAGTAAGAGGACCGCGGTGGGATTAGCTTCGATATATTTGAGGGACATCATCCGACTTCATGGAGTTTCCTCGAGCATTATTAGCAGTAGAGACCCCATCTTTACCAGGGAGTTTTGGAGAAACCTGCAGGAGGCGTTAGGAACACAGCTGAGGCTTAGTACACCATACCATCCATGGACAGATTGACAGACCGAGGCGGTTAATCGGATTCTTGAGGATTTATTACGGATGTGCATTCTGGACTTCAAAGGGAGTTGGGAGGAGCATCTTCACTTAGTCGAGTTTGCCTACAACAATAGAGACTTGGCGAGTACTAGCATGGCACCATTCGAAGCTTTGTATGGACGACCCTGCAGATCACTGTTTTGTTTGTGGAAGACTGCAGATAGATTTCTTCTTGGACCAGAGATGATTAGAGAAACATCGAACAAGATCAACTTATTTCGGAAAAGGATGAAGGCCGCTCAAGACAGATAGAAATCTTATGCGGAGAAAAGAAGATAAGATCTTGAGTTCAACATATGGGATATGGTTTTCATTAAAGTATCTCCATTTTAGAATGTGGTGCGATTTGGTTTAGTTGGGAAACTAGAACCAAGGTTTGTTGGACCATTCCCAATTGTAGAGAGGATAGGCCAAATGGCCCATAGAATTCGGCTACCAGAGGGACTATCATGGGTTCACGATGTACTTCAGGTCTCATATTTAAGAAAAATGCCAATATGATTCTATGGTAGTAGTGCATCCGAGTACATTAAAGGAGATTGAGGTCAAGAAGGAGTCTTTTATCGGACGAGTACCAACGTGGATTCTGGATTTTGAGATAAAGAAGTTAAGGAATAAGGAGATCGGACTCGTCAACGTTCAGTAGGGAGAGGATAGAAACGAAGAAACATGGGAACCTGAGCAGAAGATTTGCACTTTTATGCATTCTTTTTGATGGTAAGCTCTTAATCCATTCTTAGTTTTGAATTTGAACCTTATCCATTTCCCATTATTTGAATTAGTGAGTCTTAGAAAAACACACTGATGGTAGGATATGGTTTAAACAAGTTATTAGGACATGTTGTGGTTGATGGATTCAAGAGGATGTAAGTGTTTTCTAGTGGATGCAATGGATGCATATGCACACACTAGGCACTAATTAGTGATCAACAACTAGGACACTAACATAATTGCATATGGATGTGTGTGCACTTTTTAATTCACTTTTAAATTTATGGATAAAATTTGGGTAATTATCATATGAATGTTGCATTTTGTTAATGATGGTTGTAGCACCATATAGAACTTTATGTACCATTAGGATTCTCCAGCATATATTTTGAATGCATGGCACCGACATAAATTGCATAAAAGAGGTTGAATAAATCGGTGGACCGCCTGATTCCTTGCATTAGTTAGGAATATTTACAATACACTATTGCATATGTTCATGAAAAACGTTAGAAATCCTAAGGACAATGGATGCCTGTGATTGTTGGATGAGTAGATGAATATATATGATGTTGTGATAAGATTTATGACATTCTTCTAATTTGGAGATTTTGGGGAAGAAATCCTTTAAGGAGCGGAGAATGTAACAACCAAAAATTTTAATAGAAATTTAATTAAAGGATTAATAAAATAAATATTAATCGAAAAAATATAGGGAAATGGGCAGCGTGGCTTGCGCCACTGAGTTCATTACAAAACTCTGACTAAAATGGACATTAGTTTGTTAAAATCGGACTGAAAACGATGAATGTATAAAAGAAAGAAGTTTGAAATTCGAATTTGAAATAGAATAAACATTCAAGTTAATCAGGAATAAATTAAAGAGAAAGTCACACAAGCTGGGGAAACTGGGTCGACCCAAACCCTAAGTGGGTCGACCCCTGCAAGTCACACAAGCTGGGGCAAGTTGGGTCGACCCTGTGGTCGACCCAAACCCTAAGTGGGTCGACCCAGGGGTCGACCCACCTAGGCAGCGTCGCACCCTAGGGCGCATGTTGTCGAATGATTTGGCTAGCTTTTGGGGTGAATTCTTCTGGAGAATTCTTTGATCTGATGGCCTAAATTCTAAACTTAAAATCTAATGATCTAAGTCACCCTAGCGCTATTATAAATATGCTCTAAACCTAACCTAATTCTCACTACTCCATACTCTGCCTCCATCTCAAATAACCAACTTTTAAAGTATTGCTAATGGAGTACTAAGGCTTGGTTTTGCATATATTTTGGAGGATATTCATATATAGAGATTACCTACTGGGGCTAAGTTGGATTTCTTAAAATTGTGAGTATATTTCAATAATTGCAAGATTCAGTACAAATTGGTTTTTTTTTTGAAAGTATAATAAGTTGTAGATTCCTTCTGATTCATATTTCCTTTTCTGTAAATGATCTATGAAATATGAATTCTACTTCTATCCTTTCTTCTGTTTATTTCAGTAATCAATTACTGTAGTTTTATTTAGTTCATTTATATCTTGTTCTTTATATGTAATTACAATTCAGCATCAGCCCTATTTTATTTCAGATCTGTTCTTATTTATCTAAGCCTAGCCATGTGATAGCCTACACTATAGTCCTTTTTATTTTAATGTTGAGTTTAGGCCTTCTAGAGTCTAGATCTTTTATTCTTTGTTGTTTATGCGCAAATTTGGGTTACAATATGAAACTGACAATAAAAGCGCAATTGGGAAAAATAAGAAGTATATATAAAAATATAAATTGGGCTTAACTGAAATTATGCAATGAAGGATAGTTGAACTGTAACTTTGATAAATTGAATAAATGACATTTGGTTAGACGCAAATGAAGGGGTTTCGGTTGTATAATGAAATTAAACAAAAGTGATGTTTATAGACAACCTGTAAATTAAAATTTACATGCAACCTATGAAATTACAGAATGTTACATGAAGGAATGTAGGTTTATTAAACGAACTTGTGATTGGCGTTAAGTTTAAAATAAACAAACTAATAAGCTTGAGCAATAGTGGTCTGTTCCGGCAGCATAAGATGATTAAGGAAAACAAGTGGCCTATTAACAAAAAGGTGTAAGAGACTGTCCGACGGCAACAGTTGATTAGGGAAAATAAGTGACTCGTAGTATCAGTCTGTTTTAGCAGTAGGGTTAGACTGATTAGAGAAAATAAGAGGCCACTTAAAACAATAATTAATAGTGACCTAGGCGTTTGTTGATAAAACTACGGAGGTTTAAGGTAGCGAGGAGGTTGGCAATAATTCTATTGGGGCCTTGGATCTAATTAAACTGTTGACTAAGTCTATCGGTGACTTATGTCGAATTGCATTTTTTTAGTTGGGGATCTGTATCAGTCAGTGTTCCTTTTTATCACACTACATCGAGGTTTCACAAGGAGGCGAAGGAAAGCTTATACAGTATTGGTAGTAAGAGGTCCATACGAGGTGGATATGGGGTAGTTCCGATGGGGTGGCGAGCGTGCAATGCGCCGGATAGGAAAGATAAGACGTTGTAACATCGGTGATTTACGTTATGTCCTTATAGATGATTGGTCGGATCTGATAAACCTGGGCAGTAGTTGGCATAGGTTATCACAACTATGGTTTAGCAACCAATCGATGGGTAGAATTAGGTTATATCCAAATTTATGAATTATAGCAATTGGTGCAAAAATCGAATGATTTTACAATCGACTATCTTATGGAAGTATGTTCTTTTCCTATTTACTATGTTTTGCTTCAATTTATTATCCTGTCTAGATTTCCATTTTTTATCACTCATGTTGGTAATTACTAAACTCACCAGGCTTTATGTCTGACAAGATTTCTTTTTCTCTTCTTCCTACCATTCCCCTCCCCCTCCTCCCAGGTTCATAGGGTGTAGGATCTACTGATTGAGAGAGCTTTGACCCAACTCAGTTCTTTGGATATTATCATTTGTCTTGTTCTTTATGCTTACATGTACCTTTCCATGTTTGTTTTATATTCTGTACTTGTTTTTTAGGAGGATAATTTTTATTTTGATAGTCTGATTTGTTATTTTATGAGGCAGTTGTGATTTTTAATGACTTATGTAATAACACCTTAAATTTTTTTTTAAATGAAATTTCAAATTCCGCTATTTTTTATTATGCTGTCTTGTAATTTTAACCTCTGTGATGTTATTTTATACCTACACGCTTCATATTTCTTAATGAAATCCTTATATGGGTATCGTTAAGAAATATAGGGTATTACAAATACTGAATGTTATAAGCTTATTATTTAAATTTAAATTTTTGAGAATGAATTTACATTCAAATAAAATATAAATCAAGTTAACTCAATAACTTAGGTCTGCATTGACAACCATTTATTTTTCATTGTCAAATTGTCCTTACTCATGTTGTATCTAGGAATTCAGTTCATTTATTTCAAAAAATCCAATAATAAATTAAATCTTTAATTATTAAAATTTTAAATTCAATTAATTCATCATTTAAAAAATAATCAAAACTTCAGGTTGTTACCAGCTCAAGTGATGACTCAAACATGGTGGCAATCTGGTCATCACATCGAATATGTCCAGATACTCTCAAGCTACAAGCTCAAGTGACGACTCGCTACTAGAGAACAGTCTCAGCCCACTATCGTCTAGTCTCAATTGAATCACGACTGAAGATCTAAGTTTCATCCCACTATTGCTAAACCAATGACGACTCACTACTGAAATGGTTATCCTATCCCACGATCGTCACCAACCACCTCTCTCACTACTACCCATATTTCGTATCCTCCTAGTATTTAAACTTCTGGACTTAGAGATTAAGTCCAGTCAAGCTCAAAAAGCAACCAATTTAGCAAACATACAACCATGACTCGATAAATTTATGTTTTGATGAACCATGTGTACTGCCAAGAATAGACTGGTAACGTCATAACACTCCTCGATCTCGAATCCTAAAATTAATCTCTATGTATGATGCAACCATCCACGGTATTAATATCTAGCGAACAAACACGGGATATTACACATATAAATAGTCTAACCAAGCCCCCGACGTGGTAAGTCACAATCAAGAGAGGTAATTCAATTCCTGAGTGCCATTCTTGTTCCACCCAACGGAAGATCAAATGGAATGGTAAAATATCAATGTCAAACTAAAACACGCATGGAAACATACATCGAGTGATGATGTCACAATTTCCCACGTCGTCGTGGAAGCACTCGATGGAACGGGAATGACAATAAACATATAATTCTCCACGATTTGTCCCAGCAAAGTTGAACGAACCTCAATACTGGGCACAAGATCGAACATCGTGAGCTTACTTGATCAACTCCTCCAAAATATCATTCCCTCAGAATGAAATCAACCATCCTCCTTGTGGATCACTCAACCCAGCCACAAACTCCAAACTTCATAGTGACAAAGGAGAGAATTAACCTTACTTCGATATCACATCGAATTCAGTCATAATCTCCAACACGGACATATCGCCTAAATCGGCAAACCCTCGTCGACTCCTAAGAAGTCGATACAAAACCACCTCAAAGTGAATTGGTCTCGAGCGAATCGATTTCAAGAACTAGAAATGATTAAGACTCATGACCAATTAAGGATCAACCTTGGAGTCTCTTAGGTTTAGACTCCTGATTCATTCAACTATAACTCCAAGTCATCAAGGAAAACCCTACGAGAACCTAAACAACTCTCGTACCAAAACAGTATATTACGTTCTAAGGAATGGTCTGCCACATGGATCCATAAGCATCCACACAACGTTACATATTGGACTCGAAGCACATGAGCCGTACAACTCATTAGAGATTTTAGGACATCACAAACAATCGATCGTACAACTGCTGAAAACAAAAAACTATAAATCAAGACTAGTAGTTCTCAATTCTGCCCGACTCTCAACTCCAAAGACGGAGTAACTAAAAGCATTTCTCATTCACTAGGTCATCCAAGTGTAGAACGATCAGTCGCTAATAGAAAAAACTAATCCATTGACACTCGTGTGCAAAACATCTTACACTATGTATACTATTAATATATATATATATATATGTTAGAAAACTAAAATATATACAGATACATACTCTCTCATACATGTTAACTCTCAAATTCAGTATTGCTTATGTTAAACAACGCAACCTAAGCTCTGATACCAAGTGGGACGGCCCACCATACACCATCGGTGCTCAAAACTAAAAATATATATTGTAGAAGCAGACTCGGTACAATGGTCGTCAAGAGAAAGAAATAGCAGAAAGGGATAAAAAGAAGAAAGAAGAATAGGGAATAGAAGAGAATGAAGGGAATAGAACTTAAACACAATCACAGAATTTGTCGAATATCTCACAGCGCATCAGATAACATACAATAATCAATCATAGATATAAAACAGATGAGACAGTAATAACTATACAAACCATATAATCAGGGTATACTGGCTCATACAGCTATACATAACAATAATAAAGTTTATAAAAAAGATAAATCCAACTGATACGATGTCTCTAAAAGAACACATAACACTGTCAAGGCTTCACTGTGTGACACAGCGGAATAAATAATAATGATACAAGTATAAATATATAAAACGTCACCTCCTACGAATCCTCTTGCGCAGCTCTGGATAATATCTAAACTTGCCACTTGGTCTGCTCTTCAGCATCATCAATGAGCACCATAAGTAATAAGAGGGAAATAAAACCTTGGGCCAGACAAAAGTCTGGTGTGAGCAATAAACAAATATCAAAGTACGGTAAAAGTCAAATAGTATATATAGCTCAGAGGGTACGGAGAAACATACTTGTCCTACCCCTGCATCCACCAAGTTAGTACCTAACAGTCGATATATGCTACATTATGATTAACATCATATAATTAGGGTGTGATAGATGTCTAAGTACAAAATGGAAATAATAAATAAACAGCCATAACATTCATCACTGATACTCACGTTCGTTCACTTAGTGCCTAAAGTATACGATACTCAATTCTATGGTCACTAAATCCATTGGGGCCAACGCGAGATAAATTGACCCGGTCTCCACCCAACTCTCGCTATGACCAACTTCCTTGGTCCATAGCCAATACCCCTACCAAGCCCATACTTCCCTTGCTCTAAGGTCCGAGTGAATCAGTCAGCACTGCTCTGGCTCAGATTCGTCATCATGTCCCCTATCTCATTGGCATACTGAAATCGTGAATATCGTTTGTAACGAACCATGGATTTTCAACCTCGAAAATCGACATAAAAACACCATGTCGAACATTCAAGCGTCAAAAACACAGGAACGTTATTAGAAAGAAGTCAGAGGGTGACATAAGAAAGAAAGAAATATTAGAATAGAAGAAGGAGAACTAGCACAACACAGACTCTCACATCACAGCGGAGTTAAATATAATATAAAAATAGATCTTTAATGAGAGCTTTGGAAAATACTTAATATCTTCAGAGTACATCACATATTTGGACAGTTATAGTAATTTGTCCACATATGCAACACATAGCAGAATAATAATTATATAATATCATACGTCTGAACTCTTCCAGCTCGTCTCTTTATAGTACCCGATAACCTGAACCTGTACAACTCGGTCCAACTTGAGCACCACAAACACCGGGTCAGTCTGGTGAACCAGAGTGAGAAAAACACACTAACTTCAATTGCATCACACAACTTGATTTTAACTTCAAAATCTTTTCGAATGAAAAGGATAATCGTAATACCGAATCCACACATAAATACGAATGGTTTTTACCTTACGATAACCCAAAACAATTTTTGAAATCAATATTATTCTAATATTATGATAGTTTCTACATACAAATAAATAGCAATTTAGCGGAACGCTTGCATCTCACGATCCACATATATAGTATACAATCAAAACCGCGTGCTCTTATTGGAGAATGAATTTCCGAACAAGGCATGTGACCACCTTCCCGACTATGTACCTCTGGAGATGAATACATTGGGGGTCAACAAGAACATCTTGCAACCCAGGTTAAACATAACCGACCCCTCACTTTCTCGAGAGAGTACCGAATATATCATTATCACGGTTGGAGGCCAGCCAACTGAACCGATAGCATACATATAAGAATAATAGGGACAACTGAAGGCATTCGATTTCACCAGACCTGGTAATGATATACCCTTTTGATGGGTGCGACCCCCATAGCCATGCAACCTACCTAATTTTATGCCATTTCCAGGTTGGTGAGACTAGAGGTTAAGCTTATCCTTCAGAAAAGCACAACTCCTTTCACTTTGAATGCCATATCATCGGGTCCTCCAGAAATCACTAGTTGACGTCCACAAAAATACTTTGGGTGATAGCTATCCACCAACAGAAATATGTTTGAGGAAATCAACATACGTGACCCCTTTGAAAATACTTTGTCAGACATTCGTCCATACAAGTCATCCAGGAACATGATGAACCGAAGGCACCCTCCTACCACATCCTAGGAATCACCCTATAGATCAGTAGCGAGAAGTCCTTACAATCCATAGATTTCAGTCATGACTGAATCACTGTCGAAATATCTCTGGCCGCTAAACCAGGGAAATTCAACAAGTAGCTCTTCCACTCATGAAGATCAACAGTCTTCAAATGATCCATCTTTAATAATCTTTTATGTATTCACTGGTTCAAAATGGTTTTCAAATATAAATTTGATCCCAGTCTTTCCGTACCAACAATCGTATTGTCCAGATTTGATTGTCGGTTATTTAGCTATCAAATAAATAATCATGAGAATGAAATGAGTTCACTGATTCAGTACTTGGAATTACTTAGCCTTTTTAATTAACATCTGTTAATTATATTCTTTAAATCTTTCAATATTTGGAATTTATCCTTTACTTCTTATTATAAATAAGAATATTCTTAAAAATCATTTCATTCTCTTATAAACTTTTCGAACACAGTTTTTAATATCATTTACGGAAATCACAACTTGTGTTTCCCTCAATTATCTCGTTTATAAACTAATATCATTCTTGGATAATCGTGAAGTCGTTCAAGTTGGGGTATTTTATTTACCTCTCAGACCTTGACTAACAACATTCATATCTTCAGAATAAGTAAAAGTTTATTAACCGCACAGTTTCCTTTTGAAACCTTCCTTATATCTCAACACCGTTTACTTAATAAATTATTAAGTAACTATTATTATAATAATTCTCTATTAATCTTTAATGATCCTTTATAATATTATACCGAGCTTCGATTCCATTATAAATAGAATTATTTGTAAAATCTCTTCAAAACTGGTTTACAATACTATATTTATTTTAAATCATATATTACTGTCTTTAACAAATCTTATATAAATATCTTTACATATCTTATGTACATATCTTTATACTCTTATATTTATCTTTTACACTCTTATAATTGACATCTCGTACGAATCCTTTTTATCAACCAATTCAGTCATCATCTTCAACAAACGTTACAGATTTCATTTCAATACTCCCTATTTTCTTATGTTATAAATTTTCCACATCATTCCAACAACTTATGTGTTGTCTAAAATCACATAGCGATCTTTATAAACGATATTCAATTTATAAATCAAATAGTTTAATTTATTATTTGTAATAATTGTTACTAAATCCATTTATAAAAACTCTTACTTCATTTACAAATTCCATTTGTAAATTATTATCAACAACTAATATTTCGATTACATTTCTAAACTCTTTACTTCCATTTACAAAATCGTTTGTAAATCATTTACGAAGACTTATCTTCTTTGCCATTTCCCAAAATCTTTACTTAGCTTATACTCTTGACTTCGCTTAATACTCCGAACTTCGAAATATCACATTTCGACCCTCGGAATAAATCTTACTTCGTTAATTATTCTGAACTTCGTAATAAATCTCACTTAGCCATTTCATACCATTTTCCAATTTATCAATTTCCTTTTTCTACCTTCAAATATTAAGTAAATATTTTATTTAAGCGATCGTATTCACTTGAAAGTACATTTTTATAACTTTGTTATAACAACTCGGGTTTTAATATAAAACCGGTTCGTCAACTCCTTTCACAATTCAATTCGATTTCATTTCGAACTTGATTTACTTTCATTAATGGATTTCATTTAAATAGTAAACTATTCAATTTTTATTAATAAAATTAATAATTTACTTCACCATTAACTACCGTATAATTGGTTAACTTCTTTATTTACTGAGTAAATGATAAATTTCTTTTTAAACTCTTATTAAAATTAAAACAAATATTTCTTAAACTATTTCATTAGAGTAATTCAAAACAAGCTGATTTAATAATCAGTCCAGTTAAAATGGTTGACTCCGTCATTTCAAAACACGGTTATCTCGCTAACCTGTTCCAATTAGTCCTTTATTTAAGTTAATTAAAAATATAATTAATTTAAATAATTCCATTTATTTGTTTGTTAAAAATAATTATTCAAATCTTAACCGTTAGGTTAAATTCCTACCCTCTTAATTATAAATCTGATTAACATCAGAATTTGCTTTATAAAATCAATTAATAATTATTTATAAACTTAATTAATAAATAATAAATATTTATTTTCCCTTAATAAACTTTTATTCAAAATAATAGATTCAAAATCTATTTCCAGTTATAAAATAAATTTTATAACTTCACTTTTATCGATTCACCTGTCGTTGAATCCATATTTGAAAAATGATTGATTTACAGGCCATATACAGCCAATTACTCAACTAATTCTGCCCATTAGTTAAAACAAAAAAAAAATTGAATTTCAAGTCAACGGTCAACAATCTTATCAATCTTATAATCACAACAGTTCATATAATTATAATATAACATATTATTTCTATAATAGTAAATAACGACTATTTAACACAAACCAATTTATTTAACATAACAAAACAGTTTGAACAAAACACGTTTATTTTATAAATGTGACCAACAAGGTAAGTTACCTCTGTTGGGTCCAATCGTTAAAATACCGATTTGGTGTTTCGCCGAAATTTAATAAAGTTAAATTTTATCGGTGCAGTCAATATATGAATATATATATATATATATATATATTTAACAAGTAGTCGACCATTAGCAAGCATAGCACATTAAATAAAAAAACCTGACATATATAAAATATATGTGGGAAAAACTGAGTAAGTTTAACTCACCTTGAGTTCATGCCGTTGTTTTAAATAGTTGGTTTTAATTAAATTAAACGAGTGTTTAATTTAATCAAAAAGATCAGCTTCTTCTGGTTCTGTCCATTCCAACTCCAAAATGAAATTCTTTCCCATACGGTTCTGACGCATTTGATTGTGTACCATTTTGTTCATGCAAAATATACGACATATGGTTTATAATTAAATAATTAATGTTTTAGTTATTAAACTAAACTTAACAATTAATCGTAACTTATCCGTTACATTTCAATTTAGAGAATAGGGCTAACTTACTTTGCTGCAAGTAATACTCGACGTCCCCATTTCACGTTTTCCCCTACCATACTCGCGTTTCTTTTTTTTCTTAAACAAGAACCCAACTGTCCATGTAGAAACTTCAGCCCATCCATTACGTACCTTCCCTTCCACATTGAAACCATCCCGCCACCCAACTTCCCAATCCACACGCTTGTGCATTTGTTAACAATTCATTTTTTTTAATTCTTCATACACTTCTCATCCGCATAGACACTCCCCACGTCCAAACAGTACACCATCATGCCCAAAACTGATCGTTGGGGACCGATCGAGCATCACCAAAAGCAGCGCTTTCATCTCCTCTACAACAGCCACAAGTCACACCTCCCAGAAATCACCATTCGCCAGTATAGCTGCCTCGAACGTAGCGGCCTTCGGGCTCTTTTCCGGCCAACTCAACAAATGAAATCCGATCACAACCATCTACTAGCTAGATCTCATTGAGCACTTTAGTTTTGGTGTTGGAAGAATTTGATTTAAGTGAGTGGATACGAAGATATAGAGGGGAAAAGAACCGGATGGTTACAACCATTGAAAAGAAAGTGGAGGCGGAAATTTTGCCCCATCTTGACCACAAATGAACTTTTACCCACATTTTAGGTTTCTAGGAAGGCTATTTACAGAAATGGGTATGAATTCATATTATTTTATTATTCTAAACTTCATGATGAAATATCGCCTTGAAACACTCATATACGACCTCTGTTTTGACAAAAGAAATGTAATCCTAGCATAAAAATATATTCCGGACCAGATGAGACAGGTTTCGTCGAATTCCGAGGTCGTTTGTGAAAAGTTCTTTATAATTATCGATGAAAAATCAAGCATTTAAAATTCCTATAATTACAAAAAAATCAAAAAAATTTGAAACCTTGACATTCTACTAGAACTTTCCTAACGGATCCAATGAAACTTGTTTCGTTATATTCGGTGTCTGTTTGGCCAGTCATTTATTCCTTTAACCTTACCCCTGTCTAAATAATCTAAGCAATTAAAATAGAAACAGAGACGTATTTGGCCACTGAAGTCCCATACGACATCGGTTTGCCACGAAATTTGATTTTCTTATAATAATTTGATGATACGGTTCCAATGAAACAAATTTCATCTTTAACTAAAAACATTTGTAAAAATGACTATTTTTAATGCTTATATAATATTAATAAAATATTAATTAAATTTCCAAATAATCAAATAAAATAATAATAAATTATTTTTGCTATATATATCCAAACGAAATATATATATACAACTTCAAATATAAATTATACAACCCAATATCGTAAATTTTGAGTTAAACGATGTCCAAATTATATTAAAATTCTTTTAAATATATTAAATAAACTTTTTTTAATAAGGATTTCCATAGCGACCATTTTAAAATTTGAATTGGACATAACTAACATTCTATAACACGAAATCTGTATTTTTTTTTTCCACATGAAAATTATAATCAACAAGATTCGAACGTTTCTTGTTCCACAGAAATGCAACTTAAAATGAATTGTGCATATTCAATTGAAGTTCAAAACTCAATATTACGAACTGCCACGCCGTTTAGAGTTCGATTTATATATATATAAATTTAACGTTCAACTTCGTTTTTATAAATAAATTAAATATTAAAAATCCATTAATATTCCAAATATAATATTTAAAATAATAAATTAAATTAAATATTTGAGTACCAAAAATGCGGGATATTACATTCTTCCCCCCTTAATAGAATTTCGTCCCCGAAATTACTAAGGTGAGAAAAATTGTTATAAGCCCATTCACTCTTCAAAATACCAATTTATTTTAAATTGAAAACTAATTTATTATGGAAAAATAAAATTTTAAAAAATATAGAAAATTTTCTAGCACCTTAAATTCTCGGAAAAATTCAGTAGAGTCTCCCCTGTACGGAGTGACATTTGACATATTGTAGGAACAAATAATATTTATACATCGAACCACATGGTTGGAAAACAAAAATCAAAACCAAAATTTTATATTTTTCGCGTAGACGTACCTTTTACGAGCACTGTTGAGCATACTTGCTCAATTTATTTCGATCTACGCAACTAAAATCAACCTAGGCCTTCGGCAACCTGTAGTCAACTCAGTTCAAAATATATGTAGCAGATATATAAAATTGTAAGATAATATTTCACTACCCAACTAGTATAACTACACCAATCTCCAAAATCAAACATAAACATCAATTCATTTGCACATATAGGGATAAATCATTAATTTCACTTCATGTGCAGTTTCATTCCAGTTTATACTATTGCAATTAATTTCTCTAGTTTATAATTCGTTCAGCTCCATTAATTTGTTGATTATTTCTATTCAAGCAATCTACCATCTAATAACAGACAATTCACGATCAACAACCAATACACAACCAAATCAACTGAATTTACATTAAATATTAATATTTACTTTGGTTTCACATATTTTAACATCAATCGATTAATATTTGGTTGATTTTATTTATTTATTATTCGTTAAATTTCGAATTTCCAAATTCCAAATCTGTTTAATTAAATTTCAAAATCATTTCCTAATTTAATTTCACTTAACCAAGTTAAGTTTCAATCCAAATTTTTAATCCGATTTGAATTCCAATCAAATCAATCAACTGAAGATATCTCAATAATTTGATAAAATCGTTTAGTTTCTATACATAAATATATTTCAAGTAAAATTATTTTATTTACCCTCTTTACATGACAATATTGTATCCATTATCAGTTCAATGTTTTTCAACACTTGAACCGATCAAACAACACAATACAAAACATTTATATATAGAATTAACAAATATGCTCTCTCATATATACACACTCAAACTCAATCTAGGGTATTACTAACCCAATATCTATCGAGTTATACCACAGAGCCAAGGTTATTACTATACCAATAGCTCTGATACCACTGTAACGAACCACTGATTTTCGACCCCGAAAATCGACATAAAAACACCATGTCGAACATTCAAGCGTCAAAAAAACAGGAACGTTATTGGAAAGAAGTCAGAGGGTAAGATAAGAAAGAAATATAAAAATAGATCTTTACTAAGAGCTTTGAAAAATACTTATAATCATCAGAGTACATCACACATCTGGATAGAATTTGTCCTCATATGAAACACATAGCAGAATAATATCTATATAATATCATACGTCTGAACTCTTCTAGTTCGTCTCTTCATAGTACCCGATAACCTGAACCTGTACAACTCGGTCTAACCCGAGCATCACAAACACCGGGTCAGTCTGATGAACCAGAGTGAGAAAAACACACTAAGTTTAATGGCATCACACAACTTGATTTTAACATCAAAATCATTTCGAAAAAAGGATAATCATAAGACCGAATCCACATATAAATACAGACGGTTTTTACCTTACGATAACCCAAAACAATTTCTGAAATCAATATTATTCTGATATTATGATAGTGTCTAAATACAAATAAATAGCAATCTAGCGGAGCGCTTTCATCTCACGTTCCACATATATAGTACACAATCAAAACCGCAGGCTCTTATTAGAGAATGAATTTCCTGACAAGGTATGGGACCACCTTCTTGACAATGTACCTCTGTAGATGAATACACTGTGGTTCAACAAGAACATCTTTCAAACTAGGCTAAACATGACCGACCCTTCACTTTCTCTTGGGAGTACCGAATATATCATTACCACGGTTAGGGGCCAGCCAACCGGACCAATAGTATATAAATAAAAATAACAGTAACAACTGAAGGCATTTGATTTTACCGGATTACGTAATGACGTACCCTTTTGATGGGTGCCACCCACATAGCCATGCGACCTACCCGATTTTATGCCATTTCCCGGTTGATGAGGCTAGAGGTTAAGCTTATCCTTTAGAACAGCACAACTTCTTCCACTTTGAATCCCACATCGTCAGTTCCACCAGAAATCACTAATTGACGTCCACAAAAATATTCTGGGTGATAGCTATCCACCAACAGAAATACGTTTGAGGAAATCAATGTACGTTACCCCTTTGAAAATACTTTGTCAGACATTCGTCCATACAAGTCATTGATGCAGCACACCATGGAGGATGTTTGTATGTGAGCTACTGGTCGTTCAGAGACCTAGAACAAAAGGGAAGAAAGAGCAGATCGTCCGTAAAACTAAAGCTGGAAGAAGCGAAGAACCGGTCGTCCAACGAAATAATAGGGTCGCTCAATGAGGCAGCGAATCAGGAAGAGAAGCCCAAAAATCTAACACGGTCGCTCTCCAGCGTGAGTAAAAGGGAGAGGGTTGAGAAAACATTGGTAGATCGTGCAAGGAATGAGTTGTTCCCATTTGAGTCACTCACCCCAGTGTCGATCAAACCTGGTGTGTTCGCTAATAGCTCACTCGTTCTACGCACCTAAGTCGTTTAGGTTAGAATTGTTGGCTATTGAGTCAATCACCCTTGTGCCGCTGCTGGCTGAAATAATAAGAGCTGTTAAAAGATAACATCATATAGGGGTCGCTCGTTCCATTGTTGTGTCATTTCATAGTTGAGTCGTTTGTTCTACTATTTGTACCTCGTAAAGGTCGGCCGCCTTTATTGCGTCGAGACTATTGTATTAGGGTCGTCCATTTGGATAAAGCGTGATGTAAACCCTGTAAATAGGGGTGTTGAGTGAGTTGTAAAGGTTGTTGAATTTTGATTAAATCACTTGTATGAGCTTTGTGCCACCTTTAAAATTGGAAGTTGAGTTTATCTCCTTTCTCCATTTTCGGATATTCGAGTGCGCTCGAATCAACGAATTTGAAGCCGATTCATGGTATCACTTGCGAGTGATCAACATTCAAAGAATCATAGATCGACAACGCGATATTTTGCGAGATCAACATGTTGGAGATAGCGAGATTCCGGCATCAAAAGATCAACAGAGTCGAGCACCAGTCTCATTCTTGGTCGAATTTCCACGGATCCATTGATTCGTGAGGAGTTAGATCCTGGATGCTGCGCCTGTTTGGTATCAGAGCGAGAATTCCATCACTTGGTTGGATCGCCAAAAGCCATTCAGGTTTATCACCATCGCCGCCGACATGGTCCATTCCATTCCTGCTACCACTTCAAACCACCACCATTCACCAGATCGCCATTCAGTTCTGACTACCACTGATTTAGATTGCCGGAGCTGATCAGATCGTCGGATCTCGTTCAGTGCATCTATTAATCAATTGCCGTAACTTACTCACAATTGCCGGAACTAATTAGATAATCAGATCTAATTCAGTCATGGTTGCCATTCCGTAGACCACCAGATCTACACCATTTTCGTTTAAACACCATATTAGCTAAATCGCCATCGTCCAAGTTTGGATCGTTGCAGCAATTTGGACAGTACAAGTGTTTTGAAGTTTGTTCAGATTCATTTTGAGTGAGAATTGATTATGCCGCCAAGGCATGTTAATCATCATCAAAAATTGGAAGAAATGTATTGGAGGGATGAAGCCGAACAAATGGAGGAAATGATCAATGATAAATTTGATGAAGGAATTGGAAGATTAGAAAAGTTGATGATGGATATGAATCAAACCAGAAGAAGAGTATCACCCGATTCAAATCATGGTGGACATCGAGTCTCGCCATCAAATTCGGAAAGACATAGAAGATCACCACCATTGGACCAAGAAAGAAGGAATCATGATGATTATTCTCGTGAACCGTCCCGTAGGAGTGAAAGACATGAAGATATTCATGATCGATATCGTCAACATTCAATTTGTGAAGATGAAAGAAGCAGCATTCGTTTTCACTCTCCAGGATGAGATCGAGATCCTTTCCGACAACCGGAAGGTAATTGTAATTGGGAATCAGGGATGAAGACAGAAATTCCAGAATTCAAGGGAGGAATGTCTGTAGAAGAGTTCCTACATTGGTTGTCGAATGTCGAGGAAATTATGGAATTCAAGAATGTACCAGAAAATAGAAGAGTGAAATTAGTAGCTACTCATTTGAGGGGAAGATCTATTGCCTGGTGGCAACAAACTAAGCTAACTTGTGAAAGAATGGGAAAACCAAAGGTTGTCACATGGGAAAAGATGAAAAGGATGATGAAAGCTACCTTCTTACCTCACAATTATCAATCTCTTATGTATTAACGTTTGCAGAACTAGAGAGAAGGAGCAAAATCTGTGAATTATTACACCGATGAGTTATATCAATTAATTGCTTGAAATGGCATCATGGAAATAGAGGAACAATTGACTGCTAGATATGTTGGGGGATGGAGGAATCAGATTCAAGATATGGTGAATATGTTCTATCCAATGACTATTGCGGAAGCTTATCAGAAAGCTCTCTCTTGGGAGAAGCAAGGAAGACGAGGAGTGTTCACAACTGCTAACAGTCAAAGCAAAGGATTGGTAATAACACTAATGTTACTAAACCGATTTCAAAGCCTGTTGTCAACGACGCTACAAAGCCAAAGGTCACCCCGATCGTTAAGTGCTTTAATTGTCAAGAAGTTGGACATAAAAGCAATGAATGTCCAAAACTGAAGAAGAGAACAATGATAGCTAAAGATGTAGAAGCTGACGTAGATTATTCTCTACCACCAAAATTTGACGATGATACTGAAAATAATGTAAAAGAAGTAGAAGAGAGTCGTGAAGTTTTTATGTTGATTGGATTTGAATCTCATGAAGAGTCTGATATTTCTGCTGAAGCTGAGCCTGTGCTGAAAGAGTTTGAAGATGTGTTTCCTGAAGAGTTACCGACTACCGCCACTCAGGGACATATAAATCCAAATTGATTTGGTGCCAGGTGCAATGTTACCACATAGGCCACATTACCGAATGAGTCCGAAGGAACATGAAGAGTTGAGGAGACGAGTTGAAGAGCTGCTTGAACAAGGACGAATACGAGAGAGCCTTAGTCCTTGTGTCGTGCCTGCCTTGTTAGTTTCAAAGTAAGATGGGTCATAGAGAATGTATACATATAGTAGAGCTCTCAATAAGATCACTATTCGATACCGATTTCCTATGCCGAGACTAGATGATCTATTGGATCAAATCAGTGGATCTGTTATCTTTTCAAAGATTGATTTGAAGAGTGGTTATCATCAAATTCTAATTAGACCAGGGGATGAATGGAAGACCGCCTTCAAGACTCGTAAGGGGTTGTATGAATGGTTAGTTATGCCATTTGGTCTATCGAATGCACCAAGTTCTTCAATGAGAGTCATGAATCAGATTTTGAGACCAACATTGGAAAGTTTGTGGTGGTATATTTTGATGATATTCTGATCTATAGTGCTAGTATGGAAGAGCATATATAACATTTGAAAAGAGTGTTGAAGATTCTTCGTCAAGAACAATTTTATGTTGCAACAAACAAGTGCTTGTTCATGACGTAAAGTGTTCTATTCTAAGGATACATTGTATCTAAGGAAGGGATACAAGTGGACCAGAAGAAAGTTGCTGCAATCAGAGATTGGCATCGACCAAAAACCATAACGGAAGTCAGAAGCTTTCATGGATTGGCATCATTCTATCGGAAGTTTATTCCACACTTTAGTAGCGTGATGGCTCCTATTACTGATTGCATGAAAGGGAAACAATTTACATGGACAAAGGAAGCCAATTTTCTTTTGAGAAGATTAAAGAACTTTTGATGACCGTGCCAGTCTTTGTGTTACCAGATTTCCAGTTATTATTTGAATTGCATATGGATGCGTCGAAAGTTGGAGTAGGAGGGGTGTTGAGTCAAAAGGGTCGTCCTATTGCATATTTCAGTGAGAAGCTATCTGGAGCAAAGATGAGATACAATACATATGACATGGAGTTTTATGCTATTGTACAAGCCGTCAAGCATTGGAGACACTATTTGTTTCATAAGGAGTTTGTGCTATATACTGACAATGAAGCTTTGAAACATTTTCAAAGTCAAGATAAGATTACTGTTAGACACGCGTCGTGGATTGCTTATTTGCAACAATTTACATTTGTTGTAAAACAAAAATCTAGAGTAACTAATCGCGTAGCTGATGCTTTGAGTCGAAGGAATCATTTGCTTACAACTATGCGAGTCGAAGTAGTCGGATTTGATGTACTTCCAGAACTGCTAACAATCAGGTCATAGCCAAAGTCGAGGAAGAAATATGGAAGGTTATGTGCTAATCGATGGTTTCCTATTTAAAGGAACTCAATTATGTATTCCAGATTGTAGTTTAAGAAAAAAATTGTCAAAGAATTACATGAGGAAGGACATGTGGGCCATGATCGTACTTTAAAACTGATCGACGATTCTTACTTTTGGCCATCTTTGAGGAAAGAGGTTGAGAAGTTTGTGCAAAGATGCCACATTTGCCAATTATCTAAGGGAACTGCCACTAATTCTGGATTATACATGTCGTTACCTATACCTACTAAGCCATGGATAGACATTAGTATGGATTTTGTCTTGGGATTGCCGAGGATGCAACGAGGGAATGATTCTAACTATGTAGTAGTAGATCGTTTTTCGAAAATAGTTCATTTTATTGCTTGCAAAAAGATGGCAGACGCTCTGAATGTTGCTCAGTTATTCTTCAAAGAGATCTATCGACTTCATGGATTACCTGAATCCATTGTCTCAGGCAGAGATACACGTTTTCTAAGTCATTTCTAGATCAGTTTGTGGAAAATGATTGGAACGAAACTGAAATTTAGCAGTGCTTATCATCCGCAAACAGATGGACAAACAGAAGTAGTAAACAAATCTTTGAGAAATTTGTTGAGATGCCTTGTGAAAGATAATTGGAAAGGTTGGGATGCGAAATTGTGTCAAGCTGAGTTTGCACACAATCATGTCGTCAGTCGAAGTACTGGGTTCAGTCCATTTCAGATTGTATATTCAATCGTACCGAGAGGACCCTTAGATTTATCGACAGTTCCACCGCAGTAAGGGATTGTTAAACGAGCCCGTGATTTTGTTAATGAATTGCGGGAATGTCACAAATTTATGCAGGAAAGGTTGATCAAGTCAAATATAAAATATAAACAATTTGCAGATTTGAAGTGACAAAATGTTAATTTCAAAGAGGGAGATTTCGTTTACATAGTATTAACGAAAGATCATTTCTCTGTGGGAACTTATAACAAATTAAAGGCTCGAAAGATTGGTCCCATAAAAATTATGAAGAAAATCAATGATCATGCTTATTAGTTGAAGCTTCCAGAAGGTGTGTATACTTCGGATGTGTTAAATGTCAAATAACTAATTCCATACTATAAGGATGAGCTTATCAGCAAAGAAGGATGAGTGAATTCGAGGACGAATTCTTGTCAACCAGGGGAGGATGATGCAGCGCACCATGGAGGATGTTTGTATTCGAGCTACCGGTCGTTCAGAGACCTAGAACAAAAGGGAAACAAGAGCAGATCGTCCGTAAAACTAAAGCTGGAAGAAGCGGAGAACCGATCATCCAATGACATAATAGGGTCGCTCAATGAGGCAGTGAATCAGGAAGGGAAGCCCAACAATCCAACACGGTCGCTCTCCAGTGTGAGTAAAAGGGAGAGGGTTAAGAGAACATGGGTAGATCGTGAAAGGAATGAGTCGTTAGCATTTGAGTCACTCACCCCAGAGTCGATCAAACCTGGTCCGTTCGCTAATAGCTCACTCGTTCTATGTTGCCGCACCTAAGTCGTTTAGTTTAGAATTGTTGGCTATCGAGTCGATCACCCTTGTGTCGCTGCTGGCAGAAACAACAAGAGCTGTTAAAAGATAACATCATATAGGGATCGCTCGTTCCATTGTTGTGTCATTTCATAGTTGAATCGTTCGTTCTACTATTTGTACCTCGTAAAGGTTGGCCGCCTTTATTGGGTCGAGACTATTGTATTAGGGTCGTCCATTTGGATAAAGCGTGATGTAAACCCTATAAATAGGGGTATGGAGTGAGTTGTAAAGGTTGTTGAATTTTGATTAAATCCCTCATGTGAGCTTTGTGCCACCTTTAAAATTGGAAGTTGAGTTTATCTCCTTTCTCCGTTTTCGGATATTCGAATGCGCTCAAATCAATGAATTTGAAGCAGATTCATGGTATCACTTGCGAGTGATCAACGTTAAAAGAATCGTAGATCGAAAACGCGGTATCTTGCGAGATCAACGTGTTGAAGATAACGATATTCCGGCATTGAAAGAACAACGGAGTCGAGCACCTATCACCTTCTTGGTCGAATTTCCACGGATCCATTAATTCGTGAGGAGTTAGATCCTGGACACTGTGTCAGTCATCCAGGAACAGGATGAAGGGAAGGCACCCTCTTACCACATCCTAGGAATCAACCTATAGATCATTAGCAAGAAGTCCTTGCAATACGTAGATTTCAATCACGGCAGAATCACTGTCGAAATATCTCTGGTCGCTAAACCAGAGAAATTCAACAAGTAGCTCTTCTGCTCATAAAGATCAACGATCCTCAATTGCTCCATCTTCAATAATCTTTCACATATTCATTGGTTCAGAATGGTTTTCGAATATAAATTAGATCCCGGTCTTTCCATACCAATAATCGTATTGGCCAGATTTGATAGTCGGTCATTTAACTATCAAATAAATAATCATGAGAATGAAATGAGTTCACTAATTCAGTACTTGGCATTACTTGGCCTTTTTAATTAACATTTGTTAATCATATTCTTTAAATATTTCAATATTTGGGATTTATCCTTTATTTCTTATTATAAATAAGAATATTCTTAAAAATCATTTCGGTCTCTTAAAAACTTTTCGAACACAACTTTTAACATCATTTATGGAAATTAAAACTTATGTTTCCCTCAATTCTCTCGTTTATAACTAATATCATTCTTGGATAATCGTGAACTCGTTCAAGTTGGGGTATTTTATTTACCTCTCAGACCTTGACAAACAACATTCATATCTTCAGAATAAATAGAAGTTTATTAACCGCACGGTTTCCTTTTGAAACCTTCCTTAAATCTCAATACCGTTTACTTAATAAATTATTAAGTAAATATTATTATAATAATTCTCTATTAATCTTTAATGATCCTTTATAATATTATACCGAGCTTCGATTCTATTATAAATAGAATTCTTTATAAAATCTCTTCAAAACTTGTTTACAATACTATATTTATTTTAAATCATATATTACTGTCTTTAACAAATCTAACATAAATATCTTTACAAATCTTATATACATATCTTTATACTCTTATATTTGTCTTTTACACTCTTATAATTAACATCTCGTACGAATTTTTTTTATCAACCAATTCAGTCATCATCTTCAACAAATGTTACAGATTTTATTTCAAAACTCCATATTTTCTTATGTTATAAATTTTCCACATCATTCCAACAAATTATGCGTTGTCCAAAATCACATAGCGATCTTTATAAACGATCTTCAATTTATAAATCAAATATTTCAATTTATTATTTGTAACAATTGTTACAAAATCCATTTATAAAAACTCTTACTTCATTTACAAATTCCATTTGTAAATTATTACCGACAACTAATGTTTCGATTACATTTCTAAACTCTTTACTTCCATTTACAAAATCGTTTGTAAATCATGCATGACAATTTATCTTCTTTGCCACTTTCCAAATTTTTTTACTTAGCTGATACTCTCGGCTTCGCTTAGCATTCGGAACTTCGGAATATCACATTCCGATCCTCGGAATAAATCTCACTTTGTTAACTATTCCAAACTTCGGAATATCACATTCCGAACCTCGGAATAAATCTCACTTAGCCATTTCATACCATTTTCCAATTTCTCAATTTCCTTTTTCTACCTTCAAATATTAAGTAAATATTTGATTTAAGCGATCGTATTTGCTTAAAAATCCATTTTTATTACTTCATTATAACAACTCGGGTTTTGATATAAAACCTGTTCGTTAACTCCTTTCACAATTCAATTCGATATCATTTCAAACTTGATTTACTTTCATAAATGGATTTCATTTAAATAGTAAACTCTTCTATTTTTATTAATTAAATTAATAATTTACTTCACCATTAACTACCATATAATTGGTTAACTTCTTTATTTACTGAATAAACGATAAATTTCTTTTTAAACTCTTATTAAAATTAAAACAAATATTTGTTAAACTATTTCATTATAGTAATTCAAAACAAGCTGATTTAATAATCAGTCCAGTTAAAACGGTTGACTTCGTCAATTCAAAACAAAATTATCTCGTTAAACAGTTCCAATTAGTCCTTTATTTAGGTTAATTAATAATATAATTAATTTAAATAATTCCATTTAATTTTTTATTAAAAACAACTATTCAAATCTTAATCGTTAGGTTAAATTCCTAACCTCTTAATTATAAATCTGATTAACATCAGAATATACTTTATAAAATCAATTAATAATTATTTATAAACTTAATTAATAAATAATAAATATTTATTTTCCATTAAAAAACTTTTATTCAAAATAATAGATTCAAAATCTATTTCCAGTTATAAAATAAATTTTATAACTTCACTTTTATCGATTCACCTGACGGTGAATCCATATGTGAAAAACGATTGATTTATAGGCTATATACTGCCAATTACTCAACCAATTCTGCCCATTGGTTAAAACAAAACAAACATTGAATTTTAGGCCAACGGTTAACAACCAAATAAATCACATAATCAGAACAGTTCATATAATAATATTATAACAGATTATTTTTATAATAGTAAATAACGACTATTTAACACAAACCAACTTATTTAGCACAACAAAATAGTTCAAAAAAACACCTTTATTTTATAAACGTGACCAACAAGGTAAGTTACCTCTATTGGGTCAAATCGTAAAAATAACGATTTGGTGTTTCGCTGAAATTAAACAACGTTTAATTTTATCGGTGCAATCAATATTTAAATATATATTAACAAATAGTCAACCATTAGCAAGCATAGAATACAAAATAAATAAATAAAACCGACATATATAAAATATATGTGGGAAAAAGTGAGTGAGTTTAACTCACCTTGAGTTCATACCGTTGTTTTAAATAGTTGGTTTTTATTAAATTAAACGAGTGTTTAATTTAATCAAAAAATCACCTGCTTCCGGTTTTGTTCGTTCCAACTCCAGAATGAAAAGCTTTCCCGTATGGTTCCGATGAATTTGATTGTGTTCCATTTTGTTCATGCAAATTGTACCACATATGGTTTATAATTAAATAATTAATGTTTTAGATATTAAATTAAACTTAACAATTAATCGTAACCTACCCATTACATTTCAATTTAGAGAATAGGGCCAACTTACTTTGCTGCAAGTAATACCCGATATCCCCATTTCACGTTTTCCCCTACCCATACTTGCGTTTTCTTTTTTTAAAACAAGAACCCAACTGTCCAAGTAGAAACTTCATCCCATCCATTACGTTCCTTCCTTTCCACATTGAAACCATCCCGCCACCCAACTTCCCAATCCACAAGCCTGTGCATTTGTTAACAATTCATTTTTTTAATTCTTCATGCACTTCTCATCTGCACAGTCAATCCCCACATCCAAACAGTACACCATCGCGCCCAATACTGATTGCTGGGGACTGATCGAACATCACCAGAAGCAGTGCCTTCAGCTCCTCTACAACCGCCACGAGTCACGCCTCCCAGAAATCATCATTCACCAGTATAGATGCCTTGAACGCAGCGACGTTCTGGCTCTTTTCCGGCCAACTCAATAAACAAAATCCGATCACAACCGTCCACTAGCTAGATCTCGTTGAGCACTTCAGTTTTGATGTTGGAAGTATTTGATTTAAGTGAGTGGATACGAAGATATAGAGGGGGGAAGAACTGGACGATTACAACCATTAAAAAGAAAGTGGAGGCGGAAATTTAGCCCCGCGTTGACCACAAATGAACTTTGACCCACGTTTTTGGTTTCTGGGAAGGCTATTTATAGAAGTGGGTATAAATTTAATATTATTTTATTATTCTAAACTTCATGATGAAGTATCGCCTTAAAACACTTGTATACAACCTACATTTTGACAAAAGAAATATAATCTTAGCATAAGAATATATTTTGGACCCGATGGGACAGGTCTCGTCGAATTCCGAGGTCGTTTGTGAAAAGTCCTTTATAATTATCGATGAAAAATCAAGCGTTTAAAATTCCTATAATTACAAAAAAAAATCAAAAAAAAAAATGAAACCTTAACATTCTACTTGACCTTTTCCTAACGGATCCAATGAAACTTGTTTCGTTAAATTTGGAGTCTGTTTGGCTAGTCGTTTATTCCTTTAAAGTTTTGTCTGTCTAAATAATCTAAACAATTAAATAGAAACAGAGACGTTTTTGGCCACTGAAGTCACATACGACATCAGTTTGCCACAAAATTTGATTTTCTTACAATAATTTGACGATACGGTTCCAATGAAACTAATTTCATCGAAAACTGAAAACGTTTGTAAAAATGACTATTTTTAACGCTTATATAATATTAATAAAATATTAATTAAATTTCCAAATAATCCAATAAAATAATAATAAATTATTTTTATCATATATATCCACACAGAATATATATACAACATTAAATATAAATTATACAACTCAATATCGTAAATTTTGAGTTAAACGATGTCCGAATTATATTAAAATTCTTTTAAATATATTAAATAAATGTTATATTTTAATAACAATTTGCATATCGACTATTTTAAAATTTGAATTGGCATAACTAACATTCTAAAACACAAAATTTGGAATTTTCTTTTCCATGTGAAAATTATAATCAACAAGATTCCAACATTTCTTGTTTGATAGAAATCCGACTTAAAACGGATTCTGTATATTCAATTGAAGTTCAAAACTCAATATTACGAACTGCCACGCCGTTTCGAGCTCGATTTATATTATATATGAATTTAACGTTCAACTTCGTTTTTATAAACGAATTAAATAATAAAAACCCATTAATATTCCAAATATAATATTCCAAATAGTAAATTAAATTAAATATTTGACTACCAAAAATGCGGTACATTACATAGATAAATCCTTTGCACACGTTCTCCGCAGCAGAATCCATCTTTAGACTATACATAAGACTCCTCACTGAAGTAAATCGACATCCCTGGCAAACAGCACCACTGTGAGACCTCATCGACTGCCCTCCAAGTCGTAACAACTACGTGTCATCCTTTCCTCAAATGAAAGTCATCGCCACACGACTTAATATCGTCAGTTCTGCATGTCGGAGAAAATCAATCCATCGCAGCAGCTTTACTCTCCATCCTGGAATCATCATCATCGAATGATGCATCACTGCATAGAAGCACCACATTTTCGCCTTAAGCCAAAGCTACCAATCAAAGAGCTATTGTATTGAAATTGCTATCGAACGAGCATCATATCATACTCCTCGCAATTACATCATCGTCAACGTCAGATTGGCCAATTAAAATGGTAATCAATATTGACCACTCGATAGTAATCGACAATGACTACCCGGATCACATACTTAAACAAAACTGGTTAAAACACATCCAAGGGAAAAGATTCGACAATTGTCACAAGATCCAGCTCGCTGCTAAGAAGAAATGCTGCCATGAAGAAGTCCTTCTCTAAGGCCACCATCACGTCGCCTTTCCCCGGATTGGCCAACCACGGGTCGGCCCAACTCTGGTTTGACATAGTCGAACCAGACTTGGTCGAGTCGGTTCCAGATTGACTATGTCCATCCGAACTTGGCCACTTGGCCTACCTGCACGTGGTCGAACCAGCTCTGGATTGACTATGCGATCTATACTTGTTCGAACTAGGATCCTCTTTGTCCTTCGGCTTCTTTGCTCCATCCAAGTTTTCGCATCTGATGCCGAGCTCCAATGCTGGTCTATCGTTAAATCCATCCATGCGCTCTGAAGTACCTTCGAGAATATATCTCCCACGTTCGACTGTACCATCCTTGTGCGTATAACCTAAATGAACCAATATGTGCATTTGATCGATCAACACCCTAATATCTAACGAATGAAATATTTCGTAATACTAAGTTGCTTACGAACGGCGTTTAAGTTAAACTTAGCAGACAAATCAACCATGCAACCAATAGTCACACAAATACTAGAATAGCATACAAACATCAAAAACGACCATAACAAATCAAATAAAACCTATATATAACAGCCAGGGTATAATATACATTCAAGTGGACCAAGTCTATCGGCAACACTAAACTGACGTATAATTGCATGTGAGCGCGTAAATGGGTTAAATGTGATGTCCATGTGAAATCGAATTAAATCACTGCTAATTTATTTTTCTTTACTAATTACTGGGTTCTTCTATCCTAGACATTCCATTTTATAATTAGATGTAACACATAAACGTTTTATGCCACAACTATAATATAGTGAGAGATAATATCACTCACCTCAACCAAATAAGCTCAAATCATATTTAATGTGTAGAGCTCGTCCGTACAAGTCTAATGCATGAAACCGTATCCAAATCCAACCTCGTATGTGAGAAGTTATGCTAGTTGGAAGTTTGTAGTTTTGAACGGACATTGAAACAACACATCCAACCTTTGACCGAACTTTGACCAATTGCCACAGCTACCTCGCACCTCCAATCGATGCTAAACTACCTCCATCTGAAGTGCCTCCCTTAGGCCACCTTCGCTAGAAAAGCCATCGTCCGACCGTGCTCCGTTCACCGAGAAAATAAAAAATACCAAAATCACCAAATCGTAGATTTCCCTCTCATACGAACTTCGATCAACCTCAAACCAGAACAATTCTCTTCTTTTTTTCAATCCTCTAAACCTTTTCTTCTGGTGGCAAGAACCAAGTCTTGACGATGAAGCCGTAGCAAGTAAAAGAACAAAACAGATTTGGGTTAGTTTTTGGCGATTTTCGGCTAACTCTGATGTTTAATCGACAAGCGTTCGGCGCCCTAAAGTTCGTTTTGTCGATATGAACGACTTTCATGTTGGAGGTTTTATCTAAAAGTAGATGAATTTAATTGGACCATTTCGGCCACTGATAGAGAAATGGAAGCTTGTGATCTCATGATTGAAGAAAAGGAGATGCTTATATATCCTCCATCAAAACACTATTCACCAAGCCCGCTCCGAAACCCCAAACATATCGAACGTTATACTTTTTATTAACATAACGAACCATACGAACACAATGGAACTAGCTCTGATACCTAACTCGGTTATATGTTGAAGTTAGCTTTTATAACTCAAATCACAATGTTAGTTTCTTACAGAAATTGACACACATTTAATTTACGCCCCATCGAACAGTACATCCATTCACTACGAAGCTTGACAACATGCAACAATCACTACGATGATTCCAAAAATATAATTTTCATCGGAATACGACACCACACCTCTGAAACGATAATTTACGCACATATCGAGATTGTTATGACTGCCAACCGTCCAAACTCGAAATGTTGCAATCTATATAATTATTATCCATGTAATGAGTAATCTAGACTCAATAGAACTGGTCCCAAGTCTTGATTCAATCATTTCTGAAAAATCCATTTAGGAGCCACCACTTAATTGACGATTAGTATTTAAATAAAAATATTTAAATATCCAATCTCCATAATACGGGTTGTTGCATTCTTCCCCCCTTAAAGGATTTTGTCTTTGAAAATTTCAAAGGACAAATCAACACATCCCATCATTTTCGAATAAGTGATGACACAAGACAAATCGTCACTTAATGCTCTCAACAACCATTCAATTTAGGATCGATGCAACCGAGCCAAACCACTAAGTTGAATAATTACTTTCCTAACAACTCGATGTTGGAAAAAAACGTTGACAACTTACTAAATGAGGAAACAATCCAACTTAGCATTGCATATTGGATTTCTTTCCTAATATGCCAAAATCCACTGGAAATTATGGTAGCACCTCCCTTGTACGGCTTGATCCGAAAAAACACCAAATCGCCATGCAAGGCTCATCCCAACAAAAGAAAACAAAATCTCAAAAGTCACAACCCATATATGGGGTATAAAATCATCAAAATGCACCAAATAGTATCAAGCAAGCTTATCATTTAGATGCAAATAAAAGCGAATTAGCATCCAAACAAATCAAACCTTGCTTCTTTGTACCTGGGCATGTACTCAACCAAAGAGAATTAGACACAATAGTAGAAACAACAACAAGGGAATAAACATGTTAAATAAACATATGCATGTCAAGTCATGTATAGAATTTATTTTGTCCAATAAACAATACAACAACATAATTATCATGCATGCCTGACAATCATATAAATATAAGTGAACATGCATGTAACAGCCCGCATTTTACGTATCGGAGGATCATAAAATATTTTTATTTTATTCCTTGAGGGTTGGATCATTCTTGTATTTTAATATGTTGCTTATGGGGATGTGATACATGTCCATAATTTTTACCAATTTTGTTAGTGACCATTTTGCCCCTGTCAGTCTTGTACTGGGCATAACTTTTGACTCAGATCGAATAAGGTGTTGAGACCTATTTTATTGGAAAGGAAATGATGATCCCCTTTCCGTAGAGTGGTCACATTAAAGTTTTGGCTCAGTGGTTTGGGAGGAATCACTGTTTTAAGGTTTTACAGTTGGTTGTTCAAGTTTGGTAAGCCATAATGGGCTGATTTGGGGAGGCCCATTAGCGGGCTAGTGGAGGCTATAAATAAGGGCAGGAGGCATGGAGAATAGTTTACTTTCTCCATTCTCTCAATTGGAAGAGCTAGAGGTCCTCAATTTCTCCATTGTCTACACATTTCCACCATTGATGCTTAGAGAATCGAAGATCTACATTGATCAAGCTAGATCTACGCCATTTCAAGAGAGAGTTCATCGAATCGAAGAGTTTAGAGCAAATTCTTCGCTGTTCGGAATCATAATTCGTTGCTTTTGAGTTGTTTTGGAGAATTGGTGAGTGATATGCATCTCTCACGCGGATTTAATCAAGATATGAGTTGTACGCATGTATTTTCATCATTTTGAATCGTTTTCTTCTAGATCTACACCATGTATGTTTATTTTCATATGAATCGCCATAGGATCTAATTTAGCAACTTAAAACCATAATTTCCGCATATTTTTATATGCTTACGCAAGTTAGATCCATAATTTAGTTCATATGTTCATTTATCATGATTTTGATGAAATATGCAAAATTTTAGTGATAATCGTCATATCCATATTGTTAGTGATTTCATAAAATTCTTATGGTTGTGTTGAATGAAATTGATGAGTATATTTCATCGATTGTGTTGATTGGTGAAGTTTTGGTCGAAATTGGACATGAATAGGGGCTGTACAGGCGATGGGTCGGGCATGTAGTACAAGTGTACTACAAATGCAGTACAAGTAGGGGTAGATGTCTCTGGTCGGTCGCGTTGGAAGCTGGTCGGTGAGCACCCAGGGTCGGGTCGGTCAGCAAGCAAGGTGGTCGATCGGTCATAGTGCTGGAGGTCGGGTCGGTCATAGTGCTGGAGGTCGGGTCGGTCATAGCGCTTGAGGTCGGGCCGGTCATAGTGCTGGAGGTTGGGTCGGCTATTTCTTTTTGGTGGGTTGGTTGTTTTGAAGCCTAGATCGGTTAAGACTTTCAAAGTATGGATCGGGTGTGTTTCCAGAAGGGGGTCAGCTGGGCTTGAGTTGACTGGTCAGTCGAGTGAGGTAACCTGGTCGGTCGGTTGGGTTTATCCGAGGTGGTCGGCCTACTTTGTTGAATGAGGGTCGGTCGACTCCAAGAGGATGGGTCGATCACACAGTGGCAACTCAAAGGTTGTGAGTTGGAGATGGTGGATAATGGTTACTCGAGAAGGTTGCTCGAGTTATGAAAAGTCATCAAGGTTGGATGACTAGAGATGTGAAGGTCGAGAGATTATCATTGTCATAAGTTCTTGTAGACTCAAAGCAGGGGTAGAATGGCGCACCCAAAAGACTGGAAGGTTGTTGGTCGAGTACCCTTGATATCGTTGAAAGGCCTAGTTTTCAAGGTTGGATAAACATACATATCGTTGAAAGGCGTATGGAGTTTATGCTAGAATTAGGGTTACCATTAGCCCTCAACATATGACCAGGTTGACCATCATACGATTAACGATAGTTTCAAAGCATGTTTTGTAGTGATAGCCAAAGTCTGCCATGCATGCTGGATGTTTTGTTTGTACCGACTAACGTAAATTATCCAATGTCGAAAGGGATGTTCTTTGGGTGCTTGTCTGATATTGGTTTAGGCCTCTAGGCTTGTGCTTGAGGGATGTTGAACTTGATTAGGTAGGTTACGTGAGATCTATAATTTGGATGTTATGAGTGCTATTGATGATTGTTTTTTATTGCCATGAATAAATGGTTGTTCTGGTTTCCATAGATGAACGGTTGAAATGTTTGATGTAAAGGTTATCACTGTCCGATGTGGGGAAAACATGAGTTGAGTTCTTCTCTGGTGTTGTCGGCAGATTAGTTTGTTTATTTATCCATTCTCATAGACTATAGTGATGATGTTAGTTAGCTGTTTTATCACTCACTAAGACTGTTGTCTGACTCAAGGTTTTATGTTTCCCTCTTATTACCTTGGGATGTTCATCCGGTTGTGGATGGGCAGACTTGGTGGCAAGTGACAGGTGATAGCTTAGTGAGGACGATGCTGCAGTTCTGAGGCATGTAGGAGCCTAGCGTGTCATCTCACCTACTATATAGTATTTGGACTTCCGCTGTTTGTTATTGTTCTATGAGTGCTGTAGAGAAGCAAAGTTATATAAACACTATTGCTTTTTTATCCATGTGTATGGATATTACTATCTAGTTGTTATGGAAGTTTGGTGTTTTCTGCTTCACCATTAATACCTGTTGTATATGTTCTATTATATTTTATCCTTGCGCTGTAAGTTACGACAGGTTCCGATGGTGTTATCGTACCTTAATGATCGTCCACAACTGCCTGGCATTCATTTCGACGCATTATTCCTCTTGTTTAGTGCGCATTTTATGGGCGATCGTCACAATGCAAACATCATTAATCAAGTGTGCATAAGCAAAGTGGTAACATTTATGAAAAAATAACATCCATACCTTCCTAGCATGCAGTATACAAATGTAACTAATAAGATACATTCAATATTATATTTAATCCTTATATGAATCGACAACTTGGTTGCCATTTCAAAAATCAAGAATATTAATCTAGCATCTTTTGTTAACGAATCAGGTATGACTCATGTACTATCATACTATTCCCAATTTGTATGGCAACTTATCGATGAAAACCATCGATAACCATTCCCGCAACTACTTGGAAGTCTTGAATAGTTATAGAAAACTATTCGATCCATATCCCTAGCTGACATCGCATTCATTATGAAATGAATGCATAATCAATCCATTCTCATGGTGCAGAAAACAAAAAACAACTCTCAACATGGAACCCCCTACCATGGTCAAGTTCGCACAACCTTACCTCAAATTATGGAATCATAACCAGTAGTAAACACAAGCGACATTCACTAAATGCATATCGCTTTTGGATTGGTAAATTCCAACTCGACGTACACAAACAACTTATATTTTCTATATATACCTATAGAAAACTCATACTCATAGGAGGCCAAGAATTTCAACCATTGCCACTAGCAAAGGTTGAGATACCTCTCGGGGAAGATAAATCCCGATGATACAATATCACCAACAGCTCCAACCCCCTAGCTAATAAATAGTGCCTCCAACTCACCAAACAAATACAATTGTCATTGACTTAAAATCGAGAGTCAAATAACCCTTCTCATACGGCCTTGGCTACCGTCTAAAATACGACAGCTCCCCATTCGGAAACAATCTAAACTTAAACCACCCACACAACCAAGCAAGTACCATCGCCTTCTTGTTCCTACCCGAAACGAGAAATCAACACACTTACGGGTCAACTCTAACATCCTAAACCATCCAAACTCTCGTAGGAGTCACAACGGCGCCCTACTCGAGATGACGTAACCTAAGCACTCCACTTTCTCAATGGAAAGTTAAACTCCAACAAACCAATCACAAAATATGTCAACCCACTAGTTGGCCCGAATATCCCAATCATTAATCATGATCAAAACAGCCTACACAATGATGTAATCGGCTTGTTCCAATCAACTACTCCAAATCAGTAAAAATTCCACCGAGATTTCCAACCAAAAGTACATCCACAACTAGATCGATACAAAACTCGACGCAAACATGGTGGTAATTTGGTCACCTCATAAAATGTGTCTAGATACTCTTAAGCAACAAGCTCAAGTGACGATTTGCTACTAGAGAACTGTCTCAGTCCGCTATCATCTAATCACAAGCGACTCACTACTGAAGATCTAAGTTTCAGCTCATTGTTGATAAACCAAAGAGGACTCGCTATTAAAGAGCTTATCCTAGCCCACCATCGTCACCAACAACTTCTCACTACCACCCATATTCCATATCCTCCTATTAATTGAACTTTTGGACTTAGAGATTAAGTCCAGTCAAGCTCAATAATCAACAAGCAACCAATTTTGCAAACATGCAACCATGACTCGATGAATTTAAGTTCTGAAGAAACTTGTATACTGTTGAGAGTAGACTAGCTATGTCATAACGCTCCCCTACCTCAAGGCCCAAAATTAATCGCTAAGGATGCCGCAGTCAACCACTATATTAATTTATAGCGACCAAACACGGGATATTACACACATACATAGTCCAACCCAGCCCTCGACACGGTAAGTCACAACCAAGAGAGGCAATTCAATGCATGAGTCCCAATCTTGTTCCACCCATCGAACTATCAAATGGAATGATGAAATCTCAACGTCAAACTAAACCAGTATGGAAACACCATTGATGGGAACAAAAATCGAGTGATGAAGTTGCTATTTCCCACTTCATTGAGGAAGGACTTGACGGAACGGGAACGACAATCAACATATACATCTCTACGATTTGTCACGAAAAAGTTGGACAAACCTCAATACTGGGCAGAAGCCCGAACATCACGAGCTTACTTGATCTATTCCTCTAAACTATCATTCCCCTGGAATGAAATCAACTATCCTCTGAGTCGATCACTCAAACCAGCCAAAATCTCCAAACTTTAGAGTGACATAGAAAAGAATTAACCTTACTTCGTATCATATAGAATTCAATCATACTCTCCGACGTAGACATATCACCTAAATCGCCGAACCCTCATCGAATCCTAAGAATTCGATACAAAACCCCTTCAAAGTGAATTGGTCTTGAGTGAATCAGTTTCAAGAACTCAAAACGATAAAGATTGACAACCAAATCAAGCTTATCCTCAAAGTCTCTTTGACGTAAACTCTTAATTCATTCAACTTTAACTCCAAGTCATCGAGGAAAACCCTAAGAGAACCCAAACAGCTCTCGTACCAAAACAGATGATTCTTTTCCAAGGAGCAGCATACCACATGGACACATAAGCATCCATACAACTCATTAGAGATTTCAGGACGTCCCGGACAATGGATCGTACCATCGTTGAAAACAAGAACTGTAAATGGAGACTACTAGTTTTCGATTCTGCTCGACTGTCAACCTATGCAGTTAATTCTCCACTAAAGCCCCGCAAAATCCCTGCTATAGCTCGTATCTCTTCAACCGCTATGCTATTTTAATTTAGCGTTGATGAACAATAGATCCGTTTTTAGCACAGCTATGTTCTGTTACATCCGCTAAATCAAGGCTTTTCAGCTTCTGCTTTAGCAATATTAATGCACAGAGCTTGATTTGACTAGTTCTCCTTATAAAAAGATTAATAAAGTTAGTGTAAATAGCTAATTTTAATGAATTTATGTCTAAAACACAATAGATATCTATTATGGTCATCAAATCTAGTGTGCATAACTATGATATTCTTTGGTTTGGTTACATAAGATAAATTAACAATGGTTTCCCCTATATATATAATGTAGGAATGATAATTATTTAGTTTTAAATATTTTGTTTCAGCATCTAATGAATTTTTTTATGCTTCCGCTATATCCCAGCTAATTCCCCGCTTCATCCCCACCACACCTTTTTACACCTCCACAGCTAAGCGCTTTAACTGCATAACTCTCAACTCTATAGATGGAGTAATTAGAAATATTTCTCATTCACTAGATTATCCATGGGTAGAATGACCAGTTGCTAATGGAGAAAACTATTCCAATGAAACTTGTGTGCAAAAAGGCATATACTATATATTCTATTAGTACATAGATTTAAAAACCAAAATATATACATATACGTACTCTCTTGTATATGTTAACTCTAAAATTCAGTACTGCTTAGGTTAAACAACGCAACCTAAGCTCTGATACCAACTGTTAAGGCTCCACTGTTTGACACAGCAGAATAAATAATAATGACACATGTATAAATACATAAAACGTCACCTCTTGTGAATCCACATGCCCAGCTCAGGATAATATCGGAACCTTCCACCTGGTCTGCTCATCGGCATCGTAGATGAGTACCCAAGGTAATAAGAGGGAAATAAAACCTTGGGTCAGACAAAAGTCTAGTGTGAGTGATAATCAAATCTCAAAGTACTGTAAAATGTCAGATAGTATATATGGCATGGAGGGTATGGAGAATCATACATGCCCTGCCCTTGCATCCACAGAGTTAGCACATAATAGTCGATATATACTGCACTATGATCAACATCATATAACTAGGGTGTGATAGATGTTTACGTACAAAATGGAGATAATAAATAAACAGTCATAACATCCACCATCCATACTCACATTCTCTCACTCAGTGCCTAAATTATACGGTGCTCAATACTTTGGTCACCAAATCCATAAGGGCCACGACGAACGAACTGCCTTGTTCTCCACCCAACGCTTGCTATGACCAACTGCCCTGGTCTATAGCCAATAGCCATACCCAGTCCATACTGCCTTGGCATTGGGGTTCAAACAAATCAGTCCACACTTCCCTGGCTCTGATTTGTCTATATGTCCCCTCTGTCATGGGTTTACCAAAATCATGAATATCAATAACTCCTTTCCACAAGTTATCCAGCGCAGAATCTATCTCTAGACTGTCCATAAGACTCCTCGCTGAAGTAAATTGACAAATGGGCTATCCCTGACAAACTACACCGCCATGAGACCTCATCAACTTCCCTCCAAGTCGTAACAACTATGTGTCATCCAATCCTAAACGATAGTCATCTCCATAAGACTTAATATCGTCTTTTCTTCGTCTTGGAAAAAATTAATCCATCGCAGCAGCCTTGTTCTACATCCTGGACTCATCGTCGTCAAATGACGCATCACTACATAGAAGCACCACATCCTCGCCTCAATCCAAAGCTACCAATCGAAGAGCTGTCATATCGAAATCGCTATCGAACGAACCATCATATCATGATCCTCGCAATCTCTTCGTCATCAATGTCAAATTCGCAATAATGGTCAATTACAGTGGTAAGCGATATCGACTACTTGATAATAATCGATAACGACGACCCGAATCATGTACTTAACCAATAGTGGTTAAATATGCATCCATGAGAAAACATCCGGCAAAAATCATGAAATCTAGCTCGTCGCCAAGAATAAATGTCACCATGAAGAACCCCTTCCCTAAGGCCAACATCACGTCACCTTTCCCCGGATTGGCATATCTGATCCAGACTTGGTCGAGTTAGTTCCGGACAACTATGTTGATCCGGACTTGGCCATTTGGTCGAATTGGACATGGTGGAAGAAGCTACTGATCAACTACGTCGATTCGAACTTGGTCGAACCGGGATCCAGCCCATCCTTCGGCTTCTTTGCTCCATCCATGTCTTTAGATTTGATGTCGACCTCCAATGCTGCCCTATCGTCGAATCCATCCACGCGCTCTGAAGCTCAATTGAGAATATATCTCGCCGGTTCGAGTCGACCATCATTGTGTGTGCAACCAATATGCAAAAACACATGCATTTGATCGATTAGCACACCAAACTTTAACGGACGAAATATTTCTTAATACTAAGTCATCTAAAAACGGAGTTTTAAGCTAAATTAAGCAAACAAGTCAACCATGCAACCAATAGTTACACAAATCCTAGAATAGCATACAAACATCCAAAATAACCATAACAAATCAAATAGAACTAATCTATACTAGCCAATGTATAATCTACGTTCAAACGGCCTAAGTCTATCGATAACGCCAAACTAACGTATAATGGCGCATGATAGTGTTCAAATAGGTAAAATGTGATGTCCATGTCAAATCTAGATATATCACTACTCATTTCGTTTTCTTTACTAATTAATAGGTTTCCCTATCCTTGATATTCCATTTTAAAGTTAGATATCATACATAAACATCATAAACGTTCTATGTTATAACTACAGTATAGTGAGAGATGATATCACCCACCTCAACCAAATCAGCCCAAATCGGCTCTGATGCATAAAGCTTATCCATACAAGTCCAACATATGAAACCACATCCAAATACGATCTCGTATGCCAAAGTTATGCTAGTTGGAAGTTTGTAAATCTGAACGGACATTAAAATGGCACAACCGACCTTTGACTGAACTTTGACCAACTGGCACAACCACCTCGCATCTTTGTTTGATACTAAACTGCCACCATCTGAAGCACTTCCCTCCAGGCAACCTTCTTCAAAAAATTGTCGTTCGATCATGCTCAATTCACCGGGAAGAAGCCAAAATAATGAAATCACTAAATCATAGATTTCTGTCTTATATGAACTCTGAACGACCTAAAACCAACGCCAATCTCTTTGGTTTTTTAAACCCTCTGCATCATTCCTTTTGATGCCAAGAGACGATTCTCGACAATGAAGCCACATAAAGAAAAAGAATGAAATGGATCTAAGCTTGTTTTTGGTGATTTCCAGCCAACTCTGACGTTTATCGTGGAGCGCCCAACGCTGTTTAGTTCATGTCGTCGATACAAACAACTTTCATATTGGGGGTTTTTCCTAAAAGTGGACGGATTAAATCATATCATGTCGGCAATTGATGGAGAAATGGAAGATTGAGATCTCAAGAGCAAAGAGAAGGAAATGCATATGTTGCCTCCTTCAAAACATTATTCACCAAGTCTGAAATCTCTCGAACCCCAAGCATAACGAATCTTATACTTTCTATCAACATAACAAACCATAAAACATCAATGGAACTAGCCCCAAAACCTAACTCGGTCAATGTGGAAGTTAGTTTTTACAAACCAAATCACAATGTTAGTTTCTTACAGAAATCGAGACATGTTTAATTTACACTCTGTCGAACGGTATAACTGTTCGCTATGAAACTTGATGGCATGAAACAACCGACTATGACGATTCCAAAAATTTATCTTTCATCAAAATACGATATTGTGCCTCTAGAATAACGATTTTCGCACATATCGAGATTGTTATGACCGACAACTGGTCTGAACTCGAAATGTAGCGATCCATATACTTATTCCTCACATAACGAACAACCCAGACTCAATGGAACTGTTTCCAAGTATTGTAACACCTCGTATTTTCTGTAAACGTTAAACTAAATAATTTAAGAATACTTAATTACAAATGTGAGAATTAAGGGAAACGGGTTAAGCCATTGCGTTCGTCTCGGAATTCTGCGTGAGATAGAGTCTGAGTTTGCGTAAATCGGACTCCATATGAAGGAGTTATGACCTTTAGAAGATTCAATAATTTAAATAATAAAACCAGCTCGAAATTCAAATTGAAGTTTCGAAATTCAAAAACCCCAAAGCAGGCTGGGCGGGAAAATTCCCGCGCAGGAATCAGATCGACCTGGGGGTCGACCTGGGTCACATAGGTCGACCAGGGGGTCGACCTGGGGGTCGACCTCCCCCATTGAGCTAGATCTGAAACCTGGCCCGTTTCTTTATGTGACGATTTTTTGAGTCATTAGGGCTTGTGTGGAAAATTTTGGTTGGTTCTCTTAGGAATGAATGGCTTTGATTGGCCCTAGGTTGATCTAACGGCTCCTATTAAATCAAACTTCTATATAAGCAACCTAAATCCAAACCCTAAATCACACAAAAATATTCCTAGAGCCGTCATGTTGTCCATGGTTGACCTAGAGTAGCCGCCATTCTCCTTTAACTAGAAAGCAAGTTAGAACTACGAATCAAATCTATTTCAACTAAGAGAATTCAACGTCTACAACAAAGGAGAGCTATTCAGTTTCAGAATACAGATCCCAGAACATAAGACTATCTCCTTTTTGTAAGTCTAGTTATCATTTAGACCTAAATGATATTAGAATCGTGACTAAAATAACTGGATGTAGAACAACGCCAAATGTAAATTTATGCTTATCCTTTTTGTTAAACCTGAATTGATTTAGACTATGACTCTCATCATGTTAAATTTGTTATCATGTTGTATGTAATTTGATGATGAAACTACTATGCTAAATGCTTGGCAATGAACCTATATGTTGTATGTTAATTTGGCGATGACATATCATGTTGTATAATTTGGTGATGACACCTATATGTTGGAATTCTGCTATGTTATTACAAGTTCAACCATGTTCACATATATGACTAGAACTACATGCTAACATGTTTAGGTTTATGTTAATTAGATCAAATTCAATGCAAGTTCACCTTTACATGACTAATTGGAATTGTGTAGTTCTATGTAAACTCCCATTTATGTGTTTATGATTCATGTTGATTAGGTTCAAATTTGCAAGTTCATAATTAAATGTATATTGATTCTATGCCAAATTTATGTGACATATGTTGGATCCATATTATGCTTGTTTGAATGCAACATGTTTCTCCCTTTTCCCCTTTTTATTTTGAGTTAGACTAAATTGCGAAGCCTAACATGCTATGTAACTTATGCGAACGTTTAACGGGGGTAACGTTCGAAAAAAACATGAAGTTACATGTTATTGGCATATTTTAAATAATTATTGGCATTGAAATGGTATAATTTATATACCTAAAAATTATGAACATGATTTAGAGGGAAATTGGGCATGACTTGAATTGATTGATAATTTACATATAAATATAAAAGGTAAATATGCAAAATTTAGTAAAAGACGAATATGCCTAACCCAAGGTTAGATTGAGTTACGGTATAAGACTGCTCGGAACTGCCCTGCAAATCCAGCAACCGTAACAATACCTATCTAATACGAGTAGTTAGTGCATTGAGCCCAAAAGAACCCGAGGTTAGACTGAGTTGCGGTGTAAAACTGCCCGGAACCGATCGGCACATCGAGTGACCGCAACAATACATGTCTAATGTGAGTAGTTTGTGCTTTAATAAATGAATTAAAGCTAAGACAGGAATGGTAGGGTTAAGTTAATTAAGGTAACACTTAACCAATGCAACATGTTAACTAAACTGATGGGTGGGGTTTGGTAAATATGGACACCTAACTAATTTAACATGTTGATTAGGAAACCCTAGTAACGGGGACCCATTTCAATAGTAACCCACATAGATATATCATGGTACCCTGAAATAGGCAGGGTGGGGCACGATTACTGGGCTGATTATAAGCGGTCAAAATAACGGTGGGTGGTGCATCAGTGTAGGTTCCAACGGAGTACGGGCGTGCACGTACTCCGGAGTGGAAAAAGCAAGCACTAGGCATCAGTAGTTATACACTTTGCATCTTGAATCATGTCAGGTTGCCACCATAGGATTTGACACACCCCATGGTGGGACCAGCACAGGTATCTACAATCGAGCGGGGTCGTATGACACAAGTAGTAAATGCGTGCGAGTAGGAGCCAATCGATAAAAAGGGATCACTATGTTTGAACTCATGATGATGGTTGAAATATCTAGTAGGTGCAGAGAATATGGATATGAGTGCGATAGTATGATTAGTTTATCTTACCTTGTTTATCTGATCTTATCTTATCCTATGTTACCTTATTTCTATGTTATTGTATTGCATCCAGTTTATTCATGTCATGGTTCTCTTACCAGTTTACATGCTGAATAATCACTGGACTTACCAGACTTATGTCTGTCCCATTTTCCTTTTGCTCTCTTTTCTTCCGTTCCCCCCCAGGTAGTCAAGGAGGGAATAACACTGCTTAATTTGGACCGTTCATCTTTCCAAGCTTGAAGACTCTATGATGTATGGCTTGGAACCTCTTATCTTTGGCTATGGCTTTGGACACACTACCACTTGGGGATTTATGCAGTTTAATTTATGCTTCTTTATGTACCTATAGTTTTTAATCAAGACATTTGTTTTATGGTAATAACTCAGTAGTTGGGTTTTGAAACAATGCTTGTAAGTTGAACCATGTATTTATTGAATGAACTTTTAAGTTTCCGCTGTTTATATGTCTGTCTTGTGAATTACTTGTATCTGGTACCTATAACGCTCCATCAAAGTTAAGGCATTCCCCTTGTGAGTGACCTTAATGAAGGTGGGGTATTTCACTTGGTATCAGAGCAAATGTTTACCACATCAGATAAAAGTTTTTGAAAACTGTTTTTTTCAAAAAGAAGTTTAAAGAAGCATCTTTCAAGAAAAGTGTTGTTTTTAATTTTAAAAAGGCATAATCCCCAAAGCCATATGCACTATCTTTCTATCCTTTATTTTGAATCTTTCCTTTTTCGTTTCAGCATGTCTGGGGATCTTAACCTTCCAGAGGGTGTGCCAGTACCTGGCTGGTTCAGAAGGTACCTAGAGGCTAGGGCTAATGATGCGGGCCCAGCAAACGTTCCTCCTCCCCCAGCTGTAGTGGTTCCTCCTCCTCATGCAAATGCTTTCTCAAAGATATGTTGAGACTTTCGAGCCATGGGTGGAAAGAACTTTAATGGAACTGAATCATTCATGGAAGCAAGGAACTGGTTCAAAGAAACTAAGGATTTGTTCGTTATCTTTGAAGTGGGCGATAGGCAGAAGATACAGTTGGCGGTGTTGTTGCTCAAAGACGAAGCTTCTTATTGGTGGGAAGTTACTTATGCTGAAAGACCAGTTGAAACTTGGATGGATTTCAGAATGAGGTTTGAAATGAAATTTCTTTCACAAGCTGAACGAAGCCTATAGATGGAGAAGTTCTAAGCTCTCAAATAGGGAAGTATGACGGTCAAGGAGTACGTCAACCAATTCAATCAGCTAGCCAGATTCGGACTGGAGTTAGTAAATACTCCACATAAGAAGGCTCTCCACTTCGTTAAAGGGTTAAATGAGCCACTGTACAACCTTGCTATGACCCATATACCCATGGGCGCAACTTATGAAAGACCGGTGGACATGACACTGTTACACGAGGAATACAAGGATGGTAAGAAAGTGGTAAAAGTGGAAGAACCTCAAGACAAGAAAGTGGAAGGATCACAGAATAAGAAGACGGATTCAAAGAAGGGCGGGAAGAACAAGAAACCCCGTGACAAGAGAAAGTGTAATTTTTGTGGCATTCCTGGACATCTGATTAAGGACTGCAGGAAGAAGAAAAGGAAGATGGGTGGTTGTTTCCATTGCGGCGAGACAATACACATGGCTAAGGACTGCCCGAGAAAGCAAGGGAAAGGGCAGAGAGCTGGATCTACTTCTGGAGGGCAAGTTCACGCTCTCATGGCACCTCCGCAAGAAAAAGGTAGAAATACTTTTATTGAGAGTTTAGTTTACCTTTTTTATCATCATGTTCGTACACTCTTTGATTCTGGAGTATCGCACTCTTTTATATCCACTGCTTTAGTTGAATCTCTGCACCTAGACACCAGTCTAGTAGAGGATCCCTTGGTTGTTTCAAATCCAATTGGGGGTTCGTCTTGTTTATCGATGATTTGTTTGGATTTGGAAATTTCTATACTAAGCGTTGGGTTTAGATGTAATGCCTATATTTTGGGCTTCACGGGCTACGGGTTGATTCTAGGCATGGATTGGCTATCCAGAAGTGGTGCAATTCTCGATTGTGAGAAGAGAGTGGTTAGACTCATGACTCGCCTCGGTAACTCTATCGAAATCTCTTGTAATCCCATGAACTCTGTTATGCTTAGCTATCTAGAATCTCTTGATGCGTCTGTTGAAAATTTGCAGTCTGTTGGAGTAGTCCGTGAATACTCGGATGTCTTTGAGGAGGTGAAGGGCTTACCTCAGAAGCGGGAGATAGACTTCCGCATATACCTAGTTGATAATGCAAAACCCGTTTCTTTTCCCGTTTGACACATGGATCCATGGGAGAGGAAAGAGCTCAACAAACAAGTTAAAGAGTTGCTTGAGAAGGGGTTTATAAGGCGGAGTATTTCTGAATGGGGTGCTCCAGTAGTGTTCGCAACCAAAGCGGATGGTTTGCTTCGCCTATGTGTTGACTATAGGGAGCTAAATAAGCTGACCAAGAAGAATAGGCACCCACTTCCAAGAATAGATGACTTGTTCGATCAGCTTGTTGGTGCATCGGTTTTCTCCCAACTAGATCTTGCTACCGGATTTCATCAGCTAAGAGTGGCTGAAGACAGCATTGATAACACCGTGTTAAGAACCCCGGATGGTTTCTTCGAATGGCTTGTCATGCCTTTCGGCTTGACAAACGCACCCACTTATTTCGTTGACTTGATGAGCAGGGTGTTCAGGGAATTCCTTAATAAGTATGTGGTGGTCTTCGTAGACGAGATTTTGATCTTCTCGAAGAGTGAGGAAGAGCATGCTCTGCATTTAAAGGAAGTCATGGATACTCTTCGTGCATATCAGCTAAAAGCCAAATTCTCCAAATGGCACTTATGGAGAGAAGAAGTAAGGTTTCTTGGACATGTGGTATCCAAAGAAGGGATAGATGTGGACCCCACAAAAGTAGTTGTGGTACAAGATTGGAAGGTTCCACGGAATGCAACCGAAGTCCGAAGCTTTCTCGGGCTAGCGGGTTTTTACCGAAAGTTCATTAAAGACTTTGCGAAAATCTCAGCTCCACTTACAAGGTTAACGAAGAAGAACCAAACCTTCACTTAGGATTTGGATTGCGATGTTGCTTTCCAACGTTTGAAGAGGGCTCTAACAACAGCCCCAGTTCTGACCTTACCCGATGGGAGCAAGATGTTTACAGTATACACGGATGCATGTGGTACGGGACTAGGCGCTGTCTTGATGCAAGAAGGGAAGGTAGTAGCTTATAGAGGAAGGCAATTGAAAGTACATGAGAAAAACTACCCAACCCACGATCTAGAGTTGGCTGCCATCGTTTTTGCACTTAAGTCTTGGCGCCATTATCTCCTAGGTGAGAAGTTTGAATTGTATACTGACCATAAATCGTTGAAGTACCTTTTCTCGTAGAAAGATCTTAACTTGAGGCAACAAAGGTGGATGGAGTTCTTGGCATCTTACGATTTTGAGAGTTCCTATACCCCTGGCAAGGGCAATGTAGTAGCAGACTCCTTGAGTAGAAAGAAGCTGACCTTAAGTCCTCTCTTCATAGAAAGGCAAAGCTTGGAGTACATAGCCAACTTTGACTTTAGACCCTCCTTTGAATTTGTACCTGGTTTGTTAGCATCGCTAGAGGTGCAACGTACTCTTTTGGACTCAATAGGAACCACACAACGTGAATACTCTTAGCTAGTTGATGTGATGGATAAGCTAATTAGGGGTGAGACTTCTAGTCACCTCAATAGATACTCCATCGATGATAAGGGTTGGTTGAGGCGGGATGGAAGACTATGCGTTCCACAAGCAAGGGATTTGGTGAAGAAAGTTCTCGAAGAGGCACACCATTCTAAGTTGACCATACACCCAGGTGGGGACAAGATGTACAAAGACATAAAAAGGGTTTTCTTTTGGGATGGCATGAAGTGGGATGTGGCTGAATTCGTCTCTAAGTGCTTGATATGCCAGCAAGTTAAGGCGAAACAGAAGAAGCCTGGTGGTCTGCTTCATCCTAGAGGTCCCACAATGGAAATGGGATAGCATTTCGATTGACTTTATTGATGGGTTGCCTAGGTCAAGAAGGGGAAATGCCAGTATTTGGGTAATAGTGGACATGCTCACAAAAAGCGCTCACTTTATACCCGTCAAGAGTAGGAGGACTGCCTCATCTTTAGCGTCCATTTATCTTAAAGAGATAGTTCGACTCCATGGGTACCCTCCAGCATAGTGAGTGATCGAGATCCTATCTTTATGAGCGAGTTTTGGAGGAGTTTGCATGAGGCTGTGGGCACATAGCTGTGTTTAAGCACGGCCTATCACCCTCAAACCGATGGTCAGACGGAAAGGGTGAATAGAGTATTAGAAGACCTCTTGAGATTGTGTATTCTTGATTTTGGAGGGACATGGGAGGACCATCTTCCTTTGGTGGAATTCGCCTACAACAATAACTACCAAGCCACCATAGGCATGGCACCCTTCAAAGCTTTGTATGGAAGACCGTGCCGATCGCCAACTTGTTGGTGGGAGTCTATAGACAAGCTCATACTTGGGCTAGACATGATTAGAGAAACTTCAGGGAAAGTGGACTTGATACGAAGAAGAATGAAGACTGCCCAAGATAGACAGAAGTCCTACGCAGACAAAAGAAGGACCGACCTTGAGTTTGAGGTTGGAGACAAGGTTTTCCTTAAAGTATCTCCTTTAAGGAACGTCGTTCGCTTTGGATCCGCAGGAAATTAGCACCTAGATTTGTAGGGCCGTTTCCTATCATTGAGAAGATTGGGAAGATGGCTTATATAGTAGAGCTGCCCGAAAGATTGGCTGGAGTACATAATGTCTTTCATGTTTCTCATCTACGGAAGTGCTTACATGGGTCTGCGGAAGTTGTAGAGCCTAGCATACTAGAGGAGATAGAAGTGGAATGAGAAGCAACGGTGAGAAGAGTTCCAACTCGTATCTTAGGAACAGAAGTCAAAAAGCTACGCAATCGCGAATTCAAGCTAGTGAAAGTGCAATGGAGTGATGCTGAGGAAGACGCGACGTGGGAAACCGAGGACAAAATACGTGCAGCCTACCCTTTTCTTATTGAGGGTACATCCTTGATCTCTTTTCCTTAAGTTTATTCATGCTCGTATCTATCCTTTTTAAGTATACTTCCTCAGTGTTATTCTTGATCCTTAGGTAGAAACCAATGGATGTAAACATGTATTTGAAACATGTTATGATTGATGGTTGCAAGTGGTTGCTCGTGGATGCATATAAACAAACACTAGGTGTTAGATCAGCTCAGTCACTTTCATATTGCATATGCATATATGTATTTGTATACGGATTGAAACTTGATGTGTTATCATATGGATGTTGCATTTGTATGAATGATTGTGCACCCATGTAGAAAGTTTGATTAGGGAAGATTGCATACATAATGGACTCATGGCACCGACATGATTTGCATTAAGGATGTCAACTGAATTAGTAGACCACCTGATTTTGCATTAGATAAGGACATGAACACACACTATGCATATGACCATAAAGCATTAGAAGTCTCTTTAAGGATAATGGACACCTGTGTTTGATGGATGAGTAGATGGACGATTGGATGGTAGGATATACGTTCTTCTTGACTTAAAGATTTCGGGGACGAAATCCTTTAAGGAGGGGAGAATGTGACACCCCGTATTTTCTGTAAACATTAAAGTAAAGAATTTAAGAATACTTAACTAAAAATGTGAGAATTAAGGGAAACGGGTTACGCCATTGCGTTCGTCTCGAAATTCTGTGTGAGATAGAGTCCGAGCTTGCGTAAATAGGACTTCGTATGAAGGAGTTATTACCTTCATAAGATTTAAGAATTTAAATAATAAAAGTAGCCCGAAATTCAAAAACCCACGAAGCAGGCTGGGTGGGAAAATCCCTGCCTAGAAATCAGGTCGACCTCGGTCACATAGGTCGACCATGGGGTCGACCTATGGGTCGACCTGGAGGTCGACCTCCCGGTCGGGCCAAATCTGAAACCTGGCCTGTTTCTTTGTGTGACGATTTTCTGAGTCATTAGGGCTTGTGTGGCAAATTCTGGTTGGTTCTCTTAGGATTGAATGGCTTTGATTGGCCCTAGGTTGATCTAACGGCTCTTATTAAATCAAAGTTCTATATAAGCAACCTAAATCCAAACCCTAAATCACACAGAAATATTCCTAGAGCCGTCATGCTGTCCATGCTTGACCTAGAATAGCCACCATTCTCCTTCAACTAGAAAGCAAGTTAGAACTACGAATCAAATCTAATTCAACTAAGAGAATTCAATGTCTATAACAAAGGAGAGTTATTCAGTTTCAGAATATAGATCCCAGAACACAAGACTAGTCTCCTTTTTGTAAGTCCAGTTAACATTTAGACCTAAATGATATTAGAATCGTGACTAAAATAACTGGATGTAGAACAACGCCTAATGTAAATTTATGCTTATCCTTTTTGTTAAACCTGAATTGATATAGACTATGACTCTCATCATGTTAAATTTGTGATCATGTTGTATGTAATTTGATGATGAAACTACTATGCTAAATGCTTGGCAATGAACCTATATGTTGTATGTTAATTTGGCTATGACATATCATGTTGTATAATTTGGTGATGACACTTATATGTTGTATGTCAATTTGGGAATTTTGCTATGTTATTACAGGTTCAACCATGTTCACATATATGACTAGAACTACATGCTAACATGTTTAGGTTATGTTAATTAGATCAAATTCAATGCAAGTTCACCTTTACATGACTAATTGGAATTGTGTAGTTCTATGTAAACTCCCATTTATGTGTTTATGGTTCATGTTGATTAGGTTCAAATTTGCAAGTTCATAATTAAATGTATATTGATTCTGTGCCAAATTTATGTGACATATGTTGGATCCATATTATGCTTGTTTGAATGCTACATGTTTCTCCCTTTTCCCCTTTTTATTTTGAGTTAGACTAAATTGCGAAGCCTAACATGCTATGTAACTTATGCGAACGTTTAACGGGGGTAACGTTGGGAAAAACATGAAGTTACATGTTATTGGCATATTTTAAATAATTAGTGGCATTGAAATGGTATAATTTATATACCTAAAAGTTATGAACATGATTTAGAGGGAAATTGGGCATGACTTGAATTGATTGATAATTTACATATAAATATAAAAGGTAAATATGTAAATTTAGTAAAAGACGAATATGCCTAACCTGAGGTTAGATTGAGTTACGGTATAAGACTGCCCGGAACCGCCCGGCAAATCCAGCAACTGTAACAATACCTATCTAATGTGAGAGGTTAGTGCATTGAGCCCAAAAGACCCTGAGGTTAGACTGAGTTGCGGAGTAAAACTGCCCGGAACCGATCGGCACATCTAGTGACCGCAACAATACATGTCTAATGTGAGTGGTTGGTGCTTTAATAAATGAATTAAAGCTAAGACAAGAATGGTAGGGTTAAGTTAATTAAGGTAACACTTAACCAATGCAGCATGTTAACTAAACTGATTGGTGGGGTTAGGTAAATCTGGACACTTAACCAATTTAACATGTTGATTAGGACACCCTAGTAACGAGGACCCATTTCAGCAGTAACACACATAGATGTATCATGGTACCCTGAACTAGGCAGGGTGGGTGTGATGACCCGAACTTCCCCATCTCCGAAGAGAAGAGAAAGGACGAATTACCGTGAGTAGAAGACGAATCAGAACATAAACAGAAGAACATTTCATTGTTTATTGCAACAATTCATCATAATACAAGAATATACAGAGTATAACCAAATAAAATACATCCGATAAATATCAGAGATTGCAATAATTACATAGCAGCGGAAAATAATACAAAATACAACTGAAGGAGATATAAGGATACAAAGCTTTCCGAACATCATTCCAGCGGTAAACCAGGTTCCTGTGGATATAAATCTGCAAAACCAAAACTACTAGCTGCCCGTGTCAAAATAAGGGCACCCAGAGTTTAGGTTAAAACAATAAACTCCAGGTCAGTCATGTGACTGGTGTGAAAACTAAAACAGTTAAATTTGATTTTTAAAGAGAGTAATTCAAGGGACCACGCCGTATAACACGGAACGAGTTTCCTCCCAAAAACACCAGTGCATATAAATAAACAGTGCAATGCTTTTAGGAAAAATGAAGCTATTATAAGACCCAGGTCCCATCACAAAATGCAACGCAAGCCGGAGGATAGGGTTTTCCCTTATAATAGCCAAACATGCTTGATACGTTTAAAACAAATCATTTGATACTATAATAAGTGTATAATGTCAAACAATTTCAATCATAAATATCAATCATAGGCGGCATGAATGACCCATACCACTATGTCGCTATACTAGGTTCTACAAATATAACCGAAACAAACGTATTGGAAATTGGATTCCATCATGAGTCGAGGCAAGGGGCAAGCTCCTCTCCAATTCAAGACACTCTAGCAAATGTCTCAGGACCCCACTATGATCCTTGGATCTTCAGGGTCGGTCCTGCCTTACTTTCGAGGATTAGTTATTCCTGAGCACACGTTTCCCGGTCCTAACAGACCTAATATCGACGCGCCTCATCCAACAACAACACAGGTGAAAAGTATATAAATGTCAGCCAGTTTAAGCACCGACACCACCCATAGCTAGAAAGAAACGTCGTGCCCTCCCCGCAGTCCGTATCCCGTTTTTGACTCATACCGGGGTGTGAGGCTTGCGAATTCACGTTATACACAAGGCTGCGCCACACAAGCCGTGCTTTGATCATCAACCACTAGACTTTGCTTTTCAACAAAAGCCCTGATCATCTTCCACTTAGGCATGCCACACCGGTAATTCACTCCATGCGACTGATGTCCATCGATATATAACCTCTGAGCTCGTACGTCTCACAGAAGGGCGTTAAGCAAGAGAATAAATTTTCCGCCGCCAAACAGATGTATATTTAATAGATATCAATCAACACAGAATAAAATCCAATGTCAGACACACAGTCCATTTACAAGTTCGTTCTGGATCTGAACGAAACCGGAGGCACTTTCCTCACATATCCATCGATCTCCAAGTATGTCTGGACGATCACCAACTGATTCCCTCATCTTGGGTATACAGCCCAATCAAGATCATCAGTAATCACCCAAACGATGTGAAGACTTCCGGTCTTCTACCACCATCTTCATCTTCGACTTATCGTCGAATCGGTTATTCAGAATGGGTAAAACCCGGCCTTTCCGAATAACCCGTGTATATAATAAACACGTGTTACACAAACACAACATACGCCTCATTCCAATTCAGAATATTATTTTATTCAACTTTTCACATTCTTAGGGAAAGGTTCCCGTTAATTTTATCAAAGATAAATTCTTTAAAATTTATTCTTTAATCTTCCTTTGGATGTCATTTCAAACCATATTAGAGTTTTCTAAACTAGTCGGGATTAGCGAACCACACCGAAGTAATTATTTATTTTATTTCCCAATCCCAACCTATTCATCCCATGGAGCAAAACTGTTATTACTCCATAACTAACACCGTGGTGTTATCGGTAAATTTTATAACCATTTCACATTTAAATCTAATTAAAGATTTAATTATCGCTCGGAGCAAAACTGGCAATACTCCATTCTCGATCACTTACTATATTTGATAATTTATATTATCAATTCACATTCCAATCTAATTAAAGATTCATTAAAATTCCTTTTTCTGGGTTAAAGAACGAATGCCATTTAAAGCACAGTTCACGATAAACCCAAATCACATTCTATTTATTATCGGTTAAAGAACAGTGTTATTTTAAAACACCGTTCACGATAAACCCGAATTTCACATTCTATTTCAATTCCAATTAATATGTTAATTAATTGGTATACTTTATTAAATCTAAATAAAAAGATTTAATCTTTTCTCAAGTGGGTTTAAGAACAGTGTTGATGAAGACACAATTCACGACAAACCCAAATCTCATTTGATATTAAATACAAGGCTCTGAATAGAAAATATATCGACTTATATTCAATATCAAATTCTGATTATTTTTAAATACCACTTCAAATCCAATTTTATTTATTTAAAACTATTGGATTTTAATCCTAGTTCAAAACTAGTTCATTTTGATAAAAATACATTTTTATCTTTTCAAATATGGGATTTTTCATCCCAGCTCTTTTCAATTCTTATATTATAATTTTACACAAATTATAGATATTTTTAATTATTTTATCAAGGTCCGTACAGTCGATTTCCACCAATGGCCATCGAACTGCACTTACATCGACCTTTTCTGAAATTGATTTGGATGTATCTCCAAATCCAACCGTTAGATTTCAAATTTCTAATATTCATTGGAAATCTCTTTTCGATACGAACCCAACGGTTCCGGTTTCAGTAGAATCCGTCGGTCGGATCTCCTGTAATGTCCGTTCGAAGTCAATGGTCGAAATTTTCAAACTGCCGTAGCGCGGCGCGTTCTATTCAGGCCATTATATTATATATATAATATATATTTCGTTGATTTCTATTTAAAACAAATTTTATAAATAGTTTTAATTTCGTTTCAAGAACAATTTCAACTTCATCTTCCATTTCAAATCAATTTCAATTCGTTTTTAATTTGATTTCAGTTCAATTCGAATTCATTTCAATTTCAATTCTAATTCGTTTCAATTCAATTCCAATTTCAATTTGAATTCTATTTCAATCCATTTTAATTCAAATTCATTTTATATTCAATTCAATTTGAATTCACCTTCTATTCAATTAAATTCGAATTCAAATTGATTTCACTTCAATTTCAGTTCGTTTAAAATTTCATTCAAAACGATTTCAATTCGTTTTTAATTCAATTTCAATTTAATTCAATTTGAATTCATTTCTATTAATTCGAATTCAAATTCACTTTCTATTCAATTCGAATTCAAATTCACTTTCTATTCAATTCGAATCGAATCCTTTTTCTATTCGATTCGAATTCATTTCAATTTCACTTCAATTTGAATTCATTTCAAATTGATTCAATTAAATTTCAATTGGATTTTTTATTTAATTTAATTCGAATTTCATTTCAAAATATTCAATTTTGAAATCACTTTTCAATATTCATTATAAAATCGATATAAATATCGTTTGCGTCAAAATAACGCATCTCTAATCAACTCGGCTTTATATTTTTCAAAAACTTCTTTATTCTATTCAGCAAATGAATATTTATTCTATTCAACACATGAATCTATATTTCTTTCAACACTTGACTAATCTCGACAAATGAGTACTGTCAACACATGAATCTTATTTTATAATATTCTTTATTTTCTCAATTGGAATGAAGCCCAATCAATTACCATATAATGTTAATTATATGGATTCCACACAACACATGTATGTAATAGCAACAATAAATAGTCAACCATCATCCAAAGTGCACAACACAACTGTATAAGCATTAAATATAAATAATTAACGCTTACACAGTCTGTCGACCAATCGATCGACATACAACAAAATAATTGGGATTAGTGTACGCCAAATATCATCCCAATACCTGTGTGGGATTTCAATCAATCAAACACAGATTTTATTTGTGTAGTTGGGCGATGTGTAAAATTTATCGTCCCAATCAATATTAGTCAAATGTGTGTATATAAACAAATCGTTCGATTTGTTTATATATATTTATTTCATTTCAAATACACGTTAAAAATTCTATTTTTAACTATAAAATATTTATTACCTATATAAATATTTTATTTCGTTTCACATCACACAATCAACTACACATCAAAATCAAACAAACAACAAAGCATACAAGCCGTCCATGGTCTGTGGACGACGGGTGTCGGGTGCTACTAATCACCGTCTCCATCCTAGTATATATATTATTAACTAGAAGATTAAAGATAAAAGGTGAGAAGTTCTCACAGAGGGTTCCACTCCGCCGTGCTTTGCTGTTGAACTGCTGAATCGTCTGGATTCCTTTGAAATTCCAATGCAGTTCTTTACTACGCTGTTCAAATACAAAATTTATATTTTTATTATTCCCATTTCAATAAATAAAAATCATATTTTTATTTCTACTTCATATATATTTTCACAACGCTTATTTCAATATAAAAATTATATTTTTAATTTCTACTTCTCATATAAAGATAGAATTTTTATTATCATAACTATATAAAAATTATATCTTTATATTTCTACTCTAACAAAAACCATATTTTTAACACTCTACCTAAGTAAAAATCATATTTTTATTGTGCCACTAGTATAAAAAATATATTTTTAACTTTTCTATATTATAAAAATCATCATTTTACATCACCAATACATGTTTAAAAATCGTTCCTTAAATCACTAAAAATCGAGCCTTTAACCCTTTTAAAAATCTCGTCTTTAACACTTTAAAAATCTCGTTTTTAACACTATAAAAATCTCGTTTTTAACACTTTAAAAGTCTCGTCTTTCTAGTTGCAAAAATATATTATTTCCACTTGTAAAAATATATTCTTTCTTTCTACTAATAAGAAAAAAACAAATCATAGCTTCTTCCATTTAAAGATCATTGCTTTTTCAGTATATTATTTATAAAAACTGAAATTAAAATAGACATTATTAACTACACTAAATAAATTAAAAAAAACTAAGCAATTAAATTAATGAATCACCTTATTTTTCGTCGTTCGTCGGAGAGAGGGGAGGGGAGAAGGTGCGCAGGAGGTCGGGGTCGGACCCTTGGCGGCGGCGGCGGCCTTCACAGCTGGTGGCGAACACGGTTTAGGGGTTTAGGGGATCCTAGGGTTGCAGTAGAGAGATAAGGAGGGGTCGAAGGAGGAGGGAGGGGTGCGACGAGGGGAGGGGGTTGGAGGCGTAGGCTGAACGGCGGATTGGGGCACGGAGTTTTCAATCGGAGGAGGGAAGGAAGGGGGAGGGTGATCGACTGAGGGATGGGAGGTCGGGGAAGACGGAGGAGGTGAACGCGAGGGAGGAGAAGGGGTAGGAAGAGGAAGGAGGCGGAGCGCAGGGGGGCGGCGACGATGGCACGGGGATCGATCCTGATCCCCTTTTCCCTATTTTTTTTCCTGTTTCGATTTCTTTTTGAAAGGGGGGCTGAGAGAGAATATAGAGGGGAGAGGTTTTGTTTTTTTTTATTATTTTAATTTCAAAAAGTTGACCTTTTATTTCGAATTTTAAACGAGGCCCACCGCCTGCCGTCCATAGCGTATTACCCCCATTCCGAACACAATGAGATATGTATCATAGGCTGATTCGATCGTTTCGATCAGTTTTCGTTGAAATCAACATATAACTCTATATATTGAATTTGAACGCTATTTCAATTTACTGGGGTCACATACTAACTTGAAAAATTCCAGAAAAATATTTTCTGGCTTCGTATTAACGATACGGTCCTAACAAAACTCGTTTCATCGAATTCCGAGACCGTTTGAAAAATGGCCCTTTTCCAGTCGATTAAAATCAACTGAAACTGGTCAAAACACGTTTAACTTCGCCACGCTCACATATTGATTAGAAAAATTATGAATATTGGAATCTAGTAATAACTTGATATCACGGATCCAACAAAAGTGGTTTCATCGAAATCCAAGGTCATTTGCAAAATGGCTATTTTTAAGGGCCAGAATTCCATAGCGACTATTCTGAAAATTCATCTGGATATATCTTTTGATCCCCGCTATGAAATTTTGATTTTTTGGATTTGTTGGAAAGATAATTCCAAATAGATTCTATTATTTTTGGTTTCGCTAAATTCCGGTTTATTTTGAACCCTGTAAATTCATTTGAAGTTTGAAATCAAATTATCGAACTGCAGGGCCATTTTCAATTCCTTTTGTAATTTAAAATAATTATTTATATTCTAACGACGATCTATATAAATATATACGTTCGAATTATATTCAAAATAAATTTTCTCGTCATTATTATTTAAAATAATTCATTTTAAATATTCAAAATTCATTAAAATTGCCAAAATAAAAATTTTAAACTGGCTCGGATTTTCGGGTTATTACAATCTCCCCCACTTAAAACTTTTCGTCCCCGAAAAGGAACGAAGCCGAAAGTTGTTTTAAAAACCAACTCAACTTTCATTGTTTTCGCTACGGCTTAAGTTCTTCAACTTTTCAGTTTCTAAGAACTTTTCAATTTTTTCAAAAATTTGGTTAACACCCTAAATTTTCGAAAAATTTCGCCATAACCTCCCCTGCACCGGGGACTTCAGCATATTTCATATAGCCTCCCATGGCCTTCTTCAATCCAAAAGAAAACGAAAAAGCCAAGCGGCTAGCCAATCGGCTCACAAAATCACCCAAAACTAAAGAAATACAATAAATATGTACCTATATGTCGGGCAAACAATTTTATTCCTCTGCTCTAACCTCCTTGCTATGACCTGTTCAACGGATATACATGTATATGCATTCAATTGTAATCATTTTTCAATACAGTTCAATATTTGGTTAAATTTGGCCTAAATTCACCGTTTATTTATATAATGGTTTAAAGGAATAATCATACAACACAACCATCAATCAATTAGTGAATTAATGTTTCAAATTCATAGTTTTGATATATATACAGAAAATCATGTTTTGATGCCAAATCACAACAATTTATTCTAGCTATATTTTGGTTCTCACACCAGTCTGATGGAAATATATAGATATCACACCTTCGTTACTCGAAAATAAATATTGATGATGCCATGGTCATTATCAACATCACCTCCGGGCGACTAGAATGCGATCCTATATCTACCCAGTATATTAAAACTTCGAATATACGTTCATGACGCGTATATGCAAAATCCGTATATACTGGATTGTCCAAATTCGAAATAAATAAATATTCGAATACGTATAATTGAATTTAATTTTCAAAACAAAATTTGTTTTTCATTTTAAAAATATACTCTTCACACTCGTTCTAGGATACTACTGATCCTATCTCTAACGAGTAATTCTCATTGGATATTACAAATCCAATTTCTGATGAATTCTTTCGCATGGTTCTAATGTGTCTTGTTCTCTGAGCTTTGTAAACCAAAGCTCTGATACCAACTGTGATGACCCGAACTTCCCATCTCCGAAAAGAAGAGAAAGGACGAATTACCGTGAGTACAAGACGAATCAGAACACAAACAGAAGAACATTTCATTGTTTATTACAACAATTCATCAGAATACAAGAATATACAGAGTATTACAAATAAAATACATTCGGTAAATATCAGAGATTGCAATAATTACATAGCAGCGGAAAATAATACAAAATACAACTGAAGGAGATATACGGATACAAAGCTTTCCGAACATCATTCCAGCTGTAAGCCAGGTTCCTGTGGATATAAATCTGCAAAACCAAAACTACTAGCTGCCCGTGTCAAAATAAGGGCACCCAGAGTTTAGGTTAAAACAATAAACTCCAGGTCAGTCATGTGACTGGTGTGAGAACTAAAACAGTTAAATTTGATTTTTAAAGAGAGTAATTCAAGGGACCACGCCGTATAACACGGAACGGGTTTCCTCCCAAGAACACCAGTGCATATAAATAAACAGCGCAATGCTTTTTCGAAAAATGAAGCTATTATAAGACCCAGGTCCCATCACACAATGCAACGCAAGCCGGAGGATAGGGTTTTCCCTTATAATAGCCAAACATGCTTGATACGTTTAAAACAAATCATTTGATACTATAATAAGTGTATAATGTCAAACAATTTCAATCATAAATATCAATCATAGGCGGCATGAATGACCTATACCACTATGTCGCTATACTAGGTTCTACAAATAAAACCGAAACACACGTATTGGAAATTGGATTCCATCATGAGTCGAGGCAAGGGGCAAGCTCCTCTCCGATTCGAGACACTCTAGCAAATGTCTCAGGACCCCACTATGATCCTTGGATCTTCAGGGCCGGTCCTGCCTTACTTTCGAGGATTAGTTATTCCTGAGCACACGTTTCCCAGTCCTAATAGTCCTAATATTGAGGCGCCTCATCCAACAACCACACAGGTGAAAAGTATATAAATGTCGGCCAGTTTAAGCACCGACACCACCCATAGCTAGAAAGAAATGTCGTGCTCTCCCTGCAGTCCGTATCCCGTTTTTAACTCATACCGGGGTGTGAGGCTCGCGAATTCACATTATACACAAAGTTGCGCCACATAGGCCATGCTTTGATCATCAACCACAAGACTTTGCTTTTCAACAAAAGCCTTGATCATCTGCCACTTAGGCATGCCACACCGGCAATTCACTCCATGCGATGATGTCCATCGATATACAACCTCTGAGCTCGTATGTCTCAGAGAAGGGCGTTAAGCAAGAGAATAAATTCTCCACCGCCAAATAGATGTATATTTAATAGAGATCAATCAACACAGAATAAAATCCAATGTCAGACACACAGTCCATTTACAAGTTCGTTCTGGGTCTGAATGAAACCGGAGGCACTTTCCTCGCATATCCATCGATCTCCAAGTACGTCTGGACGATCACCAACTGATTCCCTCATCTTGGGTGTACAGCCCAATCAAGATCATCAGTAATCACCCCAAACGATGTGAAGACTTCCGGTCTTCTACCACCGTCTTCATCTTCGACTTATCGTCGAATCGGTTATTCAGAATGGGTAAAACCCGGCCTTTCCGAATAACCCGCGTATATAATAAACACGTGTTACACAAACACAACATACGCCTCATTCCAATTCAGAATATTCTTTTATTCAACTTTTCACATTCTTAGGGAAAGGTTCTCGTTAATTTTATCAAAGATAAATTCTTTAAAATTTATTCTTTAATCTTCCTTTGGATGTCATTTCAAACCATATTAGGGTTTTCTAAACTAGTCGGGATTAGCGAACCACACCGAAGTAATTATTTATTTTATTTCCCAATCCCAACCTATTCATCCCATGGAGCAAAACTGTTATTACTCCATAACTAACACCACGGTGTTATCGGTAAATTTAATTACCGTTTCACATTTAAATCTAATTAAAGATTTAACTACCGCTTGGAGCAAAACTGGCGATACTCCATTCTCGATCACTTACTATATTTGATAATTTATATTGTCAACTCACATTCCAATCTAATTAAAGATTCATTAAAACTCCTTTTTCTGGGTTAAAGAACTAATTCCATTTAAAGCATAGTTCACGATAAACCCAAATCACATTCTATTTATTATCGGGTAAAAGAACAAGTGTTATTTTAAAACACCATTCACGATAAACCCGAATTTCACATTCTATTTCAATTCCAATTAATATGTTAATTAATTGGTATACTTTATTAAATCTAAATAAAAAGATTTAATCTTTTCTCAAGTGGATTTAAGAACAGTGTTGATGAAGACACCATTCATGACAAACCCAAATCTCATTTGATATTAAATACAAGGCTCTGAATAGAAAATATATCGGCTTATATTCAATATCAAATTCTGATTATTTTCAGATCCAATTTTATTTATTTAAAAATATTGGATTTTAATCCTAGTTCAAAACTAGTTCATTTTGATAAAAATACATTTTTCTCTTTTCAAATATGGGATTTTTCATCCCAGCTCTTTTCAATTATTATATTATAATTTTACACAAATTATAGATATTTTTAATTATTTTATCAAGGCCCGTACAGTCAATTTCCACCAATGGCCATCGAACTGCACTTACAGCGACCTTTTCTGAAATTGATTTGGACGTATCTTCAAATCCAACCGTTAGATTTCAAATTTCTAATATTCATTGGAAAGCTCTTTTCGATACGAACCCAACGGTTCTGGTTTCAGGAGAATCCGTCGGTCGGATCTCCCGTAATGTCCGTTCGAAGTCAATGGTCGAAATTTTCGAACTGCCGCAGCGCGGCGCGTTCTATTCAGGCCATTATATTATATATATAATATATATTTCGTCGATTTCTATTTAAAATGAGTTTTATAAATAGTTTTAAATTCGTTTCAAAAACAATTTCAACTTTATCTTCCATTTCAAATCAATTTCAATTCGTTTTCAATTTGATTTCAATTCAAATCGAATTCATTTCAATTTCAATTCTAAATCGTTTCAATTCAATTCCAATTTCAATTTGAATTCTATTTCAATCCATTTTAATTCAAATTCATTTTATATTCAGTTCAATTTGAATTCACCTTCAATTCAATTAAATTCGAATTCATTTCAAATTGATTTCAATTCAATTTCAGTTCATTTAAAATTTCATTCAAAGCGATTTCAATTCGTTTTTTAATTCAATTTCAATTTAATTCAATTTGAATTCATTTCTATTCAATTCGAATTCAAATTCACTTTCTATTCAATTCGAATTCAAATTCACTTTCTATTCAATTCGAATCGAATCCATTTTCTATTCGATTCGAATTCATTTCAATTTCACTTCAATTTGAATTCATTTCAAATTGATTCAATTAAATTTCAATTTGAATTTTTATTTAATTTAGTTCGAATTTCATTTCAAAATATTCAATTTTTAAATCACTTTTCAATATTCATTATAAAACGAATAAAATCGAGATAAAATATCATTTGCGTCAAAAATAACGCATCTTCTAATCAACACGGCTTTATATTTATCAAAAACTTCTTTTATTCTATTCAACAAATGAATATTTATTCTATTCAACACATGAATCTATATTTCTTTCAACACTTGACTAATCTCAACAAATGAGTACTGTCAACTTATGAATCTTATTTTATAATATTCTTTATTTTCTCAATTGGAATGAGACCCAATCAATTACCATATAATGTTAATTATATGGATTCCACACAACACATGTATATAATAGCAACTATAGATAGTCAACCATCATCCAAAGTGCACAACACAACTGTATGAGCATTAAATATAAATAATTAACGCTTACACAGTCTATCGACCAATCGATCGACATACAACAAAATAATTGGGATTAGTGTACGCCAAATATCATCCCAATACCCGTGTGGGGTTTCAATCAATCGAACACAAATTTTATTTGTGTAGTTGGGCGATGTGTAAAATTTATCGTCCCAATCAATATTAGTCAAATGTGTGTGTATAAACAAATCGTTCGATTTGTTTATATATATTTATTTCATTTCAAATACACGTTAAAAATTCTATTTTTAACTATAAAATATTTATTACCTATATAAATATTTTATTTCGTTTCACATCTGTAGTGACCCGAAAATCCGGATGAATTTGAGCTGACCAAAAACACAAGTCCAACCCCAAATATCACGGAAATTCGAACCATTAATAGAAAGAAGTTAGAGGGTGAGGATAGATAAGATAGAAACTTAGAATAGAAGAAGGAGAAGAACACAACCTCAGAGTAACACGAATCTCACAGCGGAACGAATAACATATAATATATATAACATAACTTGAAATATACATCTGTACTTGAATATACATCAATATCAAAGTACATCACTTACAACACAGCAGAAATAACTATAGCTATATGATCCTGAAGCCTCCTGCTCCAAGCTCTTCCAGTATATCTGTAAATTCCCGACTACTTGACTGCCCGTACAAATTTAGGCACCCAAGAGTTTAGGGAAAACAACAAAGTAAACTCCGGGTCAGTCATGGGACTGGTATGAGTAAACAGTTTAAAACAGTTTCAGAAAAACTAAATGATATCTCATAAGACCACGCCGTATAACACGGAACGGGTTTTTCCCTTATGAAAATCCAAACACTTGACTTATCTTTATATCAAAATTCTTTTGATATTATAATAATGTCTAAATCAAGTAGATAACAATCTAGTGGAAACGCTTGCATCTCACGTTCCACATATATATACAAACAAAACCGCAAGCACGTATTGGGTAATGGATTTCCAACTATGACAAGGTATGGAATCACCTTCCGCTGGTATATCTCTAGAGGAGAATACACCGAGTTCAACAAGAACATCTTGCAACTCAGCCACACATGACCGACCACTCATTTCGCTTGAGTGTATCGAATGTATATCACCAACGATTGGGATCAGCAACCGTTTCCCGAATGGGACAGCATCGACAATAGATTTTTAGAAGTAAATGAAACTCTAGATCAGGTGATTATACAGCCTAATAGGTGCGACCTACATAGCCATGCTGCTTGCCCGATTTCTGTCATTTACCGGATGATGAGGCTAGAAGCTATGCTTTATCATCACACCAGATTCACTTCGAATGCCACATCGTCAAATCCATCAAATCACCGATTGACGTCCTCAACGGTACATTACGTGTTAGCTAAAAGAAGTTTCCTTCTCCGCTTCCACTCTTGGTACGGTTGAAGAAATCAATGTACGTGACCTTTCTGGAAATACTCTGTCAGACATTCATCCATACACGTCACCCAGGAACAGGATGAATCGAAGGTACTATTTCTATAAATAGAAAAAGTCCTTGCACTCTACTCCGTCTTCGATTACCTTTATATAATCTGATTCGCACGTTACTGCCAATACGGAGTGGTTCTTCGGATAATAATCCAACCGGTCTCTCCATATTGACAACGATGGTCAAAACTTCGTTAGTCTGTGATTTAACTATCGAATAAAAACAAGTGTTTCGATAGTCGATGATTTAACTATCGAATAAAACAAGTGTTCATCCAAACATCCAACAATCACGGAACCTTTAATTAATATTCCATTAATTAAATCTCTTCTCTATTTCTTATCAATATTTGTTAACCAAATATTTTCAATAGTCATATTGGCCTTATACGTTATTTGGAAAACATTTCCAAATATCGCCTTCCTTAAATTTCTAGCTTTAGAAATATTCATTATTCTATTTCCAAGCTTTGCACATATTTGGGTTAAAACAGATGTTGTGTAAAACATCGTTACGACAACCCAAATACAGTATTTAACTAATTCTCATTCCACATTGATCTTCGAGACTGAATCTTGCTACTTATCGGTATATCATGAAATCAACCAAGTTGGGGTATAATTACCTCTCAGACCTTGACTGAATAACATTTAACGTCAAAACAGACAAGACTACTTACTCGAATAATCAATAACATACAACTACTTCTTTACCTTTAAACACATATACATTTTCTCTTTTATCCTTACGAGGTTTTATTCTTATACTTCCTTTTTGATTTTACTATTCTATTTCTAAGTTCGTTTTCTTATCGACTTCTATATATTTTGATATGTTAATTTCTAACTATCAAATTATCTTAAAAATATTCTATCTCCTTAAATTCCCGGAAAAATTCGCCATAACCTCCTTTGTACCGGGAGCATCGGGAAATTTCAAATAGCTTTCCCGGTCCTTCTCATCTCAAAAAGAAAAAGAAAAAGCCAAGCGGCTTGCCGATACGGCGCATAAAATCTCATATACGAATTAAATACGTACCTTTTTGTCGGGCATTCTATTTATTTCACTTCTATACTTTATTCCATACCTGTCTCCTGTATGTCTATACCTGTCCAATCTATTTTAACTATACCAATCGTTTTAACTCAATTTGTTAATTATCTCTTTAGTCTATTTCTCCTTTTAATATTTGAATTCTATATTCAAACTCCAATTCGCTTCTATTATTCAATTCCTATATATCAAATTCTATTGTCTTCTATTATTCAAATCCTATAATATAAATCCCATTTGAATTCTCTTTATTCAAATTCTATAGTTTAAAGTCCGTTGGAATTTCTATATTCAAATTCTATATTCAAAGTCTATTTGAATTTCTATATTCAAATTCCATTTGAAGTACTATATTCAAATTCTATGGTTAAACTCTATTTGAATTTCTATATTCAAATCTATAGTTTAAAGTCCATTTGAATTTCTATATTCAAATATATAATTCAATTCCTTATATTCAAAGTCCAATTGACTTCTCGGCATTATTTATAAACAACGTTTATAACTTCAATTCAAATCCCACCTTTCTATTTATAAACAACGTTTATAAATTCGATTCAAATTCCATCTTTTCATTTATAAACAACTTTATAAATTCGATTCAAATTCCATATTTCCATTTATAAACAACTTTTATAAATTCCATTTCTTGTTCATATGTATTCAAAACAAGTTAATGTTTCTATACTTCATTTAAAATTCAAATTCTATTTATAAAAAATAGAATTCCCCTTTTTAAATTTCAAATACCCTTTTTGATATTTTTATAAATCAATATTCAAGCCCAGGGATATTTTAACAATCAAATCAACCAATTTTCAATCATTTGATTTTTAACACATCATATATGAATATATATGAAACCAAACAAACACAAACAGATAATATATTTTTGAGGAATCCAGTTGGATTCCTCCAACCTGTTTTCCTGCATCCACAGACGTTAGCACATAAATAATACCTATCCTGCTTCGAGGCAGGATATCGCGGTATAGAAGGTCATCCACTAATCATAGCGTGGGGCGTATAGGGTAATCATCCGCTATGGTACTGCGGGCATCCGCTAATGAGACTGCGGGAATCCAACCAATCAATCAACCCAATATATATATATATATATATATAATAGTCCTAAATAACTAATATATATTTTAAAACAATCAGACAATATTCCAGCAAGCATAACAATTATTTTTAACAACTAGAAATAATTCTAATTAAATGGTGAGTGAGGTTTACTCACCAGGGTTTTTAACTGCGTTGAATATCTCGATAAATCTCGTAAAGTCACGGTATGAGTTTTCTTGAATGAAACTCATTTGTTACCTATAATTATTAAATTTTATATTCGATTAACCATTTATTAACTATCGACACAAATAATTTAAATTATCTATTTTAAATTCTGTGAAACATATACCTTATTGCCATTTGCAAATAAATCGACCAACTACGAAGCAAGACCCCAACAGCTCCAAGTGGATCGAAACAGCCCCAAAACAGCGATCATCCATTCTGACATTTTCCCAAACACCTTGCAGGCGATCTTCTTTCTCCTTCTTATCACTTCAGTCACTGCAACAGTAATCATCCAGACCTGAACCTGCTTCCAGTCTTCAGTGGCAGTGCGTCACTTCTCTCGTTCAACACCACGGAAATCGTTTTCCATCTTTCCACCCTTAATCGCACCATCCCAGAAATAACCACCCAAACCCGACACTGTTTCCACCTCCACAATCATCATCGCGACATTTACCAGAGCTTCACATCGACCATCCGTGAACCCCAAAATCGCGAGATCCAAAGATCAGCGTCGTACACTACTATTCATACCTCGAACTCAGATCTCGGCCTCCGTGGAAGTTTCTAAAACTTGGACGATCGAGCCCACTCTACTGAAGTCTCGACGTCGGTTCTGGGACTCGCGATGCTCCAGTTTGGCTTGCGATGCTCCACCCTAGTCTCGGCAGCAAATGTCGATCCGCCTTGTCATTTCGATTTCGATTTTCGTTGGTTTTAAACTGGATTTGGGGAGGCCATTTTTGTTCGTGTTTGTTGAGGCTTTTTGATTTGAGAAAAGGCACAGCCTTGAATTGCTTAAATGGTGAACGGACGGACAATAAAAAGGCCACGAGTGTTTTGGTTTGTGGTTAAAAAGGAAGGCACGGTTTTCTTTTGTTTGCGGAATTAAAGGGGAACACGGTGGGTTTGTTTGGTCCACAACTTAATTAAATTAAATTAAATTAAACTGTATCCTTAAATTCAAATACTCCAGGGTCCTGAACTCCTTTCTGAACCCAACAGCTGTCCATTCTAGGGTAAAACCACTATTCTGAACCCACTGGAATATATCACGATGTTCAATTTTATCATCTGTGAAAGATATTAATTTAAATAAATATAAATTAATTTCAGACAATTTATTCTCCTTGATAATAAATAAATATTATCGTTATTATTCAGTTTTGAATTTCTATTGATTATCTGAATCAATTTCAGTATAGTCTGAACTCTTGAATTCAATTAGCTTCGTATTTCGAAAATTATATAAATTCAAAGTAAATCATATTTCGGCTTTTAAATCGATAATCAAATATAATATGTCTTTTATATTTTTATTTCAATATTTAAACCTCATTAAATATTCTAAATTTACCGACGAAATATCCGGGTCATTACAACATCACACAATCAACTACACATCAAAATCAAATAAACAACCAAGCATACAAGCCGTTCATGGTCTGTGGACGACGGGTGTCGGGTGCTACTAAACACCATCTGCATCCTAGTATATATATTATTAACTAGAAGATTAAAAATAAAAGGTGATAAGTTCTCACAGAGGGTTCCACTCCGCCGTGCTTTGCTGTTGAACTGCTGAATCATCTGGATTCCTTTTAAATTCCAATGCGGTTCTTTACTACGCTGTTCAAATACAAAATTTATATTTTTATTATTCCCATTTCAATAAATAAAAATCATATTTTTATTTCTACTTCATATATATTTTCACAACGCTTATTTCAATATAAAATTATATTTTTATATTTCTACTTCTCATATAAAGATAGAATTTTTATTATCATAACTATATAAAAATTATATCTTTATGTTTCTACTCTAACAAATACCATATTTTTAATACTCTACCTAAGTAAAAATCATATTTTTATTGTGCCACTAGTATAAAAATTATATTTTTAACTTTTCTATATTATAAAAATCATCATTTTACATCGCCGATACATGTATAAAAATCGTTCCTCAAATCACTAAAAATCGAGCCTTTAACCCTTTTAAAAATCTCGTCTTTAACACTTTAAAAATCTCGTTTTTAACACTATAAAAATCTCGTTTTTAACACTTTAAAAATCTCGTCTTTCTAGTTGCAAAAATATATTGTTTCCACTTGTAAAAATATATTCTTTCTTTCTACTAATAAGAAAAAAACAAATCATAGCTTCTTCCATTTAAAGATCAATGCTTTTTAGTATATTATATATAAAAACTGAAATTAAAATAGACATTATTAACAACACTAAATAAATTAAAAAACTAAGCAATTAAATTAATGAATCACCTTATTTTTCGTCGTTCATCGGAGTGAGGGGAGGGGAGAAGGCGCGCAGGAGGTCGGTGTCGGACCCTTGGCGGGGGCGGCGGCCTTCACTGCTGGTGGCGAACACGGTTTAGGGGTTTAGGGGGGTCCTAGGGTTGCGGTAGAGAGATAAGGAGGGCTCGAAGGAGGAGGGAGGGGTGCGACGAGGGGAGGGGGTTGCAAGCGGAGGCTGAACGGCGGATTGGGGCACGGCGTTTTCAATCGGAGGAGGGAAGGAAGGGGGAGGGCGATCGAGTGAGGGATGGGAGGTCGGGGAAGAAGGAGGAGGAGGTGAACGAGAGGGAGGAGAAGGGGAAGGAAAAGGAAGGAGGCGGAGCGCCGGGGGGGGGGGGGGGGGGGGGGGGGGGAGGGGGGGCGACGACGATGGCACGGGGATCGATCCTGATCCCCTTTCCCCCATTTTCTTTTTTTTCCTGTTTCGATTTCTTTTTGAAAGGGGGGGTGGGATGAGAGAGAATATAGAGGGGAGAGGTTTTGTTTTGTTTTTAATTTAATTATTTTAATTTCAAAAAGTTGACCTTTTATTTTGAACTCGAAACGAGGCCCACCGCCTGCCATCCATAGCGTATTACCCCCATTCCAAACACAATGGGATATGTATCGTAGGCTGATTCGATCGTTTCGATCAGTTTTCGTTGAAATCAACATATAACTCTATATATTGAATTTGAACGCGTATTTCAATTTACTGGGGTCACATACTAACTTGAAAAATTCCAGAAAAATATTTTCTGGCTTCGTATTTACGATACGGTCCTAACAAAACTCGTTTCATCGAATTCAAAGACCGTTTGAAAAATGGCCATTTTCCAGTCGATTAAAATCAACTAAAACTGGTCAAAACACGTTTAACTTCGCCACGCTGACATATTGATTCGAAAAATTATGAAAATTGGAATCTAGTAATAACTTGACATCACAGATCCAACCAAAGTGGTTTTGTCGAAATCCGAGGTCGTTTGCAAAATGGCTATTTTTAAGGGCCAGAATTCCATAGTGACTATTCTGAAAATTCATCTGGACATATCTTTTGATCCCCGCTATGAAATTTTGATTTTTCGAATTCGTTGGAAAGATATTTCCAAATAGATTCTATTATTTTTGGTTTCACTAAATTCCGGTTTATTTTGAACCCTGTATATTCAATTGAAGTTTGAAATCGAATTATCGAACTGCAGGGCCATTTTCAATTCCTTTTATAATTTAAAATAATTATTTGTATTCTAACGACGATCTATATAAATATATACGTTCGAATTATGTTCAAAATAAATTTTCTCGTTATTATTATTTAAAATAATTCATTTTAAATATTCAAAATTCATTTAAATTTCCAAAATAAAAATTTTAAACTGGCTCGAATTTTCGGGTTATTACAATCTCCCCCACTTAAAACTTTTCGTCCCCGAAAAGGAACGAAGCCGAAAGTTGTTTTAAAAACCAACTCAACTTTCATTGTTTTTGCTACGGCTTAAGTTCTTCAACTTTTCAGTTTCTAAGAACTTTTCAAATTTTTCAAAAATTTGGCTAACACCCTAAATTTTCGAAAAATTTCGCCATAACCTCCCCTGCACTGGGGACTTCGGGATATTACATATAGCCTCCCATGGCCTTCTTCAATCCAAAAGAAAAAGAAAAAGCCAAGCGGCTAGCCAATCGGCTCACAAAATCACCCAAAACTCAAGAAATACAATAAATATGTACCTATTTGTCGGGCAAACAATTTTATTCCTCTGCTCTAGCCTCCTTGCTATGACCTGTTCAATGGATATACATGTATATGCATTCAATTGTAATCATTTTTCAATACAGTTCGATATTTGGTTAAATTTGGCCTAAATTCACTGTTCATTTATATAATGGTTTAAAGGAATAATCATACAACACAACCATTAATCAATTAGTGAACTAATGTTTCAAATTCATAGTTTTGATATATATACAGAAAATCATGTTTTGATGCCAAATCACAACAATGTATTCTTGCTATATTTTGTTTCTCACACCCGTCTGATGGAAATATATAGATATCACACCTTCGTTACTCGAAAATAAATATTGATGATGCCATGGTCATTATCAACATCACCTCCGGGAGAATAGAATGTGATCCTATATCTACCCAGTATATTAAAACTTCGAATATACGTTCATGACGCATATATGCAAAATCCGTATATACTAGATTGTCCAAATTCGAAATTAATAATTTTTCAAATACGTATAATTGAATTTAATTTTCAAAACAAAATTTGTTTTTCATTTTAAAAATATACTCTTCACACTCGTTCTAGGATACTACTGATCCTATCTCTAATGATTAATTCTCATTGGATATTACTAATCCAATTTCTGATGAATTCTTTCGCACGGTTCTAATGTATCTTGTTCTCTGAGCTTTGCAAACCAAAGCTTTGATACCAACTGTGATGACCCGAACTTCCCCATCTCCGAAGAGAAGAGAAAGGACGAATTATTGCGAGTACAAGACGAATCAGAACACAAACAGAAGAACATTTCATTGTTTATTACAAAAATTCATCAGAATAAAAGAATATATAGAGTATTACCAAATAAAATACATTCGATAAATATCAGAGATTGCAATAATTACATAGCAGCGGAAAATAATATAAAATACAACTGAAGGAGATATACGGATACAAAGCTTTCCGAACATCATTCCAGCTGTAAGCCAGATTCCTGTGGATATAAATCTGCAAAACCAAAACTACTAGCTGCCCGTGTCAAAATAAGGGCACCCAGAGTTTAGGTTAAAACAATAAACTCCAGGTCAGTCATGTGACTGGTGTGAGAACTAAAACAGTTAAATTTGATTTTTAAAGAGAGTAATTCAAGGGACCACGCCGTATAACACGGAACGGGTTTCCTCCCAAGAACACCAGTGCATATAAATAAACAGCGCAATGCTTTTTCGAAAAATGAAGCTATTATAAGACCCAGGTCCCATCACACAATGCAATGCAAGCCGGAGGATAGGGTTTTCCCTTATAATAGCCAAACATGCTTGATACGTTTAAAACAAATCATTTGATACTATAATAAGTGTATAATGTCAAACAATTTCAATCATAAATATCAATCATAGGCGGCATGAATGACCCATACCACTATGTCGCCATACTAGGTTCTACAAATAAAACTGAAACACACGTATTGGAAATTGGATTCCATCATGAGTTGAGGCAAGGGGCAAGCTCCTCTCCGATTCAAGACACTCTAGCAAATGTCTCAGGACCCCACTATGATCCTTGGATCTTCAGGGCCGGTCCTGCCTTACTTTCGAGGATTAGTTATTCCTGAGCACACGTTTCCCGGTCCTAACAGACCTAATATCGAGGCGCCTCATCCAACAACCACACAGGTGAAAAGTATATAAATGTCGGCCAGTTTAAGCACCGACACCACCCATAGCTAGAAAGAAACGTCATGCTCTCCGTGCAGTCCGTATCCCGTTTTTGACTCATACCGGGGTGTGAGGCTCGCGAATTTACGTTATACACAAAGCTGCGCCACACAGGCCGTGCTTTGATCATCAACCATAAGACTTTGCTTTTCAACAAAAACCTTGATCATCTACCACTTAGGCATGCCACACCGGCAATTCACTCCTTGCGATGATGTCCATTGATATACAACCTCTGAGCTCGTACGTCTCAGAGAAGGGCGTTAAGCAAGAGAATAAATTCTCCGCTGCCAAACAGATGTATATTTAATAGAGATCAATCAACACAGAATAAAATCCAATGTCAGACACACAGTCCATTTACAAGTTCGTTTCAGGTCTGAATGAAACCGGAGGCACTTTCCTCGCATAGCTATCGATCACCAAGTACGTCTGGACGATCACCAACTGATTCCCTCATCTTGGGTGTACAGCCCAATCAAGATCATCAGTAATCACCCAAACGATGTGAAGACTTCTGGTCTTCTACCACCGTCTTCATCTTCGACTTATCGTCGAATCGGATATTCAGAATGGGTAAAACCCGGCCTTTCTGAATAACCCGCGTATATAATAAACACGTGTTACACAAACACAACATACGCCTCATTCCAATTCAGAATATTCTTTTATACAACTTTTCACATTCTTAGGGAAAGGTTCCTGTTAATTTTATCAAAGATAAATTCTTTAAAATTTATTCTTTAATCTTCCTTTGGATGTCATTTCAAACCATATTAGGGTTTTCTAAACTAGTCGAGATTAGCGAACCACACCGAAGTAATTATTTATTTTATTTCCCAATCCCAAACTATTCATCCCATGGAGAAAAACTGTTATTACTCCATAACTAACACCACGGTGTTATCGATAAATTTAATTACCATTTCACGTTTAAATCTAATTAAAGATTTAACTATCGCTCGGAGCAAAACTGGCGATACTCCATTCTCGATCACTTACTATATTTGATAATTTATATTATCAATTCACATTCCAATCTAATTAAAGATTCATTAAAACTCCTTTTTCTGGGTTAAAGAACTAATGCCATTTAAAGCACAGTTCACGATAAACCCAAATCCCATTCTATTTATTATCGGGTGAAATAACAAGTGTTATTTTAAAACACCGTTCACGATAAACCCGAATTTCACATTCTATTTCAATTCCAATTAATATATTAATTAATTGGTATACTTTATTAAATCTAAATAAAAAGATTTAATCTTTTCTCAAGTGGATTTAAGAACAGTGTTGATGAAGACACCATTCACGACAAACCCAAATCTCATTTGATATTAAATACAAGGCTCTGAATAGAAAATATGTCGGCTTATATTAATATCAAATTCTGATTATTTTCAAATACCACTTCAAATCCAATTTTATTTATTTAAAAATATTGGATTTTAATCCTAGTTCAAAACTAGTTAATTTTGATAAAACTACATTTTTATCTTTTCAAATATGGGATTTTTCATCCCAGCTCTTTTCAATTCTTATATTATAATTTTACACAAATTATAGATATTTTTAATTATTTTATGAAGGCCCGTACAGTCGATTTCCACCAATGGCCATCGAACTGCACTTACAACGACCTTTTCTGAAATTGATTTGGATGTATCTCCATATCCAACCATTAGATTTCAAATTTCTAATATTCATTAGAAAGCTCTTTTTGATACGAACCGAATGGTTCCGGTTTCAGGAGAATCCGTCGGTCGGATCTCCCGTAATGTCCGTTCGAAGTCAATGGTCAAAATTTTCGAACTGCCTCAGCGCGGCGCGTTCTATTCAGGCCACTATATTATATATATATATATAATATATATTTCGTCGATTTCTATTTAAAACGAATTTTATAAATAGTTTTAAATTCGTTTCAAAAACAATTTCAACTTCATCTTCCATTTCAAATCAATTTCAATTCGTTTTCAATTTGATTTCAATTCAATTCGAATTCATTTCAATTTCAATTCTAATTCTTTTCAATTCCAATTTCAATTTGAGTTCTATTTCAATCCATTTTAATTCAAATTCATTTTATATTCAATTCAATTTGAATTCACCTTCTATTCAATTGAATTCGAATTCATTTCAAATTGATTTCAATTCAATTTCAGTTCGTTTTAAATTTCATTCAAAACGATTTCAATTCGTTTTAATTCAATTTCAATTTAACTCAATTTGAATTCATTTCTATTCAATTCGAATTCAAATTCACTTTCTATTCAATTCGAATTCAAATTCACTTTCTATTTAATTCAAATCGAATCCATTTTCTATTCGATTCGAGTTCATTTCAATTTCACTTAAATTTGAATTCATTTCAAACTGATTTAATTAAATTTCAATTTGAATTTTTATTTAATTTAATTCGAATTTCATTTCAAAATATTCAATTTTGAAATCACTTTTCAATATTCATTATAAAACGAATAAAATCGATATAAATATCGTTCGCGTCAAAATAACGCATCTCTAATCAACACGGCTTTATATTTTTCAAAAACTTCTTTATTCTATTCAACAAATGAATATTTATTCTATTCAACATATGAATCTATATTTCTTTCAACACTTGACTAATCTCAACAAATGAGTACTGTCAACACATGAATCTTATTTTATAATATTCTTTATTTTCTCAATTGGAATGAGGCCCAATCAATTACCATATAATGTTAATTATATGGATTCCACCCAACACATGTATGTAATAGCAACAGTAAATAGTCAACCATCATCCAAAGTGCACAACACTACTGTATAAGCATTAAATATAAATAATTAACGCTTACACAGTCTGTCGACCAATCGATCGACATACAACAAAATAATTGGGATTAGTGTACGCCAAATATCATCCCAATACCCGTGTGGGGTTTCAATCAATCAAACAAAGATTTTATTTGTGTAGTTGGGCGATGTGTAAAATTTATCGTCCCAATCAATATCAGTCAAATGTGTGTAAATAAACAAATCGTTCGATTTGTTTATATATATTTATTTCATTTCAAATACACGTTAAAAATTCTATTTTTAACTATAAAATATTTATTACCTATATAAATATTTTATTTCGTTTCACATTACACAATCAACTACACATCAAAATCAAATACACAACCAAGCATACAAGTCGTCCATGGTCTGTAGACGACGGGTGTCGGGTGCTACTAAACACCGTCTGCATCCTAGTATATATATTATTAACTAGAAGATTAAAAATAAAAGGTGAGAAGTTCTCACAGAGTGTTCCACTCCGCCGTGCTTTGCTGTTGAACTGCTGAATCGTCTGGATTCCTTTGAAATTCCAATGCAGTTCTTTACTACGCTGTTCAAATACAAAATTTATATTTTTATTATTCCCATTTCAATAAATAAAAATCATATTTTTATTTCTACTTCATATATATTTTCACAACGCTTATTTCAATATAAAAATTATTTTTTTATATTTCTACTTCTCATATAAAGATAGAATTTTTATTGTGATAACTATATAAAAATTATATCTTTATATTTCTACTCTAACAAAAACCATATTTTTAATACTCTACCTAAGTAAAAATCATATTTTTGTTGTGCCACTAGTATAAAAATTATATTTTTAACTTTTCTATATTATAAAAATCATCATTTTACATCGCCAATACATGTATAAAAAACGTTCCTCAAATCACTAAAAATCGAGCCATTAACCCTTTTAAAAATCTCGTCTTTAACACTTTAAAAATCTCGTTTTTAACACTATAAAAATCTCGTTTTTAACACTTTAAAAATCTCGTCTTTCTAGTTGCAAAAATATATTGTTTCCACTTGTAAAAATATATTCTTTCTTTCTACTAATAAGAAAAAAACAAATCATAGCTTCTTCCATTTAAAGATCATTGCTTTTTCAGTATATTATATATAAAAACTGAAATTAAAATAGACATTATTAACTACACTAAAAATTAAAAAAACTAAGCAATTAAATTAATGAATCACCTTATTTTTCATCGCTCGTCGGAGAAAGGGGAGGGGAGAAGGTGCGCAAGAGGTCGGGGGTCGGACCCTTGGCGGCGGCGGCAGCCTTCACGGCTGGTGGCGAACACGGTTTATGGGGGTCCTAGGGTTACGGTAGAGAGATAAAGAGGGGTCGAAGGAGGAGGGAGGGGTGCGACGAGGGGAATGGGTTAGAGGCGGAGGCTGAACGTCGGATTGTGGCACGGCGTTTTCAATTGGAGGAGGGAAGGAAGGGTGAGGGCGATCGACTGAGGGATGGGAGGTCGAGGAAGAAGGAGGAGGTGGTGAACATGAGGGAGGAGAAGGGGAAGGAAGAGGAAGGAGGCGGAGCGCGGGGGGGCAACGATGCCACGGGGATCGATCCCGTTCCCCTCTTCCCCATTTTCTTTTTTTTCCTGTTTCGATTTCTTTTTGAAAGGGGGGCTGAGAGAGAATATAGAGGGGAGAGGTTTTTTTTTTTAATTATTTTAATTTCAAAAAGTTGACCTTTTATTTTGAACTCGAAACGAGGCCCACTGCCTGCCATCCATAGTGTATTACCCCCATTCCAAACACAATGGGATATGTATCGTAGGATGATTCGATTGTTTCGATCAGTTTTTGTTGAAGTCAACATATTACTCTATATATTGAATTTGAACGCGTATTTCAATTTACTGGGGTCACATACTAACATGAAAAATTCAAGAAAAATATTTTTTGGCTTCGTATTGACGATACGGTCATAACAAAACTCGTTTCGTCGAATTCCGAGACCGTTTGAAAAATGGCCATTTTCCAGTCGATTAAAATCAACTAAAACTGGTCAAAACACGTTTAACTTCGCCACGCTCACATATTGATTCGAAAAATTATGAAAATTGGAATCTAGCAATAACTTGACATCACGGATCCAACAAAAGTGGTTTCGTCGAAATCCGAGGCTGTTTGCAAAATGGCTATTTTTAAGGGCCAGAATTCCATAGCGACTATTCTGAAAATTCATCTGGACATATCTTTTGATCCCCGCTATGAAATTTTGATTTTTCGGATTCGTGGGAAAGATATTTCCAAATAGATTCTATTATTTTTGGTTTTGCTAAATTCTAGTTTATTTTGAACCCTGCACGTTCATTTGAAGTTTGAAATCGAATTATCGAACTGCAGGGCCATTTTCAATTCCTTTTATAATTTAAAATAATTATTTATATTCTAATGGCGATCTATATAAATATATACGTTCGAATTATATTCAAAATAAATTTTCTCGTCAATATTATTTAAAATAATTCATTTTAAATATTCAAAATTCATTAAAATTGCCAAAATAAAATTTTTAAACTGGCTTGGATTTTCGGGTTATCACAGTGGGGCACGATTTTGGGCTGATTATAAGCGGTCAAAATAACGGTGGGTGGTGCGTCAATGTAGGTTCCGACGGAGTACGGACGTGCACGTACTTCGGAGTGGAAAAAGCAGGCACTGAGCATCAGTAGTTATACATTGTGCTTCTTGAATCGTGTCGGGTTGCCACCATAGGATTTGATACACCCCGTGGTGGGACCAGCACAGGTATCTACAATCGAGCGGGGCCGTATGACACAAGTAGTAAATGCGTGCGAGTAGGAGCTGATTGATAAAAAGGGATCACTGTGTTTGAACTCATGATGATGGTTGAAATATCTAGTAGGTGCAGAGAATATGGATATGAGTGCGATAGTATGATTAGTTTATCTTACCTTGTTTATCTTGCCTTATCCTATGTTACCTTATTTCTATGTTATTGTACTGCATCCAGTTTATTCATGTCATGGTTCTCTTACTAGTTTACATGTTGAATAATCACTGAACTTACCAGACTTATGTCTGACCCATTTTCCTTTCACTCTCTTTTCTTCCGTTCCCCCCGGTAGTCAGGGAGGGAATAGCACAACTTAATTCGGACCATTTATCTTTCCAAGCTTGAAGACTCTGTGATGTATGGCTTGGAAACTCTTATCTTTGGCTATGGCTTTGGACACACTACCACTTGGGGATTTATGCAGTTTTATTTATGCTTCTTTATGTACCTATAGTTTTTAATCAAGACAGTTGTTTTATGGTAATAACTCAGTAGTTGGGTTTTGAAACAATGGTTGTAAGTTGAACCACGTATTTATGGAGTGAATTTTTAAGTTTTCTCTTTTTGTATGTCTGTCTTGTGAATTACTTGTATCTTGTACCTATAATGCTCCATCGAAGTTAAGGCATTCCCCTTGTGAGTGACCTTAACGGAGGTGGGGTGTTTCATGTATTGATTCGATCATTTCTCAAAAATCTCATTTTGGAGCCATCACTTGATTGACGATTAATATTTAAATATTCAGTGACCAAAATACGGGTTGTTACAATTACCATTATTACCCTTGTACAGTTTACAATACCATAGTCTATACAGATACCGTAAAGTCCACTATAAATTGGTGGCTATCGAAGGGAACTCCATAGGTACGGTACAAATCGAAATCGTAATGGGCGCGATTAGGATAATATGACATGGCACACGAAGCGATACCTATGGTAGGATTCTGCCGGATTCTAGACCCGGGCTGGTGGTAGCGCATAGTCGCAACTACCGCCCATCTTGATACAACACTCTCATAATCCAAGGTTGTTCCCAAATCAATTCACGAAGTAATACAGATGGTATCGAAGAAGTGTGTCAGATAGGAGTAGCTACCTCATATGGCCCACATATGGCTCATGTTTTGGTCATTTCAATTATGATCTGAAAGTCAAGGCTATTCATTATCATTCTCTTGCTCCATTCTAGTTGCATTCACCAAACCACCCTACTTCATTCTGTATTATCCACCACATACACAGTTGTTAAATTGGTTACTGATATTAATAGAGAGTATGCCAAGATTCAGTCGTGGTTTCTTTAACAACCAAACGCTTACATTTTCCACACCGAGATCATTTACATTTAAAATCATATTTTAGTGTCATAAATTAATTTTAACTTTAAGTATTGATTTCTTTGGAATCATTTATTCTCAACTTTTAAATATTGTTTTCAATTTCAAATTTCATATTATCAAACGATCAACTATCATGTACAAATACTAATTTTAAATCTTATTTCACAAATGTTGTTATTAATCGAAATCGTTATTTTAAATGAATTTGGACTTAATAGCTTGAATTGGAAATGGACTTTATTTGAACTAGTAAATTTTATTTAATTAGTTTATTATTATTGTTAATATTTTGAAAATATGTTCCTTTATTAAGTATCAAATATAGTACACGCATCTATATGATGTTACAAACACAAGTACACTTCACTTATATCCAAAAATCACCTTCATCCACCTAATCTATCGAGATCATCCCAATACCAAAATGTAATAACTAATAGCATCTTCAATGCCGATGGAAATGCACCGTGAAGTCCATGACATGTAGACAATTGACAAAGATTATATTTTCATTTCTCCAATGCAATTTGGAACTCAATGTAGAAGCTGACGTGTGAAAAAAAAAATCTCGTTGTGGAGCAGCATGTCAGTTTTGAACATCAGGTTTCACATTTTGGAAAAATACGCATCACCAAATCACCTCCTTTTCTGACTGCTACAACATGCTTTTTTCTGTTATCAGCAAAATGCCACCGTTTTAGTTCAATTACCACCATATTTTAAGCACACCAAACATGTTCAGTTTTCCATATAAACAAGTTTTTCTTTTCCAGCACATTTGCATTGGATCCCCTTTTGGTAAATAGATATTGTTTCTTGACACGTAGGCTAGACATTGTAAAACTATTTTTTCCACGTAATTTTTCGAAGACATTGTAAAAGTCGATTCCAACTTATCTTCGTGCAACGTTGTAGTTGTAATAATGTTTTCTCCAGTGAGCAACCCTTTTCATTTCCACTGCTATCGTCTAAAAATGAGCCTAAACTCTTCGTCCTGCGCAGTTACCAAGCTGCCTCTCATACTCACCTTGTTCTCTCATGTGTTCACATTATCTCTTCGGATCGCATTTAAGGCCGAGATCGTCACTGCCATTTATTTAGATCTCAATTTACCTTAAGAGTTGAACTTTAGACACCGTATTTCCATTCCACGAAGTATGTAGATACATGAACCATTGATGCAACTTCCATCATCGAACCTATTTCGATCCGAAGTCGACCTTCCCAGTTCTGTAACATGGTATTTGAGAATTTGACTATTCCCATTATCTGTTGTTTCGATTTTGGTAACCGCACCTGTACCGCTACATTTAACCCACCCCTCTTGAATCTGAACCAAAATTCTTATTTCAAACATCTAACTATGTATTAGAATTGGCGATCGATGCTTCATGCATTGATCAATGTCAATCATTGAATTGATCGCGGGATAACCAAAGCCTAGATTTGCTTTCCAGTTACGCGGAACAGAAGTCTTTGTAAATTGTTAACTCTTTCACAAACTCATCTGAATGAGTAATAGAGTGGTAAGATGGAATCGACTTTTAACAGTTACAGGGATAAAATTAGAATATAGAAGAACAGATCCCTTAAATAGACAAAGGCAAATTCTATTTTTACACCAATAATTCCTTAACATACACCCATATTTTAATAAGAAAAATCATGACTATGTTACCCTTATACTTAATTGTATTTTCAACTCTTCCTCATAATGCATCCGACTAAAGCTTTAAAATCTATAACATATGATTAAATCTGTAGAATTTTTTGAAGTTAATAAAACCTAAAATATCAATATAGGCAATTTTTACAATTAAACACTCTAATTCAATGAGTTCAATCATCTAAAAGTGGAGCTGATTTTTAAAATAAAAACAATCAAATAGTTTACAATATTAGTGTTAAAAATTAAGTTTTTTTTTTTGAATTTTAGGTAAATTTATTATTATGAATTCTCAGTTTTATGTAATTTAGTTTTAATGACAAATAGGGAAGATGATTAAAATATAAAAGGGTAATTTTGCAAATGACATGGTGTATGGAAAGAAATTTTTGGTGTATACTATTTCATTTCATTTCAAGGTGTGTATTAAGAAATTTTGGATGTATGAATAGAATTAAAGATAGACAAATATGTTGGATCTCGCTTTGTAGCGTTTTGATTATGACAACTATACATGTATATATATGTATATATATATATATATATATATATATATATATATATATATATATATATCAACTAACCCTGTTTTGCAGGAAGATATTCGACAACAAATTCAAGAACTCGGATTGAAGAATATATATATTGAGAGTCTTTGAGTCTTAGTTTAACTTGTAAAAATCTTCCTTGATGATACACACACACATTTTATATATATTTAGTTTTTCAAATGAACTGTACAAAGGCATAGGTCTGTTACAGGAAACAAACATCTAAAATATTTTTGCCAGACGTCTGTTTGCTGAAATGAATTTCAAATTCATAGAATATTCAGATGTCTGACCTAAATATTTCAAACGTCTGAATTACCATCAAAATGGCCTATTTCTTTACTGTTTGAATTTTAACTCAAAATCAGACATCTGAAATTATTATCCAAGCATCTGAAAACGAAAGGGTGCAACCTTTCAATGAAGAGTTGCAACTTCGGATTCATATCTTTTGAATAAATCTCTTCATGATTAGTTGCAATCTTTCATGCTTTATAAATAGAGATTCCACCAAATGCTTTAACTCACCGAAAATTATCCTAATTCTGTCTATTTTATTTGAAGCATTTAAAATCTCTAAATCACTCTATTTACACACTCTTAAGATTTCAAATCTTCCATATTCTTTCACAAACTACACGTTTATCACCAAGAAAAGATTATAGGGTGAGCACAATTCAAATTGACATATCCATGTTATCAAGAACACAAAGTAGTCAACAATTATTCTGTATTGCGGAAATCCTCTTCAGTGGTTGAGGCAAGAAATCCCGTTCGGCTGTTCGGGTAATTGTGAACCTATTCCTCTGGGTGAAGTAAGGGTTATTGTGTTAGTGAAATACCAGAATTGAGTCTGGGACTGGACGTAGGACAGTGGTCCGAACCAGTATAAAATCGATTTAGTCATTCTATTTTTCAGCTGCTATTTTACCGTTCACACTATACATTGCTCATACTCCATACTATTTGATCCTACCGCTACTTAAGCTCTTTCAATTGGTATCAAAGCAAGGCTATCCTATAACTGTAACACCGTTATTCGATATTTTTATAATATGAAGAATAACCCATGTACCAGTACATCTACATTGGTAGAAGGTCAAACTTCCTAAAGACCACCACTATTCAATGGATTGCATTATAATTAAAGGGCTACAAGAATGAGGATATATGTGCAAGCAACAGGATTTGATGAATGGAATGCACCTTAAACAGAATTCACGACACCTACAACTGAATACTCTACATGGACAATAGTTCAGAAAAATGAAGCTATTGCAAATGCCAAAGCAATGAAAATGTTATTCTGTGCTTTGGACAGAAATGAATTCAATTGTGTTAGCATTTGTACTAATGTACATCAAATATGGGAAACACTCAAAACTATTCATGAGGTACAAATAAAGTTAAACAAACAAAGATCTTTATGCTCAAAAATCAGTTCCAAAACTTTAAGATGGGACAAAATGAGACCATCAACGATATGTATTCAAGATTGTAAGATATTCTTCATGCCTCGATAGGCTTAGGAGAAAAATATAGTGACTTTGATATTGTTTCAAAGGTACTAAATTCTTTAACCGACGGCTGGGAAAGAAAAGTATTAGCCGTTGAGGAAGCCAATGATCTATCAACAATGAAACTAGAAGAACTCATAGGAAACCTCATGTCCTATGAAGTAAAACTACAAGCTAAAAAGGAACAAGCACAAGAGAAAAAGAATGTAGCCTTCCATGTTAAAAAAGAAGAATCGGAATCAGAAGACAAAGATCTAGCTTTTATTGCTAAGAATTTTGAGAAATTTCTGAAATATAGAAAAAGAAATAAAAGTAATTTCAAAAAGAATACCTCAGGAAAACCTTCATTCTCAAATTTAGAATGTTTTAATTGTCGCAAGAAAGATCACATGGTGAAAGACTGTCTAGAGCTCAAAGAAAATAGAAAAACTTCAACAACAAGAATAAGAAAGATAAATTCAAAAAGAAAGCTTTTTCTGTCACATGGGACGACTCAGATTCAGATTCATCAGAAAGTGATAGAGATAGCGACAATGAACAAGAAAATGTATGCTTTATGGCTCATGTATATGAAGTAAGTGATTTATCTTATGATGACTTAGTGGAAGTTAACACTAAATTTTTGAATACTGTAAAAATACTTAAAAAGAAGCTTAAGGAAACACGTGAAAATCAGAATAAAGCTGAATTTGAAAGAGACACGCTAAAAGATGAAAAGACAATTTTAGAGGAAGAACTTGAAAAAGTTCAGGAATCTCTTTCAAACTCAGATAATCAGCTTCTACTTTTGAGTCAAGAAATTGAAACTCAAAAGGCAAAGAATGATGAGATTAATTGTGAAAATCATATTTTGAAAATCAAAATAAAGGAATTATAATTAGAAAATACAAGTATTCAAACTAAATTAGATAGCATTTCCAAGAATGTATCTAACTTTAATAAGGGTAGAGAAAATTTGTTTAGAATCATAGAACGCTCTCAACCCTCATCAAACAAAAATGAATTAGGATTTAAAAAACAGTCAAAAATTCTTCCAAAGAAAAATATTAATTCTTTGAGGAAAATTGACTCAAAAGTTAAAGATTTTAAACCAAAATATACTAAAAAGATTGAGATATGCGTTCTACAAAAAACAATAGTTTGATTAGAAACAAACATATCAATTTATTTATGGAGACTGTTCACAATAATAAAAATTATATTTATAAAACGGATAATAAACCCACTTGGGTTTGGGTTCCTAAGATCTAACTCTTAGGACCCTATCAAAAAGGTGGGTACCGATGTGTTTGTTAATATTTTTTGCAGGTCCCACTCAAGAAGAGAAAATGGATTTTAAATAGTGGTTGCTCAAAACACATGACTAGAGACAAAGATATGCTTACAAATATTTCATACTTTGATGGTGGCTCTGTTAACTTCAGAGATAATTCAAACGGCTTTATCATTGGATAAGGAGATATGTGCAACTACGGTATTTCAGATCTACCTCTTATTACTAATGTTTCTTTAGTTGAAAACTTAAAACATAATTTACTAAGTATTAGTCAATTATGTGACAAAGGTTTTAAAATAACAGGTTTTGAAAATAAATGTAGTATTTTTGACAAAGATCAAAATCTAATTTTTAAAGGAAATAGAGATAGAAATATTTACGTATTGAATACGAAAGTTAATAATAATAAAGAAATGTGTTTAATAGCCAAAGATAGTGATTCTCGGTTATGGCACAAACGCTTTTGTCATATAAATTTTAAAACTATTCAGATACTTTTCGAAAAATGAATTAGTAAAAGGTTTACCTAAAATAAGTTTTAAAATAAAAAATCTTTGTGAAGATTGTCAAATAGGAAAATTGACCAAGTCATCTTTTAAATCTAAGAAAGTCATCTCAACTTTACAACCATTAGAATTATTACATATGGATTTATTCGGACCTACTCTGGTTCAATCTATAAATCAAAATCGATATGTATTTGTGATAGTTGATGACTTTTCAAGATACACATGGACAATTTTTATGAAAAATAAAAGCGATACTTTTGAACATTTTAAAGATTTTATCAAAAGAATTCAAAATATAAAAATATAAAAGTAAAAAACATTCGCAGTGATCACGGTGGTGAATTCGAAAATGAATTATTTGAACATTTATGTAAAAAGAAAGGGATAAATCAAAAAATTTACTTTCCTAGAACTCCATAACAGAATGGGGTTGTAGAAAGAAAGAAAGAATAGAACACTTCAAGAATGTGCTAGAACACTATTAAATGGAATCACTTTACCTAATCTTTTTTGGGCATAAGCTGTAGCAACTACTTGTTACGTATTAAATCAAATTTCCATACGTCCTTTAACTAAAAATACTTCTCATGAAATTTTTAATGGAAGGAAACTTAATATTTCTTATTTTAAGATTTTTGGGTCAAAATGCTTTATTCTTAACATTAAAGATCAACTCGGAAAATTTGATCCAAAAGATGATCATGGAATTTTTGTCGGATATTCAGAACATAGTAAAGCTTATCGAGTGTTCAACAAATGTACAAATATTGTAGAAGAAACTTTACACGTGTCTTTTGATGAAAAATTCGATAAAAACACAATCATTAAAGATGATGACAAAATTATTGAAAACATTAGCCTTGAAAATAATCCCATAGAGCAAGTTAGATCACCTCCCAAAATTCAACGAGATCATCCTACACAAAACATCATTGGAGAAATCGACTCACATGTTCAAACAAGGAGTCGATTAAATCAAATGGGTCATGTAGCATTTCTCTCAAATACTGAACCTAAAATCCCAAAAGAATCCGTTACGGATGACTATTGGATAATAGCTATGCAAGAGGAATTAAATCGATTCGAACGTAATGATGTCCGGGAGTGTAACATCTGGAATTTTTGACCATTCAAGTATAGAATGATCCTCAATGTCGACTTAAACAAATCAAAAATATGGATAGTTATTGCGATTTATATAAGAAAAAGAAGAGAAGAAGAAAAATAAACACATAATCTCACAGTGGAAGGACAAAATATAATAATTAAATAACAGTTCATGAAGCTGTTAAAACATACATTTGATTATACATTTGCAACGATTATCAAAGTTAATTGTCATAAACTTACCAATATTTGCAGCGGAATAAATAGTAATAAATATGTCTTTTGAGCTCCATCTTCATCTCAATAATGGTATCTTCAATAACTGAAAACTCAGGCTGACCTGAGCATAAATGAAAAGATAAAAACACTTAGATCAGAACTAAAATTTTCTCATATTAGTTAAATCAAATTCATGCGAAAATATGAGTGCAATAACTTAAGAGATGTTATGGGAATTTCCATCTCCTAAGGATCCACTAAACTAGATAATATATAATAGAATACGTTATTATAATAGTGTCTATGGTTAAATATAAAATATTAAAATAGCGTAAGCAGGATTACACTTTTATCCTTACACCGTTTATACGTTGTTGTAAACATTGCATATAAAACACCAGTAACAGTCGGTGGATAGGGATGCGCTGCTATATGACAACGTTAAATCTAAATCGTAGGGGGCTCGATCAGGATAAATATGACAAGGCATCGAGGCAATACCCATCAGTAGTGATTCTACCAGATTGCGGACCCAGGCCGGTGGTAATGGATAGCCGCGACTACCGCCCACCCCAGACAATACTCCCAAAATCAATGGCACCAATCAATCACAAAGTAATATATATGGTATCGAAGAAGCATATCTGCTAAGAGGAGCTAGGTCGCATTAACCTGGGTATGGCTCCTGTTTTAGTCATTTTAATTATGACCCGAAGGTCAAGGCTATCCATCATCGTTCTCTTTCTTCAAATCCAGTAATTGCCTCCAAATCCATCCTACTTCATTCTGGAACTCCACCGTGTACACAGTTGTTAAAGTGGTTTTCAGTGTTGGCAGAGAGTATGACAATATACGATCCCGGTCTCTTTAACAACCAATCTTTACATTTTTCACACCGGTTAGTTCTTTTACATGTAAAGAGGTTCGTACTTCATATCAAAATATCACATTTTCTTAAAATAATTTCAATAGTCAAAATAGAATATTTTATAATAAACTCTATACTTAAAACATTCATCATAAAATCTATACTTAAACCAATTTAAAATCTTGAAACAATTCCAACTTTAAAAATATTTAAATATTTAAATAGTTAAAAATTTATTTAAAATAGTTTAGATATACAATTGAAATAGTTTGAAAAATAAATAGTTTGTAATTAAAATAGAAAAATCAAATTTAGTAAAATTTATGGTTAACATAATAAAGTAGTTTATAAAATAAATAGTAAATTATTATTATGGTTTAAATAATTAATAAAATAAAATAGTTATAAGGTAAATAGTTTATAAAGAAAATAATTATTATAAAAAATAGTTCATACAAAATGATTTAATATACTATAGTTGGAATTAGAATCGTTTCTTCAAAATTTAATAAAATGGAAATCATATTACAGTTTCATCTCAATCGCCTAAATTTCGATATCTTAATTCAAAAGGATTTGACTTCCCATTTATATTTCAATTCAATTCAACCATTCGATTTCAAACAATTTGATTTAATAATTAAATTTCAATTATAATTCTCACTTTGAATTATTCAATAAAAACTCGAGTTCATAATTCAAATTTTTACAATAAATCAGGTTAATTTTAAAGTAATATCATAGATGGATAATCAATTCAATTTTGATAAATTTAGTTCATATTCAATTTTGGTTTAACTTCAATTATCCACATTTATGAATTCTATTAAAAATGAAAATTTTAATTTTAAATCACAAAGTCCAAATTTAAAGAAAATCGATTAATAATGTCACTTATTTTGTCCTTTAAAATAATATTAAAAAATTCAAGATAAAAACGACATTTTTTTAAAATAATATTCAAAACTTCAAGAAAAAAACATTTTTTTAAAATAATATTCAAAAATTCAAGATAAAAAAACATTTTTTAAAATAATATTCAAAAATTCAAGATAAAAAAATATTTTTTTATTTAACCAACCGGTATCCGTATATAATTTCCTATCCTTTGGCCAAGTAATACTTAAAATTTAATTTTAGTATTTTGGGAAAGGATATATAACATTTCAATCCATATCAGGGTCATAGGTATTTATCATTTCAACCTACATTCTTAATTCATTTTAATGATTAATCCCGGGTTTATTTGATGCCCATAGCATCTAGGGTAATGGTTTGGATTAATCAATACAAACACTAGTCATATAAAATCAAGGCGAATAACAGGTAAATTCACATAAATAAACTTTTAATATGTAAACATATCAAAATCAATCCATATATCATGTCAATACATTCCAACAGTTAATAATTTTTCCAGATATCAGATGCCGGGTGTTTGTTTTTTCCTCTTAAACTAGCAACTATATAGAATTTTAACTTAACTAAAAATTTCATACTAGGAGTCCAATTAAATTAGATTATCGGTGTAAATCAACATATTATGCAATTATAACTATCAAACAACAAACAATACAATCATATCATGACATGATATTAATTTAACTAATATTAGAATATTTCAGTTAGATGTGAGTGAGTTTAATCACTCACCTTCATCTCAAACTCGTTTGAAATCCAAATTAAGGCCTAAAAATCAACGGTCTCAGAATCAATTCAAATCAGCGGCATCTCGAAGAGCTCGTCGATACGATCCCAACGCAATTTATTTCGTCCAAACCCGACCTCGTAGCAGAAAGTTATGAACGTTTAAACATTTGGAAATTTAAAATTATAAAATAAAAACAAAACAATTCCCACAACTAATTTGATACCACGTCAGTCGCCTTGTCCGCTATCTTCCTCAACGCGGAAACGCTGCTCCCAGAAAAAAGAACCCATCGCGCTCCCAATTTCCAGCATCACGCACCCTCAAGCCACCATCGTTCAATGATCCGATCACACCATGATGTGCGCCGCGTGGAACCACCCCTACGCCCAAAATCTGATGCCCTCCGATGATCTCCATCACCTAGAAATGTCCATAACCCGAGCTCAACTCATAGGCAAATTCTGGCGATTTGTGTAACATAGAATACGATCCAACCGTATGAATTCGTAGAGCTTGAGACGAGCTACAATTTTCGCTTTGGTGGTTTGTGTTTTCATTGATCGGATGGAGAGAAATTAAAGATCAAAGATAGGAAAATTTCGTCCATTGGAAATATATAGGTGGCGGCTCTGAAATTAGGGTTTCAAATAATATTTTATTAATAAATTCATTGATTTGCGTGATTTAAAGCCAAAAATTGAACTATGTCCAAATCAGGCCCGTTTACTGCCTAATAATAGGTTTTGATGTCTTCTGAACGCAATGGAACATGTTTCACAACCCAATTCCAAAGTCTATAGCCGTTCTACTAAAAATTGATTATTTAATTGAATTGTACATATAAATTTATACGCATTTAAATTTCTTATGATCAAACTATAACTCCGACGGCTATGAAATTTTTATATATTACAATAATTTACCATTTTGGATCAAATAAAATTAATTTTATCGAATTCTGATATTATTTAAAAAAAATGTAAAATTTCAATATTTATAAATAAATATTCAAATTTAACTTAAACTGAATTCAACGGTTTTAAAATCTCTAATCAAATCATAAATAGAATCCAAATAAATTTCATGAATAAAATTTCTTTTTACATGAATTCCATATTGATTATCAAAATACTTCAAATTTTGTATTTCAATTATAAATTACATAAATCAAAATATTTCAATACGTAAGTTTCAAATATCATCATAAATCAACATAAATAAATTAAAATTTTAATATTAAAATAATTTTGTTCAAAGACACACTAAATTTAATAATTTAAATTATCGCGAAATCTTGGAATGTTACACTCTTCCCCACTTAAAACGTTTCGTCCTCGAAAAGCGTAGTAAAATGGTTGTTAATTTATATATGTTTTGCCATATAAATTTTTATTCAACCTAATTTTATTAATATTTTAACTTCAAATCAGGAATTACCATACCGTGATTTGTTTGAAAATTTGAATTACACATATCATAAAATCTACAAGCCAAAATCTAAAATTGTAACGACCCAGATTTTTGAACAGTTTATTTTAAATATTTAGTATGGTTTTTAAATATTGAATTTAAAATATAAATGGTATTTTATTGGGTTATCGGTTAAATAATCGAAACACGATTTATTTTGATAATTTTCGAAATACGAGAAGTTTGAGATAATTCAATTTCTAAGGTAGAACTGAATCGAAACAGTTCAGATGAACAATATATATGCTATATGAACGATGATAATAGAAATTCATCATTGAAGAAATTATCTGTTTTGAATTTAAAATGATTTAATATGGCTATTTTAAATATACGCTCAAATTAAAATCTCAGAACCAGATTCATTAAGTTCAGAATGATGATATAACTGGCATACATTGGTCCTTACTGTTGGATAGCGGTTCGGGATTTGCTATTTAGGAACCACGAGATATTTTGAAATATTTTATATAATAAAATCAGACAAAATCACTTTCAGCCGACCTACAAACTAAAAACCTCGCCACCCTATTCTTCTTGAGCCAACTAAATTGTCTGATATGCTTCATATCAAGAAGGCAACAAATCAATGGCCTTGTACTCGGTTGTCCCCTCTCCATCTATAAATCACGACACTCCCTTCTCTTTTCTTTAGTTTCTTCATTTTCAGTTCCTCAGATAAGTAAATGTCGTGACTTCCTATATCAATTCAATATAGAATCGATTCCAGAAAATTGAAGAAAAAGGGTGCGATGCAAGTATTGGGATTTATTGGCTTCGTTCTTCAGTTCCGTCTTGTATCTGATGTCACGATTCAATCCAAGAGGTTGGACGTCGTCGTTGGATTTGGGAGGATCCGATCTTCAGCTACGGTTGCGATGTACTGGGTCTCCATTTTTGTGCGATGGCAGATCTCGAGTCCGACAGTGATGTGGATTAGGGTTCGAATTAGGGCATCGACCTTATCAACGACAAATGCGGAGCAATATATGTCATGGGTGAAGGGGATGCCACATTGGGGTATCGACGTTGAAACCAGGGCATATGGTGCGATTTGTTGGGGGTGCGATGACGAGGTGTTGTTGTCTGAGTCGAGCAGGGTTCGACAGTGGGTGATTTTTGAAGCTCGGTTATTGATTTGGGTTGTTCGAGTTTGTGGAAGTTGACAGCAAGTTGTTCGGGAGAATGCCAAAGTGAAGAACGCTGGATTTTAGTGATGTTTGCAGCAAAAAGGGTCAATGGTATTTGAATATGCTTCGTGGTGTTCAAGAAATAAGGTATACACCTTTATTTAGAAATTAAAAATAAAAATAAAATAAAGAATAATTAATGATAGTAGTTCATTAAAATAGATAAGAGTTTAATCGATAATTAAATTAACCGTAGGTGCAAAGTAATTTTACTGAGAAGATCTATGGCCGCGATGATATAGAATTTTACTGGGGATTCAGCACAAAATAAATCACGGTGAGTAAATCTCACTCACCTTTAGAATTATTTTTATTCCATTAAAAATAATTGTTTTGTTGCTTGTGTGAAGGCTTTCTGCTTATTTTATATATATTAGTTATTTAGGCTATTATATATATATATTGCGTTGATTGATTGGTTGGATTCCCGCAGTCTCATTAGCGGATGCCCGCAGTTTCATAGCGGATGATTACCCTATACGCCCCACGCTATGATTAGTGGATGACCTTCTATACCGCGATATTCTGCCACGAAGCAGAATGGGTATTATTTATGTGCTAACATCTGTGGATGCAGGAAAACAGGTTGGAGGAATCCAACTGGATTCCTCAAAAATATATTATCTGTTTGTTTATTTGTTTGCATATATATTGTTATATATGATGTGTTAGAAAAATAAATAATTCGTTGCTTTGTGTGTTTAAATATCACTGGGCTTAAGCAATGATATTAAACAAAAAAATATCATGGGAGGATATTTGAGATTTGAAAGGTAAAATTCTATTTTTAAATAGAATTTGAAATTTTTAAATGGAAATAAAATATAAACTTGTTTTTGAAAAATAAAACAAGTAGTTCTTTATAAACGAAGTTTATAAATAGTTTTTATAACGAAGTTATAAATGAAGTGAAAAAGAATTATCTTTTGATAATTCAGAAATAGAAATACAAGTGTGAAATTGGAATTTTGAAATGGAATTTCAAAATAAGATGTGAAAAGGAAATTTTAAATATATAACTCAAATGAAATTTGAGTATAACAATTGAATAGTAGAATTAGAAAAGGAGTTTAAATATTTGAATTTTAAAAGGGGATTGAATATTAGAAATTCAAATAAGAAGTTCAAATAGAATTTGAATAGACGAAATTAGAATGAAAAATAGAATTTGAATTCAAGGAATTAAAATATAATTTGAATTCGAAGGAATTCAAATAAAGGAAATTCAAATAGGGATTTGAATATGGAATTTCAAAATAGAATTTGAAATAAACTTTGAAAATAGGATTTCAAAGTAGAATAGGAAATCCAAATGGGTTGAAATGGAATTTGAATTCAAAGGAATTCAAATGGGTTTGAATAAAAAAATTCCAATGGGATTTAAATATGAGATTTCAAATAGAAATTTAAATGAAGTTTAAATATTTAAATTCAAATATGATTTTCAAATATAACCATTCAAAAGGGATTTGATTATAGAATTTAAAGTGGAATTTAATTCAAAGGAATAAATTAAGGTATTGGGATTCAAGAAAATTAAATGTGGAGTTTAACTAATGAATTTGAATTTAGAATTCAAATGGTATTTGTAAATGAATTCGAATTTAGAATTCAATGGTGTTTGAAAGAAAATTGGAATATTTTAATTCAAATAGAGTTGGAAATAGATTTGAACATAGAAATTCAAATGGGGTTTGAATATTTGAATTTAAAAAGGGAATTCAAAATGGAGTTGAATATCTAAATTCAAGTATGAATTTCAAATATAGAAATTCAAAAAGGAGTTGAATTAAAGTGGGAATTCGAATAAAAGGATTTGAAATGGAATTCGAATAAAGGATTTGAAATGGAATTCGAATAAAGGATTTCAAATGGGATTTTGAATACAGGATTTAAAACTATGGAATTTGAAATGTAAAGATTCAAATGGAATTTGGAATATATATATATATATATCTCTATATATATATATTAGAATGAAGTGGAATTCATTTTAAAGAAGTTTAGAGGTTTATATATATAAATATAAATAAAACGAACTCGCCGCAGCGCTGCAGTTCGTAAAATAGCGATTCGAACTTCAATTGAATATACAGAACTCAATTGAAGTCGGAATTCTTTGAAACAAGAAACGTCAGGACCGGTTTGATAATAGTTTTCTAATGAAAGAGAAAAATATGAATTTCGTCGTATAGATTTTGAGTTATGTCAAAATCAAATTTTCAGAAAAACAGCGCCAGAACTATTTTAAAACCATAATGGTTTATTTAATATTATAAAAGGATTTTTAAGCGAGAAAATCCGAATTGTCTATTTAGAAAATTTCAGAGTTGAGTTGTAAAATATATGCGAATTCAAGTTGTGTAAATGAATATGATTTTTGAAACAGAAACCAGATTTTGATCTATTGAATGGAATTAACTAAATTGAATAGAAATTAGTTAAGAAGCTTTCAAATGGATATTGGGGTTTAAATAAGTAAATTCGATTTGAAAATTTATATTCGAAATAAAAAAAAAGAGAACTGGAATTGAAATTCAATTTGGTCGTGAGCAAGTTAAACATTTATTTGAACATGTTATGTTCAAACAAAGAAGTGAAATAGGCAAAAAGGCTAATTAAAGAATAATTGAGCGAAACTGAATTCAAACGATTCAAAAATTGAATTCAAACGAATAGATTGAGTTGAATTGAATTGGAAACAGGTGAACAGGTGTTAAACAGATATGGGATGACGTATATGAAGATTTTTATTTATGTGCCCGACAAAAAGGTACATGTTTAAATTCATATATGGGTTTTATGCGCCGTATCGGCAAGCCGCTTGGCTTTTCCTTTTTCTTTTTGATTGAGGAAGATACCGGGAAGCTATTTGAAATTTCCCGATGCTCCCGATACAGGGGAGGTTACGGCGAAATTTTCCGGAAATTTAAGGAGTTAGAATATTTTTAAGATATTTTGATAATTTGAAATCATTGTATCGACGTATTGAATTCGATAGTAAAGTGAATATAAAAATCGAATGTTGTAAACAAAAAGGGATAGAGATAAGTGATTGGAATTGTTTCCAATTGCAAATAGAGATTTTTCTAATATATAGAAAATAAAAGAAGTTGATATTTGACAACGTTTTCCAAATGGCATAAGAGGCAAGATGATTATTGAAAATATTTGGTTAACAAATATTGATAGAGGAAATGGAGAAGAGATTAAATTAATGAAATATTAATTAAGGAGCCCAGTGATTTGTTTGATATGTTTGGATGAACACTTGTTTTTATTCGATAGTTAAATCACAGACTATCGAAGTTTTGACCATCGTTGTCAATATGGAGAGAGCGGTTGGATTATTATCCGAAGAACCACTCCGTATCGGCATAAGCGTTGCGAACCAAGTATGCTGAATATATTGAAGACGGAGTAAAGTGCAAGGGCTTTTCTATTTAGAGAAATAGTGCCTTCGGTTTCGTTCAGTCCCAGAACGAACATAAATGGACGAATGTCTGACAGAGTATTTTCAATGATCAAATGGGTTGGTCTGTATAAATATATATGGTTGCAACGGATTTATCCCTTAGCATAATATCCAGAATATTTGTGCAAACTCAACTAGTGATTAACGGATCTGACAATGTGGCATTCAAAGTGATTGTGCTATCAATGAATGGTAAGTATTCGTAGCCTCAGGCCTCAACAACCGGGAAAGGACAAAAATCGGGCAGGCAGATGTTGCCCGACAAAAAGGTACATGTTTAAATTCATATATGGGTTTTATGCGCCGTATCGGCAAGCCGCTTGGCTTTTCCTTTTTCTTTTTGATTGAGGAAGATACCGGGAAGCTATTTGAAATTTCCCGATGCTCCCGATACAGGGGAGGTTATAGCGAAATTTTCCGGAAATTTAAGGAGTTAGAATATTTTTAAGATATTTTGATAATTTGAAATCATTGTATCGACGTATTGAATTCGATAGTAAAGTGAATATAAAAATCGAATGTTGTAAACAAAAAGGGATAGAGATAAGTGATTGGAATTGTTTCCAATTGCAAATAGAGATTTTTCTAATATATAGAAAATAAAAGAAGTTGATATTTGACAACATTTTCCAAATGGCATAAGAGGCAAGATGATTATTGAAAATATTTGGTTAACAAATATTGATAGAGGAAATGGAGAAGAGATTAAATTAATGAAATATTAATTAAGGAGCCCAGTGATTTGTTTGATATGTTTGGATGAACACTTGTTTTTATTCGATAGTTAAATCACAGACTATCGAAGTTTTGACCATCGTTGTCAATATGGAGAGACCGGTTGGATTATTATCCGAAGAACCACTCCGTATCGGCATAAGCGTTGCGAACCAAGTATGCTGAATATATTGAAGACGGAGTAAAGTGCAAGGGCTTTTCTATTTAGAGAAATAGTGCCTTCGGTTTCGTTCAGTCCCAGAACGAACATAAATGGACGAATGTCTGACAGAGTATTTCCAATGATCAAATGGGTTGGTCTGTATAAATATATATGGTTGCAACGGATTTATCCCTTAGCATAATATCCAGAATATTTGTGCAAACTCAACTAGTGATTAACGGATCTGACAATGTGGCATTCAAAGTGATTGTGCTATCAATGAATGGTAAGTATTCGTAGCCTCAGGCCTCAACAACCGGGAAAAGACAAAAATCGGGCAGGCAGCATGGCTATGTGGGTCGCGCCCATTAGGGTGTATAATCACCTATCTAGAGAAATTCCTTTTGTTTCTAAATCTATCGATTTTGCCCATTCGGGAAACGGTGGTTTGAGTCCAACCGTTGGTGATATACATTCGATACACTCAAGCGAAATGAGTGGTCGGTCATGTGTGGGCCGGGTTGCAAGACGTTCTTGTTGAACCCAGGTGTATTCGTCTCTAGAGATACACTAGCGGAAGGTGGTTCCATACCTTGTCATGTTGGAAATCCAATCTCCAATAAGCGCCATGCGGTTTTTGATTTTATACTATGTATGTAGAGCGTGAGATGCAAGCGTTCTGCTATTTGGTTATTTACTTGATGTAGACATTATTATAATATCACTAGATTTTCATATCAAAGTGTTTTTGGGTTATAGTAAGGTAAAAACCGTCCGTGTTTATGTGTGGGCTGGTTTTACTATTATCTTTTCTTTTGAAAGGATTTTTAAAGTTAAACAAGTGGTTGGAGTTTACTCACACCAGTCCCATGACTGACCCAGAGTTTGTTTTGTTTTTGTTTTCCCTAAACTCTTGGGTGCCCAAATTTGTACGGGCAGTCAAGTGTTTCAGGCTTTTACAGATACACTTGGAGGAGCTGGAAGCAGGAGGCTTCAACGTTAGTTATTTAGAGTTACTTCCGCTGGATCAAATGTTATGTGTACTCTGATGATGGTATGTATGTATGTACAAAACAGATTTGTATTTCGGAGCTTATGGTATATAATATATTTTATTCGTTCCGCTGTGAGTTGTGATCTTTGCTTTCTTCTATTCTAATATTTCTTTCTTTCTATTCCTCATCCTCTAACTTCTTTCTAATAATGAGTCGTATTTCTGTGCAATTTGAGTTGGACGTGTAGTGTTTTAGTCAACTCAGATGGCACGGATTTGCGGGTCGTTTCAGTTGGTATCAGAGCTTAGGTTGAGCGAACACCTAGGCTTGTGTGGCATGTGCTCATTAGAGATAGGATCAGTAGTACCCTAGAATGAGTTGAGCGTATATATACGAGAGGGCGTATTTGTAATTGATATAAAGATTGTTTTGTATTGTGTTGGCTTGTCTGTTGAGTGGTTTATGAATTCTGGTCGAATCGTGGGACGCCACGAAGTCGATAGGGATTTCTAAACACTTGAACAGAAAATACGACATGATATTGTTTTTAAATGGGTAAATGAAATAATTTTACCCAAAATTTCTATTTTTGATATAGAAAGAATAATTTTCTAGAATTATTATTATATGGATGTGTTGGATGTTGATTTTATAATCAAATGAGATTATAAAATTAGAATGTTTATTTATAACCAAATAGAATTTGTATAGGAATTAAATATACAAATGAGATGAATTAGAATTTAATTCAAACCAGAATTAAGAATTCAAAATCCTGGGAAGTTTGGAAATATTTTCTAAAAGTAAATAATATAGCTTTGTTTTGTAAAGGATTTGAATAAATACCATTTTTGAATGGATTTTAGAAGTAATAAAGCACTGAACTCACTTCAGTGGCTGGAAAATAATTCTGATGATGACTGCAGCCTCATCAGTGTTCATTTTCGAGTTCTAAGTGACGAATGGCTACCTTAGAAAAGTTTTGATGGAATTTGTTTGAAAGGAAAACAAGTGGTTTGAAAATTCAAATGTTTTGAGTTTTAGATGGAAATAAATATAAGTATATATTTATGGATTTGAAATGAAAACCCTGGGATTTGGATTCTGGAATTAAAATTTAACTGAAGCAAGTTAAATGGTTCAAGGTGAATAAATTGACTAGAATCAATTTGAAATAAATTGAAATGAATATGAATTAGAATGCATATGAATGGAAACCAAAGGTTTTGGTTGAAATTAAAGTCATAAAAATATGAGGAGTTGAGTTTCAACATAAGTTAGGTTTTGAAAAGTAATGAGTTTGTACCATTTTTTCCTAACTTAGCAATTTCGAGGACGAAATTATTTTAAGGGGGGAAGAATGTAACGACCCAGATTTTTGAACAGTTTATTTTAAATATTTAGTATGGTTTTTAAATATTGAATTTAAAATATAAATGGTATTTTATTGGGTTATCGGTTAAATAATCGAAACACGATTTATTTTGATAATTTTCGAAATACGAGAAGTTTGAGATAATTCAATTTCTAAGGTAGAACTGAATCGAAACAGTTCAGATGAACAATATATATGCTATATGAACGATGATAATAGAAATTCATCGTTGAAGAAATTATTTGTTTTGAATTTAAAATGATTTAATATGGCTATTTTAAATATACGCTCAAATTAAAATCTCAGAACCAGATTCATTAAGTTCAGAATGATGATATAACTGGCATACATTGGTCCTTACTGTTGGATAGCGGTTCGGGATTTGCTATTTAGGAACCACGAGATATTTTGAAATATTTTATATAATAAAATCAGACAAAATCACTTTCAGCCGACCTACAAACTAAAAACCTCGCCACCCTATTCTTCTTAAGCCAACTAAATTGTCTGCTATGCTTCATATCAAGAAGGCAACAAATCAATGGCCTTGTACTCGGTTGTCCCCTCTCCATCTATAAATCACGACACTCCCTTCTCTTTTCTTTAGTTTCTTCATTTTCAGTTCCTCAGATAAGTAAATGTCGTGACTTCCTATATCAATTCAAAATAGAATCGATTCCAGAAAATTGAAGAAAAAGGGTGCGATGCAAGTATTGGGATTTATTGGCTTCGTTCTTCAGTTCCGTCTTGTATCTGATGTCGCGATTCAAGCCAAGAGGTTGGACGTCGTCGTTGGATTTGGGAGGATCCGATCTTCAGCTACGGTTGTGATGTACTGGGTCTCCATTTTTGTGCGATGGCAGGTCTCGAGTCCGACAGTGATGTGGATTAGGGTTCGAATTAGGGCATCGACCTTATCAACGACAAATGCGGAGCAATATATGTCATGGGTGAAGGGGATGCCACATTGGGGTATCGACGTTGAAACCAGGGCATATGGTGCGATTTGTTGGGGGTGCGATGACGAGGTGTTGTTGTCTGAGTCGAGCAGGGTTCGACAGTGGGTGATTTTTGAAGCTCAGTTATTGATTTGGGTTGTTCGAGTTTGTGGAAGTTGACAGCAAGTTGTTCGGGAGAATGCCAAAGTGAAGAACGCTGGATTTTAGTGATGTTTGCAGCAAAAAGGGTCAATGGTATTTGAATATGCTTCGTGGTGTTCAAGAAATAAGGTATACACCTTTATTTAGAAATTAAAAATAAAAATAAAATAAAGAATAATTAATGATAGTAGTTCATTAAAATAGATAAGAGTTTAATCGATAATTAAATTAACCGTAGGTGCAAAGTAATTTTACTGAGAAGATCTATGGCCGCGATGATATAGAATTTTACTGGGGATTCAGCACAAAATAAATCACGGTGAGTAAATCTCACTCACCTTTAGAATTATTTTTATTCCATTAAAAATAATTGTTTTGTTGCTTGTGTGAAGGCTTTCTGCTTATTTTATATATATTAGTTATTTAGGCTATTATATATATATATTGGGTTGATTGATTGGTTGGATTCCCGCAGTCTCATTAGCGGATGCCCGCAGTTTCATAGCGGATGATTACCCTATACGCCCCACGCTATGATTAGTGGATGACCTTCTATACCGCGATATTCTGCCACGCAGCAGAATGGGTATTATTTATGTGCTAACATCTGTGGATGCAGGAAAACAGGTTGGAGGAATCCAACTGGATTCCTCAAAAATATATTATCTGTTTGTTTATTTGTTTGCATATATATTGTTATATATGATGTGTTAGAAAAATAAATAATTCGTTGCTTTGTGTGTTTAAATATCACTGGGCTTAAGCAATGATATTAAAAAAAAAATCATGGGAGGATATTTGAGATTTGAAAGGTAAAATTCTATTTTTAAATAGAATTTGAAATTTTTAAATGGAAATAAAATATAAACTTGTTTTTGAAAAATAAAACAAGTAGTTCTTTATAAACGAAGTTTATAAATAGTTTTTATAACGAAGTTATAAATGAAGTGAAAAAGAATTATCTTTTGATAATTCAGAAATAGAAATACAAGTGTGAAATTGGAATTTTGAAATGGAATTTCAAAATAAGATGTGAAAAAGAAATTTTAAATATATAACTCAAATGAAATTTGAGTATAACAATTGAATAGTAGAATTAGAAAAGGAGTTTAAATATTTGAATTTTAAAAGGGGATTGAATATTAGAAATTCAAATAAGAAGTTCAAATAGAATTTGAATAGACGAAATTAGAATGAAAAATAGAATTTGAATTCAAGGAATTAAAATATAATTTGAATTCGAAGGAATTCAAATAAAGGAAATTCAAATAGGGATTTGAATATAGAATTTCAAAATAGAATTTGAAATAAACTTTGAAAATAGGATTTCAAAGTAGAATAGGAAATCCAAATGGGTTGAAATGGAATTTGAATTCAAAGGAATTCAAATGGGTTTGAATAAAGAAATTCCAATGGGATTTAAATATGAGATTTCAAATAGAAATTTAAATGAAGTTTAAATATTTAAATTCAAATATGATTTTCAAATATAACCATTCAAAAGGGATTTGATTATAGAATTTAAAGTGGAATTTAATTCAAAGGAATAAATTAAGGTATTGGGATTCAAGAAAATTAAATGTGGAGTTTAACTAATGAATTTGAATTTAGAATTCAAATGGTATTTGTAAATGAATTCGAATTTAGAATTCAATGGTGTTTGAAAGAAAATTGGAATATTTTAATTCAAATAGAGTTGGAAATAGATTTGAACATAGAAATTCAAATGGGGTTTGAATATTTGAATTTAAAAAGGGAATTCAAAATGGAGTTGAATATCTAAATTCAAGTATGAATTTCAAATATAGAAATTCAAAAAGGAGTTGAATTAAAGTGGGAATTCGAATAAAAGGATTTGAAATGGAATTCGAATAAAGGATTTGAAATGGAATTCGAATAAAGGATTTCAAATGGGATTTTGAATACAGGATTTAAAACTATGGAATTTGAAATGTAAAGATTCAAATGGAATTTGGAATATATATATATCTATATATATGTATTAGAATGAAGTGGAATTCATTTTAAAGAAGTTTAGAGGTTTATATATATAAATATAAATAAAACGAACTCGCCGCAGCGCTGCAGTTCGTAAAATAACGATTCGAACTTCAATTGAATATACAGAACTCAATTGAAGTCGGAATTCTTTGAAACAAGAAACGTCAGGACCGGTTTGATAATAGTTTTCTAATGAAAGAGAAAAATATGAATTTCGTCGTATAGATTTTGAGTTATGTCAAAATCAAATTTTCAGAAAAACAGCGCCAGAACTATTTTAAAACAATAATGGTTTATTTAATATTATAAAAGGATTTTTAAGCGAGAAAATCCGAATTGTCTATTTAGAAAATTTCAGAGTTGAGTTGTAAAATATATGCGAATTCAAGTTGTGTAAATGAATATGATTTTTGAAACAGAAACCAGATTTTGATCTATTGAATGGAATTAACTAAATTGAATAGAAATTAGTTAAGAAGCTTTCAAATGGATATTGGGGTTTAAATAAGTAAATTCGATTTGAAAATTTATATTCGAAATAAAAAAAAAAGAGAACTGGAATTGAAATTTTGAAATTCAATTTGGTCGTGAGCAAGTTAAACATTTATTTGAACATGTTATGTTCAAACAAAGAAGTGAAATAGGAAAAAAGGCTAATTAAAGAATAATTGAGCGAAACTGAATTCAAACGATTCAAAAATTGAATTCAAACGAATAGATTGAGTTGAATTGAATTGGAAACAGGTGAACAGGTGTTAAACAGATATGGGATGACGTATATGAAGATTTTTATTTATGTGCCCGACAAAAAGGTACATGTTTAAATTCATATATGGGTTTTATGCGCCGTATCGGCAAGCCGCTTGGCTTTTCCTTTTTCTTTTTGATTGAGGAAGATACCGGGAAGCTATTTGAAATTTCCCGATGCTCCCGATACAGGGGAGGTTATGGCGAAATTTTCCGGAAATTTAAGGAGTTAGAATATTTTTAAGATATTTTGATAATTTGAAATCATTGTATCGACGTATTGAATTCGATAGTAAAGTGAATATAAAAATCGAATGTTGTAAACAAAAAGGGATAGAGATAAGTGATTGGAATTGTTTCCAATTGCAAATAGAGATTTTTCTAATATATAGAAAATAAAAGAAGTTGATATTTGACAACGTTTTCCAAATGGCATAAGAGGTGATTATTGAAAATATTTGGTTAACAAATATTGATAGAGGAAATGGAGAAGAGATTAAATTAATGAAATATTAATTAAGGAGCCCAGTGATTTGTTTGATATGTTTGGATGAACACTTGTTTTTATTCGATAGTTAAATCACAGACTATCGAAGTTTTGACCATCGTTGTCAATATGGAGAGACCGGTTGGATTATTATCCGAAGAACCACTCCGTATCGGCATAAGCGTTGCGAACCAAGTATGCTGAATATATTGAAGACGGAGTAAAGTGCAAGGGCTTTTCTATTTAGAGAAATAGTGCCTTCGGTTTCGTTCAGTCCCAGAACGAACATAAATGGACGAATGTCTGACAGAGTATTTTCAATGATCAAATGGGTTGGTCTGTATAAATATATATGGTTGCAACGGATTTATCCCTTAGCATAATATCCAGAATATTTGTGCAAACTCAACTAGTGATTAACGGATCTGACAATGTGGCATTCAAAGTGATTGTGCTATCAATGAATGGTAAGTATTCGTAGCCTCAGGCCTCAACAACCGGGAAAGGACAAAAATCGGGCAGGCAGATGTTGCCCGACAAAAAGGTACATGTTTAAATTCATATATGGGTTTTATGCGCCGTATCGGCAAGCCGCTTGGCTTTTCCTTTTTCTTTTTGATTGAGGAAGATACCGGGAAGCTATTTGAAATTTCCCGATGCTCCCGATACAGGGGAGGTTATGGCGAAATTTTCCGGAAATTTAAGGAGTTAGAATATTTTTAAGATATTTTGATAATTTGAAATCATTGTATCGACGTATTGAATTCGATAGTAAAGTGAATATAAAAATCGAATGTTGTAAACAAAAAGGGATAGAGATAAGTGATTGGAATTGTTTCCAATTGCAAATAGAGATTTTTCTAATATATAGAAAATAAAAGAAGTTGATATTTGACAACGTTTTCCAAATGGCATAAGAGGCAAGATGATTATTGAAAATATTTGGTTAACAAATATTGATAGAGGAAATGGAGAAGAGATTAAATTAATGAAATATTAATTAAGGAGCCCAGTGATTTGTTTGATATGTTTGGATGAACACTTGTTTTTATTCGATAGTTAAATCACAGACTATCGAAGTTTTGACCATCGTTGTCAATATGGAGAGACCGGTTGGATTATTATCCGAAGAACCACTCCGTATCGGCATAAGCGTTGCGAACCAAGTATGCTGAATATATTGAAGACGGAGTAAAGTGCAAGGGCTTTTCTATTTAGAGAAATAGTGCCTTCGGTTTCGTTCAGTCCCAGAACGAACATAAATGGACGAATGTCTGACAGAGTATTTCCAATGATCAAATGGGTTGGTCTGTATAAATATATATGGTTGCAACGGATTTATCCCTTAGCATAATATCCAGAATATTTGTGCAAACTCAACTAGTGATTAACGGATCTGACAATGTGGCATTCAAAGTGATTGTGCTATCAATGAATGGTAAGTATTCGTAGCCTCAGGCCTCAACAACCGGGAAAAGACAAAAATCGGGCAGGCAGCATGGCTATGTGGGTCGCGCCCATTAGGGTGTATAATCACCTATCTAGAGAAATTCCTTTTGTTTCTAAATCTATCGATTCTGCCCATTCGGGAAACGGTGGTTTGAGTCCAACCGTTGGTGATATACATTCGATACACTCAAGCGAAATGAGTGGTCGGTCATGTGTGGGCCGGGTTGCAAGACGTTCTTGTTGAACCCAGGTGTATTCGTCTCTAGAGATACACTAGCGGAAGGTGGTTCCATACCTTGTCATGTTGGAAATCCAATCTCCAATAAGCGCCATGCGGTTTTTGATTTTATACTATGTATGTAGAGCGTGAGATGCAAGCGTTCTGCTATTTGGTTATTTACTTGATGTAGACATTATTATAATATCACTAGATTTTCATATCAAAGTGTTTTTGGGTTATAGTAAGGTAAAAACCGTCCGTGTTTATGTGTGGGCTGGTCTTACTATTATCTTTTCTTTTGAAAGGATTTTTAAAGTTAAACAAGTGGTTGGAGTTTACTCACACCAGTCCCATGACTGACCCAGAGTTTGTTTTGTTTTTGTTTTCCCTAAACTCTTGGGTGCCCAAATTTGTACGGGCAGTCAAGTGTTTCAGGCTTTTACAGATACACTTGGAGGAGCTGGAAGCAGGAGGCTTCAACGTTAGTTATTTAGAGTTACTTCCGCTGGATCAAATGTTATGTGTACTCTGATGATGGTATGTATGTATGTACAAAACAGATTTGTATTTCGGAGCTTATGGTATATAATATATTTTATTCGTTCCGCTGTGAGTTGTGATCTTTGCTTTCTTCTATTCTAATATTTCTTTCTTTCTATTCCTCATCCTCTAACTTCTTTCTAATAATGAGTCGTATTTCTGTGCAATTTGAGTTGGACGTGTGGTGTTTTAGTCAACTCAGATGGCACGGATTTGCGGGTCGTTTCAGTTGGTATCAGAGCTTAGGTTGAGCGAACACCTAGGCTTGTGTGGCATGTGCTCATTAGAGATAGGATCAGTAGTACCCTAGAATGAGTTGAGCGTATATATACGAGAGGGCGTATTTGTAATTGATATAAAGATTGTTTTGTATTGTGTTGGCTTGTCTGTTGAGTGGTTTATGAATTCTGGTCGAATCGTGGGACGCCACGAAGTCGATAGGGATTTCTAAACACTTGAACAGAAAATACGACATGATATTGTTTTTAAATGGGTAAATGAAATAATTTTACCCAAAATTTCTATTTTTGATATAGAAAGAATAATTTTCTAGAATTATTATTATATGGATGTGTTGGATGTTGATTTTATAATCAAATGAGATTATAAAATTAGAATGGTTATTTATAACCAAATAGAATTTGTATAGGAATTAAATATACAAATAAGATGAATTAGAATTTAATTCAAACCAGAATTAAGAATTCAAAATCCTGGGAAGTTTGGAAATATTTTCTAAAAGTAAATAATATAGCTTTGTTTTGTAAAGGATTTGAATAAATACCATTTTTGAATGGATTTTAGAAGTAATAAAGCACTGAACTCACTTCAGTGGCTGGAAAATAATTCTGATGATGACTGCAGCCTCATCAGTGTTCATTTTCGAGTTCTAAGTGACGAATGGCTACCTTAGAAAAGTTTTGATGGAATTTGTTTGAAAGGAAAACAAGTGGTTTGAAAATTCAAATGTTTTGAGTTTTAGATGGAAATAAATATAAGTATATATTTATGGATTTGAAATGAAAACCCTGGGATTTGGATTCTGGAATTAAAATTTAACTGAAGCAAGTTAAATGGTTCAAGGTGAATAAATTGACTAGAATCAATTTGAAATAAATTGAAATGAATATGAATTAGAATGCATATGAATGGAAACCAAAGGTTTTGGTTGAAATTAAAGTCATAAAAATATGAGGAGTTGAGTTTCAACATAAGTTAGGTTTTGAAAAGTAATGAGTTTGTACCATTTTTTCCTAACTTAGCAATTTCGAGGACGAAATTATTTTAAGGGGGGAAGAATGTAACGACCCAGATTTTTGAACAGTTTATTTTAAATATTTAGTATGGTTTTTAAATATTGAATTTAAAATATAAATGGTATTTTATTGGGTTATCGGTTAAATAATCGAAACACGATTTATTTTGATAATTTTCGAAATACGAGAAGTTTGAGATAATTCAATTTCTAAGGTAGAACTGAATCGAAACAGTTCATATGAACAATATATATGCTATATGAACGATGATAATAGAAATTCATCGTTGAAGAAATTATTTGTTTTGAATTTAAAATGATTTAATATGGCTATTTTAAATATACGCTCAAATTAAAATCTCAGAACCAGATTCATTAAGTTCAGAATGATGATATAACTGGCATACATTGGTCCTTACTGTTGGATAGCGGTTCGGGATTTGCTATTTAGGAACCACGAGATATTTTGAAATATTTTATATAATAAAATCAGACAAAATCACTTTCAGCCGACCTACAAACTAAAAACCTCGCCACCCTATTCTTCTTGAGCCAACTAAATTGTCTGCTATGCTTCATATCAAGAAGGCAACAAATCAATGGCCTTGTACTCGGTTGTCCCCTCTCCATCTATAAATCACGACACTCCCTTCTCTTTTCTTTAGTTTCTTCATTTTCAGTTCCTCAGATAAGTAAATGTCGTGACTTCCTATATCAATTCAAAATAGAATCGATTCCAGAAAATTGAAGAAAAAGGGTGCGATGCAAGTATTGGGATTTATTGGCTTCGTTCTTCAGTTCCGTCTTGTATCTGATGTCGCGATTCAAGCCAAGAGGTTGGACGTCGTCGTTGGATTTGGGAGGATCCGATCTTCAGCTACGGTTGTGATGTACTGGGTCTCCATTTTTGTGCGATGGCAGGTCTCGAGTCCGACAGTGATGTGGATTAGGGTTCGAATTAGGGCATCGACCTTATCAACGACAAATGCGGAGCAATATATGTCATGGGTGAAGGGGATGCCACATTGGGGTATCGACGTTGAAACCAGGGCATATGGTGCGATTTGTTGGGGGTGCGATGACGAGGTGTTGTTGTCTGAGTCGAGCAGGGTTCGACAGTGGGTGATTTTTGAAGCTCGGTTATTGATTTGGATTGTTCGAGTTTGTGGAAGTTGACAGCAAGTTGTTCGGGAGAATGCCAAAGTGAAGAACGCTGGATTTTAGTGATGTTTGCAGCAAAGAGGGTCAATGGTATTTGAATATGCTTCGTGGTGTTCAAGAAATAAGGTATACACCTTTATTTAGAAATTTAAAAAAAAAAGAATAATTAATGATAGTAGTTCATTAAAATAGATAAGAGTTTAATCGATAATTAAATTAACCATAGGTGCAAAGTAATTTTACTGAGAAGATCTATGGCCGCGATGATATAGAATTTTACTGGGGATTCAGCACAAAATAAATCACGGTGAGTAAATCTCACTCACCTTTAGAATTATTTTTATTCCATTAAAAATAATTGTTTTGTTGCTTGTGTGAATGCTTTCTGCTTATTTTATATATATTAGTTATTTAGGCTATTATATATATATATATATATATATATATTGGGTTGATTGATTGGTTGGATTCCCGCAGTCTCATTAGCGGATGCCCGCAGTTTCATAGCGGATGATTACCCTATACGCCCCACGCTATGATTAGTGGATGACCTTCTATACCGCGATATTCTACCACGAAGCAGAATGGGTATTATTTATGTGCTAACATCTGTGGATGCAGGAAAACAGGTTGGAGGAATCCAACTGGATTCCTCAAAAATATATTATCTGTTTGTTTATTTGTTTGCATATATATTGTTATATATGATGTGTTAGAAAAATAAATAATTCGTTGCTTTGTGTGTTTAAATATCACTGGGCTTAAGCAATGATATTAAAAAAAAAAAATATCATGGGAGGATATTTGAGATTTGAAAGGTAAAATTCTATTTTTAAATAGAATTTGAAATTTTTAAATGGAAATAAAATATAAACTTGTTTTTGAAAAATAAAACAAGTAGTTCTTTATAAACGAAGTTTATAAATAGTTTTTATAACGAAGTTATAAATGAAGTGAAAAAGAATTATCTTTTGATAATTCAGAAATAGAAATACAAGTGTGAAATTGGAATTTTGAAATGGAATTTCAAAATAAGATGTGAAAAGGAAATTTTAAATATATAACTCAAATGAAATTTGAGTATAACAATTGAATAGTAGAATTAGAAAAGGAGTTTAAATATTTGAATTTTAAAAGGGGATTGAATATTAGAAATTCAAATAAGAAGTTCAAATAGAATTTGAATAGACGAAATTAGAATGAAAAATAGAATTTGAATTCAAGGAATTAAAATATAATTTGAATTCGAAGGAATTCAAATAAAGGAAATTCAAATAGGGATTTGAATATAGAATTTCAAAATAGAATTTGAAATAAACTTTGAAAATAGGATTTCAAAGTAGAATAGGAAATCCAAATGGGTTGAAATGGAATTTGAATTCAAAGGAATTCAAATGGGTTTGAATAAAGAAATTCCAATGGGATTTAAATATGACATTTCAAATAGAAATTTAAATGAAGTTTAAATATTTAAATTCAAATATGATTTTCAAATATAACCATTCAAAAGGGATTTGATTATAGAATTTAAAGTGGAATTTAATTCAAAGGAATAAATTAAGGTATTGGGATTCAAGAAAATTAAATGTGGAGTTTAACTAATGAATTTGAATTTAGAATTCAAATGGTATTTGTAAATGAATTCGAATTTAGAATTCAATGGTGTTTGAAAGAAAATTGGAATATTTTAATTCAAATAGAGTTGGAAATAGATTTGAACATAGAAATTCAAATGGGGTTTGAATATTTGAATTTAAAAAGGGAATTCAAAATGGAGTTGAATATCTAAATTCAAGTATGAATTTCAAATATAGAAATTCAAAAAGGAGTTGAATTAAAGTGGGAATTCGAATAAAAGGATTTGAAATGGAATTCGAATAAAGGATTTGAAATGGAATTCGAATAAAGGATTTCAAATGGGATTTTGAATACAGGATTTAAAACTATGGAATTTGAAATGTAAAGATTCAAATGGAATTTGGAATATATATATATCTATATATATGTATTAGAATGAAGTGGAATTCATTTTAAAGAAGTTTAGAGGTTTATATATATAAATATAAATAAAACGAACTCGCCGCAGCGCTGCAGTTCGTAAAATAGCGATTCGAACTTCAATTGAATATACAGAACTCAATTGAAGTCGGAATTCTTTGAAACAAGAAACGTCAGGACCGGTTTGATAATAGTTTTCTAATGAAAGAGAAAAATATGAATTTCGTCGTATAGATTTTGAGTTATGTCAAAATTAAATTTTCAGAAAAACAGCGCCAGAACTATTTTAAAACCATAATGGTTTATTTAATATTATAAAAGGATTTTTAAGCGAGAAAATCCGAATTGTCTATTTAGAAAATTTCAGAGTTGAGTTGTAAAATATATGCGAATTCAAGTTGTGTAAATGAATATGATTTTTGAAACAGAAACCAGATTTTGATCTATTGAATGGAATTAACTAAATTGAATAGAAATTAGTTAAGAAGCTTTCAAATGGATATTGGGGTTTAAATAAGTAAATTCGATTTGAAAATTTATATTCGAAATAAAAAAAAAAGAGAACTGGAATTGAAATTTTGAAATTCAATTTGGTCGTGAGCAAGTTAAACATTTATTTGAACATGTTATGTTCAAACAAAGAAGTGAAATAGGCAAAAAGGCTAATTAAAGAATAATTGAGCGAAACTGAATTCAAACGATTCAAAAATTGAATTCAAACGAATAGATTGAGTTGAATTGAATTGGAAACAGGTGAACAGGTGTTAAACAGATATGGGATGACGTATATGAAGATTTTTATTTATGTGCCCGACAAAAAGGTACATGTTTAAATTCATATATGGGTTTTATGCGCCGTATCGGCAAGCCGCTTGGCTTTTCCTTTTTCTTTTTGATTGAGGAAGATACCGGGAAGCTATTTGAAATTTCCCGATGCTCCCGATACAGGGGAGGTTATGGCGAAATTTTCCGGAAATTTAAGGAGTTAGAATATTTTTAAGATATTTTGATAATTTGAAATCATTGTATCGACGTATTGAATTAGATAGTAAAGTGAATATAAAAATCGAATGTTGTAAACAAAAAGGGATAGAGATAAGTGATTGGAATTGTTTCCAATTGCAAATAGAGATTTTTCTAATATATAGAAAATAAAAGAAGTTGATATTTGACAATGTTTTCCAAATGGCATAAGAGGCAAGATGATTATTGAAAATATTTGGTTAACAAATATTGATAGAGGAAATGGAGAAGAGATTAAATTAATGAAATATTAATTAAGGAGCCCAGTGATTTGTTTGATATGTTTGGATGAACACTTGTTTTTATTCGATAGTTAAATCACTGACTATCGAAGTTTTGACCATCGTTGTCAATATGGAGAGACCGGTTGGATTATTATCCGTAGAACCACTCCGTATCGGCATAAGCGTTGCGAACCAAGTATGCTGAATATATTGAAGACGGAGTAAAGTGCAAGGGCTTTTCTATTTAGAGAAATAGTGCCTTCGGTTTCGTTCAGTCCCAGAACGAACATAAATGGACGAATGTCTGACAGAGTATTTCCAATGATCAAATGGGTTGGTCTGTATAAATATATATGGTTGCAACGGATTTATCCCTTAGCATAATATCCAGAATATTTGTGCAAACTCAACTAGTGATTAACGGATCTGACAATGTGGCATTCAAAGTGATTGTGCTATCAATGAATGGTAAGTATTCGTAGCCTCAGACCTCAACAACCGGGAAAAGACAAAAATCGGGCAGGCAGCATGGCTATGTGGGTCGCGCCCATTAGGGTGTATAATCACCTATCTAGAGAAATTCCTTTTGTTTCTAAATCTATCGATTCTGCCCATTCGGGAAACGGTGGTTTGAGTCCAACCGTTGGTGATATACATTCGATACACTCAAGCGAAATGAGTGGTCGGTCATGTGTGGGCCGGGTTGCAAGACGTTCTTGTTGAACCCAGGTGTATTCGTCTCTAGAGATACACTAGCGGAAGGTGGTTCCATACCTTGTCATGTTGGAAATCCAATCTCCAATAAGCGCCATGCGGTTTTTGATTTTATACTATGTATGTAGAGCGTGAGATGCAAGCGTTCTGCTATTTGGTTATTTACTTGATGTAGACATTATTATAATATCACTAGATTTTCATATCAAAGTGTTTTTGGGTTATAGTAAGGTAAAAACCGTCCGTGTTTATGTGTGGGCTGGTCTTACTATTATCTTTTCTTTTGAAAGGATTTTTAAAGTTAAACAAGTGGTTGGAGTTTACTCACACCAGTCCCATGACTGACCCAGAGTTTGTTTTGTTTTTGTTTTCCCTAAACTCTTGGGTGCCCAAATTTGTACGGGCAGTCAAGTGTTTCAGGCTTTTACAGATACACTTGGAGGAGCTGGAAGCAGGAGGCTTCAACGTTAGTTATTTAGAGTTACTTCCGCTGGATCAAATGTTATGTGTACTCTGATGATGGTATGTATGTATGTACAAAACAGATTTGTATTTCGGAGCTTATGGTATATAATATATTTTATTCGTTCCGCTGTGAGTTGTGATCTTTGCTTTCTTCTATTCTAATATTTCTTTCTTTCTATTCCTCATCCTCTAACTTCTTTCTAATAATGAGTCGTATTTCTGTGCAATTTGAGTTGGACGTGTGGTGTTTTAGTCAACTCAGATGGCACGGATTTGCGGGTCGTTTCAAAATTTTTCTCTTTCGTTAGAAAATTTTATTCCGATAGATCCAAAAGATTCTTGTTTCAAAGAATTCCGACTTATTTTAAACCCTATACATTCATTTAAACCCTAATTCGAAAAATTACGAACTGCAGCTTCACGACGAGCTCGTTTTAATTATATTTAATTAATTTGTTCAATCTTCTTTTAAATTTATAGTTTATAAACCAATTCACTTTATTTTCACAAAACAAGTTAAACATTTATTCAATCTTGACATTATTGACCATCTTAAACTGTCAAACATTCCACCATATACATTAATACATTTAATTCATAACTGAATAATTCACTAAATTAGCTTATTTCATTGACACCGGTCATTTGCATTAGTTATTGAATTTAATTTCAAACATAACTAAGTATACATAGTTCATTTCATAACTTGAGCTTCATTTGTATATATAACCCATCAATTTTTTCAACATTCATTATTCATACCGGTACTTGTATATTATCCAATTTTAATCCTATAACATGTTAACTTTTGATTCATAGGTAAGCTATATATATGTTATGCAAATGTTCGATTTGTATACAAGTTCAATAGTTTCAGTTTATTTTTAATTCATTATTTCAAACTACTAAGAGTTTTATTTTAATTATAACTCTCTTGGATTTAGTTTCTTTTTATACAATTTAGAAATTTCTAAAATTTTAATTTTAGTTCATTTCAACAATTTGAAAACAATTAACTATTCAAGAAACTAAAAATTCCAACTTCGGGTTCGTTTCCAAATCAACTTAATATATATATATATATATATATAATCTTTTATATCAAACCATAATTTAAAAAAATTAAATGAAATCCAAATTTCCGAACGAAGAAAAAAAATTCTAAGTGGTCTTTCCCCACTTAGTCTCTTGAAAATAATGTCGATAATGCGTGCACTCATTACCGAGATCATTTTCCAAAGGCATGGGGAAAATATACATTTTTTTTTCAAAATTCATTTGAAAACAATTTCCATATGAAACAACTTTTTAAAATATAAATATATTATTTCAAAACCATTTTTAAATCAAAATTACAAAACCACCCGAAATTAAATTCTCAAATTCATATTTAATTTCCTATTTCATTACTAAATTAATTTTCAATATTCCATTATCAATTTATCTTCAATATTTATTTCTTAAATCATTCAATAACCAATAGTTTAAATTAGTGATTAATCGAGTAATAAATGAGGAAAATTTAATATTATCATCAACAAAATCAAAATTCATATATTTCAAATAATTCTATATATAAATAAAATATAATTTAAAATAATATTATGTCAATGAGTCCTATTCGAGTGTTTAGAAATCCCTATCGATGCCTTGGCGTCCCAAGTACCAACCAACATTTATAAATACTCAACGGAACAAACCGACACAATACAAAATCATTTATACCAGAATTACATGTACGTTCTCTCATATACACTCAAACTCATTCTAGAGTATTACTACTCTATCTCTAATGAGTTAATCCCAAACAAAGCCAAGGTTTTCACTAACCCAAAGCTCTGATACCAAAAGTAACATCCGGGATTTTTGACCATTCAAATCGACAATGATCCTCAATGTCGACTTAAACAAATCAAAAATATGGATAGTTATTGGGATCCATATAGGAAAAAGAAGAGAAGAAGAAAAACAAACACAGAATCTCACAACAGAAGGACAAAATATAATAATTAAATAACAGTTCATGAAGCTGTTAAAACATACATTTGACTATACATTTACAATGATTATCAGAGTTAACTGTCATAAACATACCAATATTTGCTGCGGAATAAATAGTAATAAATATATATATAAGTTGAGCTCCATCTTCATCTCCATAATGGTATCTTCAATAATTGAAAACTCGGGCTAACCCGAGCATAAATGAAAAGACAAAATCACTAGGATCAGAACTAAAATATTCTCATATTAGTTAAATCAAATGCATGCGATAATATGAGTGCAATAACTTAAGAGATGTTACGGGAATTTCCATCTCCTAAGGATCTGTTAAACTAGATACAATATAATATAATACGTTGTTATAATAGTGTCTATGGTTAAATATAAAATATTAAAGTAGCGTAAGCGGGATTACATTTTTACCCTTACACCGTTTATACATTGTCGTAAACATTGCATATAAAACACCAGTAACAGTCGGTGGATAGGGATGTGCCGCTATACAACAACATTAAATCAAAATCGTAGGGGGCTCGATCTGGATAATTATGATAAGGCATCGAGGCAATACCCATCAGTACTGATTCTACCGGATTGTGGACCCTGGCTGGTGGTAACGCATAGCCGCGAGTACCGCCCACCCTAGACAATACTCCCAAAATCAAAGGCGCCAATCTATCACAAAGTAATATATATGGTATCGAAGAAGCATGTCTGCTAAGAGGAGCTAGCTCACATTAACCTGGGTATGGCTCCTGTTTTAGTCATTTTAATTATGACCCGAAGGTCAAGGCTATCCTTCATCGTTCTCTTTCTTCAAATCCAGTAATCACCTCCAAATCCATCCTACTTCATTCTGGAACTCCACCGCCTACACAGTTGTTAAAGTGGTTTTCGGTGTTGGCAGAGAGTATGACAATATCCGATCCCGGTCTCTTTATCAACCAACCGTTTAAAATTTTCACACCGGTTAGTTCTTTTAAATTTCAAAGGGTTTCGTACTTCATATCAAAATATCATATTTTGTTAAAATCATCTCAATAGTCAAAATAGAATATTTCACAATAAACTCTATACTTAAACCATTCATCATAAAATCAATACTTAAACCTACTTAAAATCTTAAAACAATTCCAACTTTGAAAATATTTAAATATTAAAAATAGTTAAAAATATATTTAAAGTAGTTTAGATATACAATTGAAATAATTTGAAAAATAAATAGTTTGTAATTAAAATAGAAAAATCAAATTTAGTAAAATCTATAGTTAACATAATAAAGTAGTTTATAAAATAAATAGTAAATTATTAATATGGTTTATTTAAAATAATTGATAAAATAAAATAGTTATAAGGTAAATAGTTTATAAAAAAAATGATTATTATAAAAATAGTTTATATAAAATGATTTAAAATACTATAGTTCGGATTAGAATCGTTTCTTCAAAATTTATCAAAATGGAAATCATATTACGGATTCAACTCAATCGACTAAATTTCGATATCTTAATTCAAAAGGATTTGATTTCCCATTTATATTTCAATTCAATAATCCAATTTCAAATAATTAAATTTAATAATTAAATTTCAATTATAATTCTCACTTTGAATTATTCAATAAAAACTAAAGTTCATAATTCAAATTTTTACTATAAATCTCATTAATTTTAAAGTAATATCTAAGATGGATAATCAATTCAATTTTGATAAATTTAGTTCATATTCAATCCAATTTAACTTCAGTTATCCACATTTACGAATTCTATTAAAATTGAAAATTTTAATTTCAAAGCACAAAGTCCAAATTTAAAGAAAAGCGATTAATAATGTCACTTATTTTGTCCTTTAAAATAATATTCAATAATTCAAGATAAAAATCATTTTTTTAAATAATATTCAAAATTCAAGAAAAACATTTTTTTAAATAATATTCAAAAATTCAAGATAAAAAAACATTTTTTTAAAATAATATTCAAAAATACAAGATTAAAAAAACATTTTTTTAAAATAATATTCAAAAATTTAAGATAAGAAAACATTTTTTTATTTAACCGACCGGTGTTCGTATATAATTTCCTACCCTATGGCCAAGTAATACTTAAAATTAATTTTAGTATTTTGGGAAAGGATACATATCATTTCAATCCATATCAGGGTCATAGGTATTTATCATTTCAACCTACGTTCTTAATTCATTTTAATGATTAATCCCCGGTTTATTTGATGCCCATAACATCTATGGCAATGGTTTGGATTAATCAATACAAACATTGGTCATATGAAATCAAGGTGAATAACAGGTAAATTGACATAAATAAACATTAATATGTAACATATCAAAATCAATCCATATATCATGTCAATACATTCCAATAGTTCAAAATTTTCCTGTTATCAGATGTCAGGTGTTTGTTTTTCTCTCTTAAACTAGCAACTATATAGAATATTTACTTAACTGAAAATTTCATACTAGCTGTCCAATTTAATTAGATTATCGGTGTCAATCAAGATAATATGCAATTATAACTATCAAACATCAAACAATACAATCAAATCATGACATGATAAAAATTTAACTAATATTAGAATATTTTAATTAGATGTGAGTGGGTTTAATCACTCACCTTCATCTTAAACTAATTTGAAATCCAATTTAAGTCCCAAAAATCAACGATCTCAGAATCAGTTCAAATCATTGCATCGCGAAGAGCTCGTCGATACGATCCCAATGAAATTTATTTCATCCAAAACCGACCACGTAGCAGAAAGTTATGAACGTTTAAACATTTGGAAATTTTAAATTATAAAATAAAAACAATTCCCACCACTAATTTGATGCCACGTCAGCCGCCTTGTCCGCCATCTTCCACAACGCAGTAACGTTGCTCCTAGAAAAAAGAACCTATCGCGCTCCCAATTTCCAACATCATGCACCCTCAAGCCACCATCATTCAACGATCCGATCACGCCATGATGTGTGTCGCGTCGAACCACCCCTATGCCCAAAATTCGAAGCCCTCCGATGATCTCCATCACCTAGAAACGTCCATAACCTGTAACACCCCAGGTCCATTAATGTCACTCACAAAGGGAATGCATTAACTTTCATGGAGCATTATAAATGTATAGAACAGAAATCACAAGACAGATATATATATATATATATATAAAATGGTACTTCAAAATTTAAAACAACTTCATTGCAGCGGAAAAGCAAAACATAGATTGGTTATATCATCAAAACCACTGAGTACACTAATATCCATCTTGGAAAATTATTTTCTGAGTACATAAAACAAAAGCATAACCCCAATACAAATAGCCATGAAAAGAGATAAGTCGAACATTACTTTCATCACATCTAAGCACTTCCAAAGAGAGAGAGAAAAAGATCCAAGTCAAGCTACACTAGTCCTACCTTGAGAACCTGGGGGGCGAGGGGGAAGGAAAGAAAATAGGAGAAACAAACGAGGTCAGACATAAAGTTTGGCGAGTCCAATGACTTTAACAATATAATCATTAAAGTAACAATATAAGAACATAAACTGGAAAATAGGAAATGACTGTAAAATAAACAGGCATGACAAGGTAGGCAAGATGAATAAGATAACCGTTGGTTGCATTTCTAATCACTATAAGATAATTCCTACACTGCACCAATGCTACTTACACTGAAAGATTGATCCCTCTCACTAACATAATGATGATAATAATAATGGTAATTGTACTTCTAGCTGCTGTCATAGGTGCCGCCTGCCCCTATCTCCACTAGTTGTACCCACTGCCTTCCCCATTCGATTGGCTCCCTAACTCGTGTGTATTTATTACTTGTGTCATTCGGCCCCGCTTGTTTGTAGATATCCGTGTTGGTCCCACCATGGGGTGTATCAATCCCTATGATGGCAACCCGACACAATTCTAGATGCACCGTGTATAACTACTAATGCCCAGTGTCTGATTTTTCCACTTCGGAGCTCGTGCACGCCCGTACTCCGTCGGAACCTACACTGACACACCACCCGCTGCGATTTTGATCACTTATAATCAGCCCAGTAATCATGCCCCACCCTGCCTAGTTCAGGGTACCATAATATATTTATGTGGGTTATTGCTGAAATGGGTCCCCGTTACTAGGGTTTCCTAATCAACATGTTATAACGGTTAAGTGTTCTCAATTTAACTTAACCCCACCCATTTATTTAATTAACATGTTGTATTGGTTAAGTGTCGCCTATTCATATGTTATTTAACCTCACCATTCTTAGCATGTCTGTTCATTGGCATTAATTAATTTATTAATGCACCAACCTCTCCATTAGAACTGTTGTTTGCGGCTGCTGGATATGCCACGCGGTTCCGGACAGACTTCTACTACAAACTCATTCTAACCTCGAGTTTTGGGCTTGATGCGCTAACCTCTCACATTAGACCTGTTGTTGCGGTTGTTGGATGTGTCGGGCGGTTCCGGGCAGTCTTACACCGCAACTCAATCTAACCTCGGGTTAGGCATGTTCATTATCTCATATTATTATTCAACCCCAATTTGAATTAATATCCCTATTTCAAATTGTCCATAATTTCCAATTCAAGCTATGTTCATAATTATCCTCCAAATTATGTCCATAATTTCCATGTATATAAACTATACCAATTTATATCTCAAGTTAATTACATGGTTACTAACCAATTTATGTTAATTACATAATATCCAATATTTTAATATTTCCCAAACTATTCCCCAACGTTCCCGCGTCGTTCGTACGTATAATTCACATAATACGTTAGGCTCGCAATTAGCCTAACTCGTAAAAAGGAGAAAACGCAACCGAACTCACATAACATATAAAATGGATCTAACTAGCATAAATCATAAACTTGCATATGTCTAAATGACCATAACTTGCACAGATCTAATTATAAACTTGCATAGATCTAAATGAACATAACTTGCATAGATCTAATTATAAACTTGCATATATAAACTTGCATAGATCTAAATGAACATAACTTGCATAGATATAATTATAAACTTGCATAAATCTAAATGAACATAACTTGCATAGATCTAATTATAAACTTGCATAGATCTAAATGAACATAACTTGCATAAATCTAATTATAAACTTGTATAGATCTAATTATAAACTTTCATAGATCTGAATGAACATAACTTGTATAGATCTAATTATAATCTTGCATATATCTAAATGAACATAACTTGCATAAATTATGAACTTGCATAGATCTAAATGAACATAACTTGCATAGATCTAATTATAAACTTGCATAGACATAAACTTGCATAGACATAAATAGACATAAGATTTCATAGATCTAATTAAAGAATATGTAATTAAACATATGAACTGGATCACAAAATAGATCTAATTACATACGATAACAGAATTGGCATATATCAACAAAACAGATCTAATAGCGTATGAACAGACATATTCATAAGTTCAGTTCACAAACTTATCATAATTATTTTAATTAATTATCTTGTGAAAGCAACTGTACTCACTGTGATAGAAGGAAGAGTAGATTCGTTCGTTGTTTTTCTAGAATCCCTTTTTACAATTTCTAAGCTTTATTTCGTTGGAGAAGAGACTATCTTAGTTTAGGATGTAGTAGCATGGCGGCTTATGAATGAATTAAGTTTAGATTAGGGTTTAGGTTTATGACTGTTTATATAAATGTGTAGGATTAATTAGAACCCTTAGATCTGACTAGGATTCATCTAAGCCATCCAGAATGAAAACACATGCCACCAGACCAATCAGATAAAGCCACATAAGCCCTAAAACTCAAAAATCGTCATTAACAAATAAAAATGCGCCATGTGTGCAACATGATGCGCAACAGCAGGGGTGTTGACACACATGTCATATATATATATATATTATATATATATTTATTCTTCTTTTTAACCATCTTTCCAATTAACTCTTTTCACACTAAACCGCTTTTTTTTTATTGAACTGCATTCACACTAAGCCACTTTTTAGCCGTTCCCCTAAAACAAAAAATATGGCGCTGGCGGGGATTGAACTCAGAACCTCTTGTATACAAGTCACGTGCTCTAACCAAATGAGCCACTAAGTCTTTTGGTTACAAACCTTAGAACAATGCTAAACATTATTCTTTTCTCATTCCTCTTTTTTCATGTTTTGTTGCAATATTTAATTTTTCTCTTAAATATATCTATGTATATAATATATATACATATTTCCACATTTTTAATTTCATTAAAAATGCGGGGTGTTACATTCTCCCCTACTCAAAGGATTTCGTCCCTGAAATCTTCAAGTTAAGAAGAATATATCCTATCATCCATCTACTCATCCATCATCCACAAGCATCCATTGTCCTTAGAAGATTTCTAATGCTATATAAACATATGCAAAGGTGTGTGTATATGTTCCTTATCTAATGCAAAGATCAAGCGGTCTACTGATTCAGTTGACCTCCTCAATGCAAATTATGTCAGTGCCATGAGTCCAACATGTATGCAAAGGAATCATAATGATACATATCACTTCTACATGAGTGCACAATCATTTCATTCAAATGCAACAATCATATGATAACACAATTAATATACATCGATTAAAATATGCACACTTATTCATATGCAATATGAAAGTGATTGAGTCGATCTAGTGCCTAATGTGTGTGTAAATGCATCCACGAGCAACCACTAGCAAACACTTGCATCCACCAAACATAACATGTCTCAAACACATGTTTACAACCATAGGATTTTCCTACCTAAAGATCGAAGATGTATCGAGAGGATATACTAAATGATAGAACAAGAAGACACAAAGCGATAAAAAAAAGGAGAAGTTAAGATCATACTCTCAAAAAGGAAAGGGTATAATGCTCGTATCTTGTCTTCCGTTTCCCAAGTCGCGTCTCCTTGATCATCTCCCCATTGGACTTCAACCAACTTGACCTCTCGGTTGCGTAACTTCTTGACCTCCGTTCCAAGGATGCATGTAGGAGCTCGTCTAATCGTGGCATCTTGCTCCACTTCCACTTCCCTAAGCATGCTTGGCTCCACTACTTCCGTGGTATCATGTAAACACTTCCGCAAATGCGACACGTTGAATACGTCATGAACACCACTAAGATTCTCCGGCAACTTCACTCTGTTGCCATCTGTCCAATCCTCTCTGTAATGGGAAATGGTCCTACGAACCTTCGTGCCAACTTCCCTACAGATCCCAAACGAACTACATTCCTTAACGACAATAATAAAAACCATGTCCCCAACACCGACCCCAAGATCGGTCCTTCTCTTATCATCATATGACTTTTGTCGGCCCTGTCCCATCTTCAAGAATTGTCTTTCTCAAGCTCTCATCTCGTGAAACACAAAGTCCTTAATGAACTTCCTATAATAGCCCGCCAACCCTAGAAAAGTTATTAATTCCGTTGCGTTTCTAGGAACCTTCCAATCTTGGATTGCCACCACCTTCGCGGGATCCACTGCTATCCCCTCCTTAGAGACCATGTGTCCTAAGAACCTCACTTCCTTCCTCCAAAAATGGCATTTGGAGAACTTAGCCTTGAGTTTATATGCTCGAAGAGTCTCTAAGACTTCCCTAAGATGTAGGGCATGTTCTTCCTCGCTTCTAGAGAATATCAAAATGTCATCCACAATGACTACTGCAAACTTGTTTAAAAACTCCCTAAACACCCTACTCATCAAGTCTACGAAATATGCGGGTGCATCCGTCAAACCAAAAGTCATGACGAGCCATTCAAAGAAACCGTCGGGAGTCCTAAAAGCAGTCTTATCTATACTCTCCTCAGCTACCCTCAGGTGATGAAATCCTGTAGCTAAGTCCAACTGCGAGAAAACCAAAGCTCCAACCAACTGATCGAACAAATCATCTATCCTCGGTAATGGGTGTCTATTTTTCTTTGTGAGTTTATTTAGCTCCCTATAGTCCACACATAATCTAAGTGAACCATCCGCCTTTGTAGCAAAAACAACTGGAGCACCCCATTCCGAAATACCTCTTCTTTTGAACCCTTTCTCAAGTTGCTCTCCTACTTGCTTAATGAGTTCCCTCCTCTCTCTCGGAGCTATGTGGCGCACTGGCAATGCAACTGGCTTTGCAATATCTACTAAGCATATACGGAAGACTATCTCGCGCCTCGGGGTAAAACCCGAACCTCATCAAAGGCGTCATCGGACTACACGAACAGATTTCAAATCATCGATGGATGCGTCAAGTGATTCTAGGAAGCTAAGCATCACTGAACCTCTAGGGGCACAAGAAATATCAAAGGTCTTTCCCCAACGAGTCAACAGTCTAACTACCCTCTTTTCACAGTCTAGGATAACACCATACCTGGTTATCCAATCCATCCCTAGAATCAAGCCATAGCCCATGAAACCAAGAACGTAGGTGTTGCATTCAAACCCAACGCCCAAGATAGACACTCTCAAATCCCGATAAAGCATAGATAAATGAGCCGAACCACCAATTGGATTTGAGACTACAATGGGATCTGTAACTAGACTAGCATTTAAGGTGCAGTGTTCTAACTAACGAAGTAGATATAAACGAATGCAAAGCGCAAGAGTCGAAAAGAGTCCTAGGAAAAAGAAATCAAATATTCAACCGAAACTTCCTATCTCTTTCCGATATACTGACCACGAGAACACAACCTGCCCTCCAGAAGATTCTTCCCTCTGTCCTTGCCCTTGCCTCCTCGGGCAATCTTAAATCATATGTCCTGCCTCACCGCAATGTTAACAGCCAGTCTTCTTCTTCTTTCTAATGTCTTACTTTAAGTGGCCAGGTATTTCACAATTGTGGTACTTCCTTTTCTCTTGGCCCTTTTTATCCTTTCCTCCTTTCTTTTGTTGTTGTTGTGCCTTCTTTGGATCCACTTTCTAATCCTATGTCCAATCCATGCCTCCAATGCACGTTCTCCATTCATGACCTCCCACCAAGATGGAGCTTCATCCTTCATTAACTAAGCAGCTAGTTGAACCTTCCTTCCATCGTCTATCTCAAAGATACCAAACAAGTCCTCCACTTCCTTGAGCCAATTCTAGCTTCGACAAACGTCACAGTCCTATGAAACGGTTTTCTGCCCATCGCACGAAAGTCCTTACATATCTTAGAACTTACATATCTTAGAACTTACATATCTTAGAAAAAGCATCAACACGCAGGGAAAGGGACTCTAGATGGAAAAGGGAGAGATTCGAAAGAAAGAAAGATATATGGCTTTTGGGGATTATGTTTTTCAAAGTAAACATTTCTCTTAAAAGTACTCTCTTTAAAACATGTTTTTGAAAATACTTCTTTCTAAAAATGCTTTTGAAAACGATTTTCAAAATCTTTTATCTGTTCTGGTAACCTTCAGCTCTGATACCAAGTGTAACACCCCACGTCCATTAATGTCACTTACAAAGGGAATGCATTAACTTTCATGGAGCATTATAAGTGTATAGAACATAAATCACAAGACAGATATATATATATATATATATATAATGGTACTTCAAAATTTAAAACAACTTCATTACAGCGGAAAAGCGAAACATAGATTGGTTATATCATCAAAACCACTGAGTAAACTAATATCCATCTTGGACAAATTATTTTCTGAGTACATAAAACAAAAGCATAACCCCAATACAAATAGCCATGAAAAGAGATACGTTGAAAATTACTTTCATCACTTCCAAGCACTTCCAAAGAGAGAGAGAAAAAGATCCAAGTCAAGCTACACTAGTCCTACCCTGAGAACCTGGGGGCGAGGGGGAAGGAAAGAAAAGAGGCGAAACAAACGAGGTCAGACATAAAGTCTGGCGAGTCTAATGACTTTAACAGTATAATCATTAAAGTAACAAGATAAGAACATAAACTGGAAAATAGGAAATGACTGTAAAATAAACAGGCATGACAAGGTAAGCAAGATGAATAAGATAACCGTTGGTTGCATTTCTAATCACTATAAGATAATTCCTACACTGCACCAATGCTACTTACACTGAAAGATTGATCCCTCTCACTAATCATAATGATGATAATAATAACGGTAGTTGTACTTCTAGCTGCTGTCATAGGTGCCGCCTGCCCCCTATCTCCACTAGTTGTACCCACTGCCTTCCCCATTCGGTCGGCTCCCTAACTCGTGTGTATTTATTACTTATGTCATTCGGCCCCGCTTGTTTGTAGATACCTGTGCTAATCCCACCATGTGGTGTATCAATCCCTATGATGGCAACCCGACACAATTCAAGTTGCATAGTGTATAACTACTGATGCCCAGTGCCTGATTTTACCACTTCGGAGCACATACACGCCCATACTCCGACGGAACCTACACTGAAGCACCACTCGCCGCTATTTTGATCGCTTATAATCATCCCAGTAATCGTGCCCGACCCTGCCTTGTTCAGGGTACCATGATACATCTATGTGGGTTACTGCTGAAATGGGTCCCCATTACTAGGGTTTCCTAATCAACTTGTTACAACGGTTAAGTGTTCTCAATTTAACCTAACCCCACCCATTTGTTTAATTAACATATTGTATTGGTTAAGTGTCGCCTATTCATATGTTACTTAACCTCACCACTCTTAGCATGTCTGTTCATTGGCATTAATTGATTTATTAATGCACCAACCTCTCACAATAGAACTGTTGTTTGCGGTTGCTAGATGTGCCGAGCGGTTCCGGGCAGACTTCTACCGCAAACTCATACTAACCTCGGGTTTTGGGCTTGATGCGCTAACCTCTCACATTATACCTGTTGTTGCGGTTGCTGGATGTGCCGGGCAGTTCCGGACAGTCTTACACCGCAACTCAATCTAATCTCGGGTTAGGCATGTTCATTATCTCATTTTATTATTCAACCCCAATTTGAATTAATATCCCTATTTCAAATTGTCCATAATTTCCAATTCAAGCTATGTTCATAACTATCCTCCAAATTATGTCCTTAATTTCCACGTATATAAACAATACCAATTTATGTCTCAAGTTAATTACATGGTTACAAACCAATTTATGCCAATTACATAATATATATATATTTAATATTTCCTAAGCTATTCCCAACGTTCCCACGTCGTTCGTATGTATAATTCACATAATACGTTAGGCTCGCAATTAGCCTAACTCGTAAAAAAAAAAAAGCATCCAAACTCGCATAACATATAAAATGGATCTAACTAGCATATGAAAATAAACTAGCATAAATTATAAACATGCATAGGTCTAAATGACCATAACTTGCATAGATCTAATTATAAACTTGCATAGATCTAAATGAACATAACTTGCATAGATCTAATTATGAACTTGCATAGATCTAAATGAACATAACTTGCATAGATCTAATTATGAACCTGCATAGATCTAAATGAACATAACTTGCATAGATCTAATTATAAACTTGCATAGATCTAAATGAACGTAACTTGCATAGATCTAATTATAAACTTGAATAGATCTAAATGAACATAACTTGCATAGATCTAATTATAAACTTGCATAGATCTAAATGAACCTAACTTGCATTGATCTAAATGAACATAACTTGCATAGATCTAATTATAAACTTGCACAGATCTAAATGAACATAACTTGCATAAATTATGAACTTGCATAGATCTAAATGAACATAACTTGCATAGATCTAATTATAGCATAGACATAAACTTGCATAGACATAAACTTGCATAGACATAAACTTTGCATAGACATAAATAAACATAAGCTTGCATAGATCTGATTAAAGCATATGTAATTAAACATATGAACTGCATCACAAAATAGATCTAATTACATACAATAACAGAACTGGCATATATCAACAAAACAGATCTAATAGCGTATGATAACAGACATATTCATACAGTCCAGTTCACAAACTTATCATAATTATTTTAATTAATTATCTTATGAAAGCAACTGTACTCACTGTGATAGATGAAAGAATAGATTCGTTCGTTGTTGTTCTAGAATCCCTTTTTACAATTTCTAAGCTTTAATTCGTTGGAGAAGAGACTAGCTTAGTTTAGGATGCAGCAACCTGGCGGCTTATGAATGAATTAAGTTTAGATTAGGGTTTAGGTTTATGGGTATTTATATAGATGTGTAGGATTAATTAGAACCCTTAGATCTGACTAGGATTCATCTAAGCCATCCAGAATGAAAAGACGTGTCACCAGACCAATCCGATAAAGCCACATAAGCCCTAAAACACAAAAATCATCATTAACAAATAAAAATGCGCCATGTGTGCAACATGATGCGCAGCAGTAGGGGTGTTGACACACATGTCATATATATATATATATATACATTCTTCTTTTTAACCATCTTTCCAATTAACCCTTTTCACACGAAATTGCTTTTTTATTGAAGTTCGTTCACACTAAGCCACTTTTTAGCCATTCTGCTAAAACAAAAAATATGGCACTGGGGGGTTGAACTCAGAACCTCTTGTATACAAGTCACGTGCTCTAACCAAATGAGCCACTAAGCCTTTTGTTTACAAACCTTAGAACAATGCTAAACATTATTCTTTTCTCATTCCTCTTTTTTTCTTGTTTTGTTGCAATATTTAATTTTTCTCTCAAATATATCAATTTATATAATATATATACATATTTCCACATTTTTAATTTCATTAAAAATGCGGGTGTTACATAACCCGAGCGCAAATCATTGGCAAATTCTGGCGATTTTTGTGACATAGAATACGATCCAACCGTATGAATTCGTAGAGCTTGAGACGATCTACGATTTTCGCTTTGGTGGTTTGTGTTTTCATTGATCGGATGGAGAGAAATTAAAGATCAAAGATAGGAACATTTCGGCCATTGGAAATATATAGGTGGCAGCTCTGAAATTAGGGTTTCAACTAATATTTTATTAATAAATTCATTAATTTGCGTGATTTAAAGCCAAAAATTGAACTATGTCCAAATCAGGCCCGCTTACTGCCTAACAATAGGTTTTGATGTCTTTGGAACGCAATGGAACATGTTTCACAACCCAATTCCAAAGTCTATAGCAGTTTCTACTAAAAATCGATTATTTAATTGAATTGTACATATAAATTTATATGCATTTAAATTTCTTACGATCAAACTATAACTCCGACGGCTATGAAATTTTTATATATTACAATAATTTACCATTTTGGATCAAATAAAATTAATTTTATCGAATTTTGATATTATTTAAAAAATGTCAAATTTCAATATTTATAAATAAATATTCAAATTTAACTTAAACTGAATTCAACGGTTTTAAAATCTCTAATCAAATCAAAAATAGAATCCAAATAAATTTCATGAATAATTTTTTTTTACATGAATTCCATATTGATTATCAAAATACTTCAAATTTTGTATTTCAATTATAAATTACATAAATCAAAATATTTCAACATGTAAGTTTCAAATATCATCATAAATCAACAAAAACAAATAAAAAAATTAATATTAAAATAATTTTGTTCAAGGACACACTAAATTTAATAATTTAAATTATCGCGAAATCTTGGGATGTTACAGGGGGCTAGTACCTTGACCAAATGATCAATCGGTCATTGGCACCAAATGGGTTTATAAGAATAAAGCTGACGAACTAGGAAATACTATGAGAAACAAAGCAATATTATTAGCACAAGGCTATAATCAAGAAGAAGGCATTGATTATAAAGAAAATTTTGCTACTGTAGCAAGACTAGAAGCAATACGTATTGTGTTAGCATACGCATGTTTTCATAACTTTAAACTCTATCGAATTGATGTTAAAAGTGCTTTCTTAAATGGGTTTATTAAAGAAAATGTATACATAGAACAACCACCGTTATTTATATATAAAAAATATCCAGATTATGTTTACGAACTTAAAAAGGCTTTATATTATCTAAAATAAGCACCTCGTGCTTGGTATGAAAGACTTAAAAGTTACTTAATAAACACAGGTTTTCGAATTGGAAAAGCTGATCAAACATTATTTATTAAAAATACAAATAAAGATATCTTAATTGTACAAATTTATGTGGATGATATCATTTTTGGTTCGACTAATGAAGAATTATGTAAAGAGTTTTCTACTATTATGACAAATGAATTTGAAATGTCACATATGGGAGAGTTATCATATTTTCTTGGATTACAAATTATACAGTTTTCAAATGGTGTCTTTAATAATCAGGAAAAATATTTCAATAATCTAGTTAAATGATTTGGTGTACACTTCTGAAAAACCAAATCCTATGAGTACTACAACTCATCTTGATCGAGATGAGAAAGGAAAAAGTGCTGATAAAAAACTATATAGAAGTATGGTTGGTTCGCTACTCTATTTAACTGTAAGTCATCCTGATATAATGATGAGTGTGTGTTTATGTGCAAGATTCCAATAAGATCCTAAAGAATCGCATTTAAGAGCAGTGAAACGAATTCTGAGATATCTTAACAGTACTAAGGATTTCGGTCTTTTCTACCCGAAGGAATGTCCATTCGAATTAGTATCTTACAATGATGCTGATTTTGGTAGATCTTGGACGGATAGGAAAAGTACAAGTAGTACGTGCTATTTTATTGGAAAATCACTTGTCTTTTGGTTTAGTAAGAAACAAAATTGTGTATCACTCTCGACATGTGAAGCATAATACATATCTGTTGCTTTAGCACGTGCTCAGGTAATCTATATGCAACAGACACTCAGAGATTTTGGGATAAACTTAACTAAATCAATAATATATAGTGATAATACAAGTGCAATCAATTTAACATAAAATCCTATAAATCACTCACGAACTAAACATATTGACATTCGTCACCATTTTCTTTGTGGTAACATATAAAAAGATGTTATAAACTTATAGTATATCTCAACTAAAACTAGATAGCTGATATATTTACCAAACCTCTATTAGAAAATATGTTTGTAAAACTCCGGCGAGACTTAGGTATTATGTCACTAAAAGATATTTAAAATGTCTTTATAAATCAATGACAATTTTTTTAAAAAAATAAGTACGTATTCTTAAATATGAGAAATATTACAAGTCTAAAATTAGTTACTTTCTCTAGACCATTCATTTTATTTACCTTTTTTTGTCCTGGTTACAATTATTCTTAATTCCAAACCACATATTCTTTGCAACCTTTAGTACATAAGTAAATAGCATCAGCAAACTACATACTCAAACAACGATAAGTAAAAGAACTAATTTCAACAAAATGTTTTCAAATAACTCAAACTCCTCAATCAACATAACTTTTTCAATGGATAGCTTGGAAGAAACTTCTCATTATCCTACTCCAACTCCTCAAAATGAGCCTACGTACAAATGGGGGAGAATATCATACGGGTTTTACACCGGATTCGAAAAAGGCAAAACGTCCTCTCTTTTCTTCACCTGACACTAAAAGAAAAATTGATGAAATTCATCATTATCAAAAAGAGCAAATAGCGCTTCAAAAAAAAACTATACTTTGAGCAAAAAGTGACAGCAACTCGCTTGAGTCTTCTCGAGAAAATTGTTTTTAAGTTCTGTAGTCCAAAGAAGAAAAATGCTTCCGAACCTCTACCTATTCCACCTAATCCTATCAATCCTTCTTCATCATATCGAACTGAAAATGATCTGGTGAATCCTACAATGAAGTATTACACATTTTCTCCTCAAAGACCTTCATATAGTCTGAACACTTGGTACTAGAATTACAAAGAAAATGAAGGGAAACGACTCTCAACACCAATAAAGACTCTGTCTCCTAAAGCTAATAATTTTCTAAAGTTTATTTGCTACTTTTTTTTATCCTATTTCATATATTTTTCTAAAAAATTTATTGTGAAATGCATCATTTTGTTTTCTCTAAAAATGTATTCTACTTTCATGATATATGAATTCTTTATAAAATACGGAAAACAGACGTCTGAATACTGGAGAAACAATATTTTTTCATATAGCAACAGACGTCTGACCCATTAAAAACAGACATCTGAAAAGGGTTAAATATGAACTAAATATTTGTTGTTACAATTTTTTTCAAAAACAGACGTCTGAGCTTTAAAATTAGACATTTGATAGCTGAAGCAAAAAATTCTTCCAACGTACCAGAAATAGACGTCTGATCCATAAAAACAGGCGTCTGAATTAGTGCCAAAACGAACTAAATTTTTGCAGGTTCAAATTGAAGAAAATTAAGATGTCTGAATTTTAAAATCAGACATCTGAATTGGAACAGATAATTTTTTTAAAAAAGGACACACACATATCTACCAACCATCATTTCATCTCTTCACTTTTTAGCTTTACCTTTTTTACACTCTATAAAACCCTAGCCCCCAAAATTACCATACCACTCAAAAACTTCATTTTTTCAAGAAATCGTCATGGCAAATCGGCAAAAAAGACTAAGACAACAAGAATATGATCCTCCCTCTAATGAGCTTATTCAACAGTGGCTTTGGGATGACATCGCCACAGAAAGATATAAAGCCATGAAGAATTCCAAATTTTTTGAAGGTGCTTTCGTAAAGTTTGATGCTTTCTCTAATTATAATCTTCTTCTTTATGCTAGGCATTATAATTTTGAGTCTCTAGTGGATTAGAACCCTAATAATGTCAAAATCTACCTTTTTCTTATGAAATTGTTCTTAGCAAATTTAAAATTAGACAACATACGACCTCAAAATACTACAGATTGTATTTGGTTTCTGATATGTGGTAAGCGCATCCTTCTTCCAATTCAACGATTAGGCCAAATTTTAATGTGTGCTTTGCAAGGAGTTTATATTGATATAATAGAGGTTGACATGAGTGTGAGAGATGAAATATCACACAAGTTTATTTTCGACAATTTGCTTAACATGGACACCCTTACCTCCACCCATCTTCGACCTCTAGCACGCTTATTGTATCGTATCTTGGTCCGAACAATCCAACCTCGTAAAGGAAGCTATAAGAAAGTTTACAAGTGAGACTTTCAAGCTCTATATGCATTGTATTTTAATAAACAAATAAACTGGGAAATTTTATTCTTGATGAATAGGTGGATATCACATATAAACGAAAATATAAAACTCTTCATTATGGTGCCTATATCACTCGAATTCTCCTAGATTCTCAAGTTCAAATACCCGATACAGCTTCTCTTAGTATCAAAGAAATCGGGCTAAAAACATTGAAGCTTATGTATATTGACCAAAACCCTTCGACATTGGAATATATGTCTTTTGAGACTTGGACTGATTATGTATCATCTCAACCTGAAACTATTATAGCTGAGTCCTCTTGTAGTCGTCGTCAAAAGGAAGAAGAAGAAGGTATCTATATTATCTCTCTCGGCCTCCCGTCCAAACAAGCCTTAGTCACACTCTCTCGTAATCAATCTAAAATACACAAGGATCTCAAGCGTTTTGAGAGTAGAACCAACAAAATGTTTGATTCAATTAAAGGTTCTTAAACAAAATTTGGGAAAAAATTTCTTGCACCGACACTCAATCATCTCAAGCTTATGATCCAACTCCTTTCCAATGGTCATCTAGCTCTACCGACGAAGTTCCTAACACAAGTTCTAACTATGGTCATCCTAAGTGAGGAGATACTAGTGTGGGTCAAAGTGTATCGACGTCAGAAAGTTGGTAAGATATAGTGGCTGTTAGTGATATATTTTGCTTAAAATACTTATTTAATTATGGGTTTGTAATATTTTTTGGCACTTTGATCCTTTATTCAGCACAAAATGCTACTATGTGCTTGGTATGTTATGTCTGAATATTGTGTTTATCTATGTTATGTCTATAGTTATGTTGTGATTGTGTGTTGTGCATGTATGTTTAAAGTTTATACATAAGTATCTCCTTTTTGTCAATGACAAAGGGGGAGAAACATATGCATATCAACAAGGGATCCACATATATAGTTTTCATTATCGAAAAGGGGGAGAATGTTGGATCTTGCTTTATAGCGTTTTGATTTTAACAACTATACATGTGTGTGTGTGTGTGTGTGTGTGTGTATATATATATCAACTAACTCTGTTTCGTAGGAAGATATCGACAACAGATTCAAGAACTCAGATTGAAGAATATATATACTGAAAGTTTGTGAGTCTTAGTTTAACTTGTAAAAATCTTCCTTGATGATACACACACACACATTTTATATATATTTAGTTTTTCAGATGTAACACCCCACATCCGTTAAGGTCACTCACAAAGGGAATGCCTTAACTTCAATGGAGCATTATGGGTACTGGAACAGAAATATTACAAGACAGACATATATAAAACAACGGAAAAGTAGAAGTACTTCAAATCATTTATTACATATAATTGTTTACAATAAAAGCCCATCAACTTCCAATACCCAATTACATAGCTAAAATATCTGTCTTGCTCAAAAACAAAGAAGCATAAAAATAAACTGTAGTATTCCCCAATAAAGCAAAGCAAGCCATAGCCAAGAGAAATCCAAGACGTACATGAAAGAGCCTTGGAGCTTGGTAAAATCCGAACTAAGCTGTATTCCCACCCTGTGAACCTGGAGGGGGGAAACGGAAGAAAAAGAGGCGAAACAAACTGGGTCAGTCATAAAGACTGAGTAAGTCCTAGTGACTTTCAGCATAAAAAAAGGTAAAGATAACATGGCATGAATAAACTAAAAATAAAAATAAGCATGATGACAAGATAAGCTACAGGCATGATAACTAAGAATAACATCATATGACTTTTGTCATGCATAACATTGCGAGGTTACCATTCAAGATGAACTAAGTATAATTTCGCAAGATCGCAAGATTTCTCTGCTTCACCGTTAAAATATTTCTATGATATCTATTTGCTCTGCACCACCCGTACTAGTATCCCAACCCGTGCCATGTGTTGACTATAAAATGATCCCTTGCCCAATGTCATGAAATGACCCGTTACTTGGTCTCACGAAACGATATATTAATCGATCGGCTCACTACAAGTCCTATCTCGTTCATGTGTCTGTGTCATACGGCCGTATCACGAATGTAGTCACCTGTGCTAGGTCCACCATAGGGTGTATCAAGCCCTAGGGTGCCAACCACCGACACGAATCAAGCACGCACAGTGTAAACCTACTGGTGCCCAATGCCTACTTTTTCAACTCCGGCATACGTGCACGACCATAGTCCGCCTAAACCTACAATGGCGCACCAACTCAGCCGTCATTTTGGTCGCTTACAATCAGCCCAGTAATCGTGCCCCACCCTGCCTAGTTCCAGGGTACCATGATACATCTAGTGGGTTACTGTTGAAAAGGACCGCGTAACTAGGGTTTCCGTCCAGCAGGTTAAGTGTTGTCATTTAAATTCGAGACTTAACCCCATCAGTCTAGCATGTCAAGTTGGTTAAGTGTGGTCATTCAAGTTCGTGACTTAACCCGTCTACGTGTCATATCAAATTGGCTAAGTGTTGTCTTTCAAGTTCATGACTTAGCCCTACGAATCGTGTGTCAAGTTGGTTAAGTATATTCAAGCGGTTCATGACTTAACCCTATCAAGTCATCGTGTCAAATTGGTTAAGTATATTCAAGCGGTTCATGACTTAACCCTATCAAGTTATCATGTCAAATTGGTTAAGTATATTCAAGCGGTTCGTGACTTAACCCTAACGAATAATCGTGTCAAATTGGTTAAGTATATTCAAGCGGTTCCTGACTTAACCCTTTCAAGTCATCGTGTCAAATTGGTTAAGTATATTCAAGCGGTTCCTGACTTAACCTTATCAAGCCATCATGTCAAATTGGTTAAGTTTATTCAAGCGGTTCCTGACTTAACCCTAACGAATCATTGTATCAAATTGGTTAAGTATATTCAAGCAGTTCGTGACTTAACCCTAACGAATCATCGTGTTAAATTGGTTAAGTATATTCAAGCGGTTCATGAGTTAACCCTGCCACGCGTCATATTATATTGGTTGAGTGTCATTAGCCTAGTCATATTACTTAACCCACCCACTGGTTAACATGTTATGCTGGTTAAGAATTCTTAGTTTACTTAACCCTATCAATCCTGACTTAGCTTTAACTTATTCATTAAAGCACCAACCACTCACATTAGACAGGTATTGTTGCAGTTACTGGACAGCCGGTCGGTTCCGGGTAGGTTTACACCGCAACTCAGTCTAACCTCGGGTCCTTATTGGGCTCAATGCCTTAACCTCCCACATTGGATAGGTATTATTGTGATTACTGGACAGCCGGGCGGGTCTGGGCAGGTTTACATCACAACTCAATCCAACCTCGGGTTAAGCATTTCGTATTTTTTCTAAATTTACATATTTGTTCTTTATATGTAAGTGTGCTAACAATTTAATGTTATGGCCCACTTTCCCAGTTCATAATTCACGTTTTTGCCCCAAATCGTATTTCCAAATTATTAACATAATTCACTATAAAGTTATGCCAAGTTATAGCCTTCTATTTCCATTACATACCAACTACCCAAAACCCAACTTAGGCGCGTTCATATTAAACTTTCTCCAAGTCATAAATTATCATATATGTTTCTATTCCAAATTTCACATAATTAACAAATGCCCAAGTTCTAGGTTACATGTCAGTTTTACATATGCCCTATTCATACCAAATTTACATATGTTCCATTCATGCCGTTTTACATGTATGCCAAATTTTATGCCATTTTACCATATCTGGTTCGAGCCAAAATTACATGTATCAAGTTTCATACCCAATAAACCCAAATCATGATTCATGATGTAGTTATCCCAAACTATAATCTTTTTAATACAATACATGTCAGTTGCCCAAGTTCATAATACATGTTTATGCCAATTATCAAATTTACAATTGCTTTCATGTTCAAATTCCCAATTTTACATATGCCTAATTAACATAAGCCCAATCTTTTGATTTAAACTTACATAGTCCCAAAATCGTGATTTAATTTACATGCCAATTCGTGTATGCCCACTTCATGCCAAATTATTTATGCCAATGCCCAAACTTGCAATTTCAATTATATTGACAATACCAAAATTACTCCATTTCATGTTAATGGTAAATTATCCCCAAACATCCAATTTTCATATTATGCCTTCGATTCCACCAAACACATATATTCCACTAGACAATATTCCAATATTTCCCCATATACAAATCGCACGTATATCGTAGTTTAGGCCTAGGTCCGAAATTGACCAAGGTTCATCAAAAGAAAATAAATAGGGGAATGTAGAATTTTGCATAAAAATAAGATCAGAGAGAAAAACATCATCACAGGCATGAAGATTACAACTTGATAATAATATCAACATAAATCAAGAAAACTAATTTACAACAGACTGAATAGATCATGAACTAGACATGGGAATAAAGATAGACAAGTCAAGATCCAAGAGGCAACAGAAATAGATCGATAAACATACTTAAATCCAATTTCACTTCATCACATGCCCATATTATTTTTAAATTATTTTAATCTGAAAATAACTAGAACTTACAGAGCATGGCTAATGAATTAAGAACCGAATTTGTTGCAGAATGTTGCAGTGACGTTGTTGATTTATTGTCTTGAATCATTGTAGAAGCTTTAATCTTCGAATTGGATTGCGTATGAATGCTTAAGAAATTGACTAGCGACGGCGGCCATGATCAAGAGGGACCTCAGCAGCATTTTGGTGTAAGAATGATTTGTTGTGAATTAGGTTAGGTCTAAGGGTGTTTTTATAGGTGTAGCAACTAGTTTAGGCCCTCAGATTAACCCTAGAATCAATCCGGACCATCAAAACACGTCTAAGGCTTCAAAAATGGGTTCTGGGTCAAAACAGGCCGACCAGGTTGACCTGTAAGGGGGGTAGACCATATGGTTAACCTGAGGGGTAAGTCGACCCTATGGTCTACCACATGGTCGACTTGGCCCCCAGGTCGACCCCCAGGTCGACCTGCCTGGTCATGTGCTGCCTAAAATTTGTTGAATCTTCTACAGGTCATAACTTCTTCATCCGGACTCCGATTTTCGAAAACTCGGACTCTATTTCATGTAGAATTTCGAGACGAATGCAATGGTACAACCTTTTTCCCACGATTCTCATTTTAAAGTTTAATTATACCCTGATTTCTAGTTTCAACATGTTATTAAAATTCAGGTTGTTACATTCTCCCCTCCTTAAAGGTTTTCGTCCCTGAAATCTTCAAGTTAAGAAGAATGTGTCCTACCATCCAATCATCCATCTACTCAATCATCAATCACATGCATTCATTGTCCTTAAGAGATTTCTAATGTTGTATGAACATATGCAAGAAGTGTGTGTATATGTTCCTTGTCTAATGCAAATGATCAGGCCTGATTGATCTTCTTAATGCAAAATATGTCTAGTGCCATGAGTCCAACATGTATGCAAATAGTCCTAGTCACATAAACACTATATGTGTGCACAAACATCCATCCATATGCAACATCCACATGATAACACATTCAGTTTCATTCATAAACAAGTATAAACACTCTTGCATATGCAGTATGAAAGGTGATGGAGCCGATCTAGTGTCTAATGTGCGTGTATATGCATCCACGAGCAACCACTAGTAACCACTTGCAACCACTTGCAACCATCAATCATATCATGTCTCAAACACATGTTTACACCCAATTGTTCCTACCTAAAGATATAGTCGAATGATAGAAGCAAGTAAAAACTTTGTGCCCATTAGGCAATGTCAAAACTGGAAATCTACGACACATATATACTTATTAGGAGAAAAACTTCCTAAGCACCATCCCCGAAGACCGAAATCAACATCAGGCTGATACCCAATGAATTTCTCAACCCAACCAATATATTTGATTCTAGGAAACTAAGTATGATGGACTCCTTTTAGGTCACAAGGAAATCTCTTCCTAAAACAAACCCGTATCCTATAAAACCCAAAAAGTTTAGTTAACCCAACGGACACCCTCAAGCCCCAAAATGTATTACTAACAGACGAGTCGTGCTCCCTATGGGGTTTCTAACAGAAATGTGATTGAGAATAGGACCGAGAGGATATACTTGAAAGATAGCATGCAAATAAGCTCTACAGGAAAAGGGGGATCAAGGATATACTCTTAAAAAGAGATATGATATGCGTATCTAGTCTTCAATCTTCTGAGTCACATTTCCTTGAGCTTAACTCCATTGTGCTTTCACCATCTTTAACTTCACAATTTCGTAGCTTCTTAATTCTTATTTCCAAAATATGAGTTGGAAATCATTCCACTATTGCCTCTCGTTCCACTTTTACTTATTCTTCTTCTAGTATACTCGGCTTAAACATAACTGCGTACTCGTGGATTCATGCAAGCTCTCCAAAATTCACTAGTGAATCTTGGATCTCGTTTACTCACTATAAGGTATTCCACGTAGAAGAACTATCTCTTGAAAATAAACAGATGACAGCCATGTTGCCGAATTTACTTACTAAGGTGATTTCCTATAACTCATGCATAAGCGAAATGAACCATCCGCCTTAGTGGCAAACACTACTCGAGAGGATCAACAAAGGTATCAAGAGATTCTAGGTAACTAAGCATGATAGAATCCTAAGGGTTACACTAGACTTCGAGGGTATTACCGAGGCAAGTCAAGAGTCTAACATACCCATAGCCCAAAAATATAAGCATTTCTTCTAAACTCAACGCTTAGCATAGACATTCTCAAATCCAAGCAAGTCATGAATAAATGAGCTGATTCCCCAACAGGATTTGAGACAAAAATGAGATCCTCTACTACGCTAGTACTAAGGTGCAGAGACACAACTATTGAAGCAGAATTAAAAGGATGCGATGAACAAAAACAAAGTTCTAATGAAAAGAAAAGCTAAACCTTTAACAGAAACGTCATCACCTCTCTTAGGTACGCTAGTAGTGAGAGCATACAATTGCCCTCTCGACGATCTTGTTCTTTGCCCTTGTCCTTGTCCTATAATACTTAAGTAACTGTCCCTTTTTACCATACTAAAGATACTCTCTCTTGTCATGGATTTTATTATTCACCTTTTCCTCCTTCGTGGATTAAGCCATGTCAACAAGTTTCTCATCCTTAGGCTTGTGTTCTTTATCCTCGTTCTTACTGTCCTTATATAGCTTGTTGACAAGTTTCTCGAAAGCAACCTCCATCGCATGGAAACCCTACAAAGCTTGAAATAAGGTTAGTCGCAGATGGAACTACTGCGGTTACTGATGGAGGTTGGGCACTTCTTTGCCCTCCTACATGTGTTGTATGCCTACAAACTATGGTAAAAAAGAAAGAGATAAGAGACTCAAGGTGAGAATCAAAAGATAGTGCATATGACTTTGGGGAATATGCCATTCGTAAAACAAAACTTTTCTTAGAAAAATGCTTCTTTGTAAACGTTTTTGAAAATAATTTCAGAAGGTTTTAAAAACTTTTGCCCAGTCTGGTAACCTTCTGCTCTAATACCAAATGTAACACCCCACATCCGTTAAGGTCACTCACAAAGGGAATGCCTTAACTTCAATGGAGCATTATGGGTACTGGAACAGGAATATTACAAGACAGACATATATAAAACAGCGGAAAAGTAAAAGTACTTCAAATCATTTATTACATATAATTGTTTACAATAAAAGCCTATCAACTTCCAATACCCAATTACATAGCTAAAATATCTGTCTTGCTCAAAAACAAAGAAGCATAAAAATAAACTGTAGTATTCCCCAATAAAGCAAAGCAAGCCATAGCCAAGAGAAATCCAAGCCGTACATGAAAGAGCCTTGGAGCTTGGCAAGATCCGAACTAAGCTATATTCCCACCCTGTGATCCTAGGGGGGAACGGAATAAAAAGAGGCGAAACAAACCGGGTCAGTCAAAAAGACTGAGTAAGTCCTAGTGACTTTCAGCATAAAAAAAGGTAAAGATAGCATGGCATGAATAAACTGAAAATAAACATAAGCATGATGACAAGATAAGCTACAGGCACGATAACTAAGAATAACATCATATGACTTTTGTCATGCATAACATTGCGAGGTTCCCATTCAAGATGAACTAAGTATAATTTCGCAAGAACGCAAGATTTCTCTGCTTCACCGTTAAAATATTTATATGATATCTATTTGCTCTACACCACCCGTACTAGTATCCCAACCCGTGCCATGTGTTGACTATAAAATGATCCCTTGCCCAATGTCATGAAATGACCCGTTACTTGGTCTTACGAAACGATCTATTAATCGATCGGCTCCCTACAAGTCCTATCTCGTTCATGTGTATGTGTCATATGGCCCTATCACGAATGTAGTCACCTGTGCTAGGTCCACCATAGGGTGTATCAAGCCCTAGGGTACCAACCACCGACACGAATCAAGCACGCACAGTGTAAACCTACTGGTGCCCAATGCCTGCTTTTTCAACACCGGACTACGTGCACGACCATAGTCCGCCTGAACCTACAATGGCGCACCAACTCAGCCGTCGTTCTGGTCGCTTACAATCATCCTATTAATCGTGCCCCACCCTGCCTAGTTCCAGGGTACCATGATACATCTAGTGGGTTACTGCTGAAAAGGACCGCGTAACTAGGGTTTCCGTCCAGCAGGTTAAGTGTTGTCATTTAAATTCGAGACTTAACCCCATCAGTCTAGCATGTCAAGTTGGTTAAGTGTGGTCATTCAAGTTCAAGACTTAACCCGTCTACATGTCATGTCAAATTGGCTAAGAGTTGTCGTTCAAGTTCATGACTTAACCCTACGAATCATGTGTCAAGTTGGTTAAGTGTAACACCCCGTAATTCTGTTACACTAAGATTCACAAATCAAGGCAGAATTAAAAGTTAAAATCAAAATCAAGGGAAACGGGCAATGCCATTGCGTTTGTCTCGGAATTCTACATGAAAACGAGTCCGAGTTTGCGTAAATCGGAGTCCGTATGAGGAAGATATGGCCTCCGGAAGATTCAGCGAAGTTCAGATTTCAAAACTGGTCGAGTTCGAAATTCTAAAACAGACCCAGATGGGCAGGGCGGGAATTTTCCTGCCCAAGGCACCCAGGTCGACTGGGTAGTCGACCTGGGGGTCGACCCCCCTGCTTTTTCCTGTTTTCTGCACCTGGTTCGTTCTTCTGTATTCGGACACCCTTCTGACCAGATTCGTTGACTTCTACACTATATAAACAGCCCTGGTCTTTTTCTTTATTCACAATTCTTCTCTACCCTTATGCTTCAAAGATTCTTAGTGAACATGGCTTCCTCTCCTCCTCTTAATTAAATAATAAATAAAATAATATATATATAAAATAAATCAAGACGAGGAGATGCTGCTCAAAGACTTTCAAGAAGAAGAGATTCAAGCTAGGATTCAAGAGAAGGTTCAAACGACTTCAACGACTGTTTTTCTACGAATCATAGCAACGCCATCTTTCTTTTCTAATCTAAATCTCTATAAGTCAGTTATTTCTATATTTGAACGTTTTCTTTGTTCGTGACATGAAATTAAAGGAATAAAAGAGCATGCCAATTCTTTCTATTCGAATCCATGCTTATTTCTTTAGACCTAATTAAGAACTGTTATGATTCGATGACCAATTAGGCCTTGCCTATGACTATGAACATTGCCTATGACTATGGACATTGCCTATGACTATGAACATTGCCTATGACTATGGACATTGCCTATGACTATGAACATTGCCTATGATTGTGACTGTGACTATGCCTTTGATCAGGAAATATAAACTATTACCTATGACATAACAAGGACATCTGTGATTAAACACCTGTAATTCATGACTAGCAAAGTGTTGCTTAAGTTTTGTGACTATGAAATTGGGTCTAAACCCGATCATCTATTCTGTCTATTCTTGGTTATCTTTGGTTTTAGACCTTGGGAATTTACCTATTAAGTTAGGTCTACCCATGTTCTTGAACCTACGTCTCTATTCTGTCTATTCTTGGTTTTAGACCTTGGGAATTTACCCATTAAGTTAGGTCTACCCATGTTCTTGAACCGACGTCGTTATTCAACCCTTTTTATGCCAGTTAGTATGTCTATCTTTTGCATAGCATCTTTGGTTCATTCCCTATTTTCTACGAACCTAGCTTTATTTATAATCTAGACTGAATCACGATTATACGAACGGTGGGAATGCGGTTTGGGAAAAATGTGAAATGTACTAAAAACATAGTTATAAACTTGGAATTTGGCATAAATTGGGAACATGAAGTATGGCATGTTCATAGAAATACAAATTGGATAAATTAAACATGAATTCTAGGATGTGTAATTGGAATCTAGTATTGACTTGTAAATCTAGCATTTACATGAGTTATGAACTAGAATAATAAGTCTAGTTTGACGTGAACTGTAATTAGAATGTTAAATCGGGATTGGATTAGCTAATTTGGCGTAATAAGTATATTGGTATAAATTTGAGATTGGCCATAATTGGGAATAACCGCCAGGTTTAGCAAAATCATGGTTAGTGACACTTAATTGGTATAGTTTACATACCAAAAGGCATAAATATGATATAGAGGGGAAAATGGGCCATAAGAATAAATGTAGACAATTTACATTAAAAGAGTAATTAGGAAATAAGTAAATTAGGAATAATTTACTTATAGAATTTGGCCTAAATGAGGAAATGTAAATTCAGAAAAATTAAAGGTTTGTTAACGACATCTCTTTTAATAACACACCAGAAAGTTCTAGGATGACGAAGAGGATAGTGTCTAGGCTTGGGTTTGGAAAATACAAGTTTCCTGCTCTCCCTGGCTATCCCTAACTAATCCGACGAACGGGAGGTTACTTTCAAAACTTGATTTGAAAATAAATTGAAACCCTTTGAACTTAGAAAACACAAATATGCCTAGCCCGAGGTTAGACTGAGTTGCCATGTAAACCTGCCCGGAACCAACTGGCACATCCGGTAGTCGCAACAATACCTGTCTAACGTGAGTGGTAGCGGCTTTAATTTATTTAGTTAAAGCTAGAAAAAGAATGGTAGGGTTAAGTTAACTAAGACACTTAACCAGTTCTACATGATAACTAGACTGATGGGTGGGGTTAGGTTCAGACTGACACTTAACACAGTTAAGCTAGAATGGGAGGGTTAAATCCATAGGAACACTTAACCGACTTAACACAGTTAAGCTAGAATGGGAGGGTTAAGCCCATAGGAACACTTAACCAACTTAACACAGTTAAGCTAGAATGGGAGGGCTAAGTCCATAGAGACACTTAACCAAACTCAAGGTAGCAAAACGAGACTTGTAGGGGTTAAGTAAAGTTAATACACTTAGCCAAATTAATATGTTAACTAGACTAGAGCTTGGGGTTAAGTAAAATCTAATACACTTAGCCAATTTTGATATGTTAGCTGGGCAAGACCGTAGGGTTAAGTAAATTTGAACACTTAACCGTTAGGTTGTGATAAAGGAATAAGGCTAAGTCTAAAACATGAGGGGGTAATACTTAACCATTAATAACATGTTAGTTAAAAAAGACGGGCAAGTTTAAGTTAAAGGAACACTTAACCAGTACAGGGTAAATGGGTAGGGTTAAGTAATAAATACTTAACCAATATAACTTGATTTGTGGTAGGGTTAAGTCGACATGAATTACTGATAACACTTAACCAGTTTAACAGGATGAATGAAGAGGGTTAAGTTGGCTTGAATTGACTAATGACACTTAACCAACCCAAATTGACGGGAAAGAGAACTAAGTAGTAAACCTTAGTTAAAAGGAGCTAAGTAGTAAACCTTAGTTAAGAAAACAATGATTCTGGAAACTAAGTGGTAAACCTTAGTTGACAAAACTAAGTAGTAATTCTTAGTATAACACGAGGAGTAGCGAACGTCCGCCTGATTAAAAAGAAGGCTCCAACGAATTGGGTTACGAAGCCCGAGGCTTCGAGGGGACGTGAGGGTACTCTTGGTATCCCTCTGTGAGGCTGCAGATGATCCGCCTGGGCCCACAGAGGTTAAGGTCTGCGTAGAAGAACCAGGGGTATGCCTTGGTTGCAATATATGGCAACCTAAAGACTAGGATGGACCGGCGTGATTCGGCGAGAAAACGGTAGCCCTGTGATAGCAACTCGTCGTCTACCATCCATCTTGAGTCAATCGAGATACGTGAAGCGGAAAGGCGGAGAACTCCAAAAGACCATATACTTGCTATCTAGTTATGGGTGAGGATGGCCATAGGATAGTGGGGCACCGGGCGCTGGCGTATAGTTCTCATTTTACAAGGTGTGCCTTTCATTAGTTGAGGGAGGGGTCAAGTGGGACCATAGCCACTGGAATAAAAACAGACCTTAGCATCTGCATCGGCAGATATCTGAAAGCTCCCGACCGAGTTCTGTATTCCTTGATTTGCCCTGACGCAGGACTCGGGTCGCACATTACAGGACATGTGCATCTAGACAAGCGATAACGATTCGCGATACATGTGTGGGGAAGTATAGGAACATATACCACTTTAGGTAGTGTATCCTAGACTTGGGGCATCGTTCGACAGGTAGCGTAATCCCTAGTTGGACTAGGTGGCATAAACCCTGAACTCGAGAAGCGTTCAGCAAATAGCGTAAACTCCGGTTAAATCTAGAGAGCACTTGATAGGAAACCCTAGATTAGATCTAGGTAATAAATAATAAATGTATGCCTGAAGGCAATGGGAACTACAGGGGTTGGGATCACGTTATCGTTACTAATTGGAACACTAGTTAGATGGTGCAGAGATATAGAAACCAGTATAACAAGGAAATAGCGAAGTGGCGAAAGTATTAGAGCATATCCAGTTTATCTTATCTTAGCATATCTTGTGATTATCTTGTCTAATCTTTCTGACCCTATGGTCATGGTGTAATCTTGGATTCAGTTAATTCATGTCGTTTGTTTTTCCATGTTCACATGCTAGAAGTTACTGAACTTACTCAGGCTTTATGTCTGACTCTGTTTTTCTTTCGTCTTCTTTTCTTCCGTTCCCCCCCAGGTAGTAAAGGAGGGAGTAGTATAGCTCAGGTTAAGTTGGACTGTCACTCTTTCCCAGCTTGAAGATTTGTCGAAGTTTTGCTTGGATTCTCTTTTCAGATGCTATGGCTGGTTCTTGCTACATTGGGGAATACAAATGTATTTTTATTCTTCTTTATTTTGTAAGACAGATGACACTCTGATATTGTAAAGAAATCTTTGTACAAACTATTTTATCAATAAAGCAAAGTTTTATTTCCCGCTGTTTAATTTCTGTCTGTCTTGTAATTTATCTGCATCTTTTACCCTAAATGCTCCACAGAACTTAGTGCATTCCCTTTGTGAGTGACACTAACGGAAGTGGGGGTGTTACACATGGTATCAGAGCTGAAGGTTACCAGATCAGATAAAGGATTTGAAAAATTATTTTCAAAATGGTTTTAAAGAAGCATTTTCAAAAGAAAAGTTTTGTTTTAAAAAGGCATATTCCCCAAAGCCATACGCACTATCTTCTCTTCCTCTGTTTGGATTCTTGTCTTCTTCTTTCTTGAGTCTCTGGGGGCTCCTGGCTTTCTGGGAGGTAACCTCATCGAGGGGCGAAGTAGTGCCCGAATTCCATCTATAACCATAGTAGTTCCACCTGCGGTTAGTTTTCTTTCAAGCTTAGTAGGGTTTTCTGTACGATGGAAGCAGCTTTCGAGAGATTTGTCAACATGACTACACACGGAAGGAGATGAGGAGTTTGGCTAGGGAGCACAACCCTAGGATGAGGAATTCATGGATGTAGATTTAGCTCACGAAGGAGGAAGGAATTATAAAACCTAAGACAAGAGGAAATATTTTTACAAGGGTAGGATAAGGGCATATAATTGAGGGCAAGGGCAAGAACGAGGAACAAGATTTTCAGAAGGGCAAGAACCTACTTTCGCCACCAAGCGTACCTAGGAGAAAGGTAGTAAGGTTCTGTTGGAAGAGTCTAGTTTTGCTGTTCGTACTACTTCCTTTGGTTTTAGCACTTCGCATTTGTTCATATCCACTTCCATAGTTGAGTCTCTGCACCATAGTACTTGTATAGTAGAAAGATCCCACTAGAGTCTTAAATCCAATTGGTGGTTCGACCAGTTTATTTTTGGCTAGTAGGGATTTGAGAATAACTATCGAGTTTGCTTATGTCATCTCACATAGATCGTCTAAATTCGGAGGAGATATTCCTTGGGTGCTTATCTGATATTGGTTTAGGCCTTTGGGGCTTGTACTTGAGGAATGTCGAATTCGACTAGGGTGGTTTGCGTGAGAGATGAATAGTTGTGGCAGGCACTCTAAAAAGCATGTAGTAACCTTTCGACCCTTATAGTTATGGCATGGCGGATAAGAGGGAGACCTCTAATCATCTTAGTACATATACTTGGTGCCGTAATTAACATTTGTTTATTTCGGAAATGGAGATCAGAAACTTCACAATCGTGAAGTAAAATTTTGTTAAGATACAGTGGAGTAAAGCTCAAGAAGGCCAGATACTAGCATCATACCCTTTTTCTTAAGGGAGCATCCTTGATTTCTTTGTGTAGGAGCTTTACGCATAATTGTTTCTCTCTTTCCAAAGTATATCCTCTAGGTCGTATCTTCGATCCTTAGGTAGAAGCCAATGGATGTAAACATGTATTTAAAACATGTTATGATTGGTGGTTGCTAATGGTTGCTCGTGAATGCATATGCATACGTATTAGGCACTAGATCAAGTTCGGACGCTTGCATATTGCATTTACAAACATGTGTTTGTTTGTAAGTTGAACTTGATATGTTATCATATGGATGTTGCATATGGATAAACGGTTGTGCACGCATGTAGTATTTACATAACTAGGGATGCTTGCATACATGATTGGACGCATGGCACTGACATGATTCGCATTAAGGAGGTCAACTGAATCAGTAGACCGCCTGATTTTGTATTAGATAAAGACATATACACACACTATGCATATAGACATGAAAGCATTAGAAATCTTTTAAGGACAATGAATGCCTGTGATTGAATGGTTGAGTAGATGGGTGATTGGATGGTAGGGCACATTCTTCCTAACTTGGAGACTTCGGGGACGAAATCCTTTTAAGTGGGGGAGAATGTAACACCCCGTAATTCCGTTACACTAAGATTCACAAATCAGGGCAGAATTAAAAGTTAAAATCAAAATCAAGGGAAACGGGCTGTGCCATTGCGTTCGTCTCGGAATTCTGCATGAAAACGAGTCCGAGTTTGCATAAATCGGAGTCCGTATGAGGAAGATATGGCCTCCGGAAGATTCAGCGAAGTTCAGATTTCAAAACTGGTCGAGTTCGAAATTCTAAAACATACCCAGATGGGCAGGGCGGGAATTTTCCCGCCCAAGGCACCCAGGTCGACCGGGTAGTCGACCTGGGGCACCTAGGTCGACTGGGTAGTCGACCTGGGTCACCCAGGTCGACTGGGTAGTCGACCTGAGGGTCGACCCCCCTTCTTTTTCCTGTTTTCTGCACCTGGTTCGTTCTTCTGTATTCGGACGCCCTTCTGACCAGATTCGTTGACTTCTACACTATATAAACAGCCCTGGTCTTCTTCTTTATTCACAATTCTTCTCTACCCTTATGCTGTAAAGATTCTTAGTGAACATGGCTTCCTCTCCTCCTCTTAATTAAATAATAAATAAAATAATATATATATAAAATAAATCAAGCCGAGGAGATGCTACTCAAAGACTTTCAAGAAGAAGAGATTCAAGCTAGGATTCAAGAGAAGGTTCAAACGACTTCAATGACAATTTTTCTATGAATCATAGCAACGCCATCTCTCTTTTCTAATCTAAATATCTGTAAGTCAGTTATTTCTAGATTTGAACATTTTCTTTGTTCGTGACATGAAATTAAAGAAATAAAAGAGCATGCCAATTCTTTCTATTCGAATCCGTGCCTTTTTCTTTAGACCTAATTAAGAACTGTTATGATTCGATGACCAATTAGGCCTTGCCTATGACTATGAACATTGCCTATGACTATGGACATTGCCTATGACTGTGAACATTGCCTATGACTATGGACATTGCCTATGACTATGAACATTGCCTATGACTGTGACTGTGACTGTGACTATGCCTTTGATCAGGAAATATAAACTATTGCCTATGACATAATAAGGACATTTGTGATTAAACACCTGTGATTCATGACTAGGAAAGTGTTGCTTAAGTTTTGTGACTATGAAATTGGGTCTAAACCCGATCATCTATTCTGTCTATTCTTGGTTATCTTTGGTTTTAGACTTGGGAATTTACCTATTAAGTTAGGTCTACCCATGTTCTTGAACCTACGTCTCTATTATGTCTATTCTTGGTTTTAGACCTTGGAAATGTATCTATTAAGTTAGGTCTACCAATGTTCTTAAACCGACGTCATTATTCAACCCTTTTTATGCCAGTTAGTATGTCTATCTTTTGCATAGCATCTTTGGTTCATTCCCTATTTTCTACGAACCTAGCTTTATTTATAATCTAGACTGAATCACGATTATACGAACGGTGGGAATGCGGTTTGGGCAAAATGTGAAATGTACTAAAAAAATAGTTATAAACTTGGAATTTGGAATAAATTGGGAACATGAAGTATGGCATGTTCATAGAAATACAAATTGGATAAATTTAACATGAATTCTAGGATGTGTAATTTGAATCTAGTATTGACTTGTAAATCTAGCATTTACATGAGTTATGAACTAGAATAATAAGTCTAGTTTGACGTGAACTGTAATTAGAATGTTAAATCAGTATTGGATTAGCTAATTTGGCGTAATAAGTATATTGGTATAAATTTGAGATTGGCCATAATTGGGAATAACCGTCAGGTTTAGCAAAATCATGGTTAGTGATACTTAATTGGTATAGTTTACATACCAAAAGGCATAAATATGATATAGAGGGGAAAATGGGCCATAAGAATAAATGTAGACAATTTACATTAAAAGAGAAATTAGGAAATAAGTAAATTAGGAATAATTTAGTTATAGAATTTGGCCTAAATGAGGAAATGTAAATTTAGACAAATTAAAGGTTTGTTAACGACATCTCTTTTAATAACACACCAGAAAGTTCTAGGATGACAGAGAGGATAGTGTCTAGGCTTGGGTTTGGAAAATACAAGTTTCCTGCTCTCCTTGGCTATCCCTAACTGATCCGATGAACGGGAAGGTTACTTTCAAAACTTGATTTGAAAATAAATTGAAACCCTTTGAAATTAAAAAACACAAATATGCCTAGCCGGAGGTTAGACTGAGTTGCGATGTAAACCTGCCCGGAACCAACCGGCACATCCAGTAGTCGCAACAATACCTGTCTAACGTGAGTGGTAGCGGCTTTAATTTATTTAGTTAAAGATAGAACAAGAACGGTAGGGTTAAGTTAACTAATACACTTAACCAGTTCAACATGATAACTAGACTGATGGGTGGGGTTAGGTTCAGACTGACACTTAACACAGTTAAGCTAGAATGGGAGGGTTAAGTCCATAGGAACACTTAACCGACTTAACACAGTTAAGCTAGAATGGGAGGGTTAAGCCCATAGGAACACTTAACCAACTTAACACAGTTAAGCTAGAATGTGAGGGCTAAGTCCATAGAGACACTTAACCAAACTCAAGGTAGCAAAACGAGACTTGTAGGAGTTAAGTAAAGTTAATACACTTAGCCAAATTAATATGTTAACTAGACTTGAGGTTGGGGTTAAGTAAAATCTAATACACTTAGCCAATTTTGATATGTTAGCTGGGCAAGACCGTAGGGTTAAGTAAACTTGAACACTTAACCGTCAGGTTGTGATAAAGGAATAGGGCTAAGTCTAAAACATGAGGGGGTAATAGTTAACCATTAATAACATGTTAGTTAAAACAGACGGGCAAGGTTAAGTTAAAGGAACACTTAACCAGTACAGGGTAAATGGGTAGGGTTAAGTAATAAATATTTAACCAATATAACTTGGTTTGTGGTAGGGTTAAGTCGACATGAATTACTGATAACACTTAACCAGTTTAACAGGATGAATGAAGAGGGTTAAGTTGGCTTGAGTTGACTAATGACACTTAACCAACCCAAATTGACGGGAAAGAGAACTAAGTAGTAAACCTTAGTTAAAAGGAGCTAAGTAGTAAACCTTAGTTAAGAAAACAACGATTCTGGAAACTAAGTGGTAAACCTTAGTTGACAAAACTAAGTAGTAATTCTTAGTATAACACGAGAAGGAGCGAACGTCCGTCTGATTAAAAAGAAGGCTCCAACGAATTGGGTTACGAAGCCCGAGGCTTCGAGGGGACGTGAGGGTACTCTTGGTATCCCTCTGTGAGGCTGCAGATGATCCGCCTGGGCCCACAGAGGTTAAGGTCTGCGTAGAAGAACCAGGGGTATGCCTTGGTTGCAATATATGGCAACCTAAAGACTAGGATGGACCGGCGTGATTCGGCGAGAAAACGGTAGCCCTGTGATAGCAACTCGTCATCTACCATCCATCTTGAGTCAATCGAGATACGTGAAGCGGAAAGGCGGAGAACTCCAAAAGACCATATACTTGCTATCAAGTTATGGGTGAGGATGGCCATAGGATAGTGGGGCACCGAGCGCTGGCGTATAGTTCTCATTTTACAAGGTGTGCCTTTCATTAGTTGAGGGAGGGGTCAAGTGGGACCATAGCCACTGGAATAAAAACAGACCTTAGCATCTGCATCGGCAGATATCTGAAAGCTCCCGACCGAGTTCTGTATTCCTTGATTTGCCCTGACGCAGGACTCGGGTCGCACATTACAGGACATGTGCATCTAGACAAGCGATAACGATTCGCGATACATGCGTGGGGAAGTATAGGAACATATACCACTTTAGGTAGTGTATCCTAGACTTGGGGCATCGTTCGACAGGTAGCGTAATCCCTAGTTGGACTAGGTGGCATAAACCCTGAACTCGAGAAGCGTTCAGCAAATAGCGTAAACTCTGGTTAAATCTAGGGAGCACTTGATAGGAAACCCTAGATTAGATCTAGGTAATAAATAATAAATGTATGCCTGAAGGCAATGGGAACTACAGGCGTTGGGATCACGTTATCGTTACTAATTGGAACACTAGTTAGATGGTGCAGAGATATAGAAACCAGTATAACAAGGAAATAGCGAAGCGGCGAAAGTATTAGAGCATATCCAGTTTATCTTATCTTAGCATATCTTGTGATTATCTTGTCTAATCTTGCTTGCCCTATGGTCATGGTGTAATCTTGGATTCAGTTAATTCATGTCGTTTGTTTTTCCATGTTCACATGCTAGAAGTTACTGAACTTACTCAGGCTTTATGTCTGACTCTGTTTTTCTTTCGTCTTCGTTTCTTCCGTTCCCCCCCCCCCCCCAGGTAGTAAAGGAGGGAGTAGTATAGCTCAGGTTAAGTTGGACTGACACTCTTTCCCAGCTTGAAGATTTGTCGAAGTTTTGCTTGGATTCTCTTTTCAGATGCTATGGCTGGTTCTTGCTACATTGGGGAATATAAATGTATTTTTATGCTTCTTTATTTTGTAAGAAAGATGACACTCTGATATTGTAAAGAAATCTTTGTACAAACTATTTTATCAATAAAGCAAAGTTTTATTTCCCGCTGTTTAATTTCTGTCTGTCTTGTAATTTATCTGCATCTTTTACCCTAAATGCTCCACAGAACTTAGTGCATTCCCTTTGTGAGTGACACTAACGGACGTATTAAGTATATTCAAGCGTTTCATGACTTAACCCTATCAAGTCATCGTGTCAAATTGGTTAAGTATATTCAAGCAGTTCATGACTTAACCCTATCAAGTTATTGTGTCAAATTGGTTAAGTATATTCAAGCGGTTCATGACTTAACCCTAACGAATCATGGTGTCAAATTGGTTAAGTATATTCAAGCGGTTCCTGACTTAACCCTATCAAGTCATCGTGTCAAATTGGTTAAGTATATTCAAGCGGTTCCTGACTTAACCCTATCAAGTTATCGTGTCAAATTGGTTATGTATATTCAAGCGGTTCCTGACTTAACCCTAACGAATCGTCGTATCAAATTGGTTAAGTATATACAAGCGGTTCGTGACTTAACACTAACGAATCATTGTGTCAAATTGGTTAAGTATATTCAAGCGGTTCATGACTTAACCCTGCCGCGCGTCATATTATATTGGTTGAGTGTCATTAGCCTAGTCATATTACTTAACCCACCCACTGGTTAACATGTTATGCTGGTTAAGCATTCTTAGTTTACTTAACCCTATTAATCCTGAGTTAACTTTAACTTATTCATTAAAGCACTAACTACTCACATTAGATAGGTATTGTTGCGGTTACTGGACAGCCGGTCGGTTCCGGGCAGGTTTACACCGCAACTCAGTCTAACCTCGGGTCCTTATTGGTCTCAATGCCTTAACGTCCCACATTTGATAGGTATTGTTGTGATTACTGGACAGCCGGGCGGGTCCGAGCAGGTTTACATCACAACTCAATCCAACCTCGGGTTAAACATTTCGTATTTTTTCTAAATTTACATATTTGTTCTTTATATGTAAGTGTGCTAACAATTTAATGTTATGGCCCGCTTTCCCAGTTCATAATTCACGTTTTTTTCCCTAAAACGTATTTCCAAATTATTATCATAATTCATTATAAAGTTATGCCAAGTTATAGCCTTCCATTTCCAATACATACCCAATACCCAAAACCCAACATAGGCGCGTTCATATTAAACTTTCTCCAAGTCATAAATTATCATATATGTTTCTACTCCAAATTTTACATAATTAACAAATGCCCAAGTTCTAGGTTACATGTCAGTTTTACATATGCCCAATTCATACCAAATTTACATATGTTCCATTCATGTCGTTTTACATGTATGCCAATTTTTATGCCATTTTACCATATCAAGTTCTAGCCAAAATTACATGTATCAAGTTTCATACCCAATAAACACAAATCATGATTCATGATGTAGTTATCCCAAACTATAATCTTTTTATTACAATACATGTCAGTTGCCCAAGATCATAATACATGTTTATGCCAATTATCAATTTTACAATTGCTTTTATGTTCAAATTCCCAATTCTACATATGCCTAATTAACATAAGCCCAATCTTTTGATTTAAACTTACATAGTCCCAAACTCGTGATTTAATTTACATGTCAATTCATGTATGCCCACTTCATGCCAAATTATTTATGCCAATGCCCAAATTTGCAATTTCAATTATATTGACAATACCCAAATTACCCCGTTTCATGTTAATGGTAAATTATCCCCAAACATCCAATTTTCATATTATGCCTTCGATTCCACCAAACACATATATTCCACTAGACAATATTCCAATGTTTCCCCATATACAAATCGCATGTATATCGTAGTTTAGGCCTAGGTCCGAAATTGACCAAGGTTCATCAAAAGAAAATAAATAGGGGAAGGTAGAATTTTGCATAAAAATAAGATCAGAGAGAAAAACATCACCACAGGCATGAAGATTACAACTTGATAATAATATCAACATGAATCAAGAAAACTGATTTACAACAGGCTGAATAGATCATGAACTAGACATGGGAATAAAGATAGACAAGTCAAGATCCAAGAAGCAACAGAAATAGATCGATAAACATACTTAAATCCAATTTCACTTCATCACATGCCCATATTATATTAAAATTATTTTGATTTGAAAATAACTAGAACTTACAGAGCATGGCTAATGAATTAAGAACTGAATTTGTTGTAGAATGTTGCAGTGACATTGTTGATTTATTGTCTTGAATCATTGTAGAAGCTTTAATCTTCGAATTGGATTGCGTATGAAAGCTTAAGAAATTGATTAGAGACGGCGGCCATGATCAAGAGGGACCTCATCAGCATTTTGGTGTAAGAATGATTTGTTGTGAATTAGGTTAGGTCTAACGGTGTTTTTATAGGTGTAGCAACTAGTTTAGGCCCTTAGATTAACCCTAGAATCAATCCGGACCATCAAAACACGTCTCAGTCTTCAAACATGGGTTCTGGGTCAAAACAGGCCGACCAGGTCGACCTGTAAGGGGGGGGGGTCGACCACATGGTCGACCTGGGGGGGTAGGTCGACCTGGCCCCCAGGTCGACCTTCCGGTCGACCTGCCTGGTCCTGTGGTGCCTAAAATTTGCTGAATCTTCTACAGGCCATAACTTCTTCATCCGGACTCCGATTTTCGAAAACTCGGACTCTATTTCATGTAGAATATCTAGACGAACGCAATGGCGCAACCCTTTTCCCATGATTCTCATTTTAAAATTTAATTATACCCTGGTTCCTAGTTTTAACATGTTATTAAAATTCGGGTTGTTACATCAAATGACATGTACAAAAACATAGGTCTGTTACAGGAAAAAGACATTTGAAATATTTTTACCGGACGTTTGTTTGCTGAAATGAATTTCAAATTTATATAATATTCAGACGCCTGACCTAAATATTTCAGACATCCGAATTACCATCGAAATGGCCTATTTCTTTGCTGTTTGAATTTCAACTCAAAATCAGACATCTGAAATTATTATTCAAACATCTGAAAACAAAAGGGTGCAACCTTTCAATGAAGAACTGCAATTTCTGATTCATTTCTTTTGAATAAATCTCTTCATGATTAGTTGCAATATTCCGTGCTTTATAAATATAGATTCCACCAAATGCTTTATCTCACCGAAACTTATCCTAATTCTTTCTATCTTATTCAAAGCATTTAAAATCCCTAAAGCACTCTATTTACACACTCTTAAGATTTCAAATCTTCCATATTCTTTCACAAACTACACGTTTATCATCGAGAAAAGATTATAGGAAGAGTGTGCTTCAAATTGACATATCCGTGTTATCAAGAACACAAAGTACTCATCAATTATTCTATATTGCGGAAGTCCTCTTCAATGGTTGAGGCAAGAAATCCCGAACGGCTATTCAGGTAATTGTGAACCTATTCCTTCGGCTGAAGTGAGGGTTATTGTGTTAGTGAAATACCATAAGGGAGTCTGGGACTGGACGTAGGACAGTGGTCCAAACCAGTATAGAATCGACTGTGTCATTTTATTTTTCAACTGCTACTTTACCATTCACTCTATACATTGCTCATACTCCATACTATTTGATCCTACCGCTGCTTAGACTCTTTCAAAATACATAGAACTTAGGGATGCATTAAATTGATAAATAAACCATCCCAAATCCTGTAAGAATACATTAGAAACATAAGGATGCAAGAATACAAAGAACAACGAGACGTAAATCCCTTTAAATTGAAATTAATATACATACTGTAGTGACCCGAAAATCCAGTCCAATTTGAGCTGACCAAATAACACAAGTCCAACCCCAAATTGCACTGGAAATTCAAGAAACTAATAGAAAGAAGATAGAGGGTGAGGATAGATAAGATAGAACTATTAGAATAGAAGAAAAAGAAGAACATCATCATCATCAGAGAAAACACGAATCTCACAGCGGAACGAATAAAATATAACATAACTTTTGAAATACAAAACATTTTTGTATACAATAACACTTATCAGAGTACAACACTTACAACACAACGGAAATAATAAAAGCTATAGAATCTTGAAGCCTCCTGCTCCAAGCTCTCCAAGTGTGTCTGTAAAAATCCCGACTACTTGATTGCCCGTACAAAATTAGGCACCCAAGAGTTTAGGGAAAACAAAACAAAAACTCCGAGTCAGTCATGGGACTGGTATGAGTAAAATAGTTTAAAACAGTTCGAATAAGTAAACGATAACTCATAAGACCACGCCGTATAACGAAACGGGTTTTTCCCTTATGAGAATCCAAAACATCTTTGCATCAAAACCTTTGATATTATAATAATGTCTATCAACCACAGTATAATAACCATCTAGCAGAAACGCTTTCATCTCACGTTCTACATATATAGTATACAATCAAAACCACAAGCACGTATTGGGTAATGGATTTCCAACTATGACAAGGTATGGAACCACCTTCCGATCAGTGTACTCTAGGAACGATACACTGGAGTTCAACAAGAACATCTTGTAACTCAGCCACACTCAACCGACCACTCATTTCGCTTGAGTGTGTCGAATGTACATCACCAACGGTTGGGATCAACAACCGTTCCCGTATATATATATATATATATATATATATATATATATATATAGGACAACATTGATAGATTAAAGAAGCAAATGAATATTCTCTAGATAGGTGATTATACACCCTACTTCGGTGCGACCGACTTAGCCATGCTGCCGGACCGATTTCTGTCATTTACCGGATGTGAGGCTTGAAGCTATGTTTATATTTTTCATAATAGTTCTTCATTTACTTGGAATACCACATCGTCATACCCGCCAAATCATTATCGATTTCCTTAACGGTATCACGGGTATGAAGCTAAGAGAAACGAATTCCTCCGCCACCAAACGTAATACGTTGAAGTGATCAACATATATGATCCGTTAGCAATACTTTGTCAGACATTCGTCCATACAAGTTGTCCTGGGACTGGACAACCCGAAGGCACTATTCAGTATATCCATCTTAGGCACTGTTATCTAAGATTTATACAACATCCATTGCATTTCACTCCGTCTTCAATTATCTTTGGCATATATGATTTGTAACGCTTATGCCAATACAGAGTGGTTCTTTGGATAATAATCCAACCGGTCTCTCCATATTTACAACGTTAAAATGGTCAAAACTTCAAAAGTCTATGATTTAACCATCAAAGAAAAACAGGTGTGCAAACAACGATATTATTTCCAAGTGGAAATTATATCGATCAATCATCATTCAACATTTATCTCTTTCGTTCATTAATTTACTTATCTCCTATTTCCATATATTCTAAATTCTTATTTTCTCTTTTATCAGGAAACATTTCTGATTCTTACTTAGAAAACATTTCCAAAATTCCTTCACGATCAAACCTTACCATTCCTTAGTTAAAAAGGAAGTCAATCAAGTTGGGGTATAATTACCTCTCAGACCTTAACTGAACGACGTTTTAACTTCGAAATGGTCAAAGTTTATCTTTTACTCTTTAACATATTCCTTTACGTAACTCGCGGATTCTATTTACGAATCCACTTCTTATTTGAATACATTTATTATAATGATAACGTTATAATCCCTACTTCCGAAATATCTAACTCAATTATAACTTTTATTCATTAATGTGAATAATTTACCTAACAACTAATTTACTTATAAATAAATAAACCTTGATTTAAAGACTGGAAAGTAAATGATACTTTCCCCGAATTCGATATAATCAAATTCGACGTATAACTCCCTTTCAAATTCTATTTGATTAACTCTTCTTCGAATAACTAATATTCGATAACTCTTTCTTTTCGAATACACTATATTCGATAATCTCCTTTCGAATAAACGATATTCGAAAATCTCTCTTCGAATAACTAATATTCGATACATCTCTTTTTGTAACACACCACGTCCATTAATGTCACTCAAAAGGGGAATGCATTAACTTCCATGGAGGTTATAAGTGAATATAGAACAGAAAAATTACAACAAGACAGATAATAAGTAGTACTTGGAAATCTAAAACTTCATTTTATTGCAGCGGAAACATGTTTATTACATCACAAAACCATTAATCAGAGTCAAGTACATTATCCATCTTCATAAAACAAAATACATAATCCCATTACATTAATAGCCATTAAAGAAGATAACAAGCTGGACTTTACTTCAACGGTCTAAGCTTTCCAAAAGAGAGAATAAGCAATCCAATCAAACTCCACTAGAGCTGGGCCCAACCTGAGGACCTGGAAGGGGAAAAGGATAGAGATGGAGGGGGTCAGACATAAAGTCTGGCGAGTATGATAATTCTAACAATACTATTATCAAAATAACTAGACTAAGGCGTAAGCTGGAAGACAAGTAAATGTCTATGAACTCTTAGGAATATAAAGATAGCATTTAAGATAACGTTAAAGATAACGGTAAAGGCACACCTAATTGCTAACGAATGATTACTACACTGCACCGCACATTACTACACTGCACCGCACATTACTACATTGCACCGCACATTACTACACTGCACCGCACCAGTCACCCTAAAGGTTGATCCCATTTGCTTCACACAGAAACATATAAATAGCCTTACATACGCCTAGCTGACTACATAGGTGTCGTCTACCCCTATCTCCACTAGGTGTACTCCACTACCCATTTTCGATCGGCTCCCTACTCGTAGATACCCGTGCTGGCCCCACAGTGGGGTGTATCACTCCCCTAAAGTGGCAACCCGATACAACTTGAGAATGCACGGCTTATACCTACACGATGCAACAACGTCTTACCTACCAGGCCGGGTTCACACACGCATTTGAAACCCGTTGGACTTGCGTTGCCACCGCTCCCCGTTTTGGCCTCTTATAGTCAAACTCAGTATGCGTGTCCCGTTCTCGACTTGGGTCGAGCCCACAAAGATACGTTTGGGATACTGGTTGAAATGGGCCCCCACAAGCTACCCACCTAAGCTTGTCATTAATATATCCCACTTAACCCTCTTAGTCATGTTCATTTACATGTGTGTTTGGTTAAGTCTTACTAATTGTATTTCACATGCCACTAAGGGCACCTAGTATATTCCTCATGCCACCCAAGGCACCTACATAACCCCCATGTCCCACCTTACATGTTTATCTGGTTAAGTATTTCTTAATTCATTCAGGCCATAACCTCATAAAGACCTCCCACATTAGACTGGCATTTATGGCAGTTGGAATTACCGGGCGGGTCCGGGTAGTCTTACACCATAAAAGAGTCTAACCTCGTGCCTTTACAACTGTTATGTTTTAGTTTAGGCCTAGAACTTCTCACATTGGGCTGACATTTGTGACCACTGGATTTGCCGGCGGTTCCGTGCAAGTTTACGTCACAAACGAGTTCAACCTCGTGTCCTAAGCATTGATTATCACTTACAATCTTTTACCCCAATTTTAATAATTCCCTATCCAAATTATTAATTAAGTCCACTTTTATTGATGCCCATAATTGACTCAATTATGGTCATCCACTCATGGTATGCAAAATCATATCAATTGCACCCTAACATCTTATTATTAAATCCTTAATATTACCCCTACCCCACGTTTATACGTTCGCTTATTCAACGCATAATATAGGCTAGACTTGAATAGTCTAATGCATAGCACAAAGATAAATTATCACAACATATAGACAATTAAAATAAATCTAATCATAATAGGGGTGAAACTTGCATAAACTACGCATGTTAAGGATCAAAAGGTGTCAACTTGTTAAATGTCACAATTTACATGATATGATCATAGCCTAAATCTATACATAAACTTGCATATGGGGTTTTTAGGCAACATAATGATGGTAGCATAGGATATCACATATGTCATAGCATAATTCTAGATGCCATAATAGATGTCATGTTCATAACTTTTCTAATCAATTTAACTTGCATATGAGACTTGTCATATAGATCAACATAGCCCAAACATGATGATTTAATTAATATGAACTAACTAGCATAGATGGCTTTCTAACATGTATGATTCATCACAACTTAGCATAGAAACTTTCAACATACATAACATCATCATAGCATGATTTACAACATATAGGATATCATCACCACATAGCATAGGATTAATAACATACATGATAACATATACGACAATTCACATCATCTACTCATAATCCATTCATGACTTAACCTAATTAAAATGATGATAATCTTGTTAAGACTATCATACTCACAATTATAGAAGAAAGAGAGTTTTGCTATGCTTTAGGGTTGAGAGAATTAGAATTGAATTAGCTTTTCTTCCTTCTTAGTTGGCGGCGGCTCCATTGATTTCCATGGCGACGGTATGACGGTAACTATTCTATTTTTCTTATGAATTAGGGTGAGAGACTACCTAGGTATTTATAGAGTTAGGATTTATTTTAAACCGTTAGATCAGTTCAGAACTAATCCCAGCCAACCAGATTAGGTCAGAAACCCTAATGCGTCATCACTCAGTCAAAAATAGGCTCAGGACAAAAACTGCTGGGGGGGGGGGTTAACTGCCAGGTCGACCCCCAGGTCGACTCTATAGTCAACCTGGTAGGCAGGTCGACTGCCAGGTCGACCCCAGGTCGACTCTATAGTCGACCTGGTAGGCAGGTCGACTGCCCAGTCGACCCTAGGGTCGACCTGGGCCTGGCGGGAATTTTCCCGCCTACCTGTTTTGACTCCAAATTTGAAATTTAATTTTTTCTGAAATCTGTCTTGAATTTTCTGAAACTTCCGATGGCCATAACTTCTTCATACGAAGTCCAATTCATGCAAACTCGGATTCTATTTCAACCAAAATTCTGAGACGAACACAATGGCGCAACCCGTTTCCCACAATTCTCAAGTCTGAGATTAGTTATTCTTTAATTTGTGGATATTAATATTAACAGAATTACAGGGTGTTACATTCTCCCCTCCTTAAAGGATTTCGTCCCCGAAATCTTCAAGTCAAGAAGAATGTATATCCTAACATCCAAACAACCATCTACTCAACCATCAAACACAGGCATCCATTGTCCTTATAGACTTCTAATGCTTTCATGTTTAAATGCACAGTGTGTGTATATGTCCTATCTATTGCAAAATCAAGCGGTCCACTGATTCAGTTGACTTCCTTTAATGCAAACCATGATAGTGCCATGCGTCCATTATGTATGCAAAAGTTCCCTAATGCTACATATTATTTCTACATGTGTGCACAACCATTCACCAAAATGCGGTATCCATATGATAGTACAACCATTATACATCCATTTTACTAAATACAACCATTTATATGCAGTATGCAGTATGAAGTGACTAAGCCGATCTAGTGCCTAATAGTGTGTATATATGCGTCCACGAGCAACCACTAGTAAACACTTGCATCCACTTTGCATTCATCATACATAACATGTCTCAAACACATGTTTCAACCATAGGATGATCCTAACTAAAGGTCAAAGATACTAACGAGAGGATACACTAAAGATAAGATAAGTACAAGATAAGAGATAAAGGAGAAATTAAAATACATACCCTCAAAAAGAAAAGGGTATCGTGAACGCATTTTCTCTTCTGTCTCCAAGTAGCGTTGCTCACGTCGTCTCCCCATTGTACTTTGACTAGTCTGACCTCTCGATTTCTCAGCTTCTTAATCTCTAACCCAAGAATGCGCGTTGGAGCTCGTCGAATCGTCGCGTCACGCTCGATCTCCACCTCTCTAAGCAAGCTCGGCTCTACCACTTCTGCGGTCTCATGCAAGCACTTCCTCAAATGTGACATATGGAATATGTCGTGTACACCACTAAGTCTCTCCGGTAACTCCACTCTATACGCCATCTGTCCAATCTTCTCCTTAATAGGAAACGACCCTACAAACCTTGGTGCTAACTTCCTAACGGACCCAAAGCGAACTGCGTTTTGTAATGGAGACACTTTGATAAAGACCATGTCCCCAACTTCAAACTCGAGATCTGTCCTCCTCTTATCCGCATAAGATTTCTGCCTATCTTGCGCTGCTTTCATCCTCCTTCGAATCAAGTCGATCTTCTCCGAAGTCTCTCTAATCATATCGGGCCCAAGTAAGATCTTATCGGTAGATTCCCACCAACATGTAGGCGAATGAGACGGCCGTCCATAAAGAGCTTCGAATGGTGCCATACCAATGCTAGACTGAAAGCTGTTATTATATGCGAACTCCACAAGTGGAAGATGCTCTTCCCATGTACCCTCAAAGTCTAGGATACATAGCCTCAAAAGATCCTCTAGAATGCGATTCACCCTCTCGGTTTGGCCGTCCGTCTGAGGATGATATGCGGAGCTCAAACATTACTGAGTCCCTACCGCCTCTTGTAAGCTTCCCCAAAATTCGCTAGTGAAAATAGGATCGCGGTCGCTCACTATGCTAGAAGGAACACCGTGCAAACGAACTATTTCTCGGACGTATACAGAAGCTAACCATGGAGCAGTCCTCTTACTCTTCACGGGAATGAAATGGGCGCTCTTAGTAAGTCTATCTACTATAACCCAAATCCCCGTATTACCCTTTCTCGATCTCGGTAATCCGTCAATAAAGTCCATCGAGACGCTTTCCCACTTCCATAGTGGAACCTCCAATGGGTGAAGTAACCCACCGGGTTTCTTTTGCTCCGCTTTTACTTGTTGGCACACCAAGCATCTAGCGACATACTCGGCCACGTCCCTCTTCATACCGGCCCAAAAGAAAACTCGTCTCATGTCCATGTACATCTTGTCCCCGTCGGGATGAACGGTCATCTTCGAACGATGTGCTTCGTCAAGAATAGTCTTCCTTAGGTCATCGTCTTTTGGTACACAAAGTCTACCGTCCCTACGTAACCAACCCTTATCGTCTAGGGTATACCTACGGAGATGGCTTGATGACTCCCCTCCTTTGAGCTTTTCTACTAACTCAACCAACCGCGGGTCGTCTCGCTGTGCCTCGCCAATCCGTCCCAAAAGCGTAGGTCTGACCTCCAAGGATGCTAGCAAACCGGGTACGAAGTCAACGGAAGGTCTAAAGTCAAACATCAAAATGAATTCTAAGCTTCGCCACTCAACAAACAAAGGACTTAAGGATAATCTTTTTCTACTTAAGGCGTCCGCCACCACGTTACCCTTGCCAGGGGTATATGCTATCTCAAAGTCGTAGGACGCCAAGAACTCCATCCACCTTTGCTGCCTTAAGTTCAAGTCCTTCTGAGAGAATAAGTATTTTAGCGATTTGTGGTCAGTGAATAATTCGAATCTCTCGCCAAGAAGATAATGACGCCAAGACTTAAGCGCGAAAACGATAGCGGCCAACTCTAGGTCTTGCGTGGGGTAATTCTTCTCATGCGCTCTCAACTGGCTTCCACTATAGGCTATTACCCTACCCTCTTGGATTAAGACTGCGCCTAGTCCTGTCCCACAAGCGTCAGTATATACGGTAAATGGCTTACTCCCGTCTGGCAGTACTAAGACTGGGGCTGAGGTCAAAGCTCTCTTCAAACATTGGAACGCATCATCACAATCTACGTCCCATGTGAAAACTAGGTTCTTCTTCGTCAAGCGTGTCAATGGAGCTGATATCCTTGCGAAGTCTTTGATAAACTTCCTATAGTAGCCAGCCAACCCTAAGAAACTTCTCACTTCAGTAGCTTTTTTAGGGACCTTCCAATCTTGGATGGCCACCACCTTCGCGGGATCCACGGCTACCCCTTCTTTGGAAACCACGTGCCCCAAGAACCGTACTTCCTTCCTCCAGAAGTGACACTTAGAAAATTTAGCCTTAAGGCTATGCGCTCGAAGTGTCTCCAACACTTCCCTAAGATGCAGGGCATGATCTTCCTTATCCTTAGAAAAGATCAAGATGTCGTCTACAAAGACTACCACGAATTTGTTAAGGTACTCCCTAAACACCCTACTCATCAAATCAACAAAGTATGCAGGGGCGTTTGTCAAACCGAAGGGCATCACTAGCCATTCATAGAAACCGTCCATAGTCCTAAAGGCAGTCTTGTCAATGCTATCCTCAGCCACTCTCAACTGATGGAAACCAGTGGCTAGGTCCAACTGCGAAAACACTGAGGCGCCAACTAACTGATCGAAGAGATCGTTAATCCTCGGCAGTGGGTGTCTGTTCTTCTTAGTATGCTTATGAAGTTCTCTATAGTCCACACTAAGTCTAAGGGACCCATCCGCCTTTGTGGCAAATACTACTGGAGCACCCCACTCCAATATACTACTTCTTATGAACCCCTTCTCAAGCAACTCCTTCACTTGCTTATCGAGTTCCCTCCTTTCACGTGGAGCCATGTGGCATACTGGCAAAGATACTGGTTTCGCATTATCCACAAGATATATTCGAAAATCTATCTCCCGCTTCGGAGGCAAGCCCTTCACCTCTTCAAACACATCCGAATACTCTCGGACCACTCTAACAGATCATAGATTTTCCTCAGACGCGTCAAGCGATTCTAGATAACTTAGCATAACATAATTGATGGGATTACAAAATATTTCGAGAGTGTTGCCAAGGCGAGTCACGAGCCTAACTACTCTCCTTTCACAATCAAGAACGACCCCATTTCTGGATAGCCAATCCATTCCTAAAATTAGCCCATAGCCCGTGAAGCCCAACACATAAGTATCACATCTAAACTCAACGCTAAGTATAGAAATTTTCAAATCCAAACACATCATGGACAAATGAGCTGAGCCCCCAATTAGATTCGAAACAACTAAGGGATCGTCTACTAAACTGGTGTTTAAGTGCAGTGATTCAACTAATGATGTAGAGATAAACGAATGCTATGCGCCCGAATCGAATAAGGTACGGACAAGATGATCAAAAAGAAAAACTAAGCTTTCAACAGAAATGGTTCTACCTCGTTCTTGCAGCGGTGGGACCGCGAGAGCCTGAATTTGTCCCCTTGCCTGCCCTGGTGCTATAAGAGCCTGCACCTGTCCTCCCGAGGTAGCCCCTGCCCTCTGCCCCTTCCTTGGGCAGTCCTTCACTAAATGTCCCGCATCGCCACAATGAAAACAGCCAGTCTTCTTTTTCTTTCGGCAGTCCTTGCTGAGATGGCCTGGGGTCCCACAGTTAAAACATTTCTTCTTTCCCTTGCCATTATTGTCTTTACCACCCTTCTTGTTTTGCTGTTGTGGTTTCTTCTGATCCCCTTTCTTCTCGGGTGCCTTAACAACTTTAGCGCTTTTCTCCTCATGCATGAGCGCCATTTCTACTAACTTCTCAAAGCTGGCCCCTATAGGGATGTGGGTCATGGCCAACCCTTGCAACGGTTCATTCAAGCCATTCACGAACCTTAGAGCCTTCTTCTCCAACATGTTTACAAAGTCCAAACCAAACCTTGCTAGCTGATATAATTTGTTGACATATTCTTTCACTGACGAGCTTCCTTGCTTCAATGTCAAGAACCTTTCCATATATAGATTTTCTTCCGCCCTAGAGAGAAACTTCGCCTCGAACCTACGTCTAAAATCCGCCCAAGAGTCAACAGGACGCTCCCCATTAGTGACCTCCCACCAAAACGAGGCCTCTCCCTTCATTAACCAAGCTGCTAATCTAACTCTTCTTCCACTTCAAAGATTTCTAGCAATTCTTCCACCTCCTTAAGCCAATCTCTAGCTTCCACAAACGTTTCTGACCCTTGAAAGGGTTTTCCACCCATAGCTTTAAATTCCTTGCACGTCTTTGCAAAAGTATCTACGCGAGGAGGAGGAGGAGGAATGGGTGCAACTGGTGGTGGAGGAACATTGACCGAACCTGCGGCGGCCCAAGCCTCTAACAGCGTCCTATACCATCCTCGTATCGTTACACCGTCAGGTAGGTTAAGATCTTCAGCCATGCTGAAATGAAAAAGGAAGGATTCAAAATGGAGAATTCGAAAGATAAAGATACATGGCTATTTGGGGATTATGTTTTTCATCAAACTTCCTCTTTAAATTTCTCATTAAAACATGTTTTTGAAAACATTTCTTTCAAAAAAAATAACTATTTTTCTAAAGTATTTTTATCTGTTCTGGTAACCTTAAGCTCTGATACCACGTGTAACACCCCACGTCCATTAATGTCACTCACAAAGGGAATGCATTAACTTCCATGGAGGTTATAAGTGAATATAGAACAAAAAATTTACAACAAGACAGATAATAAGTAGTACTTGGAAATCTAAAACTTCATTTTATTGCAGCGGAAACATGTTTATTACATCACAAAACCATTAATCAGAGTCAAGTACATTATCCATCTTCAAAAAACAAAATACATAATCCCATTACATTAATAGCCATTAAAGAAGATAACAAGCTGGACTTTACTTCAACGGTCTAAGCTTTCCAAAAGAGAGAATAAGCAATCCAATCAAACTCCATTAGAGCTGGGCCCAACCTGAGCACCTGGAGGGGGAAAAGGATGGAAATGGAGGGGGTCAGACATAAAGTCTGGCGAGTATGATAATTCTAACAATACTATTATCAAAATAACTAGACTAAGGCATAAGCTGGAAGACAAGTAAATGTCTATGAACTCTTAGGAAGATAAAGATAGCGTTTAAGATAACGTTAAAGATAACGGTAAAGGCACACCTAATTGCTAACGAATGATTACTACACTGCACCGCACATTACTACACTACACCGCACATTACTACACTGCGCCGCACATTACTACACTGCACCGCACCAGTCACCCTAAAGGCTGATCCCATTTTCTTCACACAGAAACATATAAATAGCCTTACGTACCCCTAGCTGACTACATAGGTGTCGTCTGCCCCTATCTCCACTAGGTGTACTCCACTACCCATTTTCGATCGGCTCCCTACTCGTAGATACCCGTGCTGGCCCCACAGTGGGGTGTATCACTCCCCTAAAGTGGCAACCCGATACAACTTGAGAATGCACGGCTTATACCTACACGATGCAACAATTTCTTACCTACCAGCCCAGGTCCACACACGCATATGAAACCCGTTGGACTTGCGTTGCCACCACTCCCCGTTTTGGCCTCTTATAGTAAAACTCATTATGCGTGTCCCGTCCTCGACTTGGGTCGAGCCCACAAAGATACGTTTGGGATACTGGTTGAAATGGGCCCCCACAAGCTACCCACCTAAGCTTGTCATTAATATATACCACTTAACCCTCTTAGTCATGTTCATTTACATGTGTGTTTGGTTAAGTCTTACTAATCGTATTTCACATGCCACTAAGGGCATCCACTATATTCCTCATGTCACCCAAGGCACCTACTTAACCCCCATTGTAACACCCCGTAATTTTATAACATTAAAATTCACAAATTAAAGTATACTTAATTTTTAGAAAAGAATTAAGTGAAATGGGTTGCGCAGAGAAATATATATATTGATATATATATATATATATATATATATATATATATATATAAATTAAAAATTAATTAAATAAATAAATATGCGAAAAAGTTCAAAATAGCGAATTGGGAGGGGGAATAACCGAACCGGCCCATTTTTGAGGTCGACCCGAGCCTCGCTGGGTCGACTAGGGGTTAATCCAGGGTGTTTGGCTGTCAACCCGTGGGCCGATTCGCTCAAATGCAGATTTTGCATTTGATTGGTTCTCATGGTTCAGGGTTAATCTAATGGTCCTAAATAACTTCCTACATCCAGGGTGTTTAGCTGTTGATTTAGACATAAATCACATGCAAGTCAGTAAAGATTATGACATCTATTTTAGATCAAAAGTTAGGCTATGACATGTATGAGTTATATGCTAAATCTTTACATGCTAGTTTATATGTTTAGAGGTAAATTTACACCATTGTTATGTTGCATAAATCACATATGCAAGTTTATATAAAAATATGAGTTTGGAATATGAATCATGTTATGCAAGTTTGTGGTTATTGCATATGTAAATTTTGTGATGAAAATCTTATTAATAACGTGCAGGTTCATACCTTTTAGGACAATTTTGTATGTTATGTGAATATGTGGTGTTTTTTCCTTTTTCATGTGTTAGACTATCTCTTAGTCTATCATATATTCTATGCGAACGGACGCCGCGGGGGTTATGGGAAAAATATTGATTATGTTAATAAATGTGAATTGGCATGTAATGGCCTTAAAAGAGGCAAATATGTAAATTGAGATATTAATTGGCAAAGTGATATATGGACATAATTAATGTGGATATGGTCATAAAGATAATTGGAATTTTATTAACATATTTGATTAGGAATAATTAATCCAAATATGGGATGAAAATATTGATTATGTTAATAAATGTGAATTGGCATGTAAATGAGGCATATAACGAATTTGATATATTAATTATGGTGAATTGCCTTAAAAGGCGAAAAATTTAATGAAGGCATTAATTGGAAAATTAATGTGTAGTAATGGACATAGTTTAATTATGGACATAGATTAATTTGAATTTGAATAGGGATATTAAATATTGAGAATTGGCATAAATGCCTAAAAAGGCATGAAATTAATTTGAGATGTAAATTAGTACAATTTATGTACCATAAATAGTGGACATAATTAAGGTGGCATATTTATACATAAATAAATATGGAAATGATTTGTAATTTGAATAGGGAAAGTAATTCAAATATTGGGAAATTAATTATGTATAATTAATTGCCTAAGACACGAGGTTGGACTCATTTGTGGTGTAAGACTGCCCGGACTCGCCCGGCAAATCCAGCAGCCACAAATGGTAGCCCAATGTGAGAGGTCAAAGGCCCAAACTAAATGCGTAACAATTGTATGGACACGAGGTTAGGCTCGTTTGAGGTGTAAGACTGCCCGGACCTGCCCGGCAAATCCAGCAGCCACAAATGTCAGTCTAATGTGAGAGGTCCTACAGGGGTTACGATAGTAATAAATTAAGAAACACTTAACCAAAGTAAAACATGTGGTGGGACATGGGGATTAAGTGGGTGCCTTGGGTAACATGAGAAAATACGACTAGTAACACTTAACCAAAGTAAATATGTAGTGGGACATGAGGGGGTTAAGTGGGTGCCTTGGGTGGCATGAGGAATCTAGTGGGTGACATGTGGGTGACATGTGGATGTCATGAGAAATACGATTAGAAAAATGGAGTAATTTGAATCTAAACAATTATGACATGTAATTCAAATTATTGGATAAAATAGGTATTGACACTTATGAAGGGAAAGGTTTTAATTAATTGATTAATTAATTAAAAATGGACATGATAAATGAAATGGACTACTTAACCAAATCTGATCCCTAGGGATTGTAAGAACTTAAGTTTAAGTTGGGTGTTAAGTAAACTGGGTTATACGGAATGAGTGGGTTAAGTAAATCTTGGGTAGGTGGGTAATATTAGTACATATAGGCCCATAGACTTAACCGTGAATTAAATATGTCTGAACTAGTGAGAGGGTTAAGTAAATCTTGGGTAGGTGGGTAATATTTGTGTATATAGGCCCACAGACTTAACCAATACAACCTGTTAATTAAACAAAAGGGTGAGACTAGGTTAAATTAGAAAACACTTAACCAAATTTATACATGTAAGTGGACATGGGGTTAAGTGGGATGTATTAGAGAGGACCAAGCCTAGGTGGGAAGCTTGGTGGGGGCCCTTTTCAGTCCAGTAGCCCATTAAGTATCTTTGTGAGCTCGACCCAAGTCGAGGACATGACACGCCTACTAGGCCTGATTGTTAGAGGCCAAAATGGGTTAGCGGTGGCAACGCAAGTCCAACGGGGTCATGTGCGTGCGTGGGCCCGGGCTGGTAGGTAAGACGTTGTTGCATCGTGTAGGTATAAGCCGTGCATCCTTAAGTTGTATTGGGTTGCCACTTTAGGGGAGTGATAAACCCCATTGTGGGACCAGCACGGGTATCTACGAGTTAGGGAGCCGATCGAATTGGGCAGGGTAGTGGGTACATCTAGTGGAGATAGGCGCAGACGGCACCTATGTAGTCAGTTAAGGGTACACGAAGCTACCATTATTAATTAATCATTAAAGGGGTACACCTAGTGGAGATAGGAGCAGGCGGCACCTATGACATCAGCTAGGAGTACATGGAATTACCATTGAAGGGGTACATCTAGTGGGGATAGTGGGTACATCTAGTAGTACACGAAGCTATCATCATTCTATGTAGTCAAGAGGGATCAAGTTTCTAGAGTGACTAGTATGGGTGCAGTTAGTGTTAGTACAGTACAGTACGGTAGAGTATAGTAATTATCCTATATTGATTAGGAAAACGCCATTAACGTTATCTTTGCTCATCCTATTATCTTTGGTTGCTTGGTCTTGCCATTAGTTCACAGTCATTTCCTTATTTACCAAGCTTATGTCTTATCCTAGTTACTTTGATAATTATATTGTTGGAGTTATCGGACTTGCCAGACTTTATGTCTGACCCCCTTTGTTTCCACCTCTTTTCTTCCTTTTCCCCCCAGGTTCTTAGGGTGGGAAGCTTGATTTGGATCTCCTTGGGAGCACTTGGATTTGGTTTGCTGAAGTGAAGCTCAACCTATCTCTTTTATGGCTATTTATGGGATTATGCTTTTTATATTATGTACTCTGATTTTGTCAAGATGGATATTATGTACTTGACTTTAGTCTTTGGGTTTTGGTGATGTAACCAAACATATTTACCTTCCGTTGCAATAAATAAAGTTTTAAATTTTCAAGTACTATTTCATATCTGTCTTGTTGTGATTTTCTGTTCTATATTCATTTAAAACGCTCCCTAGAAGTTAATGCATTCCCTTTGTGAATGACATTAATGGACATGGGGTGTTACACGTGGTATCAGAGCTGAAGGTTACCAGAACAGATAAGATATTTTGAAAAACTATTTTTCAAAAGCATTTTTATAAAGAATACTTTCAAAAATATGTTTGTAGAAGAGTATTTTTGAAAGAAAGGTTTATTTTAAGAACATAATCCCCAAGAGCCATATATCCTTCCTTCGATTCTCCGTTTTGAATCTCTTCCTCTTTCTCTTTTTGGATTTCCCCTCCGCGTATAGATGCTTTTTCTAAGATAAATAGGGACTTCCATACGAAGGACGAAAAACCACTTCAAGGGACTTAGACATTTGTCGGGCTAGAAGTTAGTTCAAGGAAGTGGAGGGCTTGTTGATAACTTTAAGGTAGACGATGGGAGGAAGGTTCAAATAGCTGTTGGTTAATGAAGGACGAAACCTCATCTTGGTGGAAGGTCACGAATGGGTAATGTGAACAAGAAGGCTAGTAGTTATCCTTTTGGAGAAATAGGACACCTTATTAGGATTGTCCAAAGAGGCAAGGGCAAAGTACAGGATCTTCTGGAGGGTAGTTATATTCCCTCACGGCTGGTATACCTGATAGGGGTAGGAGCGTCCAGGTAGAAATTCGGTTTCCTTTATCATCCTGTTCCAACTTTGTTTGATTCTGGCGCTTCATACTCGTTAGTATCTGCTTCTTTAGTTGAAAACACTGCACCTAAATACTAGTCTGGTTAAGGATCCCATCCTAGTCTCAAATCTTTTTGGTTGTTCGGCTTATCATTCAATGGTTTGTCGGGATTTGAGAGTGTCTATCTTGGACGTTGGATTTAAATGCAACGCCTTCGTCCTTGGTTTCACGGGCTATAGTTTGATTCTAGGGATGGATTGGCTACCCAGGCGGGGTGCCATCCTAGATTGTGAAAGGAGGGTAGTTAGACTATTGATTCATTATGGAAAGACCCTCATATTTCTTGTGACTCTAGGGGTTCAGTGACGTTTAGCTGTCTAGAATATCTTGACGTATCCAACGGTGATTTGGAATCTTTTCGTGTGGTCCGTGAGTATAGTGACGTCTTCGATGAAGTGCGGGGTTTAACTAGAGGCACGAGGTATTCGTGTGTGCCTAGGGGATAATGCAAAGTCAGTTAGATGATTAGTAATGGTTTTGAAGCAAGACTGGCGAGGACAGCCAGAGTCGGTTAAGTGCCCAATTATTTGTTTTGCTAGTATCATCTCACGTAGACTGTCTGAAATCGGAGGAGGTATTCCTTGGGTGCTTGTCTGATATTGGTTTAGGCCTTTGGGGCTTGTGCTTGGGGGATATCGAGTTCGAATAGGACGGCTTGCGTGGGAGATGGATAGTTGCGATGAGTTCAAATGGATAGTATCTCGATAGATTTTGTTGATGGATTACCAAAATCGAGAAAAAGGTCAAGAAATGGATTATTTAGGACCCTATGTTGATACCATTTTGGGAAAAGTCCATAAAGAACTTTGTAAAGATATTACCATCACGGTTGACGAAGGAAAAACTTAACTTTTTGGGAGTGGGAGACTTTGCGACGGCTTGGGGAAGGCGAACCTTGAAGAAGCACATCACTCTAGGATGATCTAACATAGGATTGGTTGGGTTGAGTAATTCTCCGATTGTCAATCTGATGTTGATTTCGGTCTTCGGGGTTGATGCTTAGGGAGTTACTCTCTTAACCGATATTTATGTGAGTTAAGATGTGCCTAATTATAAATCGGGTAGAACATGTTCGATCGAGATTCCATTCTCACAAGTGAATTTTGGGGAGCTTGCATGAAACCATGAGTACGCAGTTATGTTTAAGCCAAGTATACTAGAAGGAGAATAAGTGAAAGTGGAACGAGGGGTAACAGTGAAATGAGTTCCAACTCATATTTGGAAATAAGAATCAAGAAGCTACGAAATTGTGAAGTTAAAAACGGACAAAGCACAATGGAGTTAAGATCGAGGAAATGCGACTCAGAAGATTGAAGACTAGATACGCGCATCAAATCTCTTTTTAAGAGTACATCCTTGATTCCTCTTTTCCTGTAGAGCTTACTTGCATGCTATCTTTTAAGTATATCCTCTCGGTCCTATTCTCAATCCTATTTCTGTTGCAAACCCCATAGGGTGTATGACTCATCTGTTAGTAATACATGTTGGGGCTTGAGGGTGTCCGTTGGGTTGACTAAACTTTTTGGGTTTTATAGGATATGGGTTGGTTTTAGGAGTCCATCATGCTTAGTTTCCTAGAATCACATATATATTGGTTGGGTTGAGAATTTCTTTGGGTGTCAGTCTGATGCTGATTTCGGTCTTCGGGGCTGGTGCCTAGGGGGTACTTCTCCTAATCAGTATATGTGATGTAGATTTCCAGTTCGAATATTGCCTAATGGGCACAAAGTTTTTACTTGCTTCTATCATTCGACTATATCTTTAGGTAGGAACAATTGAGTGTAAACATGTGTTTGAGACATGTTATGATTGATGGTTGCAAGTGGATGCAAGTGTTCGCTAGTGGTTGCTCGTGGATGCATATACACACACTATTAGGCACCAGATCGGCTCAGTCACTTCATATTGCATATATATGGATGTATTTAGTAAAATGGATGTATAATGGTTGTATTATCATATGGTTGCTGCATTCGGGTGGATGGTTGTGCACGCATATAGAATTTATATGTATCATTAGGAATCTTTTGCATACATATTGGACGCATGGCACTATCATGAATTGCACTAAGAAGGTCGACTGAATCAGTAGACCGCCTAATTTTGCATTAGATATGGACATATACACACACTGTGCATATAAACATTAAAGCATTAGAAGTCTTTTAAGGACAATGGATGCTGGTGTTTGATGGTTGAGTAGATGGACGATTAGATGGTAGGATATACATTCTTCTTGACTTGGAGATTTCGGGGACGAAATCCTTTAAGAAGGGGAGAATGTAACACCCCGTAATTTTATAACATTAAAATTCACAAATTAAAGTATACCTAATTTTTAGAAAAGAATTAAGTGAAATGGGTTACGCAGAGAAATATATATATATTGATATATATATAAAAATTAAAAAAAAATATGCGAAAAAGTTCAAAACAACGAATTGGGAGGGGGAATAACCGAACCGGCCCATTTTTGAGGTCGACCCGAGCCCTGTTGGGTCGACTAGGGGTTAATCCAGGGTGTTTGGCTGTCAACCCGTGGGCCGATTCGCTCAAATGCATATTTTGCATTTGATTGGTTCTCATGGTTCAAGGTTAATCTAATGGTCCTAAATAACTTCCTACACCTATAAATACATCCTAATGCTAACCCTAAACCCAATTAAAATTGGAACTAAAGCCGTTATGCCATCGCCATGGAACTCAGTGTAGCCGCCGCCAACTAAAGAGGAAGATAGCTAATCAATTCAACCTAATTCAAGCTTAGAGCTTCAACAACGAATAAACTAACGTCGCTACAACAATTCTGCATCAAGTTTGATCAATTGTTCATAATTCTTTAACCACGAAAGGCAAGTTTGATTTCTCTAATCAAGATAATTATTAAATTAAGTAAGATTAGATATAATTGTGGATTATATGGATATGATGTGAATTATTGACCGTATGATATGATTACGTTGTAAAATTGTGATGTTATCATACATGTTGTAAATTCTATAATTTTATGTTGTCATCTATGTTGTAAAGTTATGATCTATGTTGTAATTCTATGATTGGCTTATGTATAATCAAATCATCATGTTGTTTAAATGCTAGTTTGGTTATGTTGATTCATATGATAGATCATATGTATGTATGCAAGTTTAGTTGTTGATTTAGACATAAATCACATGCAAGTTAGTAAAGATTATGACATCTATTTTAGATCAAAAGTTAGGCTATGACATGTATGAGTTATATGCTAAATCTTTACATGCTAGTTTATATGTTTAGAGGTAAATTTACACCATTGTTATGTTGCATAAATCACATATGCAAGTTTATATAAAAATATGAGTTTGGAATATGAATCATGTTATGCAAGTTTGTGGTTATTGCCTATGTAAATTTTGTGATGAAAATCTTATTCATAACATGCAGGTTCATACCTTTTAGGCCTATGTTTAGATCTATGATTTTATGCAAGTTATGTGGTAAATTCTCATATGCAAGTTAGGCCTATTTTGTATGTTATGTGAATATGTGGTGTTTTTCCCTTTTTCATGTGTTAGACTATTTCTTAGTCTATCATATATTCTATGCGAACGGATGCCGCGGGGGTTATGGGAAAAATATTGATTATGTTAATAAATGTGAATTGGCATGTAATGGCCTTAAAAGAGGCATATATGTAAATTGAAATATTAATTGGCAAAGTGATATATGGACAAAATTAATGTGAATTATGGTCATAAAGATAATTGGAATTTTATTAACATATTTGATTAGGAATAATTAATCCAAATATGGGATGAAAATATTGATTATGTTAATAAATGTGAATTGGCATGTAAATGAGGCATATAACGAATTTGAGATATTAATTAAGGTGAATTGCCTTAAAAGGCGAAAAATTTAATGAAGGCATTAATTGGAAAATTAATGTGTAGTAATGGACATAGTTTAATTATGGACATAGATTAATTTGAATTTGAATAGGGATATTAAATATTGAGAATTGGCATAAATGCCTAAAAAGGCATAAAATTAGTTTGAGATGTAAATTAGTACAATTTATGTACCATAAATAGTGGGCATAATTAAGGTGGCATATTTATACATAAATAAATATGGAAATGATTTGTAATTTGAATAGGGAAAGTAATTCAAATATTGGGGGAAATTAATTATGTATAATTAATTGCCTAAGACACGAGGTTGGACTCATTTGTGGTGTAAGACTGCCCGGACCCGCCCGGCAAATCTAGCAGCCACAAATGGTAGCCCAATGTGAGAGGTCAAAGGCCCAAACTAAATGCGTAACAATTGTATGGACACGAGGTTAGGCTCGTTTGAGGTGTAAGACTGCCCGGACCCGCCCGGCAAATCCAACAGCCACAAATGTCAGTCTAACGTGAGAGGTCCTACAGGGGTTACAATAGTAATAAATTAAGAAACACTTAACCAAAGTAAAACATGTGGTGTGACATGGGGGTTAAGTGGGTGCCTTGGGTGGAATGAGAAAATACGACTAGTAACACTTAACCAAAGTAAATATGTAGTGGGACATGAGGGGGTTAAGCGGGTGCCTTGGGTGGCATGAGGAATCTAGTGGGTGACATGTGGGTGACATGTGGATGTCATGAGAAATACGATTAGAAAAATGGAGTAATTTGAATCTAAACAATTATGACATGTAATTCAAATTATTGGATAAAATAGGTATTGACACCTATGAAGGGAAAGGTTTTAATTAATTGATTAATTAATTAAAAATGGACATGGTAAATGAAATGGACTACTTAACCAAATCTGATCCCTAGGGATTGTAAGAACTTAAGTTTAAGTTGGGGGTTAAGTAAACTGGGTTATACGGAATGAGTGGGTTAAGTAAATCTTGGGTAGGTGGGTAATATTAGTACATATAGGCCCATAAACTTAACCGTAAATTAAATATGTCTGAACCGGTGAGAGGGTTAAGTAAATCTTGGGTAGGTGGGTAATATTTGTGTATATAGGCCCACAGACTTAACCAATACAACCTGTTAATTAAACAAAAGGGTGAGACTATGTTAAATTAGAAAACACTTAACCAAATTTATACATGTAAGTGGACATGGGGTTAAGTGGGATGTATTAGAGGGGACCAAGCCTAGGTGGGAAGCTTGGTAGGGGCCCGTTTCAGTCTAGTAGCCCATTAAGTATCTTTGTGAGCTCGACCCAAGTCGAGGACGGGACACGCCTACTGGGCCTGATTGTTAGAGGCCAAAATGCGTTAGCGGTGGCAACGCAAGTCCAACGGGGTCATGTGCGTGCGTGGGCCTGGGCTGGTAGGTAAGACGTTGTTGCATCGTGTACGTATAAGTCGTGCATCCTTAAGTTGTATTGGGTTGCCACTTTAGGGGAGTGATACACCCCACTGTGGGACCAGCACAGGTATCTACAAGTTAGGGAGCCGATCGAATGGGGCAGGGTAGTGGGTACATCTAGTGGAGATAGGCGCAGACGGCACCTATGTAGCCAGCTAGGGGTACACGAAGCTACCATTATTAATTAATCATTAAAGGGGTACACCTAGTGGAGATAGGAGCAGGCGGCACCTATGACGTCAGCTAGGAGTACATGGAATTACCATTGAAGGGGTACATCTAGTGGGGATAGTGGGTACATCTAGTAGTACACGAAGCTATCATCATTCTATGTAGTCAAGAGGGATCAAGTTTCTAGAGTGACTAGTATGGGTGCAGTTAGTGATAGTACAGCACAGTACGGTACAGTACGGTAGAGTATAGTAATTATCATATATTGATTTGGAAAACGCCATTAACGTTATCTTTGCTCATCCTATTATCTTTGGTTGCTTGGTCTTGCCATTAGTTCACAGTCATTTCCTTATTTACCAAGCTTATGTCTTATCCTAGTTACTTTGATAATTATATTGTTAGAGTTATTGGACTTGCCAGACTTTATGTCTGACCCCCTTTGTTTCCACCTCTTTTCTTCCTTTCCCCCCAGGTTCTTAGGGTGGGAAGCTTGATTTGGATCTCCTTGGGAGCACTTGGATTTGGATTGCTGAAGTGAAGCTCAACCTATCTCTTTTATGGCTATTTATGGGATTATGCTTTTTATATTATGTACTCTGATTTTGTCAAGATGGATATTATGTACTTGACTTTAGCCTTTGGGTTTTGGTGATGTAACCAAACATATTTACCTTCCGTTGCAATAAATAAAGTTTTAAATTTTCAAGTACTATTTCATATCTGTCTTGTTGTGATTTTCTGTTCTATATTCACTTAAAACGCTCCATATAAGTTAATGCATTCCCTTTGTGAGTGACATTAATGGACATGGGGTGTTACACCCATGTCTCACCTTACATGTTTATCTGGTTAAGTATTTCTTAATTCATTCAAGCCATAACCTCATAAAGACCTCCCACATTAGACTGGCATTTATGGCAGCTGGATTTGCCGGGCGGGTCCGGCAGTCTTACACCATAGAAGAGTCTAACCTCGTGTCTTTACAACTGTTATGCTTTAGTTTAGGCCTAGGACCTCTCACATTGGGCTGACATTTGTGACCACTGGATTTGCCGGGCGGTTCCGGGCAGGTTTACGTCACAAACGAGTCCAACCTCGTGTCCTAAGCATTGATTATCACTTACAATCTTTTACCCCAGTTTTAATAATTCCCTATCCAAATTATTAATTAAGTCCACTCTTATTGATGCCCATAATTGACTCAATTATGGTCATCCACTCATGGTACGCAAAATCATATCAGTTGCACCCCAACATCTTATTATTAAATCCTTAATATTACCCCTACCCCACGTTTATACGTTCGCTTATTCAACGCATAATATAGGCTAGACTTGAATAGTCTAACGCATAGCACAAAGATAAATTATCACAACATATAGACAATTAAAATAAATCTAATCATAATAGCGATGAAACTTGCATAAACTACGCATGTTAAGGATCAAAAGGTGTCAACTTGTTAAATGTCACAATTTACATGATATGATCATAGCCCAAATCTATACATAAACTTGCATATGGGGTTTTTAGGCAACATAATGATGGTGTGAACTAGCATAGGATATCACATATGTCATAGCATAATTCTAGATGTCATAATAGATGTCATGTTCATAACTTTTCTAATCAATTTAACTTGCATATGAGACTTGTCATATAGATCAACATAGCCCAAACATGATGATTTAATTAATATGAACTAACTAGCATAGATGGCTTTCTAACATGTATGATTCATCACAACTTAGCATATAAACTTTCAACATATATAACATCATCATAGCATGATTTACAACATATAGGATATCATCACCACATAGCATAGGATTAATAACATACATGATAACATATACGACAATTCACATCATCTACTCATAATCCATTCATGACTTAACCTAATTAAAATGATAATAATCTTGTTAAGACTATCATACTCACAAATATAGAAGAAAGAGAGTTTTGCTTTGCTTTAGGGTTGAGAGAATTAGAATTGAATTAGCTTTTCTTCCTTCTTAGTTGGTGGCAGCTCCATTGATTTCCATGGCGACGATATGACGGTAACTATTCTATTTTTCTTATGAATTAGGGTGAGAGACTACCTAGGTATTTATAGAGTTAGGCTTTATTTTAGACCGTTAGATCAGTTCAGAACTAATCCCAGCCAACCAGATTAGGTCAGAAACCCTAATGGGTCATCACTCAGTCAAAAACAGACTCAGGACAAAAACTGCTCGGAGGGGGGGGGGTCGACTACAAGGTCGACCCCCAGGTCGACTCTATAGTCGACCTGGTAGGCAGGTCGACTGCCCAGTCGACCCTAGGGTCGACCTGGGCCTGGCGGGAATTTTCCCGCCTGCCTGTTTTGACTTCGAATTTGAAATTTAAATTTTTCTGAAATCTGTTTTGATTTTTCTAAAACTTCCGATGGCCATAACTTCTTCATACGAAGTCCAATTCACGCAAACTCGGACTCTATTTCAACCAGAATTTCGAGAAGAACACAATGGCGCAACCCCGTTTCCCACAATTCTCACGTCTGAGATTAGTTATTCTTTAATTTGTGGATATTAATATTAACAGAATTACGGGGTGTTACACTTTTCAAATAACTTATATTCGAAAATCTCACTTTCGAGTAAACTATATTCGATAATCTCCTTTCGAATAACTATTATTCGATTTATCTCACTTCGATAAATCTATAATCGATAACTCCCTTCGATTAAACTAAATTTGATAACTCCTTTAACTCTATTCGAATAACTAATATTTGACTAACTCCTTTGGATTACCTCATCTGGATTAACTTGGTTTGATTTACTCATCTCGATTAACTCAACTTGATTAACTCGACCTGATTAACTTAACTCGATTAACTTGACTTGACTACTCAACTTACTTAACTCGACTGGATTAACTCGACTTACTTAACTCGACTGGTTTACTTGACTTACTTAACTCGACTGGGTTACTCCTATCGAATAACTAATATTCGATTTAACTCCATTCGCTTGACTCTAGATCGCAGCGATCACAATGGTTACACCTGATTCCCCCAGGAAACATCCGACCGCCTTAGGCTATTTACAGCCCTGCGAATTTCGCTAGCAGTCATACGAGATGGCAAATTACCTTGAATACTATGTTTGACTAACTCTGTCTCAACAACTATATTTGATTTACTCTAGTTCGTTTTAACTCTAATCGATTAACTCTAACTGGTTAACTCTAACTGGTCAACTCTACGTAATTAACTCTTACTTGAATAACAAATATTCGATTAACTCTATTCGACTAACTCGACTCAACTAACCCTTTTCGAATAACATATTCGATTTACTAACTTTCGAATACCATATTCGATTGACTAACTTTCGAATACCATATTCGATTAACTCCCTTCGAATACCATATTCGATTTAACTCCTTTCAAATACCATATTCGATTTAACTCCTTTCGAATACCATATTCGATATAACTCCTTTCGAATACCGTATTCGATTAACTAACTTTATTCGCTCTATAAAGATTTCCTTTTTACAACGTTTATTCATTTTTAAAGATTTACTTTTAGTAACGATTCTGCACTTTAAAAACGTTTTCCTTTTTATAACATCCTATCCCGTTATAAACAATTTCCCTTTTTAACTCTATTTATTTCCTAAATATTTCCTTTTCAATTTTATTCTTAAAAATATTCTAACTCCTTAAATTCTCGGAAAAATTCGCCATAACCTCCTTTGTATCGGGAGCATCGGGAAAATCCCCAAACCGCCACACAGTCCTTTCCATTCAAAAAGAAAACGGTTTGAAATTATTTCCTTTCTAAATATCTCCTATTTATAAATATTCCAATTTATAAATATTCTTATTTATAAATATTCCAGTTTATAAATATTCTGTTTTCAATATCACTTTGAAAATTCCCTTATCAACATTCTGGTATGTTAGGGTATTGAACACATCAAATCACGATGACCAATATCGTCCAAACACATATAATCGACATCGGATTATATATCACATCATATAACAAAATATATGAAATCAAACAGTATTATAAATATTGAGGAACCCAGTTGGGTCCCTCCAACCTGTTTTCCTGCATCCACAGATGTTACACAGTAAAATCAACATCCATTACAGTTTAGTACGGATTATTATGATAAACAGAATCAATGTATATATATATATATATTTAACGGTTTATATATATATATATATATATATATATATAATTTCAACTAACTGACTAGCAGTTCAATCAATCAAATCAACACACAACAATCAACAAATGATTAACAGTTCTAATAATACGTTATAAAAATGTAACTGTTCAGAGTTGGTGAGTTTTACTCACATTGGCAGTTCATTGTTAAAGAATGATAAACTGTTATTTGATTTGAACCAAACAATTTATTTCGCCATAAATTCATACGAGTCCCAATCCACTTCCAGTCAGTCCCATTGTTGTAGTCGTCGTCCATACGATCCTGACGGATCTTGTTTCATGCAATTTTGATAACGTACGAGGTAGTTATGATCTATACAAGTTTACGGTATATTTTAAATCAAATTTAAAAACTAAATTAATTAACTTCATTTGGCTCACCCCTCTAATTCATTCCCGACCCATTAATAAATTTCCAGGCCCAACCTCAGACACGCAACCTTCTTCCTCAATTTGGTCCCCCTCCAGCAAACATCAAAACGCAGAAAACATGCCACTTCGAATTCAATCTGACACTTCCTCTAGACAAACACCACATCGACATCACTCTCTCCCACTAGTACCCGATCTCGTCTCCACTCGCACAGACCCACGCCGACTCCTCTCATCCTCAGGCCTTATTCACCGCAACAACATAGGCTTCATAAGTCACAATATTTTGCAATCACTCAAGTTTTACTTCATGGGAAATTAACCAAAATACACCATAATTACCTCCTTACAAATCTGCATCCTTCCCTGCCATTTCCAGTACCGAACCCCCATACTCACGCTTCAGTTCGTTTTCACCACCATTGCCGATCCTTTATGCCGTTGAAACTCCTCCATCACTCCACCAATTCACGAACAAATACCACCATGATTTTTCTCATTCAATCCTCTTCCTCTCCATCCCCTTAAGAGCAAACTCGCATCTTCCCTCCTCTTTGCGTCGACTGCCATTTTCCCACCGTTCACAGTGTCATGTGCGACACTTCTAATCACCAAAAATCCCAATACTTCGCCAACAACCTCTACTCCACCTCCTCAATCCATCTATGAACTCTAATTCCACCAAAAATCCATAAAACCTTGATGAATCTGAACCCTACTTCTGCTGTACAAGAAAACAGTGAACCCAACAGCAGTTCGAACCCAGCAACACTTATACGAGTGCGAAGAGAAAGTCCATACGAACTCAAATATACACCCTTTTTGTTTTATAGATTTTTATCTCGTTTTATTTTGATTTTTTTCTTCTCACGATGATCTTCCAGGAAGAAGAATTAAGTGGCGGCCTGAAATGTTATCAGTTGACTACCGAATGAATGAATTAGGTTTTGGGAAAATTAAAGTGTTTATATAGGGTAATTTAAATAATTAAATATTCGATTATTATATTAAATTATAAGCAAACGCTAATTTTATCTGTCCTCTAAAATTCCTGTGACCACATACGATACCCAAAAATCACGAAACTGGACATGCAGCTAGAGTTCGACATTACGGTCCCGACGAAACTGGTTTCGTCGAATTCCGACTCCGTATGGTCACATAGCGTATTTTTAACCGTCAGAATATCGACTGTTTTTCACTCTAAAAATCCGTACGGTCACACAGTGACTCTAAAAATCACTAAACTGGAAATCTAACAACTATTTGACATTGCGGATCCAACAAAATTAGTTTCATCGAATTCCGACTTCGTTTGCAGAAGTGGCTATTTTTAAAGCTCTAAATAGCCTATTTAAATATATAAATATATTTAAATATACTTGAATTAAATATTTAAAATTAAATATTATCGTCTATATTCACAGTGGAATACCGTACAGCTCTAGAATATTCCTATATGAATTTCTAACTCGATATTCACTTCTGGGTCAACCCGATATTCGATTTATATTGAATTTCGTTTTGAAAATATAAATAATTCCTTTATAAATTATAAAGGAATTCCACAGCGACTTTTCTAAAATTTGATTTGTACATAAATCAAAATCTACACGACGAAATCCCGATTTTTCTCTTCCACTAGAAAGATATACTCCACCAGCTCCACACGTTTCTTGTTTCACAGAAATCCGGCTTAAAACGAATCTTGTACATTCAGTTGAAGTTCGAATCGCCAATTTACGAAGTGCAGCGCCATTTCGAGCTCGATTTTAATTATATTATAACTCTACGTTCAAACTGTCGTTTATATAATATATTCATTATTCAAATTCAATTCCAAGCTTAATTAAATATCGCAGATGATCCAGTTCACCCCATATCGCCATTTCAGCCAATTCTGATTATTTCATAATAAAATATATTATTTAATTTATTAAATTTAATTAAATATCCCATATAATTGAATTAACGACCATTTAATCCCCTTTTCACTATATAAATAATTAAATTAATTAATTATTATACCCCTGGAAAGGCGGGTCATTACATTCTTCCCCACTTAAAATAATTTCGTCCTCGAAATTGCTAAGGTAGAGGACGACCCTATTTACTGGGTAAATATTTATCAGTTTACCCCTTAACTTCAGTTTCAACTGAACCAATTAATATCGACTAAAATATTAATTTATTCCGACTAACAAAAATCTTCAAAAATTTTGAAAATTTTCTAACGTCTAAACTTTTCGGAAAATTTCGCCAGCACCTCCTTTGTACTGGTCAATAACTCAAACTCCAACTCGCCTCTCTGGGCCTTCTTCAACCCAAAAGAAAATCAAACAACCAAGCGGCTTGCCAATTCGGCTCATCAAAATCTCAAACTCATATATAATATAAACTTGTACCTTTTTGTCGGGCATATCATTATATCCCTACCATCTGTTACCACTTCTGCATATAACAATGCATTACCAACTTGATCTCAAATCAGTTCATTCTCAAAACCAAATCAATCGCTTATACCTAAGTCGAATTCTATTTCCACTCGAGTTCCATTCTCGATTTTAAACTCTTAACTTATTAATCCAAGAATTTCAGATTATCCTTTGATCAATTCTAGTTTTTCTTAACTCTACAAGTTATACTTTAAATTCTAGAATTTAAATTCCTGGGTTTTCCTTTCAAATCAATTTGAAATCATAGTACCAATTCAAAACATTTGAATTCCTAACACCTTGTTTTCTCAAACAATTCAAAACAAAACCTTTGGTAGTAATCTGTTACTTGGAACTCGAGAATGAACACCGACGATGGACCATCGGAGTTTATTTCCCAGCGATCAAAGTAAGTTCAATACTATAACATTTTCAAATTGAAAAACATTTTCAAAATCTCCCAGGAACTTAAAATTTCCTTATTTTAATTCCTAATTCTGATTTATATTCAGATTTTATTCCACCTTATTTCATATACTTTACTTATATGAATTCTGATTAGTTATTTATAACCATTTCACCTTTTTATAATCTTATTCGATTATAATAACAGTCAACACAACCAATCATACTATGTAAATTTTAAAACATATCATGTTGGTTCATCCTATTCGAGTGTTTAGAAACCCCTATCGATATTGTGGTGCCCCACCATCGACCAAAATTCATAAGCCACTCAACCAATAAAGCTCCACAATATAAATTTTTTTTTATATCAAATAACAAATACGTTCACTCGTATATATACACTCAACTCAATCTAGGGTATTACTAACCCGATCTCTACTGAGTCACGCCACAGAGCCAAGGTAATACTTAACCTTAAGCTCTGATACCAACTGTAATGACCCGGATTTTGCATTAAGTAGGCTTTGCAACCGTCCTCTCCCCATCCTCCAAAGCAGCAGGTAAAACCCACTGTGGCTTAAACTGGTACCCCAGCACCACATTTTACGGCCAGCCTTTCGACTTCACAACCAACCCTACCAAAGGGACATGTAGGGGTAAGAGTCTCCCGTTCGCCACCTAACGAAAAGCGAGAACCCCCTATCATGCGACACATGCCTAAGCACGCAACATGGACTGGTATGAGTAAAACAGTTTAAAACAGTTCGAACAAGTAAACGATAACTCATAAGACCACACCGTATAACGGAACGGGTTTTTCCCTTATGAGAATCCAAAACATCTTTATATCAAAACCTTTGATATTATAATAATGTCTATTAACCACAGTATAATAACCATCTAGCAGAAACGCTTTCATCTTACGTTCTACATATATAGTATACAATCAAAACCGCAAGCACGTATTAGGTAATGGATTTCCAACTATGAAAAGGTATGGAACCACCTTCCGATCAGTGTACTCTAGGAATGATACACTGGAGTTCAACAAGAACATCTTGTAACTCAGCCACACATGACCGACCACTCATTTCGCTTGAGTGTATCGAATGTACATCACCAACGGTTGGGATCAGCAACCATTCCCGTATATATATATATATATATATATATATATATATATATATATATATATATATATATATGGGACAGCATTGATAGATTAAAGAAGCAAATGAATATTCTCTAGATAGGTGATTATACACCCTACTTCGGTGCGACTGACTTAGCCATGCTACCAGCCCGATTTCTGTCATTTACCAGATGTGAGGCTAGAAGCTACGTTTATCCTTTTCATATTAGTTCTTCATTTACATGGAATACCACATCGGCATACCCGCCATATCATTATCGATTTCCTTAACGGTATCACGGGTATGAAGCTAAAAGAAATGAATTCCTCCGCCACCAAACGTAATACGTTGAAGAGATCAACATATATGATCCGTTAGGAATACTTTGTCAGACATTCGTTCATACAAGTAGTCCTAGGACTGGACAAACCGAAGGCACTATTCAGTATATCCATCTTAGGCACTATTATCTAAGATTTATACAACAGCCCTTGCATTTCACTCCGTCTTCAATTATCTTTGGCATATATGATTTGTAACGCTTATGCCAATACAGAGTGGTTCTTTGGATAATAATCCAACCGGTCTCTCCATATTAACAACGTTAAAATGGTCAAAACTTCGATAGTCTGTGATTTAACCATCAAAGAAAAACAGGTGTGCAAACAACGATATTATTTCCAAGTGGAAATTATATCGATCAATCGTCATTCAACATTTATCTCTTTCGTTCATTAATTTACTTATCTCCTATTTCCATATATTCTAAATTCTTATTTTCTCTTTTATCAGAAAACATTTCTGATTCTTACTTAGAAAACATTTCAAAAACTCCTTCACGATCAAACCTTACCATTCCTTAGTTAAAAAGGAAGTCAATCAAGTTGGGGTATAATTACCTCTCAGACCTTAACTGAATGACGTTTTAACTTCGAAATGGTTAAAGTTTATCTTTTACTCTTTAACAAATTCCTTTACGTAACTCGCGGATTCTATTTACGAATCCACTTCTTATTTGAATACATTTATTATAACGATAACGTTATAATCCCTACTTCCGAAATATCTAACTCAATTATAACTTTTATTCTTTAATGTGAATAATTTACCTAACAACAAATTTACTTATAAATAAATAAACCTTGATTTAAAGACTGGAAAGTAAATGATACTTTCCCCGAATTCGAAATAATCAAATTCGACGTATAACTCCCTTTCAAATTCTATTTGATTAACTCTTCTACGAATAACTAATATTCGATAACTCTTTCTATTCGAATACACTATATTCGATAATCTCCTTTCGAATAAACGATATTCAAAAATCTCTCTTCGAATAACTAATATTCGATACATCTCTTTTCAAATAACTTATATTTGAAAATCTCACTTTCGAGTAAACTATATTCGTTAATCTCCTTTTGAATAACTCTTATTCGATTTATCTCACTTCGATAAATCTATAATCGATAACTCCCTTCGATTAAACTAAATTTGATAACTCCTTTATCTCTATTCGAATAACAAATATTCGACAAACTCCTCTGGATTACCTCATCTGGATTAACTCGGTTTGATTTACTCATCTCGATTAACTCAACTTGATTAACTCGACCTGATTGACTTAACTCGATTAACTTGACTTGACTACTCGACTTACTTAACTCGACTGGATTAACTCCACTTACTTAACTCGACTGGTTTACTTGACTTACTTAACTCGACTGGGTTACTCCTATTGAATAACTAATATTCAATTTAGCTCCATTAGCTTGACTCTAGATCGCAGCGATCACAATGGTTACACCTGACTCCCCCAGGAAACATCCGACCGCCTTAGGCTATTTACAGCCCTGCGAATTTCGCTAACAGTCGTACGAGATGGCAACTTACCTTGAATACTATGTTTGACTAACTCTGTCTCAACAACTATATTTGATTTACTCTAGTTCGTTTTAACTCTAATCGATTATCTCTAACTGATTAACTCTAACTGATTAACTCTAACTGGTTAACTCTAACTGGTCAACTCTACCTGATTAACTCTAACTGATTAACTCTTATTTGAATAAAAAATATTCGATTAACTCTATTCGACTAACTCGACTCAACTAACCCTTTTCGAATAACATATTCGATTTACTAACTTTCGAATGCCATATTCGACTGACTAACTTTCGAATACCATATTCGATTAACTCCCTTTGAATACCATATTCGATTTAACTCCTTTCGAATACCATATTCGATTTAACTCCTTTCGAATAACATATTCGATTTAACTCCTTTCGAATACCATATTCGATTAACTAACTTTATTCGCTCTATAAAGATTTCCTTTTTACAACGTTTATTCATTTTTAAAGATTTACTTTTAGTAACGGTTCTGCACTTTAAAAACGTTTTCCTTTTTATAACATCCTATCCCGTTACAAAAAAATTCCCTTTTAAACTCTATTTATTTCCTAATTATTTCCTTTTCAATTTTATTCTTAAAAATACTCTAACTCCTTAAATTCTCGGAAAAATTCGCCCTAACCTCCTTTGTATCGGGAGCATCGGGAAAATCCCAAACCGCCACACAGTCCTTTCCATTCAAAAAGAAAATGGTTTGAAATTATTTCCTTTTTAAATATCTCTTATTTATAAATATTCCAATTTATAAATATTCCTTATTTATAAATATTCCAGTTTATAAATATTCTGTTTTCAATATCACTTTGAAAATTCCCTTATCAAAATTCCGGTATGTTAGGGTATTGAACACATCAAATCACGATGACCAATATCGTCCAAACACATATAATCGACATCGGATTATATATCACATCATATAACAAAATATATGAAATCAAACAGTATTATAAATATTGAGGAACCCAGTTGGGTCCCTCCAACCTGTTTTCCTGCATCCACAGATGTTACACAGTAAAATCAACATCCATTACAGTTCAGTACGGATTATTCTGATAAATAGAATCAATGTATATATATATATTTAACGGTTTATATATATATATAATTTCAACTAAATGACTAGCAGTTCAATCAATCAAATCAACACACAACAATCAACAGATGATTAACAATTCTAACAATACGTTATAAAAATGTAACTGTTCAGAGTTGGTGAGTTTTACTCACATTGGCGGTTCATCGTTAAAGAACGATAAACTGTTATTTGATTTGAATCAAACAATTTATTTTGCCATAAATTCATACGAGTCCCAATCCACTTCCAGTCAGTCCCATTGTTGTAGTCTTCGTCCATGCAATCCTGACGGATCTTGTTTCATGCAATTTCGATAACGTACGAGGTAGGTATGATCTATACAAGTTTACGGTATATTTTAAATCAAATTTAAAAACTAAATTAATTAACTTCATTAGGCTCACCCCTCAAATTCCTTCCCGGCCCATTAATAACTTTCCAGGCCCAACCTCAGACACGCACCCTTCTTCCTCAATTTGGTCCCCCTCCAGCAAATATCAAAACGCAGAAAACATGACACTTCGAATTCAATCTGATACTTCCTCTAGACAAACACCACATCGACATCACTCTCTCCCACTAGTACCCGATCTCGTCTCCACTCGCACAGACCCACGCTGACTCCTCTCATCCTCAGGCCTTATTCACGGAAACAACACAGGCTTCATAAGTCACAGTATTTTGCAATCACTCAAGTTTTACTTCATGGGAAATTAACCAAAATACACCATAATTACCTCCTTACAAATCCATATCCTTCCCTGCCATTTCCAGTACCGAACCCCCATACTCACGCTTCAGTTCGTTTTCACCACCTTTGCCGATCCTTTATGTCATTGAAACTCCTCCATCACTCCACCAATTCACAAACAAATACCACCATGATTCTTCTCATTCAACCCTCTTTCTCTCCACCCCCTTAAGAGTAAACTCGCACCTTCCCTCCTCTTTGCGTCGACTGCCATTTTCCCGCCGTTCACAGTGTCAGGTGCGACACTTCTAATCACCAAAAATTCCAATACTTCGCCAACAACCTCTACTCCACCTCCTCAATCCATCTATGAACTCTAATTCCACCAAAAATCCATAAAACCTTGATGAATCTGAATCCTACTTCCGCTGTACAAGAAAACAGCGAACCCAAAAGCAGTTCGAACCCAGCAACACTTATACGAGTGCGAAGAGAAAGTCCATACGAACTCAAATATACACCCTTTTGATTTATAGATTTTTATCTCATTTTATTTTGATTTTTTTTCTTCTCACGATGATCTTCCTGGAAGAAGAATTAAGTGGCGGCCTGAAATGTTATCGGTTGACTACCGAATGAATGAATTATGTAACGACAAGGAATTTCGCTCGATCCGAATCAGTCGTTAAACCGATCTATATCGTTCGAAACCCCTGATCGTTTGAGAACAGGACAAATCAGAGCACAAACAGAAGAACATTTCATTGTTATTACAACAATTCCATCGGATACAAGAATATAAAGAGTATAAATGAATAAATTACATTCGATAAATATCAGAGATTGCAATAAATTACATAGCAGCGGAAAATAATACAAAGCACAACTGAAGGTGATATACGGATACAGAGCTTTCCGGATATCATTCCAGTTGTAAACCAGGATCCTGTGAATATAAATCTGCAAAATCAAAACTACTAGCTGCCCGTGTCGAAAATAGGGGCACCTAGAGTTTAGGTTAAAACAATAAAATCCAGGTCAGTCATGTGACTGGTGTGAGAACTAAAACAGTTATTTAAAGCTTTACTTTAAAAGAGGGTTATTCAAGGGACCACGCCGTATAACACAGAACGGGTTTCCTCCCAAGAATACCAGTGCATAGAATAAACAGCGCAATGCTTTTTCGAAAAATGAATCTATTATAAGACCCAGGTCCCATCACACAATGCAACGCAAGCCGGAGGATAGGGTTTTCCCTTATAAAAGTCAAACATGCTTGGTACGTTTAAAACAAATCATTTGATACTATAATAAGTGTATAGTGTCAAAACATTTTCAATCATAAGTATAAATCATAGACGGCATAGCATCCCATGCTACTATGTCGCCATCCTAGGGTCTACAAATAAAACCGCAATACACGTATTGGAAATTGGATTTCCGTCATGAGTCGAGGCAAGGGTCAAGCTCCTCTCTGCGTTCGAGACACTCTAGAAAATGTCTCAGGGCTACGCACTCTGGGCAACCCTGGATCTTCAGGGCCGGTCCTCACTTACGTTAGAGGATTGGCAATTCCTGAACACACATTTCCCGGTCCTTACAGACCAAAAATCGAGGCGCCTCATCCAACAACCACAAAGGTGAAAAGTATATAAATGTCAGGGCTGGTATGTCACTGACACCACCAAAGCTAGAAAGAAACGTCGTGCTCTCCCTGCAGTCCGTATCCCGTTTTTGACTCATACCGAGGTGTGAGGCTCGTGAATTAACGTTATACACAAAGCTACGCCACAAAGACCGTGCTTTGATCATCAACCACAAGACTTTGCTTTTCAACAGAAGCCTTGATCCATGCAACTCAGCGTGCCACACAGGCAATTCATGCCATGCGATTGATGTCCATCGATATACAACCTCTAAGCTCGTACGTCTCAAAGAAGGGCGTTAAGCAAAAGAATAAATTCTCCACCGCCAAACAAATGTATATTTAATAGAAATCAATCAACACAGAATAAAATCCAATGTCAGACACACAATCCATTTACAAGTCCGTTCTGGGTCTGAATGAAACCGGAGGCACTTTCCTCGCATATCCATCCATCTCCAAGTACGTCTGGACGACCACCAACTATTTCCATCCTCTTGGGTGTACAGCCCAATCAGGATCGTCAGTAATTATCCAAACGATGTGAAGACTTCCGGTCTTCAACCACCGTCTTCATCTTCGACATATCGTCGAATCGGTTATTCAGAATGGGTATCAACCCAGCCTTTCCGAACAACCCGCGTATATTAAAACGAATGTTACACAAACACAACATACGCCTCATTCCAATTCATATTCTCAGGGAAAAGTTCCCATTAATTTTATCCAAGATAAATTCTTTAAAATTTATCCTTTAATCTTCCTTTGGATGTCGTTTCAAACCAAATTATGGTTTTCCAAACTAGTCGAGATTAGCGAACCACACCGATGTAATTATTTATTTTATTTCCCAATCCCAACCTATTCATCCCATGAAGCAAAACTGGTAATACTCCATATTTAACCCCACAGTGTTGTCGGTAAAATTAATTACCATTTCATGTTCAAATCTGATTAAAGATTTAACTATCTCCTTGGAGCAAAACTGGTGATACTCCATTCTCGCTCATTTGCCAAATTTGATAATTTGAATTATCAATTCACTTTTCAATCTAATTGCAGATTCAATAAAACTCCTTTTACTGGGTTAAAGAACTAGTGTCATTTAAAACACAATTCACGATAAACCCAAATCACATTCTATTTATTATCGGGTTAAAGAACAAGTGTTATTTAAAATGCTGTTCACGATAAACCCATGAATCAATCCGATTTAAACCATTTCAAATCCAGTTTATTTATTTAAAAATAAATGGGTTTTAATTTCAGTTCAAAACTAGTTCAGTTCGATAAAAACCTATTTTTATCTTTTCAAATGTGGAGTTTTTCATCCCAATTTTTCCCAAATCATTTCTTATGATTTTACACTAATTATTACTATTTTTAATAATTTTATCAAGGCCCGTACAGTCGATTTCCATCAACGGCCATCGAACTGCACTTACAGCGACCTTTTTCGAATTTGATTTGGACGTATCTCCAAATCCAACTGTTAGATTTTGAATTTCTAATATTCATTAGAAAGCTCTTTTCGATACGAACCCAACGGTTCCGGTTTTAAGAGAATCCGACGGTTGGATCTCCCGTAATGTCCGTTTGAAATAAATGGTCGAAATTCGCGAACTTCCGTGACGCGGCGCGTTCTATTCAGGCCATTATATTATATATATAATATATATAATATATATTTCGTCGATTTCTATTTAAAACGTATTATATAAATAGTTTTAAATTCGTTTCAAAAACAATTTCAACTTCCATTTCAATTGAAATCAAAATTTAATTTTTTCCTTATAAATTCGTTTTAGAATTCATTTCTATTCAATTCAAATTTCAATTCAATTGAATTCATTTCAATCTGTTTTCAATTCAATTCGAATTCGTTTCAATTCTATTCGAATTGTTTTTCAATTCAATTTGTTTTCTTTTCAATTCAATTTGAATTCGTTTTCTTTTCAATTCAATTCGAATTCGTTTTCAATTCAATTCAATTTGAATTCGTTATATATCCAATTCATTTCGAAATCATTTTATATTCAATTCATTTCGAAATCATTTTATATTCAATTCATTTCAAAATATTCGATTCATTTCAAATCATTTTATATTTAATTCATTTCGAAATCGTTTTATATTCAATTCATTTCGAAATCGTTTTATATTCAATTAAAATTGGTTTTCTATTCAAATTAAATTCAATTCGAATATACTCGATATAAATATCGCTCGCGTCGAAATAGCGCATCTCTAATCAACACGGCTTCATATATTTCAATAATTCCGTTATTCTATTCAACAAATGAATCTATATTTTTGCCAACACATGACTAATCTCAACGAATGAGTACGGTCCACGTGTGACCATTTTTGTTATTTAATATATTTTATAAAAATCATGGTATCTATCGTTTGATTTAAAACCAGACTCCAACCATAAACTAGTAAGAGAGCGATTCCTTAAATATTAACCCCGAAGGCCGAAACCAACATCAGATCCATATCCGAGAGACCACTCATCTTATCTATTTTCCAGTTAGTTCCTAATTTCAAATATGATAAGGATGTAAATTTTATTGTTAAAATATTTAGTTCAACACATGACTAATCTCAACGGATGAGTACTGTCAGCACATGAACCTTTATTTTATAATATAAAGATGTAAATTTTATTGTTAAAATATTTCGTTCAACACATGACTAATCTCAACGGATGAGTACAGTCAACACATGAACCTTTATTTTATAATATAAAGATGTAAATTTTATTGTTAAAATATTTCGTTCAACACATGACTAATCTCAACGGATGAGTACAGTCAACACATGAACCTTTATTTTATATTATTCTTTATCTTCTAAATTGGAATGAGGCCCAATCAATCACCATATAATATTAATTATATGGAATTTCATACATCACACGTATATAATAGCATTGAAAAATAATCAACCATCAACCAAAGTGCACTACACTGTATAAGCACCAAATATAGATATCTAACGCTTATAACAGCCTGTCAATCAATCGATCGACATATTTAATCAATCAGGATGAGTGAACTTCAAATTTCATCCCAACACCCGTGTGGGGTTTCAAACAATCAAACACAGATTTTATTTGTGCAGTTGGGCGATGTGTAAAATTTATCGACCCAATCGATATCAGTCAAATCAGTGTATATAAACAAATCGGTCGATTTGTTTATAAATATTTATTTATTCATATTCACGCTAAAAATTATATTTTTAACAATAAAATATTTTATTTTAACACATGGATTTTTATTCAGTTCATTTACAAAATAAAAATGATATTTTTATTTTTCTAACTCATTTTAGAAAATTTCGGCGGCATAACGGCACGATACTAGAAACGGGACAAGGCCTAGCCTTATACCCGGTCTAGTGAAGGCCCACGCCATTCACACATCAATCAAATCCATTCCATTTCACCAAACAATTCAATTCAGACAAATAATCTAACCAACTACACAACCAAACAATTTAACAAACAAGCCATCCATGGTCTGTGGATGACGGATGTCGGGTGCTACTAAACACCGTCTGCATCCTAGTGTATATATATATATATAACTAGAAAAAGAAATTGAAGAGTGAGAAGTTATCACCGAAAGCTATCCAATACCACGACTCTTCATTTATAGAAATCTTCGCCATTCTCGCCCTTTGTCGCTTTCGTTGCCCGTATTCACTACATATGTAAAAATCGAATTTTCACTACGCTATTCAATATATAAAAATCGAATTTTTACTTTGCTATTCAATATATAAAAATCGAATTTTTATTATGCTATTCAATATATAAAAATCGAATTTTTATTATGCTATTCAATATATAAAAATCGAATTTTTATTATGCTATTCAATATATAAAAATCGAATTTTTACCTCGTTGTTCAATATAGAAAAATCTAATTTTTACCTCGTTGTCCAATATAGAGAAATCTGATTTTTACCTCGTTGTTCAATATAGAAAAATCTAATTTTTACCTCGTTGTTCAATAGAAAAATCTGATTTTTACCTCGTTGTTCAATATAGAAAAATCTAATTTTTACCTCGTTGTTCAATATAGAAAAATCTAATTTTTACCTCGTTGTTCAATATAGAAAAATCTAATTTTTACCTATGTTAAAAATCATATCTTTTCTATTTTAATGCATTGATCAAACTGATTAATATTCATGCTAATTACATTTACTAATTTAATTCAATAAAAACTGAATTAAAAAGGGACTCACTGTATTTCGGTGTTGACTGCGGAGGAGGGGGCCTTCGTCAGACAAAGGTGATCAGGGGACGGAGGTGTAAGGCGGCAGCGGCAGAGGAAAATCGACCTGGGGGGGGGGGGGTGGGTTTTCGTCGATCGGCAGTAGGAGGAAAAGGGGGGTCTGTCGCGAGGTCGATGGAGGGAGGGGAAGATGCGGCGGCGCCGGGGGGGGGGCTTCGAACGCGGTGGCGCGCCGCCTAGGGGTGGGCGCATCGATCCATTTAGGGTTTTTCCCCTTTTTTTATTTATTTCTGAATCGATTTAAAATGAGAAGGGGGGGCCAGAGGTATAGGAGAGGGTGAGGAGAGATTTAATTTTTAATTTATTTAATTAATTTATTTTCAAAAAGCAACTTTTATTTTCGACCTCTAAACGAGGCCCACCGCCTGTCATCCATAGCGTTTTACCCCCATTTCGAACACAATGGGATATGTATCGTAAACTGATTTGATCGTTTCGATCAGTTTCCGTTAAAATCAACATATAACTCTATATATTGAATTTGAACGTGCATTTTAATTTACCGGGGTCATATACTAACTCGAAAAATTCCAGAAAAATGTTTTCTAGATTCGTATTGACGATACGGTCCTAACAAAACTAGTTTCGTCGAATTCCGAGACCGTTAGAAAAATGGCCATTTTTCAGTCGATTAAAATCAACTGAAACTGGTCAAACGCGTTTTCCTTTGCCACGCTCACATATTGATTCGAAAAATTATGAAATTTGGAATCTAGCAATAACATTACATCACGGATCCAACAAAAGTGGTTTCGTCGAAATTCGAGGTCGTTTGCAAAATGTCTATTTTTAAAGGTCTGAATTCCATAGCGACTATTCAGAAATTTCAACTGGACATATCTTTTGACCCCCGCTATGAAATTTTGATTTTTCGGATTCGTTGGAAAGATATTCTCAAATAGATCCTAATGTTTTTGGTTTCACTAAAATCCGGATTGTTTTGCACCCGGTACATTCAATTGAAGTTTGAAATCGAATTATCGAACTACCGCGCCATTTTCAATTCTATTTATAATTATATATAATTATTTATATTCTAACGACGACGCGTATAAATATATATGTTCAAATTATATTCAAAATAAATTTCTCGTCGATATTATTTATAATAATTCATTTTAAATATTCAAAATTCATTAAAATTGCCAAAATAAAAATTTTAAACTGGTTCAGAATTTTCGGGTTATTACAATCTCCCCCACTTAAAACTTTTCGTCCCCGAAAAGGAACAAAGTCGAAAGTGGTTTGATTATTTAACTCTACGTTCGATCTGTCTTCCATTCTCCAACTTTTCAGTTTCTGAGAATTTTCAAATTCTTCAAAATTTTGGCAACGCCCTAAATTTCCGAAAAATTTCGCCATAACCTCCCCTGCACTGGGAGCCACGGGAAAATCCCGAAATTGCCATATAGGCCTTCTGATCTCAAAAAGAAAAAGAAAAGCCAAGCGGCTAGCCAATCGGCTCATAAAATCATCATCACCCAAACAAAACGGTAAATTATAGTAAACATGTACCTATTTGTCAGGCAAACAAATTTTATTCTCTGCTCTAGCCTCCTTGCTATGACATGTTCAATGGATATACATGTATATGCAAGCAAATGCGACCAATTTTCAATAATATTCAATATTTGATTCAATTAGGCTAAATGGTTCAAAATTATCAACAAATAAACAAACAACACAAATATCAATCAATTAGTGAATTAGAGTTTCAAATTCATAATTTTGATACATATACAAAAAATCATGTTTTTGATGCCAATTCACAACAAAGTGTTCTAACTATATTAGTTTTGCTTCTCACACCAGTCTAATGGAAATATATAAAAATCACACCTTCGAAACTCGAACACACACTACTGATGCTATATAGTCATCAGTAGCATCATCTTCGGGCGACTAGAGTGTGATTCTATATCTATCCAGTATATTAAAACTTTGAATATACGTTCATGACGCGTATACGCAAAATCTTTATATATCGGATTGTCCAAATTGAAAATAAATATTCAAATACGTATAAAACGATTCAAATTTCAAAACAAAATTGTTTTCAATTGAAAAATATACTCTTCACACTCGTTCTAGGATACTACTGATCCTATCTCTAACGAGTCATTCTAATTGGATATTACTAATCCAATATCTGATGAATTCTTTCGTATGGTTCTAATGTGTCTTGTTCTTGAGCTCTGTAAACCAAAGCTCTGATACCAAATGTAACGACAAGGAATTTCGCTCGATCCGAATCAGTCGTTAAACCGATCTATATCATTCGAAACCCCTGATCGTTTGAGAACAGGACAAATCAGAACACAAACAGAAGAACATTTCATTGTTATTACAACAATTCCATCAGAAACAAGAATATACATAGTATAAATGAATAAATTACATTCGATAAATATCAGAGATTACAATAAATTACATAGCAGCGGAAAATAATACAAAGCACAACTGAAGGTGATATACGGATACAGAGCTTTCCGGATATCATTCCAGCTGTAAACCAGGATCCTGTGAATATAAATCTGCAAAACCAAAACTACTAGCTGCCCGTGTCGAAAATAGGGGCACCCAGAGTTTAGGTTAAAACAATAAACTCCAGGTCAGTCATGTGACTGGTGTGAGAACTAAAACAGTTATTTAAAGCTTTACTTTAAAAGAGGGTTATTCAAGGGACCACGCCGTATAACACGGAACGGGTTTCCTCCCAAGAATACCAGTGCATAGAATAAACAGCGCAATGCTTTTTCGAAAAATGAAGCTATTATAAGACCCAGGTCCCATCACACAATGCAACACAAGCCGGAGGATAGGGTTTTCCCGTATAATAGCCAAACATGCTTGGTACGTTTAAAACAAATCATTTGATACTATAATAAGTGTATAGTGTCAAAACATTTTCAATCATAAGTATAAATCATAGACGGCATAGCATCCCATGCTACTATGTCGCCATACTAGGCTCTACAAATAAAACCGCAATACACGTATTGGAAATTGGATTTCCGTCATGAGTCGAGGCAAGGGCAAGCTCCTATCCGCGTTCGAGACACTCTAGCAAATGTCTCAGGGCTACGCACTCTGGGCAACCCTGGATCTTCAGGGCCGGTCCTCACTTACGTTAGAGGATTGGCAATTCCTGAACACACGTTTCCCGGTCCTTACAGACCTAAAATCGAGGCGCCTCATCCAACAACCACAAAGGTGAAAAGTATATAAATGTCAGGGCTGGTAAGTCACTGACACCACCAAAGCTAGAAAGAAACGTCGTGCTCTCCCTGCAGTCCGTATCCCGTTTTTGTCTCATACCGAGGTGTGAGGCTCGCGAATTCACGTTATACACAAAGCTACGCCACAAAGACCGTGCTTTGATCATCAACCACAAGACTTTGCTTTTCAACAGAAGCCTTGATCCATGCAACTCAGCGTGCCACACAGGCAATTCATGCCATGCGATTGATGTCCATCGATATACAACCTTTGAGCTCGTACGTCTCAGAGAAGGGCGTAAAGCAAAAGAATAAATTCTCCGCCGCCAAACAGATGTATATTTAATAGAAATCAATCAACACAGAATAAAATCCAATGTCAGAGACACAATCCATTTACAAGTCCGTTCTGGGTCTGACCGAAACCGGAGGCACTTTCCTCGCATATCCATCCATCTCCAAGTACGTCTGGACGACCACCAACTATTTCCATCCTCTTGGGTGTACAGCCCAATCAGGATCGTCAGTAATTATCCAATGGATGTGAAGACTTCCGGTCTTCAACCACCGTCTTCATCTTCGACATATCGTCGAATCGGTTATTCAGAATGGGTATAAACCCGGCCTTTCCGAACAACCCGCGTATATTAAAACGAATGTTACACAAACACAACATACGCCTCATTCCAATTCATATTCTCAGGGAAAAGTTCCCATTAATTTTATCCAAGATAAATTCTTTAAAATTTATCCTTTAATCTTCCTTTGGATGTCGTTTCAAACCAAATTATGGTTTTCCAAACTAGTCGAGATTAGCGAACCACACCGAAGTAATTATTTATTTTATTTCCCAATCCCAACCTATTCATCCCATGAAGCAAAACTGGTAATACTCCATATTTAACCCCACAGTGTTGTCGGTAAAATTAATTACCATTTCACGTTCAAATCTGATTAAAGATTTAACTATCGCCTTGGAGCAAAACTGGTGATACTCCATTCTCGCTCATTTGCCAAATTTGATAATTTGAATTATCAATTCACTTTTCAATCTAATTGCAGATTCAATAAAACTCCTTTTACTGGGTTAAAGAACTAGTGTCGTTTAAAACACAATTCACGATAAACCCAAATCACATTCTATTTATTATTGGGTTAAAGAACAAGTGTTATTTAAAACGCTGTTCACGATAAACCCATGAATCAATTCGATTTAAACCATTTCAAATCCAGTTTAATTATTTAAAAATAAATGGGTTTTAATTTCAGTTCAAAACTAGTTCATTTCGATAAAAACATATTTTTATCTTTTCAAATGTGGAGTTTTTCATCCCAATTTTTCCCAAATCATTTCTTATGATTTACACTAATTATTACTATTTTTAATAATTTTATCAAGGCCCGTACAGTCGATTTCCATCAACGGCCATCGAACTGCACTTACAGCGACCTTTTTCGAATTTGATTTGGACGTATCTCCAAATCCAACCGTTAGATTTTGAATTTCTAATATTCATTAGAAAGCTCTTTTCGATACGAACCCAACGGTTCCGGTTTTAGGAGAATCCGACGGTCGGATCTCCCGTAATGTCCGTTTGAAATAAATGGTCGAAATTCGCGAACTGTCGCGGCGCGGCGCGTTCTATTCAGGCCATTATATTATATATATAATATATATAATATATATTTCGTTGATTTCTATTTAAAACGAATTATATAAATAGTTTTAAATTCGTTTCAAAAACAATTTCAACTTCCATTTCAATTCAAATCAAAATTTAATTTTTTCCATATAAATTCGTTTTAGAATTCATTTCTATTCAATTCAAATTTCAATTCAATTGAATTCATTTCAATCCTTTTTCATTTCAATTCAAATTCGTTTCAATTCAATTCGAATTGGTTTTCAATTCAATTCGAAATCGTTTTCTTTTCAATTCAATTCGAATTCGTTTTCAATTCAATTCAATTTGAATTCGTTATATATCCAATTCATTTCGAAATCATTTTATATTCAATTCATTTCGAAATCATTTTATATTCAATTCATTTCAAAATATTCGATTCATTTCAAATCGTTTTATATTCAATTCATTTCGAAATCGTTTTATATTCAATTCATTTCGAAATCGTTTTATATTCAATTCATTTCGAAATCGTTTTATATTCAATTCAAATTGGTTTTCTATTCAAATTAAATTCAATTCGAATATACTCGATATAAATATCGCTCGCGTCGAAATAGCGCATCTCTAATCAACACGGCTTCATATATTTCAATAATTCCGTTATTCTATTCAACAAATGAATCTATATTTTTGCCAACACATGACTAATCTCAACGAATGAGTACGGTCCACGTGTGACCATTTTTGTTATTTAATATATTTTATAAAAATCATGGTATCTATCGTTTGATTTAAAACCAGACTCCAACCGTAAACTAGTAAGAGAACGATTCCCTGAATATTAACCCCGAAGGCCGAAACCAACATCAGATCCATATCCAAAAGACCACTCATCTTATCTATTTTCCAGTTAGTTCCTAATTTCAAATATGATAATGATGTAAATTTTATTGTTAAAATATTTCGTTCAACACATGACTAATCTCAATGGATGAGTACTGTCAACACATGAACCTTTATTTTATAATATAAAGATGTAAATTTTATTGTTAAAATATTTCGTTCAACACATGACTAATCTCAACGGATGAGTACAGTCAACACATGAACCTTTATTTTATAATATAAAGATGTAAATTTTGTTGTTAAAATATTTCGTTCAACACATGACTAATCTCAATGGATGAGTACAGTCAACACGTGAACCTTTATTTTATATTATTATTTATCTTCTAAATTGGAATTAGCCCAATCAATCACCATATAATATTAATTATATGGAATTTCATACATCACACGTATATAATAGCATTGAAAAATAATCAACCATCAAACAAAGTGCACTACACTGTATAAGCACCAAATATAGATATCTAACGCTTATAACAGCCTGTCAATCAATCGATCGACATATTTAATCAATCAGGATGAGTGAACTTCAAATTTCATCCCAACACCCATGTGGGGTTTCAAACAATCAAACACAGATTTTATTTGTGCAGTTGGGCGATGTGTAAAATTTATCGACCCAATCGATATCAGTCAAATCAGTGTATATAAACAAATCGGTCGATTTGTTTATAAATATTTATTTATTCATATTCACGCTAAAAATTATATTTTTAACGATAAAATATTTTATTTTAACACATGGATTTTTATTCAGTTCATTTACAAAATAAAAATGATATTTTTATTTTTCTAACTCATTTTAGAAAATTTCGGCGGCATAACGGCACGATACTAGAAACGGGACAAGGCCTAGCCTTATCCCCGGTCTAGTGAAGGCCCACGCCATTCACACATCAATCAAATCCATTACATTTCACCAAACAATTCAATTCAGACAAATAATCTAACCAACTACACAACCAAACAATTTAACAAACAAGTCATCTATGGTCTGTGGATGACGGGTGTCGGGTGCTACTAAACACCGTCTGCATCCTAGTATATATATATATATATATATATATATATATATATATATATATATATATATATGTATATAACTAGAAAAAGAAATTGAAGAGTGAGAAGTTCTCACCTAAAGCTATCCAATACCACGACTCTTCATTTATAGAAATCTTCGCCATTCTCGCCCTTTGTCGCTTTCGTTGCCCGTATTCACTACATATGTAAAAATCGAATTTTCACTACGCTATTCAATATATAAAAATCGAATTTTTACTTTGCTATTCAATATATAAAAATCGAATTTTTATTATGCTATTCAATATATAAAAATCGAATTTTTATTATGCTATTCAATATATAAAAATCAAATTTTTACCTCGTTGTTCAATATAGAAAAATCTAATTTTTACCTCGTTGTTCAATATAGAAAAATCTGATTTTTACCTCGTTGTTCAATATAGAAAAATCTGATTTTTACCTCGTTGTTCAATATAGAAAAATCTGATTTTTACCTCGTTGTTCAATATAGAAAAATCTGATTTTTACCTCGTTGTTCAATATAGAAAAATCTAATTTTTACCTCGTTGTTCAATATAGAAAAATCTAATTTTTACCTATGTTAAAAATCATATCTTTTCTATTTTAATGCATTGATCAAACTGATTAATATTCATGCTGATTACATTTACTAATTTAATTCAATAAAAACTGAATTAAAAAGGGACTCACTGTATTTCGGTGTTGACTGCGGAGGAGGGGGCCTTCGTCAGACGGAGGTGGTCAGGGGACGGAGGTGTAAGTCGGCAGCAACGGAGGAAAATCGAACGGGGGGGGGGGGGGGGTCTTCGTCGATCGGTAGTAGGAGGAAAAGGGGGGGGGTCTGTCGCGAGGTCGATGGAGGGAGGGGAAGAAGCGGCGGGGAGGGGGGGTTCGAATGCGGTGGCGCGCCGCCTGGGGGTGGGCGCGTCGATCCATTTAGGGTTTTCCCCCCCTTTTTTTTTAAATTTCTGAATCGATTTAAAATGAGAAGGGGGGCCCAGAGGTATAGGAGAGGGTGAGGAGAGATTTAATTTTTAATTTATTTAATTAATTTATTTTCAAAAAGCAACTTTTATTTTCGACCTCTAAATGAGGCCCACCGCCTTTCGTCCATAGAGTTTTACCCCCATTCCGAACACAATGGGATATGTATCGTAAGCTGATTTGATCGTTTCGATCAGTTTCCGTTAAAATCAACATATAACTCTATATATTGAATTTGAACGTGCATTTCAATTTACCGGGGTCACATACTAACTCGAAAAATTCCAAAAAAATATTTTCTAGCTTCGTATTGACGATACAGTCCTAAAAAAATAGTTTCGTCCAATTCCGAGACCGTTAGAAAAATGGCCATTTTTCAGTTGATTAAAATCAACTGAAACTGGTCAAATGCGTTTTCCTTTGCCACGCTCACATATTGATTCGAAAAATTATGAAATTTGGAATCTAGCAATTACTTTACATCACGGATCCAACAAAAGTGGTTTCGTCGAAATCCGAGGTCGTTTGCAAAATGTCTATTTTTAAAGGCCTGAATTCCATAGCGACTATTCAGAAATTTCAACTGGACATATCTTTTGACCCCCTCTATGAAATTTTGATTTTTCGGATTCGTTGGAAAGATATTCTCAAATAGATCCTAATGTTTTTGGTTTCACTAAAATCCGGATTGTTTTGCACCTGGTACATTCAATTGAAGTTTGAAATCGAATTATCGAACTACCGCGCCATTTTCAATTCTATTTATAATTATATATAATTATTTATATTCTAACGACGATGCGTATAAATATATACATTCAAATTATATTCAAAATAAATTTCTCGTCGAAATTATTTAAAATAATTCATTTTAAATATTCAAAATTCATTAAAATTGCCAAAATAAAAATTTTAAATTGGTTCAGAATTTCCGGGTTATTACAAATTAGGTTTTGGGAAAATTAAAGTGTTTATATAGGTTAATTTAAATAATTAAATATTCGATTATTATATTAAATTACAAGCAAACGCTAATTTTATCTGTCCTCTAAAATTCCTGTGACCACATACGATACCCAAAAATCACGAAACTGGATATGCAGCTAGAGTTCGACATTACGGTCCCAACGAAACTAGTTTCGTCGAATTCCGACTGTGTATGCTCACACAGCGTATTTTTAGCCGTTAGAATATCGACTGTTTTTCACTCTAAAAATCCGTTCGGTCACACAGTGACTCTAAAAATCACTAAACTGGAAATCTAACAACTATTTGGCATTGCGGATCCAACAAAATTAGTTTCATCGAATTCCGACTTCGTTTGCAGAAGTGGCTATTTTTAAAGCTCTAAATAGCCTATTTAAATATATAAATATATTTAAATATACTTGAATTAAATATTTAAAATTAAATACTATCGTCTATATTCACAGTGGAATACTGTACAGCTATAGAATATTCCTATATGAATTTCTAACTTGATATTCACTTCTGGGTCAACCCGATATTCGATTTATATTGAATTTCCTTTTAAAAATTATAAATTATAAAGGAATTTCACAACGACTTTTCTAAAATTTGACTTGGACATAAATCAAAATCTACACGACGAAATCCCGATTTTTCTTATCCACTAGAAAGATATACTCCACCAGCACCACACGTTTCTTGTTTCACAGAAATCCGGCTTAAAACGAATCTTGTACATTCAATTGAAGTTCGAATCGCCAATTTACGAACTGCAGCGCCATTTCGAGCTCGATTTTAATTATATTATAACTCTATGTTCAAACTGTCGTTTATATAATATATTCGTTATTCAAATTCAATTCCAAGCTGAATTAAATATCATAGATGACACTACAATAAAAAGACCTTATTACAACTGTAATTTTACAACTGTCACAAAATGTCAGTTGTAGTAGAGATTTTTCACAACTGTTTTACTTAGAAAGTTGTAATAGATTAGTTTTCAATAACTGTTTTGTTTTGCCAGTTGTAACAGATGCCTATTACAACTGTAATTCTTAGTCAGTGGTAATAGATACTTATTTTTGACAACTGTTCTTTTTTTCAGTTGTAATAGATGTCGATTACAACTATTTTTATCAGTTGTAAAAGATGTCTATTTTTAACCACCTTCTTTTTCGCCACTTGTAATATATACCTATTGCAATTGCTTTTGTCAGTTGTAAAGTTGTATGTTTTTAGCAACTCTTCTATTTTCTAATTCAATAATCATAATTGGTAATTATATTTAATATTAACATGTAAAAAATGATAAACACCTGTGACGGCAAGGAATTTCGCTCGGTCCGAACCAGTCGCTAAACCGACCCAGACCGTTCGAAACACCCTATCGTTTGAGAACAGGACAAAACAGAACTCATACAGAAGAACATTTCATTGCATATTACATCAATGCATCAGATTACAAGAATATACAGAGTAAATGAATATTACACAGAAATATCAGAGATTTAAATTACATTTAAATACATAGCAGCGGAAAATAATACAATACACAACTAGAAGTAGATATACGGATACAAAGCTTTCCGGATATCGTTCCAGCTGTAAACCAGGATCCTGTGAATATAAATCTGCAAAACCGAAACTACTAGCTGCCCGTGTCAAAATAAGGGCACCCAGAGTTTAGGTTAAAACAATAAACTCCAGGTCAGTCATGTGACTGGTGTGAGAACTAAAACAGTTATTAATCTTTATTTGAAAGTTAGGTAAATCAAGGGACCACGCCGTATAACACGGAACGGGTTTCCTCCCAAGAATACCAGTGCATATAACAAACAGCGCAATGCTAAATAAAGAAAAATGAAGCTGTTATAAGACCCAGGTCCTATCACACAATGCAACGCAAGCCGGGGGATAGGGTTTTCCCTTATAACAGCCAAAGAATGCTTGATACGTTTAAAACAAATCATTTGATACTATAATAAGTGCATAGTGTATAAAACAACTTCGAATCATAAGTATCAATCATAGGCGACATGAGCGTCCCATGCCACTATGTCGCCATATATAGGTTTACAAATAAAACCGCAAAGTCACGTATTTGGAAATTGGATTTCCGTCTATGAACCGAGGCAAAAGATAGTCCTCAACCGATTCGAGACTGCCTAGCCCGAGTCTCAGGATCAGAACGCATCGACCCTTGGAGCGACAGGGCCGGTCCACACGGAGTGGATTAAACTTAAACCCTGGACACTGCGTTTCGCCGCCCTTTGGGGCGTAAGCGAGCCAACGAATGACTCCATCGGACCCGGATCGTCCGATCTAACCGAGGCGCCTCGCAACAGCAACAACCACATAAGTCAAACTCGTCAGGGCGTGTAAAACCACTGACGCCACTTCTAGGTAGGAGGAAACGCAGGCCCTCCCTGAGGTCCGTCTCCCGTTTTTGGTTCATACCTGGTGTGAAACACGCGAGGTAAACGTTACACAAAGCTACGCCACAAAGGCCGTGCTTTGATCATCAACCACAAGACTTTGCTTTTCAACAGAAGCCTTGATCATTTGCATCTTAGCATGCCACACAGGCAAACCATCCTATGCAACCGATATCAATCACACAGAATGAAATCCAATGTCAGACACACAGTCCATTTACAAGTCCGTTCTGGGTCTGAACGAAACCGGAGGCACCTAGTACCCCGCATATCCATCGATCTCCAAGTACGTCTGGACGATCACTAACTGTTTCCATCTTCTTGGGTGTACAGCCCAATCAAGATCATCAGTTATCACCCAAACGACGTGAAGACCTCCGGTCTTCGACCATCGTCTTCATCTTCGACTTATCGTCGTATCAGTTATTCAGAATGGGATAAACCCGGTCTTTCCGAATAACTCGCGTATATATTATAAAAGTGTTACACAAACACAACATACGCCTCATTCCAACTCATTAGTCATTAACCGTAAATTAATCAAGAGAATAATTCCCCAAATATTAACCCCGAAGGCCGAAACCAACATCAGATCAATATCCAGAAAACCATTCTACTTAGCTAACCGACAGTTAGTTTCTAAATTTCACGTTCAAATCTAATTAAAGATTTAACTATCGCCTGGAGCAAAACTGGTGATACTCCATTCTCGATCTTTTCAATCTAATTAAAGATTCATTAAAACTCCACTTAGTTTTAATCTGTGACTGGGTTAAAGAATCAGTGTCATTTAAAACACGGTTCACGATAAACCCAAAGTCACATCCCATTAATTATCGGGTTAAAGAACAAGTGTTATTTAAAACACTGTTCACGATAAACCCAAAAATCAATATCCATTCAATTCCAATTAAATATTATTTAATTGGTACACTTCATTAAATCTAAATAAAAAGATTTAATCTTTTCTCAACTGGGTTCAAGAACAGTGTTAGTGAAGACACCATTCACGACAAACCCAAATCACATTCGATTAATTATCGGGTTAAAGAACAAGTGTTATTTAAAACACTGTTCACGATAAACCCAAAAATCAATATCCATTCAATTCCAATTAAATATTATTTAATTGGTACACTTCATTAAATCTAAATAAAAAGATTTAATCTTTTCTCAACTGGGTTCAAGAACAGTGTTAGTGAAGACACCATTCACGACAAACCCAAATCACATTCGATTAATTATCGGGTTAAAGAACAAGTGTTATTTAAAACACTGTTCACGATAAACCCAAAAATCAATACCAATTCAATTCCAATTAAATATCATTTAATTGGTACACTTCATTAAATCTAAATAAAAAGATTTAATCTTTTCTCAACTGGGTTCAAGAACAGTGTTAGTGAAGACACCATTCACGACAAACCCAAATCACATTCGATATTCAATACAAGGCTCTGAATAGAAAATATATCGGCTTATATTCAATATCGAATTCTACGACTAACAAATGTCGTATTGGAAATAACGATATAAATATATATCTTTCAAATTTCCATAACAACACCTGTATAATCACGAATTCCAACATCGAAATATTCCGAAGACAATTTCGATTCAAATCCACTCCAATGCAATCATTGGAAATTTTGGTTATTTTCAAAACCATTTCAAATTCAATTTATTTATTTAAAAATAAATAGAATTATAATTCTAGTTCAAAACTAGTTCATTTCGATAAAAACCTATTTTTATCTTTTCAAATATGGAGTTTTTCATCCCAAACTTTCACAAATCATTTCTTATGATTTTACACAAATTATTACTATTTTTAATAATTTTATCAAGGCCCGTACAGTCGACTTCCAACAACGGCCATCGAACTGCACTTACAGCGACCTTTTTCGAATTTGATTTGGACGTATCTCCAAATCCAACCGTTAGATTTCAAATTTCTAACATTCATTAGAAAGCTCTTTTCGATACGAACCCAACGGTTCCGGTTTTAGGAGAATCCGACGGTCGGATCTCCCGTAATGTCCGTTTTAAATAAATGGTCGAAATTCGCGAACTGCCGCGGCGCGGCGCGTTCTATTCAGGCCATTATATTATATATATATAATATATATAATATATATTTCATCGATTTCTATTTAAAACGAATTATATAAATAGTTTTGAATTCGTTTCAAAAACAATTTCAACTTCCTTTTCAATTCAAATCAAAATTGAATTCTTCTTTATAAATTCGTTTTAAAATTCATTTCTATTCAATTCAAATTTCAATTCAATTTGAATTCATTTCAATTTGTTTTCAATTCAATTCGAAATCGTTTTCAATTCAATTCATTTCGAAATCGTTTTCAATTCAATTCATTTCGAAATCGTTTTCAATTCAATTCATTTCGAAATCGTTTTCAATTCAATTCATTTCGAAATCGTTTTCAATTCAATTCATTTCGAAATCGTTTTCAATTCAATTCATTTCGAAATCGTTTTCAATTCAATTCATTTCGAAATCGTTTTCAATTCAATTCATTTCGAAATCACTTAAAATTGATATAAATATCGTTCACGTCAAAATGGCGTCAATCTAATCAACACGGCTTCATAAATTTCTATTTTCAAATATTCTATTTCAAATATTTCTTTTTCAAATATTTCTTTTTCAAAACTGGAATGAGGCCCAATCAATTACCATATAAAATTAATTATATGGATTTGCATACAACACATGTATATAATAGCATTGAAAATAATCAACCATCAACCAAAGTGCACTACACTGTATAAGCATCAAATGTATATATTCAACGCTTATAACAGCTTGTCAATCAATCGATCGACATATTTAATCAATCAGGATGAGTGAACTGCATATTTCATCCTAACACCCGTGTAGGGTTTCAAACAATCAAACAAATATTTTATTTGTGCAGTTGGGCGATGTGTAAAATTTATCGACCCAATCAATGTCAGTCAAATCAGTGTACATAAACAAACCGTCTGGTTTGTAAATGAATAATTTATTTATTCGCATTCACGTTAAAAATTATATTTTTAACGATAAAACATTTTATTTCAACATATGAATTTCTATTCAGTTCATTCTTTAAATAAAATGATATTTTTATTTTTCTAACACATTTTAGAAAATTTCGGCGGCATAACGGCACGATACTAGAAACGGGACAAGGCCTAGCCTTATCCCCGGTCTAGTGAAGGCCCACGCCATTCACACATCAATCAAATCAATTCGTTATGCAAACCACAAAATTTGGAGTAAGAGTCTAACCTAGCCTTACTCCTTCGCCTTATAACGGCGCACGTCTAATCCTAACCAATTTATCGATTCGATTTTTCACACCACAAATCACATTCAAACCAATATCGCAATCAATCACCAAACAGTCAAACAAACAAGTCCATGGTCTGTGGACGATTGTGTCGGGTGCTACTAAGCACCGTCTGCATCCTAGTATATATATATAACTAGAAAAATAAATTGAAAGGTGAGAAATTCTCACATATAGCTATCCTAGCTCCACGGCACTTCATTGATAGAAATCTTCATCGCTATCGCATCTTCGTCATCTTCGTTGCCCGTAGCCACTACATATGTAAAAATCGAATTTTTACTATGCTATTCAATATATAAAAATCGAATTTTTAGTTCAAAGTTCAATATATAAAAATCGAATTTTTAGTTCAAAGTTCAATATATAAAAATCGAATTTTTAGTTCAAAGTTCAATATATAAAAATCGAATTTTTCTTTTGAAAGAAATCAATTTTCAATACCTTTTAAAAATCAAAATCAGTTTTTACTTTTTTTTTATAAAATCAGTTTTTAACTTTTAAAAACCAAGTCAGTTTTTACTCTTTAAAAACAAAACAGTTTTTTTTTCTCTTTTAAACAAAAATCCGTTTTGTTACTAATTAAAAACCAGTTTTAACATATATAAAAAAAATCAGTTTTAACATATATAAAAAAATCAGTTTTAACAAAAATCAGTTTTTTTATTCTTTTCTAAAATCAGTTTTTTTTTAATTCTTTAAAAATAAAATCGAAATTAGTTTTTTTTAATCTCTAAAATAAAAATAAATTTAAAAAGTAAAAACGCTTACTGAACGCGAAGAGGGGGTGGCGTCGCCTCCCTGTGGCCGCCATCAGGAGCAGCTCGCACCACCAGGTGCGTCGGATACTTATCGCGAACGAGCGGGCTTCAGGGGGTTCGGGGGTCTCGATTTCAAGTGGAGGAGGAGAGTGCGGAGGGGAGAAGAAAGGGGGGGTTCGCCTAAGGCGCGACGCCGACCAGAGGGGGGGGGGCATCGACGATGATGTCTGGAGGGAGGCGCTCGATCCAATTTAGGTTTTCTTTTTTTTTTTTTTTTTTTTATTTCTGCATAAATGAATTTGGGGGGGGGGGGGGCAGAGGTATAGGAGGGAAGTTATAATATTTTTTTTTTATTTATTTAATTATTTATTTATTCAAAAAGGTTGACTTTTACATATGATCCCGAAACGAGGCCCACCGCCTGCCGTCCATAATGTTCTACCCCCATTCTGAACACAATGGGGCATGTATCGTCAGCTGATTCGGCTGTTACAATCAGTTTTCGTTAAATTTACATTTAAACCACTACATTGAATTTTAAACGTACATTTCAAATTACCGGGGTCACATACTAACTCTAAAAATTCTCGAAAAATATTTTCTAGCTTCGTATTGACGATACGGTCCTAACAAAACTAGTTTCGTCGAATTCTGAGACCGTTGGAAAAATGGCCAATTTCCAGTCGATTAAAATCAACTGAACTGGTCAAACGCGTTTTCCTTTGCCACGCTCACATATTGATTCGAAAAATTATGAAATTTGGAATCTAGCAATAACTTTACATCACGGACCCAACAAAACTGGTTTCGTCGAAATCCGAGGTCATTTGCAAAATGTCCATTTTTAAGGGCCTTATATATATAAAAATATATATAAATTCCACAGCGACTATTTCTAATTTTCAACTGGACATATCTTATCATTTCTAAGATGAAATCTCAGTTTGTTAACTTCGTTACAAAGATATAGTTATACAGATTCAAATATTTCTTGTTTCGTTCAATTCTGACTTATATTGAATTCTGTATATTCATTTGAAATTAGAAATCGAATTTTCGAACTACCGCGCCATTTTCAACTCTATTTATAATTATATATAAATATTTATATTCTAACGACGACGCGTATACTATATACGTTCGAATTATATTCAAAATAAATTTCTCGTCGATATTATTTAAAATAATTCATTTTAAATTATCAAAACTCGCTAAAATTGCCAAAATAAAAAATTTTAAACTGGCCCAGATTTTACGGGTTGTTACAATCTCCCCCACTTAAAACTTTTCGTCCCCGAAAAGGAACAAAGTCGAAAGTGGTTTGATTATTCAACTCTACGTTCGATTTGGCTTCCATTCTCCAACTCTTTAGTTTCTGAGAATTTCTAAAATTTCAAAAATTTGGCTAACACCCTAAATTTTTGAAAAATTTCGCCATAACCTCCCCTGCAATGGGAGCATCGGGAAATTGCAAATAGCGTTCCCGGTCCTTCAGATCTCAAAAAGAAAAAGAAAAAGCCAAGCGGCTAGCCAATAGGCTCACAAAATCATCATCACCCAAACAAAACAGGAAATTATGTAGTAAACATGTACCTATTTGTCGGGCAAACAAATTTTATTCTCTGGCTCTAGCCTCCTTGCTATGACCTGTTCAATGATATATATGTATATGCAAGCAAACGCGACCAATTTTCAATACAGTTCAATATTTGATGCTATTAGGCTAATTGGTTAAAAATTAGCAAACAAATAAACAAACAACACAAACTTCAATCAATTAGTGAATTTAAAGTTTCAAATTCATAATTTTGATACATATACTAAAATCGTGTTTTTGATGCCAATTCACAACAAAGTGTTCAAACTATATTAGTTTTGGTTCTCACACCAGTCCAATGGAAATATATAGAAAATCACACCTTCGAAACACGAACATAAATACTGATGATGCACGTGCTATCATCAGTACCTTCTCCGGGCGACTAGAGTGTGATTCTATATCTATCCAATATATTAAAACTTCGAATACACGCGGATCAGACGTATACGCAAAATCTATATATACTGGATTGTCCACATCAATATAAATAAATAATCAAATACGAATAATTGATTTAAATTTTCAAAACAAAATTTGTTTTCATTTGAAAAATATACTCTTCACACTCGTTCTAGGATACTACTGATCCCATCTCTAACGAGTCATTCCCGTTGGATATTACTAATCCCGTTTCTGATGAATTCTTTCGTATGGTTCTAATGTGTCTTGTTCTCTAAGCTTTGTAAACCAAAGCTCTGATACCAACTGTGACGGCAAGGAATTTCGCTCGGTCCGAACCAGTCGCTAAACCGACCCAGACCGTTCGAAACACCCTATCGTTTGAGAACAGGACAAAACAGAACTCATACAGAAGAACATTTCATTGCATATTACATCAATGCATCAGATTACAAGAATATACAGAGTAAATGAATATTACACAGAAATATCAGAGATTTAAATTACATTTAAATACATAGCAGCGGAAAATAATACAATACACAACTAGAAGTAGATATACGGATACAAAGCTTTCCGGATATCGTTCCAGCTGTAAACCAGGATCCTGTGAATATAAATCTGCAAAACCGAAACTACTAGCTGCCCGTGTCAAAATAAGGGCACCCAGAGTTTAGGTTAAAACAATAAACTCTAGGTCAGTCATGTGACTGGTGTGAGAACTAAAACAGTTATTAATCTTTATTTGAAAGTTAGGTAAATCAAGGGACCACGCCGTATAACACGGAACGGGTTTCCTCCCAAGAATACCAGTGCATATAACAAACAGCGCAATGCTAAATAAAGAAAAATGAAGCTGTTATAAGACCCAGGTCCTATCACATAATGCAACGCAAGCCGGGGGATAGGGTTTTCCCTTATAACAGCCAAAGAATGCTTGATACGTTTAAAACAAATCATTTGATACTATAATAAGTGCATAGTGTATAAAACAACTTCGAATCATAAGTATCAATCATAGGCGACATGAGCGTCCCATGCCACTATGTCGCCATATATAGGTTTACAAATAAAACCGCAAAGTCACGTATTTGGAAATTGGATTTCCGTCTATGAACCGAGGCAAAAGATAGTCCTCAACCGATTCGAGACTGCCTAGCCCGAGTCTCAGGATCAGAACGCATCGACCCTTGGAGCGACAGGGCCGGTCCACACGGAGTGGATTAAACTTAAACCCTGGACACTGCGTTTCGCCGCCCTTTGGGGCGTAAGCGAGCCAACGAATGACTCCATCGGACCCGGATCGTCCGATCTAACCGAGGCGCCTCGCAACAGCAACAACCACATAAGTCAAACTCGTCAGAGCGTGTAAAACCACTGACGCCACTTCTAGGTAGGAGGAAACGCAGGCCCTCCCTGAGGTCCGTCTCCCGTTTTTGGTTCATACCTGGTGTGAAACACGCGAGGTAAACGTTACACAAAGCTACGCCACAAAGGCCGTGCTTTGATCATCAACCACAAGACTTTGCTTTTCAACAGAAGCCTTGATCATTTGCATCTTAGCATGCCACACAGGCAAACCATCCTATGCAACCGATATCAATCACACAGAATGAAATCCAATGTCAGACACACAGTCCATTTACAAGTCCGTTCTGGGTCTGAACGAAACCGGAGGCACCTAGTACCCCGCATATCCATCGATCTCCAAGTACGTCTGGACGATCACTAACTGTTTCCATCTTCTTGGGTGTACAGCCCAATCAAGATCATCAGTTATCACCCAAACGACGTGAAGACCTCCGGTCTTCGACCATCGTCTTCATCTTCGACTTATCGTCGTATCAGTTATTCAGAATGGGATAAACCCGGTCTTTCCGAATAACTCGCGTATATATTATAAAAGTGTTACACAAACACAACATACGCCTCATTCCAACTCATTAGTCATTAACCGTAAATTAATCAAGAGAATAATTCCCCAAATATTAACCCCGAAGGCCGAAACCAACATCAGATCAATATCCAGAAAACCATTCTACTTAGCTAACCGACAGTTAGTTTCTAAATTTCACGTTCAAATCTAATTAAAGATTTAACTATCGCCTGGAGCAAAACTGGTGATACTCCATTCTCGATCTTTTCAATCTAATTAAAGATTCATTAAAACTCCACTTAGTTTTAATCTGTGACTGGGTTAAAGAATCAGTGTCATTTAAAACACGGTTCACGATAAACCCAAAGTCACATCCCATTAATTATCGGGTTAAAGAACAAGTGTTATTTAAAACACTGTTCACGATAAACCCAAAAATCAATATCCATTCAATTCCAATTAAATATTATTTAATTGGTACACTTCATTAAATCTAAATAAAAAGATTTAATCTTTTCTCAACTGGGTTCAAGAACAGTGTTAGTGAAGACACCATTCACGACAAACCCAAATCACATTCGATTAATTATCGGGTTAAAGAACAAGTGTTATTTAAAACACTGTTCACGATAAACCCAAAAATCAATATCCATTCAATTCCAATTAAATATTATTTAATTGGTACACTTCATTAAATCTAAATAAAAAGATTTAATCTTTTCTCAACTGGGTTCAAGAACAGTGTTAGTGAAGACACCATTCACGACAAACCCAAATCACATTCGATTAATTATCGGGTTAAAGAACAAGTGTTATTTAAAACACTGTTCACGATAAACCCAAAAATCAATACCAATTCAATTCCAATTAAATATCATTTAATTGGTACACTTCATTAAATCTAAATAAAAAGATTTAATCTTTTCTCAACTGGGTTCAAGAACAGTGTTAGTGAAGACACCATTCACGACAAACCCAAATCACATTCGATATTCAATACAAGGCTCTGAATAGAAAATATATCGGCTTATATTCAATATCGAATTCTACGACTAACAAATGTCGTATTGGAAATAACGATATAAATATATATCTTTCAAATTTCCATAACAACACCTGTATAATCACGAATTCCAACATCGAAATATTCCGAAGACAATTTCGATTCAAATCCACTCCAATGCAATCATTGGAAATTTTGGTTATTTTCAAAACCATTTCAAATTCAATTTATTTATTTAAAAATAAATAGAATTATAATTCTAGTTCAAAACTAGTTCATTTCGATAAAAACCTATTTTTATCTTTTCAAATATGGAGTTTTTCATCCCAAACTTTCACAAATCATTTCTTATGATTTTACACAAATTATTACTATTTTTAATAATTTTATCAAGGCCCGTACAGTCGACTTCCAACAACGGCCATCGAACTGCACTTACAGCGACCTTTTTCGAATTTGATTTGGACGTATCTCCAAATCCAACCGTTAGATTTCAAATTTCTAACATTCATTAGAAAGCTCTTTTCGATACGAACCCAACGGTTCCGGTTTTAGGAGAATCCGACGGTCGGATCTCCCGTAATGTCCGTTTTAAATAAATGGTCGAAATTCGCGAACTGCCGCGGCGCGGCGCGTTCTATTCAGGCCATTATATTATATATATATAATATATATAATATATATTTCATCGATTTCTATTTAAAACGAATTATATAAATAGTTTTGAATTCGTTTCAAAAACAATTTCAACTTCCTTTTCAATTCAAATCAAAATTGAATTCTTCTTTATAAATTCGTTTTAAAATTCATTTCTATTCAATTCAATTTCAATTCAATTTGAATTCATTTCAATTTGTTTTCAATTCAATTCGAAATCGTTTTCAATTCAATTCATTTCGAAATCGTTTTCAATTCAATTCATTTCGAAATCGTTTTCAATTCAATTCATTTCGAAATCGTTTTCAATTCAATTCATTTCGAAATCGTTTTCAAATCAATTCATTTCGAAATCGTTTTCAATTCAATTCATTTCGAAATCGTTTTCAATTCAATTCATTTCGAAATCGTTTTCAATTCAATTCATTTCGAAATCACTTAAAATTGATATAAATATCGTTCACGTCAAAATGGCGTCAATCTAATCAACACGGCTTCATAAATTTCTATTTTCAAATATTCTATTTCAAATATTTCTTTTTCAAATATTTCTTTTTCAAAACTGGAATGAGGCCCAATCAATTACCATATAAAATTAATTATATGGATTTGCATACAACACATGTATATAATAGCATTGAAAATAATCAACCATCAACCAAAGTGCACTACACTGTATAAGCATCAAATGTATATATTCAACGCTTATAACAGCTTGTCAATCAATCGATCGACATATTTAATCAATCAGGATGAGTGAACTGCATATTTCATCCTAACACCCGTGTAGGGTTTCAAACAATCAAACAAATATTTTATTTGTGCAGTTGGGCGATGTGTAAAATTTATCGACCCAATCAATGTCAGTCAAATCAGTGTACATAAACAAACCGTCTGGTTTGTAAATGAATAATTTATTTATTCGCATTCACGTTAAAAATTATATTTTTAACGATAAAACATTTTATTTCAACATATGAATTTCTATTCAGTTCATTCTTTAAATAAAATGATATTTTTATTTTTCTAACACATTTTAGAAAATTTCGGCGGCATAACGGCACGATACTAGAAACGGGACAAGGCCTAGCCTTATCCCCGGTCTAGTGAAGGCCCACGCCATTCACACATCAATCAAATCAATTCGTTATGCAAACCACAAAATTTGGAGTAAGAGTCTAACCTAGCCTTACTCCTTCGCCTTATAACGGCGCACGTCTAATCCTAACCAATTTATCGATTCGATTTTTCACACCACAAATCACATTCAAACCAATATCGCAATCAATCACCAAACAGTCAAACAAACAAGTCCATGGTCTGTGGACGATTGTGTCGGGTGCTACTAAGCACCGTCTGCATCCTAGTATATATATATAACTAGAAAAATAAATTGAAAGGTGAGAAATTCTCACATATAGCTATCCTAGCTCCACGGCACTTCATTGATAGAAATCTTCATCGCTATCGCATCTTCGTCATCTTCGTTGCCCGTAGCCACTACATATGTAAAAATCGAATTTTTACTATGCTATTCAATATATAAAAATCGAATTTTTAGTTCAAAGTTCAATATATAAAAATCGAATTTTTAGTTCAAAGTTCAATATATAAAAATCGAATTTTTAGTTCAAAGTTCAATATATAAAAATCGAATTTTTCTTTTGAAAGAAATCAGTTTTCAATACCTTTTAAAAATCAAAATCAGTTTTTACTTTTTTTTTATAAAATCAGTTTTTAACTTTTAAAAACCAAGTCAGTTTTTACTCTTTAAAAACAAAACAGTTTTTTTTTCTCTTTTAAACAAAAATCCGTTTTGTTACTAATTAAAAACCAGTTTTAACATATATAAAAAAAATCAGTTTTAACATATATAAAAAAATCAGTTTTAACAAAAATCAGTTTTTTTATTCTTTTCTAAAATCAGTTTTTTTTTAATTCTTTAAAAATAAAATCGAAATTAGTTTTTTTTTATCTCTAAAATAAAAATAAATTTAAAAAGTAAAAACGCTTACTGAACGCGAAGAGGGGGTGGCGTCGCCTCCCTGTGGCCGCCATCAGGAGCAGCTCGCACCACCAGGTGCGTCGGATTCTTATCGCGAACGAGCGGGCTTCAGGGGGTTCGGGGGTCTCGATTTCAAGTGGAGGAGGAGAGTGCGGAGGGGAGAAGAAAGGGGGGGGGTTCGCCTAAGGCGCGACGCCGACCAGAGGGGGGGGGCATCGACGATGATGTCTGGAGGGAGGCGCTCGATCCAATTTAGGTTTTCTTTTTTTTTTTTTTTTTTTTTTTTTTATTTGTGCATAAATGAATTCGGGGGGGGGGGGGGGCAGAGGTATAGGAGGGAAGTTATAATATTTTTTTTTTTATTTAATTATTTATTTATTCAAAAAGGTTGACTTTTACATATGATCCCGAAACGAGGCCCACCGCCTGCCGTCCATAATGTTCTACCCCCATTCTGAACACAATGGGGCATGTATCGTCAGCTGATTCGGCTGTTACAATCAGTTTTCGTTAAATTTACATTTAAACCACTACATTGAATTTTAAACGTACATTTCAAATTACCGGGGTCACATACTAACTCTAAAAATTCTCGAAAAATATTTTCTAGCTTCGTATTGACGATACGGTCCTAACAAAACTAGTTTCGTCGAATTCTGAGACCGTTGGAAAAATGGCCAATTTCCAGTCGATTAAAATCAACTGAACTGGTCAAACGCGTTTTCCTTTGCCACGCTCACATATTGATTCGAAAAATTATGAAATTTGGAATCTAGCAATAACTTTACATCACGGACCCAACAAAACTGGTTTCGTCGAAATCCGAGGTCATTTGCAAAATGTCCATTTTTAAGGGCCTTATATATATAAAAATATATATAAATTCCACAGCGACTATTTCTAATTTTCAACTGGACATATCTTATCATTTCTAAGATGAAATCTCAGTTTGTTAACTTCGTTACAAAGATATAGTTATACAGATTCAAATATTTCTTGTTTCGTTCAATTCTGACTTATATTGAATTCTGTATATTCATTTGAAATTAGAAATCGAATTTTCGAACTACCGCGCCATTTTCAACTCTATTTATAATTATATATAAATATTTATATTCTAACGACGACGCATATACTATATACGTTCGAATTATATTCAAAATAAATTTCTCGTCGATATTATTTAAAATAATTCATTTTAAATTATCAAAACTCGCTAAAATTGCCAAAATAAAAAATTTTAAACTGGCCCAGATTTTACGGGTTGTTACAACACCAATTACTGAATAATAAATAAATTTGATTATTTAATAATAATAATTAATATCAAATAATTAACAAATAAAAAAAGAATAATATTTAATAATACTATTAAATAATTTACTTTATTAGTTAACGTTAAAAAGTATAATAGTTAATAATTATAGTCGATATTTATATTAAATATTTAAAGATAATAATCAATAAATAATAAATTATATTGATTAATTAATAATTAATATCAGATAATTTAAAATACTAATTTTATATATTATTCAATATTTTTAAAATTTTAATTTTTAAAATTTTTAAAATAAATTGGTCATAAATAATATTTAGTAATTCAAAATGCTAGTTTAAAATAAATAGTTTATGAAGAAATTAAGGTGGCAGCGGAAATATGTGGTCACCTAAAATCTGGTTGGTTTTGCCAAAAAAATACGAATTCCTTATTATAATCCAAATCTAAACTTAGTTGAATCCTTTTATATTTTCCAATCCACACTGTATTGCAAAATTCAGCTTATTTTGACTATTTTTGAATTAAATTTATTATTTCATTATTCAAATTGAATTAATAATTAGATCGTAGAGTTTGAGTTATTTAAATCCCGAGTCAACATTTAAAATTAATTTTAAATGTTTAATTTAATTACTAAAAATCCAAGTCGTTATATAGTTAGTCATTTATAGTTATTAAATCACATTTAATATTCATTTTAAACGTAATAACAAATAAATCTTTTTAATTTTTAATATCAATTAATCACTATTAAATACTTAATAGATGAATGTATTTTTAACAACTATGTCTTTCTTTTTATTATGATAAACATATTTCTATCAACTCTTTGGTTTAGGCCCTCATAATAAGAATCTATAACGGCTACTCAGTTTTTGCTGTTGCAAACATTTATTTACTGCTATTAGGTTATAAAATTTTCAAGTAAATGACGCTAAATACGAATAACAAATTGAGTGATCATCAATGCTTCAATACACCTAGCGTTTACTCTAAAGCACCATTTTTGCTCGTTCATTTAAATAAGGCAAAAAAGTGGACTAGTGCTTTGAACACAGCACAAACATCAAAGCGAAGGGATAAGGGCTGCCACACATTTTTAGAATCTGGAAACTTCATTTTGGCTCAAAGCAAATTTTTGGCTCCAAACTAAATTTTTTGGCTCGTATCTTGTTTATTTTTCAATCCGCGTTCTTATTTGTTTTCACACCGCCTATTCCTTTCTCTCTCCATCATCTCGTTCTTACTTTTCTTCACAAAAAAAATCAGTAATTTGGTATTACAATCGATTTGGGTTCGGATATTATTCGTCGTGGCTTGCAACAAATCTGTTCGTGGATCTGTAAAGGAAGAATAACCAAACTCGATCTCCTTTCTCTTCCACCTCCTTGGCATACTCCGGCTATTCCTTCACGATCTATTTCTTTTACCCTCCCTTGCCTCTCCATTTGCATACCCCCGTGTTATCAGGGCAATTTTTCAATCCGCGTTCTTTAGGGTTTCTATTTGGATCGGCGAGTTGTGGGTAGTTCGAATTTCGTCTTCCAGATAGGTGAGTTTCTCTAGGTTTAATCTTGTTTTTGGTCTACTGTGTTAGATCTAGTTTTGGGTTTTTGGTGGGTTTTTGCACTTGTTGTGTGGCGGTTATTAAGGGTGTGGTTTACATGACTGATGATAACCATGTATTGGCATCCTACAGCAGTCTGTTTTCAATTATTAGTTATGATTAGTTATGCTTTTGTGCGTTTTGTTTGTGCAATTCCACCTGGTGTTGTGTTGCTGAATATTACGTTTTTGTTAGACATTGTTTGTAATTTAGTTTTGGAAGGCTTTGCAGCCGGTTGACGTATGATAACGCCATGCGTGGTGTTTTAGAAGTATAGAGTTGTATAGAGTATGCGTTTTAGAGATTTTGTAGGATTTTTTTTAATTTCCAATTAATTTGGGTAGTAGTTCGAGATTGAGATAATTATTGGATCATGTAAAAGAGTTTGAAATAAGTGTTGGATCGAGTGCCTTCCTCAACTACAGAATGTACATATACGTTATATTTAATAACATGATTATTGATTATTCTCCATTGCACATTTTCTTATATTTTTATCCTTTGTTTCCTGTGATAAATGATATTTTTTACTGAATATGTTATCATTTTACATTTAGGTGTCGTTCATAACATAATCAGTCCACACTTCATTTTTGACACATCGGATACTCCAATGAAAGCTGGTCTGCAGGGTAATGCTTTGAGCTGAATGGAGAACCGTGGTGAGTTTGTAAATTGAATGGGATTATTCACATCCTAATCGTTAAAATTGATTTGAATCATAATTTCAAAAACATTTAAAATTAATAAACTATGCAAATGAGAACCATTTAAAAGTAATTTTTTCACGTTAAGGATTTAATTATAAAGTTAATTCAAGTAAATTATAAATAGAAATGCACACTGCAATTTCTTTGCTGAATTAACTCCTTAGCAACCATGCATATTCAATGAATGCTCAAATTCCCCTTTTTAATTACTTTACTATCCATTTGTCTATTGTCATAAACACTTCCTCACCCTGCGTTGTGTTTAGGACTGCTGAGCGCAGCTTGTATTAGATTGCACCTTTTATGGTTTTTCTTTTTGTAATAGTTAGTAAGATAATGAGTAGGTGGAAACTGATGGCTTGACTTATGATTGGAGTTTATATAATGGAAAATTTTGTTTTGGGTGCTCCTTATAAAGTCATGATGTTAATTTGATTTTTGGTCTCATCACAACAATTTTAAGTTGATGTAGTATTATATGATTAAACAAATACAAAGTAGGAGGTTGACTATTTTTTAAATGCTTGTTTATGATATAACTCTAACATTGAGTATTTTATACATTTTAAATATTGCAAATTAAATGTTTGTTAACATGCCTAAGTAGCTTGATCTAACTTTTTACATTTATGTGTTGACATACAGTCATGCTTTCGACCAGGAGGTGAATTGACTTTGGCAGAAAAAGGAATTGATGATGGGGCAATGGATGCAGAGCAAGCAACAGTGAGATGGCGGTTTAGGATAAAGACTACCACTGGTTAGTGGAATCGGGTGCAGTTCTGTGGATGGGGCAGAGAGGGAAGGTGCTCCTCATGGATTATGTGTTGTATTACTTATGATTTTGAAAATGAAACTTTATTTGTTGTTTTGCAATGTATGTTAGAAATTTGTTAATGTCATTTTGTTTAATTTTTTGAAATGTATGTTTTTTGTTAATTTATGTTAATATTTGTTTTGCTCCTTAAATTGTTAAATTCATCTAAATTTGTATTACGGTATATAAGCTGCATTAAATTATTATTTTTAATTTTTGAATTTATTTTGCAATTGTCAAAAATTGTTGTAAAATGTCAAATGACAACAGATATTAACTGTTATAATTTGCCTTATAACAACAGCTAGCAGCTGTTGCGATAGACATGGTTGCAACTGGCATGAGCTCTTGTAAAAGATATCTTTTACAACTGTCCAAAACAGTTATTAAATGAACCTGCTCTATGACAACTACGGATATAAAGACTGGCGGCCGTTAGTTGTAGTAGACTTATTACAACTGTTTTTGCCAGTTGTAAAATGGTATTTTTGTTGTAGTGATGATCCAGTTCACCCCATATCGCCATTTCAACCAATTCTGATTATTTCAGAATTAAATATATTATTTAATTTATTAATTAAATATCCCATATAATTGAATTAACGACCATTTAATCCCCTTTTCACTATATAAACAATTAAATTAATTAATTATTAGACCCCTGGAAAGGCGGGTCATTACATACCCCAAATATAAATCACTGATTCTAAATGGGCATTCAAACAATGATAATGATTCTAGGGATTATACCTAAACTCATGTTGGAAGACGAATTGCTTTCAGGCTTAGTAGATCCAAAGAACGAATCATTGATTGTAGGATATTCAACATTGGATTTTTCAGTAGAGGAACTGTACTTTTACCCTTTCTTACATTTGAACGATTGTTTCCAGATCTCCAAACTTTAAATTCAATATAAAATAGTTTGTTAAAATATTTTAAAATAAAATAATTGTAAAATTTTACTTATTAAAAATATACAAAATAGATTATTAAAAATTGTTATAAATTTATAAAAGGTAAAACAGTTTAATAGTTATAAAACAATATATATAAAATATTACTAGTTTAGACTGAATTAAATATATAAATCCAGTCCGAATCAAATATCCTTATTACAAAATTCAAATTATCATTCGTTTAGATTTCAAATTCCCATTTGAATCAACTTAAATTAAGTGGTACAATTTCTAATTTATTAGTTTACAAGTACAATCATCATTTTTAAACCATTACTTTAATTTGGGATAAAGTTTACATTCAAAATAATCCGCTTCATTTCATTATATTACTCAAACAACATTCAAAGTTTAATTATCAAGTTAATCTCTTAATTCAAATTCCTTCAACCTCAAAATTTATAAATATTGCAAATGAAATCTTAAATCGAAAAAATCAAATAAAATCAAATCTTTTCATTTACTTAATGTTAACCAACATTTTAGTCCAATTCTCAAGAGTACACCAAGTCACTGACTCAACTCGTCGCGTGGCACCAAAACCTAAAGTGTCGCCGAAACATTGAAGATTCAATCCCAGAGGAATCAACCGAGCGATAGCCTCATAACTCCTCGAAATGCCAATATTGCATCACCTTCGGATGTCATCGCCTCGCATCACATCCGGTAGTTCGCATCACACCAACCTCGTATCTTGCTCACATCGCCTCATAATGCAAATATGACATCAAGGATACCGTATCACCCCTATCGCATGTTGGCCCCGTTCCATCGCATCGCCTAAAACCACTCTGCGCCGCTTCCTTACATCGCATCCTACAGATGCAACAATATCATCGCATCCTTCAAGATCGATACAATTGCATCCCATAAGATGCAATACAATTGCATCCCATAGGATGCGATGTAACCGCATCCTTTAAGATGTGATGGCATCACATCCTACAAGATGCGTTGTAACCGCACCCTTCAGGATGCGATGGCATTGCATCCCTTGGATGCGATGGCATCGCACCCACCTGATGCGATGGGCTCTCTCCTTATCCCCGTGTGCAACAACACACATCCCACACAAAGGATGCGATATTTTGCAGCGCAATAGGGAGGGATGTGACTTTCTGGTATTTGCGCTTCTAGGATGCGATTTTCTGTTGTGTGGTACCCAAATCATACCTACTCCCACCTAATTCATCACCTATAAATATCCCATGCTCATTCTTCACAAGGGTTGGATTTTTGTTGAATTGACATCTACTGAAGCTCCTAGAATTCATTAATGACAGCCTAGTTCTTGAGAAAGACGAAGCATAAATCTCTTATTTCAAAGGCTTAGCATATGACACCTATGACTCCAAAATACATGGAAATACTTGTAAACGAATGCCTAGATGATGTTCAATGCTTGTAACTCATTGTAACGACCCGAGGATTTTCAACCACGAAAATCGACATAAATACATTTACCATATCTCATGCCGACCTTCCAAGCACCGGAACGTTATGAGAAAGAAGTTAGAGGGTGAGATAAACAAGAAAGAAATATTAAAATAGAAGAAGAAAAAGCACAACACAGAGTCTCCGAATTCATTTTATTAAACTTCTAAACTTTTCGGAAATAGTTTATAATATCATTCACGGAAATCATACCTTATGTTTCCCTCACTACTCTTGTTTATAAACTAATACCATCCTTGGATAATCATGGAGTCGTTCAAGTTGGGGTATTTTATTTACCTCTCAGACCTTGACCAACAACATTCATATCTTCAGAATAAATAGAAGTTTATCAACCACACGGTTTCCTTTGAAGACCTTATTCAAATCTCGACCACGTATACTCAATTAATTATTAAGTAAGTTTTATTAAACTCTTTCTATTTACGTTAATAACCCTTTACGATATTATATACGAGCTTTGATTCTATTATAAATAGAATCCTTATAAAAATTCCTTAATATTTCTTGATTATAATATTACAAATTATTTTAACAATTCAAATTCATTTGTTTTAAAACCATATAAATAACGCTTTTATAAATCTTATATTAATCTTTACGATTATTATATTGTTATCCCTTTCAAATTTCTTGTATTGATATTTATTAAAATAATTCAACTTATCATCTGCAATAAACATTACAGATTCCATTCCAAAGCCATTTTACTTTCATTTATCACATTCTCATTAAATCGTACTCGACAACTTATTCGTTGTCTAAAAACATACAATAATCCTCTATAAAAATCTTATATCTAAAAATAGTCCATCTCATTTGTAACAAATGTTACAAAACACATTTACAAACCCTTAATTTTATTTACTAACTCGATTTCATTTCCAAACTTTAAATTTCCATTTACAAAATCCTTTGTAAATTAATTACAACCACTTACCATTCATTTTCATTTTCACATCTTTAACTGCATTTAAAATACCATTTTCAATTCATTATCGACAACAAATATTCGTTGTCGTTATCCAAATCTTTAACTTCATTTATATTCCTACCTTCAGTTAACATCCCAACCTTCGGAATATCACGTTCCGAATGTTGGGATAAAACTCGTTTTGACTAATCATTCCGAACTTCGGAATATCAAATTCTGACCCTCAGAATAATCCTCACTTAGCCATTTCATACCATTTCCCAGATTTTCATTTTATACTATCCAATTCCTTTATTTTACAACTATTTCACGTGTAAATCAACTCATACTCGTATATTCAATTATACCATAATTTGAGAAAATCTTGATTTAACCATCTATTTCAACTATCGGATTTGAATCGAATTATAAATTCATATTTGTCATTCAAACTAAACCCCATTTATAAATCTCATTCAAAAATCCATATTCATATTTTCAAATCTGACTTCATTTAAAAATCTGAAATCTCATTCCTAAATCATTACTCATTTCCTAATCCGTCGATTTGTTAATCTTATTCACGAAATGATATTTAATCAAATTTCGTATCATTTAAAACACTGTTTGCAAAAAAATGATCATTTATTACGAAATATCACTCCTTAAACTCATTTATAAATTCTCGTATACCCATGATTCAGTTATTCAATTTCGATATTTGAAATCCATTTAAAACTTCCTTTATGACCGTTAAGGCCTTTATAAAACCATTTCAACATTTAAATAACCAACACGATAAATTTATATCATTTAAACATTTGTTGAATAATATCTTATATCTCTATTAGTTATATTTTATATATTTATAAAACTGTAAATCTAACTTTTATATTTATTTTTATAGTAAAAACTATATTTCAGACCCAATATAAATATATTTATATCTTTTCCACTACTCGATATCCATTTAATATCGATTTCAAAAAAATTCATTTCTTTTAATCGACGGTACTAAAGAGGCAAATGGCTACTATAGCATCAGACCGTAAAATATAAACCCATTTCACATTCAATACAAACAATATGATCGTATTGATAAAAGTTATCAATATCGGTGAGAAATCCTATTGGATTTCCCTAACCTATTATTCCCTGCAAAACAATGGGTTAGCTCAATTCAAATCGTTCAGTTAAATATGGCTAATCAATATTTGTTTTCCATCTAAATAGATGACATAATAGTTTAATAATAACAGTAAAAAATAATTGTAATAGTCAATATAGGGCTAAGAACAAAAATTCGAGCATTCGATTATTTGGTTTATAACGTTTATATTATTATAAACGTAACCACTTAGGTTAGTTACCACAATTGGATTTAATCGTTAAAAATAACGATTAGGTTTTAATTAAGTTAAACAAACGTTTAATTTAACTGTTTCAGCCAATATATGAATATGAAGTAAACAAACAACAACCATTAACAACCATAGCACATAATTATAAAACCCGACTTATATAAAATATAATTGGGAAGAACTGAGTAAGTTTAACTCACATTGGGTTCCATTTGTTGTTAAAAAAGATCAATTTAATTAAATCAAACATGTGTTTAATTTAATTAAAAATCCCAGTTGCTTTCAACTCTGACCATTCCAATTCCATAATGTGGCGTTTTCCAATATGGCCTGAACTTTCCTGGTCTCGTTGATTCTGACTATATATGAGAACATTTAAAAATTTAATTTAACTATTAAAACTTTATCATAAATAATCGTTAAGCTCATTATTATTTATAAATCGACCATGTTACTTTTTATTTAGGCACCCTAAAATCCTAACGTCATGCACATTAAAATTTAGTGGTCCACGTTACCAAAATATAAGACTAGTCATGTACATATTCTTCCACTAGCGTATATTGGATTGGAAGGTAAAGACCCAGTTTGTACGGTATGGAAATTATATATACTAATATATCACGTTTGGGGTGATTTATATTAAAATACCTAACCTACCTTATTATTTGATTACGTGCTTTCGTATATAAATTGGGTACTAAAAATGTCCAGACAACGTTGAAAACACTGTTCACGGACATCATTGTATATATTAATATTATTAGCTCTTCATTAGACACGTTCATTACATACTTATATTAGGCGTAAAAATATGATTAGGAAATTTTAATTCTTCTTCTACCTGCTCCTCATTTATTCCTTCAAACCCACTGTTTCGTGCTTCACAACTTCTCCCGTCCCCAAGCCAAACCGCGCCATCCTCCTCCGCTGAAAATGCCTTGTCAGAGCACCTAGAACGTGCCTCCCCCACACTGTTTCGATCCAAATTTTAGTTCCAGCTTTTCCCTTGTTTCGCACTCTTTCACTGTTTGGAAGAAACGCATCCACCCACTTGAAAATTACTTCCACCTGCATGCGAACAGTGTTACTTCCTTCCCAAAATTTGTTTCTTCCTTCCACTATCACTTTTCTTCCCCTCCTATTTAGACTTTCGAAACCTGCTTCCCTTTCTGTTCTTTTAATCAACAACAAACCTTCATGTGGCAACCTCCCCTTCCGTGCACCCATCTCCACCATTCGCCTGTCTTCAGTCACCCACGCCAATGTTGCCGCTTCATTTCCAGTTCCATAGAAAAATGACTCGAGTTCAACGTGGTGTGTATAAAAATGGAGAGAAAATCTTTGCGAATATACCGAAAGGAACTTAAGAATTTTAGACGAAAAAGAACAGTTTGGTTTTGAATTTCCGCCATAAGCTTGTGGTACTTGTTGCTGAAGGGAAGAAAGTAAAGTGGGGTTGACTGTATTTATAATGAAGGCTCCTTGGCGATCAAATTGTAGGATTTATAGGATTGCAGCATAGGTTTAACATGCATTCGGTTTTCATTTCAATTGCCTATGCGTGTTGTCTTGTAAATAGTCAGGTTACTAGACGGGTTTAGCTTAGTTTAGCTGTGTATTACATCAAGTAGCTACGGGCTACGAATTTTAGATTTACAGAGAAAAAATACAGGTGTGTACTTTTACTTTGGTTTGCTTAAAAACGAAGGAACAACGTACGCTGAAGAAAGTATGATACATAGGGTACCCGTATCCATTTTTATTATATATTTTGGCTTAGGCCTTAAGTTTTGTTTTTTGTTTATATATATACACATATATATGAAAAGTTTATATAATCGATATTCACTGCTGACCGTGAAAAATACGCATTGCCACACCCCGAGTAGTACAACAAAAATGGATGTACTGCTAACTCTCGACATTTGGGTCCCAATGAAACTGGTTTGGTCGAAAACCGACTCCGTTTGCACAATGGTGTTAATTTAAATTTCAATTTATATCCATCGGTTCACATTTAAAATTTCGTCTACCGACAAAATAATTCCATTTGGCTCCAAACTTGAAATCTAGCAATAATTAGCTATACGCATTACAATAAAATTTGTTTTTTTTTAAAACGGAGGTCATTTTGAAAAACAACAATGTCTACGGCTTGTATAATACTGTAAAAATATAAACAAATTACAAAACAATTAAATTAAGTAATAATAAATTATTATTATCGTATATATCCAAATAGAATAACATATGCAGCTTCAAATATAAGTTATACAACTTAATACCATCAATTCGAGTTAAAACAGTGCCCAATTTATATTAAAAATCCTTTTAATATATTAAATAAATGTTATATTTTAATAACGATTTCTATAGCGACTATTTTACAATTTGAATTGGAAATAACTTATAATCTATAATATGAAGTCCAGAATTTTCTCTTCCATATGAAAATTATAATCAACAAGATTCAAACATTTCTTGTTTCTCAGAAATCCGACTTACATCGGATCCGGTGTGTTCAATTGAAGTTGAAAATTCAATATTACGAACTACCGCACCATTTCGAGCTTGTTTTATATTATACATAAATTATTACATTTAAACTTCGTTTTTAAATAACTAATTCAACATTAAAATCTATTAATAATCCAAATATAATCTTTAAAATAATAAAATAATTTAAATATTTGACTGCCAAAAATACGGGACATTACACTCATATTTGTGATTAAAATATCAGCAAACTCCTTCGAAGTGGGCGTAGGTCCCTCACTGACTGAATCACTATAAATCTCTATGTTATATACTGCATTCCACACTTAATTTTCCGTGTGAAACATTATTCTCTAGTAACGGAGGATCTTTGGGTGTTACGACATTTTTTTTCCATCAACATTATATTGCTTTCATTAAGGCAACTATTAAGAAGCGGTTAGAGAAATCTAAACGTGGTAGGGAAGACGAGCTTCCTCTAGCATTATCGGCATACCGTACCACTCATAAAACTGCAACTGGGCACACCCCCTTTTCCTTTGCTTACGGGTCTAAAGCTATGATTCCTGTGGAGTTAGAAGTTCCCACTCACAGGAGGACTCACTTTGACCAGGAGGAAAATGAGGAGTTACAACTCGAGGCCCTCGATCTAATAGGGGAAAAAAGAAAGGAAGCCAAACTTAGAATTACGGCAAATCAAAGGAGAGTAGCCAGACATTTTAATGCAAAACTCAGACACAGGATTTTCGAGATCGGAGACCTGGTGCTGAAAAAAGTAATGACTGGAACCAGAGTTTTTAGACCAAATTGGGAAGGGCCTTAAATTATAGACCAAAAACTTCAGGATGGCACTTTTAAGTTGACCACCACAGATGGAGTCCAAATTCCCCGAGCTTGGAATAGCGACTACATCCGTCGTTATTTTCTTTAATACATTGTACAAATTTGTGAAAAAGAAAATTTGTAGATATTTGCAAAATTTTCATTTAAAGCTATGCACATAAAAAACTAATGAGTAAGGAACTCCATTTGTGTAACGACCCAGAAATTTGCGATCTTTGTTATCTGATATACAACACATATCGAACATCCAAGGATCGAAAATAATCGGAAAGTTAATGAAAGAAGTTAGAGCGTGAGAATATATTAGATAGAAACTTAGAATAGAAGAAAAATAAGAAGATACAATATCAGAGTAACACGAATCTCACAGCAGAACGAACAACATATAATAGATAAAATATCCTTGAAATAAAATCAGTATATGTATATAGTAACATTATCAGAGTACAACACTTACAACACAGCGGAAATAACTATAGCTATATAATCCTGAAGCCTCCTGCTCCAAGCTCTCCAAGTATATCTGAAAAATCCTGACTACTTGACTGCCCGTAAAATTGGGCACCCAAGAGTTGAGGGAAAACAAAACAAAATAAGCTCCGGGTCAGTCATGGGACTGGTATGAGTAAAATAGTTTAAAACAGGTTGAGCCATTAAACGATATCTCATAAGACCACGCCGTATAACGGAATGGGTTTTTCCCTTATGAGAATCCAAAATAATCTTTATATGAAACTCATTGATATTATAATAGTGTCTATCAACCACAATATAATAATCATCTAGCAGAAACGCTTCCATCTCACGTTCTACATATATAGTATACAATCAAAACCGCAAGCACGTATTGGGTAATGGATTTCCAACTATGACAAGGTATGGAACCACCTTTCGCTAGTGTACCTCTACAGAGAAATACATTGGGTTCAACAAGAACATCTTGCAACCCGGCCACACAAGACCGACCACTCATTTCGCTTGAGTGTATCGAATGTATATCGCCAACGGTTGGGATCAGCAACCGTTTCCCGAATGGGCAGCATCGACAATAGATTTTTAGAAGTAAATGAAACTCTAGATCAGGTGATTATACACCCTAATAGGTGCGACCTACATAGCCATGCTGACTGCCCGATTTCTGTCATTTCCCGGTTGTGAGTCTAGAGGTTACACTTATCTCTAACAGATCACACATCTATTCACTTTGAATGTCACATCGTCATACCCGCCAAATCACGAATCGATTTCCCCAAAAATACCACGGGTATACAGCTAAGAGAAACGAATTCCTCCGCCACCAAACGTAAATACATTTGAAGAGATCAACTTATGCGATCTATTAAATATACTCTATCAGATATTCTTCCATACAGGTCGTCTTGGGACTGGACAAACCGAAGGCACTATTCAGTACAACCATCTTAGGCAATTGTTATCTAAGATTTATACAACAGCCCTTGCACTTCACTCCGTCTTCAATTTTCTTTGGCATATATGATTCGCTACGCTTATGCCAATACAGAGTGGTTCTTTGGATAATAATCCAACCGGTCTCTCCATATTAACAACGTTAAAATGGTCGAAAAACTTCAATAGTCGGTGAGTTAACTATCAAAGAAAAACACGTGTGCAAACAGCGATATTATTTCCAAATGGAAATTATATCGATCAATCATCACTGAACATTTATCTCGTTAGTTCATTAATTTATTTATCTCATATTTCCATATATTCTAAATTCTTATTCTCTATTATCAAAAAACATTCTGATTCTTATTTGGAAAACATTTCCAAAATTCCTTCACTATCAAACCTTACCATTCCTTAGTTAAGAAGGAAGTCAATCAAGTTGGGGTATAATTACCTCTCAGACCTTAACTGAACAACGTTTTAACTTCGAAATAGTCAAAGCTTATCTTTTAAATTTTAAACAAACTTCCTTACGACTCTCTCGGATTCAATTTACGAATCCACTTCTTTTATAAAAACATTGGTTATAACGATAACATTATAATCCATACTTTCAAAATATTTAACTTCCATTATAACTTTTATTCTTTAATGTGAACAAATAAATAAACACCTGATTTATAAATAAATAAACCTTGATTTAAACACCGGAAAGTATAAGTACTTTCCCGAATTCGATATAATCGAATTCGACGATTAACTCTCTTCGAATAACTAATATTCGATTAACTCACTTCGAATAACTAATATTCGATTACAGATTACTCTTTCTTTCGAATAAACGATATTCGATAATCTCTCTTTTCGAATACTATATTCGATTACTCCTTTTCGAATAACTAAATTCGATTAACTCCTTTCGATTAAACTAATCGATAACTCCTTTCGAATAACTAAATTCGATTAACTCCTTTCAATTAAACTAATCGATAACTCCTTTCGATTAAACTAATCGATAAATCCTTTCGAATAACTAAATTCGATTAACTCCTTTCAATTAAACTAATCGATAACTCCTTTCGATTAAACTAATCGATAACTCCTTTCGAATAACTAGATTCGATAACTCCTTTTAACTCGATTCGAATAACTAATATTCGATAACTCCTTTTAACTCGATTCGAATAACTAATATTCGATAACTCCTTTCGACTAACTCTAATCGATTTATTCTAATTCGATTAACTCTATTTAATTACTCTATTGGTTAACTCTAACTCTAACTGGTTAACTCTAACTGATCAACTCTAACTGGTTAACCCTAATTGATTAACTCTAACTGGTTAACTCTAACTGATCAACTCTAACTGGTCAACCCTAATTGATTAACTCTAACTGGTTAACTCTAACTGATCAACTCTAACTGGTCAACCCTTATTGATTAACTCTAACTGGTTAACTCTAACTGATCAACTCTAACTGGTCAACCCTAATTGATTAACTCTAACTGGTTAATTCTAACTGATCAACTCTAACTGGTCAACCCTAATTGATTAACTCTAACTAGTTAACTCTAACTGATCAACTCTCACTGGTCAACCCTAATTGATTAACTCAATCTGGTCAACCCTAATTGATTAACTCTAACTGGTTAACTCTAACTGATCAACTCTAACTGGTCAAGCTTAATTGATTAACTCTAACTGGTTAACTCTAAATGATCAACTCTAACTGGTCAACCCTAATTGATTAACTCTAATTGGTAAATTCTAACTGATCAACTCTAACTAGTCAACCCTAATTGATTAACTCTAACTGGTGATCAACTCTAATTGGTCAACCCTAATTCATTATCTCTAACTGATTAACTCTAACTGATCAACTCTAACTGGTCAACCCTAATTGATTAACTCTAACTGGTTAACTCTAATTGATTAACTCTAACTGGTTAACTCTAACTGATCAACTCTAACTGGTCAACCCTAATTGATTAACTCTAACTGGTTAACTCTAACTGATCAACTCTAACTGGTCAACCCTAATTGATTAACTCTAACTGGTTAACTCTAACAGATCAACTGTAACTGGTCAACCCTAATTGATTAACTCTAACTGGTTAACCCTAACCGATCAACTCTAACTGGTCAACCCTAATTGATTTACTCTAACTGGTTAACTCTAACCGATCAACTCTAACTGGTCAACCCTAATTGATTAACTCTAACTGGTCAACTCTAACCGATCAACTCTAACTGGTCAACCCTAACTGATCAACTCTAACTGGTTAACCCTAATTGATTAACTCTAAATGGTTAATTCTAACTGATCAACTCTAACTGGTCAACCCTAATTGATTTACTCTAACTGGTTAACCCTAACTGATCAACTCTAACTGGTCAACCCTTATTGATTAACTCTAACTGGTTAAATCTAATTGATTAACTCTAACTGGTTAACTCTAACTGTTTAACCCTAATTGATTAACTCTAACTGGTTAACTCTAACTGATCTACTCTATTCGATTAACTCTAATCGAATAACTAATATTCGATTAACTCATTTGAATTAACTCCTTGGATTTATTCCTTTTCTATTTGTTTACTTAACAAATAACTATTCCCTTTTCAATTCTACTTATTTAACAAATAAATAATTCTTTTCTCTTTTCTGTTTATTTAACAAATAAATATTTCTTTTATCCTTTCTATTTATTTAACAAATAAATATTCCTTTTACTTTTATTTATTTTCTATAAATAAATAATTCTTTTATACTTTTATTTATTCCCTAAATAAACAATCCTTTTACTTTTATTTATTTTCTAAATAAATAAATTATCCTTTTTAATCTATTTGTATATGTTTTACAAATAATTTCTTTTAAATTCTATTTGTAAATGTTTTACAAATATTCCTCTTTCTATTTTAGTTGTAAATGTTTTTACAAATAATTTCTCTTTTTATTTGGTTTACAAATCTTTTCCTTTTATATTTGTTTTACAAATAATTCCCTTTTAATCCTGTTTATTTCCCAAATAAATATTTCTTTAACTCTTTCTATTTATTTAACAAATAAATATTTCTTTTTATAAAATCCTTTGATTTTATAAATATCTCTTTTTCAATATAACATTGAAAATTTCCTTTTATATTTATTTTGTTTAAATGTATAGTTTGAAATCTTCCTTCTATATAAAATCTTTCGATTTTATATAATATTTTATTTTAATATTTTCTTCTGGTATTTAATAGTACCAAATAACAAGGCCAATGTCACTATAATCAATCTTAGATTTTACATCACATCATATAACAATATATGAACAAAACAGTATTACAAATATTGAGCAACCCTGTTGGGTCCCTCCAACCTGTTTCCCTGCATTATAGATGTTAAACAATATAATTAACTTCGATTTCATTTCAATATGAAATATTCTGCTAAACAGAATCAACATATATTTAACGATTTATATATATATATATATATATATGTATGTATGTATATGTATATGAATTTCAACCAACTGACTAGTAATTCAATCAAACAGTCAACACATAGAAATCAACAGATAATTAACAATTCTAAAAATACGTTATAAAATATAACTATTCAGAGGTTGTGAGTTTTACACACATTGGATGATCATCGTTAATAACGATAACCATCGCTTGATTCAGACGGACAATTTATTTTGCTATAAATTATAGCGAGCTCCGATGGACTTCCAGTTAGTTCCATCATGTAGCGTCCGTCCATACGATCCCAATGGATCTGACTGTTCGTAAATCTGACACCGTATGGTCAAAATATTATAAACACAAGCTAATACAAATTTAAATTGAATAAAACGTGATTTTTATTTTCCAATGGGCTTAACCTTCATCATTGGGCCCAAGACCCTTTAATACCCACTTCCACTTGAACCCCTTCTTCCCAACGCTGGACGCAGCGAACTCCTCCACCAAATCATGTCCATTACCGCAACTTTACACCCACGGTTCTTCTTCATCTCTCCACCGAACTTCGCAAACTCTTCACCATCGATAATCTCTTCCACTTCTCTTCATTTTACACCCATTCTGGTAGAACTCGAGTCCACCCTTCGAATCGCGTCGCACCTCATCTCTGGTTGCTACAGGAAATAATGTGATCCTTATAAGCACGGATCTTCACCAAATTGTGCACATAGGTGCTGCTCCACATCGGAAACCCAGAAACAAAACCATTTTTATCGATAGATGCTCACAACTCGAGAAAATCCCAACCCTAAGTCTTCATAATCACGCTGGGTTATTTTGCATCGAACAAAAATCTATTCGAAACATCCCAAAACCATACGAGACCGTAGAGAATCACCAAAGGAACTCAAATATATCAACAATGGAATTTATTGATTTTTCTCTCTTTTGATTTTGAATTTACAAACACTCGTTTGTTGAAACAAGAAGAAAACTGACAGCGGTTTTGCTTTTGACCATAGTAATTAGGTTTAGGGTTAGGTAGTGTATTTATAGGATATTTTAATAATTTAATATTCGAATTCTTTATTAATTTATATTCAACCACTATTTGTATTTGTCCTTAAAAATTCCTGTGACCACATACGATACCCAAAAATTATGAAAATTGGCATGCAGCTACAGTTCAACATTATGGTCGCAACGAAACTGGTTTCGTCGAATTACGACTTCGTTTGCTCACACAGCGTATTTTTAACCGTCAAAATACTAACTGTTCTTCACATTAAAATCCCGTACGGCCACATACTGACTTCAAAAATCATGGAAATTGAAATCTAACAATAATTTGACATTACGGATCCAACAAAATTAGTTTCGTCGAATTCTGAGGTCATTTGCAAAACTGGCTATTTTTAAAGCTCTAAATAACCCTTTTAAATATATAAATATATTTAAAAATAATTAAATTTAATATTTAAAAATAAATATTATCGTATATATTCACAGTGGAATACCATACAGCTCTAGAATATTCCTATATGAATTTCTAACTCGATATTTCAAACCCCGATATAAATCGATATTCGGTTTATAATGAAATCCCTTTTTAAAATCTAAATAATTCCTTTATAAATTATAAAGGAATTCCATAGTGACTTTTCTAAAATTTGATTTGGACATAAATCAAAATCTACACAACGAAATCCCGATTTTTTTTCTTCCACTAGAAAAATAAACTTCACTAGCTCCACACATTTCTTGTTTCACCGAAATCCGATTTAAAACGAACCCTGTACATATAGTTGAAGTTCGGATCGCCAATTTACGAACTACAGCGCCATTTCGAGCTCGATTTTAATTATATTATAATTTCTACGTTCAAACTTCGTTCAAATAATATATTCGTTACTCTAAATTAATACCAAACTGAATTATAGCTTATATATGACCCAGTTCACATCGTATTGTGAATTCTACTATTTCCGACTATTCTGGAATTTAAATATATTATTTAATTATTATATAAATTAAATATTCCTTATTATTTAAATTCTGGTCATTTTAAATTACCAAACCTTTTAAATAATTAAATAAATTATTTATTATCCTTCAAAGTACGGGTCATTACATTCTTCCTCCCTTAAAATAATTTCGTCCTCGAAATTGTTAAGGTAGAAAACAAACCCTATCGACTGACCAGACTTATTTGTTCACTTCTCAACTTCAGTTTCACTGTACCAATTTAATTTCAATTAAATAATTAATTCATTTCTACTAACGAAAATTTTCAAAAATCCTGAAATTTTTCTAACACCTTAACTTTTTGAAAAATTTCGCCAGCACCTCCTTTGTACTGGTCAATAGCTCAAACTCCAACTCACCTCTCTGGGCCTTCTCCAACCCAAAAGAAAATCATACAGCCAAGCGACTTGCCAATTCGGATCATCAAAATCTCATACCATATGAAATATAAACTTGTACCTTTTTGTCGGGCATATCAACTCTACTATCAATTTAGCATATTCCAATGTATTCCCAATCAAGTTCTGCAATCACTTTTATCTCCAACACAACCATTCGCTTTTTACCAAGCCAAATTTTCCTTTCAAACTCATGTTTTATTCTCGATATCAAACTCTTATTTTACTAAACCAATTCTCATCCAATTCAGTTACCACTTAACTGGCTTTATTTTAACCCCAATTTGCTTTCACCATTTTCTGTTTAATTGGTCCTTAATTCAAACAATCTTCTTCCTGGGAGTTTCTAAACAATTTACCTCTTTCAAAAATCAAATTTTCCTTTTTGAAATTCAACACAACTTGTTTTTCCCAAAACAAATCCAAAATCAATATCTTTGGTAGTAATCTGTCACTTACAAACTCGAAAATGAACACTGATGATGTTGCGCAGTCATCATCAGAACTATTTTCCAGCGACCGAAGTGAGTTCAATACTATGTCCCTTTTCAAAACCATGTCTAAACACTTCTAATTTGAAATCCATTTTCAAAATTCTATTCCCAATGTTGTAAAACAATTTAAAATCTCCCAAGATTTCAAAATTCTCATATATTCAATTCAAATCCCTTTACAAACACTTGCTCAAATTTCCAGGCTTTAGTTTTAATTCCGATTTAAATTCAGATTTAATTCAATTCGATTTCATATATTTCACTTATATGAATTCTGATTGGTTATTTACATAACCATTTCACTTTTTATAATCTTACTCGATTATAATAACAACTAATATATCCAATATATATTATAATAATTTCAATATAAATCCTTTATATCAAAATATAATCTTGGGTAAAATTATTTCGTTTACCCTTTTCAAAATATATCGTGTCGACCCATCGTATTTGAATGTTTAGAAACCTCTATCGATATTGTGGTGCCCCACCATCGAGTAGAATCCATAAACAACTCAACCAATAAATCTACTCAATATAAAACTATTTATATCAAATAACAAATATGTTCACTTGTATATATACACTCAAACTCAATCTAGAGTATTGTTAACCCTATCTTTACTGAGTCACGCCACAGAGCCAAGGTAAATCGCTTAACCTTATGCTCTGATACCAACTGTAACGACCTGGAAATTTGCGATCTTTGTTATCCGATATACAACAAATATCGAATATCCAAGGATGGAAAATAACCAGAAATTTAATGAAAGAAGTTAGAGGGTGAGAATAGATAAGATAGAAACTTAGAATAAAAGAAGAAGAAGATACAACATCAGAGTAACACGAATCTCACAGTGGAACGAACAACATATAATAGATAACATATCCTTGAAATAAAATCCGTATATGTATGTAGTAACATTATCAGAGTACAAAACTTACAACACAGCGGAAATAACTATAGCTATATAATCCTGAAGCCTCCTGCTCCAAGCTCTCCAAGTATATCTGAAAAATCCTGACTACTTGACTGTTCGTAAAATTGGGCACCCAAGAGTTTAGGGAAAACAAAACAAAATAAACTCCAGGTCAATCATGGGACTGGTATGAGTAAAATAGTTTAAAACAGGTTGAGCCATTAAATGATATCTCATATGACCACGCCGTCTAACGAAACGGGTTTTTCCTTTATGAGAATCCAAAATAATCTTTATATCAAACTCATTGATATTATAATAGTGTCTATCAACCACAATATAATAATCATCTAGCAGAAACGCTTCCATCTCACATTCTACATATATAGATTACAATCAAAACCGCAAGCACATATTGGGTATGGATTTCCAACTATGACAAGGTATGGAACCACCTTTTGCTAGTGTACCTCTAGAGAGGAATACAATGGCTTCAACAAGAACATATTGCAACCTGACCACACATGACCGACCACTCATTTCGCTTGAGTGTATCAAATGTATATCACCAACGGTTGGGATCAGCAACCGTTTCCCGAATGGGACATCATCGACAATAGATTTTTAGAAGTAAATGAAACTCTAGATCAGGTGATTATACACCCTAATAGGTGTGACCTACATAGCCATGTTGGCTGCCCGATTTCAGTCATTTCCCGGTTGTGAGGCTAGAGGCCACGCTTATCTCTGACAGATCACACATCTATTCACTTTGAATGTCATACCTGCCAAATCACAAATTGATTTCCCTAAAAATACCACCAGTATATAGCTAAGAGAAACGAATTCCTCCACCACCAAATGTAAGTATGTTTGAAGAGATCAACTTGCACGATCTATTAAATATACTCTGTCAAACATTCTTCCATACAGGTCGTTCTGGGACTGGACAAACCTAAGGCACTATTCAGTACAACCAACTTAGGCAATTGTTATCTAAGATTTATACAACAGCCCTTGCACTTTACTCCATCTTCAATTTTCTTTGGCATATATGATTCACAATGCTTATGCTAATACAGAGTGGTTCTTTGGATAATAAACCAACCGTTCTCTTCATATTAACAACGTTAAAATGGTCGAAAAACTTCGATAGTCGGTGAGTTAACTATCAAAGAAAAACACGTGTGCAAACAACGATATTATTTCTAGATGGAAATTATATCGATCAATCATCACTGAACATTTCTCTCGCTAGTTCATTAATTTATTTATCTCTTGTTTGCATACATTCTAAATTCTTATTCTCTATTATCAGAAAACATTCTGATTCGTATATGGAAAACATTTCCAAAATTCCTACACTATCAAACCTTACCATTCCTTAGTTAAGAAGGGAGTCAATCAAGTTGGGGTATAATTACATCTCAGACCTTAACTGAACAACGTTTTAACTTCGAAATAGTCAAATTTTATCTTTTAAATCTTTAACAAACTTCCTTACGACTCTCTCATATTCAATTTATGAATCCACTTCTTTTATAAAAACATTGGTTATAATGATGATGTTATAATCCCTACTTTCGAAATATATAACTTCCATTATAACTTTTACTCTTTAATGTGAATAAATAAATAAACACCTGATTTATAAATAAATAAATCTTGATTTAAACACCGGAAAGTATAAGTACTTTCCCGAATTCGATATAATCGAATTAGACAATTAACTCTCTTCGAATAACTCATATTCGATTAACTCACGTCGAAAAATTAATATTCGATTACTCTTTATTTCGATCAAACGATATTCGATAATCTCTCTTTTCGAATACTATATTCGATTACTCCTTTTTGAATATCTAAATTAGATTAACTCCTTTCGAATAACTAAATTCGATTAACTCCTTTCGATTAAACTAATCGATAACTCCTTTCGAATAACTAGATTCGATAACTCCTTTTAACTCGATTCGAATAACTAATATTCGATAACTCCTTTTAACTCGATTCGAATAACTAATATTCGATAACTCCTTTCGACTAACTCTAATCGATTTATTCCAATTCGATTAACTCTATTTAATTACTCAATTGGTTAACTCTAACTCTAACTGGTTAACTCTAACTGATCAACTCTAACTGGTCAACCCTAATTGACTCACTCTAACTGGTTAACTCTAACTGATCAACTCTAACTGGTCAACCCTAATTGATTAATTCTAACTGGTTAACTCTAACTGATCAAATCTTACTGGTCAACCCTAATTGATTAACTCTAAATGGTTAATTCTAACCGATCAACTCTAATTAGTCAACCCTAATTGATTAACTCTAACTGGTTAACTATAACTGATCAACTCTAACTGGTCAACCCTAATTTATTAACTCTAACTGGTTAACTCTAATTGATTAACTCTAACTGGTTAACTCTAACTGATCAACTCTAACTGGTCAACCCTAATTGATTAACTCTAACTGGTTAATTCTAACTGATCAATTCTAACTGGTAAACCCTAATTAATTAACTCTAACTGGTTAACTCTAACTGATCAACTCTAACTGGTCAACCCTAATTGATTAACTCTAACTGGTTAACTCTAATTGATTAACTCTAACTGGTTAGCACTAACTAATCAACTCTAACTGGTCAACCCTAATTGATTAACTCTAGCTAGTTAACTCTAACTGATTTACTCTATTCGATTAACTCTAATCAAATAACTAATATTCGATTAACTCATTTGAATTAACTCCTTGGATTTTTTCCTTTTCTATTTGTTTACTTAACAAATAACTATTCCCTTTTCAATTCTACTTATTTAACAAATAAATAATTCTTTTCCCTTTTCTATTTATTTAACAAATAAATATTTCTTTTATCCTTTCTATTTATTTAACAAATAAATATTCCTTTTACTTTTATTTATTTTCTATAAATAAATAATCCTTTCATACTTTTATTTATTCCCTAAATAAAAAATCCCTTTACTTTTATTTATTTTCTAAATAAATAAATGATCATTTTTAATCTATTTGTAAATGTTTTACAAATAATTTCTTTTAAATTCTATTTGTAAATGTTTAACAGATATTCCTCTTTCTATTTTATTTGTAAATGTTTTTACAAATAATTTCTCTTTTTATTTGGTTTAAAAATCTTTTCCCTTTATATTTGTTTTACAAATAATTCCCTTTTTAATCCTATTTATTTCCCAAATAAAAATTTCTTTAACACTTTCTATTTATTTAACAAATAAATATTTCTTTTTATTAAATCCTTTGATTTTATAAATATCTCTTTTTCAATATAACATTGAAAATTTCCTTTTATATTTATTTTGTTTAAATGTACAGTTTGAAATCTTCCTTCAATATAAAATGTTTCGATTTTATATAATATTTTATTTTAATATTTTCTTCTGGTATTTATTAGTACCAAATACAAGGCCATTGTCACTATATTCAATCTCAGATTTTACATCACATCATATAACAATATATGAACAAAACAGTATTATAAATATTGAGGAGCCCAGTTGGGTCCCTCCAACATGTTTCCCTGCATTACAGATGTTAAACAATATAATTAACATCGATTTCATTTCAATATGAAATATTCTGCTAAACAGAATCAACATATATTTAATGATTTATATATATATATATATAATTCAACCAACTGACTAGCAATTCAATCAAACAGTCAACACACAGACAGATAATTAACAGTTCTAAAAATACGTTATAAAAATATAACTGTTCAGAGTTGGTGAGTTTTACTCACATTGGACGATCATCGTTAATAACGATAACCATCGCTTGATTCAGACGGACAATTTATTTTGCTATAAAATGTAGCAAGCTCCGATGGGCTTCCAGTCAGTTCCATCGTGTAGAGTCCGTCCATACGATCCTAACGGATCTAACCGTTCGTAAATATGACACCGTATGGTCAAGATATTATAAACACAAGTTAATACAAATTTAAATTGAATAAAACTTGAATTTTATTTTCCAATGGGCTTAACCTTTATCATTGGGCCCAAGACCCTTCAATACCCACTTCCACTTGAACCCCTTCTTCCCAACGCTGGACACAGTGAACTCCTCCACCAAATCATGTCCATTACCGAACCTTTTCACCCACGGTTCTCCTTCATCTCTCCACCGAACTACGCAAACTCTTCACCATCGATAATCTCTTCCACTCCTCTTCATTTTCCACCCATTCTGGTAGAACTCGAGTCCACCCTTCGAATCGCGTCGCACCTCATCTCTGGTTGCTACTGGAAACAATACGATCCTTATAAGCACGGATCTTCAACAAATTGTGCACGGAGGTGCTGATCCACATCGGAAACCCAGAAACAAAACCATTTGATTATTTTGCATTCGAACCATCCCAAAACCATACGAGACCGTAGAGAATCACCAAGGGAACTCAAATATATCAACTATGGAATTTATTGATTTTTCTCTCATTTGATTTTGAATTTACAAACACTCGTTTGTTGAAACAAGAAGAAATCTGACGGCGATTTTGCTTTTGACCATAGGAATTAGGTTTAGGGTTAGGTATTGTATTTATAGGATATTTGAATAATTTAATATTTGAATTCTTTATTAATTTATATTCAACCGATATTTGTGTTTGTCCTTAAAAATTCTTGTGACCACATACGATACCCAAAAATCATGAAAATTGGCATGTAGCTACAGTTCGACATTACGGTCCCAACGAAACTGGTTTCGTCGAATTCCGACTTCGTTTGCTCATACAGCATATTTTTAACCGTCAAAATACTGACTATTCTTCACATTAAAATCCCGTAAGGCCACATACTCACTTCAAAAATCACGGAAATGGAAATCTAACAATAATTTGACATTGCGGATCCAACAAATTTAGTTTCGTCGAATTCTAAGGTCGTTTGCAAAACTGGATATTTTTAAAGCTCTAAATAACCCTTTTAAATATATAAATATATTTAAAAATAATTAAATTTAATATTTAAAAATAAATATTATCGTATATATTCACATTGGAATACCATACAGCTCTAGAATATTCCTATATGAATTTCTAACTCGATATTTCAAACCCCGATATAAATCGATATTCGATTTGTAATGAAATCCCTTTTTAAAATCTAAATAATTCCTTTATAAATTATAAAGGAATTCCATAGTGACTTTTATAAAATTTGATTTGGACATAAATCAAAATCTACACGACGAAATCCTGATTTTTCTCTTCCACTAGAAAAATATACTTCACCAGCTCCACGCGTTTCTTGTTTCACAGAAATCCGATTTAAAACGAACCCTATACATTTAGTTGACGTTCAAATCGCCGATTTACGAACTGGAGTGCCATTTCGAGCTCGATTTTAATTATATTATAATTTTTACATTCAAACTTCGTTCAAATAATATATTCGTTACTCTAAATTAATTCCAAACTGAATTATAGCTTATATATGATCCAGTTCACATCGTATTGTGAATTCTACTATTTCCGACTATTTTGGAATTTAAATATATTATTTAATTATTATATAAATTAAATATTCCTTATTATTTAAATTCTGGTCATTTTAAATTACCAAACCTTTATTTTAAATAATTAAATAAATTATTTATTATCCTTCAAAGTACGGGGTCGTTACAATTTGCATGCACGAATCATGTGCTCACAAACTTCTACTAAAACTGATTTCTTTTTGTAAGTAAACGAGCAACAAGTGGGCACTGTGCCGGAAAACTCTGTTTTTCATCACAAAAAACACCAGCCCCCTTTTCTGCAAGCATCCAGCAAAAGGGTTGGTACCCAGCTATACGAAGGCAGATACAACTCAATATGTCTCACAGATAAAAGATTGCTAAATCCCATGAAAAAGGCACCTTCTCAGGTGTAGGATGCGAATTCTTTAAGTCAAGCAAAAACTCGACGACAAGAGCTAGTGTCCACCTCCCAAGATGAAGCACCAAATCAAAGGCAGCTTAGCATGTCCCATGGATTTAGAATTTCTTTTTGCCAATCCCAAAAGAGGCACAATGTTAGGTGTAGGATACGAATTCTTTGAATCGGGCAAAAATATGATAAGAAGAACTAGTGTCCACATCTGAGGACGAAGCATAAAGATTTAAAAAAAATCAGAATTTCTTTTTGCCAATCCCAAAAGAGGCACCTTGTTAGGTGTAGGGGACGAATTCTTCGAATCGAACAAAAACTCGATAAGAAGAGTTAGTGTCCACCTCTCGGGATGAAGCATAAAGATTTTGAAAAAAGAAAACTAGGCTAGAAGCACCAGTCCTAGTACAGGAAGGATCAAAACGAATCAGAAATCCTAGCCGAAAGGGGGTAACAAAATCAGAAATCCTAGCCAAAAGGGGGTATCCAACAAGGTCTTTTTGTTTCTAGAGAAATCAGAACAGACAAGATCGAACTTGGATCAAAAATTGAAACCCAATACCTCCTATGGGGGCACCCTAAAAAAAACAACGTAATAACCTTGCGTATTTAAAATCTAATCCCCGAAGAACATGTACTACCAGGTTAGTGGGAAATACGATTGAATACCAACCTAATAAACACAAGCTGACCGATTCAAAATGAAATCGCGGCTACAACTAAGAAAATTCGCAAAAAAATGGTCGTTTCGTAAGTTCGCTGCAGCGCTACAACGAGATACGATCATCCAATAGAATCGTCCGACTAACAAGAACTAATTCCTAAAAGATATTGTCTTCCATAAAAGTGAATGACAAAGCCATCATAATATCAAACACGATGATGTATGCATACGAGCTTAAAATATTAGGCGAGGACCAGCATTCGCATATACAACCGGTCTAAGTGAACGACAGTAAGAAAATAAGTTGAGATCAAAACTTAAGGATCACAAATACTTAAAATTTATCTTTTATTCTTCTGTTTACGCATGGACCATCAGGTGATGACAGGGTAGTAATTCCTGAGCTTTTTGCTACTGATTTCCTTCTGCACATCAGAGTAGACACGGCATTAGTATTCCAAGCTTCATCCTAATCTTTTAGGTCAGACATGTTAAGTAGTGTCGGATCGCCTGGTAAAGGTGTGGTGTGTAGAGAAATGTTAGTTGATACTAAAACGGAATCTACAGTGGAAGTTTGAATAGCAGTACCGCTAGCAAACAAAAGAAGTGGCGAGGGCGGACCTGGCACAAACGAATAACAAGCACAAAATTCAGCAGACCCAGGTGAAGAGGTAAGGTAATCCAAGTTCAGCGCGGACTGATAGATATCAATTTTTCCTGGAGTTACTGGATATGTAAGGTCAACCCCATAGTCATTTAAAGAAGTATCATCATGACTCGCACATTGTTTAAGGACATCCTCTTGAATGGTGTGTTCCCTAATGGGTCGAACTCCAACAGCATCTTGGACAGAATAATTCGCAGAGGGAGTTTGAGGGCTTAAAGCTTCGATATCAATAGGACCAGACAGGTTGCGAGTGAAAGTAGCATCCAGGGATTTCCCCGGGAAGATCGAGCTCGCTCGTCTGCCAAGATTTTCCTGCCTCCAGTCAAAGCCTTACGATCTCCTTCTTCCAAAAGGTTCTCCTGCAGATATTCATCATCGGCACTACCAGAGTATGAGAGCACTTGTTCCCAAATAAGAGCCAAAGTCCGTGAAAATTCCTTTTTCAAATAGCTCAAACTTCCACGACTCATCACACTGTAAACATAAAATTTGAACAGATTATTATCGGCCCTGATCCTGGTTTCATCAAGTTCTTTGCGCAGCATGATCTTGTTCTCTTCCAGAATCCTAAGAGTCTCATTTTGAGAGTTAATCCTGCCCTCAAGAACCGCTTTTTCTTACTGATGAGAGGCCGAAGCTCGCCTCTCTAAAGCTAATTGACGTTCAACAAATTCTTGGGTGGATTGAGCCTCTCGGAGTTACCCCCTCACAGCCTCGAGCTTCCTTCTGAGTTCCTCGTTTCTAGTCTCCAATTTGTTCACTCTAACACTCCCACTCTTTAAAGAGGCAATTTCATATTCCTGAAACTTGATCAAGTGAACTAACCCAGCTTTGTCATTTTCCAAAACGTCAATATGGTCAAGATGTCGGGCTTTCAACCTCTGGAACTCATAACCAAACTTGTCCCAATGTTCTAACTGCCTATTAACTGTGCTCATGGCCAGATTCAACTGTGTTTCAAGTTGACTTCTAGCAGTATTAAACTGGGTGATCATGCAACTTTTGATAGCACTTAAACCCTCAACAGCATCTCGTCTATCGTTTGGATGCAGATCTAAGTCAAAATGCATTCCTCTTAAATCTCAACCTCCGAAACGTTCCTTAAGCATCAAGTTACCAGACGAGACCCTGTAAGAAGGTCGATCGTGGATTGCTTGAATTTGGCCGGAAGTTGGAACGATGAATCATCCAGGGAAAGTAGGGACATCAAGATCTAAAAAATCAGTCAATGAAGAACGTTCATGAATTTCACTTTTGCCACGGTAGTTCCTACCCCTTTTCTTTTTCTCTCCTTCTGTAAGGCATCCACTCTTATTGCTCTTATCTGATGCCCCTACATAATCAGATCCTTCTTCCTTAAAGAATCATTTAGCGGAAGCTCGAGAATGTGTTAAGGTTGAGAACATGAGGATGTTGAGTGCTTCAAATGACGAGAAAGGCGAGATTCTAAAAGACTTTGCAGATCAATGGAACCGGCTTGTTGGAAGAAACTATCTGATACTAAGTGTAGAACACCATACCTAGCCAAGAGAACGAAACAAAACATTAGCAAGCATACAAAGAAGTTGTAAGGTTTGCAGAAAATTCTTATAATAATTATTTTAGCACACATCCAATAACGAACTAATGTCGAGGGAAACTCCTGAATCGAATGCATTCCTAGATCGTTGGGCAGTTTCTTGGGTTGCCTTCGTAACAGACATTACAGGATCATAAGTCATAGTATCACCTTAACTAAGATAATTGATGGTGTCTAAATCCCCCAAGCCTCCGAAAGTTCCTATAGAATTCCCTTCTTGGGTAAAGAGAGGGGCGGGATTTTCAATAATCTTGTCAGAGAGTATATCATCTTTTGTACCATCTACTTCACCTTCCTCGATGACTGGAGGCAAGGGAGATCCTAGGGAAGACTGGCTACTATCACCCAGGACTAAGCACTTCTTTTTGGTAAAAGATTTACCCATGACATTTTTTGTATAAGCCAAGGTTTTCTTAATGGACCTTGAAGGATGGAGTAACTGATATTTGTGAAGATTTTCCTCTGAAAGCAGCACTTGTCTGTTTCTCTCAGCCTTGTCAATTGCAACGAAATAATCAAAAAGAGCCTAGTCAAGGACAAGGCCTTCATTAGAAGGAATTGTTGCAAGATAGAAAAAGAACCATTAAAAAGAAGAAAGGAGAAAAGAAACTTCAAGCAGGGAGCAGTTACCTCCCTCCATCCACCGCCCATAGAAGCTCGGAGGGCATCGAACATAAAAGTATTGGTCTAGAAACCCTTTGACACCATCTGTTAGGCCTATAATAATCCTACAGTATCTGCACTCCATAGAAATGAAAGAAAGACCACCTTTCCCTCTTCTTTTGAAAGCATATAAGGAACAGACGTCCTTAAACGTAGGAGCTTGTTGCCTGACTCTCATATAAAGTATGTATAGCCCCAATAAAATGTGATATCCATTGGGATGCAATTGATACGGGGCAATAGCCAAATACTGAAGATGGACTCTAAATACGAGTTAAAAGGAGAAACCGCTCCATTGGACAACATATGATGGTTGACTGCTACATACCCAGAGGGATGACGATCAACCGAATCTTCTTTCCTGGGAAACCTAACTTCATCTTTTGAGAGTTTGAAACAAGTACACATTTGTAGACATGAGTCGAATGGGAGCGTTGATTTACGACTTGCGGAATGCACCCATTCAAGGAGCCGGGGTTGAGGATAAATTTAACTAACATAATCAACGGTCGGGGCAACCCCAGCTACCTGACCAGAACCTTAGGCTTCTTCAGATGTAGTACTTTCATTGAGCCTTTGGCGAGGCTAGTCTTTAATTTGCATTTCCACATAGATAGACATGAAACAAGTTTCAGCCAAGTTGTTAGCGGTGAAGGAAGAACAACTTTTAAGAAAATGTGCTCTTCAAACCAAGCATTCCGTCAAACATACCTAGTTCCCAAGACTTACCAGCAGTACAAACAAGCTAAAAGGTTCAGGCCTAGTCGCTTATCAAATGACTATTGAATGCTTATAACAAATAAACACTGCCAGCAACGAACAGAACATAAAGAAATGACAGCAATATCAAAGATCCATGGCACAGACATTTTATCGAGTATTTGGCATAGGCACGGTAAATTAAAATTGTCGTTTCAGAAACATTCCAACAAGCAACCTGTAAACCTTCTGTTGCAATCAAAGAAAAAAAAGCCAAGACGGGGTTGTTGTGCAAATCAAGTCTGTCGAACAATTGTGCTCGAATTCCTGAACATACTAAGCTAATTGGTTAAAGCTTCAATACATGGTCAGGTAATTAGGCTTTTACCAATCAGGAACTTTTTTATGAGGCAAGTTGGATTAACTCAAGAAGCAAAGTTAAAGGAGAAATTTATTTACATACCAGCAGGCGAGTTCGATTAGGAAGAAGAAGCAGTCTGGCCAATTTCGAAATTAAGGGAATCCAGGCAATGAGGAATCTCCTACAACAGAGCCGCCATTAAAGCAAATTTTTTAGAAAAACAAAATGGATAAAGAGCAGAAAAACGAAGAGACAGTACTTAAAGAAGACTAAAAGGTCCTTTCAAATTTAAGTGATGCGACATCTTTGTTAGGGCCGGGTAAAACACTTAATTATCCCGGAAAATAGCCTGTCAGACCCAGTCAGCAAAACAATTATGTCTATGCATGAACGATCATAAGGACACTCAATAAGCACAGAACGTTAGTAAATGTGCTCATCTAACGAAGAATCGGACTTAATCCATCAATTAATACATTTCATTATTTCGAAGCATGTAATCCTCACAAGCTGAGAATTACAAACTTCGAGGGGTAAATGTTTATCCCTTAAGGATCATATGTGCATCGAAGAATTAAATCCTTACTAGAACCATAGAACGAGCATTCGCAAGATTCATACATGTATGCCTCAACCAAGATCGTTCGTGTGCAACAAGGTCAAACATTGACCACAGCTCGAATGCAAGAGCAAAAGGTAGTCATAAAGTGCAGCACTATTATACAGAGAAGTCGCACATTAAGAATGTTAATGCTTAAGGGCTATGAAGCCCGCACATTCTGCAGAGATCGCTCATATCAAGAAAGTCGCTTATCATCACATCAAAGAAATCGGTCACACAAGACAAGGAAGGGAACCGGCTTCAGTCATATGATCCATTCTGCAGTCGTTCAACCACGAAACCACCCATGAACCTCACATCTGCTCATGGAGTTACGACCTCAAACTCTCGCTCTTCCCTTGATCTATCATTAGTGCTACAGTTAGAGCAATCACACACATATCAGCTTTGCAGTTTTTGATCAACCACTCATCTACCATCAGTCATGAGCGCTTCAATCAGATGATGTATGTGCAAAGGCCTCAAATACAATAGCACATTGCTCGTTCCTACGCAGTCGCTCACAAATGATAGCTGGAAATAGCTGTCACTGGTTGGCTACAGCTAAGCAATGGCATGTCCGTAATTAATAAAACGGGTGGTCCATAGCCTACAAAGAGGGACCCCAGTTCATTTCTTGAGAGGGGGGCACCAATAAATAAGCCATAGTTACCACTGGAATGAGGGGGAGTTCTTGGCCACCATGAAGTGCTGCTAAATTCCATCCTTAGCCATTTCTTAAACAATTTCCAGCCTTGATCATCATCACATCATCCAAAAATCCTTCATCCATCTGGCCATGACGACTATCAGAATCTGATAAGTGTGAAAGATCCAAGACATCCTCCTCCGTCGCCTATCCGACCTTCTTCATCACTGATCCTGCCATTCTCCTATAGAATCTCGTGAATCCAAGCGAAATTTGTTTATAAATTGAGATATATTGAGTGAGTCAAAGAATGTATAAAGAACAAGAACTGATATGTCTTGTAATCATCATCATAATAATGCAAACTCCATTCACAGTGGATGTAGGCCTAACACAAGGCTGAACCACTCTAAAACCTCGTCTCCATTTTGTTTCCTTTACATATTTACTTTCAATTATTTTTGAGTACGACTCCACTTATTCTCTAACCATAATGGTGAAATACATTCATTGTACCTTTGGTGTTTGAAACATTTTTGGTGAAAATAATAAGGTTATGTAATTAAAGACACCTAATGGTATACATGACTGGTGGGAGTAATAAAGTTATGTAATTAAAGATACCTTTTAGGGTAAACATAACTAGTGGAAATGATAGGGTTATGTAATTAAAGACACCTAGTGGTATACATATCTAACGAACACCTAGTGGGGGATACAAGACAAAGGGGGGAACTTGTATCATATTGTGTGGGACCCGTTTCATCCAGTAACCCGGAGTAGGTATCGAAACATGTACTCCGTACTAGGTCGGAGAAGGGGCACGCTTACTACACTTGTTGTAAGAGACCCAAATGTGGAGGATAGTGTGGGCGACGCAAACCGACCGGACCATGTGTGTGCATGAGCCGGGCAGAAGGGGATAAGACAACCGTGACACCTGTAGATATGGGGCTGTGCATATCAGCGGAGGGTTGCCACTGTAGGACGTGATACATCCCACGGTGGGACCAGCACAGAGTATCTACACGGATTAGGGAGCCGATCGATTAGGGTAATAGTTAGGATACATTTGGACGTATGCCTAAGTCTACCACCTTATAGTGGAAGGGATCATCTCATTCTGGATATACTAGTAGTAGTGCAGAGTAATCATTAGGGAAGCGCATACACCTTATCATGTCTACGTTGTCATACCTATCTTTTATGTAGTAATCTCTTTTATCCACTTTATATGTTTGTCATGCAACTTTTATTTATTTACTTGCTAAAAGTAACTAGACTCACCAGACTTTATGTGTGACACTTTTTGTTCCCCCTTCTTTCTTCCATTCCCCCCGAAGGTTCTCAGGGCCGAAACACTCAGGCTTGACCATGATTCTGCTTACTTTTGCTGGAGCTGCTGATGTGTATTGCTCAAGCACCTATCCTTGTTGCTATGGCTATATTTTGTTTTTGGGAAATTTTATTTCTTTTTTGTACTCTGATGCTTTCGAAGTACAAGACAATAGCTTTTATGTTGTAATGGGCTTTTGTATTTTAGACATGTGATGTTTTCTTGGACCAGGTACCTTATGATAAATAAAGTTTTTTTATTTCGCTGTTATTATATATGTCAGTCTTGTAATATTTCCATTCTATTTACTATAACGCTTCACGAAACTTAATGCATTCCCTTTGTGAATGACATTAACGGACGTGGGGTGTCACACTTGGTATTAGAGCAGAAGGTTACCAGATTAGATAAAAGTTTTTGAAAGTTATTTTCAAAAAGGTTTTATAAGAAAGCATTTTCAAGAAGAAAAGACTTTTTTGAAAAACATTCCCCAAAGAGCCATAAGTAATATCTTTCGATCCCTTGTCCGAATCTCTTTCGTTTTCTTTTTCAGCATGTTTGGGGAACCCAACATTCCATAGGGCGTTACGATACCAGGTTGATTCCGTAGGTATCTGGAGGCCATGTCGCCTGCCAAAGGCCAAGGAAATGTTCCTCCCCCCAGCTGCACACGTTGTTCCTCCTCCTCCTCCGCGTGCAAACAACTTCTCAAAGATCTGCAAAGATTTCCGTGCTAAGGGAGGGAAGCCATTCCATGGAATCGAGACATTTATCGAAGCTAGGAACTGGCTCAAGGAGACCGAGGACTTGTTTGTAATCTTTGAAGTAGAAGATCGAAGAAGTATTCAGTTAGCTCCTTGGCTATTGAAGGACGAAGCTTCATTTATGGGAGGTAACCCAAGCAGGTCGTCCAGTGGGAACTTGGGATGACTTTAGACAGAGGTTTGAGATGAAATTCCTTTCCCAAGCCGAGAAGAGCATGCAGATGGAGAGGTTCTTAGCACTCAAACAAGGGAACTTGACGGTTAAAGAGTATGTGAACAAATTTAACCATCTGGCAAGATTTGGACTGGAACTGGTGGACACACCGCAAAAGAAGGCTTTGCGGTTTGCTAAAGGGCTAAATGAACCCCTTCATGGGTTAGGCATGTCCCATATTCCAATGGGAGCCACTTTTGAAAGACTTGTTGATATGGCCTCAATGTATGAGGAAGAGAAAGGAGAAAAGAAGGAGGTTAAAGCTAAGGAAACAACGCAAAATAAGAAGATGTGGCCCATAAAGGGACAACAACAACAACAGCAACATAAGAAAGGAGGAAAAAATGACAAGGGTAAGGAGAAAAGGGAGTGCAACAGTTGTGGGAAATAGGGTCACTTGATCAAAGACTGTAAAAGAAGGAAGAACACTATCTTCAATTATGGAGATGTCGGACACTTTGCTAGGGAGTGCCCGAAGAAATAGGGATCACAGGGACAAGGTCAAAGGGCAGGAACTTCTGGAGGGCAGGTGCATGCTCTCGCGATCAGTGCTCCTGATAGAGGTAGAAAAATTTCTGTAGAAGGTTTAATTTCTCTTTCAAACCATCCTATTAGAACACTTTTTGTTTTTGGCACTTCACATTCATTTATATCTTGTTCTGTTGTTGAATCTCTGCACTTAATTACTAGTATAGTAGTAGATCCCGTAGTTATCTCAAACCCCATTGGTGGTTCGGCTTATTTATCTATGATTTGTCGGGTTTGTAGGAAATCTATGTAAGACGTCGAGTTTGAATGCGATGCATATGTGCTTAGGTTGATGGGCTATGGGTTGATTCTAGGAATGTATTGGCTTACCATGTATGGTGCCATTCTGGATTGTGAGAAGAGGGTTGTTAGGCTTCTAACTTGTCATGGGAGGACCCTTGAGATTTCTTGTGGCCCCAAAGGGTCTGTTAAGCTTAGTTTCCTAGAGTCTCTTGATGCATCTGTCGATGACCTGCAATATGTTCCAGTAATCCGAGATTATTCTGATGTCTTTGATGCGGTTGACCGCTGAGGTGCGAGATTGATTTTCGTATATATCCGGTGGACAATGCAAACCCAGTTGCATTGCCAGTGTGCCATATGGCTCCAAGTGAAAGGAAGGAGCTGAGTAAGCAAGTAGGGGAGCTACACGAGAAAGGATTTATCAGACAAAGCATATCTGAATGGGGTGCTCCAGTTGTATTTGCAACTAAGGCGGATAGTTCGCTTTGTTTGTGTGTTGGCTATAGAGAGTTGTATAAACTCACTAAGAGGAATAGGCACCCGCTCCCGAGGATTGATGAATTATTTGATCAGCTTGTTGGTGCCTCGGTATTTTCTCAGTTAAACTTGGCCACGGGGTTTCATCGGTTGAGGGTGGCTGAGGACAACATAGATAAGACTGCTTTTAAGACTCCAGATGGTTTCTTTGAATGGCCAGTTATGCCTTTTGGGCTGACGAATGCACCTGCCTATTTTGTCGATTTGATGAGTAGGGTGTTTCGGGAGTTCCTAAATAAATTTGTCGTAGTCTTTGTTGATGATATTTTGATCTTCTCCAAGAGCGAATAAGAGCATACCCAGCATTTGAGAGAAGTTTTGATAACTCTCTGTGACCATCAGCTTAAGGCAAAGTTCTCCAAATGTCACTTTTGGGGAAAGGAGGTGAGATTCTTAGGGCATGTAGTCCCCAAAGACAGGATAGCTGTGGATCCCGCGAAAGTAGTTGCAGTGCAAGATTAGCAGATTACTAAAAACGCAACAGAGGTGAGAAGCTTTCTTGGGTTGTCAAGTTATTATAGGAAGTTCATTAAGATCTTCACGAAGATATCAGCCCCACTCACCAGGCTGACGAAGAAGAACTAGGCATTTTCATGGGATATAGATTGTGTTGTTGCTTTCCAACGTTTGAAGAGGGCTCTTACAACAGCCCCAGTCTTGACTTTGCCCGATGGGAACAAAGTGTTTACAGTTTACACTGATGCATGAGGTACAGGGCTTGGTGCGGTTCTGAAGCAAGAAGGAAAGGTAGTGTGTTATGGGGTAGACAGTTGAGAGTTCATGATAAGAACTACCCCACCTATGATCTAGAGCTAGCTGCCATAGTTTTCGTGCTAAAGACGTGGCATCATTATTTACTTGGAGAGAAGTTCGATTTGTACACCGATCATAAATCTCCCAAGTATATGTTCTTACAGAAGGATCTTAATTTAAGGCAACAAAGGTGGATGGAGTTCTTAGCTTCTTATGATTTTGAAATCGCTTATACCCCTGGCAAGGTAATGTAGTGGCTGACGCACTAAGTAGGCAGTGGATGGCCTTAAGCCCTCTGTTTGTTGAGAGGAAAAGCTTGGAGTTCATATCAACCTTTGATTTTAAACCCTCCATCGAGATTTCACCTGACTTGTTTGCATCATTGGAGATACGACCAACTCTTATGGTTCAGATAGGAGCTTCGCAACAAGGTGACCCACAGATTTTAGACACCATGGATAAGCTCTAAAAAGGGGAGACTTCTAGTCACCTCAGTCGATATACCATAGATGAAAAGGGGTGGTTGCGAGAGATGGAAGGTTTTGTGTTCCTCAAACTAGAAGCTTGATAAAAGCGGTCCTAGAAGAAGCCCACCATTCTAAGATGACTATTCATCCAGGTGGTGACAAGACGTACAGAGACATGAAAAGGGTTTTCTTTTGGGCTGGGATGAAGAAAGATGTGGCAGAATTTGTTTCTTAATGTTTAGTTTGCCAGCAAGTCAAAGTTGAGCAAAAGAATCCCGGTGGTGTACTTCATCCTTTGGAGGTTCCACAGTGGAAATGGGAGAGCGTCTCTATAGATTTCATAGATGATTTGCCTAGATCGCAGAAAGGCAACACCAGTATCTGGGTTGTGGTAGATAGACTCACTAAGAGCGCTCACTTTATTCTTGCTAAGAGTAAGAGGACAACATCATGGTTGGCAGCAATCTATGTCTGAGAGATAATTCGTCTTCATGGGGTACCTTCCAGTATCGTGAGCGATCGTGACCTCATCTTCACCAGTGAATTTTGGAGGAGCTTGCAAGAAGCATTAGGTACACAGTTGTGTTTGAGCACCGCTTATCATCCTCAGACCGTTGGGCAGACAGAGAGGGTGAACAGAATTCTTGGAGATCTTTTAAGGCTGTGTATCCTAGACTTCGGAGGGGCTTGGGAAGAGTATTTTCCTTTACTAGAGTTTGCCTATAACAACAGTTATCAAGCCAGCATCGGCATCGCACCCTTTGAAGCATTGTACATACGAGCATGTAGATCACCAACTTGTTGGTGGGAATCTACAGAAAGATTATTACTTGGACCAGATACGGTTATAGAAACGTCTGAGAAGATTGACCTTACATGACGGTGGATAAAGACAACCTAAGATAGGGAGAAATCCTATGCAGAAAAGAGAAGGACTGACATCAAATTCGAAGTGGGAGACTTAGTTTTTATCAAAGTGTCACCTTTTAAGAATGTGGTTTGCTTCGGATCGGTAGGGAAGTTGGCACCTAGGTTTGTGGGACCATTTCCCATAACCGAGAGGATTGGCCAAATGACCTATAGAGTAAAGCTTCCAGAAAATTTATCTAGGGTTCATGATGTTTTCCACGTTTCTCATCTACGGAAGTGTTTGCATGACACCATGGAAGTTGTTGAGCCAAGCATATTAGAAGAAGTGGAAGTAGAGCGGGAGGCGATAGTCAGACGAGTCCCTACCCGTATTCTTGGATTAGAGGTTAAGAAGCTACGCAATAAAGAGATCAAGCTGATAAAGGTTCAATGGGGAGATAACCCATAGGATGCGACTTGGGAGATCGAAGACAAGATTCAGGCTTCGTACCCTTTTCTTTTCAAGGGTATGTTCTTAACTCCTTTTCAAAAATTTTATCTGTGCTTGTTTCTATCATTCGAATATATCCTATTCATAGTATTTTCGATCTTTAGATAGGAATCCTATGGATGTAAACATGTGTTTGAGACATGTTATGCTTGATGGATGCAAGTTGATGCAAGTGTTTGCTAGTGGCTGCCTATGGATTCATATACACACACATTAACCACTAGATCGGCTCAATCACTCTGATACTGCATATGGATGTGTGTGCATTTTTTTTCTTTTATGGATGGAAATGGATGTATTAGCATATGGAAGTTGCATTTGGATGAATGAGTGTGCACACATATAGAAATTACATATTATAATAGGATTATTTGCATACATATTGGACTCATGGCACTGACATAAATTGCATTAAGGAGGTCAACTGAATAGACCGCCTGATCTTTCCAGTAGTATTGGGACATATACACACACCTTTGCATATATTCATATAAGCATTAGAAATCTTTAAGTACAATGGATGCCAGTGATTGATGGATGAGTAGATGGATGATGGATGGTAGGATATGCATTCTTCTCAACTTAGAGATTTCGGGGACGAAATCCTTTGAGTTGGGGGAATGTAACATCCCATATTTTTAACAACATTAAAAGAGGAAAAATTGAATAATAATTAATTTAATATTAGGAATTAAGGAAAATGGACTGCGCCATTGCGTCCGTCTCGAAATTCTGGTCAAGATAGACATTTGGTTTACGTAAAACGGACACTGTATGAAGAAGTTATGAGGGTTTTAAGTTTGGATATGCGCGGGAGAATTATATATTTACATATGAGTCAGATATGAGTCAGAACCTTATCCAAAATCTTTCAAAAATCAAAATGGTGGAAGGAGGAAAATTTCCCGCTCTAAGGGGTGTCGACATCGTGGTCGACCCGCCCTCCCCCATAGAGGTGTCGACACTTGGGTCAACCCCCCTATAGAGGTGTTGACACCCCAAGGGCTGACGTGGCAGTCGGTTTCAGAGGTGCAGGAAGCTACAAATACATGTCCATTTCTCCTGTTTTCTTCATTGGAAATCATGGAGGCCAAATGTTGCCGGTGTTTGAACTTAGACGGATCCTATCTTCTACAACAAACAACTTAAGCAAATCAATTAGAGATTCAAGATCCATTCTTTTTCTATTTTCTAATCCAAACTCTCTGAGTTCTTAGTTGCTTTTAGATTTAAATATTTAAAAGTAAACGTGATATGACTATAGTTTGGATTTGTTAATGTGCCTATATTATACTGGATACATTGTAAATTGTGAACATATAACATTCTATGATGTGGATCTTGACCTTATTTGTGTTAGATCTATTTTTAACTATTGGATCTAAATCTCTATGTTGTCGGATCTATTGCAACTTCTATGACATGATATGATGTGGATCTTGACCTTATTCGTGTTAGATCTATTTTTTTTGCTACTGGATCTGAATTATGTGGACATCTAAATTACTAATAAGATCTAGTTTATTACCTTATGCCTACCATATTAGATCTAAACCAGTTGGACATCTAAATTGTTTATTTAGATCTTATTATGCTTATTATGACATCATAGTTATGTTAGAAATAGTTAACTGCCACGAGTTCATCAGATTTATGCTCATATGTCCACCTTATCACCATGCAAGTTTATGTTTATGCCAGAACAATCACTATTGTCATTTTCCCCATTACCTTTCCCCTATTGTTTATGTCTAGGCTACTTTCTAGCCTAGATGCCGCCAAATATATGTGAATGCGTTAGTTAGGAAACAGGGGAAAAAAGGTTAGAATTGGCATAATTTAAATACTGTTTATGTAAGACCCCATGTCCATTAATGTCACTCACAAAGGGAATGCATCAATGTCCATGAAGCGTTATTGTTGTATAGAACAAATAAATTACAAGAATAAATAAATAAAACAACACAGCGGAAGATAAAACTTATTTCATAGCATCATAACCCAAAACAAGCTTACATAAGTAGTCTCCAAAACCATTACAACAGGATCAATAGTCTTTTCCAAAACTTCAAAGTACATAAAGAAGCAAACACTTAAATAACATAAATGCATAAATCCCCATTGAGCATAAGCAAATCCATAAAGATGGGAAAGTCCAGAGCGATACATCTACTCTCTTCAAGTAACTGAAAGGAGTCGGCATTAAGCTATAGTATTCCCTCCTGGTGGACCGGGGGGGGGGGGGGAGGGAGGAAAAAGGGACAGAGGTGGAAACAAGCGGGGCAGACATAAAGTCTGGCAAGTCCAGTAATTTTAACAAATAATAGGTAAGGTAAATGATCAAGACATAATAGACATCATGATATGGCTGTAACATAGATAAGGTAGATAAAAAGGATGGACAAGATGATTTCGTTCCTAAGTACTAAGACAATCCTACACCTTGGCTAAGCGAACAACCCTCCACGTACTAACCCCGAAGACCGAAGTCAACATCAGACTAGCACTCAAAGGACTATCCAACTCAATCAACATGTATTTCGTTACACCGCACTTTTGCTAAGTTACACCACATTACTTAATTACACCGCACATCTACTAGTCTCTATTTACTAAAGGTTGATCCCTTCCCACTAACTGTACCCACGTGACATACTTGGTAGTTACTTGTACCTAGCTGCTATCGTAGGTGCCGACATGCTCCTACCACCGCTCAGGTACCCTTACCCTACCTTTTTGATCGGCTCCCTAAACCCCATAGGCACTCGTGTTGGTCCCACAATGGGATGTATCACTCCCTAAAGTGGCAACCCTGATACCAACATAAAAATGCACGGCCATACCCACACGATGCAACAACGTCTTACCTACCAGCCTGGACCCATGCACGCACATGAACACGTTGGACTCGCATTTCCACTGTTAATCACGTTTTGACCTCTTATATTCAAGCCCAGTAAGCGTGCCTCAACCCCGGCCTAGTACCGGGCCCAATTAGATACTAAAACGGGTTACTGGTTGAAACGGGTCCCCTTCTGACACAAGCCTCCCACCTATGCTTGGTCCCCACTTAACCATTTTCATTTAAAATGTTCATGTCTTACACATGCTTTGGTTAAGTCCATACTTACATGTTTCACATATCATATCAAATTCCGGTTAGGTCCATATTTACATGTCATAATTTACATGTCACCCCACCTAACCCTTTAACCATACCCATGTCTTATTATGGTTAGTATCCCCTAATTCATTCATTATGACGAACGGTACATGACCTCCCACATTAGACCGAACACTTTATGGCTGTTGGATTTGCCGGGAGGTTCCGGGCAGTCTTACGCCACAAACCGGGTCTAACCTCGTGTCACCCATCGTTACGTCTACAATTCATGCCTTTGACCTCTCACATTAGACGTCCAATTATGGCAGCTGGATTTGCCGGGCGGTTCCGGGAAGTCTTACACCACAATTGCGCCTAACCTCGTGTCAAAGGTTTATTAATAATCGTATTTCACCCATACCCAATTTTCATGTCATGTATATCCAATTAAACATATAATCATGTTTATAATATTGCCTATTCCAAATTGTCACTAATTACACTAATTACATATTAATAAGCCTCAATTACAAATTTTCAATTATAGGCAATTTCATCAATTCCATGTTATTCATACCCAAATATGCCAATTTCATATATTATCCAATTATCCAATTATCCAATAATATCCAATTTTCCATATTTCACATATCCCCCTCGTTCCCACATATTCGCATTCGCGCGTATTTTTAACATAGGCTCGAAGGTAGCCTAGATCCAAAAATAAAAGAAATAGGGATAAGAAGAGAGAATCAAATTCCAGAAAATTGGAACTAACACAACATCATGAAATAAAGGGGCATATAAACTGGCATAGAGGGATAATGACAGATTCAACATGAATAAACTGATAAAAGGTATGAACTTTACATAGAAACATAGGCATATAATGACATGAATCAAAAGGTGAAAACTTGGATGAGATTTAAATTACATACATACATATGAATCCTCTTTATAAATTCATCATGTTACTTTTAATCTCATTATATTGTGAAAATCACCGTACTCACCTTTCGTGGTTAAAGAATAGAATTATGCACTGAAATTGGTGTAGAAACATTGCGGTGTTAATGATTTACTTCTTGAATAGTTGTAGAAGCTCTAATCTTTAATTTGAGTTGAAGTTGAATGCTTGCAATTTGAGTTAGAGGCGGCGGCTAGGGTTCAAGAGAGAGTTTGGCAGCATAATGGTGTCTTAGAAATTATTTTATGAATTAGGGTTAAGTTGATGACATATTTATAGGTGTAGGAAGTTATTTAGGCCTTAGGATTAACCCTAGAACCGATCTGGACCATCAAAAATCGTCCCAGGCCAACAAATCACACAACGCAGCAAAACTGGACGAACTAGGTTCGACCTCCCAAAGGGGGAGGTCGACCCCTAGGTCGAACCCCTGGTTGGCCTATCTCGACCAGGTCGACCTGGGTCGTGGGTGGGAATTTTCCCACCCAGCCCGGGTACTTACAATTTCGAATTTGAATTTGAATTTTCTGGCTGGGTTTAACTTTAATTAATTCTGCTTAATTACTCAAACTTCCAAGGCCCATAACTTCCTCATACGAAGTCCGATTTACGCAAACTCGGACTCTATCCCAAGTAGAATTCCGAGACGAACGCAATGGCGCAACCCGTTTCCCTTTATTCCTCTTTTAAAAATTAAGTATTCTTAAATTTAGTTAATTCAATCATTCAAAATTCGGGGTGTTACATTCTCCCCTACTTAAAGGATTTCGTCCTCGAAATCTCTAAGTCAAGTAGAACTTATCCTACCATCCAATCATCCATCTACTCAACCATCAACCACAAGCAACCATTGTCCTTAAAAAAATTCTAATGCTTTTCATGTACATATGCATAGTGTGTGTGTATGTTCGTATACTAATGCAAAATCAGGCGGTCCACTGATTCAGTCGACCTCCTGAATGCAAATAATGATAGTTCCATGTATTCATCATGTATGCAAAGAACCCTATACATATCATTACTACATGTGTGCACAACCATCCATTTAAATTCAACATCCATATGATACACACATTCAATGTACATTCATTTTACTAAATACATCCATTTATATGCAATATGAAAGTGACTGAGCCGATCTAGTTCCTAAAGTGTGTGTATATGCATCCATGAGCAACCACTAGCAAACACTTGCATCCACATGCATCCACCATACATAACATGTCTCAAACACATGTTTCAACCATAGGACAACCCTAACTAAGGGTCAAAGATACTAGCGATAGGACATACTAAAGATAGAACAAGTACAAGCTAAGCGATAAAGGAGAAATTAAAAGACTTACCCTCGAAAAGAAAAGGGTACAATGAACGCATCTTCTCTTCCGTCTCCCAAGTAGCATCGCTCTCATCATCTCCCCATTGCACTTTAACTAGCTTGACCTCTCGATTCCTTAACTTCTTAATCTCCGACCCAAGAATGCACATAGGAGCTCGTCGAATTGTCGCGTCACGCTCTATCTCCACCTCTCTAAGGAAGCTCGGCTCTACCACTTCCGTGGTCTCATGCAAGCACTTCCTCAAATGTGATACATGGAATACGTCGTGTACACCACTAAGTATCTCGAGCAACTCCACTCTATACGCCATCTGTCCAATCCTCTCCTTAATAGGAAACGGCCCTAACCTTGGGGCTAACTTCCCAACGGACCCAAAGCGAACAACATTCCATAATGGAGAAACCTTGATAAAGACCATGTCCCCAATATCAAACTCAAGATCTGTCCTCCTCTTGTCCGCATAAGATTTCTGCCTATCCTACGCCGTCTTCATCCTCCTTCAAATCAAATCGATCTTTTCCGAAGTCTCTCTAATCATATCGGGCTCAACCAAGATCTTATCCGTAGATTCCCACCAACATGTAGGTGAACGACACGGCCGTCCATAAAGAGCCTCGAAAGGTGCCATGCTAATGCCAGACTGAAAACTATTATTATATGCGAACTCCACCAAAGGAAGATGCTCCTCCCATGTACCTCCGAAGTCCAAGACACACAACCTCAAAAGGTCCTCTAGAATACGATTCACCCTCTCGGTCTAGCCCTCCGTCTGAGGATGATATGCGGTGCTCAAACATAACTGAGTCCCTACCGTCTCTTGCAAGCTCTTCCAAAACTCGCTAGTAAAGATGGATCGCGATCGCTCACTATGCTAGAAGGAACACCGTGCAAACGAACTATCTCTCTAATGTATACGGAGGCAAACCATGGAGCAGTCCTCTTACTCTTCACGGGAATGAAATAGGCGATCTTAGTAAGTCTATCTACCATGACCCAAATCCCCGTATTACCCTTCCTTGATCTCAGTAACCCATCAACAAAGTCCATCGAGACACTCTCCCACTTACATTGTGGGACCTCCAATGGGTGAAGAAACCCACCGGGCTTCTTTTTCTCTGCTTTTACATGTTGGCACACCAAGAATCTAGCGACAAACCCGGCCACATCCCTCTTTATACCGGCCCAAAAGTAAACTCGTCTTATGTCCATGTACATCTTGTCCCCGTCGGGATGAATGGTCATCTTCGAACGATGTGCATCATCAAGAATGGTTTTCCTCAAGTTCTCGTCTCGTGGTACACAATGTCTACCGTCCCTACGTAACCAACTCTTATCATCTAGGGTATACCTACTGAGATGGCTCGATGACTCCCCCTTTATGAGCTTCTCTACTAACTCAACCAACTGTGGGTCATCTCGCTGTGCCTCACCAATCCATCCCAAAGCGTAGGTCTGACCTCTAAGGATGCTTGCAAACCGGGTACAAAGTCAAAGGAAGGTCTAAAGTCAAACGTAGAGATGAACTCTAAGCTTTGCCGCTCAACAAACAACGAACTCAAGGACAACCTTTTCCTACTTGAGGCGTCTGCCACCACATTACCCTTGCCAGGGGTATATGCTATCTCGAAATCGTAGGACGCTAAGAATTCCATCAACCTTTGCTGCCTTAAGTTCAAGTCCTTCTGAGAGAACAAGTATCTTAGCGATTTGTGGTCTGTGAACAATTCGAATTTATCGCCAAGAAGATAATGGCGCCAAGACTTAAGCGTGAAAACAATGGCGGCCAACTCTAGGTCATGTGTAGGGTAATTTCTCTCATGCACCCTCAACTGGCTTCCTCTAAAAGCGACATTTAGAAAATTTAGCTTTAAGGTTATGCGCTCGAAGGGTCTCCAACACTTCCCTAAGATGTAGGGCATGCTCTTCCTCGCTCTTAGAAAAGATCAAGATGTCATCCACAAAGACCACCACGAATTTATTAAGGTACTCCCTAAACACCCTACTCATCAAGTCAACAAAGTATGCGGGGGCGTTTGTCAAACCGAAGGGCATCACAAGCCACTCATAGAAACCGTCCAAAGTCCGAAAGGCAGTCTTGTCTATGCTATCCTCAGCCACTCTCAACAGATGGAAATTAGTGGCTAAGTCCAACTGCGAAAACACTGAGGCGCCAACTAACTGATCGAAGAGAACGTCAATCCTCGGCAGTGGGTGCCTATTCTTCTTAGTAAGCTTATTAAGTTCTCTATAGTCCACACAAAGTCTAAGGGACCCATCCGCCTTCATGGCAAATACTACTGGACCACCCCACTCCAATATACTACGTCTTATGAACCCCTTCTCAAGCAACTCCCCTACTTGCTTATTGAGTTCCCTCCTCTCACGAGGAGCCATGTGGCGTACTGGAAAAGATACTGGTTTTACATTGTCTACAAGATAAATACGAAAGTCTATCTCACGTCTTGGGGGTAGTCCCCTCACCTCATCGAAGACATCAACATATTCACGGACTATATGAACAGAATGTAAATCATCATTGGATGCGTCAAGTGACTCAAGATAACTAAGCATCACCGATCCTCTAGGGTCACAAGAAATATCAAGGGTCTTTCCACTACGAGTCAACAATTCTACTACCCTTCGCTCACAGTCTAGGATGGCACCATATCTAGCTAGCCAATCCATCCCTAGAATCAACCCATAGCCCATGAAACCAAGCACAAAAGCATTACATTCAAAACCAACGCCGAAGATAGACAATCTCAAATCCCTACAAACCATGGATAAATGAGCCGACCCACCAATAGGATTTGAGACTACAATGGGATCCACAACGATTCTAGTATTTAAGTGCAGTGTTTCAATGAATGTGATGCGCCAGAATCGAATAAAGTATGGATAGGATGATCAAATAAGAAAATCAAACTTTCAACAGAAATTTTTCGACCTTCTTCCTGTCCCGGAGCCATGAGAGCGTGAACCTGCCCTCCCGAAGTAGAACCTGCCCTCTGCCCTTGCTTCTTAGGACAGTCCTTCACAGCATGACCCGCATCACCACAATGATAACAAGCGAACTTCTTCTTCTTTCTACAGTCTTTCTTCAAATGGTCGGGTATCCCACAGTTGTGACACTTCCTCTTTTCTTTACCGCCTTTCTTTTGCTATAGGGCTTTCTTTGGATCCTCCTTATCTTGAGGCCTAAAAGTACTTACATCCTTCTCTTCTTCATGCATGTATGCCATATCAACAAGCTTTTCATATGTAGCCCCCATCGGAATGTAGGACATAGCCAAACTGTGAAGCAATTCATTGAGGCCCTTTGCAAACCTCAAGGCCTTCTTTTGAGGCGTATTCACCAACTCTAGCCCAAATCTCGGCAACTTATTAAATTCGGTCACATACTCCTTCACGGTCAAGTTTCTCTGCTTCAATGTCAAGAACTTCTCCATGTACATACTCTCCTCAGCTTGAGAAAGGAATTTCAACTCAAATCTTCCCCTAAAATCTGCCCACGTCTCTACAGCACGTTCTTCTTTAGTAACCTCCCATCAAAACGAAGCTTCGTCCTTCATCAACCAAGCAGCCAATTGGACCTTCTTACAATCGTCCAAATTGAAAATGCCAAACTGATCCTCCACTTCTTTCAACCAATTTCTAGCTTCAACAAACGTTTCAGACCCACTAAAAGGTTTTCCACCCATCAAACGAAAGTCTTAACATATCTTGGAGAAAGCATCTCCATGCAGAGGATTGACTGGAGCTGTGGGAGGAGGAGAAGGAACGTCGGCTGGACCCACGGCAGTGGCCCTAGCCTCGAGATATTGACGAAACCAACCGGGTACATGAACACCCTCTGGCATCTCAGATGCTCCAGACATGCTGAAAAGTAAAAAAGAAAGAATTTCAAAATAAGGGAAGCAAAAGAGAGATGTATGGCTTGTGGGGATTATGCTCCTTAAAGTAATCTTTCCTTGAAAATAGCTTCTTTAAAACAAGTTTTTGAGAATACTTTCTAGGAAAATAATACTTTTGAAAACACTTTTCAAAACTTTTTATCTGTTCTTGTAACCATAGCTCTGATACCACGTGTAACACCCCATGTCTATTAATGTCACTCACAAAGGGAGTGCATCAATGTCCATGAAGCGTTATTGTTGTATAGAACAGATAAATTACAAGAATAAATAAATAAAACAACATAGCGGAAGATAAAAATTATTTCATAGCATCATAACTCAAAACAAGCTTACATAAGTAGTCTCCAATACCATTACAACAGGATCAATAGTCTTTTCCAAAACTTCAAAGTACATAAAGAAGCAAATACTTAACTAACATAAATGCATAAATCCCCACTGAGCATAAGCAAAGCCATAAAGTTGGGAAAGTCCAAAGCGATACATCTACTCTCTTCAAGCAACTGAAAGGAATCGGCACAAAGCTATAGTATTCCCTTCTTGTGGACCTGGGGGGGGGAGGAAAGAAGAGAGGTGGAAACAAGCGGGTCAGACATAAAGTCTGGCGAGTCCAGTAATTTTAACAAATAATAGGTAAGGTAAATGATCAAGACATAAATAGGCATCATGATATGGCTGTAACATAGATAAGGTAGATAAAAAGGATGGACAAGATGACTCCATTCCTAAGTACTAAGACAATCCTACACCTTGGCTAAGCGAACAACCCTCCAAGTACTAACCCCGAAGACCGAAGTCAACACCAGACTAGCACCCAAAGGACTATCCAACTCAATCAACATATATTTTGTTACACCGCACTTTTGCTAAGTTACACCATATTACTTAATTAAACCGCACATCAACTAGTCTCTATTTACTAAAGGTTGAACCCTTCCCACTAACTGTACCCACATGACATAATTGGTAGTTACTTGTACCTAGCTGATATCATAGGTGCCGACTTGCTCCTACCACCGCTCAGGTACCCTTACCCTACCCATTTGATCGGCTCCCTAAACCCCGTAGGCACCCGTGTTGTTCCCACGATGGGGTGTATCACTCCCCAAAGTGGCAACCCCGATACCAACATAAAAATGCACGGCCATACCCACACAATGCAACAACGTCTTACCTACCAGCCCGGACCCATGCACGCACATGAACCCGTTGGACTCGCGTTGCTACCGCTATTCACGTTTTGACCTCTTACATTCAAGCCCAGTAAGTGTGCCCCAACCCCGACCTAGTACCAGGCATAATTAGATACTCAAATGGGTTACTGGTTGAAACGGGTCCCCTTTCGACACAAGCCTCCCACCTATGCTTGGTCCCCACTTAATCGTTTTAATTTAAAATGTCCATGTCTTACACATGCTTTGGTTAAGTCCATACTTACATGTTTCACATGTCATATTAAATTCCGGTTAGGTCCATATTTACATGTCATAATTTACATGTCACCCCACCTAACCCTCTAACCATACCCATGTCATATTATGGTTAGTATTCCTTATTTCATTCATTATGACGAACGGTACATGACCTCCCACATTAGACCGAACAATTTGTGGCTGCTGGATTTGCCGGGCGGTTCCGGGCAGTCTTATGCCACAAACCGGGTCTAACCTCGTGTCACCCATCGTTACGCCTACAATTCATGCCTTTAACCTCTCACATTAGACGTCCAATTGTGGAAGCTGGATTTGCCAAGCGGTTCCGGGCAGTCTTACACCACAATTGCGCCTAACTTCATGTCAAAGGTTTATTAATAATCCTATTTCACCCATACCCAATTTTCTTGTCACGTATATCCAATTAAACATATAATCATGTTTATAATATTGCTTATTCAAAATTGTCACTAGTTACACTAATTACAAATTAATTAGCCTCAATTACAAATTTTCAATTATAGGCAATTTCATCGATTCCATATAATTCATACCCAAATATGCCAATTTCACATATTATTCAATTATCCAAAATATCCAATAATATCCAATTTTCCATATTTCACATATTCCCATCGTTCCCACGTATTCACATTCGCGCGTATTTTTAACATAGGATTGAAGGTAGCCTAGATCCAAAAGTAAAAGGAATAGGGATAAGAAGAGAGAATCAAATTCCAGAAAATTGGAATTAACACAACATCATGAAATAAAGGGGCATATAAACTGGCATAGAGGCATAATGATAGATTCAACATGAATAAACTGATAAAAGGTATGAACTTTACATAGAAACATAGGCATATGATGACATGAATCAAAAGGTGAAAACTTGGATGAGATTTAAATTACATATATACATATGAATCCTCTTTACAACTTCATCATGTTACTTTTAATCCCATTATATTGTTAAAATCACCATACTCACCTTTCATGGTTAAATAATAGAATTATGCACTGAAATTGGTGTAGAAACGTTGCGGTGTTGCTGATTTATCTTCTTGAATTGTTGTAAAAGCTCTAATCTTTAATTTGAGTCGATGTTGAATGCTTGCAATTTGAGTTAGAGGCGGTGGCTTGGGTTCAAGAGAGAGTTTAGCAGCATAATGGTGTCTTAGAAATTATGTTATGAATTAGGGTTAATTGATGACATATTTATAGGTGTAGGAAGTTATTTAGGCCTTAGGATTAACCCTAGAACCGATTTGGACCATCAAAATTCGTCCTAGGCAAAAAAATCGCACCACGCAGCAAAACTGGCTGAACCAGGTTCGACCTCCCAAAGGGGAGGTCGACCTATCTCGACCAGGTCGACCCCCTGGTTGAACTGGGTCATGGGCGGGAATTTTCCCGCTCAGCCCGGGTACCAGCAATTTCGAATTTGAATTTGAATTTTCTGGCTGGGTTTAACTTTAATTAATTCTTCTTAATTACTCAAACTTCCGAGGCCCATAATTTCCTCATAAGAAGTCCGATTTACACAAACTTGGACTCTATCCCAAGATGAATTCCGAGACGTACGCAATGGCGCTACCTATTTCCCTTTATTCCTCTTTTAAAAATTAAGTGTTCTTAAATTTAGTTAATTCAATCATTCAAAATTCGGTGTGTTACAGTTTATATGAATTGGACATATAATTCTAAATGGGAAAAAAAGGACATAATCATCTATAAAGACATAGGTAAGAATTGGATAAGGATGAAATGTATAATAATTACAACTAGAAATTGCAATTACACTTATGACACGAGGCTAGGTTGCATTAGTAGTGGAATTCTACCTGAACCCGACCGGCATACCCAGCAACCACTAATGTTGAACCTAATGTGAGAGGTCTAAGTGCGCAAATACGAGATGAGCTATGACACAAGGTCAGGTCCAACTTGTGGAAGAAGTCTGCCTAGACCCGACCGCATATCCCGCATCCACAAGTTGTAGGCTTAATGTGCGAGGTTTAGCCCATTATAAGACATGGTAATAAATTGGACTACTTAACCTAATCTAATCTATAGGGATTGTATGATTATGAACTAAAGTTAGGGTTAAGTAAAATTGGTTGGATAGTGGGTGGGTTAAGCAAATCTGAGGGGGGTGGGCAATATTTACATATAGGCCCACAAACTTAACCCGATAAGGTTATGTAATTAAAGACACCTTGTGGTATACATGACTGGTGGGAATAATAAACTTATGTAATTAAAGACACCTTTTAGGGTAAACATAACTAGTGGAAATGATAGGGTTATGTAATTAAAGACACCTAGTGGTATACATAGCCAATGAAAACCTAGTGGGGGATACTAGACAAAGGGGAGAACTTGTATCGTATTGTGTAGGACCCATTTCATCCAGTAACCCAGAGTAAGTATCAAAACATGTACTCCGTACTAGGTCGGAGAAGGGGCGCGCTTACTGGACTTATTGTAAGAGATCCAAACGTGGAGGACGGTGTGGGCGGTGGAAACCGATCGGGCCATGTGCGTGCATGAGACGGGAAGAAGGGGATAAGATGACCGTGACACCTGTAGATATAGGGTTGTGCATATCAGCGGAGGGTTGCCACTTTTGGACGTGATACATCCTACGGTGGGACCGGCACAGAGTATCTACGCGGATTAGGGAGCCGATCGATTAGGGTAGTAGTTAGGATACACTTGGACGTACGCCTAAGTCTACCACCTTATAGTGGAAGGGATCATCTCATTCTGGATATAATAGTAGTAGTGCAGAGTAATCATTAGGGAAGCATATACACCTTATCCTGTCTACCTTGTCATAACTGTCTTTTATGTAGTAATCTCTCTTATCCACTTTATATGCCTGTCATGCTACTTTTATTTATTTACTTGTTAAAAGTAACTAGACTCGCCAGACTTTATGTCTGACCCTTTTTGTTTCCCCTTCTTTCTTCCGTTCCACCCCAGGTTCTCAGGGAGGAAACACTCAGGCCTGACCGTGATTCTACTTACTTTTGCTGGAGCTGCCGATATGTATGGATCAAGCTCATACCCTTGTTTCTATGGCTATATTTTGTTTTTAGTGAATTTTATTTCTTTTATGTATTTTGATGCTTTCGAAGTACAAGACAGTAGCTTTAATGTTGTAATGGGCTTTTGTATTTCAGAAATGTGATGTTTTTTTGGACCATGGTACATTATGGTAAATAAAGTTTTTTTTTATTCCATTGTTATTATACATGTCTGTCTTGTAATATTTCTGTTCTGTTTACTATAACGCTTCACGAAACTTAATGCATTCCCTTTGCGAGTGACGTTAACGGATGTGGGGTGTCACAACATAAGTCGCCTTTTGTTCCTACGTGCTTTCCTGTTGAATTTCTAAAGCTATTACATAATATATTTACTGTAGCTTGATATATATTAATGCAAACTTTCATCATGATGGATCCGAACCTCAGATTTTGATGATTGATTTGTTACATTTTATGATGAATGTTGGTGGCTTCATTCATTTCAATGCAAGCCCACATTATATTCGATTTGTATTCTGAATTCGATAGTTTGCGAATATTTTGAGATATGTTTCATGTTCAATTTTGATGAGTTTGACTCACTTGCACATTTTAGAAATGGATTTATCCTTAATTATAAATATACAGATTCCTTTACAGCTTTAAGATAAATTATTTCCATTATTTTGGTTTTTAAATACGAATCATCTCAAAAGGATAGTATATATGTATTTTCAGAATTATAAAGGATTTTAAAGAATAAATATATTATTTTTCAAAATCGTTTTATAATTTCATATTCTCAAAATAAAGTATTTTCTTAGTATTAAAAATACACATTTTTGCATCCTTCGAGAAGGCGTGATTGTGATTAAATGATATCATAAACCTTGTGGTATGGGACACAAAGGTATATGACAACATTAATTCCATACTCGTCAATCGAAGTAATTTATTGATTGAAGTATTATTCATCAGTGTGAAGTAGGCTGACGGTTTGCAAAATGATTAATGAAATGTGCCTTATGGGACATATTACTTTCACTTTCGTGTTACCAAGGAAAGTATGTGATACATTGTTTGGCGTTTGTAGTTGTTGTGTCAGTACTTGCTTCGGGGGAAGCTAGACTCGGAGAGAATCTCATATACGTATTTACTTAGCCGAGGTCAAGTTACATACGGTGGGCGATTGTAGTGTTATAATTACACCCGGCGGGGAGTCGTAGTGTTAAAATTTCTCGTGATGGGGAAGTCGTAGTGTGAAGTGCCTGGAATTAAAATACGTATATGGTACTTGGCAAAGCTAGGGAGAGCTTATTTGCCATGCAATATTATGTTGTTTTTGATCCGAATTGTTGTCTAATGAATTGTTGCTTTGGTGAATTTTTTGTTTTGATGATTTTGACCATAGAGTCATACCTTGATGATTTTTTAACAGTGGGTATTTACTCAAGTATTATGACGATTGGACCCAATTCGTTGTTTTTGTGATTTTGATCTCTTGATCGTATATTGATGGTTGGTTGATATTGGATTTTTATCCATACCTTAAGAAAATTTATTTTGTTTGTTGTTAACATCATGTTGAACCATTTAAACTTATTGAGTTTATACATAGTTGACGGCAAAAAATGTCGTAAACACCAAAGATTCCCAATTACTAGGAATTATAAATATGGCCGCATAGACAAGAACATAAAATAGAACATAAGCAGTAAATAACACAAGAGATTTATAGTCATTCGGCCACAGTGAGGGCCTACGTCCACTTTGAAGAGTTGTTGGAATTTTATTGATCAGTTGAAAGATTAAAAGGTTGAGACCCTCTCATTGCATTTGTTGACTGTTCTACATGAAGTTACAATCGTCATATTTACAAGAAATAGTAAAATGGACAATTTTGCCCTTCTTCTTCCTCAAAGAGGAGATGCCATTAATGAAGCTCTATGGAGGTCTCAAAGCTCAAGAATCTCCCTCTTTTGAAGTGTGAGGCCATAGGGTATTTATAGGAAGTGGTAAGGTAGGGTTTAGGTAGGAGTAGGCAGAAATGGGGACCATCTATAGAAAATTCGCGCCTCCAGCCTTCGGCCTCGGAAAATTAGCACCTGCAGGGTACGGGTGCGAAATTTCACACCCGGCTAGGTGCGAGATGTGCTTAGTGAGGGTCGTTGGTCGAGGCTTGTTGGCTCTTCCGGGGCGTTGACATGATAACGTGATGGTGACGTGGCGAGGTCCTTGGTGGCGAGGCCCTTGGCCCTGACTTCATGCGATGAGTTGAATCGAGAATGTCTTTGAGTACTTTTGTGAACCGGACCAAAAGGCCGGTTAACATTTTCCCCTCGAAAGTACGTCTTGTCTTGACGTCCTGTCTTGATACGAAGTGCTTTGGATTGGTTTGTGGTGATAGTTAGGTTGCGGATTTATCCTGCAAGTTATAGGAATACACATGTTAGTTAGCAGACTCGCCTGCCATGGAACTACGAGTGAGCCATTGTTGGTTTGGTGTCGCACTCGCGTTGCTAAGCATTCGTATGGTGCTGCTATCGCGCGTTTAATGCGACTGGTACTTGCGGAAAATACGCGTGCGCGAGCGCGAGGCATGATGGTCAAGAGGATTGATTTTTTTTTTTGAGGCATGACATTCCGAACCATTGGGGTTCGAAATTTTGAACCGTACAGGTTCAAATTTTCGAACCGTACAGGTTCAAAATTTCGAACCTTGGTGTCTTGAAATTTCGGGCTCGTCGGTTCGAAATTTCGAGCTTGGGTTCGGAATACGAAGGGAATTTTTCCTTTTTATTATAAATAGGCCCCTCTCCCCTCATTTTTCTTCATTCTTCTATTTTCTCCTTTGGCTGCCACTATTTTGAAGACTTCATTACTCGACTTTTTTCAACCAGATTATTAGGTAATGGACTTGGTCGCACGAAGGAAGGAAGGACGGGGGTAGAAGTACGATGGTCAGAGGAGGCTCGAGACTTCGAGCCTGGCAGGGGAGGTTCGAAAATTCGAACCTGATGGGGCTAGAATTTTCGAACCCTGTAGCGTTCGAAATTTCGAGCCTTGGGCTCGAATTTCCGATCTCCCAAGCCCAAGGTTTCTCGAACACTGAGGCACGATATTTCAAACCCTAGGCTTCAAAACTCCGAACCCTGAGGGCTAGAAAGTTCGAACCTGAGGGGTTCGAATTTTCGAGCCACCGTAGTTTGGATTTCCGATCCCCGAGGGGTTCGAATTTTCGAGCCACCTAGGCTCGAATTTTCGAACCTAAGTGGTTCGCATTCTCGAACCCCAGGGGGTTCAAATTTTCGAGCCACCTAGATTCGAATTTTTGAACCTAAGCGGTTCGAATCTTCGAGCCCTGGAACGGGTTTGATTGTGTTGCATTGGCCGGGTGTCGGTCTTTTGCCGCTTCGAGCTTCGATTTCATGACTGCCTGTCCTTGATCTTATAAATTTCCTGTTTGACTGTATCAACGTGCCAAGGTGTATATCGATAACTGTTCGGACCGAGACTCGAATCTTCCACATAGGATAGAGCATATGTTTAGACTGTGATCGAACTGTTAGGATCTTTAAAGTTTCTATGTACATTCTGATTTTTACATGACACTACACACACTCGTTAGTTTTCACCAACGCGAGGGGTACATGCTATTTCACTGTAATGTCTAATACTGTTGTATTAAAGTATAGCGAGCCATGCAAGCAAGATCAAGGACTGGGAAACTTCTGGAAGCCGTCTCACACATTTGACTCTACGGATAACGACATCTTAGGCTGCAGCGAGCTTGAGACTACTGAAGAATCGGTTCCCTCCAAATTGGGCAGCTCACCCGAAGTGTCTGAACATGGGGAGTAGATCGAGAGAATACATTCTCCCGTCATACATGCGAGAAATGGAAAACGTGGACATCATTGGTGGTGGTGAGCCTCCTACCCCAGTAGCTCCGGACATGCTGCCTGACGCAGTTATTTTAGACAATCCAACGGACTCGGTGCCGTCACACTTGGATGCCACGGCAGTTAGAAAGTTGGTATTGTAGTTTAGCATCCCGAAGGGAGACGCTCATGCCCCTGGAACGAATGGAAGGGCCCATGCACCGCCGGAGGGTTTTACGGCTTGGAATCGACATACTTTCTTTGCGGGGTGCGTGCCTCCGGCCAATGACTTTATTCGGGAAATGTTATTCTACTTCCACCTCACACCTTCATAGCTACACCCGAATGCTTACTCTTCGCTCTTGGGTACTTGCGTTTTTTGTCGAGAATTTCTACACCGGGATCCAACCGGAGAGGATGTTCGGTATCTCTTTCATTTTAGGCGATCAACTGGTGGATCGTCCTCCCAATGGTTCTTGGAAGCATTCCTCGCTACTAGATTTTTTGTTGGAAAGTGGCCCAGGCTGTCTATGTTTAAGCATGACTGGTTCTTCGTTCGCTGCCCTCCCGGGTTTGCGAGGAGGTGGATACAAGGGAGTGAGTACCTTCAATCTCTTCTTATAACGTTGTCGGGTACCGCGTCTCATTGTTTTTTTATTATGGCAGGAAATCCCGAGGCGCCTACTTGTGATGAGTATCGACAACGTCTCGATGCCCTCCGAGCCATCCCTGAAGACCCTCGCAAGACGGATACTGTGGTAGATCAAGAACGTCTTCGGCATGTTGGGTTACTTCTGGCCAACAAGGCCATAATCAGGCCTGCGGTGGTGAGTGGTGTATTAATAGAGAAAGCGACGGAAGGCCCTGCTGCTTCCGTTCTGAAGCGGAAGATAGCTTCTACCGGGCTCGGACCAAAAAAGGTCGTCAAGTTCCAAGAAGATGTTGGCGGTAGCAAAGCTGGTAGCGCGGAGACGGCTGCTCAGGATGAGGGACTTTCCGACGCTTCTGTCCCGCCCCCGATGGGAGGGATGGGGGAAAAAGCGTTGGCTAGTACTCATTCTCCTGTGACCTCTCTAGAAGTTACCGCCTCCCTTGAGAAAGTGGATCAGTTTGCTGGTCTGGATACCGTTCCTGTGGACTTGTCTTTGTGGCCGAGCACAGCTAGTATGGAGGATCTAGCTCGTGCCGCGGAGGGGCTAACTCCCTTGATTAGGGAAAAATCTAATCTGTTGAGAGAGCACTTAAAGCATATACTTATACAAAACACATCGCATAGAAGAGTGCCTGCGCGTGCTGCTTGACTGATTTTGCTTCATTTCTTTGACAAGTGACATGGCCAGAGGAAGTGGAGGACGAGGTCGTGGAGACCACCATCGCCCCGAGAGTGCTTTTATCAGCTCCTTTAGGAGGGGGGCCAGCTTATATGGCAATGTTCTGCCCCCGTGGGGTCGCGGCAGCGGGAGTCATCACAAGGACGGGGCTCAATCCTTCACGAGTCCTCCCCCTCCTCCTTCGATTCGGGTGCCCAGAGGAGATTCACGGCTTGATCTAGGAGGGTTGAGTCATACGTCGTCAACAACTCCGCCCATCACTGCTCCGTTGGCTCCCATTCAGACTTCAAAGGGGAGAGAGCCACCGCTTGCCCAGCCGAGGTCGGATAAGGTGACTGTCGTAGAAATGCAAGATTTAACAGAATCTGGAGTTCGGGAGCTGATCATTGAGGAGAAGAAGGCATTTGTGAAACACCACTTCCAAGGTTATACCTTGACGAGTTATGGTTTGTCCCTGAGCTTCGTCTTACTCCTAGTAGGGAATCCGGAGAGGTATGGGAGCATGTGAGGGTCGCGTACCGTCAGGCCGATGTGCTAACCAAGTACTCCCACCACTTGTCGGATCTGATTAGGAAGAAGAATCAAGAACTCGCTAGTCGGCAATCGATTATTGATGCCGGGCAGACTTCCATCGCTAATTTGAATGTGGAAATTGGTAGGTTTTCTTATTCGCTCTAAGAATTATTTGCCTCTTATATCTCTACATTGCTAACTTGCGGGGCCCGCTATTTTCAGCTGGAGGGAAGCATCGATATAAGGCGCTTAAGAAGGAGACCGACCAATTTTGCTCTTTTCTGAAGGAAACCATAGCTGACTTAACTACTCAGAATACTGCCTTAAAGAAGGAAAAGGCCGAGGCAGACAAGGTTTGCGCTGAATTGAGAATAGATAATACACAAATCCTGCAGCTTCAAGAGGACAACAAAGCTTTGAGAGCGGAGAATGCCCGCCTAGCGAGGGAGCTTGAGGAGGCAAAGAAAGCGAAGGAGGATGCGGAAGCCAGTAACCGGGATGTGTTAGGCACCACCGAGGGATTGAAAGACAAACATCTGAGAGAGGTGGAGCGCATAAGGGGCGAGCTAGTGGATGCGGAATTCCGGGCATAATCGTCCGTGGAGGAAGATATTAAGAACATGCTTGTTAAGGTTCTGAAATTCCGTGGACTTTCCTGGATGGATGACTAATCCTGCGAATTGGCTTGAACTTGGGATAGGCTGGATCCTTATGAAGCATTCTTGCGCCAGGCGGATGTTGGGTCCTTGAACGAGCGACATCTCATGATTGACCTCTTGACTGAAGAGGAGCACGAGAAGCTGGAGGAAGGTAGAAGGTTGTTGCTGGAGGACGCGAAGTGGGAAAGGCTAGAGAGGCTTGCTGCTGAAAAAGGGAAGTTTTCCATGACTGATAGTGTCACGGTAGCGGAAACTTTTGCGGAGGGAAGCTCCTATCGCCGTCGGTCCCTGGATTGGTTAGAGTGAGTGATCTCTAACAGGTTTGACTCGGGTTTCAACCAAACATGATCTGGAGCCAAGGGGACTGAATGTACATTGCCTGTTGCGCCAGGTGCCCCTTTTGCTCTCCCTACGCCATTCTTGACCGGAGGTAAATTCCCTTTACAATGCATCCCAGAGGATGATGTGGTTACCGAATTTGCGGACAAAAAGATTGTGTTTTCATTGTGCAGTCCCTTCTGGATTAACTACAGCCTTGGATCCTACCCCCGCGACTCCCGACGTGACTGAGTCTAGGCCAGGACTTGAGGGTATTCAGTTTTGAGAGAGCGAAGATCATCTTGACACCCTCTCGGGGATAAGGGGAACTCCCAGCCTCTACAAAAGCCTTGTTGATGAAGGAGAGGCGGTAGATGGGCAAAGTGCGACTGCCCGAGGTCCGGTGGAGGCCGCTGTGTCCTCGATGGCCGCCATGGTGAATGCGCAGAAAGCTAAGATGGTAGCCCAAAGCGAGGAGGTGGAGGAAAATTGGAGGCAGGATGAAGCTACCAGGCAGGAGGTCATAGCCAAGACTAGGGAGGACGCTGTAAAGAGGGTTGACGTGAATGTTGCTCAGAGGAAGGCCGATGATGAAGCGGAGAATAAGAGGGCGGTGGACAAGGCTCAGGAGAAGCGAGAGGATGGGGAGGCTCAGCGAAGGGCCATTGAAACTCATGAGGAAACCAGGGCCGGTGATTCAAAGCACAAGTTCCAAGAGCTAATCGAGCGACTAGCTGGTAGAGAGGCCAAGGAGAAAGCTAGATGAGAAGGGAAAATTTTCCCAGAGACAAGTGCCGCCGTGACAAGTCTTGCTGTCGGGAGTGCCCCCAGGCCTTTGCCGCTTACCGCCCCCGCTGATGTCACTGAGATTTGTAGCGGCGACGGTGCGGACGAGAGGCATCTTCCAGCTTCTCACGAGTCGACCATCTCCCAAAGGAGCCGAAGCGGAAAAGGCGGGTCCACCAAGAAAAGGCCCAGCTCCAAGGATGAACCGTAAAGTGTCGAATCTGTGAAGAAGAAACACAAAGACAAAAAGAAGAAGCATGGTTAGCGTTAGTTGCTTAGGTGTAAGTTTAGTGCTCATTTTGGTTGTGTAGGCCAATAGTTTACGTGAGTTCGGCCCTCGCTTTTGGTTTTTCAAGACATGGTGTGGTTCTCATGTACATCCTGTCATTAGAAAGAAAGATATTAGCTATGTAGTTGGTTGTAATGTGTGTGTGTGTGTTATAATGAAATATGAATTAGTAAAGATCGCATTTTATGTTAAATGTTCAGATGTTCTTCCCATGTTTTCAGGCGTCCCATACTTGCATAGGCCTACTTATCATTACACTTAACAAAAAAACGATTGTGAATGTTATGCCCTGGATCGACGGTTCCAGGGAGGAGTGATAGTGCGCAGGCTTCTAGTAAGTTTCCCTCAACTTAGGAAACTCGTAGTGTGCGAAGCTAGGCTAAGTGCCCTGCTGTATTTGGGTTGCCCGGGGTTAATCCCAAGTGTAGCGAAGGTGTATGATGTCGCATTGTGCGGTATGTCCAGTGTATGCTCTCCTGTCGTTCATCGGGTTGAGCCGAGCCTGTAGGTGTCGTTGTTCGCCTGGGAAGAGAAGCCCGGATCATCAGCCCATAAGGTCCGATCGTGGCCGTCGTCTACCCCTTAGCCTTGAGAGCTTCGAGGAAGTAACGATTTAAGGGTCGGTATCGGTGTTGCGCCAAGATTCAACCCTCACCAGTAGTTCAAGGGGAGTTTGTACTGCGCCATCTGGCTGTTGGGTGGCCCCAAGTCGCGTAGGACTTGGGCGAACGATTTATCCTCGGCCTCGGCCTTTGGCCTAGGTTCGAATTAGTGGTTATTTATACTCGGTCGCGCCGCGAACCGGCGACTCGAGTAGCGTTGCCGACTCCCATGCTCGGGGTGCCGGTCGGTGCCAATGGGGTTAGACTGCGAGGTTGGCTTGTAGCCCGGACGATGGTGTCGGCCCCCATACTAGAGGTCAACACAGCGGTCGGCAGTTTACACGAAAGCTAGGTGTTAGGATTAATCAAACATGTCACGTGAGATGTAAACACATAATAAAGAGATAGAAAGATGAACATCATTTCCACTAGTAACTTTTGGCATGAATAGCCTTTACAATGCCTTGAATTGTTACAAAACATCATTGGAAAGAGTAAACAACCATGTACTAAGTTATGTGAAGTAGCGGCGGAGATGTTCACTATTCTAAGGCCTTGGTAGCTCAGCTTCGTCCACGGTCGCCAGCTTGAAATTTCCGTCACTGAGCCTTCGTATTATAGAGTACGGGCCTTTCCAACGAGGAGCAAGGCCCGTTGGTGGAGGGAACACCCATTTTAGGATGAGGTCGACGATTTTGAGGTCCTTGTGGCGGACTCGAGAGTTGAAGTACCGGGCGACTCGTTGCCATTGAGCAGTGGCTCGGAGATTGGCCTCGTTCCTTTTTTCTTCGAGTTGGTCGAGCGATCCCAAAAGTAAATCTTGGTTTGTTTTTGGATCAAAATAGGTGACTCGATGAGATTGAAGCTCGAGCTCGATGGGAATGACGGCTTCGGACCCATAGGCGAGGGCGAAGGGAGTGTGCCCGGTCGCTTCTTGTGGGTTGTTCGGTAGGCCCATAGGGTTAAAGGAAGTTCATCTACCCACATGCCCCTGGCCTTCTCAAGGCGTTTCTTGAGGATGGACTTGATAACTTTGTTAACAGCCTCAACTTGTCGGTTACCCTGGGGGTGTGCTACGGCCGAGAACCTTTTTTCGATGTCGTGCCGCTGATAAAAGGATTTGAACTCTACGCTCTCGAACTGAGTGTCATTGTCTAAAATGATGGCCTGAGGGACCCCGTATCGGGTGATGATGTTGCGTACCACGAACTTGATCATTTTCTTGGTAGTGATTGTGGCGAGGGCTTCGGCCTCTTCCCATTTGGTAAAATAATCAACAGCGACGACAGCATATCGTGCCCCAGCTCTGGCCATGGGAAGAGTCCCATTGATGTCGATTCCCCACATGGAGAATGGCCATAGGCTGGTCATTTGCGTCAGTTCCGTTGGCGGGGCTCTCGGGATCTTTGAGAAGCGTAGGCACTTGTCGCACTTACGAGCATAATCGGTGGCGTCCTGGTCGAGTGCGGGCCAGTAGTAGCCATGTCAGAGTATTTTCCTGGCCAGGTTTTGCCCCCCGGTGTGGTCACTGCATTCTCCTTCATGTACGCTGACTAGAATCTTAATGGCATCATCATGGGCCACACATTTAAGTAAGGGGACAGAGAAGCCTCTTCGATAGAGTACCCCATCCATAAGGAGATAACGGGTTGACTGGCGGGTGAGCGGTCGCCTTTCTTTACGGCTTTCCGGGAGGATCCCCTGCTGCAAGTAGCTTTTGATCGGGGTCATCCACGATTCCGGCTCGGATTCGGCGCTCATGGCCGTGCTGGTTTGTGTTGGCTTAGTACTGGGGGAGTTGAGCACCTCGATGGGGGCGAACCCCAACAGCTGCAGATCTTCGGAACTTGCTAATCTGGCCAGTGAGTCGGCCCTTTCATTTCTCTCTCGCGAAATGTGAGTGATAATGAAGTGGTCGAAATGAGTGAGTAGTTCCTGTACTTAAGGTAGGTATAGAGCAAGTCGTTCTCCCTTAGTTTGGAATTCTTCCTTCACCTGGCGCACGATGAGCTGTGAATCGGAGAAAGTATGAATAATCTTTAGATTGAGTTTGATCGCGATCCTTACTCTGACTATCAACGCCTCATATTCTGCATCGTTGCTGGTAGCGGGGAAATTTAGCTATAGTGCATGTGTATCGAGCGTCCCTCAGGAGTGATGAGTACGATGTCGGCTCCCGAACATTTGTTGTTGGAGGACCCATCCACAAATAAGTTTCATTTACTGTCGGGGGCCTCCGCATTCTTTGTAGAAGCCTCTTCGGGAGCCGTGAATTCTACTATAAAGTCGGCGAGGGATTGTCCGAGGATGGCTCGACGAGGAACGAACGTTATCTCGAACTGACTTAATTCCATACTCCACTTTAGTAGTCGACCGGATTCCTCGGGTCGTTGCAGAAACGGATAAAGTGGCTGGTCGGTGAAGACCTTTATGGGATGTGCCTGGAAATATGGCCGAATCTTTCGAGAGGAGACCAGTAAGCAGAACGCCAGCTTTTCGAGATTCGGGTAGTTCTTTTCTACCCCACCAATCGTTTTCTTATGTAGTAGACAGGTCGTTGGATGCGGTCTTCAAGCCGTATTAACGCCGAGCTGATTGCCTATGCAGAAACAGCCAAGTAAATATATAAGTCTTCATGGTCTACAGGCTTAGACAAGATGGGTGGTCGCTCTAAGTGATCCAGGAGTTCCTTGAATGCGGAAATGCAGTCGGGGGTCCACTTGAAGTTGCATTTCCCTTTTCGAAGTAAATCGAAGAAAGGAATGCACTTGTCGATGGCCTTTGAGATGAACCAACTTAAAGCAGCGACCTTTCCATTTAAACTTTGAACATCCTTGATATTTTCAGGGATTTGGATATCCCAAATGGCTTTGATTTTCTTGGGATTAGCTTCGATGCCTCGGGCATTGACGATGAAAGCCAGAAACTTTCCTGAAGCGACGCCATAAGAACATTTCTGAGGGTTGAGTTTCATGTTGTATCGACGGAGGACATCGAACATTTCGAAGACACCGTGGACGTGGTCGATAAACACTTTTGATTTAATTAGCATGTCGTCCACATACACCTCCATGGATTTCCCAATTTGATTTTTGAAGATTCGATTAACCATCCGCTGATATGTGGCACCGGCATTCTTGAGGCTGAAGAGCATAACGCGATAGCAGTAAAGTCCAAGGTCGGTTATGAATTAAGTATGGTCCTGATCGCGGAGATTCATCGGGGTCTGGTTGTAACCGGAGTAAGCATCCATGAAAGATAGCAGTTGGTATCTGGCGGTTGAATCAACTAGCCGATCGATCTTTGGGAGCGGGAAGCTGTCCTTTGGACATGCTTTATTTAAATCAGAGAAGTCGATACATGTCTTCCATTTACCATTGGCCTTTTTGACCAGGACTGGATTGGAGATCCACTCAGGGTAGTCGGCCTCTCGGATGAAGTTGTTGTTTAGCAGGCGATCTACCTCTTCTTTGAGTGCCTTGGATATGTCGGATCCCAGGAAGGGGCGCTTTTGTTTGACTGGAGGCATCGTAGGGTCTATGCATAAACAATGGCAGGCGATTGCCGGGTCTATGACTTTCATGTCGGAATGAGTCCATGAAAATACGTCCAGATTAGTCTTTAAGAAATCCACAAGATCATCTTTGATTACTGGGTGAAGGTGTGATCCTATCTTTAATACTCGCGACGGATCATCGAGACTGACAGGAACATCTATTTTGGGCTCGACCGGAGTAGGTCTCTTGCACTCGAGCTCTTCGTCTTTCCTCGGATCGAGGTCATCGGAAAGATGGGAGTAGCGCCTGAGCCAAGGCCCAGACGTCGTTGATTGCTATGCGGAGGTGGTCTTGGCGCAGAAGGCTGCGGGCGCTGCTTTGCCTTTATCCCTATTGTGCGCCTTCTTCCATTCTATTGCATAACACTCTCTAGCATTAACTTGATCGCCTCTGGCTGTTCCGATCCCGTTCTTTGTTGAAAATTTCATTAGAGGGACCATGGCGATAGGCAAACGTGAAATTCTATGAGGAAGGGATGTTCAAGGAAGACATTATATGGCGTTGTCGATAACCATGAAGGTGAGGACTCGGACTCGGCTCTGATCCCCCGTACCGAGTTCGACGGGTAGGTCGATGACTCCTACCGAACAGCTGGATGCCCCATTAAAGCCGTGGATCGTGGAATGACATGGTTTGAGATCTCTTGCCTCTAACTTCATCCGGTGAAATTGATGTTGACCGAACTCCCTGAATAGACCAATACTTTTCGAATAGTTGCAGCGCCAATTTGGGTCGTGATAACCAAAGGATCAGTGGTCGGGATTTCAATTCCTGTGGACTCCCTTCCATTGAAGATGATGTCGTCCCGCATGGTTTTCCGGAGCTTGGTCGGGATGGATTCATCGGGAGCAGAGCAAGCCTCGTAGGTTGCATGTTTAATGGACCCCACATATTCCTCCATCTTTCGGAAGCTGTCAAGCGTGGGGCTAGGCTTGCCGCATATAGTGTTGATCACGATTCCTCGCCTCGCGTTAGATGGTCCAGGGGCTGTCTTGGCGGCCGTCTGAGGAGTTGGCGTTGGAAGTTTTGGATTAGTTTCGGGGGGAAAGGGCTCTTGGATATATTGTTCAAGCCGCTTTTCGCGGATGAGCTTCTCGATTGCATCCCTGAGCTGGCGACATTCATTTGTATTATGTCCATACATATCGTGATATCGACAGTATCTCCCTGAGTTTTTCTCGGAATTGGTTGACTCCCTGATATGGGGTTTCTTGTACGGCAAAGTGTTACATGTCTCTAGGTAGATAGTTTCCTAATCTTCGTTTAGTTGAGTGTATGTCTCATAAGCTTGGTAAGGACCGGGCTTCCTTGGCTCAGTATTGACCTGATTGTTGCCCTGGCCACCTAGCCCCCCTAGTGTTGGGTCTTTGCCTGGGGGGTCCTGCCCCCGTGTTCGGATTGGAGGGTCCTCCCGCTTCTCATCCCCTAGGACGGTTATTAGCGGTGCCCGATTGAGGGATATTGGGGCGACTGGTCTCGGAGATGCGGTTCCATCTTGCTTCTTCTTGGCATAAGAACTGCCCCGCTTTCTCATAGAAAGCATTGAGGCTCTTTGTTTGCTTTCGGTCGATCCATGCCCCAAATTCAAAAGTAGGAAGGACACCTTTAGCTAGCTGAAAGAGTATGGTGCACGGATCCGGATCCTCGAGCCCGGCGACGGCGATGTTGAACCTGGAAAGGTAGCTTTTGAGCGACTCTGCGGGCCCTTGGTATAGGTTGGAAAGGGTGAGAGCATTCTTCGGAGTCAGGATATGCATCCTGAATTGCTTAACTAATTGCATCGCTAATTGGTCGAAGTTGTTGATGGAATTAAGCGGAAGGCGAGAGAACCATAATAGAGCGGTTCCTGACAAGAAGACTGGAAAGCATTTGCACTTGACTGGATCATCACCTCAACTCGAGTCCATTTGCCATTCATAATGGTTTAGGAAAGCACAAGGGTCAGTGGTGCCGTCGTAGAATGGCATCTGCGGCATGCTGAAGCGTCGCGGCCATTCAGCTTCATTAACTCTTCGAGTGAAAGGGTTGCGCCTAATGTGCGCTTCCCATGAATCATGCACATTCCCTCGCATCTACCTCATGAACCTTCATACCATGTCAGGAAGGTAGGTCAGATAGGGGTCCGCCATCGGGACCCATGGGTTTTTGCGAGGTTCCGGAGTTCTGGCGCAAGGGCGTCTTCTAGGGTGGATGTCTGGATCGTCTTCTTCCATGTCCTCGACATCTATAACGGGATCCTGGTGTGCGTGATGATGTGGAGCAGGGTCACGCAGATCCGGTTTCGGAAAGGCACGGGCCGCCAAAAAATTAGGTTCATTGTCTCGACGGGCGACCGTTGAGTCTTGTCGAGGAGGAGGTTGGTTGGTAGGAGCGGGTCCTTCATTGATGACTAAGCGAGGATGGTCCCGATATTGGGCGCCCTCGCTATAGGTAACCGTGGTCCGGTCGTTGTTGTCGTTGGCATACCCATTGCCATTGCCGTTGTCGAGGGCGTTTGTTCGGACTGCGACGTTGTTGATGAGTCTAAACCTTCTTCTTTTGTGCGGGCCATTCGACTTGGAAGAGGAAGTTTCCGATGTTAGTTGTCGGGGTCGAGCATTGTTTCGAGCTAATTGCAGTCGGGCAACGATGCACTGACTTTCTTGAAGTTGCTGCAAAAGGTCGATGTTATTCCTTAGCGCTTGGTTAAGCTCGACGGCTGTATTTTCATATTTTCATTAAGCATGCGGATTTGCGCTTGGGTTGCAGGCGCTTCGGGGTTCACAACTGGAGGTTCACTTTCATTAGTAGCCGGGATGTCTACTGGTTGAGGTTGCTGAGATGTACCGGCCTCGGCTACGGCTGAAGAGCCGATCATTGCGTTCTTTGACTTTTTACCATCGTAAGCAGACTCGACGGTAGGTTAAGCAAGGAGCCTTAAGCTCGGCGAAGTCGAGATGGTAATGTGCGAGAAAGACGCAATATCCGAGTGTTCTCAGTGAAAGCACCAAATGTTGACGGCAAAAAATGTCGTAAACACCAAAGATTCCCGTTTACTAGGAATTATAAATATGGTCGCATAGACATGAATATAAAATAGAACATAAGTAGTAAATAACACAAGAGATTTATAGTGGTTCGGCCTCAGTGAGGGCCTACGTCCACATTGAAGAGTTGTTGGAATTTTATTGATCACTTGAAAGATTACAAGGTTGAGACCCTCTCATTACATTTGTTGACTATGCTACATGAAGTTACAATAGCCATATTTGCAAGAAACAGTAAAATGGACAATTTTTCCCTTCTTCTTCCTCAAAGAGGAGATGCCATTAATGAAGCTCTATAGAGGTCTCAAATCTCAAGAATCTCCCTCTTTTGAAGTGTGAGGCCATGGTGTATTTATAGGAAGTGGTTAGGTAGGAATAGGTAGAAATGGGGACCATCTACAGAAAGTTCGTGCGTCCAGCCTTCGGCCTCGGAAAATTCGTACCTGGATTGAGGTGCAAAATTTCACACCTGCAAGGCGCAAAATTTCGCACCTGCTAGGTACGAAATTTCGCACATGTCAGGTGCGAAAATTCGCACCTTTAAGGTGCAAGATTTCGCACCTGCAGGGTGCGAAATTTTGCACCTACCACGTACGAAATTTCGCACCCGGCTAGGTGCGAGATGTGCTTAGTGAGGTTTGTTGGTCGAGGCTTGTTGGCTCTTCCGGGGCATTGACATGATAACGTGATAGTGACGTGGCGAGGTCCTAGTTGGCGTGATCCCTCTTCAGCCTTCCTCCCGCGCTCCCCGAGTTTCGCCCTTGGCCGTGACTTCATGCGATTGGTTGAGTCGAGCATGTCTTTGAGTACTTTTGGGAACCGGACCAAACGGCCGGTTAACATCATCTTTCGATGAATTTGGTGCATTGAGTTTGATATTTGTTTGGTGAAGATACTTTGTACTTAGCTTATAGCTTAGTACAAACCCTAGATGGAACCTTCTCATTGAGACTAATCCTTGATCCACCCTTGAAGTTTACCTTACTTACTTTTCTCAATGAAGAGTTATCTATTTATGTTTTTATGTTATCATTATATATGTATTCTCACTGTTAAACTAGACAGACCCGTGTGTGTTAATGGTCGAATAAGACTGAGCTTTCCGGATTACTTTTGTTGTTGATAGATGTGTTACCACTTTTGCTTTGGATCTGTTGTCTTCTTTTGGGCATCATAGTCAGTGTCGTTTTATGTAGATATTTTAGTTGATCCGTTTACTCTTACATCTATACCTTATTTGTTTGACTGGTTGTATATATATTGTGGTTGCATACCACAGTTTTGAGACGCTATGTATTGTATGACAGTTGAATCAGTATATTTTGTTGGGTTGTCTGTTCTGAGATATGTGTTGATTTAATTAATTAATTCTTGCTCTAGATTGTGCTTATAGCCTCCGTAGTATTGTATTAGATAAAGATTAAGAATGTTGAACCACAGAAAAAGAGCACAGACCGACACTCTTGATGTTTATTGGATACAAGACTCATGATTGGTCATTTCTAACTAGCCCTATTCTCCGTACTAGTACACGACATTACTTGTTAATTCTTTTTGCTAATGTGGTTCTCTGGGTGGGTCTTTACAGGTATCAGAGCGAGGTACAGAACAAAAAGTGATTAATATGGAATAGAACACGAGCAAGTACAGTATGTCAGTATACAGTATAAGTGTTAACGTTTGACCCTATTGTATCTTCCTTAAATTGAGATTGTGTCAAAATTTATGTCCTTTAATTTCTTCCTTGCTTCGGGGTAGATATAAATGAGGAATAAGTCTAGGAATGTAATTATTGCAAAGTTCCATAGTATTCCTTTTAAATTGAATTCATGTATAATATCTTACCCCTATAAGTAATCTTATCTTCTCTTTATTTTCAGCAGATGGTTGGTCGAGATAGAGGTCGTACTTCGAGAGTTGGGCCATCAGTGACCTGCATCCCAAGGAGAGGGTTGAGACATCCAATGGCTCACTCCCTGAAGGGGTACATATGTCTACCGAACAGATCTTGGATCTTGTTAGGAGCTCTCAGCCTCTTACTCCACCCCATTCTTCTCCTCCCTGCAAGTCTGCATTTGCACGCATGTGCAATGATTTTCACCCACCTTGGAGGTAAACCATTCAAAGATCCGGAGTCTATTCTTGAGGTCCAAGCTTGGATCTGCATTTATGAGCATATATTTTACGGCCTAGAGATATCTAACCACCACCGTGTTCTTGTTGCATCCAGCATGTTGCAAGAACGTGCATCGCATTGGTATGAGTTATTCGTAGCAGAGATTGATGAGGCTTCATTGGAATGGAAGAAATTCAGAGAGCACTTTGAGGTTAAATTCGTCCTTCAATCTAAGAAGTCTATTTGGCTCACTTATACCTTGATTTAAGGTAACAAAAGTCAAAAGTTTTTAAGTACATTACATCATTTGAGGCCTTATCTAAGTATGGTCTCGAACAAATTAGTACTCCATTTAAGAAGAATCTCAAGTTCGTTTTTGGTCTTAATAAATGTTTGAAGAATTCCATCATGTTGCGACTCAAATTGTATTTTGAAGAGCTTGGTGATGCGGCTTATCATCTTAAGGAAGCTGAGAATGAGAAGGAGAGTGGTGATGAAGTTAAGGTTGGTAAGAACTCGAGTAAGAAGAGATTTGGTTTCCATTTTACTCTAAGTCATTCCAAAGCAAGAAGAAAAAATCGGTAAGTTCCAATTCTTAGTCTAGTGTAGCGCCTTCTACTATGATTGTGGTGCCAATGATAATCTTATTCTCGATTGTCGTAGGTTGCGGATTTTTCGTGCTTGCGAGAAAGAATGACACTAGTCCACTTCTTGTCCTTCCGCTCCTAATTATGATAAGTCGAACAAGCTTAATGTTTTGGAGACAGCTTGTGGTTTGTTCAGCCTATAGGCCCTCCTTCTATTTTCTAATGTTCCTTATTGTTCCACTAGCATACTATCCGCCTTTGCAATCTCAAGCGATTTTGTACTCTTCCGTGCTAAAAGGGAAACCGTGAATGCTTCTTCCTAGAATCTCTTTTGTTGCGAAACAACACTTGAGATTGCAGAGGCGGATCTGCAACTTTTCTCTTTTCCAGTTTTCATGTTATTCTCAATTTGTGTGGCTTATCCATCTCGGAACCCAAATTTTGTGTCACTTAATAAATTCTATACTTTAACTCTAATAATCGATTATTTCTAGGTTTTGTGATGCTGGTTATTAAGCATCCTCATTTACTTTTTGTCCGTGAGATGTCGGTAATACATCTCGTATTCTAGTTGTTCTATGTGGTTTCTTTCTCTTGCGTGTTGGTAAGAAATTCCTTCTGGTATTTTATTTACGTGAGAAGGCGTTGGCTCGCTCAATTTGGAGTCACATCCTACGTTCGGAAACTTTATATCTTGGGCATCGTTAATCGATTAATTGGCTATCGATTATCTTTTGAAAGTTGATTGAGGGTTTGAGCTTCTTTCTTTCTCTAAAATCCCGAGATAATATGGATGAGTCTCGGTACTCTTTAAGTAGGTGAATCTTCCCTTATGTTGGGTAAGTTTTGGGTTTGCCGTATGCAATTATGTGAATCTGGAATTCATCTTATCATTTGTGTTTGTATTATTAGAAGTCCTCTCTAAAGGATGTCCATCATAAAGGATAGGGAAATTTTGTGTTGCATATGTGAGACTCCTAAGCTTTATTCTTTTGTGGTGTATGTGATTTCCTTCCCACGTCGTATCCTCCGATTTATCATAGAGTTAAGACACACGACTCACGATATAGGGTCGTCGTGATCGAATCTTAATTCTTGTGTTCGTTCTTGTAGAGCCAAATCAGTTTAAGTTATGTAATAACAAATATAAAAAAATTTAACTAATCAGAGTGCACGTTAGAAGCTAGTTGGTCGTTTCGGCTAAGCAACTTGTTTAGTAAATACACTTGAAGAATCATTTGGAGTATATTCTCTAAAATTAGTAAAATGGTAAGAAGTAGGGTACTATGGGTAAATGTTTGAAAATGGTGTTACTAAGTGATTTTGTTAAATAAGAATAATTATAAAGAAAAACAAAGGTTATCCATTGTGTTAATGAGCCTAGACATAGTTTAAGAATTCATGTCGTGACAAGGGGCGCCTTGGGTTGATGGGGTTTCAAAACGAAATATGAGGCACTATTGACATGAGAAATAATAGATATATAGTAAAGAGTTGATTTTTATAACTCTTCTTGTTAAGTAATGTATGAATCTGAGCTAATAAGAAGAGTTTAGTGATATTTGAGGTTTTGCAAATAATAAGAATCGATTTTGTGGTCATCTACTAGTTTGACTCGTCATTATTATTTTATTGGAATTTGAAATCTAATAAATGATTTTGAGATCTTCGGTAATTTAAGAATTTGAAGTGAGACCCAAAAATATTTAGTAAAATTAAGTAAGTAAAAGCTTTGAGGATAAAACTTTTAATTGTTATTTAGAGTAGTAATAACATTGAAAGATCCTTCTTGTCTACTGGATCATAATGTGAATTCTCCAAGGTAAGATCCAGAATTCATGTACCTCACCTTACTAATGTAAGCCTGAAGCCCGTGGCTTCATGTTGTGGGTTATCAGCTTCAATATCCTTTGTTATTTTCACAAGAAGGATCAAGCAGCTATCTTGTGAGGTTGAACATCCTTTCTGATCGAATCTCATTGGATTCTATCTCCTCTTCCTACTAGGTATTAAGAAACCATGAGACTTCCTTGCAATCTATTTTTTTTTTTTTTTGCTTAAGATCAAAATGCACTAGTAATCCAAAAGTGTTGGTTGAAATATCTAAAAGCCTCAGGTTAAAAGCTTATTTCTATACACTTTCCGTTAAAGTCTAACGATCTGACAAAGTTGTGCCTATATTCTTGGACAACATGTTTCATGATTCGTAATTGCAGAATGTCTTTGAGGTTCTGATTCGGTGCTTGATTCTGGTGCATTTGAAAAGCTTGAGATCTCATCTAATCTTTCCTTTATGCAACCTCCAATGCATTTCCTTTCTTCGGATGTTAGAAGCATTCTGAACAAGATGATGTTGCTCATGAAAATTCAGCAATCTGATTATCCCAACGTTTACTCGTGGGAAACTGGAGAATTTCTCAAGCGATTTTATCCAATCTTCCTTTCTTCTCATGGAAGAGGTGAGAAAAATTTAAACTCAAGCATATCTATCGTTCATTTATCTCTTGTGGATGGAATAAACTGGGTTAAACATGACTTATCCCTAAGATAATTGATGACATGCAATTTTCGTAAGGGGGGAGTCCGTAACAACCCTGGTTTTCGAGGGTTACCTACTATATTATAATAGCTAATAACATGAGTTATAATGTGATAATCAAGTTTTTTTTTGAAAATTGGTTCACTTTATTATACTACTAAAAAGGCAATTACAGCATATAACCGAAAGTAAAAAACAGCAAATACAAGAAAAACTGAACTAAATAACAGCTTGGCCTATGATTTGGCCAACATCCCGCTAAAGTGCACCTCACCGCTCATTCTCAGTCCAAAACTCTTCCTGTGTTTCATTAAAACCCATCCAGGCTAGGCAGTCCACTGAAGCTTGAGATCATGAAGAACTGAAATTAATCATAAAAGCTACCTCCTGTTAATTCTTTTCATGAATACCAAATTATAACTTTGCCATAACAAATTCACTCCATATCATCCATAACCAACTACCAAAAACCTCCTGCAGCTAGTAAGACCTGGTTGAAGGCTTCTTAACAGGCAAAAAGTACTCCCCAACCATTAGATCTAACACTAACTCCTCAATATTTAATATGAAGCAAATAACAACACCACCATTCATTTCTCTGCAGCCCCATACTCCAAAGAACATTTAAACATAAGGAGCCAATAACAGACCTTTGGATGATAAAATCTCAAGACATCCAAAATTGAACAGAGATGACGCAATAATTCCCATGAACATAATCAGATGAATTCCCAAAAAAATATTCAAATCCTTACAATAGGTTTGGTTGAGGATTCACAGACCTCTATGAATCACTCCTATTGTCAGAATCTAAAAATTAAACTGTGGATTTCAAAACTGAAATGCCTCATAACAAACTATCTCTGTCCACAGGTGCTAACAATCAGATTTAATGAATTAAGCTCTGCTTATATTTCCCCAAAATCCTTCGATAGAACATATAAATACTCTTACACAATCAACAAACTCATAACGGGTTCACATAAGTTTGAAAAGCATCCAAAAAATGAAGAAGATTGAAAACAGTAAAGGGATTTTTGGACTTAAGAAATATATGTCTGGAGCATAAACAAGAGAATCCGATCTACTCGAAACTCATCAGATCTGATTATTGTTGTGTAGATCTAGTAATAAGGTCTGGTAATACATCACTACCAGTAAATTCAGGAAATAAGTTGAAGGGAAAAAATGGCTTATCAACGATAAAGAATCATTAAAGGTTACAGATTGAAAACGAGAAATAAAGGTGAAATAAGAACTCAAACCATAAACCAGATCTGTGTGGAAGAGGAAACTGAAATCATCAATCCACAGCAACAACGACCAGCTTAAACTGGATCACGATTCGATATGATTCTCGAGCGCCTTCAGATCTCATCCTTAGATCCGTCGCAACTTTGTTCTAGGGTTTGCTCTGATTGCGAGTGTGAAAGATAAAACAAGTGGAAAACCAGTGGAAGGTGTTTGAAAAAAAATTAGTAATCAAATATAAATTGGATCGAAATCTGATTAAACTAAGAGGAAGGAGAAACCCACGCATGAGCGAAAGCAGGCGATAAACCTGTCGCCATGGACAGGTTTCTTTTTAAACAAATCATCTTATGTGATAATCAAGTTGATATACCATCTAACTTAATGATTTGACTTAACTAACTAAGTTTGAGATTTAAACATGAATCTTCGAATTTTGGCAGAGCCGATAGGTTTTTATAGTGACTGCATACATTTATTATTATAACAAATAATAATTACAAATATTATAGGAGATTGGTAGATTACTAACCTACAACAATCAGTATTTAAAGTGGACCATCCAAAATCAGTTTTTAAGGTGGACCGTCCACCACCATCCTATGTAGGTTACAGCTCTAGAGCTAGAACTATTTCTAGGCTGCAATAATTTACAGTTCCATGCAAATATCAATGGACAATATTAAATTTGTATAATAAAAAGTAAAATATAATAATTTTACATCATGTAAATTTTTGATTAAAAGCTTATGTATATGTAGTTTGCGCTTAAATTGTTATAACAAGTTCAATAGAACGATGGATTTTGGATTTTTCATATAAATGGAGTATTTGTGGAAAATTATGTGAAAATAAAAGGTGTAAGTGTAAATTCAGTTGTAAAATATCTATATGTATAGAAAATTAGAATTTTACAAGCTTTTGGGATTTATGTTTTAGAAGGATGGCATTTAAATTTTTTTTCTATGTTGTAAGAAACATACAGTTTAAAGGGTAAAATGTTTATATTTTATATCATTTGTAAATTAAAGTGTAACTTTTATAAAATAAAGATAAAAATGCTTAAAAAGTGTTCTGAATGCATTTTTGTAATTTAGTAATGTTCTATGATGTTAAGAATTGCAAATGGTGAGAAGAAATTGTGTAATTAGGTGTTAACTAGGTAAAAATAAGCTAAAAGTAGTGTTAATTGGCCAAATTACCTACTAACTAGACTAATTACTCTAGGACGGGCCTACTTAGTTCATTTGGGCTACTAATGATTGTTTAGAGAAAGAAGAGTACAATGAAAAGACTTATTATACGTTTTTCTCTCTAGAGAAGTCCTTCTCCTTCATTTTTTAAAAAAACACGGTGAAAGAGAAACTCAGTAAATCCATAGCCATGCTTTCTAAGCCTCGAAAACTTCTCAAATTATTAACCTAGGGTGCAAATCAACATCTAAACCGGGTATGTTACAACCCGGAAATTCTGAGCCAATTTAAATTTTTTATTTTGGCAATTTAAATGAATTTTGAATATTTAAAATGAATTATTTTAAATAATAACGACAAAAAATTTATTTTGAATAGAATTCGAATGTATATGTTTATATAGATCGTCGTTAGAATATAAATAATTATTTATAATTATAAAAGGAATTGAAAATGGCGCGGTAGTTCGATAATTCGATTTCAAACTTCAAATGAATGTACAGGATTCAAAATAAACCAGATTTTAGCGAAACCAAAAATATTAGAAACTAATTGAGAATGTCTTTCCAACGAATCCGAAAAATCAAAATTTCATAGCGGGAATCAAAAGATATGTCCAGTTGAAATTTCAGAATAGTCGCTATGGAATTCTGGCCCTTAAAAATGGAAATTTTGCAAACGACCTCGGAATTCGACGAAACCACTTTTGTTGGATCCGTGATGTCAAATTATTGCTATATTCCAATATTCGTGATTTTTCGATTCAATATGTGAGCGTGGCAAAGGAAAACGCGTTTGACCAGTTTAAGTTGATTTTAATCGACTGGAAAATGGTCATTTTTCAAACGATCTCAGAATTTGACAAAATTAGTTTTGTTAGGACCGTATCGTCAATACGAAGTAAGAAATATTTTTTCTGGAATTTTTAGAGACTGTATGTGGCCCCGACAAATTGAAATGTACATTTAAAATAGAGTATATATATTTAAATTTTAATTCAAATGAAAACTGCTCGAAATGATCGAATCAGCTTACGATACATGTCCCATTGTGTTCAGAATGTGGGTAATTAGCTAGGGACGATAGGCGGTGGATTCGATTCTGAGTTCGAATAAAAAGTCAACATTTTGCAAGAAAAATAAATAAATAAATATAATATATAAATTCTCGTTTAAGCCCCCCTCCCCACCTTTCCATTTCTTCGATCAAACCCGAAGTCCCTCAGATCTGAAAATGGCGACGTCCTCCTACCCCAAATCAGTCGCCGCCCACCTCCGCTTCTCCTCCCACCACCGTCGACCCCGCCCTTCCTCTATCGCCTTCTCCTCTGCCTCCTTCCTCGTTCAGCACAGCACCTCCATCGCGATGCTCTCTATCGCGGAATCGAGACCCCCTGCTCCGGCAAAGACCAACGTAGCACCCCCCCTCTAGCGAACGATGGCGAACTTTCCCCTGCTCCTCTCTCCTTCCCCATCGAACTCCTTCCCTTTCCCCCCCCCCCTCCTTCTAGCTCGAATTGCTTTACCCCGCCACCACAAAACCTCTCCAGCACCCCCCTTCATCAAATCCGCAATCCCCTCTTCCCCTTTAGTCGATTACAACAACCCCCTTTCCCTCGTTTTTACTGTAAGTCCCCTTTTCTTTTAGTACTTTAATTTGTTTTAAATGGCATGATTTTTATAATAAGAATATATAATTTTCTTAGGCTGAAAATATGTAACGACCCGCATTCTACGCATCATAGGATCGTAGAATATTTATTTCTGGCACATACGAAGTCGTATGGTCGTGTAACTTTGGGAGACGACTATTGGAGTCATTTCCCATGTTCATGATTTTTCCCGATTTTTAAATGACCATTTTACCCCTAGTTGGCACTGTTTTGGCTATAACTTTTGACTGGAAAGGAATTTTGACCTGAAACCACTTCCATTGGCTCCGGATGATGGTTTCTCTTTCCGTAGAGTGGTCACATTAGCCAAACGGACTCACCGTTTGGGAGATATGGCTGAGACAAGTTTCAGATGGTGAAAAACAGCTTAATTGGGCTTAACCGGGTGATTAGCAGCTAGGCCCAGAGGGGAATTTCGGGTTTAGGGGTATAGGAGGACTGATTAGGGTTAGGTTATCACTTTCATTTCAGTTTTGAGCCGCCACAAACCTCCTTGAGACCTTAGTAATGGCTTCCATCCTCTAAAACCACTCCAAAACACATTTTTAGTGAAGATTAAGCCTAAACTACATCAAAGCAAGGCCAAATAGCAACAAAGCAAGGTTGGAGCTGCTGCTATACATAGGAATTCAACCCAAACAGAGAATACTTCAGATTTGGTGTTTCATTTGTGGCCAAGGTGAGTGATTTGCATAGTTTTTGCACTAATTACGGTGATTAAGGGTAATTAGTGAAGATTAGCGAATTTATACGTAAATAAATTCTTAAAATTCTAAAATAATGTTTTAAGGCTCTGTTAGAAATTTGGGTTCATTTCGATGTGTTTTGCTAATTGTATGCTTAAACATGATTAAGAAGGATTATAGGAAAATAAGGGGTTTTGGGCACGTTTGATCCATTTTGACATATAAATTCATTGTTTTGGTGTTTGAGGTTAGTTTGCTATGTTGTTGTGACTATTTGACATGAATTGTGATTGATTAGAATAGTTAGATTTGTCAAAAACGTCGTCGAACGGCGTAAACAAGTTGCTGGGAAAGTTGCAGAAAGTTGTGCAGGGCTTCGGATCGGATCAGACGGGGGCTCGGATCGGATATGGGAACTGGGCAAGAAACCCGACCCGAACCGGAGTTTGGCAAATAGGAGGCTTGGCGAGAAGGAAGGCCGTTTACTTAGAGTTGGAGTGGACAAGGGGATCGGATCGGAAGGATAATTGGAGGCCAGATCGGATCGACTTGGAGACGCACGGCTCGGATCGGAAGTAAGCATTTGGGAGAACTAGCAAGAGGGAAGGCCACGCGGATCAGATGGCAAGGGGGGATCGGATCGGAATACGTGAAGAAATGAGGGAGCGGATCGGAGCACTGGAAGGAAGGACACCTGACCCGACCCGGAGGAGGACACCGACCCGACCCAAAGTGGAGTACCCGACCCGAACCAAATGGAAAGATGACAAGGAAGGAGGACCGACCCGAACCGATGAAGGTGATGACTACCGACCCGAACCGATGAAGGTGATGACTACCGAACCGAACCGAATTCTAGGACTGTTAATGCGCGACAACTCTTCTGAAGACCCACTCCAATTCGATCAAAACCCGAGATGCAAAGGAAGTCCAAATGAGGAGCTTTGACTCAGGATCCAGCTGGGAACCAATGAGTGGGCTTCATGATTGGGCTTTGCTGCGGGACGCGTGCCAAGGAGTTATCGACGTCTATAGCTTTGGACTACTATGGTAGGAGGTACGAAGGCGGATTCAGGGCCATTATGGCATCGGTAGAACCAAGGGCTACAACCAATGAAGTGGGTCATTGAAATGTTTGGTCATGACTCCATATGTTTAGCTTGGTCATAGCAGGGTTTCTACAAGTCGGGATTCGTCGTTACCTCAGTTTGTCTAGTGTTCCAAAGTGGTAGATGTCGTACGCTTTACGCACTAAGTGAGAGGTGTGAGGATGGTTGCCATGATTGAATTGTTTGCTATCCCTATGACATGCACACCCCACCCCCGTATTTCTTTACACCATATGTAGATGGCACCTTAGAGTATTGTACAGTATGTAGTGCTTACTCTTTGGTTGCAGGTCCAGGTTCAGGTATGGTTTAGTATACCTGTTATTATTCTGTTTAGATGCTTATCGCTCATACCAGGCTTTATGTCTGACCCAGAGTTTTATGTCTCCTCTTATTACTCTGGGTGCTCACACGAGCAGACTAGAGAGAGGTTAGCTGGTGATGCACGGGTAGATGATCCGGAGACGAGCAGGAGGCTTCCACGTAATATATATAGTATTCTCCCTGTGTTATTGAAGATCACTGCTTGGGCATTGGTGGTGCATCTTCTACTTTAGCTTTCTTTTGTTTAGAGACAGTAAATTTGGAAAATTGTAATAAGCTGTATATGGATTTTCGCTGCTCTGATGATTGATGTTGATTTTAGTTATCAGCTTATGCACTGTCTCGCCTGTTTTATGTCAAGTATGTTATTATTATATTTTATCCCATGCGCTGTGAGACATTCTACAGGTTCCTTGATTAGTTCATTCTCTTCTTTTCTTTCTTCTGACGACCGTCCCGTGCTAGTCGGGCAGGTGTACAACGCACTTTCGGAGGATATGCAGGCTGGTGCGGGGCGGGCCGTCACACTTGGTATCAGAGCTCTAGGTTGCATAGTTAACCTAGGGAAGTTATCAGGGAGAGATAATATACGTATACGAGAGAGCGTATTTGTGATTATTTTGGTTTTCAAAAGCTATATATATATACTATTACTAGTATAAGGATGAAGTCGTACTGCACTAGCACCACTATGGAGTCGTTAATCATTTCCTTTTTCAGATTGACGATGAGCCGATATGTTAGAGGTACCGGTATGGGAGCCAAGAATGGGAATGCTGCTGACATGAGGACGATGTTTACTGACCTCATGAGAGAGATGCTTAGAGATGTGCAGAGGGCAGCTCCCAATGGTGGAAATGGTGGTGGTCCAATGGTGCAGGCGCCAAGAGTCGACTTCGCCAAGCTGAATAAGGATTATACTAGCCTTGGTGGGAAGCCGTTCCACGGAATGGAGTCGGCCACGGATGTTCAGGATTGGTTGGATAGTTGCGAACGTATCTTCGAGGATTTGGGTATCGAGGATGCAATGAAGAGAAAGCTAGCGTCCCGTCAACTGCAAGGGCGGGCAATGAATTGGTGGAATGTTATAAAGGCAGCTACTCCCGAAGATCAGATTACTTGGGAACAGTTTAAGGCTCGTTTTAGTGAAAAGTTCATTCCGGCTGCTCAGAAGTCAATGCTGTTTAAGAAATTCTTGGAGCTCAAGCAGAATGGCAGAGCTGTCTCGGAGTATATTGCCGAATTTGACACTTTGTCAAAATATGGATTATCTCTTATTGATACTGCCGAGAAAAAGAATGAGAAATTCATAACTGGTTTGGATCAGTACTTGGGGGAAAAACTTATTAACCACATCGATGAGACATTTGAATCGATTGTGGGGAAAGCGTTAAGATCAGAAAGCCTCTACCCTAAGTCGAAGACTGAGGTTGCATCCGCAGATGAGCCAAAACCACAAGCAAGTGGTGGAGGCAAGGGTGGTTCCCAGAATAAGAGAAAGCAGAACCAAGCTAAGGATGGCCAGAAGAAAAAGAATAAGCAAGATGTGGAGTGCTTCAGCTGTGGTAAGAAGGGCCATTATGCTAGTAATTGTCGGGCCAAGCCAGCGGATAGGAAGTGCTTCAACTGTGGCCAAATGGGACATCACAAGGACAAGTGTCCGCAACCCCCTAAAGAAAAGCAAATGGTGAAAGCATACGCCCTTAATGCTATTCCTTCTTCGTCGAATGCCCCAACTGCGGCGGAGAAGGGAAAGAATGTCGTCATTCAAGGTATGCTTTCTGTTTATGATGTTCCTGTTAGGGTTTTGTTTGATACCGGAGCTTCCAGTTCTTTCATATCTAGTGACCTGGTAGATAGGTTGGGATTGGAGCCCGAGATTGTCGATAGACCTTTAGTAGTGACGAACCCGATTGGTGGTTCGACTAGCCTTAGCATGATTTGTCGTAATGTGGTCTTATCGAGTCATGGATGCATGTTTGTTTGTGATTGCTTTGTTTTGGGCTTTACTGGGTTTGGCATTATTTTGGGAGTAGATTGGCTCCGAAGGTACGGGGTGGTGGTAGACTGTGAGGGCTTTTTGGTGACAGCTAGAGCGGATGATGGGCGGAGGATAGTGTTTGGTGGTCTACCCAGTGAGGGGGTATTGGCTAGTTTTCTAAACTCCCTTGACATTCCGCATAGTGAGTTGTCAGGTTTGCCCGTGGTTGGCCAGTATCCGGATCTTTTCGAAGAAGTGACCGGACTTCCACCACACCGAGAGATTGAGTTTTGTATTGATTTGGTAAAGGATGCCGGGCCTATAGTGATGCCACTTCGTCGTATGGCAGCAAGAGAGCAGCGAGAGCTCGAGGTGCAAGTCAGCGATCTTTTGAAGAAGGGATTTATCAGAAGGAGTGTTTCTGAATGGGGAGCACCAGTTGTGTTTGCTACCAAGGCGGATGGTTCCCTTCGTTTGTGTGTAGACTACCGCGAGTTGAATAAAGTGATGAGGAAGAACAAGTATCCTCTACCGCGGATAGATGATTTGTTCGGTCAGTTGAGTGGCGCGAGAGTATTTTCTCAGTTGGATCTCGCGACAGGTTTTCATCAGCTTAGAGTGGAAGCTGAGAGTATAGCTAAAACGGCATTTCGGACGCCGTCTGGGTTTTATGAGTGGTTGGTCATGCCATTCGGACTGACCAATGCCCTAGCATATTTTGTGGATCTTATGAATAGGGTATTCAGAGATCAGTTGAATAAGTTTGTCCTTGTGTTCGTTGATGATATTTTGGTCTACTCAAGGACAGAGGAAGAACACAAGGGACATTTAAGAATAGTGATGGAGGTGTTGAGAAAACACCAATTGAAAGCAAAGTTTTCTAAGTGTCACTTTTGGAAGAGGGAAGTGAGGTTCTTGGGCCATGTTGTATCAGAAAATGGGATTGCCGTGGACCCGGCGAAGGTGGCTACGGTACAGGATTGGCCTACGCCCAAGAATGCAACAGATGTAAGAAGTTTCTTGGGATTAGCTGGATACTATCGTAAGTTTATCCAAAGTTTCTCCAAGATAGCAGCACCATTGACCCAGTTGACCAAGAAGAATCAAGCTTTTGTCTGGGATGAAAGGTGCGAGAATGCATTCAAAAGTCTAAAGGACAAGTTGACAAGCGCACCAGTGTTAGTCATTCCTAAGGGGGATGAAGAGATGACGGTATACACGGATGCCTGTGGTACCGGACTGGGTGCTGTATTGATGCAAGGCGGTAGGGTTATAGCTTACGCAAGTCGGCAATTGAAACCGCACGAGAGAAGATACCCTACCCATGATTTAGAATTGGCAGCAATCGTGTTCGCGTTAAAAATGTGGAGACACTATCTCTTGGGAGAAAGATTTGAGCTGTTTACAGATCATAAGTCGTTAAAGTATCTCTTCTCTCAGAAAGATCTGAATCTCCATCAGTAGAGATGGTTAGAGTTCTTAGCTTCCTATGATTTTGACATCGCATACACACCAGGAAAGGGCAACGCGGTGGCTGATGCATTGAGTAGAAGACATGCCAGCTTAGGGGCTATGTTCCTTGAATGGAAGCAACTGGAGTTCATAGCGGGGTTTGATTTCAGACCAAAGTGCGAATTGGATCCAGAAATGTTAGCAAGTTTGACGATCAGACCCACTTTGATTGAGCGGATCGGCTCTAGTCAGAGGGACGATCCTAACCTATTGGAAATCATCTCCAAGTAAGAGATGGGTATCGATGAGGAGATGAACAAGTATGGGCTTGATCGAGATGGATGGCTTAGAAAGAATGGAAAGCTTGTTGTACCCAATGTCAATGGATTGAGGGATGAACTGCTTAGAGAATGTCATCACTCAAAGCTGACTATACACCCCGGTGGTAACAAGATGTATCGAGATATGAAGCAGACTTACTACTGGGAAGGGATGAAAAGAGACGTTGGGAAGTTTATATCCAAGTGCATGAATTGCCAGCTAGTTAAAGCCGAGCAAAAGAAGCCTAGTGGGTTGTTACAGCCCTTAGAAATTCCCGAATGGAAATGGGAGCAAGTCTCGATGGATTTCATCGATGGTTTACCAAGGACTAGATCGGGACATGATAGCATTTGGGTGATTGTGGACCGATTGACCAAAAGTGCAAGATTTATACCAGTTAAATCGACCAGAACGGCAGCTAAGTTAGCAGAATTGTATATGAAGTGGGTAGTGAGATTTCATGGAGTACCTAAAGGCATTGTGAGCGACTGTAACACCCCGCAAACTCTATAACTGTGAAATTAACAAATTAAAGTATAATTAATTTGAAACCAAAGAACTAAGGGAAACGGGTTACGCCATTGCGTTCGTCTCGGAAAAATACGCGAAATAGAGTCCGAGTTTTCGAAAAACGGAGTCCGTATGAAGAAGATATGGCCTTCGGAAGTTTCTGAATTAAGTTTAAAATTCGAACAGAATAAAACAGTTTAAAATTAAAACCGGGCCCAATTGGCCAGGGTGGGAAAAATCCCGCCTGATGCACCCAGGTCGACTGGGCTGTCGACCTGGTCTAACCAGGTCGACAGGGCTGTCGACAGGCATGTCGACCTGGTCCAGAGCCAGGTCGAGCCCAGTCCAACCTGGCTGGCCTATTCTATGTTGGTCGATTTTCTGTGGTCTGCTTTGTCATTAGGGCTAGGTGGCAGGCTCTAATTGGTCCCTCTTGCGAGTGAATGGCTACGATCAATCCAAGCAACATCAATGGTCCTAATCAGTTCCTAAACCCTATAAAAATGGCCCTAGACTAACCCTAATCTATTCATTCAAAAATAAGAACAAAGCCGCCATGTTGCTGAGGAACGACTAGGAGTAGCCACCAATTGGAGAGAGGATTAGGAGGAAAATTCTAAGGCATAAAGCAACTTAAACAATCAAATCAACGAGGAATCGCATCTCCAAATCCCTAAATTGGAGAATTCGCCACACCATTGTAAGTAGAGTATTATTTTGGTATGAACAAATAATTGTGTTGGTTTGTATACTCGATTTGTGGCAATAAAGTAATTCATATTTGTGCGTTCTTATCGATTTGGAATATTGTATACATTTGGATATTCTCGAATTATGTTATTCAATTATGAAAAACTACATGCGGTAGTTTTATGCAAGTATACGTTTGGAATATTCGCAAATGATGTAATCCATGTTGAAACTACATGTATGTAGTTGATTAATTGAAATTCATGCAAGTTTGGGGTTTTGCTACTATGCCATCATAATGTGTATTTTCATACAAACATCGTTTTTGTGAAGTAATTGGAATAAGTTTGGGGTTATCATAATTCATATGAAATTATGTTGAAATTTTGGCACCATGTATTAAGCCATGCTTTTGTACTAGGAAACCTATTTGCAAACTTATGAATATGATTAGGCTATGATTGATATTTTTCATAATTGAAAACCATATTGTTAACAAGGATTATAAGATGACATATGTGGTACATAGCTAGGTTAGATTCAAAAACCCCTTTTTTGCAAGACTAAAGTAAAAATCATGATATCATGTTAGAAATATTTATGCCATGTGAATAGATTTAAAATCATGATTAGTTTGAACTATACTTTTGTGTTAGTAACAAAAGTAAACACCTGGTAATCTTATGAACATGATTTGCTTATGTTTGACATTATGCCTAAATAAAAATATAGGTTTATGTTGTAGTTAAGCCTATGTGTCAATAATGATATTCTTATCTCAACTACAAGTTATGTGCTTTGATTCATGTCACCTATGCTTTATGATAAAGTATATGTTACCACTATGCAAGTACACCAGTTTCTATTTTGCAATTCCAACGTTATCTTGCAAGTTCATGCGCTCACATTCCCCTTTTTGCGTATGTAATCACGCTTTAAGCCTCCCCTTTTTCACATAGCTAAGTTGGGCTTAAAAGCCTAAGCCCAACATATATAATAAACGAGCGTATTAAACGGGGGTAAATAACGTTGGGTTAAATTAATTAATAAATGAAAATATAAAGTAGAAGGGCCCAAGTTCAAGTATGGGTTGGGCCCATGATTGGTGTAACCTTTACACCATTAACTTAATAATGGGCCGCAAATATTTACATATAAGAAAATAAAGAAGAAAGACAAAAATATGTAAATGTAGAACATACGATGTGTTTAACCCGAGGTTGGATTGAGTTGTGATGTAAACCTGCCCGGAACCGCCCGGCTGTCCAGTAGTCACAACAATACCTATCCAATGTGGGAGGTTAAACATGGAGCCCAATAAGGACCCGAGGTTAGACTGAGTTGTGGCGTAAGACTGCCCGGAACCAACCGGCAACAGGCAGCCACAACAATACCTGTCTAATGTGAGAGGTCAAGGCTTTAATAAGACAACTAAGGCTGAGTCAGGATTGGTAGGATTAAGTGAACTAAAGACTTAATCAAAATGGAACATGCTAAACTAAACGGACTGGTGGGGGTTAGGTTAGAAAACACTTAACCAACTTAGCATGTTGGCTAGAGATAGAAAACCTAGTAACGGGGGACCCTTTTTAGCAGTATCCCTAGAAGGTGTATCAGGATACCTTGAAACTAGGCAGGGTGGGGCACGATTACTGGGCTGATTGTAAGAGGTCAAATCGACGGCGGTGGTGTAGCAGTGTAGGTTCTAACAGGGTGCGGGCGTGCACACACTCCGGCGCAGAAAAATAAGGCACTGGACACCAGTAGCATACCTGTGCATTCTAGGATTGTGTCGGGCCGCCACCACGGGACTTGATACACCCCATGGTGGGACCAGCATAGGTAACTACAACACCGGGGGCCGTAAGACACATGTAACTATGCGAGTAGGAGCCGATCATCATAGAACGGATCACATCACCCTGATTATGGGGTGCCAGTTGGGAACTAGTTTATATGGGTTCAGAGATTAACATGGGGTACGATAGTATATTCGACCCTAGACCACTTAACCAAGTTTATAGTGCTTGCCCACTTCTTGTTTATACTTATCACACCCAGTTCTTTATTCATAGACAGAATAGTACTAGACTTACTCAGGCTTTATGTCTGACTCTACTTTTCTTTCGTCTTCTTTTCTTCCGTTTCCCCCCCCCCCTCCCCCCAGGTCCACAGGGAGGGAACACAGCAGCTTGACCAACCTTAACATCCAGCTTGAAGAAGAGAAATGTATTGCTTGGACCTTTTCATTTTGAACTGTGGCTTTGGACAACCACTATGGGGGCTTTTGCAGTTTATCTATGTTTTATTTATGCTTCTTTAAATAATGTACTCAAGACAGATTATGAAAGTGTTATGTTATGTTTTGGAAAAAGATGTAAGACAATTATGGTGATGTTGTTGTAGCACGCATTTCCTTTTATGAAATAAAAGTTTGTTGTTTTTCCGCTGTTTACAAATATGTGTTCCTATATCTGTCTTGTATATCTGTGACTTATACTTATAAACCTCCACCAAAATTAGGGCATTCCCTTTGAGAGTGACCCTAACGGAGGTGGGGTGTTTCACTTGGTATCAGAGCATAGGTTTACCAGATAAGATAAAAAGTTTTGAAAAATTGTTTCCAAAAAGGAAATTTAAAGAAGCATTTTTAAAAGAAAAATATTATTTTATTTTAAAAGGCAAAGTCCACTCCCCAAAGCCATAGGTACTATCTCTTATCCTTCGTTTTGAATCTATCCTTTTTGTTTCAGCATGTCCGAAGATCTTAACTTGCCAGAAGGGGTGCCAATACCTGGTTGGTTTAGACGGTTCTTAGAAGCAAGGGCCACTCAGCCAGGTCCTACCGTTCCTCCTCCCCCAGCTGCCGGAAATCATCCAGCTGCAGCGGCACCTTTTCCTCCACCTCCTCCTCGGGGAAACACGTTTGCTAAGATATGTAAAGATTTTAAAGCTATGGGAGGAAAGGATTTCCATGGAACTGAGTCCTTCGTAGCAGCTAGAAATTGGCTGAAAGAAACAGAGGACCTATTCATCATCTTTGAGGTAGAAGATAGACAAAAAGTACAACTGGCAGTATGGCTATTGAAGGGCGAGGCTTCCTACTGGTGGGAAGTCACTAATGCTGAAAGACCAGTGGAGACATGGGAGGACTTTAGGGCAAGGTTTGAGACTAAATTTCTCTCAAATGCGGAAAGAAGTTTGCAGTTGGAAAAATTCTTATTTCTTAAACAAGGGGACAAGACAGTCAGAGAGTATGTGAATCAGTTCGATGAGCTGGCTAGGTTTGGGCTTGACCTAGTCAACACCCCGCACAAGAAGGCTCTCCGTTTCGTCAAAGGGTTGAATGAGCCATTACACAGTTTGGCCATGACCCATATACCCATGGGAGCCACGTATGAAAGATTGGTGCAAATGGCATTGCTGAATGAAGAGGATAAGGGCAAGAAGGAGACAAAGGCAGAAAGCTCTCAAGGGAAGAAAGAGGGTTTGCAGCCTAAGAAGACGGACTTTAAGAAAGGCGGGAAAGGCAACAAAGAGAAGAGGAAGTGCAATTTCTGTGGCAAAGTGGGGCACTTAGTAAAGGACTGCCGGAAAAAGAAGGCCAAGGAAAATGGTGGGTGCTTTTCTTGCGGTGAGACGGGCCATATGGCTAAGGACTGCCCAAAGAAACGAGGACAGGGGCAGAGGGCTGGATCCACCCCAGGGGCACAGGTTCATGTGCTGGAAGCGCCACCTCTGCAACAGCGAGGTATAAATACTTCTGTAGAAAGTGTAGTTTATCTTTATGATCACCCCGTTCGCACTTTATTTGATTCTGGCGCATCACACTCCTTTATCTCGTCTGCTTTAGTAGAATCTCTGCACCTAAAAACTAGTATGGTAGAGGACCCCTTAATTGTTTCAAACCCAATTGGGGGCCCAGCTCATTTGTCTATGATCTGTTTGGGATTGAAAATTTCTATTCTAAGTGTAGAATTTCAATGTAGTGCCTTTGTTTTGGGCTTTTCGGGTTATGGTTTGATTTTGGGTATGGATTGGCTATCCAGTAATGGGGCCATCCTTGATTGTGAGAAAAGGGTTGTTAGGCTCCTAACCCAGCTCGGTAATACTTTGCAAATTTCTTGTAATCCCTCGTATGCGGTTATGCTTAGTTATCTTGAATCGCTAGATGCCTCTGTTGAAAATTTGCAATCAGTTAGAGTGGTCCGGGAATATCCGGATGTCTTCGAAGAGGTGAAGGGCTTGCCTCCGAAGCGGGAAATAGACTTCCGCATATATCTTGTAGATAATGCAAAGCCCGTTGCGTTGCCCGTTAGACATATGGCTCCACGGGAAAGGAAAGAGCTCAGTAAACAGATTAAAGAGCTTCTAGAAAAGGGGTTCATTAGGAGGAGCATTTCAGAATGGGGCGCTCCAGTGGTGTTTGCTACAAAGGCGGATGGTTCACTCCGTCTATGTGTTGACTATAGGGAGCTCAACAAGCTAACGAAAAAGAATAGGCACCCTCTCCCTAGAATTGACGATTTATTTGACCAGCTTGTAGGAGCGTCTGTTTTCTCCCAACTCGATTTAGCAACCGGTTTTCATCAGCTAAGGGTGGCTGAAGATAGCATCGATAAAACGGCGTTCAGAACCCCAGACGGCTTCTTTGAATGGCTTGTCATGCCTTTCGGCTTGACAAATGCACCTGCTTACTTCGTGGACCTGATGAGTAGGGTATTTAGAGATTTCCTCAACAAATTCGTAGTGGTCTTCGTAGATGATATCCTTATCTTCTCAAAAAGTGAAGAGGAACATGCTCAGCACTTAAGGGCAATCATGGAAACTTTGCGAGTCCATCAACTAAAAGCCAAGTTCTCCAAATGCCACTTTTGGAGAGAAGAGGTGAGGTTCCTTGGGCACATAATATCCAAACAAGGGTTAGCAGTGGACCCCGCTAAGATAGTGGCGGTACAAGATTGGAAGACACCAAGGAATGCGACTGAGGTCCGAAGCTTTCTAGGACTAGCAGGTTTCTATCGAAAGTTTATAAGGGATTTTGCGAAAATCTCAGCTCCACTCACGAAATTGACTAAGAAGAATCTAGTGTTCAATTGGGATTTGGATTGCGAGTTTGCTTTCCAAAGGCTGAAAAGGGCTCTCACAACAGCCCCAGTTTTGACTCTGCCAGATGGGAGTAAGATGTTCACTGTTTATACGGATGCATGTGGGACAGGGCTAGGCGTCGTCTTAATGCAAGAAGGAAGGGTAGTAGCTTATGGCGGGAGGCAGTTGAAGGTGCACGAAAAGAACTACCCAACCCACGATCTTGAGTTAGCCGCCATCGTCTTTGCACTCAAGTCTTGGCGACACTATCTCCAAGGTGAGAAGTTCGAACTTTACACTGACCATAAATCATTGAAATATCTTTTCTCGCAGAAGGATCTTAACTTGAGGCAACAAAGATGGATGGAGTTTCTTGCCTCGTACGATTTCGAAATCTCCTATACTCCGGGCAAAGGCAACGTAGTGGCAGACGCGTTGAGCCGAAAGAAATTGACCCTAAGACCATTGTTTGTTGAAAGACAAAGCCTAGAGTTTATAGCCAGCTTCGACTTTAGGCCTTCCACCGATTTCGTACCAGGCTTGCTAGCATCTCTCGAAGTGCGCCCAACTTTAGTGGATTCAGTAGGGGCAGCACAACGCGAAGACCCTCAGCTTGTGGAAACGATTGATAGGCTAATTAGGGGTGAGACTTCAAGTCACCTCAACAGATACTCCATTGACGATAAGGGTTTACTAAGGCGAGACGGAAGACTATGCGTCCCACAGACAAAAGATTTAATAAAGAAGGTTCTCGAGGAAGCACATCACTCCAAGATGACGATACACCCAGGCGGAGATAAAATGTACAAAGATGTAAAAAGGACTTTCTTCTGGAACGGCATGAAAAAGGACGTGGCAGAATTCGTTTCTAAGTGTATGGTGTGCCAACAGTCTAAAGCGGAACAGAAAAAGCCTGGCGGACTACTACATCCTCTAGAGGTCCCGCAGTGGAAGTGGGATAGCATCTCAATGGACTTCATCGATGGGCTGCCTAGGTCTAGGAGAGGCAACACTAGCATTTGGGTAATAGTGGATAGGCTTACTAAAAGCGCCCACTTTTTACCTGTCAAAAGTAAAAGAACTGCCTCATCCCTAGCATCACTTTACCTCAAGGAAATCGTTCGACTCCATGGAATACCATCTAGCATTGTTAGTGACCGAAACCCCATCTTCACCAGTGAGTTTTGGCGGAGTCTGCAAGAAGCAGTAGGAACGCAGTTATGCTTGAGCACAGCCTATCATCCCCAAACTGACGGCCAAACAGAGAGAGTGAACAGAGTTTTGGAAGACCTTTTAAGACTATGCGTCCTTGACTTCGGAGGGACATGGGAAGACCACCTTCCTTTGGTGGAATTTGCCTACAACAACAGCTATCAAGCAACCATCGGAATGGCGCCCTTCGAAGCTTTATATGGAAGACCATGCCGATCGCCCACTTGTTGGTGGGAGTCCACGGATAAGCTCATACTTGGACCAGATATGATCCGAGAGACTTCATAGAAAGTAGACTTAATACGAAGAAGGATGAAGACGGCCCAAGACAGACAAAAGTCCTATGCCGACAAGAGAAGGACCGACCTTGAATTTGAGGTTGGAGACAGAGTTTTTCTCAAAGTATCACCGCTAAGGAACGTTGTTCGTTTTGGAACCACAGGAAAACTGGCACCAAGGTTCGTAGGGCCATTCCCTATTATCGAGAAAATTGGGAAAATGGCCTATAGATTAGAGCTACCAGAGAAGTTGGCTGGAGTCCACAACGTTTTTCACGTTTCACATCTCTGAAAATGTCTACATGAGTCTGCTGAAGTGGTAGAGCCAAATATCCTCGAAGAGGCCGAAGTGGAACGCGAAGCAACCATAAGAAAGGTTCCAACCCGCATCTTAGGAACGGAAGTGAAAAAGCTACGCAACCGCGAAGTCAAACTCGTCAAAGTTCAGTGGAGCGACGCCGAGGGAGACGCGACTTGGGAAACTGAAGCTAGAATACGCACTGTCTACCCTTTTCTGTTCGAGGGTACATCCTTGATCTTTCTTTTTCCTTAAGTTGCGCTTTTATCTATCTTTTTAGGTATATTTCCTCGACCGTATCTTTTAGGTAGAAACCCTTTGGATGGAAACATGTAGTTGAAACATGTTATGGATGATGGTTGCAAGTGGTTGCAAGTGATTGCTAGTGGTTGCTCGTGGTTGCATATACACACACAATCTAGGTTTTAGATCGGCTCAGTCACTTCATATTGCATATGCATATATGTTTGCATTCGTATATGGTTGAACTTTAATGTGTTGTCATATGGATGTTGCATTTGTATTGAATGATTGTTCACTCATGTAGAATCAAGAATAGGAAAATTTGCATACATAATGGATTCATGGCACTTACATAATTCGCATTAAGGAGGTCAACTGAATCGGTAGACCGCCTGATTTTGCATTAGATAAGTACATGTACACACACACACACTTCGCATATGATCATGAAGCATTAGAAGTCTTTTAAGGACAATGGATGCTCGTGTTTGATGGATGAGTAGATGGATGATTGGATGTTAGGATATACATTCCTCCTAACTTGAAGATTTCGGGGACGAAATCCTTTTAAGTGGGGGAGAATGTAACACCCCGCAAACTCTATAACTGTGAAATTAACAAATTAAAGTATAATTAATTTGAAACCAAAGAACTAAGGGAAACGGGATACGCCATTGCGTTCATCTCGGAAAAATACGCGAAATAGAGTCCGAGTTTTCGAAAAACGGAGTCCCTATGAAGAAGATATGGCCTTCGGAAGTTTCTGAATTAAGTTTAAAATTCGAATAGAATAAAACAGTTTAAAATTAAAACCGGGCCCAATTGGCCAGGGCGGGAAAAATCCCGCCTGATGCACCCAGGTCGACTGGGCTGTCGACCTGGTCTAACCAGGTCGACAGGGCTGTCGACAGGCATGTCGACCTGGTCCAGAGCCAGGTCGAGCCCAGTCCAACCTGGCTGGCCTATTCTATGTTGGTCGATTTTCTGTGGTCTGCTTTGTCATTAGGGCTAGGTGGCAGGCTCTAATTGGTCCCTCTTGCGAATGAATGGCTACGATCAATCCAAGCAACATCAATGGTCCTAATCAGTTCCTAAACCCTATAAAAATGGCCCTAGACTAACCCTAATCTATTCATTCAAAAATAAGAACAAAGCCGCCATGTTGTTGAGGAACGACTAGGAGTAGCCACCAATTGGAGAGAGGATTAGGAGGAAAATTCTAAGGCATAAAGCAACCTAAACAAATCAAATCAACGAGGAATCGCATCTCCAAATCCCTAAATTGGAGAATTCGCCACACCATTGTAAGTAGAGTATTATTTTGGTATGAACAAATAATTGTGTTGGTTTGTATACTCGATTTGTGGCAATAAAGTAATTCATATTTGTGCGTTCTTATCGATTTGGAATATTGTATACATTTGGATATTCTCGAATTATGTTATTCAATTATGAAAAACTACATGCGGTAGTTTTATGCAAGTATACGTTTGGAATATTCGCAAATGATGTAATCCATGTTGAAACTACATGTATGTAGTTGATTAATTGAAATTCATGCAAGTTTGGGGTTTTGCTACTATGCCATCATAATGTGTATTTTCATACAAACATCGTTTTTGTGAAGTAATTGGAATAAGTTTGGGGTTATCATAATTCATATGAAATTATGTTGAAATTTTGGCACCATGTATTAAGCCATGCTTTTGTACTAGGAAACCTATTTGCAAACTTATGAATATGATTAGGCTATGATTGATATTTTGCATAATTGAAAACCATATTGTTAACAAGGATTATAAGATGACATATGTGGTACATAGCTAGGTTAGATTCAAAAACCCCTTTTTTGCAAGACTAAAGTAAAAATCATGATATCATGTTAGAAATATTTATGCCATGTGAATAGATTTAAAATCATGATTAGTTTGAACTATACTTTTGTGTTAGTAACAAAAGTAAACACCTAGTAATCTTATGAACATGATTTGCTTATGTTTGACATTATGCCTAAATAAAAATATAGGTTTATGTTGTAGTTAAGCCTATGTGTCAATAATGATATTCTTATCTCAACTACAAGTTATGTGCTTTGATTCATGTCACCTATGCTTTATGATAAAGTATATGTTACCACTATGCAAGTACACCAGTTTCTATTTTGCAATTCCAACGTTATCTTGCAAGTTCATGCGCTCACATTCCCCTTTTTGCGTATGTAATCACGCTTTAAGCCTCCCCTTTTTCTCATGGCTAAGTTGGGCTTAAAAGCCTAAGCCCAACATATATAATAAACGAGCGTATTAAACGGGGGTAAATAACGTTGGGTTAAATTAATTAATAAATGAAAATATAAAGTAGAAGGGCCCAAGTTCAAGTATGGGTTGGGCCCATGATTGGTGTAACCTTTACACCATTAACTTAATAATGGGCCGCAAATATTTACATATAAGAAAATAAAGAAGAAAGACAAAAATATGTAAATGTAGAACATACGATGTGTTTAACCCGAGGTTGGATTGAGTTGTGATGTAAACCTGCCCGGAACCGCCCGGCTGTCCAGTAGTCACAACAATACCTATCCAATGTGGGAGGTTAAACATGGAGCCCAATAAGGACCCGAGGTTAGACTGAGTTGTGGCGTAAGACTGCCCGGAACCAACCGGCAACAGGCAGCCACAACAATACCTGTCTAATGTGAGAGGTCAAGGCTTTAATAAGACAACTAAGGCTGAGTCAGGATTGTTAGGATTAAGTGAACTAAAGACTTAATCAAAATGGAACATGCTAAACTAAACGGACTGGTGGGGGTTAGGTTAGAAAACACTTAACCAACTTAGCATGTTGGCTAGAGATAGAAAACCTAGTAACGGGGGACCCTTTTTAGCAGTAACCCTAGAAGGTGTATCAGGATACCCTGAAACTAGGCAGGGTGGGGCACGATTACTGGGCTGATTGTAAGAGGTCAAATCGACGGCGGTGGTGTAGCAGTGTAGGTTCTAACGGGGTGCGGGCGTGCACACACTCCGGCGCAGAAAAATAAGGCACTGGACACCAGTAGCATACCTGTGCATTCTAGGATTGTGTCGGGCCGCCACCACGGGACTTGATACACCCCATGGTGGGACCAGCATAGGTAACTACAACACCGGGGGCCGTAAGACACATGTAACTATGCGAGTAGGAGCCGATCATCATAGAACGGATCACATCACCCTGATTATGGGGTGCCAGTTGGGAACTAGTTTATATGGGTTCAGAGATTAACATGGGGTACGATAGTATATTCGAACCTAGACCACTTAACCAAGTTTATAGTGCTTGCCCACTTCTTGTTTATACTTATCACACCCAGTTCTTTATTCATAGACAGAATAGTACTAGACTTACTCAGGCTTTATGTCTGACTCTACTTTTCTTTCGTCTTCTTTTCTTCCGTTCCCCCCCCCCCCAGGTCCACAGGGAGGGAACACAGCAGCTTGACCAACCTTAACATCCAGCTTGAAGAAGAGAAATGTATTGCTTGGACCTTTTCATTTTGAACTATGGCTTTGGACAACCACTATGGGGGCTTTTGCATTTTATCTATGTTTTATTTATGCTTCTTTAAATAATGTACTCAAGACAGATTATGAAAGTGTTATGTTATGTTTTGGAAAAAGATGTAAGACAATTATGGTGATGTTGTTGTAGCACGCATTTCCTTTTATGAAATAAAAGTTTGTTGTTTTTCCGCTGTTTACAAATATGTGTTCCTATATCTGTCTTGTATATCTGTGACTTATACTTATAAACCTCCACCAAAATTAGGGCATTCCCTTTGAGAGTGACCCTAACGGAGGTGGGGTGTTTCAGCGACCGAGACCCGTTGTTCACTAGTGGGTTTTGGAAGAGCTTACAAGAGGCTCTATGGTCAGAGTTACATCTCAGTACCGCATATCATCCTCAGACCGACGGTTAGACGGAGAGGGTGAACCGTATTTTGGAAGATCTCTTGAGAGCATGTATATTAGATTTTGGTGGATCATGGGATGACCATTTGCATCTAGTAGAGTTTGCATATAATAATAGCTACCAATCCAGTATCGGTATGGCTCCATTTGAAGCTTTGTACGGAAGACATTGCAACTCACCATCATGTTGGATAGAGACTGGCGAGAAGTTTATGCTTGGACCAGATGTGGTGAGGGAAACTTCAGATAAGATCAAAATCATTCAACAACGAATGAAGGCAGCCCAAGATAGGCAGAAAAGTTATGCTGATAAGAGGAGAAGAGACTTAAAATTCTCCGTTGGTGACTTGGTGTTTGTCAAGATTTCTCCGTTGAAGAGCGTGATACGATTTGGCAGGGGAGGCAAGTTGGCACCAAGATTCGTTGGCCCATTCCCTGTTCTCGAACTAGTCGGGAATTTGGCATATAGAATTGACTTACCAGAGAAGATGGCGGGAGTTCACAACGTATTTCATGTTTCCCAACTAAGGAAGTTCGTTCACGACTCAGATATGACTATTTCACCTGATCAGTTGGAGGACTTCGAAGTAGAACCCGAGGCGGTTGGGAACCGCAAGCCGGCCCGTATTGTCGAGCACGACATGAAGCAACTTCGAAGGAAGGCGGTGAAGCTAGTCAAGTATAGTGGAGCGAGGACGAGAATGATTGTACTTGGGAGACAGAGGAGGACATTAGGAAGACGCACCCAGAACTCTTTGCCTGGTAAGAATTTGACTTCGATTTAGTTTTCCGCATGCTAGGATAGGCTTGTTTGCTTGTTTTGCATGTTTGATTGTTGTATGTGGCTGTTAGGCATGCGGGATCCTTTGTATGTTTTGGGTTAAGGAATTTCGGGGACGAAATTTCTTAAGGGGGGGAGAGTGTAACGACCCGCATTCTACGCATCATAGGATCGTAGAATATTTATTTCTGTCACATACGAAGTCGTATGGTCGTGTAACTTTGGGAGACGACTATTGGAGTCATTTACCATGTTCATGATTTTTCCCGATTTTTAAATGACCATTTTACCCCTAGTTGGCACTGTTTTGGCTAGAACTTTTGACTGGAAAGGAATTTTGACCTGAAACCACTTCCATTGGCTCCGGATGATGGTTTCTCTTTCCGTAGAGTGGTCACATTAGCCAAACGGACTCACCATTTGGGAGATATGGCTGAGACAAGTTTCAGATGGTGAAAAACAGCTTAATTGGGCTTAACCGGGTGATTAGCAGCTAGGCCCAGAGGGGAATTTCGGGTTTAGAGGTATAGGAGGACTGATTAGGGTTAGGTTATCACTTTCATTTCAGTTTTGAGCCGCCACAAACCTCCTTGAGACCTTAGTAATGGCTTCCATCCTCTAAAACCACTCCAAAACACATTTTTAGTGAAGATTAAGCCTAAACTACATCAAAGCAAGGCCAAATAGCAACAAAGCAAGGTTGGAGCTGCTGCTATACATAGGAATTCGACCCAAACAGAGAATACTTCAGATTTGGTGTTTCATTTGTGGCCAAGGTGAGTGATTTGCATAGTTTTTGCACTAATTACGGTGATTAAGGGTAATTAGTGAAGATTAGCGAATTTATACGTAAATAAATTCTGGAAAAATTCTAAAATAATGTTTTAAGGCTCTGTTAGAAATTTGGGTTCATTTCGATGTGTTTTGCTAATTGTATGCTTAAACATGATTAAGAAGGATTATAGGAAAATAAGGGGTTTTGGGCACGTTTGATCCATTTTGACATATAAATTCATTGTTTTGGTGTTTGAGGTTAGTTTGCTATGTTGTTGTGACTATTTGACATGAATTTTGATTGATTAGAATAGTTAGATTTGTCAAAAACGTCGTCGAACGGCGTAAACAAGTTGCTGGGAAAGTTGCAGAAAGTTGTGCAGGGCTTCGGATCGGATCGGACGGGGGCTCGGATCGGATATGGGAACTGGGCAAGAAACCCGACCCGAACCGGAGTTTGGCACATAGGAGGCTTGGCGAGAAGGAAGGCCGTTTACTTAGAGTTGGAGTGGACAAGGGGATCAGATCGGAAGGATAATTGGAGGCCAGATCGGATCGACTTGGAGACGCACGGCTCGGATCGGAAGTAAGCATTTGGGAGAACTAGCAAGAGGGAAGGCCACGCGGATCAGATGGCAAGGGGGGATCGGATCGGAATACGTGAAGAAATGAGGGAGCGGATCGGAGCACTGGAAGGAAGGACACCCGACCCGACCCGGAGGAGGACACCGACCCAACCCAAAGTGGAGTACCCGACCCGAACCAAATGGAAAGATGACAAGGAAGGAGGACCGACCCGAACCGATGAAGGTGATGACTACCGACCCGAACCGATGAAGGTGATGACTACCGAACCGAATTCTAGGACTGTTAATGCGCGACAACTCTTCTGAAGACCCACTCCAATTCGATCAAAACCCGAGATGCAAAGGAAGTTCAAATGAGGAGCTTTGACTCAGGATCCAGCTGGGAACCAATGAGTGGGCTTCATGATTGGGCTTTGCTGCGGGACGCGTGCCAAGGAGTTATCGACGTCTATAGCTTTGGACTACTATGGTAGGAGGTACGAAGGCGGATTCAGGGCCATTATGGCATCGGTAGAACCAAGGGCTACAACCAATGAAGTGGGTCATTGAAATGTTTGGTCATGACTCCATATGTTTAGCTTGGTCATAGCAGGGTTTCTACAAGTCGGGATTCGTCGTTACCTCAGTTTGTCTAGTGTTCCAAAGTGGTAGATGTCGTACGCTTTACGCACTAAGTGAGAGGTGTGAGGATGGTTGCCATGATTGAATTGTTTGCTATCCCTATGACATGCACACCCCACCCCCGTATTTCTTTACACCATATGTTGATGGCACCTTAGAGTATTGTACAGTATGTAGTGCTTACTCTTTGGTTGCAGGTCCAGGTTCAGGTATGGTTTAGTATACCTGTTATTATTCTGTTTAGATGCTTATCGCTCATACCAGGCTTTATGTCTGACCCAGAGTTTTATGTCTCCTCTTATTACTCTGGGTGCTCACACGAGTAGACTAGAGACAGGTTAGCTGGTGATGCACGGGTAGATGATCCGGAGACGAGCAGGAGGCTTCCACGTAATATATATAGTATTCTCCCTGTGTTATTGAAGATCACTGCTTGGGCATTGGTGGTGCATCTTCTACTTTAGCTTTCTTTTGTTTAGAGACAGTAAATTTGGAAAATTGTAATAAGCTGTATATGGATTTCCGCTGCTCTGATGATTGATGTTGATTTTAGTTATCAGCTTATGCACTGTCTCGCCTGTTTTATGTCAAGTATGTTATTATTATATTTTATCCCATGCGCTGTGAGACATTCTACAGGTTCCTTGATTAGTTCATTCTCTTCTTTTCTTTCTTCTGACGACCGTCCCGTGCTAGTCGGGCAGGTGTACAGCGCACTTTCGGAGGATATGCAGGCTGGTGCGGGGCGGGCCGTCACAAAATATATGATTTTTAGGGGATTAAAATTATGTATTTAAAATTCAGATTTGTATGTATTTAAAAGTTAAGAACTTTATTTGATTTGAAGTATAATAAAAATCCGAACTTTATTTGATTTGAAGTATAATAAAAATCCGAACTATATTTGATTTGAAGTATAATAAAAATATGACCTTTTATATTTTATATAAGTAGCAAAGTAAAAATATAATTTTTAAGTTATAAAAATAGGATTTTTTTTAATATAGTATAGATAATAAAAAATATGATTTTTTTATAGTAGATATTATAAAAAAAATATTTTTATAAAGTAGAGAATATAAAAATACGATTTTTATATATGTAGCAAAATAAAAATCTGATTTTTATTATATATATAGTGAAATAAAAATGTGATTTTTATTATGGATAGTGTGAATAAGAGTGCGATGGAATTGACCGAAAGCGGAACGAAATCCAACCCGTTCAGAAATATGGAATGGAGGAGTGGAAACCCAAGGTGAGAACTCCTCACTTTTATTTTAATTTCTAGTTTAAAATATATACTAGGATGCAGATGGTGTTTAGTAGCACCCGACACCCGTCGTCCACAGACCATGGAAGGCTTGTTTGTTTGATTGTTGTGTTGTGACAATTGAATGTGTGTTGTGGAATGAAATAAAATATTTATATAGTTAAAAATATTTTCTAGTTGAAAATATAAATTTTAACGTGTATATAAAATGAAATATATATTTATAAACAAATCGAATGATTTATTCATATACACACATCTGACTGATATTGATTGGGACGATAAATTTTACACATCGCCCAACTGCACAAATAAAATATGTGTTTGATTGTTTGAAACCCCACACGGGTATTGGGATGATATATGACATACACTAGTCCCAATATTTAGTTGAATGGCGATTGATTGATTGACAGACTGTTATAAGCGTCGAATATTTATATTTGATGCTTATACAGTGTAGAACGCACTTTGGATGATGGTTAATTGTTTATCGTCATTGTTGTATACCTATATTGGATGAAATCCATATAACTGAAAGAATATGGTAATTGACTGTGTCTGATTCCAGTTCAGAAATATCAAATAATTTAAAATAATATTCAGTGAATATTGAAATGTGAAGCTGTGTTAAGTAGTTAAACGCCATTTTAACACGAATGAGAATTTAGTCAATTTTATTTGTTTTATAATGAATATTGAAAGTGATTTCAAAATGAATTCGAATTGAAATGAAATAGAAATGAATTGAAATTGAATTGAATTAAAATTGAATTGAGTTCAAAACGAATTGACTTAAAATTGAATTGAATTAAAATTGAATTGAATAGAAAATGAATTCGTATTGAATGGAAATGAATGTAAAACAAATTTATAATGGAAAATTCACTTTTTATTTGAAATTGAATAAGTAGTTGAAATCGATTTGAAAAGGAATTTAAAACGATTTATTAAATACGATTTAAAAGGAAATCGATGAAATATATATTATATATATATATAATATAATATAATGGCCTGAATAGAACGCGCCGCGCTGCGATAGTTCGTGAATTTCGACCATTGATTTCGAATGGACATTACGGGAGATCTGACCGTCGGATTCTCCTAAAACTGGAACCATTGGGTTCGTATCGAAAAGAGCTTTCTAACGAATATGAGAAATTAGAAATCTAACGGTTGGATTTGGAATAATGTCCAAATCAAATTCAGAAAAGGTCGATGTAAGTGCAGTTCGATGGCCGTTGATGGAAATCGACTGTACGGGCCTTGATAAAATTATTAAAAATATTAATAATTAATGTAAAATCATAAGAAATGATTTGGAAAGAATTGGGATGAAAAACTCCATGTTTGAAAAGATAAAATTAGATTTTTATCGAAATGAACTAGTTTTGAACTGGAATTATAATTCAATTATTTTGAAAAATAAATAAATTGAATTTGAAAGGGTTTTAAAAATAACCAGGATTTCCAATATATAGATTGGAAATGGATTTGAATCGAAATTGTCTTCGGAATATTTCGATGTGGGATTTTGTGATTATACAGATATTGTTATGGAAATTTGAAAGATATATTTATATCGTTATTTCCAATACGATATTTGTTGGTCGTAGAATTTAATATTGAATATAAGCCGATATATTTTTATTCAGAGCCTTGTATTTAATATCAAATGGGATTTAGGTTTGTCGTGAATGGTGTCTTAATTAACACTGTCCTTAATCCCAGTTGAGAAAAATATTAGATCTTTTTATTTAGATTTAATGAAGTGTACCAATTAATTAATATTTAGTTGGAATTGAATTTGAATTGATTTGTGGGTTTATCGTGAACGGTGTTTTAAATTACTTTTGTTCTTTAACCCGACAATTAATGGAATTTGATTTTGGGTTGTCGTGAATGGTATCTTTAATAATACTGTTCTTAGACCCAATGGAGTTAAGAAAATCAGAAATTAACTAAAGATTAGTTACGTTGAATGGTTTCTTGGGTACTGATCTGATGTTGGTTTCGGCCTTCGGGGTTATTACTTTGGGAATTGTTCACTTGCTAATTTACGGTTAAGGGCTGATGGAATAGAATGTGATTATGGGTTTATCGTGAACCGTGTTTTAAATGACATTGCTTCTTTAACCCAGTTAAAGATTAAAACTAAGCGGAGTTTTAATGAATCTTTAAATAGATGGAAAAGTGAATTTGATAATTAAAATTATCAAATTCAAGAAATAACCGAGAATGGAGTACCACCAGTTTTACTCCAGGAGATAGTTAAATCTTTAATTAGATTTAAACATGGAATGGTAATTGAATTTACCGATAACACCATGGTGTTAGATATGAAGTATTAGCAGTTTTACTTCATGGGATGAATAGGTTAGGATGGGGAAATTTAACAATTGATTACTTCAGCAAGGTTCGTTAATCCCGACTAGTTTGGATAAACCAAAATTTGGTTTGAATTGATATTCAAAAGAAGATTAAAAAATAAATTTGAATAATTTATCTTTTTTTAAATTAATGGGAATCTATCCCTAAGAATGTGAAATTTAGCAACTAACTGAAGATTAGTTAAGATGGATGGTTTCCTGGGTATTGATATTATGTTGGTTTCGGCCTTCGGGGTTAATATTTGGGGAATTGTTCTCTTACTAATTTATGGTTAGTGACAGATGAATTGGAATGAGGCATATGTTGTGTTTGTGTAACACTTGTTTATTATATACGCGAGTTATTCGGAAAGACCGGGTTTATCCCATTCTGAATAACTAATACGACGATAAGTCGAAGATGAGGACGGTGGTCGAAGACCGGAAGTCTTCACATCGCTTGGATAATTACTGATGATCTTGATTGGGCTGTACACCTAAGAGGAGGGAATCAGTTGGTGATCGTCCAGACGTACATGGAGATCGATGGATATGCGAGGTACAAGGTGCCTCCAGTTTCGTTCAGACCCAGAATGGACTTGTATGGACTGTGTGTCTGACATCGGATTTCATTCTGTGTGACTGATATCGGTTGCATAGCATGAATTGCATGTGTGGCATGCTGAGATGCAAATAATCAAGGCTTCTGTTGAAAAGCAAAGTCTTATAGTTGATGATCAAAGCACGACCTTTGTGGTGTAGCTTTGTGTAACGTTTAATTCGCGAGTTTTACACCCGACGTGAACCAAAAACGGGAGGACCTCAGGGAGGGCATGTGTAATGACCCAGAAAATCTGAACCAATTTAATTTTTTTTTAATTGGCTAAAATAATAGATTTTAAATATTTAAAATAAATATTTTAAATAATGGAAATGGAAAGTGAGTTTGAATCGACAATTGAAAGCGAATATAATTAATTATAATTATAAACAAGGCCTGAAAAGGCGCTACAGTTTCAAAAATTGAATTCAAACTTTGTCGGACTGTACCGGGTGCCAAACAAAACGGATTTTAGTGAAACCATAAATATTTAAATCTGTTAGTGAATACCTTTCGAACGAATCTGAAAAATAGAATTTTCATAATGGAAAGCAAAAGTTATGGCCAAATGAATTTTCAGAAAGGTCGCTATGGAATTTATATAGCCCGTGAAATTGGCCATTTTGCATACGACCTCGGAATTCGACGAAACCACTTTTGTTGGATCTGGGATGTGAAGTTATTGCTAGGTTTCAAATTTCATAATTTTTGAAGCTAGTATGTGAGCGTGGCAAAGGAAAACGTGTTTTGGTCAATTACATTTAAATTGGATCAACCAGAAATGGGCCTTTTTGCAAACGGTCTCAGAATTCGACGAAACTAGTTTTGTTGGGACCGTATCGTCAAAACATAGCTAGATTTATTTTTCTGAAATTTTTCGAATCAGTTTGTGGCCCTGGCAAATTGAAATGTACGTTCAAATTAAATATTGAATGTTTTTTATTTTAATTTGAAGGAAAACTGACTGAAACATTCGAATGGGCCTTCGAAACATATCCCATTGTGTTCGAAATGGGGGTAAAGAGCTAGGGACGACAGTCATTGGGTTTGGATTGGCGGTCGCGTCAGAAAACCCCTTATAAAATCTACCGACCAATCAGAATTTAAATAAAAAATATATATATAGAAAAATCGTTTTTCTCTCTCCCCGTAACAGCCGATCGACGGCGAAAACCATCCTCGCCGTTCCCATTCAATTTCCGACCAAACCAGGCAAAATTAGCCCCTCCTCCAGTTGAAGATTTCGAAGAGCTCAAGAAGATCTTCAAATCCATATATAGTTTGTATTTTTTCGTTCATCATTCAAGGAGATATCGAGCTCGAAAGTTCCGAGCTTCCAACCGCCGCCGCTTCCTGCCAGCGTCGAACTGGCCATCTCCCCCGACGCCTGAGCGCCTCTCCTCCCTCTTCGACACGGCGTAGCCCGATCGAGCTATCGATTCACGGATTGCACGAAAACTTCAAACCTAGTTTTGAAGATTTCTGAAAGGTAACGGCTGTTTAATTTAAAAACTGATTTTAACAGTTTAAAACCGTTGCAAACTTTGAAAAATCATATCATTGTGCTTTGTGGTCGAAATTCAGTGAAACAAGAGACAGTGGACTCGTGTAGACGTCTTCTACATTTTAGAAGAGACTGCGTATTTTTTGAGCCTTCTGCTATTTTTGGTGGAGTGGAACCCAATGTGAGATTTCTAATTTATAAACGATATGGAAAACGACGATGTATAAATTATATGATCGGTGTATGAGTTATATAAGCGTTGTATAAGTTGTATGTTCGATGTATAAGTTATATATGCGTTGTAAAAATTATATATGTGTTGAAATAGAAGTGAATTGCTACATATGAATATATATATATATATATATATATATATATATATACGCCCCTCGTCCACAAACCATGGACGATAGTTATTGGTGTGAAAATTGATTGATAGCAAATGGTTGTTTGGGATTGTTTGTGGTTGATATTGATTGATTGTGGTTGAAAAATACCCATTTGTGGTTGAGAAATATTTGGTTGAAACCACATAGGATTAGTTTGTGGAAATGAAATAAATATATACATGCCGCCTGCGTGCGAACTAGATGCATGATCCCCATTGTCAAAAACCGCGAGGTTTTAAGGTAGAGCGAGGAGCCGTACTAGGGAATGTCCCGGTTTTAACTACCCTGCCGTTATGCTGCCGAAATTTTGAATAATATTCATGTGTTTGAATTATTTTCATTTGCTGAAACTATATTTATTCGTTGAATAGAAAACCTTCATGTGTTGAAACGATATTCATTCGTTGGATAGAAATTCATGTGTTGAATGGTGTTCGTGTTTTAAATATAAAAATCACATTTTTATCTATATATATAAACTATAGAAAACCTTCATGTGTTGAATCGATATTCATTCGTTGAATTGAAATTCATGTGTTGAATGGTATTCATATTTTGAAAGAAATTGTTTTATAATAAAAATCCCAATTTTAACATCAATATGAAATGTATAAAATAATCCTGTTTTGAAATAAATTGTTTTACAATAAAAATACTATTTTTATCACCTATATAAACTATACAAAATAATAATGTTTTGAAATGAATTGTTTTACAATAAAAATCACATTTTTATTATATACATGAATTGTTGAAATGTGAAGTGTTAAAAATAGCAACTCGTTCAAATAAATATGCATGAGTTGAAATATTCATTAATTAGCTAATGATATGATTTTTGCCTATGCATGCAACATTAGAATGAATGGTGTTTTTAAACCAAATGGAATCAAATATGAAGTTGAATGGAAAATGATAAATGATAAGAACTGTATATATGAACATGCATATTTATTGAACAGGTTATAGCAAAGTGTCTAGAGAAGAGGAATAAAATTTTGTGCCCGACAAATAGGTACACATTTACTGTTTTGTTTGGGTGATGATTTTATGAGCCTGTTGGCTAGCCGCTTGGCTTTTCCTTTTTCTTTTTGACATGAGACGCCCGTGTGGCTATTTGGGAATTTTCCCAGCCCCTCCCGTACAAAGGAGGTTATGGCGAAATTTTCCAAAATTTAAAGGCGTTAGTGAAATATTAGAAGTGGAAACAATATAGGAATTTTTGAATGAATTATATTTATATATATATATATATATATATATATATAATTATATTTAATCGAATAACGACGCTGCAGTTCGTATTTTGAAACCGTGATTTCAAACGATTAGTACGGGAGATCCGACCATCGGATTTTCCTGAAATCGCAACCGTTGGGTTCGCTTTGGAAAAATCTTTCCAACGGCACCAACTTTGTAAAACTCCAACGGTTGGATTGTCTGGAATGTTTAATTCAAATCTGAAGAAAAACAGCGTCAGAATCGATTATATTTATATATACATATAAATATAATTATATTTAATCGAATAACGATGCTGCAGTTCATATTTTGAAATTGAAACTTCAAACGATTGTACCGGGAGATCCGACCGTCGGAATTTCCCGAAACTGGAACCGTTGGATTCGTTTTGAAAAGATCTTTCTAATGATGTAAATTTTGTTAAGATCCAACGGTTAGATTTTCAGATATGTGTAAATCAAATCTGAAGAAAAACAGCGCCACGGCCGCGTTATGGCCCGAAGCGTCGTTTGAAATAAAATGGCTATTTTAAAAATAAATAAAAATAGCGATAAATCATTATAAAATATTATAAACGAAATGGATGCAAATTTAGAAATTAACTGAAAGTTGGCTAAGTCGAATGGTTTCTTGGGTATTGATCTGATGTTGGTTTCGGCCTTCGGGGTTAATATTTGGGAAATCGTTCTCTTACTGATTGACGGTTAGTGACTAATGAATTGAAATGATGCATGTATATGTTAGTGTTGCTTTTGTTTATTATATACGTGAGTTGCTCAGAAAGACCGGGTTTATCCCATTCTGAATAACTGAATCGACGATAAGGAATCGAAGATGAAGACGGTGGTCGAAGACCGAAGATCTTCACCTCGTTTGGATGGTAATCGAGGACCTGATTGGGAGGCATCCCGAAATATGGATAATGAGTGGTGATTGTCCAGACGTACGTGGTGATCGATGGGTTTGCGAGGTATTTAGTGCCTTCGGTTTCGTTCAGACCCAGAACAGACTTGTAAATGGACTGTGCGTCTGACATTGGATTTTATTCTGTGTTGATTGATCTCTGTTAAATATACATCTGTTTGGCGGCGGAGAATTTATTCTTTTGCTTAATGCCCTTCTCTGAGACGCACGAGCTTAGAGGTTGTATATCGATGGAGATCAGTCGCATGGCATGAATTGCTAGTGTGGCATGCCAAAGTGGCAAATGATCAGGGCTTCTGTTGAAAAGCAAGGTCTTGTGGTGATGATCAAAGCACCGCCTGTGTGGCGTAGCTTTGTGTATAGTGTGAATTCGCGAGCCTCACACCCCGGTATGAACCAGAATAGGGAGAAGGGCCTCAGGGAGGGCATGCGTTTCTTTCTAGTTAGGGTGGTGTCAGTGACCTACCAGCCCTGACATTTATATACTTTTCACCTGTGTAGTTGTTGCTGTTGCGAGGCGCCTCGGTTAGATCGGACGATCCGGGTCCGATGGAGTCATTCGTTGGCTCACTTACGCCCCAAAGGGTGGGGAGACGTATTGTTCAGGCATAATAATCCACCTCGGTGGACCGGCCCTGACGATCCAAGGCTTGCCTGCGCGCTTGCCTGAGACACGGACTAGAGCGTCTCGAATTCGAGAAGGACTATCTTTTGCCTTGGTTCATGATGGAAATCCGATTTCCAAATACGTGATTGTGCGGTTTTGATTGTATATATATATGGCGACATGATATATGGTACCCATGCCGTCTATGATTGATAGTTATGATTTGAAATTGTTTTCAAAACATATAAACACTAGCAATAATATCAAATGCCTTTGTTTTATTCGTATCAAGCATATTTTGGCCGTTATAAGGTAAAATCTCTATCCTCCGGTTTGCGTTGCATTGTGTGATGGGAACTGAGTTTTATAATGGTTTCATTTTTATAAAAAGCATAGCGTTGTTTCAAAGAATGATTTGTTTTTTTAAAAGCACTGGCAATCCAATGGAGTAAACCCGTTCCATGAAAGTGGCGTGGTCCTGTGATTAGCCATATTATAAATGTTTTGAGTAGATTTCTCATACCAGTCCCATGACTGACTCGTAGTTTGTTTCACTTTCAAACTCGGGTGCCCCTTTTTCTACATGGGCAGCCTTGTATTCAGGTTTAGCTGGTTCTTTCTGGATAGCTGGAGCTGAAGATGGATTCTATCATTTATCTCTTTTTACGCTGTTCAGCTCCTATTGTACATTATGTTTGTTTTTCGCTGTAGACATTTATGTATAGCTGAACTGTATTTGTACTAAGTAAGATCCTGTATATTGTGTAACTTTGATGATTACTTTTATCCCGTATATTCTATTGTTCATTATCTGGTGTATTTATTTAATTATGTTCTGCTGTTATCTGTTTCTGTGTTATATTGCACGGATTACCCTTGCCGCCGTCAGTACGGGGTTTGGGGTCGTCTCAGCATGCGTTTCTTTATAGTTAGGAGTGGCGTCAGTGCTTGAACTGGCTGACGAGTTTGACTCATGCGGTTGTTGGAATTGGAGGCGCCTCGGATTTATCGATCGTTCTCGAACCGATGGAGTCATTCGTTGGCTCATTTACGCTCCAAAGGGCGGGGAAACGCAGTGCTCAGGCATTATAATCCACTCCGTGTGGACCGGCCCTGACGATCCAAGGGGCAGTTGCGGCTGTTCCTGAGACATGGTAGGCTAGATTGTCTCGAATCGGTAGAGGGCGATCCCTTGCCTCGGTTCATATCATAAATGATAATCCAACTTCCAATACGACATTTTGCGGTTTTGATTGTAGAACTAGTATGGCGACATAGTGGTATGGGGCATTCATGCCGCCTATGATTGATACTTATGATTTGAAATTGATTTCTTCACTTAGAGCAATAATAAAAGATGAAATTTATCGTATCAAGCAATCTTTGGCTATTATAAGGTAAAACCCTATCCTCTGGTTTGTGTTGCATTGTGTGATGGGACCTGGGTCTTATAATAGCTTCATTTTTCTTTATTTAGGATCGCGCTGTTGTTTTATGCACTGGTATTCTTGGAAGGAAACCCGTTCCGTGTTATACGGTGTGGTCCCTTGATTTACCTAACTTTAAAATAAAGACTAGTAACTGTTTTAGTTCTCACACCAATCACATGACTGACCTGGAGTTTATTGTTTTAACCTAAACTCTAGGTGCCCTTATTTTCGACACGGGTAGCTAGTATTTTTGGTTTTGCAGATTTATATTCACAGGATCTTGGTTTACAGCTGGAATGGTATTCGGAAAGCTTTGTATCCGTATATCTCCTTTAGTTGTTTTTTGTATTATTTTCCGCTGCTATGTAATGTATTGTAATCTCTGATATTTTATAATGTGTAATATTGATTCATACTCTGTATATTCCTATAATCTAATGATATTGTTGTAATAAGCAATGAAATGTTCTTCCGTCTGTGTTCTTTTGTGTGTTGTTCTCAAAGTATCCGGGCTTTCCTTCACGGGGAAGTTACGGGTCTTTACAGGGTAATCCATTCATAAACATAATTTATTTCCATCGCATACTCTGGTTTTCTTGAAATATTTGTTTATTCAGTATTGGTTTTGATGTTACTTTAGCCTTCTCTACATGTGAAAATACTACATTTTAAAAGCAATAAAGCTTCCGCTACAAATCGCAGTAAAAATGGTTGTAGTTCTCATTAGAGGTGAGTGGAACCAATGGAATCTCACATTTCTATTTTACGGAAATTTTCCATCTGTTTGCATTAAATCAGTATGTTATTTGTTGTAACTCGTTTGATTTTTATTCGTGTTGTGTCTCTGTTTGTAAAACTGCTCAAAGGTTCTACTTTGAGCTGCTATATGTTATTCAATCCTTGATCGATTTGTACCACTTTTGTTGCATCTCAAAGTCAAGTTTCCTGTCTTTGTGATTACAAAATTTCAAGTCATCCCAACCACGTTTACAACCTAAAATGAGTTGCTAATGTTGCAATCGGACCTCGACGTTCACCTATAGAAATCCTGTAGGATGGGTTGACCCATGTCGAACATAGGGACAACACACATTGTAGAGAGGTAGATCCACGGGTCGACCCACTCTGTGTAAAATTGCGTAAGTGGTTCTCCGACCTGCTGCATGTGTCGCTTCTTATGTCTGTTTTTTCATGCATGCTTTCCTGTTTAATTTCTAAAGCAATCACATAATGTTTTTATTGTGGTTTGACATATGTTAATGCAAGTCTGCAAGATTATGAATCTGAATCTCAGATTTGAAGATTTTGATGGTTCGTTTGCTGTGTTTTATGATGAATGTTGACGGCTTCATCATTTCAATGAAAGACCACATTGTATTCGATCTGTATTCCGAATTTGATAGTTTACGATGATTTTGAGCTTTGTTTCATGTTAAATTTTTATGACTTGCCCGTTTTAAAATACAAATCATCTCAAAGTGATGGTATATATGTATTTTCAAAATTAATAAAGGATTTAAAGAATAAACTCAATTTGTTTCATAATCGTTTTATAATTTCATTTTTGCAATTTCAAGTATTTTCTATATATTAAAATACACACCTTTGGATCCTTCTAGAAGGCGTGATTGTGATTAAACGATATCGTAAACCTCGTGCTATGGGCCACGAAGGAATATGACATCGGTTAGTTATGGCTTGTCAATCTAAGTAATCTGTTGATTGAAGTTATGTAGCTCAACGTGATTAGTGAAACGTGCGGTATGGAACGTATTGCTTTCACTTTACATATTACTAAGGAAATTGTGTGACGCATTATTTGGTGTTGGTAGTTGTTGTGCTAGTACTTGCTTCGGGGGGAAGCTAAACTCGGGGGGAGTCTCATATACGTTTTTACTTGGCCGAGGACCAAGTTACACCCAATAGGGGTTGTAGTGTTAAAATTACACATGGAGGGGGGGTTGCAATGTTAGGCGTCTGAAATTAAAATACATATATAGTACTTGGAAAAGCTACGGGAGCTTATTTGTTACGTGTAGTATTATGTTGTTTCGGATCCGAATTGTTGTTTGATGAAATTTTTCTTTAGTGAATTTGTTGCTTTGATGGTTTTGACCTTAGAGTCATACCTTGATGATTTGTTAATATTGGGTCTTTACTCAAGTATTATGATTGGACCCAATTCGTTCTTCTGGTCATTTTGATCTCTTGATCATATTTTTATGGCTGGTTGATATTGCATTTTAATCCATACTTTGGGATGATTTATGGTGTTTGTTGTTGAGATCATGTTAAACCATTTAAACTCATTGAGTTTATATATGTCATCTTTCAACGAATTTTGTGTATTGAGCATTGATGTTTATTTGGTGAAGACACTTTGCACTTAGCTTATAGGTTTGTACAATCCCTAAATGGAACCTTCTCATTGATGCTAAACCATGGCTCTCCCGTGAAGTTTACTATATTACTTTTCTCGATGAAGATTTATCCAACTATTTATTATGTTATCATTATATATGTATTTTCACTGTTAAATTAGTTTGGCCTGTGTGTGTTAATGCTTGGGTAAGACAGTGCTTTCCAGGTTACTTATACTGCTGATAGATGTGTTATCGCTTCTGCTTTGAATCTTTTGTCTTCTTTTAGGCATTATAGTTAGTGTCGTTTTGAGTATACATTTTAGTCGGACTCTGACATCTGAACCTTATTTTTTTGACGGGTTGCATATATATATGTATATATCGTATACCACGGTTTTGAGAGACTATGTATTGTATGACAGTAGAATCTATATTTATTCTTAGGTTGTCTGTTCTGAGATATGTAATGATTTAATTAATTGCTTCTTGTTTTGGCTTAAGTTTATAGCCTTTATAGTGTTGTATTAGATAAATATTAAGAGTGTTGAACCACAACAAAAAAGAAGTGCACTAATCGACACCCTTGATGTTTATTTTATACAAGATCATGGTTGGTCACTCCTAACTAGCCCTATTCACCGAATTAGTACACAACATTACTTGTTAGTGCTCTTTACTAATGTAGGTTTTAGTCTAGGGCGTTACAATAATACTAATATGTCGCATAGCAAATTCGTATCATGCCATTTGTGTCAATAATAGTCAAGGTAAATAATACATGTCACATATATCGCAAAATAGCACAATTTCATGAGATAAATGCAAATTTAAATTTAACATAACAGTCATGTCAAAAAAAAAATTTCTAACATTTCAATATAACCATTCACATGTGTTAAATCATACATTCACAAAATGTTATTCAAATATGAGATAAACTCACCTTTCATGGTATCGAACGGAGATGACAAATGAACGGATACGGATACAAATACGCAAAGAAAGATGCACAACTCTGACAACAAGCATAACTATGCACTCTTTAACGCCTTAGCTAGAACAAATTCTTAAATTAATACCCCAAATAATTCAAAGGAAGAGAGTAGAGGGGTTTTGGTTAAAGAAGACGAAATTTGATTTTCACAAATTTATAGAAGCTGAATAAAATTTTGAACAATTTGAAATAGGTTTTTGGATATGTTAACTATCGAAATTGAAAACGTAGTCAAAAGAAAAGCTTTGGCAAATTATTTTTTCTTTAGTTTAGAAAAGCCTGTATTTTGATAAAATTTCAGGGAGATACCACTGAAATAATAAAGGTTATTTTTGGAAATATGAGACCAAAAATAGATTTGAACGACACTGAAGGCTACGATATCTGAAAAAGTTATCAGCATAAAATTTGTAATTATTTCAGTTCAACCCAATTTAAAAAAGTAAAATTGAATTCTGCTTCCATAAGGGAATGTTATGGCTTTTTCAATACAAGTCAAAATTCAGGTAAAGTAGAAAAATCAAAAAGAGAAAAAATTAGGGAAGAATGGCATTGGGTTCAGATCCCTGATTTTGGTTTGGATCAGAGGTATTCAAGTGTTGATCGGTGGTGGTAGAAGGCAGGTCAAGTCATGGGTGGTGGCCACTCTGGCCTGCAGTGCTCAGATTTTGTGCAAGGGAAAGGGAAAAGGCAAAGGTTAAACCAAAAAAGGGTAAAAGTGAATCTAGAGCTTTAACTCATGGGGGCCTAGGGAATGGTGACCATGTGGAGGCCATGGAAGGCTATGGGAAGGTGGTGGAGGTCTGGCACCATGGCAAAGAGGAAGGTGGAGAGGGTGATAGTTTTAGGATTTAGGGTTTTGATTCTAGATTTCGATTTTGAAATTAAAAATAGTAAATAAGAAAAAAATAATAGAAATTGTTATAAAACGAACACAGAACAGAAGAAACAAGGGTGAGAGGACATTTCTATTCATTCAGATGTATATTTATTTCTATTACATTGGCTCCTTTATATATAGGCTTTGGTGCTGATGTTTAACTTATTCCCATGATGTGGGACTAAACGGAAAACTAATAAAAGCATATTCACTCTTACATATATATTACAACATTTATATATATTGCAACACTCCTCCTTGAATATGCGTCTTCAAAATCTTGAATGCTCTGTTAAGTTGAAGTTGTTCCTTTTAAAACATATATGATGATTGCTCCCCTTTATTATTATCTTCCTTGCATATATCTGTTCAGTCGATACAACTATTGTCTGTTGCCTTCAAAACTCTTTCAGAAAAACCCAATGGGAAAAACCTTGAGCGAGAAAAAGAATACAACATCTGACATTATGAATATCATATTAAAATGATATTCCTTAAAAGATTTTGATGCTTGAGGATCAAAATAGCGCTTCAATAAAAACCTTTTTATGAAAAACCATGTGGAAAAAATCATAAACAAGGAAAAGAGTGCAAATTTATTTCATCTTTAGGTAGCATGTTTTACAATGTTACCATAAGGTTGATACTTCAGGATCAAGATAATGCCTCATTAACAACCTTACTAACAAAAACCCAGTGGGAAAAATATTAGTGAAGGAAAAGAGTACATTATAGCATATTTTTATATTGTCCACCTTATTTATAACTCATTATTCAATTAGTTTATTGATGTAGTTGACGCATGCCAATTTTATATATCATCCTCTGGAATGTTGATTTGGAATTTGCCTTTGAGAACAAATCTACCCGCTTTTATTGAACTGAAAATGTTTCTCCTCTTTCTTGTTATCCTTTCATTCATGTGTGAAGAGAAATTTAGAAGAAATGTGCTCCACCCTATCACCCTTGATATAATTCACTTGAATCTGAGCCATGCAAACTGGCTTGTCTTCTTCATAAATAATAGTTTACTGCATCAAAAGATGTTTAATACTTCTGGATCAAGATGTTGCCTCGTCAAAATCTTACTAAGAAAAACCCGATGGGAAAAATCTTAGTGAAGGAAAAAAGAGTACAATATATAATGTCATATTTACTATGTCAAAAGTAGTATGCTACTTCTGGATCAATGTAATGCCTCGCTAAAAGCTTAATAAGAAAAACCCAGTGGGAATAATCTTAAATAAGGAAAAAGAGTGCATTATAACTTACTTTTGTATGCTATTTTTGGGTTGATACTTCTGGTTCATGACAATGCCTCATTAAAACCTTACTAAGAAAACCCAGCGGGAAAAACCAAGTTAAGGAAAAAGAGTGCATTATAACATACTTATGGATGCTCCCCGTGATTTAATACTTTCCTCTGAATTCGTATTCTTCCTTCAATAATTCAAATTGCTTACAAATACTTCTTAATGAAGTTTTTCTTTTAAAAACTTGATGTGCATTTTCATGCTTCAAGCATGTTTTCTTCTTTAAAACGCCTTCCTTTTGTGATTTGTATGTTACTAATATTCATTTATTAATACAATTCAGGTGCTTATAATTTTCTGTTTCAATCGGACTTATATATTGCAATACATATTTGATGAATAAGACAACTTTCATTACTAAGCAGGAAGTAATCTACTCATCTTGAAGTATATCAAAGTTTCAGCAATACTTAGAAGAATGTTGTAATCTATCATCCATGTTCTTGGTATTCTTTATAATAACAAATGTTATTTATGTTCTTCAGGAACTTATATATTATAATAAGTTTTGCATATCGCAACTACCACTTCAATGGATATTAAGAGTTTCATTACAACAATTCTTGAAAGCAGGAAGTGATCTACTCATCATGAAATATCTCAAGATTTTCATCACAACAATACTTAAAAGAATGTTGTAATCTACATTTCTTGCTGTTTGCATTATTTATCACTAACAATGTAATTTAAATTCATCCGAAATTTGTATACTTTCATTGTTTATACCTTCAGGGTATTGTAAGCGTTTTTAACACTTTCACCACTTCAATCAATTTAATTATCTCTGAAAAATACAATGCTCATGGCACTTGATACTCTATGGTGCTTCAGTAACTTCAATGTGCTTTTGTCATTATATATTCTATTTTTATCTTATGAACTACAGGTTCCTATCTTATGGACTACAGGTCCATATATTTTATTTAGGAGATTTCATGATGGCCAATCATGTTTCTCTCTAATATGGGATTTTTAATCCATTTATAAATAAGCGCTTCATTATTTATTAATTTATCATGGATGATTATTTCTTGTCAGTTCTATACATGATTTGTTGAGATCTCAAAAATTATCATGCTTTAGGTATCTAAATCACTTCTGGGGTTAATTTGACAATCATGTCATGAGTTTCTTTCAAAGCACCCAAGAAAACTTAAGTGTTTCTTCAGGAACACTCACCTCCTTTATTTTGCATCTTTATGACTTACTCCAAAAATATTTTGAACTGACTTTTATACCACATTCTCAATAGTGATTTACACCTTTTGATCCTTCAGGGATTCAAATCTATACTGGAGAAAGTCTATTAGGGAAATAATTGATAATTTATGCAAGTTTCTTAATACTTTGCATCATTTTATATGTTAGCGTCAATGATAAACATGAACTTATATCCCTTAATCCTCCCCCTCAATGTTGACAAACATTGCCTCATTAAATAATATACCTTCTTTGGATTCTCATTTTTGGTCCATTATCAATTTATTGCTAGCAAATACATTATATGTATTTCAATTATAGGAGGATAATGCTCTTATTAATTGATAAGATGCATTCATATTATATTGTTTATTCCCTTTCATTGATCTAGTAATTTGGAGGAATTTTCTAATTATATAAATCATTTGGATATGGATATGACTTCAAGTCATTCAATATTGACGACAATCGACTTTTTGAATTACTAAATAATATGAGCTTATAACAACTTCAGGTTGTTAATCAAATATTCGCATATATGTGTACATACATGTGTCCACATATTACATATGTAACTATTTTATATATTCTTTCTCATTTGAGTTACCGATTTTAGGACAACATGTTTATAAAATTCCAAATCATTAATTTTTGCTTATCAAGCAATATCAAAGCGAATCTTAAAGATTGTACTATAATGTCCAAAACATCTAGTTTGGAACTGTATTGAACTTCTAGTTCAAATATTATATATAAACAACCTCAAGTTGTTAAACTGTATTGAATTTCTAGTTCAAATAAAATACATAAACAACTTCAAGTTGCTATAATGTATTGAACTTCTGGTTCCAATAAAATATATAAATAACTTCAAGTTGTTAAAATTTATTTCTCTATTATACCTGATATGTTACTATCGAACATTAATTATAATAACATTAATTATAGATCTTTTCAAGAAGATATTTAAAACTTCCACAAAAATATGATATGACATATTCATGATCTCTTCGGGAGAACGTCTAAGATATTTCTTCGAGAAATAGTTGCGCATTTGATATGCAGTTGACAGAATATTTTCAAAATAATAATAATAATAACAACTACATAGTATAATTTGATGTAAGCCAAGTGTATGTGAATAAATTAGATGCTACAATAGAATCATTTTTAGCTTCAGTAAGCAGTTTATTACTTAAAAGTATTTCATGATTTGTTATCCATCGATCCTAATATAGGAGCATTTTACATAAACTTGAGCATAAGCTTATTTTACATATACTGAGTTATATAAAATGACCATAGCTCAAGTTCTATATAAATGAGCATATACAGTTATGCTAGGTCCATATAAGCTCAGCATAACTCAGCCATAAATTTTATGTTAAATTAAACCGAGCATGTTATCATCCATCTATACTATGCAGATCATACAGAAGTCACGTGGTACCCCATACTCAAAATAATCATTACATCTAAGTAATTAATGTCAATATCGATGCATATTGATAAGTACCAATGTGCAATATTTGAAAATATTAAAACTATATCGTATTGGGAAATATTAAACAACTATCAACCAAACCGAGATATGGATATTTATTATGTAAATACAACCAAGAACTGATTGCATAACAACTAGTTTATAGACTACAGCCTGACTTACTTAAATATTCTACTAGACAACATATACTACATAACAACTAGTTTACAAACCACTGAAAATAATCTATGACTTCAGTACTTTTCCACCTTTTCGACCTTTTTTTCTTTATAGAAATAAGATATGGATCTGCAAGTCTATAAAGTGATTCCATACAATGTATGGATATAAGTGTTCTTAAGGAACGAAAAAAAATGTTTAAAGCTGCATGTTTTAGTTGTCTAATTTAATATGGGATCCTATGAACATAGCAAATTGTGTTCATATAGGAACCACGTAATATGATGTTATCTTATAACAACACCAGATGTGATGTAAGTTGCTTATTATGCAAGCTTTATAATTCAGTTTGACCAAATATGTTGACAATGTCTTCTGTGGCCTTAAACTATGCATTGCCTATATATAAAATTTGAACAAATCAAAAAAATTGACCAAATCAACAAATTTGCCAGACGGCTTTGCAAAAGTTTCGCCATCACTAGATCCTTTAATAGTCATCAAATTGTCTCTTTGAATGACTAAATAAATGAACAAAAACATGAATGACCAAATAGTTGAGTACAACAAGAATGACGTGTTTGGAATGTAATCAATAATGAGGTAATCTGCTTAAATCTAAAACAATAGGTAGAGCAACATTATTTGTTTCATGCCATACCATTAAAAACCTGCTGTTAAATCTCAAATCACATGCAAACTTCAAAACAGTCGGATTAAATTTAAATATATGCAATAGACAAAATATTATAAAAAAATCTGAAAAGGGACGACATACAAGCTGAGCGAGCGTAATTAGCCGAATGCATATTTATGGAAAATATTTATGAAAGATAGATGTTATCACAATCTAAACATTTTCTCAATAAGACCAACCATGGTTTCATGGCTACAATAGTTCATAGCTTTCACTCTCAGTAATAAGCGAAAGAAAAACCAAACTTTCAGCAAAGATTATATTCAAAATTTATAGATTTGTGGAGTATGAAGCCTACATCTAATGTAGTACCAACTGAACTAATGAACAAACATGCTATGTGATAGCCCGTAACTTCCCCGGTAAGGAAAGAGCGGATTACCTTGAGAACAACACACAAAAGAACACAGACGGAAGAACATTTCATTGCTTATTACAACAATTCCATCAGAATACAAGAATATACAAGGTATAAATGAATAAAATACATTCGATAATTATCAGAGATTACAATAAATTACATAGCAGCGGAAAATAATACAAAACACAACTGAAGGAGATATACGGATACAAAGCTTTCCGTATATCGTTCCAGCTGTAAACCAGGATCCTATGGATATAAATCTGCAAAACCAAAACTACTAGCTGCCCGTGTCGAAAATAAGGGCGCCTAGAGTTTAGGTTAAAACAATAAACTCCAGGTCAGTCATGTGACTGGTGTGAGAACTAAAACAGTTACTAATCTTTATTTTTAAGTTAGGTAAATCAAGTGACCACGCCGTATAACATGGAACGGGTTTCCTCCCAAAAATACCAGTGCATAAAACAACAGCGCGATGCTAAATAAAGAAAAATGAAGCTATTATAAACTCATGTAACGACCCATATTTTTTTACCGTTTAAAATCGACAATAAGCCACACATGTCGACCCAAACAAATCGCAAATGCAGGTAGTTATTGGGTAAAGAAGGAAAAGAAAGTAAGAAGAGAAAAACAATAACAAAATCTCACAGCGGAAGGACAACATATAATAAACAAATAGCAGTTAAAAAGCAGTTGAAATGTATACTGTGGTTATAACATTCAATGATTATCAGAGTTACATATACATACGGATGTACATAATAAGCAGCGGAAACAAATGCAGTGGTTAAACCACACTCATAATAGATATATACGCCAAACTTCGTCTTCGTCCTCCAAGGCAAGGGAATCTTCGCTAACTGCAACATCTGCTGACCCGAGCGTATTGCATAAAAAGAAAACACAACAAACACTCGGATCAACACTAAATCATCTCATATTAGTCAAATCAAAACACGAAATAACATCAGTATCATGGGTGCAGTAACTCAGGAGATATTACGGGATTTTTCTATCTCTTGAGGGTTCGTTAAACTAATACATACATAGATAATACGCTATTATGATAGTGTCTACTTAGTAAAGTATAAACAATGAAAATAGCGTAAGCGGGATTACATTTTTACCCTTACACTGTTTATAATACCGTAGTCTATACAGTACCGTAAACCCACCGTAAACGATGGCATCAGAGGGCACTCCATAGGTACGATACAAATCAAAATCGTATGGGCTCACTAAGGATGATATGACAAGGTACTCGAGGCAATGCCCAAGGTAGGATTCTACCAATCGCACTCCCGGACCGGTGGTAACGCATAGCAGCCACTATCGCCCACCTCGGAACACACTCCCATAATTCATAAATGGACCCAAATCATCATCATCATAATCATAGAAATAGTATCGAAGAAGTGTGTCCGATCAAAGTTGCTACGTCAGTTAGTCACGGTATAGCTCCTGTTTTAGTCTAATTCTGACCCGAAGGTCAGGGCTATTTCGTCCTCGATCATCTTCTTCGATTCAATAATCGACTCCAAGTCATCATATTTCGTTCTGGATATGTCAAAACGTTCACAATTGTCAAATTGGTATCGACACTGATAGAGAGTATGCCTTATGTCGACTCCGGTCTCTTTAACAACCAACGTTTACATTTTTTCCATATCGGTTGGTTCTTTTACATTTCAAAGGTTCGCTTTCATCTCAAAATATCATATTTTTTTCGAACCCATTTTATATTCAAAAGAATAAATTTTCATATCAACATATCACAATCATACCCAAAACCAATTTTATTCTAAACTAGAATATATTTTATATCATTATATTATAATCATATAATATTTCATAATCGACTTATATTCAAACAGAATATATTTTACCTCAAAGGTTATACTTATCTCAAATCGATTTAAATTCTAAATCCGTTTATATTCAAAAGAGTATAAATCTCCATAACCCTCATTCATATCATTTATGAAATCCATTATATTCAAATAAAATTTTCATTTCCATATCCAATTGGTTTAGAAGTCGATTCGTATTCAATAGAATAAGATTTATCTCATCTCCATTTGAACAATAGTTTAGATCCAAACACTTTCCATTCAGAAGGAAATTACGATCATTTAATGTAATTTAAAAAATAGATGTTATAAAATAAAAGTCTTTATATAAACTATATATATATAGAATATAATAGCTAGAATAAAATAAGATAATTTAACCCTATGTATATACGTGATTTAAAACTTCTTGCAGATTAGTTTAAGTAATAAAATATAAGGAAATTTAGTTATAACAAAATAGTTTTATAGGTAAAGGTTTTAATAATTGATTTTTTTTTTTTGAAAAGAATAGTTTTTTGAAGTCAAAGGTGTAATATATATATATATATATATATATATATATATAATAAAATCCCTTAACCAAAATCGTTCTTTTCTTCCGAATTTCAACACTTGGACCTATACTACAGTCTCAATGGAGTTAACATAGTTCAATTTCTTGTTTCCAACACCATTTAAACCCATCTTTCCATTTAAAGGATTTCAAAACCATATTCATATTTCGTTTGAACAACTTCGATTATCTTTATTCCTAAATGAAATTCAACAAGAATTTACTTAATTCGTGTTTACCTAATTTTTGGGATAAATCCCAAATCCCATTCGAATTCAAATTCAAAACTCCAAATTCCTTGGGAAAAATTTCCTTAACCATTCAATGATGTCTAGGATCCAGATCTTAATGGAAGAATAAAATTATCGAAATCGACACATTCCTTTAAATGAAGTTTTCCATCAGACAGAATTTCGAATATTTAAAAATCATTTAACCAACTGATGTCTGTATTTAATTGTCTATCCAATGGCCAAGTGATTTAAATTTAATTTATCGATATTCCAGGGGGGGATCTATCATTTCAATCCAAATCAGGGTCACAGGTATGTATCATTTCAACCTGTGTTCTTAATTTATTCAAATCGATAAATCCCGGGTTTATTAGATGCCCGTAACATCAAGGGTAAATGGGATTTATCGTCACAATCAACATGCATTACAATATACTGAAATAAAGAGCATTTAAAATGTCACTATAAATCCAGTAATAAATTTCAACCAACATCCATCACAACAATTTTATTCAACTGATTCAGCATTAAACTGTTTCAGGATTTAGCAAGGGTTCGAATTTCAAACTAGAAATTTAAATTTAAATCAAATAACTAATCATCGATCTAATTTGCATATTAACACTCTAGTATATCAAATTTAAGCAACCAATTCAACAGCCAATCACAACCATGCAACCAAACTATTTCATAATTTAATTCGATAAATATGGGAATAATTCAGTATTTCGTGAGCGAAGAATCACTCACCTTTGAGTCTTCTGTTGATCGTACGTCCAACTGAAGGCCAAACTTTCACAGTCTCTAAACCCAGCCAGATTAGTGCCAAAACGTCCGCAATTCCGCCACGATCCCAACGCAACAAACAGCGTCCAAATCCGAGTTAATATGAAGAAGTTATGAGTGTTTTACGATTTGAATTTAAAATATATATAAAATTATAAAATAAAACCTCACCCACTCGGATGATGCCACGTCAGCACCCTTCAAAACACTCCCGCTCCTCCTTTCTTCTTTGCTACAGTAACAGCCAACGAACAGAACCCATTCAACACAACTTTGACCGCAAAAATCCGTGAGCTCCGACCTCGATAGACCTTGGGACCACCACCGCGGCGAAGCCCACCCTCAGCCACCTCGGCCAGTGCCGAAACCACCACGTCCGGTGGGCCACGTGTCCTCCGGCGACGCAAAACCCAAAAAGGGTTTTCGAACCCTAAAACTTAAATTCCGACCACCTCACTAACTTTTAAATGATGCCGCCACCAGCGTTGATCTCGTATCGACCTCCTCTTCAAAACGCATATGCCAATTCCTTCGGTTAACTTTCAGATCAAAAAGCCCTAATTTTGATTTAAGGATTTCGAAAACTGCTTCATTTGACCTCGATTTCTGCCCAAGCTGATCACTGCATGTCAAAACTGATGGTACCCACAGGTTCGTATCGTCAAGAGCTTCAGTTTGACATATAATTCATTGGGTTTTGAAGAGATTTGATTTTAAAGTCTGTATTTTTCTTTTCTAGCATTTTTGAAGTTTTTCTGCCATTAGAGAAATAAGATTCGGTGGAAAAAATATACGTAGAATGAGGAATGGGCTGGTGGAGAGGAGGAAAAGAATTTTATTTATATAAATATGGGGGCCCACTAAGAGAAACTAACCATTATTAAATTACACGGATTCCATTCACAATTTCTTCAGTACGATCAAACGGTAAGTCAGATCGTAACGCAAATTGAAATCATATCATATTTCACCGTTCCGGTTCCGATGGCGCCGGTTTCGTCAAATTCCGAGATAGCCCGCCAAAACAGTTAATTTCCACCATTAATTAAATAAATAAAATATTCAAAAATTCAATTAACTGTTTTAATTTCAAATTAAATACTCAAAATTTCCATTTTAATTTAATTATAACCTAAATAAATTTTACACATCGATTTCCCACATTTTAAGTTCCTAAATTTGATTCCTTAAAATTTAAATTTGAATTTCAAATCTTTAACTTAACAATTTATAATTTCACCATTAAATCAATTTAACTTGAATTTCCCTTTTTACTTAAACCACTTATATTTACTTTGTCATTAAAATCTTAAGTTCCAAATTATCATATTTTCTAAATAACTAAATTTGGAAATCTATTTATACTCAATTCAATAATCATCATTATTATTAACAACACAATTTGATTTTCATCCAATATATTCCATTTTATTTATTTTAAATTGAAATTTAAATATACTGAAATTATGGGATGTTATAACTCAGGTCCCATCACACAATGCAACGCAAGCCGGAGAATAGGGTTTTACCTTATAATAGCCAAAGAATTCTTGATACGTTTAAAACAAATCATTTGATACTATAATAAGTGTATAGTGTTTAAAACAATCTCAATATTAAGTATCAATCATAGACGACATGGGTACCATATATCATGTCGCCATACTAGGCTCTACAATCAAAACCGCAAAATGTCGTATTTGGAAGTTGGATTTCCATTTGTGAACCGAGGCAAAAGATAGTCCTCACCGAATTCGAGAGTCTCTAGTCTGTCCCTCAGGAACAGCTGCAACTGCCCCTTGAATCGTCAGGGCCGGTCCACAAGGAGTGGATTATTACGCCTGAACACTGCGTTTCCCCGCCCTTTGGGGCGTCAAATGAGTCCACTGACTCTATCGGTTCGAGAACGACCGATATATCCAAGGCGCCTCCAATTTCCAACAACCACATGAGTCGAACTCGTCAGCCAGTTCAAGCACTGACGCCACTCCTAACTAGAAAGAAACGTATGCCCTCCCTGATGTCCTTCTCCCGTTTCTGGTTCACGTCGGGTGTGAAACTCGCGAATTAAACGTTACACAAAGCTACGCCACAAAGGCCGTGCTTTGATCATCAACCACAAGACTTTGCTTTTCAACAGAAGCCTTGATCATTTGCATCTCAGCATGCCACACAGGCAATTCACGCTATGCAACCGATATCAATCACACAGAATGAAATCCGATGTCAGACACACAGTCCATACAAGTTTGTCCTGGGTCTGAACGAAACCGGAGGCACCACGTACCTCGCATATCCATCGATCTCCACGTACGTCTGGACGACCACCAACTATTTCCCTCCTCTTGGGTGTACAGCCCAATCAGGATCATTAGTAATTATCCAACCGATGTGAAGACCTCCGGTCTTCGACCACCGTCTTCATCTTCGACTTATCGTCATATTAATTATTCAGAATGGGATAAACCCGGTCTTTCTGGATAACTCGCGTATATAATAAACAAGTGTTACACAAACAGAACATACGCCTCATTCCAGTTCATCATTCACTTACCGTAAATTAGCAAGAGGATAATTCCCCAAATATTAACCCCGAGGGCTGAAACCAGCATCAGATCAATACCCAGGAAACCATTCTTCTTAACTAACCTACAGCTAGTTTCTAAATTTCATATTCTAAGGGAAAGGTTCCCATTAATTTTATCAAAGATAAATTCTTTAAAATTTATTCTTTAATCTTCTTTTAAATATCAGTTCAAACCAAATTATGGTTTATCCAAACTAGTCGGGATTAACGAACCTTACCGAAGTAATCAATTGTTAAATTTCCCCAACCCTATCCTATTCATCCCATGAAGTAAAACTGGTAATACTTCATATCTAACACCACGGTGTTATCAGTAAATTCAATTATCATTTCATGTTTAAATCTAATTAAAGATTTAACTATCGCATGGAGTAAAACTGGTGGTACTCTATTCTCGATCATTTCCTGAATTTGATAATTTTAATTATCAAATTCACTTTTCATCTATTTAAAGATTCATTAAAACTCCACTTAGTTTTAATCTTTAACTGGGTTAAAGAACCAATGTCATTTAAAACATGGTTCATGATAAACCCATAATCACATTTCATTTCTACCAGCCTTTAACCGTAAATTAGCAAGTGAACAATTCCCTAAGTAATAACCCCAAAGGCCGAAACCAACATCAGATCAATACCCAAGAAACCATTCCTCTTAACTAATCTTTAGTTAATTTCTGATTTTCTTAACTCCATTGGGTCTAAGAACATTATTATTAAACATACCATTCACGACAACCCAAAGCCAAATTCCATTAATTGTCTGGTTAAAGAACAAATGTTATTTAAAACACCGTTCACGATAAACCCAAAAATCAATTCAATTTCAATTCCAATTAAATACCATTTAATTGGTACACTTTATTAAATCTAAATAAAAAGATTTAATCTTTTTCTCAACTGTTTTTAAAAACAGTGTTAATGAAGACACCATTCACGACAAACCCAAATCCCATTTGATATTAAATATAAGGCTCTGAATAGAAAATATATCGGCTTATATTCAATATCAAATTCTGCGACCAACAAATATCGTATTGGAAATAACGATATAATTGTATCTTTCAAATTTCCATAACAACATCTGTATAATCACAAAATCCCACATCGAAATATACCGAAGACAATTTCGATTCAAATCCATTTCCAATTTATATATTGGAAATTCTAGTTATTTTCAAAACCATTTCAAATTCAATTTATTTATTTTTCAAAAATAAATGGATTATAATTCTAGTTCAAAACTAGTTCATTCGATAAAAAATCTATTTTTATCTTTTCAAATATGGAGTTTTTCATCCCAATTCTTTCCAAATCATTTCTTATGATTTTACATTGATTATTGATATTTTTAATAATTTTATCAAGGCCCGTACAGTCGATTTCCATCAACGGCCATCGAATTGCACTTACAACGACCTTTTCCAAATTTGATTTGGACATAATTCCAAATCCAACTGTTAGATTTCTAATTTCTAATATTCGTTAGAAATTTCTTTTCGATACAAACCCAATGGTTCCAGTTTCAGGAGAATCCGACGGTCGGATCTCCCGTAATATTCATTCGAAGTCAATGGTCGAAATTCACAAACTACCGCAGCGCGGCGCGTTCTATTCAGGCCATTATATATATATATATATATATATATATATATATATATCGTTGATTTCCTTTTAAAACGTATTTTATAAATCGTTTTAAATTCCTTTCAAATCGATTTCAATTTAAATCGATTTCAATTCAATTCGTTCTAAATTCAATTCAAAACGATTTCCATTCTATTTCAATTTAATTTGAATTTCAATTCTATTTCAATTTAATTCGAATTTCAATTCTATTTCAATTTAATTCAAATTTCAATTCATTTCAATTTAATTCGAATTTCAATCAAATTCGAATTTCGATTCATTTCAAAATATCAGATTTTGAAATCGCTTTCGATATTCATTGTAAAATGTATAAAATCGCTAAAATTCCCGTTCGTGTTAAAATGGCGTTTAACTACTTAACACGGCTTTACATTTCAATATTCGATGAATATTATTTTAAAATATTAGATAATTCTGAACTGAAATCAGACACAGTCAATTACCATATAATGTGATTATATGGATTTCACACAACAAATATGTATCACAACAATGAAAACATCAATCCATCATCTAGAGTGCATTCTATACTGTATAAGCATCAAATATAAATATTCGATGCTTATACAGCCTGTCAGTCAACCGATTGACATACAACTAATTATTGGGATAAGTGTATGCCATATTTCATCCCAATACCCATGTGGGGTTTCAATCAATCAAACACAGGTTTTATTTGTGCAGTTGGGCGATGTGTAAAATTTATCGTCACTATCAATATCAGTCAAATGTGTGTATATAAACAAATCATCCAATTTGTTTATAAATCATTATTTTATATACACTTTAAAAATTATATTTTTAACTATAAAATATTTATTCCATCACACAATCAATTTTCACAACACAAATATCAAACAAACAAGTCATCCATGGTCTGTGGACGACGGGTCTCGGGTGCTGCTAAACACCGTCTGGATCCTAGTATATATTTTAACTATAAAATAAATTAAAAGTGAGGAGTTCTCACTTTTGAGTTCCACTCCGCCATTTCATTTTTGAACATCTGATCCATTTGATTGGCCCGAAATTCCTACGCCATCCTTTTCACGCTGTTCATATTAAAAACCACCTTTTTAATATGATGTTCTAAATATTAAAAATTATATTTTTAATACTCTACCTATATAAAAATCATATTTTTATTCTTCCTACTATGTAAAAATTATATTTTTACTTTGCTACATACATGGAAAAATTATATTTTCTTCGCTACTTCATACGATTAAAAATCCCACCTTTTCAGGATTAAAAATCGAATCTTTTTAATGATAAAAATCTAATCTTTCCTATGTTAAAATCATAGCTTTCATTATTAAAAATCCCATCTTGTCTATAATAAAAATCTAACCTTTTTATTTCTAAAAATCTAGTCTTTCTAGTTATAAAAATCTATTGTTTCTAGTTATAAAAATCTACTGTTTCTTCTTTATAAAAATCTATTGTTTCTACTTATAAAAATCTATTGTTTCTACTTATAAAAATCTATTGTTTCTACTTATAAAAATCTATTTTTTCTACTTATAAAAATTAAAAATCAAAACTTGATCATCATAGAAATATTCCTAACCTATGATAAAAATCTTATCTTTTCTTAACTAAAAATCTCGTCTTTCTATATAAATAAAAATCTTATTTTTATTCGCTAACAATCCCTCCCTTTCATTGCTAAAAATCAATCCTTGTCATTGCTCTGAATTTATATAAATAAAATTGAATTTACAAAGAAATATAACGTTATTTAAAATAGAAAATAGGGGAAGAACTTATTGTCGATCCACGACGAGGGAGGAGGAGGGTTCACGTAGGAATCGAGCGGAGGAAGGGCTGGCAGGGTCGGAGGCGGCCTTGGGAGGTGGTGGCGATGGTGGTGGGTTGCGGTGCAGGTGGAGGGGGTTCGGGTGCGTGGGGTTTGGGGAAAATATGGGGGCCGCGGTCATAGATCGAAGGGGAGGAAGCGCTGTCGCGAGGTGGAGAAGGGAGAAGTGGAGGCGGCGATTGGAGCAGGGGCCCGGTGGAGCGGTGCAGCGATGAATGCCGACGGGGGGAGGGGGCTTCGTTCTTCTCTTTCTCTTTTTTTGTTGTTGACTGAATGATAAGGAGAGAGAAGAGGGAAGTTTATAATATATATATATATATATTAATTATTTAATTTAAATCACCATTAAAGTTGACTTTTATACCAAACTCCAATCGGGACCCAACGGCTGCCATCCCTAGCTGATTACCCCCATTCCGAACACAATGGCATATGTTTCGTAGGCTGATTCGATCATTTCGATCAGTTTTAGTCAAAATCAAAATATAACTCTATATATTGAATTTGAACGTGTATTTCCATTTACTGGGGCCATATACGAACTCTAAAAATTCCTAAAAAATTATTTCTACCTTCGTATTGACAATACGGTCCTAACAAAACTAATTTCGTTGAATTCTGAGACCGTTTGAAAAATGGCCATTTTCCAGTTGATTAAAAACAACTGAAACTGGTCAAACGCGTTTTCCTTTGCCACGCCTACTTATTGATTCGAAGAATTTTGGAATATAGCAATAACTTGACATCACGGATCCAACAAAAGTGGTTTCATCGAATTCTGAGGTCGTTTGCAAAATTTCCATTTTTAAGGGCTAGAATTCCATAGCGACTATCCTGAATTTTCATCTGGGCATATCTTTTGATTCCCGCTATGAAATTTTGATTTTTCGGATTCGTTGGAAAGATATTCTCCAATAGATTCTAATATTTTTGGTTTCGCTAAATTCCGGTTTATTTTGAATCCAGTACATTCATTTGAAGTGTGAAATCGAATTATCGAACTACCGCGCCATTTTCAATTCCTTTTATAATTATAAATAATTATTTATATTCTAACGACGATCTATATAAATATATACGCTTGAATTCTATTCAAAATAAATTTTTCGTCGTTATTATTTAAAATAATTCATTTTAAATATTCAAAATCCATCGAAATTGCCAAAATAAAATTTTTAAATTAGCTCGGATTTCCGGGTTATTACAATCTCCCCCACTTAAAACTTTTCGTCCCCGAAAAGGAACGAAGCCGAAAGTTGTTTTACAAACCAACTCAACTTTCATTATTTTCATTATGGCTTAAGTTCTTCAACTTTTCAGTTTCTAAGAACTTTCCAAATTTTTCGAAAATTTGGCTAACACCCTAAATTTTCGAAAAATTTCGCCATAACCTCCCCTGCACCGGGGACTTCGGGATATTTCATATAGCCTCCTATGGCCTTCTTCAATCCAAAAGAAAAAGAAAAAGCAAAGTGGCTAGCCAATCGGCTCATAAAATCACCCAAAACTCAAGAAATACAATAAACATGTACCTATTTGTCGGGCAAATAATTTTATTCCTCTTCTCTAGCCTCCTTGCTATGTCCTGCTCACACATATATATGTATGCAAATGCGACAATTTTTTTTTTACAATTCACTATTTGATTCAATTTGGCCCAAATGGTTCAAATTTTCAATTAATCAAAACAATAATCAACTAACACGACCAACAATCAATTAGTGGATTATCGTTTCAAATTCATAATTTTGATATATATACAGAAAATCATGTTTTTGGTGCCAATTCACAACAATGTATTCTAACTATATTTTGGTTCTCACACCAGTCAATTGGAAACATATAGAAATCCCACCTTCGTTACTCGAAAATAAATACTAATAACGCTGCAGCATTATTAGAATCATCCCCGGGCGACTAGAGTGTTATTCTATATCTATCCAGTATATTAAAACTTCAAATATACGTTTGCAAGGCGTATATGCAAAATCTTTATATATTGGATTGTCCAAATCAATACAAATAAAATATTCAAATACGTATAAAACGACTTAAATTTCAAAACAAAATTTTGTTTTCACTTTAAAAAATATACTCTTCACACTCGTTCTAGGATACTACTGATGCTATCTCTAACGAGTCATTCTCATTTGATATTACTAATCCAATTTCTGACGAATTCTTTCGTATGGTTCTAATGTGTCTTGTTCTCTGAGCTTTGTAAACCAAAGCTCTGATACCAACTATGATAGCCCGTAACTTCCCCGGTAAGGAAAGAGCGGATTACCTTGAGAACAACACACAAAAGAACACAGGCGGGAGAACATTTCATTGCTTATTACAACAATTCCATCAGAATGCAAGAATATACAAAGTATTAATGAATAAAATACATTCGATAATTATCATAGATTACAATAAATTACATAGCAGCAGAAAATAATACAAAACACAACTGAAGGAGATATACGGATACAAAGCTTTCCGGATATCGTTCCAGCTGTAAACCAGGATCCTGTGGATATAAATCTGCCAAACCAATACTACTAGCTGCCCGTGTCGAAAATAAGTGCACCCAGAGTTTAGGTTAAAACAATAAACTCCAGGTCAGTCATGTGACTGCTGTGAGAACTAAAACAGTTACTAATCTTTATTTTAAAGTTAGGTAAATCAAGGGACCACGCCGTATAACACGGAACGGGTTTCCTCCCAAAAATACCAGTGCATAAATCAATAGCGCGATGCTAAATAAAGAAAAATGAAGCTATTATAAGACCCAGGTCCTATCACACAATGCAACGCAAGCCGGAGGATAGGGTTTTACCTTATAATAACCAAAGAATGCTTGATACGTTTAAAACAAATCATTTGATACCATAATAAGTTTATAGTGTTTAAAACAATTTCAATATTAAGTATCAATCATAGACGACATGGGTACCATATATCATGTCGCCATACTAGGCTCTACAATCAATTTACTTTTCATCTATTTAAAGATTCATTAAAACTCCACTTAGTTTAAATCTTTAACTGGGTTAAAGAACCAATGTCATTTAAAACATGGTTCACGATAAACCCATAATCACATTTCATTTCTACCAGCCTTTAACCGTAAATTAGCAAGTGAACAATTCCCTAAGTAATAACCCCGAAGGCCGAAACCAACATCAGATCAATACCCAAGGAACCATTCCTCTTAACTAATCTTTAGTTAATTTCTGATTTTCTTAACTCCATTGGTTCTAAGAACAGTATTATTAAAGATACCATTCACGACAACCCAAAGCCACATTCCATTAATTGTCGGGTTAAAGAACAAATGTTATTTAAAACACCGTTCACGATAAACCCAAAAATCAATTCAATTTCAATTCCAATTAAATACCATTTAATTGGTACACTTCATTAAATCTAAATAAAAAGATTTAATCTTTTTCTCAACTGGATTTAAAAACAGTGTTAATGAAGACAACATTCACAACAAACCCAAATCGCATTTGATATTAAAAACAAGGCTCTGAATAGAAAATATATTGTCTTATATTCAATATCAAATTCTACAACCAACAAATATCGTATTGGAAATAACGATATAACTGTATCTTTCAAATTTCCATAACAACATCTGTATAATCACAAAATCCCACATCAAAATATTCCGAAGACAATTTCGATTCAAATCCATTTCCAATTTATATATTGGAAATTCTGGTTATTTTCAAAACCATTTCAAATTCAATTTATTTACTTTTCAAAAATAAATGGATTATAATTCTAGTTCAAAACTAGTTCATTTCGATAAAAAATCTATATTTATCTTTTCAAATATGAGTTTTTCATCCCAATTCTTTCCAAATAATTTCTTATGATTTTACATTGATTATAGATATTTTTAATAATTTTATCTAGGCCTGTACAGTCGATTTCCATCAATGGCCATCGAACTGCACTTACATCGACCTTTTCCAAATTTGATTTGGACATAATTCCAAATCCAACCATTAGATTTCTAATTTCTAATATTCGTTAGAAAGCTCTTTTCGATACAAACCCAATGGTTTCGGTTTCAGGAGAATCCGACGGTCGGATCTCCCGTAATATTCATTCGAAGTCAATGGTCGAAATTCACGAACTGCCGCAGCGCAGCGCGTTCTATTCAGGCGATTATATATATAATATATATATTATATATACTTCGTCGATTTCCTTTTAAAACATATTTTATAAATTGTTTTAAATTCCTTTCAAATTTAATTCGAATTTCCATTCTATTTCAATTTAATTCAAATTTCAATTCTATTTCAATTTAATTCAAATTTCAATTCATTTCAATTTAATTCGAATTTCAATTCATTTCAATCAAATTCGAATTTCAATTCATTTCAAAATATTAGCTTTTGAAATCACTTTCGATATTCATTGTAAAATGAATAAAAACGCTAAAATTCCCGTTCATGTTAAAATGGCGTTTAACTACTTAACACGGCTTTACATTTCAATATTCACTGAATATTATTTTAAAATATTCGATAATTCTGAACTGGAATCAGACACAGTCAATTACCATATAATGTGATTATATGGATTTCATACAACAAATGTGTATCACAACAATGAAAACATCAATCCATCATCCAGAGTGCATTCTACACTGTATAAGCATCAAATATAAATATTCGACGCTTATACAGTCTGTCAATCAACCGATTGACATACAACTAATTATTGGGATTAGTGTATGCCATATTTTATCCCAATACCCATGTGGGGTTTCAATCAATCAAACTAAGGTTTTATTTGTGCAGTTGGGCGATGTGTAAAATTTATCGTCTCAATCAATATCAGTCAAATGTGTGTATATAAACAAATCGTCCGATTTGTTTATAAATCTTTATTTTATATACACTTTAAAAATTATATTTTTAACTATAAAATATTTATTCCATCACACAATCAATTTTCACAACACAAATGTCAAACAAACAAGTCATCCATGGTCTGTGGACGACGAGTGTCAGGTGTTGCTAAACACCGTCTGCATCCTAGTATACATTTTAACTAGAAAATAAATTAAAAGTGAGGAGTTCTCACTTTTGAGTTCCACTCCGCCATTTCATTTCTGAACATCTGTTCAATTTGATTGGCCCGAAATTCCTACGCCATCCTTTTCACGCTGTTCATATTAAAAACCACCTTTTTAATATGATGTTCTATATATTAAAAATTATATTTTTAATACTCTACCTATAAAAAATCATATTTTTATTCTTCCTACTATGTAAAAATTATATTTTTACTTTGCTACATACATGGAAAAATTATATTTTCTTCGCTATTTCATACGAATAAAAATCCCACCTTTTCACGATTAAAAATCGAATCTTTTTAATGATAAAAATCTAATCTTTCCTATGTTAAAAATCATAGCTTTCATTATTAAAAATCCCATCTTGTCTATAATAAAAATCTAACCTTTTTATTTCTAAAAATCTAGTCTTTCTAGTTATAAAAATCTATTGTTTCTAGTTATAAAAATCTATTGTTTCTACTTATAAAAATCTATTGTTTCTACTTATAAAAATTAAAAATCAAAACTTTATCTTCATAGAAATATTCCTAACCTATGATAAAAATCTTATCTTTTCTTAACTAAAAATCTCATCTTTCTATATAAATAAAAATCGTATTTTTATTCGCTAACAATCCCTCCTTTTCATTGCTAAAAATCAATCCTTGTCATTGCTCTGAATTTATATAAATAAAATTGAATTTACAAAAAAATATAATGTTATTTAAAATTGAAAAGAGTGGAAGAACTTACTGTCGATCCACGACGAGGGAGGAGGAGGGTTCACGTCGGAATCGGGCGGAGGAAGGGCTGGCAGGGTCGGAGGCGACCTTGGGAGGTAGTGGCGATGGCGGTGGGTTGCGGTGCAGGTGAAGGGGGTTCGGGTGCGTGGGGTTTGGGGAAAATAGGGGGGCCGCGGTCAGAGATCGAAGGGGGGGAAAGCGCTGTCGCGAGGTGGAGGGAGAAGTGGAGGCGGCGATCGGAGCAGGGGCACGGTGGAGCGGTGCGACGATGAACGTCGATGGGGGAGGGGGGCTCCGTTCTTCTCTTTCTCTTTTTTTTATTTTGTTGGCTGAATGGTAAGGAGAGAGAAGAGGGAAGGTTATAATATATATATTAATTATTTAATTTAATTTAAATCACCATTAAAGTTGACTTTTATATCAAACTCCAATCGGGACCCAACGACTACCGTCCGTAGCTAATTGCCCCCATTTCGAACACAATGGGATATGTTTCGTAGGCTGATTCGATCGTTTCGATCAATTTTTGTCAAAATCAAAATATAACTCTCTATATTGAATTTGAACGTGTATTTCCATTTACTAGGGCTACATACGAACTCTAAAATTCCCGAAAAATTATTTCTAGCTTCATATTGACAATACGGTCCTAACAAAGCTAATTTCGTTGAATTCTGAGACCGTTTCAAAAATGGTCATTTTCCAGTTGATTAAAAACAACTGAAACTGGTCAAACGTGTTTTCCTTTGCCACGCCTACATATTGATTCCAAAAAAAAAAGAATTTTGCAATCTAGCAATAACTTGACATCACGGATCCAACAAAAGTGGTTTCGTCGAATTCTGAGGTAGTTTGCAAAATTTCCATTTTTAAGGGCCAGAATTCCATAACGACTATCCTGAATTTTCATCTGGGCATATCTTTTGATTCCCGTTATGAAATTTTGATTTTTCGGATTTGTTGGAAAGATATTCTCCAATAGATTCTAATATTTTTGGTTTTGCTAAATTCCGGTTTATGTTGAATCCAGTACATTCATTTGAAGTGTGAAATCGAATTATCGAACTACCGCCCCATTTTCAATTCCTTTTATAATTATAAATAATTATTTATATTCTAACGACGATCTATATAAATATATACGTTCGAATTCTATTCAAAATAAATTTCTCGTCATTATTATTTAAATTAATTCATTTTAAATATTCAAAATCCATCGAAATTGCCAAAATAAAAATTTTAAATTAGCTCGGATTTCCGGGTTATTACATGCTATGCATTGCAAATTGAAGTTATATGTGTAGCTTTCTCCATATGAATTGTTAGTCATATTCATAAGAATATTACGCTTATTTTCAATGTATTCTTACATCTTATATTAAATTTTTGGCTTGCCATTTACCTTCTTTGACTCTTCAGGTTACGGGTTAGACAAAGTTTTCAGCTTAGATAATGTCAGCTAAATGTTAGTTTTTTATTAAGACCAGGTGCAGGTTTATTGTAGTTATGTTCAATACAAAAAATAAAAAAAATTACTCAAACGAAATCTAAGCTTTCTGCAAAAGCCATGGAATTTCTAAAATAAAATAAAAGCTTAAACATATGGATATAAATGTATCTCTGCAAGTAATATAGTAACTACAATATGCAGTTCAAAAACAAAAGTATAAATTCAAAACTACGTCAATATAGGATCTGCTCGCCTACTAAAGTGGCCCCACTAAATATATGCTACTTATCTTAGCATCTGTAAGTAATAATAATAATATTTGGAATCAAATTTAATATATAAAAGTATGCGGATCTGAAAAGAAATGTTCAAAGTTATGAGCATATTGAAGACGGTTTCTGTGGGCTCTCTCACCTCTATTTCTAATTTTAACCAAAGTTTCATGGAAAAGAAAAATAATAACCAAAACACAAGATAGAGGCTGAATCCATAGCTGTATTTTAAAGTTAATTGAAATATAATATCATATATGGCATGCTAACAAAGCAGAAACATGTAGATCAAACAAATTTGTAGATTTAATCTAAAACGAAGTAGAAAATTTTCCTGGACTTCTAATGAAGAAGAAAAAAATTCAGCTTGATCTTCCAAATTAACACAAACCTTAGATCTGATATGTATCTAGAGCTTCGTGCTGATAACATGTTATAAAACGAACACAGAAAAAGAAACAAGGGAGAGAGGACATTTCTATTCATTCAGATGTATATTTATTTCTATTACATCGGCTCCTTTATATATAGGCTTCGGAGCTGATGTTTAACTTATTCCCATGATGTGGGACTAAATAGAAAACTAATAAAAGCATATTCACTCTTATATATATTACAACAGAAATATATATTACAACAGAAATATAATTTACTTAGGGGTTTTGTTTATGGGAAGGAGATTCAGATTTGTGGAGGCGGAATTTTATAGATAGAAAGATGATTTAAAGATATGGAAGATATCTCAATGAAAGAAAAAATAAGTAACACGGAGACAAAAAATACGTGTCATATCTTACCAAAGTCTCTTAAGATTCAAACGTGAAATATTGAGGTGGAAAATCTCTCCCAAGAATCTAGCGGAAGAATATTCTAAATAATTTAGGAAAGAGTAATGGTATACATCACACAAACACCGTTTGATTTGCGAATTTTTTTAGAGGAACATAAACTCTAAGCAAGCAAAAGCGGATTTTGACGAAATAAAAAATGGTAAACAACTCAGAGTTCAAATTAGAGTCATAAAAAAGAAACTTTTGAATTTTCAAACTTTTGAAATTTCAACTCAAATTCAAATTTTAACCAAATTTGACTTTTTTAGAAATAGTTTCATTTCAATAGATTTAGCAACCACATTACTGAACATTCCAAATTTATTTTTTAAATTTAAATTTTTAAGAACGAACTTAGATTCAAATAATAATATTAGAGAAATGCTAAGCACACTCTCCCTTAGGGAGAGTGAGCTTGTACTTGCCACCTGATTGGTGGAAATGACTTGACATCAATCATTAGCTATGTATGACATAATAAATGCAAAATCATTAACACCAATTAGGTGGAAAGTACAAGCTCACTCTCCCTAAGGGAGAGTGTGCTTAGCATTTCTCATAATATAAATCAAGTTAACTCAATAATTAAGGTCTGCATTGACAACCATTTATTTCTCATTATCAAATTGTCCCTACAAGAGCTTGAGTTATGAATCCAATTCATTTATTTCACAAAATCCAATAATAAATTAAATATTTAAATTTTGAATATTTAAATTTCTATTAATTCATCATTTATGAAATTCCAGAACCTCGAGTTGTTACACTAACCTCTACGTTTATTATAAAAAATAAAAAAAACTACCATTTGGCACCATTCTTTGTAATTTACCTGTTGTTTTTTTTTATTTGATTTTAGTTTACATTGTAAATAACATAAATTTATTTTATCTTTATCAATATGGAATGCGGTTAAACTTGTTTATTTACGTTTATATTTTCATTTAGGATTGTCTTTTATATCTGAATAAGAAGTCTAGTCACTACAAATATTAATATAACTCCCTGTAATACGCAATCTAAATACTTTATTATCCACAATTCATATATCAACTTTACATTTATTATCCTCAATTAATGTTATATGCATTCTTTTCTATGACCAAGCGAAATTAATTCCACTTTATTATGAATACGAAACTCAATTTTTATTGGATTTTTTCTAAATTTTCATTTCATACTATAATTTTTTCCTTAAAATATTTATTCCTTTTAATTTATTTTCCATTATTAGTAATGTAAATGTGCTAACTTTTAAATTTTAGTTTTGATTTAAAATTTACATTTCAAATATATATAGTTAAGTATCCCTTAGAAATAAAGCGAGAGAATATTATAATTTATGTGATTTGCTAAACGACTTTATTTCATATAAATTTTACATGATATTTATTCTCAAATCTATTATGTAAACGAAAATTTCTAACATTTAGAATTGAAGAAAATTATTATCAGGATGGTGTTAAACTACATACAGATACTTTTATTTTCTAAGTAACTTTATGTGCAAACAACTACATAAAAATTTAATTTATATTAGTTAGAAATATATTATATAATTTTAATAGATAAGATGCGTAATTTAACTTACTTAAAATTTTAGAAATTTATTTACCTCTTGGTTTTGGTGTTGATGATACTATAAATACATGTTATCATGCATTTTTATTCATGACATGAACTTAAATAGTTGTCACTACAACGAATATGCCTATTAATGGTATTAATCTATATAATTAGCATTAAAGAATATTAATTATAACAAACGTATAGTTAATTTTCTAATTCAAATTAGAATCAAGTTATAGGTATAATTATTATGGTTAACTGTAGTTACTTTATGCTGCATTTCATTTGAACTTAAATTTAAAAAGAAAATTATTTACAATAATTTAATCCCACATTGCATATAAAAATATATTTATATTTATTTTTACATCATATTGTTTTACATTGATTAGTGTTGGATTTTTGGGCCTTTCAATAGTCAAATGAAAATCAAATTTGTCGCAATATATAGGAGTAGATATGCTTTTGCACTTTTATTTTAGTCTGACTTCCTATTAGATATATAATATCTCAAGCCCAAAGCTTAGATATAAGAGCGTATGTCATGGAAATCCGATGTGACAATTTGCAATGAATATGATTTCCTACCTCTCCTTCTGAAATGGCTTCTCATTTATATATTTTACAACATATCATCAGCACAATCTTTAAAAATATATTATATTACAGATCTAGAGTTATGATAATCTAAAATATCAGATCTTCTTTTTTTGATATAATTATAGATCTAAAAAAAGTAAGCATTATTTTTAAAATTTTGTTTTTATATCTGATTTTATTAATTTATCTTTCAAAATCTCATTGTATCATAAGCCTAATTTTTCAGATCTCATTATACTCCTTTATTTTTCAGATCTTATTATATTTACATGATCTATTTGAAACTCACATGGATCTAAATTGTTATATCTCGTTACATTACATTCAGATCTGAATCTAATGTAAATCCTTTTTTTATCTTATGGTATTGTAGATCTCTATAACATAATCAAATAAATTATACTTTTAGATCTGTACATGGTTTAAAATGTAATATTGGATGTTATGATTTTTGAGTGAATTTAATTAAAACTTGCTTATTTTTGAATGCTTTTAACTCCATGTATTTTGGAAAGTATGTTTTGGTGTTGACAATTTTTTTATTGATTTAGATAAATTTATAGAATTCGATTAAATTTTGATTTGTGACATGGAACCAAGTAATCTAAAATTGTTTGGTAAATGACATTTTCATTTTGAATTTTTTGTTGATTTGATATTGTTCTGAGTGAAAGCTTTTGAAGTGATTTCAATATATGATTTATATTTCTAAAAGAAATATTTTGTGGTTACTTAGAGAAACAAATATAAGGATATCATGTATCTTGAAGACCGTATAAAGTTTAAATCCAATTTTCATTATTGTTTAGCAGAACACCAAAGGTGAATGAAAAAATAATGAAAGCTTGTATGATAAGCTTAATGCTTATCATTTATATATTAAAGAAAGGGAATGATAACTTGTAGTTTTTAAAATGCTAGAAGGGTTGAGTTTTGATAAATTAGTAAATTTTAGTATAATCCATTCATGCTTAATAAATATAGTTTATTTCGTCTTTCAGTATGCATTTGAATATTTGTAGCTTAATTGCATGGCTGCTTGAAATACAAAAGTGATTTTACTTAACGTAATATGTACTTTTTAGAAAATATACTTCTAAAGTAGTTTCCTAAAGTAACTAAGAATATTTAAAGTCAACAAAAATGGTCCAGAAGACCTAACATAAGAACAATGTCCTAGAAACATACTTAGATCTTATAAAATCACAAACGTAATAAATGTTTCCTCAAAGAGAAATAGTAATAACGTAATATGATTCTCACGTTCGAATACAATCCTCAAATGTCCTCTTATTTCATTTTGTTTAATCAATATTAAAGTCTGGAGCTTTCAAATAAAATAGTACACATTATCTTCTATTCCTAAAAAGTTAATTATTAAAACTCAAATATATAAATTTGAGATGTAGAGCTTTGAATTATTAGAAATTCTAATTAAAATTTTGGTAAATTCCAATTATATTGGTGATCAAACTTGAAGTTTTGTAGTGAAATTCAAGTTGAGTACCATCTAGGATATGAATTATAAATAAAGACTTCACTTTAAAGAAAGTTTGGGACATGAAGTTCTATAATATTTGCTAATACTACTAACTAATTAACCAACAAAATTTGATAGTCATTATCGAGGAAAGTTTCCAATATTATTTATTTATATTTGTTATATTGGAAAATCCAACATTATAAAAGAGATGTTATAGAAAATTTATTTTTTATCAAACTGCAATTCCTAAAGAAGAAACGCTATATTCTTTGAAGAGATATCATATAAAACTCTAGAAAAGAGAAAATAATTTATCTCCAAAAAAGGTATTGATTATTATATGTTAATACTACACCCTAAAGTAGGGGTTTTATCTCTTACATTTATATTTTGTTTAGAATATCCAGTTTTGTTTGTATTTAAAATTTGATATGATATTTCAAAGGTAATTACAGTAACAAATTTTCTATAGAGATGATTTATGTCAATGTAAAAGTAGTAATTATGTAATTACGTAAAAGAAATGTTGTATATTGATATGAAATTTCAGAAGGTGTCAATAATAATAAGATATATGTAACACTCCAGGAGCAGTGTTTATAAAGTCTCCTTAGAAGTGATATTATAACCTTGTACAAAACTATAAAAAGGAATATACATATATATATATATAATACTTTTGAAGATGATATAGATTTGTTTACCAAATTTAAGACCAAATAGTGATTAATATGTAACCTATTTCTTTTTAGAACTTTTGATGAATTAAATGCCACATGCATGGCTATTCTTGAAGAAATACCTATAGATATCCTCTTGAGATCATTTGTATATCCGTTGGCCTAGCTTTTTGTAGCCACATGCCGATTTTTGGATATCGGAATGCCAGACTCAAGTACAAACTTAGGAAGGTCTGAAGCGATTTGGTTGAAGTTGCGAAGCGCTCATAAACTCTAGAAATTTGGCTAAGTCACAGGGTCGGTATTCTTCATACCGATCTCGATGTCAGTATTCATGTAATATGGATTCTCGTACCTTGCTTTTGGCTATGGATTTCGTACCCCACTTCACATGTGGGCATAATGGTTTTTGTATCCCCTGGGACACGATTCGAAGACAAGGTGTTCTTGGCAAATTCGGTGAAGGAACGGGATATGAAATAGCTTTTCCTATCCCCGAGTCGGTGCTGGTTTTCCCTCTCCTGGTTTTAGTTTTCATCTTCGTTAAATTTCGCATCCCCGGGACCTGAAGTTGGGGATACGAAATGGCTTGGCTTCATGGATTTCTCTAAGGATGGGGATACGAAATACATGTTTCTTATCTGGCATTAGCATTGTCTTTCCGTACCCTGGGGTATGAAGGAAATGGCTTGGTTTTCTCTAACTTTCGAGATATGAAACTGCATTTCGTACAAAGCATTTTGTATCAGGAGATATGAATATAAAGAGACGAAGTAGCTTGGATGAAGGACGCCTCGAGGAAACAAAGCGGTATTTTGGCTAAGTCCCCGGGTCAGTACTGACCCCGGGATATGAAATGTGGGGATACGAACCACTGTATCCCCACTCCTATAAATACATCTGAACTTGCCTTATTTCATGAGTCTTTTTGTTGTTTCATTCTACATAGAGAAGCTTGGACTTAGAGCGTTTTAATGGCTTACTCTATTGCTTTAGAGTCGTGAACTTCTCCTTGAAGATCTTCAGCTACACCTTGGAACTTGGCTTAATATATTGACACTTGGATCGGGTTCTAGCACACATTTTAGCATAGCTTGGATAAAAGCTTTGGACATAGCACTTTGCACCTTTGGACTTGGGAATATGCATGTAGGATTTGAGCAAGGACTTTGCTATTGCTATTTGCAAACTTTTTAAACATACGATGTGGAAGAAGGATTGTACTTGTAATTTTGTAAAGCATAATATATAAAGTTACCTCGGAGTGGACGTAGGCATAACTTGCTGAACAACTATAAAACTCAGTGTTATTTACTTTTCAGTGCTTTGTGTTTGAATTGCGCTTGGATTGTTTGGATAAAAAATTTCTATTGGGTGTTGATGAGTGTTAATCAATTCCCCTCATCAACATTTTGGCGCGCCAGGTATGGGAAAGGAATACCTCCGGATTTGGATTGGTAAGGAAACAAGTTACTATCGGTTGGACGATGGTTAAAAGGAAACAAATCACTTTAGCTCGTTCGGAAGGAGAGGATTTAGAGGAAAGTCAAGAAGTTTCCGCTATTGGATGGTCGTCGAATTACGTAACTCGAGAGGATATTGACCGAATTGACTTCGTGGTTGGAGAGGCAGTAAGAGCATTTCCGAAGGCAGTAAGTTACTATGAATGCTCTTACGGCTAGGATCGAAGGTTTCGGAAGGCCGCCGGGCCAAGGAAATATTGTAGGAACGAGTGCAAGCGTTCGTTAAGGTTTGGCTCGGGACTTGAGGGCAATTTTCTAAATTTGACCTTGGGTTGATTCCATTCTCGAGATCGGTACCAGGTTGACTAGGCTCAAGAGCAACACCGCCGATCCGGATGAAGGTTTAGCTCAGGTTTTGGTTAGCCATGTTTTGGGTTCTGGTGTCGGTAATGTTGCTCAAGCACAAGCGCTCGTAGGTTTGGATACAGTAACTCCCACGGTTCTAGAAGTTGGGCTTGTGACGGCAGTGGCACCTCAATCTAGGATGGAGTCGGATATTCTTGTTGGGGCTCCACAATTCGCTAATTTTGGACTTGACATATAGGGAACTGATGTGGGATTGAACGAATGGAGTCGTTTGCTTGGAAATGGTAGTGGTAGTTAGATCGCTATTGTGATTCAGAGATATACTCAAGGCAGAGCGTCTCTTTCGAACTTGGCTTGTATTACTCGCAGTCCGTTCACTCAAGATATATAAAATTCTCAAAATTAAGCGGATTTCAAATTGTCGGTGTAGGATGTTTTTGATGGAAGGATCCTACCATTCACTAGATGCATTATATGCACCATATGGAAGTTCTTTCGGCGTCAGAGAATGTTACGACAAAGTCATTCCCGCTTTATCTTACAGACATTGCTGCCATGTGGTTCAGGCAGTTGGAGAATGAATCAGTGAATAGCTAGAGCGACTTGGTTGGAAAATTCATCGAACAGTTCGGGGTTCACACCCGAGAACGTGATGACTCTTATGGTGATTAAGAAAAGGACAAGAGAGACTTTAGGGAAGTTCTTGGAAAGGTTTAACGCAGTTTTGGCATCGATCGATCGACCGGATCCTTCTATGGTTTTGATGGCTCTATTTCTGGTGTTTTGGATAAGACAGGTTTCAAGATCTTGCTTCAATGGGGTTCGCCAAGGAATCTTGGTGAATTTTACTTCGAGGCATATCATTTTCTAAGAGGAGAGGATGCGTGAATCGATAAGAAGGCTCTCGAGGTTAATTCAATTAAGGGAGTAAGGTTCGTCCAACTCTGGAAAAAGCAAAGGAAAGGATGCTTCCCATAATGATCGGGATGCATGTTACAAACAAGGGATTTTCGATCCTGAAAATCAACATAAACAACATGTCGGCTACTCAAGCATGGGAAATACCAGATCATTAGTAGAAAGAACAAAAATTGAAAAAAAGAACAAGAAGATCATAACAAAACAGAATCAGAGTAAACACGAATCTCACCGCGGAACGAATAAAATATATTATATAACATAACTTTTAAACCAAAAACTGTGTTTTTACTTACACACATTATCAGAGTACATCATCAAAAGTCGATGTGTACGACTCAAAGGATCTATATGGATATAGTGGAAGTATATGTGATATGGTAACTAAGTAATATGCAATGTAAATAAAATCTAAGTTACCAAGATATATCACAAACAAAGTAAATGAGGAAAATAAAGTAAAGTGACATTAGGAATTTTTATACTGGTTTGGACTTCCCTCCCTACTTCCAATCCCGAAGCTCCTCTTCAGAATTCACTAACAACGCCCTCTCTTAACCCGGAGGAATAGGTCAGTACACCCGGGCCCCAACAAGGATGCCTCTTGCCTAAGCAACTACACAAGTCTTCAATAATTACAATTGTTTGCCTTCTGATTTGTGTTCTTGAATCAACATGGATAGCCAATATTTTAAGTACAACCTTCCTATAATCTGATCCTCGAGTATATGATTTGAATGCAGAGATTTAAGGAAGAAGATTTCTTGTTGAATCAAATGATATTAAATTGATTCAAGTATTCAACAAGTATTTGAATTGGAGAGCTTTTAATTGCAAAGAATATAAATGGAGAGAATAGAATGATGATAAGAAAAATCAGTATAATTCGGTTAAAATCGGTGATTGTGAAACATGATTGAACTAGTTTATATAGTAGTATAAGAGTAGCATTCCTTCATGAATAGTTTCTATAAAAAGTTATGTCCATTTCCTTTGATTAATGAAGAGGAATCTCTTCATGAAGGATGGCGACTCTTCACAAAATAGTTTCTGGGTCGAATCAGTCGACTGGTTAAAAATCATCAGTTGGCTGGTAAAATTAAATCATACAATATTTTTTTAATCAAAACTAGCCGCTATATGCAGAAATAGCTTGACCAGTCGACTGGTCCATTTCCTACCAGTCGACTAGTAGGCCAGTTTCTGCACATGTCTGGCTTTTGATGGTTTAAAAACATATATATATATATATATATATATAACTTTGATTAGCACATTCGTGTATACTTGAGGATAGATTTTAACATAATTCTAACACGACTCAATGTATATATATAAACCATATCTTCATGATTCGATTCTCATAGTAGCTTCATTTGTTGGCATCGATAAAAATCTTGTTATTCAACATTCTTTCCCTTTTGATTGATGACAACACTTTGGATTTTCTCCCCCTAAATGTATAGCTCCCCCTGAATTTCTGCACAAATTTGTTAGTTCATATTCTTATATCCATACCATTTGATTCCTGCATTCACAAATGTTAGCACAATTTTCCAATAGTATGGACAGTATAAGAATATAAAAGCATGGAAAAATGGTATAATCATGAGAAATATTTAACCCCCTTTGTCATTGATTAAAAAGAGATTCAGACATTATAAGCACATGATAATCGAAGAAGATACTTATGCTAAAAATAATTATTTTCAGATTGCATGATGTTCACCATAATCAAAAACATAGAAATCCCAAACATATATTATTACACAACCAAAATATAAAGTCATTACACAACAATACTAAGAAAGTCATTACATAACCAAACTAAGAATGTCATAACCAAAATAAGAACATTATTACACAACCAAAATAAGAGTTTTGAAAAGATACTAAAGCAAATAAATCTTCCTACATACTTCATACTTAATTTTCATCGAATTAGTTTTCTTCAGAAGAGGTCCAATTAAGAGGTGAAATTGGTCGCTTTTCCGGATCCGTTATGTGACCAGTTGCCGCAAGAGAACATGAGATAGATTTCCATATCCATCCTAGAAAATCTTCAATATTATTAAACTTTTTGTCTACTTTCTTATCCATCCTTTTGAGCCTTGCTTTTAGGAGGAGTTGATTGCGTGCAACTACACCAATTGCTTGCTTTGATGTTTGATTTGGTTCCATGAGTCGGACATCTTCCGGATTAGCTCGAATGGTACTCGATGATGGTTGATCTGAATTCCTATTTCTCTAATCTTCTAAACTCATGATCCGGACTTGTGGAGGAGGCATATGCATTTGCTTTAAATTTTTCTTGTCTATTATTTTTATTTCAATCATTTCCAAGTCCGGTTTTGGAATTTTTGCACTCAAAAAGATTCTTATCGAATATTCTCCATAATAAAAGTATATGGTGATTCCTTGTGTATAAAGGAGAAGATGATCCATAATAGTTTGCATCCAATTCATTTTTATATTACCAAAAGTTGCATATAAGGCCCTAAAATTGTCCGAGTACACAAGGTCATGAGTTCCTGACCTTGGAAGTATTGTTCGAGTAAGAACATGATGGAGTACCCTCGCATTAGGTCGTAGTCCCTTAGTTTTAGTTCTGTTTGAATCATCATCTATAAATAGATGACTAACTTCATCTCTTACTCCATATTCACATTAATTCGGACAAGGCAATTCCATCCATTGGTGAATTCAAAACTTCTCAAAGTCTACCAACAGTGATAAAAATAGGTTGTCCATACACAAGACTCCATACACAGTTATGTGAATTACTAGGACTTTGATGATATAAATTCATATTTTCTAAGAATAGCTTGACCATGGTGACATTAATTTTGGTGTTATTTTGATTATAATCCAAGAGAGTTTCAAGTCTACCTTGATTAGCTAGTTGTTGTAGACCGTAGGAATTAAAATCTTCAAACTTTGCAAAAGAACCTACCATGAATTTCAGTTGAGATAGAATCTTCCATCTCTTCATAGCCAAATCATTCCAAAGCCATTGATCTATTAAGGATTCTGCTGCTTTCTTTGATCTAGTTCTTGAGGAAGATCCTATATCTAGTTGTCGTTTGGGAGCCATGAGAGGAATCTCAGTTTTATAAGGTTTTAGATTTTTTAGAGTGCTTAAGAAATGAGAAATAAAGGAAGAGGTAGGGTTAAAATAGGACGTGTATACCTACAACCAGATAATCGGGTTCCAGTTAACTAGTTGACTGGTGGATATTATACCAGTCGACTGGTTGCTGTTATTTTGTACAGCAACCTTGCTTTTTAATTTCTTAGATTTATTTCTTGAGTGTATATTGTTTTTTTAACTTATTTAATGAAAAAGAAAAGCTAAAAATGTTTATTAATAAATAAGAGAATACAATATAACTTCGTCAATCAAAATATCGGAAAGAATTTGCATTATCGATTAATGCAAGTCTTATTCAACGTAAAGAAATGTTCCTATTTATTTTTCCTCCGATGAAGTTAATTTCCTTGATGTCTTAGCTCTTTCATTTTCCTGATAATTTTTCTCTTAAGAGTTTGACATTCCTTTTTGCTTTTTGGAGATTTTCTCCATGGATTCTATGATGTTGATGGTCTTATTAATTCGGGAGCCGAAGAGAAGGAGTGATGTCTTGGTTCAACTAGATTTGATCTACCATATACTCGAAGTGCAACAGTTTCCAAAAATGTCAACCTATCCGATGTTTGATTTTGCTCATAGAATATTTCTCTTTGTAATCTCATTTTATCGTATTGATAGTGTCAAATATCATCTATTTTCTCTTTTGTAGAAGGAGATATCGCAATTTCTCTTCTTTTCTTTGAATCCGGAGTTTATCCGGTTTGCCATTGATGTGTCGGTTCTTTACTTAGAATCGGAGATGTTATGATGTTAATCAAATCCATTGAAGTTTTGTTAGATGATTTTGGTGTTTTCGGAGATTTATCTTTCTTTGTCATAATAGAAAACAAAAGTTTTGGTTTTATATGTTTTAAGAGCTAAGTATTTATATACTTATATATGCCAATTATAGTAATTTAAATAAATGGCAATACTTTTGTTTACCATTACTTTTAAACCGAATAAAACAAATTGCTTAAAATAAGTTGTTTAGAAGATGACTTGTCTGGTGGATAAGAAACTAAATAGTTCATTTATAACATACTATATTAAGTAAATAAAGTATTAGTTAAAAATTACAGAAATGAGCCACTTAGTTGAGAAACTCCTTTTTAGTCAAGCTAGTAACATAATTATTTATGGTACTTGCAAAAATAAATAAAAATGGTACCCACTTCCTCCATTATGGTCCTAAGGGTTAAGGGTTAAGTCTTAGGAAGCCAAACCCAAGAGGGCTTAGGTTCCTTTTTGAAAAAATAATTACTATTATAATGAACAGAATCTAATTTTTTTTAATATATTTGTTCCTAATAAGAATATTATTTGTCTTCAGAATCCATATACTAATATTATCCAAATATTTTTTCTTAATAGAAATATTTATTTTACTACTAGAAATTTTCGGTTTAATATTAGAATTTTTTAGATTGGATTTCCTTTTTGAATTTATTTTATTATCATATCCAAGTCCTTTTTTTATTAAAAATCGATTGAGAGTTTTCTAAGATTTTAGATAAATTCTCTCTACCTCTGTTGAAATTATTTACATTTTTAGAAATACTTTCTAACTTAGTTTTTAAACTAGAGTTTTCTAAATCTATAATTTTAACTTTATTATTTAAATCATGATTTTCAGAAACCAATAAATCATTTTTATTCTTTTGAATTTCTATTTCTTGACTCAACAAAGAAATTTGAGAATTTGCAGTTGAAAGAGAATGTTGTAATTTTCTAATTTCTTCTTCTAAGATTTCTTTTTCATCTTTCAAAAGGTCTCTCTCATATTCGGCTTTGTTTTTATCTTCGTTAGCTTGTTTAAATTTTCTTTTAAACATTTTCCTAGATTCTAAGATTTCAGTATTAATTTCTACTAATTCATCAAAAGTAACATCACTTACATCGTTGTCCCTAGCCATGAAGCATATGTTTGCTTGTTCGCTATCACTTTCAGAAGATGAATCCGAGTTGTACTAAGTGACTGAAAAAGCTCGTTTCTTTGATTTTCCATTTTTGCGATTTCTCTTTATCTCTGGACAATTCTTTTGATAGTTTCCGGTCTTGTGACAGTTGAAGCATTCTGCTAGAGCAGGATCAAGTTCTTTTGATGAATTCTTCTTTATATTTTTTCTTTGACTTTTTTTGCATTTTAGAAATTTTCCAAAATTCTTAGCAACAAATGCTATATTTTCTTCATTTGAATCGAAATCTTCTTTTTCTTCATGGAAAGCTAAAATTTTCTTATCTTGCACCTGTGCTTTCTTTGCCTGCAAGTTCACTTCATAAGACATTAGATTACCGATCAATTCTTCCGGTTTCATGGCAGAGAGTTCATTAGCTTCTTCGATTGCTAATACTTTTATCTCCCATTCATCCGTTAAAGAATTCAAGAATTTTGAAACTATGTCAAAGTCGTAATATTTTTCTCCTAGTCCTAAAAAAGAATGATAAATATTTTGAAAACCTGAATACATATCATTTATGGATTCGTTTTCATTCATTTTAAAATTTTGAAACTGATTTTTGAGCATAGATATTTTATTTTTCTTAACTTTTTCAGCGCCTTCATGAGTAATCTTAAGTGTTCTCCAGATTTCATATGCAGTGTTGCACATACAAATCCGATTAAACTCATTTCTATCTAGAGCACAATGTAGCATGTTCACGGCCTTAGCATTTGCAGTAGCTTCATTTTTCTCAATATTTGACCATTCAGTGTTTGCAGTAGTAGGTGATGTATACTCTTTTTGAGTAATATTCCATGCACCATAATTGTTTTCTTACATGTATATTCTCATTCGTGTAGCCCAAGAAGTATATTCCATGCCATTAAAGAAGGGTGGTCTAGCAGTTGATTGGCCTTCAGAATATCCGGGGTCATTACTAGTGCTAGTGTTATTGCCCATACTATCTAAATATCAAATAACGGTTTTATGGTTATATGATGGCCCTGCTCTGATACCAAATGAAAAGTCGATGTGTACGACTTAAAGGATCTATATGGATATAGTGGAAATATATGTGATATGTTAACTAAGTAATATGCAATGCAAATAAAGTCTAAGTTACCAAGATATATCACAAACAAAGTAAATGCAGAAAATAAATTAAAGTGACTCCAGAAATTTTTATAATGGTTCGGACTTCCCGCCCTACGTCCAGTCCTGAAGCTCCTCTTCGGAATTCATTTACAACGCCCTCTCTTAACCCGGAGAAATAGGTCAGTACACCCGAGCACCAACAAGGGTGCCTCTCGCCGGAGACACTACACAGGTCTTCTATAATTACATGTGTTTGACTTCTGATTTGTGTTCTTGAATCAACACTGATAGCCAATATTTTAAGTACAACCTTCCTATAATCTGATCCTCGAGTATATGATTTGAATGTGGAGATTTAAGGAAGAAGATTGCTTATTGAATCAAATGATATTAAATTGATTCAAGGATTCAACAAGTATTTGAATTGGAGAGTTTTTAATTGCAAAGAATATAAATGGAGAGAATATAATGATGTTAAAAAAATCAGTATAACTTGGTTAAAATCGATGATTGTAAAACATGATTGAACTTGTTTATATAGTATTATAAGAGTAGCATTCCTTCATGAATAGTTTCAATAAAAAGTTATGTCCATTTCCTTTGATTAATGAAGAGAAATCTCCTTATGAAGGATGGTGACTCTTTACAAAATAGTTTCTGGGTCGAATCAGTCGACTGGTTAAAAATCATCAGTTGACTGGTAAAATTAAATTGTATAATAATTTTTTATCAAAACTAGCCGTTATATACAGAAACAACTTGACTAGTCGACTGATCCATTTCCTACCAGTCGACTGGTAGGCCAGTTTCTGCACGTATCTGGCTTTTGAAGGTTTAAAAACATATATATACACACACACACACACACACACACACACACACACATATATATATATATATATATATATATATATATATATTCATAACTTTAATTAGCACATTCGTGTATAATTGAGGACAGATTTTAGCATAATTCTAACGCGACTCAGTGTATATGAATATATATATATATATATATAAACCTTATCTTTATGATTCGACTATCATAGTAGCTTCATTCATTGGCATCGATCAAAATCTTGTTATTCAACACATCACATGTACATCACAGCGGAAATAAACTCTCTCTATATATATCTAACTCTGGAGCCTTCTGCTCCGAGCTCCTCCAAGTATATCTGAAAAATCCTGACTACTTGACTATTTGTACAAATTTGGGCACCCAAGAGTTTAGGGAAAACGAAACAAAAAAAACTCCGGGTCAGTTAAGTGACTAGTGTGAGTAAACTCAAATCACTTGGTTTAACTTTTCAAAAATCCTTTCCGAAAGAAAAGATAATCGTTAGACCGATCCACACATAAACACGGATGGTTTTTACCTTACGAGCACTCAAAACATTCTTTTAAAACAATGCTATTCTGATATCATAATAGTTTCTAATATAGGTAAATAACAATCTAGCAGAACGCTTTCATCTCACGCTTTTCATATATAATATACAATTAAAAACCATGCCTTTATTGGAAAATGAATTTGCAACTATGACAAGGTATGTAATCACCTTCCGATCAGTGTACTCTAGACGGAATGCACTGCAGTTCAATAAGAACAGCTTGTAACTCAGCCATACATGACCGACCATTCATTTCGCTTGAATGTTCTGAATATATTATCACCTTACGGTTGGTATACCAACATAATCGTTCCCGGGAGATACAGAAATGAAAGAAGTAACAAATATAAATATTCTCTATATGGTGACAATATACCCTAATTGGGTGCGACCCACTTAGGTATGATGCCTGCCCATATTTATCATTTCCTGATTGATGAGGCTTGAGGTCATAACGTATCTTTTGATAGATCACACCTTCATTTACTTGGAATGCCACATCGTCATACCCCCAAATCACAAATTGATTTCCCCAAATATATCATGGGTATAAAACTAAGAGAAAAGACTTCCTACGCCACTAACGTAAATACGTTTGAAGCAATCAACTTTCGCGATCTATTAGATATACTCTGTCAGACATTCGTCCATACACGTTGTTCTAGGACAGGACAAACCGAAGGCATTATTGTTTAAATCCATCTTAGGCAATTTCCACTAAGGATTGTTAGAACAACCCTTGCATAAACTTCGTCTTCAGTTATGTTCATCATATTTGATTTGCAACGTTAAATCCCATACAAAGTGGTTTTCAGATAATAAATCTGATCCCGGTGTCTCTGTATTGACAACGAAAAAATGGTTAACAGCATTGATAGTCGGTTATTTAACTATCAAACAAAAACATACATACAAACAACAGTCGTATTTTAAAATGGAAATCTTACCGATCAATCATCAATAAACACTGTTCTCCTTTAAATTTATTTATCAATTATCATTTCATTTCCCGATTTCCTTTCAATACCGTTACCCAAAAATTTCTCCAACACATTTAGCTTCTCACGATTCTTGGGAAACGTCTCCATCTATTTTAAACTATTTATTTTCTATATTTCAGAAAATATTTCTCATTAACATCAGAAAAGCATTTCCATTTCTTATTCACGCATCTTAACTCTTCTATATCCATTAGTCTCCAATTATAAACTAGTAAAAGAACAACACCCTAAGTATCAACCCCGAAGGCCGAAACCGACATCAAATCGATACTCGGAAAGGTGTTGAACTTAACTAATGTAACACCCCGTAATTCTATAACGCTAAGATTCACAAATAAAGGCAGAATTAAGAGTTAAAATCAAAATCAAGGGAAACGGGCTGTGCCATAGCGTTCGTCTCGGAATTCTGCATGAAAACGAGTCCGAGTTTGCGTAAATCGGAGTCCGTATGAGGGAGATATGGCCTCCGGAAGATTCAGCGAAGTTCAAAATTCAAAACAGGTCAAATTCAAATTTCAAAATCGGGCCGGATTGGCCAGGGCGGGAATTTTACCGCCCAAGACACCCAGGTTGACTGGGTAGTCGACCTGGGTCAACCAGGTCGACTACATAGTCGACCTGGGGGTCGACCCCCTCTGTTTTTCCTATTTTCTGCACCAGAATCGTTTCTCTGTATTTGGACACCCTTCTGACCAGATCCGTTGACTGCTACACTATATAAACAGCCCTGGTCTTCTTCTCTATTCACAGTTCTTTTCTACCCTTATGCTGCAAAGATTCTAGTTAGACATGGCTTCTTCTCCTCCTCTAAAATATATAAATAAATAATATATATAAAATAAAACAAGATGAGGAGATGTTGCTCAAAAGACTTTCAAGAAGAAGAGATTCAAGCTAGGATTTAAGAGGAGGTTCAAATGACTTCAACGACTGTTTTTCTACGAATCTTAGCAACGCCATCTTTCTGTTCTGATCTAATCTCTGTAAGTCAGTTATTTCTAGATTTGAACGTTTTTCTTTGTTCGTGACATGAAATTAAAGGAATAAAAGAATATGCCAATTCTCTCTCTCTCTATTCGAATCAGTGCCTATACTCTTGAACCTAATTGAGAACTGTTATGATTCAAGGACAAAATAGACCATGACTATGAGACTATGGACCTTAAAACCATATGCCTATGACCATGAACATTTGCCTATGACTATGAACATTTGCCTACGACTATGAACATTGCCTATGACTATGGACATTGCCTATGAACATTGCCTATGACTGTGACTGTGAGGATTATTTCCTTGACCGAACCTATGCCTTGGATTAGGAAACATAAACTATTGCCTATGACAAAACAAGGACATTTGTGATTAAACACCTATGATTCATGACTAGGAAACCGTTGCTTGAGTTCTGTGATTATGAGATTGGGTCTAAACCCGATTATTTATTCTGCTTGTCCTTGGTTTTCTTTGGTTTTAGACCTTCGGAATTTACCTATTAAGTTAGGTCAACCCATGTTCTTGAACCTACTCTATCCATTCTTGGTTTCAGACCTTGGGAATTTACTTATTAAGTTAGGTCTACCCATGTTCTTGAACCTATACTATTCAACCCTTTTCATGTCGTAATATTGCCATGTCTGTGAATTGTCATCCTATGCCAATTGTTATGTCCGTTCTTTGATGGCATTTTGGCTTATTCCCTTCTATCCATGAATCCAGTTTTATTTATAATCTAGGTTGAACCACGATTATGCAAACGATGGGAATACGTTTTAGGGAAAAACATGAAATTGACTAAACTTGGAAATTGGCATAATTTAATGAAAATCAGAACAACAAGTCTAGTTTTGGTAATGAACTGAAATTAGAATATTAAACCAGAATTGGGTGGCTAAATTAAGCAGGATAAGTATGTTAGCATAATTTACATACTTCGGGCGTAAATGGAAAAGGGTTTAGTGGGCCACAAAATAGGTAGTTGGTATGCAAATTAAGTTTTGGCATAAACGGTGAACTAGAATATGAAATTTAGTTCGGCATAAACTGTAAACTAGAATGTAAATCTAGTTTTGGCACAAACTGTAGATGGGGGGTGTTGAACCTAATTTACTATAAACTGTCAGATAGGCAAATAAAGATTTGGGCCAAGAATACAAGTCTATTAGTGAGCATGATAAATGAATATGGTATAGGCCAAAAGTTATTCAGAAAGGAATAGTGGGCTTTGAGGATAAGTTGTTAACAATTTATTTATATACAAAAGAAAGGTTTATTAACGACAACTCTTTAATTAACATGCCAGAAAGTTCTAGGGTGACAGAGAGGATAGTGTCTAGGCTTGGGTTTGGAAAATACAAGTTTCCTGCTCTCCCTGGCTATCCCTAACTGATCCGACGAACGGGATGGTTACTTTCAAAACTTGATTTGAAAATTAGTCAAAACCCTTGAACTAGAAAACACGAATAGGCCTAACCCGAGGTTAGACTGAGTTGCGATGTAAATCTGCCCGGAACCAACCGGCACATCCAGTAATCGCAACAATATCTGTCTAATGTGAGTGGTCGTGGCTTTAATCTATTTAATTAAAGCTAGAACAAGAATGGTAGGGTTAAGTTCACTAAGACCCTTAACCAATTCAACATAATAACCAGACTAGTGGGTAGGGTTAGGGCCATACAGTTCAGCTAGAATGGGAGGGTTAAGTCCATAGGAACACTTAACCAGTTTAACACAGTTAAGCTAGGATGGGAGGGCTAAGTCCATAGGGACACTTAACCAACTTCACATGGTAACTAGACTAGAAGGCGGGGTTAAGTAAAGTTAATACACTTAGCCAAATTAACATGACTAGGAGGTGGGGTTAAGTAAAGTTAATACACTTAGCCAATTTGATATGTTAGCTGGACAAGACCGTAGGGTTAAGTAAACTTGAACACTTAATTGTCAGATTGTGATAAAGGAATAGGGCTAAGTCTAAAACATAAAGAGGTAATACTTAACCATTAATAACATGTTAGTTAAAACAGACGGGCAAGGTTAAGTTAAAAAGGAACACTTAACCAATACAGGATGAACGGGTAGGGTTAAGTAATTACTTAACAAATATAACTTGGTTTATGGTGGGGTGAAGTCAACATGAAATTACTGATAACACTTAACCAGTTTAACAGGATGTATGAAGAGGGTTAAGTTGGCTTGAAATGACTAATGACACTTAACCAATCCAAATTGAAGGGAAAGAGAACTAAGTAGTAAACCTTAGTTAAGAAAACAACGATTCTGGAAACTAAGTGGTAAATCTTAGTTAATAAAACTAAGTAGTAATTCTTAGTATAACGCGGGAAGGAGCGAACGTCCGTCTGAGTAGAAAGAAGGCTCCAACGAATTGGGTTACGAAGCCCGAGGCTTTGAGGGGACGTGAAGGTACTCTTGGTATCCCTCTATGAGGCTGCAGATGATCCGCCTGGGCCCACAGAGGTTAAGGTCTGCGTAGAAGAACCAGGGGTATGCCTTGGTTGCAATACATGGCAACCTAAAGACTAGGATGGACCGGCGTGATTCGGCGAGCAAACGGTAGCCCTGTGATAGCGATTCGTCGTCTACCATCCATCTTGAGTCAATCGAGATACGTGAAGCGGAAAGGCGGAGAACTCCAAAAGACCATATACTTGCTATCTAGTTATGGGTGAGGATGGCCATAGGATAGTGGGGCACCGGGGGCCGGCGTATAGTTCTCATTTTACAAGGTGTGCCTTTCATTAGTTGAGGGAGGGGTCAAGTGGGACCATAGCCACTGGAACAAAAACAGACCTTAGCATCTACATCAGCAGATATCTGGAAGCTCCCGACCGAGTTCTGTATTCCTTGATTTGCCCTGACACAGGACTCGCACCGCACATTATGGGACATGTGCACCTAGACAAGCGATAACGATTCGCGATACATGCGTGGGGAAATATAGGAACATATACCACTCTAGGTAGTGTGTCCTAGACTTGGGGGCATCGTTCGATAGGTAGCATAATTCCTAGTTGAACTAGGTGGCATAAATCCTGAATCCAAGAAGCATTCAGCAGACAGCGTAAACTCTAGTGGAATCTAGAAAGTACTTGGTAGAAAACCCTTGATTAAATCTAGGTAACAAATAAAAAAATGGATGCCTGATGGCAATGGAAACTACAGGGATTGGGATCACGTTATCGTGACTAGTTGGGACACTAGTTAGGCGGTGCAGAGATAATAGAAATTCGTATAACAAGGAAATGGCGAAGCGGCGAAAGTATTAGAGAACATCCAGTTTATCTTATCTTAGCATATCTTGTGTTGATCTTGTCTAATCTTGTCGACCCTATCATCATGGTGTAATCTTGTATTCAGTTAATTCATGTCATTTTGTTTTTCCATGTTCACATGCTAGAAGTTACTGAACTTACTCAGGCTTTATGTCTGACTCTGTTTTTCTTTCGTCTTCTTTTCTTCCGTTCCCCCCCCCCCCAGGTAGTAAAGGAGGGAATAGTATAGCTCAAGTTAAGTTGGACTGTCACTCTTTCCCAGCTTGAAGATTTTCCGAAGTTTTGCTTGGATTCTCTTTTCAGATGCTATGGCTGGTTCTTGCTACATTGGGGAATATAAATGTATTTTTGTGCTTCTTTATTTTGTAAGACAGATGACACTCTGATATTGTAAAGAAATCTTTGTACAAACTATTTTATCAATAAAGCAAAGTTTTATTTTCCGCTGTTTAATTTCTGTCTGGCTTGTAATTTATCTGCATCTTTTACCCTAAATGCTCCACAGAACTTAGTGCATTCCCTTTGTGAGTGACACTAACGGACGTGGGGTGTTACACGTGGTATCAGAACTGAAGGTTACCGGATCAGATAAAGGATTTGAAAAATTATTTTCAAAACGGTTTTAAAAGAAGCATTTTTAAGATAAAAGATTTGTTTTAAAGACATATTCCCCTAAGCCATACGCACTATCTTCTTTTCCTCTATTTAAATTCTTGTCTCCTTCTTTCTTGAGTCTCTGGGGCTCCTGGCTTTCTGGGAGGTAACCTCATCGAAGGGCAAAGTAGTGCACGGCTTCCATCCATAGCCGTAGTTGTTTCACCTACGGGCAGTTTTCTTTCAAAGCTTATAGGGTTTTCCAGACGGTGGAGGAAGCTTTCGAGATATTTGTCAACATGGTTACACACGGAAGGGGATGAGGAGTTTGGCTAAGGAGCATAACCCTAGGATGAGAAATTCATGAATGTAGATTTAGCTCACGAAGGAGGAAGAAATTATAAAACCTAAGACAAGAGGAAGTATCTTTACTAGGGTATGATAGGGCATATACTTAAGGACAAGGGCAAGAATGAGGACGATATTTTCAGAAGGACAAGTACATGCTTTCGCCACTAAGCATACCTAGGAGAAAGGTAGTAAAGTTCTGTTGGAAGAGTCTAGTTTTGCTGTTCGTACTCTTTCCTTAGGTTCTAGCGCTTCCCATTTGTTCATGTCCACTTCCATAGTTGGGTCTCTGCACCATAGTACTTGTATAGTAGAAAAATCCCACTAGAGTCTCAAATCCAATTGGTGGTCCGACCAGTTTATTTTAGGTTAGTAGGGATTTGAGAATAGCTATCAAGTTTGCTTATATCATCTCACGTAGATCGTCTAAAATCGGAGGAGGTATTCCTTGGGTGCTTGTCTGATATTGGTTTAGGCCTTTGGGGCTTGTACCTGAGGGATGTCGAGTTCGACTAGGATGGTTTGCGTGAGAGATGAATAGTTGTGGCACGCACTCCAAAGAGCACGTAGTGGCCTTTCGACTCTTATGGTATGGCGGATAAGAGGGAAACCTCTAATCATCTTAGTACGTATATCTGGTACCGTGGTTGACATCTATTTATTTTGGAAATGGAGATCTGGAACTTCACAATCGTGAAGTTAAATTAGTTAAGATACAGTGGAGTAGAGCTCAAGAAGGCTAGATACTAGCATCATGCCCTTTTTTCTTGAGGGTGCATCCTTGATTTTCTTTGTTTTAGGAGCTTTACGCATAATTATTTCTCTCTTTCCAACGTATATCACCTAGGTCGTATCTTCGATCCTTAGGTAGAAGCCATTGGATGTAAACATGTATTTGAAACATGTTATGGTTTATGGTTGCAAGTGGTTGCTAGTGGTTGCTCGTGGATGCATATGCATACGTATTAGGCACTAGATCAAGTTCGGACGCTTTCATCTTGCATTTTACAATTATTTATTTGTTTGTAAGTTGAACTTGATATGTTATCATATGGGTGTTGCATATGGATGAATGGCCGTGCACGCATATAGTATTTACATAACTAGGGATGCTTGCATACATGGTTGGACGCATGGCACTGACATGACTTGCATTAAGGAGGTCGACTGAATTAGTAGACCGCCTGATTTTACAGTAGATAAAGACATATACACACACACTATGCATATGAACATGAAAGCATTAGAAATCTTTTAAGGACAGTGAATGCCTGTGATTGAATGGTTGAGTAGATGGGTGATTGGATGGTAGAACACATTCTTCCTAACTTGAAGATTTCGGGGACGAAATCCTTTTAAGTGGGGGAGAATGTAACACCCCATAATTCAGTAACGCTAAGATTCACAAATCAAGGCAGAATTAAGAGTTAAAATCAAAATCAAGGGAAACGGGCTGCGCCATTACGTTAGTCTCGGAATTCTGCATGAAAACGAGTCCGAGTTTGCGCAAATCGGAGTCCGTATGAGGGAGATATGGCCTCCGGAAGATTCAGCGAAGTTCAAAATTCAAAATAGGTCAAATTCAAATTTCAAAATCGGGCCGGATTGGCTAAGGCGGGAATTTTCCCGCCCAAGACACCCAGGTCAACTGGGTAGTCGACCTGCGCTACCCAGGTCGACTGGGTAGTCGACCTGGGTCAACCAGGTCGACTACATAGTCGACGTAGGGGTCGACCCCCCTGTTTTTCCTGTTTTCTGCACCAGATTCGTTTCTCTGTATTTGGACACCCTTATGACCAGATCCATTGACTGCTACACTATATAAACAGCCCTGGTCTTCTTCACTATTCACAGTTCTTTTCTACCCTTATGCTGCAAAGATTCTAGTTAGACATGGCTTCTTCTCCTCCTCTAAAATATATAAATAAATAATATATATAAAATAAAACAAGACGAGGAGATGCTGCTCAAAAGACTTTCAAGAAAAAGAGATTCAAGCAAGGATTCAAGAGGAGGTTCAAATGACTTCAACGACTGTTTTTCTACGAATCTTAGCAACGCCATCTTTCTGTTCTGATCTAATCTCCGTAAGTCAGTTATTTCTAGATTTGAACGTTTTTCTTTGTTCGTGACATGAAATTAAAGGAATAAAAGAATATGCCAATTCTCTCTCTCTCTATTCGAATCAGTGTCTATACTCTTGAACCTAATTGAGAATTTTATGATTCAAGGACAAAATAGACCATGACTATGAGACTATGGACCTTAAAACCATATGCCTATGACCATGAACATTTGCCTATGACTATGAACATTTGCCTATGACTATGAACATTGCCTATGACTATGGACATTGCCAATGAACATTGCCTATGACTGTGACTGTGAGGATTATTTCCTTGACCGAACCTATGCCTTGGATTAGGAAACATAAACTATTGCCTATGACAAAACAAGGACATTTGTGATTAAACACCTATGATTCATGACTAGGAAAGCGTTGCTTGAGTTCTGTGATTATGAGATTGGGTCTAAACCCGATTATTTATTCTGCTTGTCCTTTGTTTTCTTTGGTTTTAGACCTTCGGAATTTCCCTATTAAGTTAGGTCTACCCATGTTCTTGAACCTACTCTGTCCATTCTTGGTTTCAGACCTTGGGAATTTACCTATTAAGTTAGGTCTACCCATGTTCTTGAACCTATACAATTCAACCCTTTTCATGTCGTAATATTGCCATGTCTGTGAATTGTCATCTTATGCCAATTGTTATGTCCGTTCTTTGATGGCATTTTGGCTTATTCCCTTCTATCCACGAATCCAGTTTTATTTATAATCTAGGTTGAACCACGATTATGCAAACGACGGGAATACATTTTGGGGAAAAACATGAAATTGACTAAACTTGGAAATTGGCATAATTTAATGAAAATCAGAACAACAAGTCTAGTTTTGGTAATGAACTGAAATTAGAATATTAAACCAGAATTGGGTGGCTAAATTAAGCAAGATAACTATGTTAGCATAATTTACATACGTCGGGCGTAAATGGAAAAGGGTTTAGTGGGCCACAAAATAGGTAGTTGGTATGCAAATTAAGTTTTGACATAAACGGTGAACTAGAATATGAAATCTAGTTCGGCATAAACTGTAAACTAGAATGTAAAATCTAGTTTTGGCACAAACTGTAGATGGGGGGGTGTTGAACCTAAATTACTATAAACTGTAAGATAGGCAAATAAAGATTTGGGCCTAGAATACAAGTCTATTAGTGAGCATGATAAATGAATACGGTATAGGCCAAAAGTTATTCAAAAAGGAATAGTGGGCTTTGAGGATAAGTTTTTTAACAATTTGTTTATATACAAAAAAAGGTTTATTAACGACAACTCTTTTAATAACATGCCAGAAAGTTCTAGGGTGACAGAGAGGATAGTGTCTAGGCTTGGGTTTGGAAAATACAAGTTTCCTGCTCTCCCTGGCTATCCCTAACTGATCCGACAAACGGGATGGTTACTTTCAAAACCTGATTTGAAAATTAGTCAAAACCCTTGAACTAGAAAACACGAATAGGCCTAACCCGAGGTTAGACTGAGTTGCGATGTAAATCTGCCCGGAACCAACCGGCACATCTAGTAATCGCAACAATATCTGTCTAATGTGAGTGGTCGTGGATTTAATCTATTTAATTAATGCTAGAACAAGAATGGTAGGGTTAAGTTCACTAAGACCCTTAACCAATTCAACATAATAACCAGACTAGTGGGTGGGGTTAGGGCCATACAGTTAAGCTAGAATGGGAGGGTTAAGTCCATAGAAACACTTAACCAGTTTAACACAGTTAAGCTAGGATGGGAGGGCTAAGTCCATAGGGACACTTAACCAACTTCACATGGTAACTAGACTAGAAGGTGGGGTTAAGTAAAGTTAATACACTTAGCCAAATTAACATGACTAGGAGGTGGGGTTAAGTAAAGTTAATACACTTAGCCAATTTGATATGTTAGCTGGACAAGACCGTAGGGTTAAGTAAACTTGAACACTTAACCGTCAGATTGTGATAAAGGAATAGGGCTAAGTCTAAAACATGAAGAGGTAATACTTAACCATTAATAACATGTTAGTTAAAACAGACGGGCAAGGTTAAGTTAAAAAGGAACACTTAACCAATACAGGATGAACGGGTAGGGTTAAGTAATACTTAACCAATATAACTTGGTTTGTGGTGGGGTTAAGTCAACATGAAATTACTGATAACACTTAACCAGTTTAACAGGATGTATGAAGAGGGTTAAGTTGGCTTGAATTGACTAATGACACTTAACCAATCCAAATTGACGGGAAAGAAAACTAAGTAGTAAACCTTAGTTAAGAAAACAACGATTCTGGAAACTAAGTGGTAAATCTTAGTTAATAAAACTAAGTAGTAATTCTTAGTATAACGCGGGAAGGAGCGAACGTCCGTCTGAGTAGAAAGAAGGCTCCAACGAATTGGGTTACGAAGCCCGAGGCTTCGAGGGGACGTGAGGGTACTCTTGGTATCCCTCTGTGAGGCTGCAGATGATCCGCCTGGGCCCACAGAGGTTAAGGTCTGCGTAGAAGAACCAGGGTATGCCTTGGTTGCAATACATGGCAACCTAAAGACTAGGATGGACCGGCGTGATTCGGCGAGCAAACGGTAGCCTTGTGATAGCGACTCGTCGTCTACCATCCATCTTGAGTCAATCGAGATACGTGAAGCGGAAAGGCGGAGAACTCCAAAAGACCATATACTTGCTATCTAGTTATGGGTGAGGATGGCCATAGGATAGTGGGGCACCGGGGGCCGGCGTATAGTTCTCATTTTACAAGGTGTGCCTTTCATTAGTTGAGGGAGGGGTCAAGTGGGACCATAGCCACTGGACCAAAAACAGACCTTAGCATCTGCATCGGCAGATATCTAGAAGCTCCCGACCGAGTTCTGTATTCCTTGATTTTCCCTGACACAGGACTCGCACCGCACATTATGGGACATGTGCACCTAGACAAGCGATAACGATTCGCGATACATGCGTGGGGAAGTATAGGAACATATACCACTCTAGGTAGTGTGTCCTAGACTTGGGGGCATCGTTCGACAGGTAGCATAATTCCTAGTTGAACTAGGTGGCATAAATCCTGAATCCGAGAAGCATTCAGCAGACAGCGTAAACTCTAGTGGAATCTAGAAAGTACTTGGTAGAAAACCCTATATTAAATCTAGGTAACAAATAAATAAATGGATGCCTGATGGCAATGGAAACTACAGGGATTGGGATCACGTTATCGTGACTAGTTGGGACACTAGTTAGGCGGTGCAGAGATAATAGAAATCCGTATAACAAGGAAATGGCGTAGCGACGAAAGTATTAGAGAACATCCAGTTTATCTTATCTTAGCATATCTTGTGTTGATCTTGTCTAATCTTGCCGACCCTATCATCATGGTGTAATCTTGTATTCAGTTAATTCATGTCATTTTGTTTTTCCATGTTCACATGCTAGAAGTTACTAAACTTACTCAGGCTTTATGTCTGACTCTGTTTTTCTTTCGTCTTCTTTTCTTCCGTTCCCCCCCCCCCCAGGTAGTAAAGGAGGGAATAGTATAGCTCAGGTTAAGTTGGACTGTCACTCTTTCCCAGCTTGAAGATTTGGCGAAGTTTTGCTTGGATTCTCTTTTCAGATGCTACGGCTGGTTCTTGCTACATTGGGGAATATAAATGTATTTTTGTGCTTCTTTATTTTGTAAGACAGATGACACTCTGATATTGTAAAGAAATCTTTGTACAAACTATTTTATCAATAAAGCAAAGTTTTATTTTCTGCTGTTTAATTTCTGTCTGTCTTGTAATTTATCTGCATCTTTTACCCTAAATGCTCCACAGAACTTAGTGCATTCCCTTTGTGAGGGACACTAACGGACGTGGGGTGTTACACGTGGTATCAGAGCTGAAGGTTACCGGATCAGATAAAGGATTTGAAAAATTATTTTCAAAACGGTTTTAAAAGAAGCATTTTTAAGAGAAAAGATTTGTTTTAAAGACATATTCCCCTAAGCCATACGCACTATCTTCTTTTCCTCTGTTTAAATTCTTGTCTCCTTCTTTCTTGAGTCTCTGGGGCTCCTGGCTTTCTGGGAGGTAACCTCATCGAAGGGCAAAGTAGTGCCCGGCTTCCATCCATAGCCGTAGTTGTTTCACCTACGGGCAGTTTTCTTTCAAAGCTTATAGGGTTTTCCAGACGATGGAGGAAGCTTTCGAGATATTTGACAACATGGTTACACACGGAAGGGGATGAGGAGTTTGGCTAAGGAGCATAACCCTAGGATGAGGAATTCATGAATGTAGATTTAGCTCACGAAGGAGGAAGAAATTATAAAACCTAAGACAAGAGGAAGTACCTTTACTAGGGTATGATAGGACATATACTTAAGGACAAGGGCAAGAACGAGGACGAGATTTTCAGAAGGACAAGTACATGCTTTCGCCACCAAGCATACCTAGGAGAAAGGTATTAAAGTTCTGTTGGAAGAGTCTAGATTTGCTGTTCGTACTCTTTCCTTAGGTTCTAGCGCTTCCCATTTGTTCATGTCCACTTCCATAGTTGGGTCTCTGCACCATAGTACTTGTATAGTAGAAAGATCCCACTAGAGTCTCAAATCCAATTGGTGGTCCGACCAGTTTATTTTTGGTTAGTATGGATTTGAGAATAGCTATCAAGTTTTCTTATATCATCTCACGTAGATCGTCTAAAATCGGAGGAGGTATTCCTTGGGTGCTTGTCTGATATTGGTTTAGGCCTTTGGGACTTGTACCTGAGGGATGTCGAGTTCGACTAGGATGGTTTGCATGAGAGATGAATAGTTGTGGCATGCACTCCAAAGAGAACGTAGTGACCTTTCGACTCTTATGGCATGGCGGATAAGAGGGAAACCTCTAATCATCTTAGTACGTATACCTGGTACCGTGGTTGACATCTGTTTATTTTTGAAATGGAGATCCGGAACTTCACAATCGTGAAGTTAAATTAGTTAAGATACAGTGGAGTAGAGCTCAAGAAGGCTAGATACTAGCATCATACCCTTTTTTCTTGAGGGTGCATCCTTGATTTTCTTTGTTTTAGGAGCTTTACGCATAATTATTTCTCTCTTTCCAAATTATATCACCTAGGTCGTATCTTCGATCCTTAGGTAGAAGCCAATGGATGTAAACATGTATTTGAAACATGTTATGGTTGATGGTTGCAATTGGTTGCTAGTGGTTGCTCGTGGATGCATATGCATACGTATTAGGCACTAGATCAAGTTCGGACGCTTTCATCTTGCATTTTACAATTATGTATTTGTTTTTAAGTTGAACTTGATATGTTATCATATGGGTGTTGCATATGGATGAATGGCCATGCACGCATATAGTATTTACATAACTAGGGATGCTTGCATACATGGTTGGACGCATGGCACTGACATGACTCGTATTAAGGAGGTCGAATGAATCAGTAGACCGCCTGATTTTATAGTAGATAAAGACATATACACACACACTATGCATATGAACATGAAAGCATTAGAAATCTTTTAAGGACAGTGAATGCCTGTGATTGAATGGTTGAGTAGATGGGTGATTGGATGGTAGAACACATTCTTCCTAACTTGAAGATTTCGGGGACGAAATCCTTTTAAGTGGGGGAGAATGTAACACCCCGTAATTCTGTAACGCTAAGATTCACAAATCAAGGCAGAATTAAGAGTTAAAATCAAAATCAAGGGAAACGGGCTGCGCCATTGCGTTCGTCTTGGAATTCTTCATGAAAACGAGTCCGAGTTTGCGTAAATCGGAGTCCGTATGAGGGAGATATGGCCTCCGGAAGATTCAGCGAAGTTCAAAATTCAAAACAGGTCAAATTCAAATTTCAAAATCGGGCCGGATTGGCCAGGGCGGGAATTTTCCCACCCAAGACACCCAGGTCGACTGGGTAGTCGACCTGGGGGTCGACCCCCCCTGTTTTTCCTGTTTTCTGCACCAGATTCGTTTCTCTGTATTTGGACACGATTCTGACCAGATCCGTTGACTGCTACACTATATAAACAGCCCTGGTCTTCTTCTCTATTCACAGTTCTTTTCTACCCTTATGCTGCAAAGATTCTAGTTAGACATGGCTTCTTCTCGTCCTCTAAAATATATAAATAAATAATATATATAAAATAAAACAAGACGAGGAGATGCTACTCAAAAGACTTTCAAGAAGAAGAGATTCAAGCTAGGATTCAAGAGGAGGTTCAAATGACTTCAACGACTGTTTTTCTACGAATCTTAGCAACGCCATCTTTCTGTTCTGATCTAATCTCTATAAGTTCTAGATTTGAACGTTTTTCTTTGTTCGTGACATGAAATTAAAGGAATAAAAGAATATGCCAATTCTCTCTCTCTCTCTATTCGAATCAGTGCCTATACTCTTGAACCTAATTGAGAACTGTTATGATTCAAGGACAAAATAGACCATGACTATGAGACTATGGACCTTAAAACCATATGCCTATGACCATGAACATTTGCCTATGACTATGAACATTTGCCTATGACTATGAACATTGCCTATGACTATGGACATTGCCTATGAACATTGCCTATGACTGTGACTGTGACTGTGAGGATTATTTCCTTGACCGAACCTATGCCTTGGATTAGGAAACATAAACTATTGCCTATGACAAAACAAGGACATTTGTGATTAAACACCTATGATTCATGACTAGGAAAGCGTTGCTTGAGTTCTGTGATTATGAGATTGGGTCTAAACCCGATTATTTATTATGCTTATCCTTGGTTTTCTTTGGTTTTAGACCTTGGGATTTTACCTATTAAGTTAGGTCTACCCATGTTCTTGAACCTACTCTGCCCATTCTTGGTTTCAGACCTTGGGAATTTACCTATTAAGTTAGGTCTACCCATGTTCTTGAACCTATACTATTCAACCCTTTTCATGTCGTAATATTGCCATGTCTGTGAATTGTCATCTTATGCCAATTGGTATGTCTGTTCTTTGATGGCATTTTGGCTTATTCCCTTCTATCCACGAATCCAGTTTTATTTATAATCTAGGTTGAACCACGATTATGCAAACGATGGGAATACGTTTTGGGGAAAAACATGAAATTGACTAAACTTGGAGATTGGCATAATTTAATGAAAATCAGAACAACAAGTCTAGTTTTGGTAATGAACTAAAATTAGAATATTAAACCAGAATTGGGTGGAAAATTAAGCAGGATAAGTATGTTAGCATAATTTACATACGTCGGGCGTAAATGGAAAAGGGTTTAGTGGGCCACAAAATAGGTAGTTGGTATGAAAATTAAGTTTTGATATAAACGGCGAACTAGAATATGAAATCTAGTTCGACATAAACTGTAAACTAGAATGTAAAATCTTGTTTTGGCACAAACTGTAGATGGGGGGTGTTGAACCTAAATTACTATAAACTGTAAGATAGGCAAATAAAGATTAGGGCCTAGAATACAAGTCTATTAGTGAGCATGATAAATGAATATGGTACAGGCCAAAAGTTATTAAGAAAGGAATAGTGGGCTTTGAGGATAAGTTGTTAACAATTTATTTATATACAAAAGAAAGGTTTATTAACGACAACTCTTTTAATAACACGCCAGAAAGTTCTAGGGTGACAGAGAGGATAGTGTCTAGGCTTGGGTTTGGAAAATACAAGTTTCCTGCTCTCCCTGGCTATCCCTAACTGATCCGACGAACGGGATGGTTACTTTCAAAACCTGATTTGAAAATTAGTCAAAACCCTTGAACTAGAAAACACGAATAGGCCTAACCCAAGTTTAGACTGAGTTGCGATGTAAATCTGCCTGGAACCAACCGGCACATCCAGTAATCGCAACAATATCTGTCTAATGTGAGTGGTCGTGGCTTTGATCTATTTATTTAAAGCTAGAACAAGAATGGTAGAGTTAAGTTCACTAAGACCCTTAACCAATTCAACATAATAACCAGACTAGTAGGTGGGGTTAGGGCCATACAGTTAAGCTAGAATGGGAGGGTTAAGTCCATAGGAACACTTAACCAATTTAACACAGTTAAGCTAGGATGGGAGGGCTAAGTCCATAGGGACACTTAACCAACTTCACATGGTAACTAGACTAGAAGGTGGGGTTAAGAAAAGTTAATACACTTAGCCAAATTAACATGACTAGGAGGTGGGGTTAAGTAAAGTTAATACACTTAGCCAATTTGATATGTTAGCTGGACAAGACCGTAGGGTTAAGTAAACTTGAACACTTAATTGTCAGATTGTTTTTCCATGTTCACATGCTAGAAGTTACTAAACTTACTCAGGCTTTATGACTGACTCTGTTTTTCTTTCGTCTTCTTTTCTTCCGTCCCCCCCCCCCCCCCCCCCAGGTAGTAAAGGAGGGAATAGTATAGCTCAGGTTAAGTTGGACTGTCACTCTTTCCCAGCTTGAAGATTTGCCGAAGTTTTGCTTGGATTCTCTTTTCAGATGCTATGGCTGGTTCTTGCTACATTGGGGAATATAAATGTATTTTTGTGCTTCTTTATTTTGTAAGACAAATGACACTCTGATATTGTAAAGAAATCTTTGTACAAACTATTTTATCAATAAAGCAAAGTTTTATTTTCCGCTGTTTAATTTCTGTCTGTCTTGTAATTTATCTGCATCTTTTACCCTAAATGCTCCACAGAACTTAGTGCATTCCCTTTGTGAGTAACACTAATGGACGTGGGGTGTTACAACTAATTTCAGTCAGTTTCTAATTTCCTTAATTCCATTTCTTAACTTCTCGTCAAATCATTAATTATGCAACTCTCGGATCTGTTTTAAAAATCTACTTCTATTTCAAAAAATACGGATTATAGCTATAGTATCATAATCTCTATTTACAAAATATTCAACTTTAAAATACAACTTGATTCATTACTTTTAATAAATAAATAATACTTGATAAATTAATTAAAAAAATCTTGATTTAAAATGGAAAGTAAATAGTACTTTCCTTTTAAGTATAACTCTCTTTCGTATAGACTTTATTCGACTAACGTTCCGAACGTCAGAATAAACTCACCGTTTCAGGTTAACTTGGTTTCTAAATTCACTTTTGAATTTATCACTTCAAATTTTTATCAATTTCCCTTTATAACCCATTTAATTTGCAAAACGTTTTCTTTTAAATGATTGTTCACTTTATACCTGAATATCATTTGTCTATAGAATTATGGGCTCATTTTATTAAATCAAATCTTGATTTACATAATAAATACCATTACAGTTTAAAATTTCATTCATCTTGTGATTTTATAAATTCATACTTCATTTCGCAAACTCATTTTATAAGTTATAACTTAATCTCGATTTCATATTCCATAATAAATTAAATATTAATTATCTTGTCAAATTATGAATTTCATGATATATATATATATAATTTATAAAAATAAATACATAGTCGAATTATAATTATAAACCCTTATGAATTTATTTCAAACTTACTTACATTTCGAACATTGAAATAATTTCATTGTTTCCTTTTGAAACGATTTCCCAATCCTAAATTTATCCTTATGTTTTCAAATTATTTAATAATAATTATTCCACTTCATTTCCAAAACATCGTTTATAAATCGAACTACTTGTTTTATTATAATTAAAACAAGTTATTATATTCGAGTTTATTAAAAATTCAACTTCTATTTTAAAATAGATTTTTCCTTTTTAAAACTCGGATTCATTTCCAATATATCCGAATATATTTTGTGGCATTTGAATACCAATTATTTTAGGTCAGTGTTGTCCAAACGCCCCAATCACACAATAATCAGCACCAGAATATTTGTCACGTCATATAATGCAATATATTGTTAATAATAATAATAATATAATTGTTGTGGAATCCAGTTGGATCTCTACAACTTGTTTCCCTGCAACCATCAACATAAATAACACTAATTTCATATCAATATGAAATATTATAATACATAGAATCAGCATCAAATCAACGATTTATATATGTGTATATATATATATATATATATATATATATATTATTCTAACTGATTAATTAGCAAATCATCCAAACAACCATCACACACAACCTTCAATCATTTTTATCAATATTCAATAACATTTATAAAATTGTAACGAGCTTCAAATAACGTTTATTCTACTATAATTTCTAACGAGCTTCAAATGGTTCCAATCTAGTTTCTTGGCATAGCTTGCGCCCATACGATCCCAACATGACAAACGGTTTGTAAAACTTATCACATATGGATGGGATATTCAGATTACAAGTTAATGTATACTACTTTAATTTAAAATAACTTAATTTCATTTATAGAAGTCTTTGAGCTTCACCTGTAAATAACGGCCTGCACCCAGCCTTAAACAAATTCCAGGACCATGCGTGAATAACATCTTCTTCATAAACTCCACTCGTGTAACTACAGGGCCCTTTCTTCTTCGTTGATCCTTCTTGCACATTTCATTCGAACCGTTCTAGTAAGAGAGAAAAATACCCACTATAGCTGCTTCTTCCCATCTAAATCTTTCACTCCAGCATCCCTTTCTAGTTAAGTGAACAACCTGCAAGCTTCAGCTTTAAACCAATGCATAAGCTACAGTTCCATCTTCCCTAGCCCATATCTTTCAACCGCCTCATGCGCAAGGCCAGTCCTCAAGATTCTTTTCTTCCCATACGCCTTCGCCTTCTTTCCATGTTGCATGCACAAGCCTTGTTAGTTGCCACCCCATGCGTCCCTTTTATGTTAATACTGACCGTCTTTACGTCCCCCTCACACATTTTCAACTCGCAAGCTTCTTTCACTTATGGTTTCCAGGTCCACGCACGCACGAGATCAAATCCAAACTTCAATTTACGAATCCGTGCCTCACTCTCAGATAAACTCTAAATCTAGCCACACTGTTGACTCGGCTTTTGGCCTGGCCGTCAACCCATGGACCCATCGTAGGACTGCTCAGGACTCGAGCATGGACTTGGACAAGCCCGGACTTTCTTGGCTCGAGGCTCCTTGGCTCGAGGGCTCTTGGATAGAAGCACTTCAGCCCGAAATACATAGGCAAGATGGTCTTGAGATAACCTTACACTACATCAATGACTTGGTCATGGGATCTATTTCATAGCCTACTTACTTGGCCCAACTACTTATTCTAAAGCATATAAACTTGGATCAAGTTTACTTATGCTGCCATATATTGGAGGGGACCTCTCCACGTAATCAAGACTTAGCTCCATCATCTGCTATTCACATGGATCAACTAACACATGGCACCTCGAATTGTTGAGGCCTACCGCCTATAAATACACCATTCTACATAACAAAGAGGGCGACTTTTGGCTGATATCTGAGCCTGACTTTATAGCTCATGCATGCACTCCACAACTCAATCATGGCTGCCAACCACTTTCACATCAAAAATACTTGCTATATTCATCAAAAACAACTATGTAACGGAGATCATGACGATCTCATTTATTGTATCTCCGAATTTATGATATTATTGTGAGATTATAAAGTAGACCGAGGCTCGTTAACGCCGAACCACAATAAAAATGTTGTTGTATTCCTTTTTCTTACTTTTTCAAAAATTTCTTCATATGTCATGCTCAAATCCGACTTTTGGCCATTGATGACCACTTTTTGGCATCAACGGTTTGGTTCTTTCACTGAGAATTGAATTTTCAAACGTCTTAAGGGTTCCGCTCAACTTTTGGATCACCAAGTCCAAGACGAAATCCTAATTTCAGTCATCTTCAACAGTGATGTTCTCCAATACTTCTGCATATGCTTTGTAAACTAGAAGCAGTAACATCTACGTCCCCAGCAAACACCGACTTTGTCCAAGCCCTTGGTTCGACCCCGGTCGGGTCGACCCTTTTCGGGTCAACATCGACCCGGCCAAAGGACCAGCCAGTAGGAATTGCACTTTGAAAAGCTCCTAGTATAAAGCTTGGCCCGAAGTAGGTCATGGGTTGGGGTGAGATTAGTTCGAACAGCCATCTTCATAGTGATGTTCAAGCTCGGGTCGACCAACTTCAGATCGACCAACTCCCTGAAGCTCTCCAGGTCGACCAACTTCAGATCGACCAACTCCCTGAAGCTCTCCAGGTCGACCAACTTCAGATCGACCGACCTAGCTATTTCTAAAGCCCTGCACATCGACCCGAGACAGGGTCATTTTAAAAAAATGCATTTTTCTGATCGTTTCAAAGTAGGCTCGATCTTCCGACTCCCACCGGTCCCGCTAACGGCTCGCATTCGGCTCGACATATATTTTGGCCAACAATAATCGTAAGACTTATCATCCAAGATTTGACGGATGGTCCGAGAATATCAACAGCGAGATGACAACGTCTAGGATTCTTCCAAGAGCCATCACCCCCATTTACTGAGGTTATTCAATCCTGATCGACTACTTCAGTCTTGTCGGAAGATCGGCAAGTTAAAAGTTTAAACACTTAAGCCTGGATGTTGATTGATTGTCTATATATCGGCTCTCATTCCCCAACGTGGAAGCAAAGACATAACCGCTGATGGACGAGGCATGTCTACATTCCTAGCCTTCGTATCCCACTTCTTGACATGGAAAAGACAAAGCTTCTATAAGAATGGATCCATTGTTCTCCTATCGATCACTGCCTTAGCACCGACAAGATGAGATGCCACCATTAGCAGTTCTGATCTGACTACATGACCTTTATTCCTTGCCCTCGACGTGGGGGCAAGAAGGCGATTCAAAGGAAATACACCCTCATCATTCACCCATAAAGGCCGCCTGATTGCCTTTATTTTCCCAATACCCCAATCAAGGTCTGATCGTTCTTGGGATTGCCGCCCCATGAGGATTTGAAAAGACTTCCTTTATCAATTAAAGCTTCAGCGGTCATCACCTGTCAGAGATGGGACAAGGCAGAATGGACTGGCAAAGGATATGCAATACCATTCTCATTCTGAACAATACTCATTCCCTTAATAGGATTATTTTTTACCCATATATTTTATCTTTACATGCTTTATGAGTTATTTATGTGATTAATAACTCTTATGAATTTATGTGTGAATGATATAGGTACCCAGAGTCTGATACTAATCATACTTCCAATACCTACATGCAGAACTACAGAGTGTTGCCATAATGAGCCTGACTGAAGCGCTCGTTTACAAAACCATGTCATCCATCCATGGAAAGTTATACAACTCAAGGTGGATTTGACATGACCATCCACTCCTTAGCTTATGCGTGGAAGACCAAAATTATGCATCAATCTCTGCATTTTGAAGTCGGAATCCAACTCCAGATGGACGCAGTTCGACAGACCATATAGCTAGATCATGTGCTCGACTCCATCGGATTACATGAATCCAAATAGAGGAGGCAGCATCGCCCATCAACATACTTACTTTCCAATCATGCATTTTGCGTTTACATGCTCTTTGAGTTATTGACATGACTAACTGATGCAAATTTGTATATAAATGATGCAGGTACCCGAGGTTTGGTACCAACCATTCCTTCCATAGTTTGATCGGAGGAACGTAAAGCTTTGGCGAATGTGATTCGACTATTCACCCGCTTACTCTTGGCATGATGCCAACAATCTGACGTAAATGAAGTTCGACCATTCATTCACTGACTTCTTGCCTTTGAAGTTGGGGGTAAGAGAATATACGCACATGAGTTCAACATGAGCTATCTATGCATGGCCATACTAATGAGGCATCCTCAACATCTAGCCTTTGATTTCGCCAGGCAAGACACAGAGATGTACTCGGGTGAGACATAACCACTCAACAGATCTATGCTACATCCCTTGATCCGACGGGAAGAGTACAACAATGGTGGGGGCACGATCCCATGAGCGGCATAACAATTTTTGCTTTCGACGTAGGGGAAAAAGAGAAATGTTAAGATAAGGAGGAGTATGGCTCGACCGCTCTCCAAAGAAGTCTTTAACTCTTTCCCATGCTTCCAATGGGAGGAGTATATACTCAACAGGGACGTGAATCGACCATCCCTGATGGCGACCTTTTCCCTTGACGTGGGAGCAAAGGGACAATGCCAAGGCAAATGTGACCCGACTGTTTTCACGACTAACTCTAATCCTCAGAGCTTGGATAGGAGTATGAATCTAGGACGAGTGTGATTGGAACGCCAAGATCTAAGACCACTCGATCCACAACTCTAACCCAAACTGGCTTTATGAGAGTATAAAGGACGAGCCATGATGTCCATAATTCTAACTCTTATGACTTGAGAGAGAGTATAAACCTATTGGGTTAGTGTGATGGTGCACCACGACTAAATACCACTAAAACCCCGAACTCTAATTCTCATGACTTGAGAGAGAGTATAAAGGACGATACTACGATGTCCACACAATTTTCATTGCCCTCCGATTGAGGATAGGAGTATAAAAGACTTACGAACCGGACGTCCGGATGACTTAACCTTGTTCATGCCGATGCTAGGGGCATGAGCATAAACTTCTGAATTAACTTTAAACACGTCTTGGATGCAACCCGTGTTTCAAAGATAAATGGAAGCCACAGACATTATACCTCCAAACTACGACACTTAGTAACTTGACACTTTGACATTTAATAATTCTATGCTAGATTGATTAGCACTCAACATGTTTTCATTTCAAGCTACAATTGCTTGTGTCTTAAAGATCGACATAGTAGCTTGCAAGACCAAGCGACCTATTCTTTTTCGAATTGCAATTTCATGGACAGATACCAAACACAGACGCGAGGGCCACACATACATACACCAACGAAGGGTCATGTTCGAAGGGATGACATCGACTCCTAATTCTAAACTTCACATATGACTCAATTCAACGACCGAAAGGAGGCATTGAGAGCGGGAGGTTCGTTAACACATCAGATGACCTAAGGCAACGACCGAAAGAGGGCCTTAAGAGTATTATCTGAAATAGACACACCTACCCATATGTGACTGACCATAGCCCAAGTGCAATAAGGAGTTTCATATTGCAAGTACACTAAATACAAAATGCCATAGCTCGAGCACTTGGATGACACAATCACTTAAGCTTTGACAGCCATACCTTTTTATGCATGCATGTCTAAATTTGAAATGGGTGTGGTCTGACCACTTGTCTTTTTTCCATTACCCCAGGACTGGGGGCATAACCATTGAAAGTATTTACAAACGACATAACTTATTTGCGTGTGCATAACTTATGCTTTGATCTTAACAGGCCGCATGTCGACCACGAAAGGAGTGCAGAGTGACCATCCATTGACTGATCCTAACCTGCTTCCCAATTGGAAGGGGAAGAATGAGAGCATTCTAGGTGACTACAGTCTGACCTCTTGCATCCCAACTTCGATCCTCAGAGCTTGGATCGAGAGCAGAGACCAGTATGGGTTGAATACCAACAAATCATTTTGCATCCAACTGTAACTCACGACACGATGAGGAAGTATGAATTCAGAGAAGACGTGGATTTGAAGTCCGCTACTCAATCAATTCCCCAATGACTAGGGACGAAGAGTGTGGACCATGAAAAGCATGAATCTATTACTCAACTACTCTATGCACATTTTCAACTTCTTAAAGTTTCGCAAGATCCCAAACTACAACAAAAAATGATGACCTCAGTGGAACCGAGCATGAAGAACAAACTCAACAAGAGTATGATGACTATTTTGGACTATTCTAAAACATGTACAATGGGAGGTTGAATAACTCCCTAATGACGATCGTTTGCTTGTATTTTTTATGAGCTTACTCAAATATGCAACTAATCAGATAAAAGTAACTAATTTCACTAACGCTCGATAAAACGATCCTCACTTTCTGACTAAAGTGAAGGAACAATGCCTTGACAAATGTGATTCAATTTGCGTGTTCAACTCTAAATCTCGCTGACTTAGGAGAGAGTATAAAACGACTTGGGTTGACTAAGATTACCAAACCCGTAACTCTAACCTGAAACAACGACAAAGAGTATAAAGTCTTAAGGACTGGACGCCCGACTGTCTTAGCTCGACCCCCACTGACGTTGGGGGCATGAGCACTGGCTTCGTTTGTCACTCATCGACGATATGGGCATGAACGTCAGCTTACTGACTTTGAACACGTCCTTGACTTGAAACGTGATTCAAAGGATATATACTATACCTTCAAACTATGACAAGAATTGGGTTGCTCATTCAAGCGAGACAGCTTATGAGTTCAACATGACTTGCCTTACTCATTCAAGCGAGACAACTTATAAGCTAAGCATGACTTGGAAGACTCAAATCGCAAGTACGTTAAATGGAGAGCGAGGCTCACCTTTCTTATGCCTTATGATTTTGACAATCATATTAAACTTCGGCTCATATGATTTCAACATCTCATACTGACTCGTATGTGATCATTGGACAATAAAAATGATCCGGAGCAATCATGGATTTCATTAAATATGGTTTGGCATGACCATGGATTTCTAGTCTTCTGTTAATATGATCCGGAGTGATCATGGTTTTCTTTATATTAGTAAGATACAGCGCGATCATGGACACCTAGCCTACTATTCCAATGACTCGGGAAGTAAAAAGCCCTATGCGATGTCAAGTTCACATGCCATCTCTGATTTTCTACACTATCTCATGATTCGGATAACCGAACCATGCACTGACCTATGTGTGACTAATGGTCTGACTTGACCTTACACTTGACCATGCTTTCGACTTCCATAAGGAGATGACAACATTTGGAGAAGACTATTTATGAACGACCATGTGCAGAAGCCAGCGGCCCAGCTTGACTTATGATGATTTCATTTAACCTCTTGACTCAACGAGGCGTAAGTGATTACCTGATCATCTCAACTATTCCAGCTTCGAACATTCGCTCGATAGGTATCACAGATGGCGGTGTAATACATGACATGCTGTGTGCACAGAGAAAAGAAAAAAGAAATAAAGCTTCAGGACTACTCCAAAAGACATGACAATTCGACATTGCTTTCCCGAAGATGAATGACCTTCCAAAGAGATGGTGTTCAGCTTGTTCAAAGTACATCATGTCTGCCACACGATGTACTTTAGGGGGCAAAGTATTGACTCACCTTTTGGCAAGGTCGTCAACCCATGGACCCATCATAGGACCGTTGAGGACGCGCGCATGGACTTGGACAAGCCCGGACTTTCTTGGCTCGAGGCTCCTTGGCTCAAGGGCTCTTGGATAGAAGCACTTCAGCCCGAAATACCTGGGCAAGATGGTATTGAGATCAACTTACACTACAGCAATGACTTGGTCATGGGAACTATTTCATAGCCTACTTACTTGGCCCAACTACCTATTCTAAAGCATATAAACTTGGATCAAGCTTACTTATGCTGCCACATATTCGAAGGGACCTCTCTATGTTATCAAGACTCAGCTCCATCATATGCTATTCACATGGATCAATCGACACATAGCACCTCTAATAGTTGAAGCCTACCGCCTATAAATACACCATGCTACATAACAAAGAGTGGGACTTTTGGCTGATATCTGAGCCTGACTTTATAGCTTACGCATGCCCTCCACAAATCAATCATGGCTGCCAACCACTTTCACCTCAAAAATACTTGTTATATTCATCAAAAACAACTATGTAATGGAGATCATGACGATCTCATTTATTGTATCTCTGACTTTATGATATTATTGTGAGATTATAAAATGGACGAAGGCTCGTTAACGCCGAACCACTATAAAAATGCAGTTGACTTCCTTTTTCTTACTTTTTCAGAGATTTCTTCATATATCACGCTCAAATCCGACTTTTGGTCGTTGATGACAACTTTTTGGCATCAACACAGACAGTACCACGCTGTGTATTTTCCAGTGCCAGAGAAAACATTCGAACAATTTAAAAAGGGTACCGCGATGGAGAGCAAAATTTAAGGAAAATAATTATGTAAGTTTCAGGATTTTATGATGCGTGTAGGATTTTATATGATTTTTGAAATAGGAATTCTCACATGAAAGATAATTGGTGGCGGTGCAAATTCTTGGATTTGGCTTGCGAAAAAAAAACCATGCTGAAAGGAGAGGGTATTTATAATATTTAGAAAATTAACCCTTAAGTATTTTAAGTTCAACGTAGGCATGGTAGATTAGCTTAATTGCATGCAGTTTTCACTTCAGTCTGTTTTTAAGCTTCTGCGCGGGGAATGGATGGTGTATGATAATTTAGGGCTAAGGAATACAAAAATATATATTTATTATTAAGGGTACCCAATTGCATAAAATTTCATTCATTTATGGACTGCTAACAACAAAAATACAAATATCGTTCTGATGACCAATGTGTCACGATCCCAAAAATATAATAAAATAGACAAGTTAGCTTATTCTGTGAAGCTCCAATAATGCTGATTCAGGGTGCAAAATATGTTGAATGAAAAGTTGCTTATTTTTCAAAATAAAATTTATAGAAAAATTCTATAAATTAAATTAAAAATTTGACTTAGAAATCTCGTCCAAATTCAAAACCGATATTTAATTATATTTAATAACGTTATGGTTTATAAACGGTTCCATAGCGATTTTTTAAAAATTTGATTTGGACATAACTCATAATCTACAAGATGAAATCTCCATTTTTCACTTCCATTTAAAAAATATGAACTAATAGATTCAAACGTTTCTTGTTTCACAGAATTCCGACTTAAAACGGATTATGTATATTCAATTGAAGTTCCAAACTCAATATTACGAACTACCGTAACGTTACGAGTTCATTTATAATTATATTATAATTTATATGTTCAACTATCATTTTAAAAATATATTCGTTATTATAACCCAAATATAAACCTGATTAATTTATTAAATAATCCAATTCACACAAAATTATCAGTTCAGTTATTTCTGATTGTTTTTTTTCTGAAATTAAATAATTATTCCAATATTTATAATAATTAAATAATCATAATTATTTAACTCAAGTTATCGATATCGCCAAATCAATATTTAAATAACTAAATTAATTAGTTATTCAATTGCTAAAAATACAGGACATTACATTCTTCTCCCCTTAAAAGAATTTCGTCCCCGAAATTACTAAGGTAGAAATACTGCTACAAACCCTATTAAAAAGGTTAAAAATCATTTGTTTTATCGCTTAAATTTCAATTTCTACAGAACCGATTAATTTTAGTTAAAATATTAATTCGTTCTTATTTACGAAAATTTTCAAAAATCAAGAAAATTTTCTAACATCTTAAATTCTCGAAAAATTTCGCCAACGTATCCTTTACACGGCTCAATCGGTACAGCTACAACTCCCCTCTCTAGACCTTCTGCAATCCAAAAGAAAATCAAATAGCCAAGTGGCTTGCCAAATGGGCTCATAAAAATCTCATAGTTAATTAAATGTGTACCTTTAGTCGAGCATACAACTTTATCACTTCCTTTTGCTACCAAGTCAGCATATACTCATGCATTCCTAATTGATCTCCAATCAGTTTATCCTTAGATCCAATCGCCCGCTTATACCCAAGCCAAATGCCATTTCAATTCAATTCCATTTCGGATTATCTCTAATACAATCCAATTTTATTTAAGTTAAATTCTAATTTATTTATCCACTTTACCATCTCAATCTATTTAACTTCATAAGTTAAATTAGTTTCAGAATTCAAATCCTTGGGTTTTATTTCAAATCAGTTTGAAATCATATATAATAATAACATTTCAAAGCATTTGAATCTCTAAACAACTTATTTCCTTAAAACAATTCAAAACAAAATCTTTGGTAGTAGTCTGTCACTTAGAAACTCGAAAATGACACTGATGATGCGGCCGTCATCATTAGTATTATTTTCCAGTGAACGAAATGAGTTCAATATTATTACACTTTCAAAACATATTCTTTAATACTTTCATTTTGAAATCAATTCAAAATACCTTTTACATTATTTGAAAAACATTTTCAAATCACCAAGGATCTTAAAATTTCCTTATGTTTAATCAAACACTTTTCCAATTTTCCACAGTTTTAATCTCAATTCTAGTATAAATCCATATTCAATTCATTTGACTTTATATATCACTCTTATATGAATTCTGATTGGTTATTTATAACCATTCCAATTATAATCTTATTCGATTATAAGTACAACCACACATCCAATATATTATAATAATTCCAATATATATTCTTTCTTTGTATTTTGGGTAAAATTCTTTCATTTACCATATTTTAGAACATACCATGTCGATTCATCGTATTCAAGTGTTTAGAAGCCCATATCGACTTTGTGGTGCCCCACGGTCGATCATAATTCATAAGTCATTCAACCAATAAATATCCACAATATAAAATCATTTTTATATAATCTACAAATACGTTCTCTCGTGTATATATATATATATACTCAACTCAATCTATGGTATTACTAACCTCATCCCTATTGAGTTACGCCATAGAGCCATGGTAATCACTTAACCTTCAGCTCTGATACCACTGTAACGAACAAGGGATTTTTCGACCCTGAAAATCGACATGAACACCATATCGACTATTCAAGCATCAGAAATACTAGATCATTAGTAGAAAGAAGTTATAGGGGGAGAAATAGAAAGAAAAATTGAATACAAGAAGAAGAAGAAGATCGTAATAGAACAAAATCAGAGTAAATGTGAATATCACAACGGAACGAATAAAATATATTATATAACATAACTTTGAAACAAAAAACTATATTTTTACTTACATACGTTATCAGTACATCACATGTATATCACAGCGGAAATAAACTCTCTCTCTATATATATATATATTTATATATATATATAACTCATAAGCCTCCTAGTCCGAGCTCCTCCAAGTATATCTGAAAAATCCCGACTACTTGACTACCCATACAAATTTGGGCACCCAAGAGTTTAGGGAAAACAAAACAAAATAAACTCTGGGTCAGTCAAGTGACTGGTATGAGTAAACTCAAATCACTTGGTTTAACTTTTCAAAAATCCTTTTTCAGAAGAAAAGATAATCGTAAGACGGATCCACACATAAATACAGATGGTTTTTACCATACAAGAACTCAAAACGTTCTTTTAAAACAATACTATTAGGATATTATAATAGTGTCTAATACAGGTAAATAGCAATCTAGCATTACGCTTTCATCTCACGCTCTACATATATAATATACAATAAAAAACCATGGACCCATATTGGTGAATGGATTTCCAACTATGATAAGGTATGGAATCACCTTCCGATCAGTGTACCCTAGACGGGATACACTGGAGTTCAACAAGAACATCTTGTAACTCAGCCACACATGACCGGCCATTCATTTCGCTTGAATGTTCTGAATATATTTTCACCTTACGGTTGATATACCAACATAACCGTTCCTGGGAGATACATAAATGAAAGAAGTAACAACATAAATATTCTTTAGATTGTGACAATATACCCTAATTGGGTGCGACCCACTTAGCCAAGTTGCCTACCCGATTTTTGTCATTTCCCGATTGATGAGGCTTGAGGTCATAACGTATCTTTAAATAGATCACATCTTCATTTACTTGGAATGCCACATCGTTATACCTACCAAATCACAAATTGATTTCCCTAAAAATATCACGGGTATAAATCTAAGAGAAATTCCTCCGCCTCTAACGTAAATATATTTGAAGCGATCAACTTACATGATCTACTAGATATACTCTGTCAGACATTCGTCCATGCACGTAGTCCTGAGAATGGACAAACTAAAGGCACTATTCTTTAAATCCATCTTAGGAAATTTCCACCAATGATCGTAAGAATAATCCCTTAATTAACTCTGTGTTCAATTATTTTCATCATATTTGATTTGCAATGTTAATGCCAATACGGAGTGGTTTTCAGATAATAAATCTGATCCCGGTCTCTCTGTATTGACAACGAAAAAAATGGTTAACAACTTTGATAGTCAGTTATTTTACTATCAAAGGAAAACACACATATAAACAACGGTCGTATTTTCAAATGGAAATCTTACCGATCAATCATTAATCAACACTGTGCCCAATAAAATATATTTATCAATTATCATTTCATTTCCCAATTTCCTTTCAATACCGTTACCCAAATATTTCTCCAACTCATTTAGCTTCTCACAATTCTTGGAAAATGTCTCCATTTATTTTAAACTATCTATTTTCTATATTTCATAAATTATTTCTTATTAACATCGGAAAAGCATTTCCATTTCTTGTTCTCGCATCTTAACTCTTCAACATCCATTAGCCTCCAACGATAAACTAGTATGAGAACAACTACCTAAGTATCAACCCCGAAGGCCGAAACCAACATAAGATCGATACTCAGAATGGTATTCAACTTAATTAATTTCCCATCAGTTTCTAATTTCCTTAATTCCATTTCCTAATTTCTCATCAAATCATTACTTAGGTACCTCTTGGATTTGTTCTACAAGTCTACTTCTTTTACGGGAAAAATATGGATTATAACAATAGTATTATAATCTCTGTTTCCAAAATATTCAACTTTAAAATACAAATTGATTCATTACTTTGAATACATAAATAATACTTAATGAATTAATTATACAAAAAAATCTTGAATTAAAATGGAAAGTAAATAGTACTTCCCCATATTCGATCTAATCAAATTTTAAGTATAACTCTCTTTCGAATAGACTTTATTCGACTAATGTTCCGAACGTTGAAATAAACTCACCATTTCAGATTAACTTGGTTTCTAAATTCACTTTCGAATTTATCACTTCAAATCTTTATCAATTTCTCTTTATAACCCATTTAATTTGCAAAATGTTTTAATTTAAATCATTATTCACTTTAAACGTGAATATTATTTCTCTATAGAAATATGGACTCATATTATTAAATCAAATCTTGATTTACATAATAAATGCCATTACAGTTTCAAATTTCATTCATCTTGTTATTTTATAAATTCATATTTCATTATGTGAACTCATTTTATAAGTTATAACTTAATCTCGATTTCATATTTGATAATAAATTCAAATATTAATTATCTCGTCAAATTACGAATTTCATGATATATATATATAATTTATAAAAATAAATTATTTTCATAATATTCGACACGGTCGAATTCTAATTATAAATCCTCAAGAATTTATTTCAATCTTACTTACGTTTTGAACATCGAAATAATTTCATCGTTTCCTTTTGAATTGATTTCCCAATTTCCCCTTCCTAAATTTATCCTTATATTTTCAAATTATTTAATAATAATTATTCCACTTCATTTCCAAAACATCGTTTATAAATTGAACTACTTGTTTTAATATAATTAAACCAAGTTATTATATTCAAGTTTATTCGAAATTCAGCTTCTATTTTGAAATAGATTTTTCCTTTTTAAAACTCGGATTCTTTTCCAATATATTCGAATATATTTTACGATATTTGAATACCAATTATTTCAGGTTAATGTTGTTCAAACACCCCAATCACACAATAATACACACCAGATTATTTGTCACATCATATAATGCAATATATGAAAAATAATAATATAATTGTTCAGAAATCCAGTTGGATCCCTCCAACTTGTTTCCCTGCATCCACAGATAAAACTAATTTCATATCAATATGAAATATTATAATAAATAGAATCAACATCAAATCAACGATTTATATATATAACTATATATGTTATTCTAACCAATTAATTAGCAAATCATCCAAACAACCATCACACACAGTATTCAATCATTTTTAACAATATTTAAGAACGTTTATAAAATTATAAAACTGGACAGAGTTAGTGAGTTTACTCACATTGTTCATTGATCATTGAATAGCGGTTAACATCAGTAGATTAAATCTGTCGTTTTATTATACCATAATTTCTAATGAGCTCCAAATGGTTCCAAACCAGTTTCATGGCATAGCTTGTGCCCACACGATCCCAACATGACAAACGGTATGTAAAACTGATCACGTATGGATGGAATATTTAGATTACAAGTTAGTGTTTACTATTTTAATTTAAAATAACTTAATTTCATTTTTAAAAAGTCTTTGGGCTTCACCTGTAAATAACGGCCCGCACCCAGCCTTTAACAAATTCCAAGACCATTGGTGAACAATCCATCTTCTTCATAAACTCCACTCGTGTAACTACAGGGGCCTTTCATCTTCGTTGATCCTCCCTGCACATTTCATTCGAACCATTCCAATGAGAGAGAAAATACCCACTACAGCCGCTTCATTCCCATCTAAATCTTTCACTCCAGTTAAGTAAACAACCCGCAAGCTTCAGCTTTAAACCCACGCATAAGCTACAGTTCCATCTTCCTACACCCATATCTTTCTACCTCCTTATGCGCAAGGCCAGCCCCCAAGATTCTTTTCTTCCCATGCGCCTTCCCTCTTCTTTCCATGTTGCATGTGCAAGCCTTGTTAGTTGTCACCCCATGCGTCCCTTTTATGCTAATACTGACCCTCTTTACGTCCCCCTCACACATTTTCAACTCACATGTTGTTTTCACTTATGGTTTCCAGGTCCACGCATGCAAGAGATCAAATCCAAACTTCACTTTACGAATCCGTGCCTCACTCTCACGCAAACTCTAAGTCTAGCCACACGGTACCACGCTGTGTATTTTCCAGTGCCAGAGAAAACATTCAAACGCTTTAAAAAGGGTACCGCTATGAAGAGCAAGACTTGAGGATACTAATTATATATGTTTCAGAATTTTATGATGCATGTAGGATTTTATATGATTTTTGAAGTAGGAATTCTCACGTGAAAGATAATTTGGTGGCGGTGCAAATTCTTGGATTTGTTTACGAAAAAAAACTGTGCTAAAACGAGAGGGTATTCATAATATGTAGAAACTTTACCCTTAAGTGTTTTAAGTTCAACGTAGGCATGGTAAGTTAGCTTAGCTGCATGCAGTTTTCACTTCAGTCTATTTTTAAGCTTCTGCGCGGGGAAAGGATGGTGTACGATACTTCGGGGCTAAGAATACAAACATATACATTTGTTATTAAGGGTACCCAACTGCATAAAATTTCGTTCATTTATGGACTGCAAACGACAAGAATAAAAATATCGTTGTGATAACCAAGGTGTCACAATACCAAAAATATAATAAATAGACAAGTTAGCTTATTCTGTGAAGCTCCAATAATGTTGATTTAGGGTGCAAAATACGTTGAAAGAAAGTTTTCTTATTTTTCAAAATAAAAATAACTAGAAAAATTCTATAAATTATATTAAAAATACGTCTTAGGAATCTCTCCAAATTCGAAACCGATATTTATTTAAATTTAATAAAACATTATGGTTCATAAACGATTCCATAGCAACTATAGAAAATTTGGTTTGGACATAACTCACAATCTATAAGACGAAATCTCCATTTTACACTTCCATTAGAAAAATATGAACTAATAGATTCAAACGTTTCTTATTTCACAGAATTCCGACTTAAAACGGATTTTATATATTCAATTGAATTTCCAAACTCAATATTACGAACTACCACGACGTTACGAATTCGTTTATAATTATATTATAATTTATACGTTCAACTATCGTTTTAAAAATATATTCGTTATTATAACTCAAATATAAACCTGATTAAATTTCTTAAATAATCCAATTCACACAAAATTATCAGTTCAGCTATTTCTGATTGTTTTTTTTAGGAAACTAAATTATTATTCCACTATTTATAATAATTAAATAATCAAAATTATTTAACTCAAGTTATTGATATCGCCAAATCGATATTTAAATAATTAAATTAATTAATTATTCAATCGCTAAAAATACGAAATGTTACAATGCATATCAGTGGAATCAGCCCAAGTTACCTACATATATAGAGATTACGCATTTTGTGGAGGATATCTATTTGGATATTAATCTAATTGCTCTCTTCAGATAGCCTCTACAAGGGAGTCAACTCAGACGGTAATGGATTCTGGAAGGCATTGTTTTGTTCATGACCTAGATGGTCACAACACGAACGATTGTAGGCATCTTCGAGATATGATTGAAGAGCACATCATATGTGGTGAGCTGCTGGAATATGTTCGCAATCGCGCTACAGTACCAGCACATGCATAACTACGTGCTCCGGCTTGGAATAAGAATGAAACCCGGTCCGGTCCCGGTGGTTTGGTCATCAATTGATGTGAATTTTCTTGGTTCTCTCTATATTTCCATCTCTTGGAATTCGGACTTGGTTTCTTGGCTTATGATTTATGGCTCTTTAGCTTTTCACCTTTGGATTTTTGCTTTCCGGCTTTTGGATATGGCTCTATGTTTATCTGAATTTCTGGCTTATGTATCTTGGTTATCAGAACTTTGGCTTTTGGGCCTTCGGGCTTTGGTCATACTGGCTTCAGCCTAATGGATATTGTACTTATGGTTTTCTTGTTTTAGACGATTTTAAATCGGCCCACCCACATACGAAATAATGTCTTGATCATTAGGCATGTTCAATACCAACTATAATCCATCCACGTCATAATTAACTTATCTTTTTTGTTTTCATGATTGTAGGATTACGAAGTGCTAAGTATGCCTACCCATGTACGAGATTTGGTTTTAATCCTTAGGCATGCTCTTTGCGGATGATAAACCGTCCAACTTCCTACACTTGTCTCTGTTTATCTCACATAAAACTTTAGAGGGATAAGTCTGTCTACCCATGTACTGGATTAGTGCTTAATCCCTAATCATGATCTTTATAGATGAGAAACTGTCCAACTACCTTCATTCATTTCTGGTTATTTGGCTCGATTTTGGAGGGCTAAGTTAGCCTACCCATGTACAAGATTAGGTCTTAATCCCAAATAATCTCTAGGTTTTCTCTTTGCGAAAGATAAACCATCTGATCTCCTTCATTTACTTTTGGTTATCTGACTTACGATAGGTAAATTGATATACCCATGTATAGGGACCGGTGTGACCCCTAGGCATGCTCTCTGCTCAACGATTAAACGTCCCCTTCAAAACTTAATAGGCCATAATGAATTTGAAACTGGAAATAGCTAAGTTAACCCAATGACGTACGGGATCAGGCCTTAACCCCTAGGCGTGCTCTCTACTCGACGATAAACCGTTAGTTTTTTCTTTGGCTTTATTAAGAACTCCAAACCCTTGAAAACCTTAGTAATATTATTTCGCTTGTAATGACCTTGCTTTTGGAGTATAAAATCTGGAATTGGAACTTCAAACTTTAAGGACTTGGCATAGTAAGGACTTTTCTCGCTAAGTATAAAAATCTAATCCCTAAGTAAGGACGTTGCTTGGGAAAGGATGGGAGTCTTGTCAGGATTTTGCAAGGCCCATAGTCTTGTGGTGGGTAAGGACTTTTCTTGTTTGGTTATGGGTTGTACTGTCTGGACTTCACATACAACTCATCGTTTTTCAAGCTAATCGCAGATGGTCTTGTCAGGACTTGGCAAGATCATTCGCTCTCTGGTTACAGATTGTTCTGTCAGGACTTGACAGAGCAATTCATTTGGTTTTTACAGGCATAGACTATACCATATCTGGTTATTATAGCTTTCGAATTTCTCTGATTATCTGGTTATTTGTTAATCTGTTTTCTGGATTTTGGATTTCCTTCGGTTTCTCGGTTATTGGTCATTCTGGTTTTGTAGATTTCGGATACTCTGGTTTTGGCCATCCCTTACAACACAATTCGGAGTGATCATTACATTTCTTTGGTTTCGATTTTCTGGTTTTCCAACTTGTGCAATCGGGCGCGAACGTGCCTTCTAGTTCTTGGTAAACGTATTTCTATTTGTACTTCGCTTGTTTCGCGACTTCTGGATTCTAGGATTTCTATATACTTCAAAACACGTCTTCCAATAGAAAGACATGTTTTGGGGACAAATCCTAACCCACCTTTTTACAAGACAATCACACGTCGATTTTTGGCTAACGGAGTTCTCAACACTCGAGTACGAACTCACGTAGGTTTGACAAGATTTGGTCGTAGTCGCAAAGTGCTCATAAAAACTATGGAAATTTGGCTAAGTCCCGGGGTCGGTATTCTTCATACAGATCCCGGGGTCAGTATTCATGTGATATGAATTTTCGTATCCCGCTTCTAGCCCTTCAGATCGTTCCCCACTGCAGGGGTCAACATAATGGTTTTCGTATCCCTTGGGATACGATATGAAGACAAGGTGACAATGGCAAATTTGATGAAGGCATGGGATACGAAATAACTTTAAGTATCCCCGAATTGGTGCTGGTTTTCCCTTCCTTGGTTTTGATTTTTTGGTTTTCGTCTTCGTGAAATTTTGTATCCCAGGGATCCGAAGTTGGGGATATGAAATAGCTTGGCTTCGTGAAATTCTCTAAGGATGGGATATAAAATACGCATTTCGTATCTGGCATTAGCGTTGCCTTTTCATACCTTGGGGTACGAAAGAAATGACTTGGTTTTCTCTAACTTTGGATGTATGAAAGTACACTTCATACCTGAAATTTCTTGTTAGGAGATACGAATATGAAGAGATGAAGTAGCTTGGATGAAGGATGCTTCGAGGTGACGAAGCAGTTTTTTAGTTAATTCCTGGGTCGGTACCGACCCCGGGATACGAAATGTGGGGATACGAACCTTTGTATCCCCACTCCTATAAGTACACCTAGACTTGGATTATTCCGGTAATCTTTTGGTTGTTACATTCTACAGTGAAAAGCATGGACTTGGGGCATTTTAATGGCTTCCTTCATGGCTTTGGACCTGTGAACTTCTCCTTGAAGATCCTCACCTGACCTTGGCACTTGTCTTGCAATCTTGACACTTGGATCGGGTTCTAGCACACATTTCGGCATAGCTTGGACAAAGAAGATTTGGACACAGAAGCTTTACTCTTGGACCTTTCAACTTGGGAATAGGCTTGTAGGATTTGAGCAAGGACTTTTCCATTGCTATTTGCAAAACTTTGTAAAATAAAAAAAGTGGAAGAAGGACTGTACTTCTAACTTTGTAAAGCATAGTATATATAAACTTACCTCTGAGTCGACATAGGAACGACTTGCCATACCACTATAAAACTCCGTGTTGTTTACCTTTTAGTACTCTGTGTTTGAATTGTTTTTGGATTGTTTGGATAATTTTAACCCATCGGGTATTGACAAGTGTTTGACCGATTCCCCTCGTCAACAGTACCATTGTCATATCATAATTTTCTCAAAATCTAAAATATGATTTTGAATCGATATTTATGTGTAAATAAATGCATATTTCTATGATATTTCTAATGTCCAAAGAATATACTTTTTTCTGTTGTAAATAATCATTCTTAGTAAACTTTCCAGGAGCGATGTCAATAAGTAATTTGAATTATGTATTATTTTATGGCAAATAATTAGAATTAATGTTTAAAACAGATATTTGGAATATTATTATAGAATAAATCCTTACAACTTGCTGTTGTATGCATAAATTTATTTGAATAAGAAGTTCAACATGGTTTTGATTGAAAACTACTAAGTTCTATTCGATTGATATTATTCTTTAGCATATTCGAATAAAAATATGTTGAAAATCTCAATTTTATTATATATCCATGCTGATTGTGGCATTTTCAAAGGACAAAAAACCATAAAGTTCAATGGTGCAAATAAACAAAAGATTGTATGAAATATTGCAAGTTTTATAAATTATCAAACCAGATGATTTGATAATTATTACTAATAGAAGTTTGACTTCAATATTATCTTAAAATATGCTGACAAATTTAATTATTTGGATCCTAAAATTATTATTATTGATAGTCAAAGATAATTGGATTTTAGAGTATATTCCACAATCAGAAGTTATGTTATACCAAATTACCTAAAGTTATCATTGATAAGTTAAATTAATGCAAATGAGTTTACAAACTAGACATTTTGGAAATATAATTTGGTCTTCAGGCATTTACATTTACATCGATTGATATAAAAAATACTTTGGATCCTTATGGTTTTTTATTATAAAATCACTAACTCAAATGACAAAGAAGACGCAAATTAATTGCATATGTAATACACGGACATACACATATATTTGAATACTTAACTAACAACCTGAAGATCATTTGACCAAATTGATATGATCTCATCTTATACATTATGCATAGATATCATTCAATGATTTATAAATCAATCAACATAATGTCGAAAGACTTGATGTCATGTGTGCATTCAAATGATCTGTATGGTAAGAAAATTACTTCAAGTTGCTAGATCAATGAATGAGAATAAATATTAGGTTGCGGGTATATATACACATACATATATTTAATACAAATATATGTATGTTATAATATCATTATCCTATACCCCAGTACTTCTCTTTATTTCTTGGGTTTCCGTTAGGAAAATTCTTTTAAGAAAACGTTTTTCAGTTTCCATTAACCTATGCTCAGATACCAAATTGGTACACCTCATTCTCTAAGGCCCAAGGATAAGCGCTACAGATGCTTAAGTCATCTATGGTATCAACTTTTGGTGATAGAAAACAGATTGTTAATGAATCATAACCTCAAAGAACACGGGAATATGAAAAATAATTAAACCACATTCATTAATAAATATTCATTACCTTCCTATTTGTAACCCCATTCAAATCAAATATATCATTATCGAATACTATCTCCAAGAGCGACGTATGAAGATGCCTTTTAGGTTGATCAGAGTATAAAATATAAGCATTAACAACTTCGTCATTACAAACATCCAAAAGACATGATCATAGAGTGCAAAAGGCTCCTAAATAGTTATATCCTCCTGCTCGTCTCCGGAAGCTTGTCCAAAGAAAATAAAATTGAAATTTCTAAACACTCAGCCTACTCAAATAATAAAAAGAATATCCTATAATAATATGTATATATATATATAAAATATTTGCTAGTAGCAACGTGATAATGGGTCAAAATGAGTATCCAAAAATATTATTATTTAATGTGAGAACGTTCATCGACATTGAATGGGAGGATAATAGGTGTATATGTCCAATTTGATTATCAAGATTAAATATTTAATTACATGCATAATAATGCAAAATAATAAGTAACTGGAATCATGTATCATATCCCTAATAAACTTGCTCCAATGTATGTTCAAATCATTGAAGAATCAAAAGGTATATGCCCATCTGATGCAAGGTAGAGAAGCCAATTAGAAAATTTGGATTAAGCAAGTGAGATACCAAATAAAAGATGTGAGTGTTCTTGAAGAAACACTCAAGGATGCCCTTGAAGAAAAACATGACATGACTGTCAAATAACGCTAGAAGTTGTTTAGGCTCCTAAAAGATGATAAATATTGATATCTTAGTAAATTATTTACATAATTGAAAAGAAATAATCATTAATGATAAACTTGTAAATAACAAGCCGTTTATATTTATAAATATACCAAATATTATGAATTATAGGAAAATACGACTGTCCTTCATGAAATATTCTTTAAATAATAAATACGGACCTGTAGTCTATTAACACGCTTTTTGGTCGAAGCTGTCATACGTCAATATTTTAGCAAGCGATGCACTCAAGCGTTAATAACGTCGTCAAAAAACACAAAGAAATTTGGTCGAACCGTGACGTGTTCGGAAAATTATCGGAACTGGCATCGATTCATAAAATCATTGTCAATGGACTCGGAAAAGCTGGCACCGTAAAAATGCGTGATCAACACGGACTGATCAGCTCAAAATGGTTGAGCGCATCGGCCCGATTACGTCGAAAAACTCTACTTGCAAAAATATATGGATTTGAAAAAAACAGGGTCGCGCACTCAAAGACAGATGATCGACACGTGTCGATCATGAAAAATGGATTGCACGACTCACAGCGTCAAAATATGGTTGATTGGCAAAAGCTAATTCGGCACTTCAAAAATGCCTGATTGGCATAGGAAAATAACGAAAAACCATGGTGATTAATCTGGAAACTTGGCAACATGGTTAAGTTGGTAAAATCAACAAGCTCAAAAACAATGGATCAACACGTGAAATTGGCCAAAATCCACGTCTTGCACCGACATATCACTCCCAGAAACTTGGCAAAAAAAAATATGGCTTGGCTTGGTACTCTAGAATTTTGTATCCCCCGGGGGATTCGAAATTACGCTTTGCACCTTTCCCCAGCATATGTATCTTCGAATCACGCATGAGGATTCGAAATTTTGGTAAAGGGCGGGTTCAAAGTTTTGGCATTCGAAAATAGGCTGAACGACGCGGGGGATTCGAAAATTCTTACGTATGCGCATCGGAGAAAAGGGATTCGAAATCTAGTGACTTAGAGGGATTCGAATTTGGCTTGGCCAATGACAAGCAGATCTAGTAGAGGTCAAACACATGCGGATCACCCATTTTTACGTGATCGACATGTTATTTCGATCCGCACGTGATTTTTTGACTCCGATTTACGGATGTGAGTTTCGTATCCCTAGGGATACGAAATTTTGAGGGATACGAAATTTGACCATCACATGGCACACTCACCTATAAATAGCCTCTTGCTGGGCATTCAAAGGGGTGGGTTCTTTTTTGGTATATTGGACTTCTTGGAGCTCTCAAGCATCATTAATGGCAGCCACCTTCTTCTCCATGACCATTGGACATGGCATGGACCTCTAAAACATTTCATACATGTTTTCCTTAAACTCTTGGACATTTACACTACTTCTGATTGTTTTGGATATTTTTGGATTTCTTGGACATTGGAGCAACTTTTTGGACATTGTTACCAAGTCAACACTTTTTTCACTCAACAAAGAAGAAGGGCATTTCAGTTAAAGTTTAGTGTTAATAATTAATTTGTTGTTCTATTATAATGCTTTGTACACAAATATTGCTCGAACTTGTACAAAACTATGATAAGAAATTATATGATGAATGATTACAATGAAGTGGACATACGCGTTAGTGTCAAACCACTATAAACCACTATAAAAATTCGTGTTCACCCGCATTACTTTATTTTGGATTTGGAATAATGTGTTCGTAGTACACATACACTCGAGGGTAGGCATGTGCTGAATAAAGCGACAATTCCCCATGCCAACATAGTCCAAAATATATAATTAGAAGTATACATATAAAGTCAGAAAATCATAATGAAATCACTGAAGTACACAAAATGACAAAAATATGTTAAATGCCAAATGCAAGATAATTTTCGGAATAACTTGTTGTATATAAAAATTATATGATTTTTGTTTGATGATAACAAACATATATATATATTATAAATGCGTTTGCAATTGTACTATTCTACTACATCACAGACAGAATTAAATATTTACATTTAAATAAAATACTACTACACAAGAATTAAATATTTAAACAGTATTTTATTGAAATATAGTATTTTATTTCAACATTTTAATGGTACAAATTTATAACTCCACTATTTGTACATCTCACTGTAATACATTACATTCAATTTCAACTTCATTTCTTACATTAGTTCCTTACTACAACACTCAGTTGTGCAAACTCATATACAATTTCATTCACATACATTGACAGACTCAATTACACACTCTCACATATATACAGATTCATTCACTCTGACAAACTTGTCCTCTGCCTGCTCCTCAGTCAGTCCAGTCACCTACTTACCTGTCACAAAAATACACATAGTAAACCGAAACATAAATATTTGTAAATTGTAGCTTATATAATTTTATTTTAAAATCTATTTTCCTCAGAATTTTAGTGTGTTTCTCATCATATTTCTTGACTTAGTCTGATATGTATATACATCCATCTGTGTCTAGACTGCTTGTGATATTCACAGTGATTCACTGTAAATACCACAAGGTAAACATTGTTTCTAGTGCTCTCTCTCTCTCACGCGCGCGCACACACACACACATATATATGTGTGTGTGTGTGTGTGTATGTATGTATTCTGCACATAATACATGTACATACCTGTGCATGTATATACACATATATTTTATGCAAGGGCAATTTGGTCAAGCATTGAAATATCCAAGGACAAATATATCGGGAATGAAATGTTTAGGTGAAGCTTGACAACACTTTCATGCTACAAGTATCCATGAACACACAGGCGCAACAAATTAGTTCTAGCACACACATACGCATACATACATGCATACATACATACATATATATACACAAGTTTGTAAACATATATATACACACATGGTTCAGGAAAATATCGAGCACAATAGCATACATGGATATTGATCAGACCAGACTCAACAAATAGTGCAAGTAGGGACAAGCCAGTAAGTATGAGTGAAGCATGGCTTAAGTACAATGCATGTATGGACAGCAATACATAGAGACAAATATGCACAACAGGAACCAATGCCATGTGTACATGCAAGGGAAAAAATCATCCAAGCTCAAAGTAGTGCCAAAATCAAGTTCATGTGTCATAGTACAAGGCAAGATAGTGTGAAAAAATGGTGCAGTTAAAATTGACTAGTGTGCATGAACAAGCACTACTATATGCATGTTGCTCATGTACATGACCAGTATTGGTCAAAGACCCAAGGCAATGGTGCAAACAATTTTTTAAAAAGCCAACACAAGTCAAGTTCATATGACAGGTTCATGTACTTGCAGCATAAGGGACTGATGCAAACTTGATGAAATATCTCGACCCAATCATGCAATCCTTCCAGAAATAATGTCAACAATCACTCAAAGGAACAACAAGAAGTCAAAACAGCGTTTTCCACAAGGATATCAAATACAAGAAAAGGGAGCATAAAATGGATAGAGAAATAGTGCAATAGTGAGCACAAGCAATTTTGCAATTGCAAGCTTAAGAGAAATGGTTTAAACATGTGAACATGCACATATGCAGGAAATAGTTTCAAGCATCAAACCAGACTAATGCAAAGTGCAAGAGGATTTTTTTTGGAATAGTGGAGCATGCAACTAGTTCAACCATACAAACAAATGTACATGTATACATAACACTGGTGTTACAAATTTCATGAATAATGCACGTATAGGCACAATGATGCAATAACAATGTAGTAAAAACATGCTCAGCAATAAGGCAACGAATATTGATATGCTTATACACACACTTGTGCATGTGTATATGCATATATATATATATATATATATATATATATATATGTATGTATACAATTGCTAAAATAGTCATGTCACAAATGCCAAAACCACATGGTCGAGTGAAACTGTCATAACATAGCATGCATAAAAAGGGTTAATACACATGGATGTGTATGTGTGTGTGTGCGTATATATATTTATGGTCAAACATGTATATAACAAGTCAATATAGAGCTAACAAGGAGGAGTGGGATGAATGCAACATCAATGCAAAAACTACCTGGACTAATTGCAGTAAGTACGGCGAGTCAAAAAAGACATCATTTTATATTTGGCAAGTGAATATTGCTTTTTAAATCTAGAAATGTCATGAAGACTAAAATTTGGAATGTCATGAAGTCTAAAATTCAATGGTGTCCTAATTTAAACAACTTGGCATGATTTATTCTTGCCAAAGGTGAATTCAAGGGTGCAAATGTTTCCAGGTAGCGGCATGCCATTTTCCAAATTTATAGCGGGGTGTTTCAGGCTAGAAAATAATTCGAATTTTTTCTAGAAAATCAATGTATTGTTTTTGGGAAGAAAGCATTTTTTATTCCACAAATTTCCAACTAGTTTTGGAAAGAATCAATTCAAACATTCCAGAAATCAAACAAGAGATTTACGGCAACAAACATATTCCAGAATATCATGCTTGAACCAAGGATATTTTAATCAAGAAAATTATCGAATGGTTTCCAACAATCAACTAATTATTCACGGCAGTTAATCAACAATCACGCAAGAGAAAAATAGGCAAGATCAATTTTATTAGTTTCCAGGGGTTCAGAAAATCAGTAGAGCTCAAATCAAGGAAAAAACACGCAGCAATTAAAACAAGTCACACAAAAAATCAGAGGACGCTAGGGGTTTTAAAACCCTATTTATACACAGAATAATCATTGATAGATTTAGTATCGAAAATCAAGCAAAAAAATTCAAGAGCTCAAGAAAATTCAAATCACAATGCTCACAGATTTTCAGTTGAATAACAAAGCTAAATCTTCGATCAAAGACCAACAAGCATCGAAGCAGTCAGGGAAGCCACTACATAGATTTTTCATGTATTGCGATTGTGGAAAACGGAAACACCCTAATTTGAAATCCCAAGGCCATTGAAGAAATAAAGGCTGATATTTTCTCAAGTGTTATAATAACAAGGAGGCCGACCATTTTTATTTTGTAGGGGTTTTCCTATTTTTTATTGTTTTTCATTTATAACCGTTCATCGATTTTTTTTAGTTTGTCTGTTAAAACAAGGGTTTTCTAGTTATAGGATTTATAACTGGGGTTTACAAGTTGCGGGTCTGTAATTCGGGAAAAATCTGATCTTGGGGTTAAAGATATGATTTTGTGCGTAGGATTAGAACAGTTGGTAGCGGGTATCTTGAGTTTACAGGGATTTTATAAGCATAGAGATTGTTTTAATTCTACTAAAAAATCTTGGGGAAGCAGCAGTAGGCAAGGTTTGCCGAAGCTGGGTAAAATATGTATTATTTACTTTCTGCGTTTATTTTGTCTACTGCAATCTGTGTTGTGATTTTTTTTAATATCTCGTAAAAATCCAACAAAACCATATTCACCCCCCTCTAGGTTTAATCTAGATCAAACAAGTAGTATCAGAGCAGGTATTTCATTAACTCTAGAGTCATGGTGTTCCTTAGTTGTCAACCCAGTGAGAATCAGTCTAATCGTATTCCAACTATTTATGATGGTACAGATTTTTTAAATTGGAAATCGGAAATGGAATCCTATTTAAAATATGTTAATATTAAAAGTCGGGATATTGTTATTAATAGGTATGATATGGTAGATAGGAATGACATTGGATTTAATTCTCGTGCTATACATATTTTATATTCTTATATTGATAATGTCCAATATAACCATATATCCCACTGTTTGACTACACACGAAATTCAGAATACTCTCAATATGAAGTATGGAAGAAAAGATAACTACTCAAAACTCCAAAATGACAACTCAGATTCATATTTATGTCTAACAGGTTGTACAGATAAAAATTCACAAGATGCAGATGATCGAGACTCAACAGATGATGAAATAGAAGATTTCTCATATAAAGATGTTGAAATGACCCAAATTCGCCCTTACGGGAAAGCCCGGATTGAGTTGAGAACACGACAAATCAGAACGCAAACAGAAGAACATTTCATTGCATATTACAAACAATTTACATTGGAGTACAAGAATATAACACAGTATGAATAAATATTATACATTAGAAAAATATCAGAGATTAAAATTACAATGCAGCGGAAAATAATACATAACACAACTGAAACAAATACACGGATACAGAGCAATCCGAATATAGCTCCAGCTATAATCCAGGATCCTGTGAAAATAATATCTGCAAAACCAAAACTACCAGCTGCCCGTGTGGAAAAAAGGGGCACCCAGAATTTAGGTTCAAACAATAAACTCCAAGTCAGTCATGTGACTGGTATGACAACTAAAACAGTTATTTAAAACTTAGTTTAAAATAGAGTAAATCCAGGGACCACGTCGTATAACACGGAATGGGTTTTCTCCCAAGACTACCAGTGCATATAACAAACAGCGCAATGCTTTTTGGAAAAATGAAGCTATTATAAGACTCAAGTCCCATCACACATTGCAACGCAAGCTGGAGGATAGAGTTTTACCTTAGAATAGCCAAACATGCTTGGCACGTTTAAAACAACTTCAAATATAAATGTATCAATCATAGACAACATAGTGCCCCATCCCACTATGTCGCCATACTAGGCTCTACAATCAAAACCCAAATGTCACGTATTGGAAATTGGATCTCCGTCTGTGAAACAAGGCAAAGGGATCATCCTACGCAAATTCGAGACAATCTATCCCACTCTGTTTAAGCTCCAAAAACTTCCTAAACAGTTCTGACTTCTGATCAGCTGGAATGAACTTATCGCTAAAGCGAGCCTTAAACTGATCCCAAGTAACCTGATCCTCGGGAGTGGCTGCCTTTATAACATTCCACCAATTCATCGCCCGTCCTTGCAGCTGGCGGGATGCTAGCCTCCTCTTCATCGCATCCTCGATACCCAAGTCTTCGAAGGTACGTTCACAGCTATCTAACCAATTCGGAACATCTGTAGTCGACTCCGTTCCAAGGAACGGCTTCCCACCAAGGCTAGTATAATCCTTATTCAGCTTGGCGAAATCGGCCCTAGGCGCCTGCACTACTGGACCACCACCATTACCAGCATTGGGAACTGCCCCCTGAACACCCCTAAGCATCTCTCTCATGAAGTCAGTGAACATCGTCCTCATGTCAGGAGCATTCCCATTATTGGCTCCTCTACCAGCACCCCTCGTATGTCGGCTCATCGTTCAATCTGTAAAGAGAAACGATCAGCCATCTTCTTTGTGGTGTCAGTGCAGTGCGACTTCATCCTTAGCTATACTAATAGTATATATATATAGATTTCGAAACCCAAAATAATCACAAATACGCGCTCTCATATACGTATACTATTTCTCCCTGATTACTTCCCCAGGTTAACTACGCAACCTGGCTCTGATACCAAGTGTGACGGCCCGCCCCGCACCAGCCAACATTTCCTCCGAAAGTGCGCTGTACACATGCCCGACTGGCACAGAACGGTCGCCAAAGAAAGGAAAGAAGAGAATGAACTAACAAGGAACCTGTAGAATGTCTCACAGCGCATGGAATAAAATATAATAATAACATACTTGACATAAAACAGGGGAGACAGTGCATAAGTTGCAACTAAACCATAATCATCATGGCAGCGGAAATCCAATCATAGCTTATGATCCAATACCATTATTACAACTTTGTAAAATACTGTCTCTAAAGCAAAAAGAAAGAGGTACACTACTAATGCCAAAGTAGTGACCAGCAGTGATACAGGGAGAATATCTACATATATCGTACGTGGGAGCCTCCTGCTCGTCTCCGGTACAACTACTCATGCATACCACCTAACCTGTCTCTAGTCTGCTCGTGAGAGCACCCAGAGTAATAAGAAGAGACATAAAACTCTGGGTCGGACAAAAAGTCTGGTATGAGCGATAAGTAGCAAAACAGAACAAAAACAGGTATACTAAACCATACCTGAACCTGGACCTGCAACCAAGAGTTAGCACTACATACTATATAATACTCTAAGGAGCCACTAACATATGGTGTAAAGAATACAGGGGTGGGGGTGTGCATGACATACTGATGGCAAACAATCAATCATAGCAACCATCCTCACATCTCTCACTCAGTGCGTAAAGTATACGATATCCACCGATTTGACCACCCAAATCCTTGCTATGATCACTTTGCCCCATGAAGTCATGATGACACCACTGCACTGATCCATAGCCACTAATCCTTGCTATGTCCACTCTGCCCCATGAAGTCATGACGACTCCACTGCACTGGCTCATAGCCTAGCTACGATCACTCTGCCCATGGAGTAGTGACTACCCCACTGCACTGATCTGCAATGTAACACTTGTCTCTCGGTGGTGAGTCAAAGTTATGGACGTCGACAACTCCTTAGCACAACTCCCGTAGCAAAGCCTAACTCATGAAGTCGACTCGTTGGTTCCCAACTGGATCCTGAGTACAAACTTCCTACTTGGACTACCTTTGCGTCTCGGGTTATTGGTCTTCTTCCCACGGGTCGGTTCGGCTTCCCCTTCTCTTCACTCCGGATCGTGCTCCCCAAGGTCATTCGGTTCGGATCCATGCCTCCATCTCGTGACAGTTCGGATCGGCTGTGGTCATCACATCGGGTCGGATCGAACTCCTCAACTCCCTCCATGGTGTATCGGTTCGGGTCGAGTGACGTGGTTCTGATCGTGGGAGGGGTTCGGGTGGCACACCAGGTCAGGTTGGAGCACTGGCTTCACTTTAGTCGTTTTCCCAACTTTGGATCGGTCTCCGTCTCCAAACGCGGATCGGGTCGGGGAGCTACAGGCGGATCGTGGGGAAGGGCTTTACAACGGTTCAGTTCGGGTCTTCCTAACCGATCTGATCCTGTTCGGGTGTCTTCCTGCACTTTTCCTGCAACTGTTTATACGCCACTCGATGGCGTTTTCGACCATTCTAACTATTCTAAACAATCACAAAGCATACCATACAGTCATAGCAACATATGTAAGTGACCACAATCACCAAAACATCAATATGATAAGTTAAAATGGATCAAACATAGCCAAAACCCCATATTTTCCCTTAAGCATGTTTAAGCAAGACTAATGACATGATTAGCAAAACATAACCATATTAGCCAAATTTTCTAACAGAGGTCTAAAACAATATTTTAGAATTTATGAATATTTTTTCAGAATCTATTCATGCATAAATTCGCTAATTAACACTAATCACCCTAGTTAACTGTATTTAGTGTAAAAAGGATGCTAATCACCCACCTTAGCCACAAATAAAACCTTTAGAACTGAAACTCTACTGTTTGGGCGTGAATACCAATGCAACGCAGCAGCTCTACTTTGATTCTTGTGCTAATTCCCCTCGATTTGATGTTGCTAAGCTTAATCCTTAATTAGAGAGTGATTTGGAGGTGTTTTGGAGGTTGGAGGCCATTGTTCGGGTTTCTAAGAGGTAAGCGGCGGCTAGAAAACTGAAATAAAATGAAAACCTAACTCATTTCAGCCTCCCCATAACCCTAATCCCGAAATGGGTTATGGGCCCATCCACTAATCATCCTATTTGGCTCGGTTAAGCAGTTTTTCACCGTCCAAACCTTATTTCAGCCATATCTCCCAAACGGTAAGTCCGTTTTTCACATGTGACCACTCTACGGAATGGTAAACCATCATCCGATGCCAATGGAAGTGGTTTCAGGTCAAAACTCCTTTCCAATCAAACGTTATGGCCGAAACAAGATCAGCTAGGGGCAAAATAGTCATTTAAAAATCGGTAAAAATCATGAACATGAGAAATGACCCCAATAATCGTACTCCATAAGTACACGACCATGCGATTTACCAAGAAGAAGAAATAAATATTCTACGATCCTCCGATGTGTAGAATGCGGGTCGTTACATTCTCCCCTCCTTTGGAAATTTCGTCCTCGAAATTCCTTAACCCAAAACATACAAAGGATCCCGAATGCCTACCAATCGCTTACAAACAATCAATCATGCATAACAAACAAACAAGTCTATCCTAGCATGCGGAAAATAAATCGCAATTAAAATCTTACCAGGTAAAGAGTTCTGGATATGACTTCCTAATGCTCTGCTTTGTCTCCCAAGTACAGTCATTCCATTCTCGCCCCACTGAAGTTTGACTAATTTCACTGCCTTCCTTCGAAGCTGCTTCGTATCGTTCCCAACAATACGCATAGGCATGTGGTACCCAACCGCCTCGGGTTCTACTTCGACATCATCCAACTGATCAGGTGAAATAGTCACATCAGGGTCATGCAAGAATTTCCTCAACTGGGAAACATGAAATACATTGTGAACTCCTGCCATCTTATCTGGTAATTCAACTCTATATGCCAAATTCCCAACTTGTTCAAGAACTGGGAATGGACCAACAGATCTTGGTACTAACTTGCCTCTCCTGCCAAATCGTATCACGCTCTTCAACGAAGAAATCTTGATAAACACCAAGTCGCTAATGGAGAACTTTAAATCTCTTCTCCTCTTATCGGCATAACTCTTCTGCCTATCTTGGGCAGCCTTCATTCATTGTCGGATGATCTTAATCTTGTCTGAGGTTTCTCTTATCACGTCTGGTCCAAGCACATACTTCTCACCGGTTTCTAACCAACATGACAGTGAGTTGCATGTTCTTACGTACAAAGCTTCAAATAGAGCCATACCGATACTAGACTGATAGCTATTGTTATATGCAAACTCTACTAGATGCAAATGGTCAACCCATGACCCATCAAAATCTAGTACACAAGCTCTCAAGAGATCTTCTAATACACGATTCACCCTCTCCGTCTGACCGTCGGTTTGGGGATGGTACGCGGTACTGAGATGTAATTCTGATCCTAAAGCCTTTTGCAAGCTTTTCCAAAATCCACTAGTAAACAATGGATCTCGGTCACTCACAATGTCTTGGGGTACTCCATGAAATCTCACTACCCACTTCATATATAGTTCAGCTAACTTAGCTGCCGTTCTATTCGTCTTGACGGGTATAAACCTTGCACTTTTGGTCAATCGGTCTACAATCACCCAAATGCTATCACGGCCCGACCTAGTCCTTGGTAACCCATCAATGAAATCCATTGAGACTTGTTCCCACTTCCATTCTGGGATTTCTAGCGGCTGTAACAAACCACTAGGCTTCTTCTGGTCGGCTTTAACCAGTTGGCAGTTCATGCATTTATATATGAACTTCCCAACGTCTCTTTTCATTCCTTCCCAGTAGTAGGTCTGCTTCATGTCTCGATACATTTTGTTACCACTGGGTTGTATAGTCAGTTTTGAGTGATGACATTCTCTAAGCACTTCATCTCTCAAGCCATTGACATGCGTACAACTAGCTTTCCATTCTTTCGAAGCCATCCATCTCGATCAAGCCCGTACTTGTTCATCTCCTCATCGCTTCACATCTTTAACTTGGAGATGATTTCTAAAAGATTAGGATCGTCCTTCTGACTGGAACCAATCCGCTCAATCAAAGTGGGTCTGATCGTTAAACTTGCTAACATTTCTGGGTCCAATTCGCACTTTGGTCTGAAATCATACCCTGCGATATACTCCAGTTTCTTCCATTCCAGAAACATAGCCCCTAAACTGGCATGTCTCCTACTCAATGCATCGGCTACTGCATTGCCTTTTCCTGGTGTATATGCGATATCGAAATCATAGGAATCCAAGAACTCTAACCATCTTTGCTGACGGAGATTTAGATCCTTTTGGGAGAAAAGATACTTTAACGACTTATGGTCCGTAAACAACTCGAATCTTTCTCCCAAGAGATAATGTCTCCACATCTTCAATTCGAACATGATCGTAGCCAATTCCAAATCATGGGTAGGGTATCTTTTCTCATGCGGTTTCAATTGCCGACTAGCATAAGCTACAACCCTACCTCCTTGCATCAATACAGCACCTAGTCTGGTGCCACATGCATCTGTATATACCGTCATCTCTTCATTCCCTTTAGGAACGACTAACACCGACGCACATGTCAACTTCTCCTTTAGACCCTTGAATGCATCTTCGCACTTTCCATCCTAGACGAAGGCTTGATTCTCCATAGTCAATTGAGTTAACGGCGCTGCTATCTTGGAGAAGTCTTGGATGAACTTACGGCAATATCCAGCTAACCCCAAGAAACTTCTTACATCTGTTGCATTCTTGGGCGTAGACCAATCTTGCACCGTAGCCACTTTAGCAGGATCCACGGCGATACCATTCTGTGAAACAACATGGCCCAAGAATCTCACTTCCCTCCTCCAGAAGTGACACTTCGAGAACTTTGCTTTCAATTGGTGTTTTCTCAACACCTCCATCACTGCCCGCAAATGTTCCTTGTGTTCTTCCTCTGTTCTCGAATAAACCAGAATATCGTCCACGAACACAAGAACAGACTTATTTAACTGATCTCTGAATACCCTATTCATAAGATCCACAAAATATGCCGGGGCATTGGTCAACCCGAATGGCATGACCAACCACTCATAAAATCCAAACATCGTCCGAAAGGCTGTTTTATCTATACTCTCAGCTGCCACTGGGAGTTGATGAAATCCTGTCGCGAGGTCCAACTGGGAGAACACTCTCGCTCCTTCCAGTTGATCAAACAAATCATCTATCCGAGGTAGAGGATACTTATTCTTCCTCGTCACCTTATTCAACCCGCGATAATCCAAACACAATGGAAGGGAACCATCTTCCTTAGTAGCAAACACAACTGGTGCTCCCCACTCAGAGACACTTCTTCGAATAAATCCCTTCTTCAAAAGATCGTTGACTTGCACCCCGAGCTCTCGTTGCTCCCTTGGTGCCATACGACGAAGTGGCATCACTATTGGTCTGGCATCTTTCACTAAATCAATTCGAAACTCAATCTCTAGGTGTGGTGGAAGCCCGGTCACATCCCCGAAGATGTCCGGATACTGGCCAACAACAGGAACTTCTGAAAACTCGTCATGCGGGATGTCAAGGGAATTTAGAAAACTAGCTATAACTTTGTCCCATGGTTGGCTACCCAATACTACCCTCCGCCCATCATCCACTCTAATAGTCACAGAAGAACCCTCACAGTCCACCTTCACCCCCATATCTTTGGAGCCAATCGACTCCCAAAATAATGCCATACCCAGTAAAGCCCAGAACAAAGCAATCACAAACAAACATACATCCATGACTCGATAAGACCAAACTACGATAGATCATGCTAAGGCTTGTCGAACCACCAATCGGGTTCGTCACCGCCAATGGTCTATCGACTAACTCGGGTTCCAATCCCAACCTATCTACCATGTCACTAGATATGAAGGAATGGGAAGCTTCGGTATCAAACAATACTCGAACAGGAACATCATAAACAGAAAGCATACCTTGAATGACGACATCCTTTCCTTTCTCCGCCGTAGTTGGGGCATATGACGAAGAAGGAATAGCATTAAGGGCACATGCTTTCACCATCTGCTTCTCTTTCAAAGGTTGTGGACACTAATCCTTTTGATGTCCAACTTGGCCGCAGTTGAAGCACTTCCTGTTTGCTGGCTTTGCTCGACATTCTTTAGCATAATGGCCCTTCTTGCCACAGCTAAAGCACTCAACATTTTCTTCTTCTTCTTCTGGCCATCCTTATTCTGGTTCTGCTTCCTCTTATTCTAAGAACCATTCTTGCCTCCACCGCTCGCTTGCGGTTTCGGTTCTTCTGTAGATGCAGCCTCAGTCTTCGGCTTAGGGTAAAGACTTTCTGATCTTAAAGCTTTCCCCACAATCGACTCAAATGTCTCATCGATGTGGTAAATAAGCCTCTCCCCTAAGTACCCATCCAAACCAGTTATGAACTTCTCGTTCTTCTTCTCGGCAGTATCTATTAGGGATAACCCATACTTCGACAAAGTGTCGAACTCAGCAATGTACTCCGAAACGGCTCTACCACTTTGTTTAAGCTTCAAAAAATTCCTAAACAGTTCTGACTTTTGAGCAACTGGAATGAACTTATCGCTAAAGCGAGCCTTAAACTGATCCCAAGTAACCTGATCCTCGGGAGTAGCTGCCTTTATAGCATTCCACCAATTCATCGCCCGCCCTTGCAGCTGGCGGGATGCTAGCCTCCTCTTCATCGCATCCTCAATACCCATGTCTTCGAAGATACGTTCACAGCTATCTAACCAATCCTGAACATCCGTAGCCGACACCATTCCGAGGAACGGCTTCCCACCAAGGCTAGTATAATCCTTATTCAGCGTGGCGAAATCGGCCCTAGGCGCCTGCACTACTGGACCACCACCATTACCAGCATTGGGAACTGCCCCCCTGAACATCCCTAAGCATCTCTCTCATGCAGTCAGTGAACATCGTCCTCATGTCAGGAGCATTCCCATTATTGGCTCCTCTACCAGCACCCCTCGTATGTCGGATCATCGTTCAATCTGTAAAGAGAAACGATCAACCATCTTCTTTGTGGTGTCAGTGCAGTGCGACTTCATCCTTAGCTATGCTAGCAGTATATATATATAACTTTTGAAACCCAAAATAATCACAAATACGCACTCTCATATACGTATACTATCTCTCCCTGATTACTTCCTTAGATTAACTACGCAACCAGGCTCTGATACCAAGTGTGACGGCCCGCCTCGCACCAGCCGACATTTCCCCCGAAAGTGCGTTGTACAGATGCCCGACTGGCACGGAACGGTCGCCAAAGAAAGGAAAGAAGAGAATGAACTAACAAGGAACCTGTAGAATGTCTCACAGCACATGGAATAAAATATAATAATAACATACTTGACATAAAACAGGGGAGACAGTGCATAAGATGAAACTAAACCATAATCATCATAGCAGCGGAAATCCAAACACGGCTTATCATCCAATGCCATTATTACAACTTTGTAAAATACTGTCTCTAAAGCGAAAAGAAAGAGGTACACTACTAATGCCCATGTAGTGACCAGCAGTGACACAGGGAGAATATCTACATATATCATACGTGGGAGCCTCCTGCTCTTCTCAGGTACAGCTACTCGTGCATACCACCTAACCTGTCTCTAGTCTGCTCGTGAGAGCACCCAGAGTAATAAGAGAGACATAAAACTCTGGGTCAGACAAAAAGTCTGGTATGAGCGATAAGCAGCAAAACAGAACAAAAACAGGTATACTAAACCATACCTGAACCTGGACCTACAACCAAAGAGTTAGCACTACATACTGTACAATACTCTAAGGTGCCACTAACATATGGTGTAAAGAATACGGGGGTGGGAGTGTGCATGACATAGTGATGACAAACAATCAATCATAGCAACCATCCTCACATCTCTCACTCAGTGCGTAAAGCATACGATATCCACCGCTTTGACCACCCAAATCCTTGCTATGATCACTCTGCCCCATGGAGTCATGATGACACCACTGCACTGATCCATAGCCACTAGTCCTTGCTATGTCCACTTTTCCCCCTGAAGTCATGACGACTCCACTGTACTGGCTCATAGCCTTGCTACGATCACTCTGCCCCATGGAGTAGTGACTACCCCACTGCACTGATCCATAGCCTAACACTTGTCTCTCGGTGGTGAGTCAAAGTTATGGACGTCGACAACTCCTTAGCACACGTCCCGCTGCAAAGCCCAACTCATGAAGTCGACTCGTTGGTTCCCAACTGGACCCGGAGTACAAACTTCCTACTTGGACTACCTTTGCATCTCGGGTTATAGGTCTTCTTCCCCCGGATCGGTTCGGCTTCCCCTTCTCTTCACTTTGGATCGTGCTCTCCAAGGTCATTCGGTTCGGATCCATGCCTCCATCTCGTGATGGTTCGGATCGGCTGTGGTCATCAAATCGGGTCGGATCGAACTCCTCAACTCTCTCCATGGTATACGGGTTCGGGTCGGGTGACGTGGTTCAGATCGTGGGAGGGGTCCGGGTGGCACACCGGTTCGGGTCGGAGCACTGGCTTCACTTTAGTCTTTTTCCCAACTTTGGATCGGTCTTCGTCTCCACAAGCGGATCGGGTCGGGGAGCTACAGGAGGATCGTGGGGAAGGGCTTTACAACGGTTCGGTTTGGGTCTTCCTAACCGATCCGATCCGGTTCGGGTGTCTTCCTGCACTTTTCCTACAACTATTTATACGCCACTCGACGTCATTTTCGACCATTCTAACTATTCTAAACAATCACAAAGAATACCATATAGTCATAGCAACATATAGAAGTGACCACAATCACCAAAACATCAATATGATAGGTTAAAATGGATCAAACATTGCCAAAACCCCATACTTTCCCTTAAGCATGTTTAAGCAAGACTAATGACATGATTAGCAAAACATAACCATATTAGCCAAATTTTCTAACAGAGGTCTAAAACAATATTTTAGAATTTATGAATATTTTTCCAGAATTTATTCATGCATAAATTCGCTAATTAACACTAATCACCCTAGTTAACTGTAATTAGTGTAAAAAGGATGCTAATCACTCACCTTAGCCACAACTAAAACATTTAGAACTGAAACTCTACTGTTTGGGCGCGAATACCAATGCAACATAGCAGCTCTACCTCGATTCTTGTGTTGATCCGCCTCGATTTGATGTTGCTAAGCTTAATCCTTGATTAGAAAGTGATTTGGAGGTGTTTTAGAGGTTGGAAGTCATTGTTAGGGTTTCTAAGAGGTAAGTGGCGGCTAGAAAACTGAAATAGAATGAAAACCTAACTCATTTCAGCCTCCCCATAACCCTAATCCCGAAATAGGGTATGGGCCCATTCACTAATCATCCTATTTGGCCCGGTTAAGCAGTTTTTCACCTTCCAAACCTTATTTCAGCCATATCTCCCAAACGGTAAGCTCGTTTTTCACATGTGACCACTCTACGAAAAGGTAAACCATCATCCGTGGCCAATGGAAGTGGTTTCAAGTCAAAAATCCTTTCCAATCAAAAGTTATGGCCGAAACAAGATCAGCTAGGGGCAAAAAAGTCATTGAAAAATCGCTAAAAATCATGAACATGAGAAATGACCCCAATAGTCGTTCTCCATAAGTACACGACCATACGACTTACCAAGAAGAAGAAATAAATATTCAACGGTCCTCCGATGCGTAGAATGCGGGTCGTTACATTAACCCTTTTTATTCCTTCTTCCTCATTATAGGCCAGAAAATCGAACCTAAACTAGCACCCTTCCAGTTTGAATTTTGTGCAATATACAAAACGATAATTCATTAAACCCGGATCAAATTATAGATCTCTCTTCGCTCTTAGATTTTCATTCAGAAATTTTTGAATTTAATAGCGTGGATTAAGAGAAAATTTAGGGCGATTTCTAGAGCGCTTCTTCCGTCGGTTTTGGATAAGTGGCGGCCCGCTTTTTCTGACTTAGGGTTAAGGGAAAACAAATATATATATTATATTTATAATATTATTTTATTCCAAAAATACTAGTTATTGCCATGAACTCCAAATCAAACCCAACGACTGTCGCCCCTAGCCAAATAGCCCCATTCCAAACACAATGGGATATGTATCGTAAACCAATTAGGCTGTTTCGATCAGTTCCCGTTAAATTTAAAGTATAAATCAATATATTTTAAATTCAAACGCACGTTTTAATTTACTAGGGCCACATACTGACTCCAAAAATTACAGAAAAAGTATTTCTGACTTTGTTTTGACGATACGGTCCTAACAAAACTAATTTCTTCGAATTTGGAGACCGTTTGAAAAACGGTCATTTTCCAGTGGATAAAATTCAAACTGAAATTACCAAACAAGTTTAAATTCACCACGCTCACATATTAATTCCAAAAATTGTGAAAATTGGAATCTAGAGATAATTTGACATTCCGAATCCAACAAAAATGGTTTCGTCAAAAACGGAAGTCATTTGCAAAATTGCTATTTTTAAGGGCTATATATTATACAAATTCCATAACGACTATTCTGAATTTTCAACTGGACATAACTTTTTATTCCCGTTATGAAATCTGGATTTTTCACATTCGTTAGAAAGATATTTTAAAACAGATTCGAATATTTTTTGTTTTATTTAAATCCGGTTTATTTTTAATCTTGTACATTCAATTGAAATTTGAAATCGAATTTTCAAACTGCTGCGCCATTCCAGGCTCGTTATGTAATTAAAATAAATTTATTCGTTCTAACTTCGATTAAGATAAATTTTTAGTCGTTATTATTTAAAATAAATCATTTTAAATATTCAAAATCCATTAAAATTTCCAAAATAAAAAATTTAAATTGGTTCCGATTTTCCGAGTTGTTACAGATGTAGTTTATATGTCTACCGATTTAGCTAAATCTATTGATAAACTCCAACGGAAAAACAATCTTCTAAAATCTGAAAATCGTGAATAGATTCACAAAAATATTATATTGGAATTAAAACTTGAAAACTTCGATTGCAAGAACTATTTCAATTTGAAAATTGATTTAGCTCATCACAATAAAAATCTTCAAAAACTTGAAAAAGAAATTATGGTTTTAAAACAAAACGAGGATGAGCTAATTTATAAAAATAATGCTTTACAAAAGGAGTTGGATAAGCTTAATTCCAAACATATAATTTTTTAAAATCAAAATTTACATAAAACTGAATCAATCTTGATTGAACTTGAAAACAAAATTGAAAAATTCAAGATTTTTGAAAAACTTGATACTGAAAAACAAATTCAATTTAAATTTGAGATTTTTGAGTCCAAAGCCAATACTGAGAAGCTTCTAAACGAGAATATATTTTTGAAATCCAGAATCCATGATCTTGATTTGAGTTTGAAACGTTTTTCAACCAGAAAAAAATCTTTGAACTTGTTGTTGGAAAACCAGTTTTCTATTGGAAATAAGAATGGTCTTTATTTTGGAAAAACTGATGTTTCTGAAAAACTGAACTCAAATGATTTTAAAAATCCTTCAAATTACTTTGGAAAAGATCGATTTGAAAATTTAAACTATGAAAATGTCAAAGGATTTTTAAATCATAAACGGGATGAAAATTGGTTGTGTAAAAATTCATTTAAACAATCTTGGATCCCAAAAGGAAATAAAACGATTTTGACTAAGTTCAAACTGATTTGGGTTCCTAAAGGTACAAAAGTAAATTTAGATGGATTGTTATCAAACAGGTTTAGGTACCAAAAGATGTGAACAAAATTGTGAATGATTTTACAAATTTTGTTAGACCACTCAATCCTTTAAATGCTTAGGTACTAGAGGCTGGCTGATGAACGACTTTCTAGAAGAATCTAAGTTTGTTCCATAATTGAATTGAAGCTATTTGATATATGTTCCTCAGCCAAGATTGATGAGTTGGATTTCCACAACATCTACTGAAAATCAGGTATGATCTCTAGGCTCATTTTTTGTTAATATTTTCTGTTATAATTTGTTTTCCTCAAGTTATCCCTTCTTTTTTTTTTTGCTTATCTACTTTGTTACTACCAATTTTTTTTACTTCTTGAGCTTTATAACTTCAAATTGCAGAATTTTTGTTTTCTAGAAATTTGCTTCATTTGTATAAAACTCTGATGTTTTAATGATTTCTAGATCTTGAATTCAAATTTGTAAATATCTGCAATTATTTTGAAGTTTACTTTATTTATTTATGAATTCCTAACAGTGTTGAAGCATTCTTATCATATCTTGGACACTATAAATTTGAATTCTAATTTTTTTTGAAGATATGAAAAACAATAGAAATTTCACACATCTATACTGTTTTGGGTTTTCTTCTAATCCATTTTGGAAAGGCTTAAAAAATTATACTTATTACAGCACACTACTATTTTTCAGTTATGATAATTTCATTGAGTTTTGGATTGGCTTGGCTATTGCTGAATCGAAAATCGTTTGGCATAAATTTTTGTGTTGCATCATGGAAAGCATCGACCTTTCCCACGTCCATGGTACCTCCTCTTGTTCATGTTTTTTTACATGCATCCCTTAAGCTATCGCCAGTGTTATGGTTTGTGGTCTTCAGAAACTTTTTGCTGTTGTTTTGGTCGGCTTGTGATGATGTTATGCTTTTTGTTTGTGCGTTTGTTGGTATTGTATCTGTATATTTGCGCTCAGCGCTACGTACTTCACTTGCATGCATGGCGCATGCATAATTTGACGTACTTTGGCCATCGGTCAGGCTTGTTAGCCGTTATGTACTATTTATCTTATATGTATATCTAATCGGGTATATAGTTCCGCTCTACACAACGGTTTATGTTCAAAAAAAATTCAGGACCATTTGGCTTGAATATTTGATTGTTTGAAATCATTTGAAATTTTTGATTTCTTGAATCCCACACACTTCTTGGATTTGCAATTGATAATCTTGTGTGTCTGATTCGTTGAATCCCAAAATTTACACATTTCTTTAAGTGATTTCAATTGAACTGCTTTTAATATTGGATCATGAAACATCTCATGTTCCTGTTACAAATGTTTTGAAATTTCTCATGAAAATTTTGTTCTGAAATTGAATGTTGCTCTTATTAAAAGGTATGATTAGTTAGTTTTGACTGCTTGGGCTTGGTGATTGGATATTTTTTGTTTGAAATTCTTTGGAATTCCATTATGGATAATTAGGAACTCCAAGTGGTATCAGTTCTAGAAGTTCTAGAAGTTTTGTCAAATTCTAAAATGATTTATTGGTTATTTATTTAGAAATTGAAATTAATAACCAAATTGAACTGTATTTATAATTCATCAAAATTATTATTAGATTATTGAAATTACGATGAGTTGTGACTATTGTACACTTCACAACAAGAGAAAATATTATTTAAATATTCATGATGGTTGAACAGTTTTTATAATATCTTTGAATTAGCGCTTATTTCACGAATATCTTCTTTTACTATCACCCTTTTGTCAACCATCATGATTTTATATTAATGTAAACAATTTAATATTTTTTTGAAATCAACTTAGATAAAAAGTTTCAAAATTTGTGATGGAAATGGGACCATATTATTTTTCAGAAAAAGTGGTAATTGAATTTTTTTCAAAATTCCCAGTATAGTTGAGCATATTTCATAATATGACTAATTTAGAAATTTATTTCACAATAGTTTCTATACCAACCATATTTCTATCATCCATATTGGTTTTATATACTGAGGAGATTTTGAAAACGAAAATGATAAATATATAATATTCTTAAATGTTTCTCTAACCTCATTTAAAAATCCAAGATCTGGTCATGTATGGTTAAGAGTTTACTTATAATTTAAGTTGAAACTGACATATTTAAAAATCCAAGATCTGGTGATACGTGGTTAGTGTGCTCTTAAAATTAAAATGAAAAGAAACAAGAAAATAAAAAAAATAAAAATTTATATGAAATCCTCCTTGGCGTGTAAAAACCAGTCTACCAATCCATTTTTCTAATTTGTGAAAGGTGCTAATATTTTATGATATATTATGATTTGTTGATTGATAGTCATTGGGATTTGAAATTATTTGATCCTGTCACTTTCCAAATCCATCACTGTTTTGTGCTTAATTCATAAAAAATTACTTGAAAATAATTGGAATCCATTTGTTCGAAAACTCTATCAATTTTTATAAAATTCATCGTAAATCCATCATTCTAGAATGTGAAATTTGCTTCTAGTTCTTAGAATATTATGATTTTTGTTTGATTGAGATTTATGATGAACATTCTCTCTCTTAAGCAAATTTTATAATTCTAGTCAATTTTTCATCGCCACTTTTAATTTCTATATCCTTTTGATGATGACAAAAGGGGGAGAAAGGTTAAGATTTTGATCGATGAGTGAATATTTCATAAATATTTAATATTGAAATTTCAATTTGATTTATTCTTTTCACTCATGCACATATCTAAGGGCAATTTTGTTGTAAGGGAAGCACATATATGGGGCGAGTTCCACAATTCACTGTCAAACACATTTATTGTATTCAAAATCTTATTATATGTTTGTCATCATTAAAATGGGGAGATTGTATTATATAAAAGTTATATGATTTTTGTTTGATGATAACAAACATATATATATTATAAATGTGTTTGCAATTGTACTATTCTACTACATCACAGGCAGAATTAAATATTTATGTTTAAATAAAATACTACTGCATAAGAATTTAAATATTCAAGTTGTATCTTATTGAAATATAATATTTTATTTCAATAGAACAAATTTACAACTCCACTATTTGTACATCTCACTGTAATACATTACATTCAATTTTATTTCTTACATCAATTCCTCACTACAACACTCGTTCACTCAGTTGTACAAACTCATATACAATTGCATTCCATATACATTGACACACACAGTTGCAAACTCTTATATATAGAGAGATTCAATCACTCAAATAAACTTGTCCCCTGTCTGCTTCTCAGTCAGTCCAGTCACCTGCTTACTTGTCACAGAAATACACATAGTAAACTAAAACACAAAAAAATTTAAATTCTAGTAGATATAATTTTATTTTAAAATTTATTTGCCTTAGAATTTTGGTGTGTTTCTCATTATATTTCCAGACTTGGTCTGATACGCATATACATCCATCTGTGTCTAGACTGCTTGTGATATTCACAGCGATTCACTGTAAACACCACAAGGTAGACAGTGTCTCTAGTGCTCATATATATATATATATATATATATATATATATATATATATTGTGCACACACAATACATGTATACACATACCTGTGTATGTATATACACATATATTTTATGCAGGGGTAATTTAGTCAAACATTTGAAACAGCCAGGGACAAATATATCGAGAATGAAATATTTAGGTGAAGCTTGACATCTCTTTCATGTTGCAAGCATCCATGAACACACATGTGCAACAAATCAGTTTCAACACACACACATATATACATATATAGATATATATACAAGTTTGTATATATATATATATTGAAAGTTGGTCCACTTTTATTGCAAAAACCAACCATATACTTTGTTTATATGCCGCATCAAAACTTTATGCCCCCTGCCTAAATGGGTGCGACATCAGGGATAAGAGTACATATAAACGCCATATATTCATATTACAAAAACAACAAAGCCATATATCCATATAACCAACTCACAACTCCCTACTAAACTCTCATACATAATCAACTTAGAAGCAAATCAGAAAATCAACAACATTAACTAGTATCGAGCATATCAATTCCCCACCTCCTTAGAAAATCAAACTTCTGCTGGGAAAACTTAGTTCTTGAACCATTGTCTTTCACTAAATAGAAAATTTCCCTTTCAATCATCATAAGTTTAACCACTTTATTAACCCTACGGCTATTTAAAACTCTTGAATTTCTTTCTTGCCAAACTGATATATAGTTGTAGTTAGGGCAGCGCATGCAACATCCAAGCATTGGTCTCTATCTTTGAATTTATACATGATCTTCATAGCTTCATCTTCAATAGAACCCACAGTAGAATAGGTAGACCCAGCTTCATAAAAATATAATTCCAGATATATTATGCATATTCACATGAAATGAATAGATGACAAATTGACTCTTCGCCGTTATCACATAACACGCAGCTGTTCTCATCCACAATGCCTAATCTCTCTAATCTGACTTTAGTATTCATTCTATTTTGCACAGCCAAAAAAGAGATGAAAGACATTCTCTTCGAATTCTCTGAATGCCATGCAACAATTAAGGATCTCCTTTATGGTTGATGACTTCTGACTTCATTCCACGCCTTATGAAATGAGAAAACTCCTCCACCTGTCCATTCATAAAAATCAAAATGAGAACAGTTATTCAAGGTAATAGAATTTACGATATGTTGAACCTCCCTTGTTGCTGCATGGAGATTGCCGTGAATACATCCATCCCTTATATTACAAGATACTAGTTCATTTTGTCTTCCAGTTTGTTGAAATCTTGAAATACCTAGCAAATCAACCAAACATCGACTGTTAATCCATGGATCGAACCACAACATTGTTGATAATTCTATTACTAACACTTTATTAAACAGTTGAAGCCCACTTGTTCTCAGTCTCAATCAACATTCTCATGTACTCGACGAATTGGTATCAATATGCATATGCCAAAACATCTTACCAAAGCAATATTTCCTCTTCATCCATTCACTCCACAAAGAAGAATTATTCAAAAATTTCCATAACAGTTTATACCTGCCGCTTTCTTCATATCAGAAAATGATTTAAGTCCAATACCCCCTGACTTTGGTAAACATAACCTGTCCCAAGCCATTTTATGCGTTGAACTACCCCAAAATTATCATAACACATCATTTGAAGCTTGTCAATTGTATGTTCAAGTAGTTGATATACAAACAACCAATATAAAACTGTGGCAGTGATATCACATTGTATAAGTTCAGATCGACTCAAGAATTTAGCATCCCAAGCTTGTATTTTAGACTGAACGCAATGTAATAAGGATTGACAGTCACTGTAATGAATATAATTGGATGATAGAGGTAATCCTATATATGTAATAGGAAGTTGGCTACACTGTATAGCAAGAATTTCTGTAACAACCCTGAATTTTGGAGTAAATTTAAAAATTTATTTTGAGTAATTTTAATGGGTTTTGATATTTAAAATAATTTATTTAAAATAATAATGATTAAAAATTGATTTAAATTGAAGTTAGAATGAATAATTTAATTTTAATTAAAAGGAGTTAGAAATAGCGCTGTAGTTTGAAAAGACAAACTTGAACTTTGACTGACCATACAGGATGCAAAATTTAACGGATTTTAGTGAAACCAAAAATATTAGAATCTATTTAAAAATATGTTTCTAACGAATCTGAAAAATCGAAATTTCATAACGGGAATCAAAAGTTATGCCCAGTTTAAAATCTAGAAAGGTATGAAATTTATAAAGGTCAAAATGCCACTTTTTGCACACGAAGGAATTTGGACTCGAAACCACTTCCATTGAGTTCAGAATGACATTTCTGCATTGAAAAACAATAAACACTAATATATTTCGAGTTTCAGAAATTATTTGTTTAAAAATGTATTTTTAATATTAAATATATATGCCTTGAAAATTGAAATTTTGCCAACGGTCTCCAAATTGAACGAAAATAATTTTTTTGGGTTCGTATCGTCAAAACAAAGCTAAAATGATTTTTCGGTAATTTTTAGAATTAATATATAATTATAATTGATTTCTCAGTATAAACAGACAATTTTTGACTTTAAAAATTCATTAAAAATTCATACGGGCTCAGAATTGAACGAAATTAATTTTTCTGGGTTCGCAGCGTCAAAACATAGCTAAATATATTTTTCGGGAATTTTTGAAATTAATTTGTGACCCCGGCGTATTTAAAAGTACATTAGAAACTCAATTATTTAATTAATATTGTAATTTTTAAATAAAACGCAGTAGACATCAGAATTGGGCCTCGAAACAGGTCCCATCGCGTTCAGAAGACGTCAAAACCTTAAGAACGACAGTAAGCATGCCTAATTCTGAGTTCGGGCCAAAACTGGCCTTAATGGGTAATTAGTTAATATTATAATATTATAAATACTAGTTAATCAAATTCCTAAACCATAGAAATATTGTCCAGCCACCGGCTCTTCTGTGAATGGCTGAAAACGTTCGAATTTCAAACCTCAATAACTTTTGAGCCGCTCAGTGAAATTCAACATAATATATACCAAATCGAAGAGAATTTCAAGACCTTTCAATCCATATGGTTAAGATCGGGTTTCAATGCACGGATTTCACGAATTATCAGCCTGAAGTGGTTGCGTTTATGGGTGGTTGGCGGGTCCAAGGGGGGTGCGAGTTGGACGGGATCACGGGCGCGGAGGCGGGAGGTGCCGGCGGTCGGCGTGGTGGTCTCGGATCGGAAGATGGTGGCTCGTGTGGTGGTGCGTTCATGGTCAAAGGTTGGAGCTTTATAGGTTCACGGTGTTTACTGAAGTAACGACGTGAAGAAGGAGATTAGAGGGTAAAGGGATTAAACTAATTATTTAATTAATTATATATTTAAATTATCTGATCTTTGAAATTCAATATCTCTCTCATACGAGGTCTGTTTTGCGAACCGTTTGTTGCGTTGGATTCGTCTTTCCGAGATCTTCGCGATGGCGCTGTCCAGATCTGAAATAGAGACAGTAGAATTTTCAGCCAAATCAAAGTGAGAATTCAATTTCCTTCTAAATAATTAAAAATAAATTGATTATTATCATGTTTAGTAATCCTTGCATGTTCGCGATTTGACGCTGTTTGGTTACTTGTTTATTTGATAGAATAATCTTGCTGATCGGTTGATACGATTGAATATTTTTGTGTATTTGAATCGACAAATGAAAAATGTCAATTTGATTGTGTTTGAATAGATGATAAAAACAAATATATCACTTTGTATATTTTGTTGTGTTTGAATAGATGATAAAAACAAATATATCACTTTGTATATTTTGTTGTGTTAGAATTGATGACAAGAACAAATAAATCACTTGTGTTTATGGATGAAAAGAAGTCATTTTTGTGGGTAAATAAATGTAATTCGCTTTTGGTTGTAAATAAAAGTATTTACTTTTGTTTATAGTAAAAGATATCATTTTGTTCTTGTTTTTGAAAATGTAGAAAAAAGATATCATTTTTGTTAAAAAAGAAAAGAATGATTTTCACTATCATTTTGTTAAGAATGAAAGTTTATGTTTATTTTTTTTAAGAAGAAAAAAAATCATTTTGTCAAATGCGAAAAGAAAAATGATAAAAATATACATTGTTATCAAATGTTAAGTGGACAAAAATATTTATTTTGTCAAATGCAAAGAATAAAATAAAACAAAAATACATTTTTGTTATAAATTGTCAAATTTGATTAGGGAATAAAGAATCAACATTTTTGTCAAATTTGATTAGTGAATAAGGAATCAAATTTTTGCCAAAACTTGATTAGCGACCAAAAATAATCTTGTTGTTAAAAGAATGATTAACGAGACATTTACATTTTTGGTTGAAACATGATTAGTGATATTAAATTAACATATTCGGTCAAAACATGATTAGTGAAATAAAATATTCATTTTTATGATAAACATGTTATTGAGATTAAAAATGGACATCATATTTTTAGCGTTAAGTTAAGATATGACATTAAACTTATTTTTAGCGTCTTTGATGAACGTATGTAAAACAAAGTATTTATTTTGTCAAATAGAAAGGTATGAATAACTAAACGTTCATTAACATTTTAGATATAAAATGTTAAGATTGGTTACAATAAAAATTTAGTTATAAAATATTAAGTGGACAAAATATATCATCTTTATATATTTTGTTGTGTTAAGATTGACGATAAACAAAGTTATATTTTTATTTGTTTTTGTAGAAATGTTAGAATTGGTTTAACATAAAAATATTCTCTTTAGGTTAATAAGAATGGTCAAAAATAATTATATACAAAATATGCTATTATATGATATTAGAAAATTGCATTTTTATGTAATTATAAAAAAAATACGATTTTTGTCATTAAAATTGAAATTACATTTTTTTTATGTAATTAAAAGAGTCGAGTTTATTGCCTGTAGTATCATGTAAATATGAGATGAATGTTGACACCAAGATTAGAGTTTATCACATGTATTATTATGTATAAGATTTGACCATTTTCACCGTCATGTGTTTAAATAAATAAAAAAAAGGATACATTTTTGTTAATAATAAAAAGAAAGATTCCTTTTTATTTGTAATAAAAAGGGAAAGAATCGTTTTTGTTGGAAAAGATTCATTTTGACAAATGTAAAAGAATGACAAAGTATTCATTTTGTCAAATATAAAAGAAAGGTAAAAGTAAGAATGACAAAATATTCATTTTGACAAATGTAAAAGAATGACAAAAATATGCATTAGAATGAAGTTACATTTTTTTTATTAGAAAATGTAGATTAAAATAAAATGAACATAACGATATTTTTGGCGCTATAGTTAGAAAAAGAAAATAACGATATTTTTAGCGTCATAGTTAGAAAATGTATACAACATATTTTTAGTGTTGTGGTTAGAAATCATGGGCATAACATATTTTAGCACTGTAATTATGATATGGACATAATGGTATTTTAGTGTGTAGTTGAAACAGTGGAATAAATATATTATAGTTTTAATGTTGCATAACATTGCATATGAAATAAAAGAGTTGGATTAAGTTGCATATGAAGAGAAATTATAGTTTAAATGTCATATACTGCATATGAAATGAAATATATTTATTTGTTGATGTCATATACTGCATATGAAATAAAATATATTTGTAATGTCATATATGGCATATGAAATGAAATGCATGGTTAAGGTCATACTTTTTATATATAAAGCGTAGTGGTTTAATGTCATTTAGAAACTAGAAAAGAAAAAAAAATTACAATTTTTGTTTAAAGAAAAGAATAAAATTTACAATTTGGTTTAATGTAAATCCAAGATAAAAGATTACATTTTTTAAATGTAATTAAAAAGAGAAAAGTGACATTTTTTGTTTAAACGTAATTAAAGGAACAAAATTTTACATTTTTGTAATTGGAGGAAGTAAAAGATTTCAATTTGAAACGAAATAATACATTGAAATAAAAGATTATCTTTTCCAATGTAATGAGAGGTTGAAATAAAGTCTCACATTTAAGTGTGAAACCATATGAAGAATTCAAGGTGTAATAAAGAATTAGAAAAGTTTATATTTTCTCAATGTAATTAGGAAGTTCACTTTTTTTCTTAATGTAAATAAGAAAAAGTAAAAGTAAGGAAAAAAATTATATTTTCATGAAAAAGGAATGTAAAGAAGAAAATTTATATTTTCATGTAAAGGGAATTTAAAGAAGAAAACTTATATTTTCATGTAAAAGGAATTTAAAGAAGAAAATTTACATTTTCATGTAAAGAGGATTTAAAGAGGAAAATTTACCCTTTCATGTAGATAGATTAACACCCAAATTTATTATTTTGTTTGTAATGGAAGATGAACAAAGTTATTCATTTTTGGTAGAATTGAAGTTGACACCAAATTTATATCGCATTTTTGGTTAGGAGTTGAATGACACAAAAATACTCATTTTTGTTAAATTATAAGTGACGTACAAAAATATTCATTTTTGTTGTAATTGGAATGACACACAAAATATACATTTTGTGTATATGATATGTATGGAAAATTGAAAAAATAAATAAAAGAAAACATTGTTGGGTGTCATGATATATATCAATATTTGATATAAATGAGGATATTTGTCGTCAGCAAGATGAAGTGTAATAAAATACATTTCATTACACATTATAAACATATCAATAGGTTGTGAAACAAAACATTCATTGTTTGTTGTGTTAATTTCGTTAATGAATTGGAATTTAATTATTGCTTTTATATAAATAAAAACAAAGATTGATCGTTACAAATTACTAATAACGATATGAAATGATTTTCAAATTATATATATACGAGAATTATTTGGAAAGTCCGAGTCTATCTCATTCCAAATAATTTGAACGACGTTTAAAAATTCAAGAGTTGAAGACGGTGATTGAAGACCGACGATCTTCATATCGAATGGACGACGACTGCTGATGCCCATGATTGGAGTAGCTACCTTGAAGGGGCTACAGTGGTGGCCGTCCGGACGTAGTGTTGATTTGTACGGATTTGGCTTTCGCTCGGACCCAAAGCATAAGCTTATAAATGGATTGCGTGTCCGACATCGTACTCTGTTAAATATCATGTTATTGATTTTCTATCTATATATAAATGATTGGTGGTGGAGAATTTATTCTTTACTTAACAACCGTTTATATATTGATGGATGATCAATGGTACGGTATGGATTGACAATGTGGCACGTTAAGATGAAGATGATCAAGGCTTTATTGAAAAGCAGGCCTTGTGGTTATGACATTACTTCGCGAGCCTCACAACCCGGTAGAGTCTAAAACGGGAGAAGGGAATGCAGGGAGAGCGTCACGTTTCTTTCTAGCTAGAAGTGGTGTCGGTGCTTAAACTGGCTGATATTTACTTATGTGGATGATGGATTACGAGGCCTCGGATGTTAGGTCCTATCGGACCGGGAAACTTGTGTTCAAGAATAACTAATCCACGAAGTTGTATGTGTGGACCGGCCCTGCAGGATCCAAGGGTTAACTGCGGGGAATCCTGAGACATTAGCTAGAGTGTCTCGAATTGGTAAGGAGCTCCTCCCTAGCCTTGACTCATGATGGAAACCAAATTCCAAATACGACCCTACAGACTTGATTGTATTACTAGTATGGAGGCATAGTAGTATGGGATACTATTCTTCCTAGGATTGATATATTATGATTGAAATTGTTTTTGAACTTATTTACACTAATAATAATATCAAATTTGTTTTTATCGTACCAAGCATGTTTAATCACCATAAGGTAAAACTCTATCCTCTGGTGTGCATTGCATTGTGTGATGGGACCTGAGTCTTATGGTGATTTCATTTTTCTAAAAAAGCATTGCGTTGTTTTACGATTTACTTATTGTTTGTTCTGTCACTTTAAATTATGCACGGCAATCCATTGGAGTAAACCCGTTCCGCGTTAGGAGCGTGGTCCTTGGATTTGCCTTATTACTATTAGTTAAATTAGTTAAGAATTCTCACACCAGTCCTATGACTGACCCGTTGTTTGTTTCCACCTTTGCAAACTCGGGTGCTCTCTTTTCCACACGGGCAGTCGAGTAGCTTTTTGCAGATATTTATCTTTTGAGCAGGATTCTGGATCGAAGCTTAAAGCTGTGTCCAGAGCATAGTTGTCTTCCGCTGCATCTATTTCATTGTTTCAACTGTACTGTATAAAATATATTGTAAAATTTATCTTCCGCTGTAATTTTATTCCAATGTACTCTGATATTCTATACTCTGATGTAAACATTTTGTACTATTTATAAAAGTCTGTTGTTATTTCTTCTAATGTATTGTATTCCCAAAGTTAACGTAGGCGGGATTTGAACGGTCTTGGTCGATTTTGCGATCGATCGGGTCGGGCAAAATCTGACTCGTTACAGTTGGTATCAGAGCTTTGGTTAGCTCAAATCTTTGGGATACAACTCGTTAGAACTGAACAAAAGACTCATCAGAGATTGGATTAGTAATATCCATTAAGAATACTCATTAGACATAGGATCAGCAGTATCCTAGAATGAGGAAACTCATTAGAGATGGGGTTAGAAATGCCCTAGAATGAGTTGAGAGTAACAAGCCTATTATATACGTATTTATAATTATAATCTATTTTAGAAAATATGATTTTTGAATATATAAATGTTATATATTTGAAAGTTAATCAACTAATGAAATTATTGAAATTAATAAAAGAAAATTAGAATTAAGTTAGGTAGTTAAACAATTTTTAGCTTTGTTCCTTTTCGAGGACGAAAAGGTTTTAAGTGGGGGAGACTGTAACAACCTTGAATTTTGGAGTAAATTTAAAATTTTATTTTGAGTAATTTTAATGGGTTTTCATATTTAAAATAATTTATTTAAAATAATAATGATTAAAAATTGATTTAAATTGAAGTTAGAATGAATAATTTAATTTTAATTAAAAGGAGTTAGAAATAGCGTTGTAGTTTGAAAAGTCAAACTTGAACTTTGACAGACCATACAGGATGCAAAATTTAACGGATTTTAGTGAAACCAAAAATATTAGAATCTATTTAAAAATATGTTTCTAACGAATCTGAAAAATCGAAATTTTATAACGGGAATCAAAAGTTATGCCCAGTTTAAAATCTAGAAAGGTCGCTATGAAATTTATAAAGGTCAAAATGCCACTTTTTGCACACGAAGGAATTTGGACTCGAAACCACTTCCATTGAGTTCAGAATGACATTTCTGCATTGAAAAACAATAAACACTTATATATTTCGAGTTTCAGAAATTATTTGTTTAAAAATGTATTTTTAATATTAAATATATATGCCTTGAAAATTGAAATTTTGCCAACGGTCTCCAAATTGAACGAAATTAATTTTTTTGGCTTCGTATCGTCAAAACAAAGCTAAAAATGATTTTTCGGTAATTTTTATAATTAATATATAATTATAATTGATTTTTCAGTATAAACGGACAATTTTTGACTTTAAAAATTCATTAAAAATTCATACGGGCTCAGAATTGAACGAAATTAATTTTTCTGGGTTCGCAGCGTCAAAACATAGCTAAATATTTTTTTCGAGAATTTTTGAAATTAATTTGTGACCCCGGCGTATTTAAAAGTACAGTAGAAACTCAATTATTTAATTAATATTGTAATTTTTAAATCAAACGCAGTAGACATCAGAATTGGGCCTCGAAACAGGTCCCATCGCGTTCAGAAGGCGTCAAAACCTTAAGAACGACAGTAAGCATGCCTAATTCTGAGTTCGGGCCAAAACGGGCCTTAATGGGTAATTAGTGAATATTATAATATTATAAATACTAGTTAATCAAATCCCTAATCCCTAGAAATATTGTCCAGCCGCTGGCTCTTCTATGAATGGCTGAAAACGTTCGAATTTCAAACCTCAATAACTTTTGGTCCGCTCAGTGAAATTCAACATATTATATACCAAATCGAAGAGAATTTTAAGACCTTTCAATCCATACGGTTAAGATCTCAATGCACGGATTTCGCGAATTATCAGCCTGAAGTGGCTGCGTTTATGGGTGGTTGGCGGGTCCAAGGGGGGGTGCGAGTTGGATGGGATCACGGGCGCGGAGGCGGGAGGTGCTGGCGGTCGGCGTGGTGGTCTCGGATCGGAAGATGGTGGCTCGTGTGGTGGTGCGTTCGTGGTCAAAGGTTGGAGCTTTATGTGTTCACGGTGTTTACTGAAGTAACGACGGGAAGAAGGAGATTAGAGGGTAAAGGGATTAAACTACTTATTTAATTAATTATATATTTAAATTCTCCGATCTTTGAAATTCAATATCTTTCTCATACGAGGTCCGTTTTGCGAACCGTTTGTTGCGTTGGATTCGTCTTTCCGAGATCTTCGCGATGGCGCTGTCCAGATCTGAAATAGAGACAGTATAATTTTCAGCCAAATCAAAGTGAGAATTCAATTTCCTTCTAAATAATTAAAAATAAATTGATTATTATCATGTTTAGTAATCCTTGCATGTTCGCGATTTGATGCTGTTTGGTTACTTGTTTATTTGATAGAATAGTCTTGCTGATCAGTTGATACGATTGAATATTTTTGTGTATTTGAATCGACAAATGAAAAATGTCAATTTGATTGTGTTTGAATAGATGATAAAAACAAATATATCACTTTGTATATTTTGTTGTGTTTGAATAGATGATAAAAACAAATATATCACTTTGTATATTTTGTTGTGTTTGAATAGATGATAAAAACAAATATATCACTTTGTATATTTTGTTGTGTTAGAATTGATGACAAGAACAAATAAATCACTTGTGTTTATGAATGAAAAGAAGTCATTTTTGTGGGTAAATAAATATAATTCACTTTTGGTTGTAAATAAAAGTATTTACTTTTGTTTATAGTAAAAGATATCATTTTGTTCTTGTTTTTGAAAATGTAGAAAAAAGATATCATTTTTGTTAAAAAAGAAAAGAATGATTTTCACAATCATTTTGTTAAGAATGAAAGTTTATGTTTTTTTTTTATTTGAAGAAGAAAAAAAATCATTTTGTCAAATGTGAAAAGAAAAATGATAAAAATGTACATTGTTATCAAATGTTAAGTGGACAAAAATATTTATTTTGTCAAATGCAAAGAATAAAATAAAACAAAAATACATTTTTGTTATAAATTGTCAAATTTGATTAGGGAATAAAGAATCAACATTTTTGTCAAATTTGATTAGTGAATAAGGAATCAAAATTTTGCCAAAACTTGATTAGCGACCAAAAATAATCTTGTTGTTAAAAGAATGATTAACGAGACATTAACATTTTTGGTTGAAACATGATTAGTGATATTAAATTAACATTTTTGGTCAAAACATGATTAGTGAAATAAAATATTCATTTTTATGATAAACATGTTACTGAGATTAAAAATGGACATCATATTTTTAGCGTTAAGTTAAGATATGACATTAAACTTATTTTTAGCATCTTTGATGAACGTTTGTAAAACAAAGTATTTATTTTGTCAAATAGAAAGGTATGAATAACTAAACGTTCATTAACATTTTAGATATAAAATGTTAAGATTGGTTACAATAACAATTTAGTTATAAAATGTTAAGTGGACAAAATATATCATCTTTATATATTTTGTTGTGTTAAGATTAACAATAAACAAAGTTATATTTTTATTTGTTTTTGTAGAAATGTTAGAATTGGTTTAACATAAAAATATTCTCTTTAGTTTAATAAGAATGGTAAAAAATAATTACAAATAAAATATGCTATTATATGATATTAGAAAATTGAATTTTTATGTAATTATAAAAAAATACGATTTTTGTCATTAAAATTGAAATTACATTTTTTTTGTAATTAAAAGAGTAGAGTTTTTTGCCTGTAGTATCATGTAAATATGAGATTAATGTTGACACCAAGACTAGAGTTTATCACATGTAGTATTATGTATAAGATTTGACCATTTTCACCGTCATGTGTTCAAATAAAAAAAAAAGAGAAAGATACATTTTTGTTAATAATAAAAAGAAAGATTCCTTTTTATTTGTAATAAAAAGGGAAAGAATCGTTTTTGTTGGAAAAGATTCATTTTGACAAATGTAAAAGAATGACAAAGTATTCATTTTGTCAAATATAAAAGAAAGATAAAAGTAAGAATGAAAAAATATTCATTTTGACAAATGTAAAAGAATGACAAAAATATGCATTAGAATGAAGTTACATTTTTTTTATTTGAAAATGTAGATTAAAATAAAATGAGTATAACGATATTTTTGGCGCTATAGTTAGAAAAAGAAAATAACGATATTTTTAGCGTCATAGTTAGAAAATGTATACAACATATTTTTAGTGTTGTGGTAAGAAATCATGGGCATAACATATTTTAGCACTGTAATTATGATATGGACATAACGGTATTTTAGTGTGTAGTTGAAACAGTGGAATAAATATATTATAGTTTTAATGTTGCATAATATTGCATATGAAATAAAAGAGTTGCATTAAGTTGCATATGAAGAAAAATTATAGTTTAAGTGTCATATACTGCATATGAAATGAAATATATTTATTTGTTGATGTCATATACTGCATATGAAATAAAATATATTTGTAATGTCATATATGGCATATGAAATGAAATGCATGATTAAGGTCATATTTTTTGCATATAAAGCATAGTGGTTTAAATGTCATTTAGAAACTAGAAAAGAATTTTTTTTTACAATTTTTGTTTAAAGAAAAGAATAAAATTTACATTTTGTTTAATGTAAATCCAAGATAAAAGATTACATTTTTTAAATGTAATTAAAAAGAGAAAAGTGACATTTTTAGTTAAATGTAATTAAAGGAACAAAATTTTACATTTTTGTAATTGGAGGAAGTAAAAGATTTCAATTTGGAACGAAATAATACATTGAAATAAAAGATTATCTTTTCCAATGTAATGAGAGGTTGAAATAAAGTCTCACATTTAAGTGTGAAACCATATGAAGAATTCAAGGTTAATAAAGAATTTGAAAAGTTTACATTTTCTCAATGTATTTAGGAAGTTCACATTTTTTCTTAATGTAAATAAGAAAAAGTAAAAGTAAGCAAAAAAAATTATATTTTCATGAAAAAGGAATGTAAAGAAGAAAATTTATATTTTCATGTAAAGGGAATTTAAAGAAGAAAAATTATATTTTCATGTAAAAGGAATTTAAAGAAGAAAATTTACATTTTCATGAAAAGAGGATTTAAAGAGGAAAATTTACCCTTTCATGTAGATAGATTAACACACAAAATTATTATTTTGTTTGTAATGGAAGATGAACAAAGTTATTCATTTTTGGTAGAATTGAAGCTGACACCAAATTTATATCGCATTTTTGATTTGGAGTTGAATGACACAAAAATACTCATTTTTGTTAAATTATAAGTGACGTACAAAAATATTCATTTTTGTTGTAATTGGAATGACACACAAAATATACATTTTGTGTATATGATATGTATGGAAAATTGAAAAAATAAATAAAAGAAAACATTGTTGGGTGTCATGATATATATCAATATTTGATATAAATGAGGATATTTGTCGTCAGCAAGATGAAGTGTAATAAAATACATTTCATTACACATTATAAACATATCAATAGGTTGTGAAACAAAACATTCATTGTTTGTTGTGTTAATTTCGTTAATGAATTGGAATTTAATTATTGCTTTTATATAAATAAAAACAAAGATTGATCGTTACAAATTACTAATAATGATATGAAATGATTTTCAACTTATATATATACGAGAATTATTTGAAAAGTCCGAGTCTATCTCATTCCAAATAATTTGAACGACGTTTAAAAATTCAAGAGTTGAAGACGACGATTGAAGACCGACGATCTTCATATCGAATGGACGACGACTGCTGATGCCCATGATTGGAGTAGCTACCTTGAAGGGGCTACAGTGGTGGCCGTCCGAACGTAGTGTTGATTTGTACGGATTTGGCTTTCGCTCGGACCCAGAGCATAAGCTTATAAATGGATTGCATGTCCGACATCGTACTCTGTTAAATATCATGTTATTGATTTTCTGTCTATATATAAATGATTGGTGGTGGAGAATTTATTCTTTACTTAACACCCATTTATATATTGATGGATGATCAATGGTACGGTATGGATTGACAATGTGGCACGTTAAGATGAAGATGATCAAGGCTTTGTTGAGAAGCAGGCCTTGTGGTTATGACGTTACTTCGCGAGCCTCACAACCCGGTAGAGTCTAAAACGGGAGAAGGGAATGCAGGGAGAGCAGGACGTTTCTTTCTAGCTAGAAGTGGTGTCGGTGCTTAAACTGGCTGATATTTACTTATGTGGATGATGGATTACGAGGCCTCGGATGTTAGGTCCTATAGGACCGGGAAACGTGTGTTCAGGAATAACTAATCCACGAAGCTGTATGTGTGGACCGGCCCTGCAGGATCCAAGGGTTAACTGCGGGGAATCCTGAGACATTAGCTAGAGTGTCTCGAATCGGTAAGGAGCTCCTCCCTAGCCTTGACTCATGATGGAAACCAAATTCCTAATACGACCCTACGGACTTGATTATATTACTAGTATGGAGGCATAGTAGTATAGGATACTATTCTTCCTAGGATTGATATATTATGATTGAAATTGTTTTTGAACTTATATACACTAATAATAATATCAAATTCGTTTTTATCGTACCAAGCATGTTTAATCACCATAAGGTAAAACTCTATCCTCTGGTGTGCGTTGCATTGTGTGATGGGACCTGAGTCTTATGGTGATTTCATTTTTCTAAAAAAGCATTGCGTTGTTTTACGATTTACTTATTGTTTGTTCTGTCACTTTAAATTATGCACGACAATCCATTGGAGTAAACCCGTTCCACGTTAGCGGCGGGGTCCTTGGATTTGCCTTATTACTATTAGTTAAATTAGTTAAGAATTCTCACACCAGTCCCATGACTGACCCGTTGTGTGTTTCCACCTTTGCAAACTCGGGTGCCCTCTTTTCCACACGGGCAGTCGAGTAGCTTTTTGCAGATATTTATCTTTTGAGCAGGATTCTGGATCGAAGCTTAAAGCTGTGTCCAGAGCATAGTTGTCTTCCGCTGCATCTATTTCATTGTTTCCACTGTATTATATAAAATATATTGTAAAATTTATCTTCCGCTGTAATTTTATTCCAATGTACTCTGATATTCTGTACTCTGATGTAAACATTTTGTACTGTTTATAAAAGTCTGTTGTTATTTGTTCTAATGTATTGTATTCCCAAAGTTAACATAGGCGGGATTTGAACGGTCTTGGTCGATTTTGCGATCGACCGGGTTGGGCAAAATCCGAATCGTTACAATTTCCAAAACTTCATTAGTGTTTCCCGCATGAGAGCTGAAATAAATTTTGGTCTTGAGAACACTAACATTCAAACCACTAAATTGCTTCAATTTACCAAAAACATTCTACAAATAAGTTGCACAACTGGGACGACACTTACTAATGGCCATTAAATCATCTGCATATAATAGGTGTGTGACTACAGGACCAAAATTAGGGATAGGGAGGAAACTTTGTTACAATAGAACTTCATTCATACAATAGGTAAAAAATTCCATAGCAATAAAAAAGGTAAGGGGAGAGAGGATCACCTTGTCGAATGCCTCTATTTGACTTAATAAAACCCTTTGGCACACCTTGTATCAAAATATAAAATGTAGGAGTAATAATGCACTCATAGACCACATTGATAAAATGTATAGGAAACCCCATCTTCAACATAATGTGGCAAATAATTTCTCTATTGTTTATATCAAATGCATTATGAAGACCCACCTTCACACAAAACTTACTTACTCCTGGCTTCTTAAAATCTCTTATCAATTCGTGAGCAAGAAGAATATTATCCCCTATATATCCAGTAGGTATAAATGCACATTGATTTGGAGAAATAAGGTGTGGCAAATACCATTTAATTCTATTGCAAAGAATTTTACTAAAAATCTTATAATACATGTTGCAACAAGAGATTGGGCGTTAATGTGAAATTTCACTTGGTCTTTCTATCATTGGAATCAATGTTATAAATGTATGATTGATGCTTTTTGGCAATTTACCTGAACTGAAAATATCCTGAAGTGTCACAAGTAATTCCAAATTAATTGCTTCCCAATGTAATTTTAAAAAAATCGAAATAAAGCCACCTGGCCCTGGGATCGCATCATCATGAATAGAAAAAACTGCAACTTTAACTTCTTCTAAAGAAATTGGAGAAAGTAATACCCATTGGCCATGCGTATTAATAACACCGCTATTGGAATAAAGGGAACTCTGCACTCACACTGCCATTGAACATAGAACTGAAATAATCTATAACTTCTGCTTCAACATCTTCAAGCTTATATAAGAGATCTCCATTAATATTAATGAGAGCTTTTACGTGATTTGAAAATCTTCTTGTTGACATTTTTGAATGAAATTTTCTTGAGATTGTGTCTTCATCATGCAACGAAGAAACCTTCGCTTTTTGCTTGAAATTCCAAAATTTAATATGTTTCTGAACTAGCACAGTTTGTTTGGCATCAAGCAGCTTCTCATATATCTCTACATTTTCTAGTTCCAAATCGGATGCACTCTCATACTCCCTAAATTTGGCTTCAACTTCTAAGAACAACTCATCATCTTTAGGTCTGTTTTTATTCCACTTTTTCAACTCTTTTTTACAAGCAAAAATCTTTTGCTGAAAGATATAACTTGGAAATCCCTAGCCACTTGTTTGTAGGCCATTATAAACACATTCATCATATCCAGATTTAAGATTCCATTCATTAGAGTATCTATATGGAAAACTTTTATATCAGAAGAAGTAGTGAGATCTAATAACAAAGGGTTGTGATCACTAGATTGTTGTGATAACGAGATAGCTTTCATATCCAAAAATTTATGTAAATAAGAGTGATTTACAAATATCTTATCAATATTGTTGGCCATCCCTCTCCTTCTCCAAGTATAATTAAAACCCATCGCCTTAATTTCTATCAAACCATCCTACAGAATACAATTACTAAAAGCTGAAATTTGTTGAAATGGTACTGGAAGACCTCCTTTCTTATCTACATGAGAATTTGAATTATTGAAATCACCCATGAGCACCCATTCACCACTTTTCCAACCTGATTCTTGTATTAAGTATTTCCATAGAGACTGTCCATCATAAAATTTGTTACTTACACTATTGTAATAAACATAGAATGACCACCTGTATTGTAACACCCCGTGATTCTGTAACGCTAAGATTCACAAATCAAGGCAGAATTAAAAGTTAAAATCAAAATCAAGGGAAACGGGCTGTGCCATTGCGTTCGTCTCGGAATTCTGCATGAAAACGAGTCCGAGTTTGCGTAAATCGGAGTCCGTATGAGGAAGATATGGCCTCCGAAAGATTCAGCGAAGTTCAAATTTCAAAACAGGGCAGAAAAAGGAATTCAAATTCGAAAACAGACCCAGGCTGGGCTGGGCGGGAATTTTCCCGCCCAAGGCACCCAGGTCGACTGGGTAGTCGACATGGGGCACCCAGGTCGACTGGGTAGTCGACCTGGGGGTCGACCCCCCTGCTTTTTCCTGTTTTCTGCACCTAGTTCGTTCTTCTGTATCTAGACGCCATTCTGACCAGATTCACCCGCCTAACACTATATAAACAGCCCTAGTCTCCTTCTCTATTCACAATTCTTCTCTACCCTTATGCTGCAAAGATTCTTAGGGAACATGGCTTCCTCTCCTCCGCTTAACAAATAAAATAATATATATAAAATAAATCAAGACGAGAAGGTGCTGCTCAAAGACTTTCAAAGAGGAGATTCAAGCTAGAATTCAAGTGAAGATTCAAACGACTTCAACGACTATTTTTCTACGAATCTTAGCGACGCCATCTTTCTGTTCTGATCTAATATCTGTAAGTCAGTTATTTCTAGATTTGAACGTTTTTCTCTGTTCGTGACATGAAATTAAAGGAATAAAAGAATATGCCAAATCTCTCTCTCTCTATTCGAATCAGTGCCTATACTCTTGAACCTAATTAAGAACTATCATGATTCGAGGACAAATAAGACCGTGACTATGAAACTATGGACCTTAAAACCATATGCCTATGACTATGAACATTTACCTATAACTATGAATATTGCCTATAACTATGGACATTGCCTATGACTATGGACATTGCCTATGACTATGAACATTGCCTATGACTGAGACTGTGACTATGAGGATTATTTCCTTGACTAAGCCTATGCCTTTGATTAGGAAATATAAACTATTGCCTATGACATAACAAGGACATCTGTGATTAAACACCTGTGATTTATGACTAGGAAAGTGTTGCTTAAGTTTTGTGACTATGAAATTGGGTCTAAACCCGATCATCTATTCTGTCTATTCTTGGTTATCTTTGGTTTTAGACCTTGGGAATTTACCTATTAAGTTAGGTCTACCCATGTTCTTGAACCTGTGTCTCTATTATGTCTTTTCTTGGCTTTAGACCTTGGGAATTTACCTATTAAGTTAGGTCTACCCATGTTCTTGAACTGACGTCGTTATTCAACTTTTTTTTATGCCATTTAGTATGTCTATCTTTTGCATAGCATCTTTGGTTCATTCCCTATTTTCTACGAACCTAGCTTTGTTTATAATCTAGACTGAATCACGATTATACGAACGGTGGGAATGCGGTTTGGGCAAAATATGAAATTTACTAAAAACGTAGTTTAACTTGGAAATTGGCATAAATTGGGAACATGTATTATGGCGTGTTCATAGAAATACAAATTGGATAAATTTGACATGAATTATAAGATGTGTAATTTGAATCTAGTATTGACGTGTAAATCTAGCATTTACAAGAATAGTGAACTAGAGTAATAAGTCTAGAATTAGAATGTTGAATCGAAATTGGATTAGCTAATTTGGCACGGTAAGTATATTGGCATAAATGTGAAATTGACCATAATTGGGAGTAATTGGCAGGTTTAGCAAAATCATGGTTAGTGATACTTAATTTGGTATAGTCCACATACCAAAAAGCATAAATATGATTTAGAAGGGGAAATGGGCCATAAGAATGAATGTAGACAATTTACATTAAAAGAGTAATTAGGAAATAAGTAAATTAGAAATAATTTACTTATAGAATTTGGCCTGAATGATGAAATATAAATTTAGACAAATTAAAGGCTTATTAACGACATCTCTTTTTAATGACACACCAGAAAGTTCTAGGGTGACAAAGAGGATAGTGTCTAGGCTTGGGTTTGGAAAATACAAGTTTCCTGCTCTCCCTGGCTATCCCTAACTGATCCGACGAACGGGATGGTTACTTTCAAAACTTGATTTGAAAATTAATCAAAACCCTTTGAACTTAGAAAACACGAATATGCCTAACCCAAGGTTAGACTGAGTTGCGATGTAAACCTGCACGGAACCAACCGGCACATCAAGTAATCGCAGCAATATCTGTCTAATGTGAGCGGTAGCGGCTTTAATTTATTTAGTTAAAGCTAGAACAAGAATGGTAGGGTTAAGTTAACTAAGACACGTAACCAATTCAACATGATAACCAGACCGGTGGGTGGGGTTAGGTTCATACCGACCCTTAACACAGTTAAGCTAGAATGGGAGGGTTAAGTCCATAGGAACACTTAACCAACTTAACACAGTCAAGCTAGAATGGGAGGGCTAAGTCCATAGGGACACTTAACCAAACTTATGGCAACAAGACCAGATTTGTAGGGGTTAAGTAACTAAGAAAACACTTAGCCAAATTAACATGTTAACTAGACCAGGACGTGGCGTGTTACACGTGGTATCAGAGCTGAGGTTACCAGATCAGATAAAGGATTTGAAAAAAAAAATTCAAAACGGTTTTTAAAGAAGCATTTTCAAGAGAAAAGATTTGTTTTAAAAGACATATTCCCCAAAGCCATACGCACTATCTTCTCTTCCTCTGTTTAAATTCTTGTCTCCTTCTTTCTTGAGTCTCTGGGGCTCCTGGCTTTCTGGGAGGTAACCTCATCGAAGGGCGAAGTAGTGCCCGACTTCCATCTATGGCTGTAGTTGTTTCACCTATGGCCAATTTTCTTTCAAGCTTATAGGGTTTTCTGTACGAAGGAAGCAGCTTTCGAGATATTTGTCAACATGGTTATACACGGAAGGGGATGAGGAGTTTGGCTAGGAAGCACAACCCTAGGATGAGGAATTCACGGATGTAGATTTAGTTCACAAAGGAGGAAGAAATTATAAAACCTAAGACAAGAGGAAGTATCTTTACTAGGGTATAATAGGGCATATAACTAAGGACAATGGCAAGGATGAGGAACAAGATTTTCAGAAGGGCAAGTACATACTTTCACCACCAAGCACACCTAGGAGAAAGGTAGTAAAGTTCTGTTGGAAGAGTTTAGTTTTCTGTCCGTACTCTTTCGGTTTTAGCTCTTCGCATTTATTCATATCCACTTCCATAGTTGAGTCTCTGCACCATAGTACTTATATAGTAGAAAGATCCCACTAGAGTCTCAAATCCAATTGGTGGTCCGACCAGTTTATTTTTGGTTAGTAGGGATTTGAGAATAGCTATCGAGTTTGCTTATATCATCTCACGTAGATCGTCTAAATTCGGGGGAGGTATTCCTTGGGTGCTTGTCTGATATTGGTTTAGGCCTTTGGGGCTTGTACTTGAGGAATGTCGAGTTCGATTTGTATGGTTTGCGTGAAAGATGAATAGTTGTGGCAGGCATTCCAAAGAGCACGTAGTGACCTTTCGACTCTTATAGTTATGGAATGGCGGATAAGAGGGAAACCTCTAATCATCTAAATACTAATACATGGCACCGTGATTGACATCTGTTTATTTTGGAAAAGGGAGGTCAGAAACTTCACAATCGTGAAGTTAAATTAGTTAAGATACAGTGGAGTAAAGCTCAAGAAGGCTAGATACTAGCATCATACCCTTTTCCTTAAGGGTGCGTCCTTGATTTCTTTGTGTAGGAGCTTTACGCATAATTGTTTCTCTCTTTCCAAAGTATATTGCCTAGGTCGTATCTTCGATCCTTAGGTAGAAGCCAATGGATGTAAACATGTATTTGAAACATGTTATGGTTGATGGTTGTAAGTGGTTGCTAATGGTTTCTCGTGAATGCCTATGCATACGTATTAGGCACTAGATCAAGTTCGGACGCTTTCATCTTGCATTTACAAATATGTATTTGTTTGTAAGTTGAACTTGATATGTTATCATATGGATGTTGCATATGGATGAATGGCTGTGCGCGCATGTAGTATTTACATAACTAGGGATGCTTGCATACATGATTGAACACATGGCACTGACATGATTCGCATTAAGGAGGTCAACTGAATCAGTAGACCGCCTGATTTTGCATTAGATAAAGACATATACACACACTATACATATGAACATGAAAGCATTAGAAATCTTTTAAGGACAATGAATGCCTGTGATTGAATGTTTGAGTAGATGGGTGATTGGATGGTAGGACACATTCTTCCTAACTTGGAGATTTCGGGGACGAAATCCTTTTAAGTGGGGGAGAATGTAACACCCCGTGATTCTGTAACGCTAAGATTCACAAATGAGGCAGAATTAAAAGTTAAAATCAAAATCAAGGGAAACGGGCTGCGCCATTGCGTTCGTCTCGGAATTCTGCATGAAAACGAGTCCGAGTTTGCGTAAATCGGAGTCCGTATGAGGAAGATATGGCCTCCGGAAGATTCAGCGAAGTTCAAATTTCAAAACAGGGCAGAAAAAGGAATTCAAATTCGAAAACAGACCCAGGCTGGACTGGGCGGGAATTTTCCCGCCCAAGGCACCCAGGTCGACTGGGTAGTCGACCTGGGGGTCGACCCCCCTGCTTTTTCCTGTTTTCTGCACCTAGTTCGTTCTTCTGTATCTAGACGCCATTCTGACCAGATTCGCCCGCCTAACACTATATAAACAGCCCTAGTCTCCTTCTCTATTCACAAATCTTCACTACCCTTATGCTGCAAAGATTCTTAGGGAACATGGCTTCCTCTCCTCCTCTTAATAAATAAAATAATATATATAAAATAAATCAAGACGAGAAGGTGCTACTCAAAGACTTTCAAAGAGGAGATTCAAGCTAGAATTCAAGTGAAGATTCAAACGACTTCAAGGACTGTTTTTCTACGAATCTTAGCGACGCCATCTTTCTGTTCTGATCTAATCTCTATAAGTCAGTTATTTCTAGATTTGAACGTTTTTCTCTGTTTGTGGCATGAAATTAAAGGAATAAAAGAATATGCTAGATCTCTCTCTCTCTCTCTCTATTCGAATCAGTGCCTATACTCTTGAACCTAATTAAGAACTATCATGATTCGAGGACAAATAAGACCGTGACTATGAAACTATGGACCTTAAAACCATATGCCTATGACTATGAACATTTACCTATAGCTATGAATATTGCCTATGACTATGGACATTGCCTATCACTATGGACATTGCCTATGACTATGAACATTGCCTATGACTGAGACTGTGACTATGAGGATTATTTCCTTGACTAAGCCTATGCCTTTGATTAGGAAATATAAACTATTGCCTATGACATAACAAGGACATCTGTGATTAAAAACCTGTGATTCATGACTAGGAAAGTGTTGCTTAAGTTTTGTGACTATGAAATTGGGTCTAAACCCGATCATCTATTATGTCTATTCTTGGTTATCTTTGGTTTTAGACCTTGGGAATTTACCTATTAAGTTAGGTCTACCCATGTTCTTGAACCTACGTCTCTATTCTGTCTATTCTTGGTTTTAGACCTTGGGAATTTACCTATTAAGTTAGGTCTACCCATGTTCTTGAACTGACGTCGTTATTCAACTTTTTTTTATGCCATTTAGTATGTCTATCTTTTGCATAGCATCTTTGGTTCATTCCCTATTTTCTACGAACCTAGCTTTGTTTATAATCTAGACTGAATCACGATTATACGAACGGTGGGAATGCGGTTTGGGCAAAATATGAAATTTACTAAAAACGTAGTTTAACTTGGATATTGGCATAAATTGGGAACATGTATTATGGCATGTTCATAGAAATACAAATTGGATAAATTTGACATGAATTATAAGATGTGTAATTTGAATCTAGTATTGACGTGTAAATCTAGCATTTACATGAATAGTGAACTAGAGTAATAAGTCTAGAATTAGAATGTTGAATCGGAATTTGATTAGCTAATTTGGCACGGTAAGTTTATTGGCATAAATGTGAAATTGGCCATAATTGGGAGTAATTGGCAGGTTTAGCAAAATCATGGTTAGTGACACTTAATTTGGTATAGTCCACATACCAAAAAGCATAAATATGATTTAGAAGGGGAAATGGGCCATAAGAATGAATGTAGACAATTTACATTAAAAGAGTAATTAGGAAATAAGTAAATTAGAAATAATTTACTTATAGAATTTGGCCTGAATGATGAAATATAAATTTAGACAAATTAAAGGCTTATTAACGACATCTTTTTTTAATGACACACCAGAAAGTTCTAGGGTGACAGAGAGGATAGTGTCTAGGCTTGGGTTTGGAAAATACAAGTTTCCTGCTCTCCCTGGCTATCCCTAACTGATCCGACGAACGGGATGGTTACTTTCAAAACTTGATTTGAAAATTAATCAAAACCCTTTGAACTTAGAAAACACGAATATGCCTAACCCAAGGTTAGACCGAGTTGCGATGTAAACCTGCCCGGAATCAACTGGCACATCCAGTAATCGCAGCAATATCTGTCTAATGTGAGCGGTAGCGGCTTTAATTTATTTAGTTAAAGCTAGAACAAGAATGTTAGGGTTAAGTTAACTAATACACTTAACCAATTCAACATGATAACCAGACCGGTGGGTGGGGTTAAGTTCATACAGACACTTAACACAGTTAAGCTAGAATGGGAGGGTTAAGTCCATAGGAACACTTAACCAACTTAACACAGTCAAGCTAGAATGGGAGGGCTAAGTCCATAGGGACACTTAACCAAACTTATGGTAACAAGACTAGATTTGTAGGGGTTAAGTAACTAAGAAAACACTTAGCCAAATTAACATGTTAACTAAACTAGGACGTGGGGTGTTACACGTATTCCTTGCTTAAACAATGACATGTTGGATTGACGAGGAAAACAAATCCATATGCCAAACACTAGAGTTCCAAAGCAATAGTATTCTACCTGAAAACGATGAGGGGGTACGAGGAAAATACTCCCATTCACTATACATTAATCTACTAAACAACTTCAAATTAACATCACTAAGTCTGTTTTCTACCAAACCAACAATAGTTGGCTTGGATTTAGTCATTAGAGATGATACTTCTTGCATGCGCAGAGGAGTATTCATCCCCTTGACATTCCAATTCAAAAATGTCATTTAATAGTTGAATTGCTCCTTAAATCACTTTAAGGAGGAGCAATAGGAGTATTTACCTTATTCTTACCTTTAATATGCTTCAAATAATCTGGATTCACTGAAATACCATCAGAAACATCTTTATGTTCTACCTCATCAGAGGCTTCGTTCAAATTATCCGCAATATGGTTTAAATCCTCAGGTAATATTCTATCACGTAATTCATATTCTAAAAAACCCAAACCATCATCAGCGTTATCTACCTGATTTGAATTAGAATGATCATTTATTGTATTACCTTCGTTACCAACATTAGCGGAGCCAGGTTTATCTGCATTCTACCTAAACATCCACATAGGTTCCTTACTTAATTCATGAACAGCTGACTTATGCCCAATTTTTTTACATTTTTCACATATTGGAGACACAAACTCATATTCTACATGTATTTCCTTTTTCTGTCCATTATGAAAAACTAAAGGGATTTTAGAAACCTACTTGGAATCAATATCAACTTCCACAAGTACTCTAGCAAATCTTGTAATTATTTTATTAGTAGTTTTCCAATCAACACAAATTGGATCCCCAATAAAATTAGCTATCACAGAAAAATCATGATTCGCCCAAAGTTTCATATCTAATTCGCACAACTTAATCCAGATGAACATTCTAAGCCTTAAACTTTTCAAATTCATACCTAGGATACCACTAATATACCATTAGAAATTTTCTGAAATACGAATATGTCAAAGTTTTTAAAACAGAAATACAATCTCAAGAGTCTTCAAATTCAACTATATAATGAAAACCAGGAGATATATGTATTATAAATCTACCCTTAGGTCTCAATACCTTTGAAATATATTCCTTGAGTTTCACCACAGACAATCTGAAATCAACAGCATGAAGAACAATTGTATTCTGCAATGAATCTGCAGAAGACTTGGAAATATTTTCAGAAATATTAACATGATTTATCGAAGGTTGAACGAAATGAAGATTTAGATCTATATCAATAAATGAAGATTGATTATTAGCAGCAACACTTATGTAAGCATTCGACATATCATAAGGAGTAGATTGATTAAATTTTTGAGATGTTTTAGGTGGGTGATTAGAGGAAGAAATCCTCTTAGTATACGCTATTTTTTAGGAAATTTTTTTTATAACAATTATACATATATACACACACACAATGTCCAGGAAAATCTAGAGCACAATGGAACACATGCATATGGATTAGACCAGACTCAACAAATTGTTCAAGTAAGCAGGGACAAGCCAGAAATACAAGTCTGCCGGCAAGCTAGCAAGTATGAGTGAAACACTGCTCATGTACAATGCATGTATGGACAACAATACACGAAGATAAATATGCACAACAGGAACCAGTGCCACGTGTACACGCAAGGGATAAAATCATCCAAACTCAAAGTAATGCCAAAATCATGTTCATGTGTCATAGTACAAGGCAAGATAGTGTGCAAAAATGGTGTAGTTCAAAAATGACCAGTGTGCATGAACAAGCACTACAATATGCATGTTGCTCATGTACATGACCAGTATTGGTCAAAGACTCAAGGCAATGGTGCAGACGATTTTTTTAAAAAGGCAACACAAGTCAAGTTCATATGGCATGTTCATGTACTTGCAGCACATAGGACTGATGCAAACTTATTGAAATATCTCGACCCAATCATGTAATTTTCCCAAAAATAATGTCAACAATCACTCAAAGGAATAACAATAAGTTAAAATAGCACTTGCCACAAGGATACCAAATACAAGAAAAGGGAGCACAAAAATGGAGATAGAAATGATGCAACAGTGAGCACAAGTAATTTTGCAACAGCAAGCTTAAGAGAAATGGTCGAAAATGTGAACATGCACAGATGCAAGAAATGGTTTCAAGCATCAAACTAGACTAAAGCAAAGTGCAAGAGGTTTTTTTTTGGAATAGTGGAGCACGCAACTAGTTCAACCATATAAACAAATGTACATGTATACATAACACTGCAGTTACAAAATTCATGAATACTACACGTACAGACACAATTATGTAACAATAAGGCAGTGACAACATGCTCAGAAATAAGGTAACGAATATTGATATGCATATACACACACACACATGCTTGTGTGTGTGTGTCTATATCTGTGCAGTTAAAGCGCTTAGCGGTTCTATAGCGGCGGAGATGCAAAAAGTTGTAGCGGGGATAAAGCGGGGAAATAGCGGGGCTATAGAGGAGGCGCAAAAAGGTTCATTAGATGTAAAACCAAATATTTGAAAATTAATTAATCACCTTTCTTACATTATATGTGTACAAGAAACTAATATCAAGTAATCTTATTTAACAAAATCACGGAATATCGTAATTTTGGATGCTAAATTTGATTAAATTAAATGATTGTTATCAAATATTAGGCACTTATGCCTTAAATTTAGCACTTTACGCTAACTTTACTGAATTTTTTAAAAAGAAAACTAGTCAAATCAAGCTCCATATATTTATATTGCTAAAGAGGATGCTAAAAAGCCTTGATTTAGCGGATGTAGCGGAAAATAGCGGGGCTAGAATCGGTTCTACTGTTCATCAGAGCTAAACTAAAATAGCGTAGCAGTTGAAGAGCGCTATGGGCTATAGCGGGGATATTGCGGGGCTTTAGCGGGGCTTTAACTGCATAGGTCTATATATATATATGTGTGTGTGTGTGTGTACGTGTGTGTGTGTGTGTGTACAAATGAATTTGCTAAAATAGTCATGTCACAAATGGAAAAACCACATGGTAAAGTGAAACTGTCATAACACAACATGCATGAAAAATGGTTGATACACATGGGTGTGTGTGTGTGTGCGTGTGTGTGTATATATGGTCAAGAATGTATGTAACAAGCCAATACAGAGCTAACAAGGAGGAGTGGGATGAATGCAACATCAATGCAAAAACTACTTGGATTAATTGCAACAAGTATGGCAAGTCAAAAACATCATTTTGTATTTGGCAAGTGAATATTACTTTTTAAATCTAGCAATATCGTGAAGACTAAAATATGGAATGTCATGAAGTCTAATATTTAATGGTGTCCTAATTTACACAACTCGGCATGATTTATTCTTGGCAAAGTTGAATTCTAGATTGCAAATGTTTCCAGGTAGCAGCATGCCATTTTCCAAATTTACAATGGGGTGTTTTAGGCAACAAAATAATTCGAATTTGTTTCAGGAAAATCATAGTATTGTTTTTGGCAAGGAAGCATTTTTTTTATTCTAGAAATTTGCAATTTGTTTTGGAAAGAATCAATTCAAACATTCCTGAAATCAAACAAGAGTTTCACGACAACAAATATATTCCAGAATATCATGCTTGAACCAAGGAGATTTTAACCAAGAAAATTATCGAATGGTTACCAACAATCAACAAGTTATTAACAACAGTTAATCAACAATCACGCAAGAGAAAAATAGGAAAGATCAATTTTATTTGTTTCCAAGGGTTTAGAAAATCAACAGAGCTCAAATAAAGGCAACAAAATCACGCTGCAATCAAAACAAGTCACACATGAAATCAGAGGATACCAAGGGTTTCAAAACCCTATTTATACCCCATATCATTATCGATAGATTTAGTACCGAAAATCAAGAAATAAAAATTCGAGAGCTCAAGAAAATTCAAATCATAATACTCACAAATTTTCAATCGAATAGCAAAGCCAAATCGTCGAACAGAGAGCAACAAGCATCGAAGCAATCAACGAAGCCACCGCATAGATTTTCCAAGTATCGCGACATGGGGTGTAACAACCCGAAAATCCGAGCCAATTTAAAATTTTTATTTTGGCAATTTCGATGAATTTTGAATATTTAAAATGAATTGTTTTAAATAATAATGACGAAAAATTTATTTTGAATAGAATTGGAACGTATATATTTATATAGATCGTCGTTAGATTATAAATATTTATTTTTAATTATAAAAGGAATTGGAAATGGCGCGGTAGTTTGAAATTTCGATTTCAAAGTTCAAATGAGTGTACAGGATTCAAAATAAACCGGATTTTAGCAAAACCAAAAATATTAGAATCTATTTGAGAATATCTTTCCAACGAACCTGAAAAATCAAAATTTCACAGCGGGAATCAAAAGATACATCCAGTTGAAAATTCAGAATAGTCGCTATGGAGTTCTAGTCCTTAAAAATGGAAATTTTACAAACGACCTCGGTTTTCGACGAAACTACTTTTGTTGGATCCGTGATGTCAAGTTACTGCTATATTCCAAAATTTGTAATTTTCCGAATCAATATGTGAGCGTGGCAAAGGAAAACGCGTTTGACCAGTTTCAGTTGATTTTAATCGACAGGAAAATGGCCATTTTTCAAATGGTCTCAGAATTTGATTAAATTAGTTTTGTTAGGACTGCATCGCCAATACGAAGTTAGAAAATATTTTTCGGGAATTTTTAGAGTTCATATGTTGCCCCGGTAAATTAAAATGCGCGTTCAAATTCAATATATAGATTTATATTTTGATTTTGACAAAAACTGATCAAAACGATTGAATCAGCTTGCGATACCTATCCCATTGTGTTCAGAATGGGGGTAATTAGCTATGGGCAACAGTCGATGGGTTCGATTTCGAGGTCGAAATAAAAAGTTGGTTTTTGAAATTAATTAAATAAAATAAAACAATATATATTATTATATATCCCTCACACCACTCTCCCCCCCCCCCCCCCCCCCGTTATCTTCCACTTCAAATCGAAAAAGAAAAAAAAGAGAAAAAGAAATGGGGAGGAGCTGCCGCTGCTCCTCCGAGCAGCGCGCCGCGGCCGTCGCTCCAGCCCCCCGTCGTCGTGGATGATCGCATCGCCTCCACCAAGACGCCCCCCCCCCCCCCCCCCCGACGCTCGATCTCTCCCTCTCCTTCCCTCCATACGACACCCTCCATCCACCGCCACTTCCTCCTCTTTCCACCACTCTCTCTCTCTCTCGCTGCTTACTCCCCTTCAAATCCACGAAGTACTGCCCCAAAAACCGAAACCCTAGCTGCTGGGGGGCCCCACTGCCCTAGCGCCGCCGGCTCAGGCGAAGTCCACCACTGCGCGGAAGCTCTAGTTCGACTGTTTCAGGCGGAAGTTGAAGGTGATCGCAGTGAGTTTTATTTTCATTTAAATTTCAGTTTTTATATATGAAAAACAAGGCAAAGTAATGATTTTTACTTCAAGAAAGTTATGATTTTTAATTGGTTTAAGTTTTGATTTTTATTAGAAAAGATTTGATTTTTAAATTAGTAAAGACTCGATTTTTAAAATAGGAAAAGGCGAGATTTTTAAATATATGTAGCATATAAAGACTCTTTTTTTATATATAAAGATTCGGTTTTTAACGATATAAAAATTAGATTTCTATATTAGAGAAAGATTAGATTTTTAGAAAGAGAAAGTTTATATTTTAAACAACGAAAAGATTAGATTTTTCTATATGAAGTAGAAGTATTAAAAATATGATTTTTATATAGTAGAAGTATTAAAAATATGATTTTTATATAATAGAGATAATAAAATATGATTTTTACAATATACAGATAATAAAAATTTGATCTTTATATATGTAGCGAAATAAAAATCTGATTTTTATAATATATATGTTGAAATAAAAATGTGATTTTTATAGCGTCGAAATAAAAATTCGATCTTTATATAAGAAGTAGAAATATAAAAATATAATTTTTATATAGAATGAAGCGATAAAAATATACGATTCTTATATATGAAATGCCGTTGTAAAAATGTGATTTTTAATGTGAACAGCGGGAAAAGATAGCGATAGTATCGACGGAAATCAAAACGGAATCCATACCGTTCAGAAATAGATAATGGAGGAGTGGAACCCTCGGTGAGAACTTCTCACTTTTAATTTAATTTTCTAGTTAAAATATATACTAGGTTGCAGACGGTGCTTAGCAGCACCCGACACCCGTCGTCCACAGACCATGGCCGTCTTGTTTGTTTGATTGTATGTTGATGTGAAATTGATTGTGTGTGGTGGAATGAAATAAAATATTTTATAGTTAAAAATATAATTTTTAATGTGTATATAAAATGAAATAAATATTTATAAACAAATCGAACGATTTGTTTATATACACACATTTCACTGATATTGATTGGGACGATAAATTTTACACATCGCCCAACTGCACAAATAAAATCTGTTTTTGATTGTTTGAAACCCCACACGGGTATTGGGATTATATATGACATACACTAATCCCAATAATTAGCTGTATGTCGATCGATTGATTGACAGACTATTATAAGCATTAGATATTTATATTTAATGCTTATGCAGTGTAGAACGCACTATGGATGATGGTTGACTGTGTTTGATTGTTATGGTGTACGTGTGTTGTATGAAATCCATATAATCAAATTATATGGTGATTGGCTGTGTCTGATTCCAGTTCAAATTTATCGAATAAATTAAAATAATATTCAGTGAATATTGAAATGTGAAGTCGTGGTAAGTAGTTAAATGCCATTTTAACATGAACGGGAATTTTGTCGATTTTATTCGTTTTATAATGGATATCGGAAAGTGATTTCAAAATCGAACATTTTGAAAATGAAATTCGAATTGAATTGAAGTGAATTTGAAATCAAATTGAAATGAATTTGAAATCGAATTAAATCGAAGTGAATTTGAAATCGAATTAAATTGAAATGAATTTGAAATCGAATTGAATTGAAATGAATTTGAAATCGAATTAAATTGAAATGAATTTGAAATCAAATTGAATTGAAGTGAATTGGAAATCGAATTGAATTGAAATGAATTTGAATTTAAAACGAATTTATAAGGAAAAATTCAATTTTGATTTGAAATTGAAATGGAAGTTGAAATTGTTTTTGAAACGGTTTTAAAACAATTTATAAAATTCGTTAAATAGAAATCGATGAAATATATATTATATATGTTATATATATATAATATAATGGCCTGAATAGAATGCGCCGCGCCGCGGCAGTTCGTGAATTTCGACCATTGACTTCGAATGGACATTACGGGAGATCCGGCTGTCGGATTCTCCTAAAACCGGAACCGTTGGGTTCGTATCGAATAGATCTTTCTAACGTATATGAGAAACTAGAAATCTAATGGTTGAATTTGGAGATACGACCAAATCAATTTCAGAAAAGGTCTCTGTAAGTGCAGTTCGATGACCGTTTATGAAAATCGACTGTACGGGCCTTGATAAAATTATTAAAAATATCAATAATTTGTGTAAAATCATAATAAATGATTTGGAAAGAACTAGAATGAAAAATCCCCTATTTGAAAAGATAAAAATGTATTTTTATCAAAATAAACTAGTTTTGAACTAGAACTATAAATTCAATATTTTTAAAATAAATAAATTGGATTTGAAATGGTTTTAAAAATAACTAGAATTGCCAATATATAATTTGGAATGGATTAGAATCGAAATTATCTTCGAAATATTTCAGTGATTGGATTCGAGATTATACGAATATTGTTATGGAAATTTGGAAGACATATTTTATATCGTTATTCCCAAAGCGATATTTGTTGGTTTCAGAAATTGATATTGAATGTAAGCCGATATATTTTCTATTCAGAGCCTTGTATTTAATATCAAATGGGATTTGGGTTTGTCGTGAATGGTGTCTTCATTAACACTATTCTTGAACCCAGTTGAGAAAAGATTAAATCTTTTTATTTAGATTTAATGAAGTATACTAGTTAATTAATATGTTTAATTGGAATCGAATTAGAATTTGTTTTTGGGTTTATCGTGAACGGTGTTTTAAATAACACTCGTTCTTTAACCTAATAATAAATGGAATGTGAATTGGGTTTATTGTGAACTGTGTTTTTAATGAAATTCTTTCTTTAACCCGATTTACAGCGAAATATGATTTGGAATTTACAAATCTCTTCATAAAGATTTAATGGGATTTTCCAAAGTTAAATAATCGTTAATATTGGTTTTTGAGAAGATTAAAACTAAGGGGAGTTTTAATGAATCTTTAATTAGATTGAAATGTGAATTGATAATTTAAATTATCAAATATAGGAAATGATCGAGAATGGAGTATCACCAGTTTTGCTCCGAGCGATAGTTAAATCTTTAATTAGATTTGAACGTGAAATGGTAATTAAATTTACCGATAACACCGTGGTGTTAGTTATGGGGTAATAACAGTTTTGCTCCATAGGATGAATAGGTTGGGATTGGGAAATAAAATAAATTATTACTTCGGTGTGGTTCGCTAATCTCGACTAGTTTGGAAAACCGTAATTTGGTTTGAAATGACATCCAAAGGAAGATTAAAGAATAAATTTTAAAGAATTTATCTTTGATAAAATTAATGGTAACTTTTCCCAAAAGATGTGAGTATTTAAATAAAAGAATATTCAGAATTGGAATGAGGCGTATGTTGTGTTTTCTAGCACTTGTTTATTATATACGCGAGTTATTCGGAAAGGCCGGGTTTATACCCATTCTGAATAATTGATTTGACGATAAGTCGAAGATGAAGACGGTGGTCGAAGACCGGAGGTCTTCACATCGTTTGGATAATTACTGATGATCCTGATTGGGTTGTACACCCAAGAGGAGGGAAATAGTTGGTGATCGTTCAAACATATTTGGGGATCAATGGATATGCGAGGTATAAAGTGCCTCCGGTTTTGTTCAGGCCCAGAATGGACGTGTAAATGGATTGTGTGTCTGACATTGAATTTTATTCTGTGCTGATTGATTTCTATTAAATATATATCTGTTTGGCAGCAGAGAATTTATTCTCTTGCTTAACGCCCTTCTCTGAGACGTACGAGCTCAGAGGTTATATATCGATAGACATCAGTCGCATGGCATGAATTGCCTGTGTGGCATGCGGAGTTGCATGGATCAAGGCTTTTGTTGAAAAGCAAAGTCTTGTGGTTGATGATCAAAGCACGACCTACGTGGCAAAGCTTTGTGTATAACGTGAATTCACGAGCCTCACACCTCGGTATGAGTCAAAAACGGGATAGTGACTGCAGGGAGATCACGACGTTTCTTTCTAGCTATGGTGGTGTTAGTGACTTACCAACCCTGACATTTATATTATTTTCACCTATGTGGTTGTTGGAAAGCGAGGTGCCTTGGTTATAGGTCTGTAAGGACCGAGAAACGTGTGTTCAGGAATTGCCAATCCTCAAACGTAAGAGAGGACCGGCCCTGAAGTTCCAAGGGTTGCCCACAGTGTGTAGTCCTGAGGCATTTGCTAGAGTGTCTCGAAGCGGAGAGGAGCTTTCCCCTTGCCTCGACTCATGATGGAAATCCAATTTCCAATACGAGATTGGTACCCATGCCGTCTATGATTGATATTTATGATTGAAATTGTTTTGACACTATACACTTATAATAGTATCAAATGATTTGTTTTAAACGTACCAAGCATGTGTGGCTATTATAAGGGAAAACCCTATCCTCTGGCTTGCGTTGCATTGTGTGTTGGGACCTGGGTCTTATAATAGCTTCATTTTTTCAAAAAGCATTGCGTAGTTTATTCTATGCACTGGTATTCTTGGGATGAAACCCGTTCCATGTTATACGGCGTGGTCCCTTAAATTTCTCTCTTTTAAATTAAAGTTTTAAATTACTGTTTTAGTTCTCACACCAGTCACATGACTGACCTGGAGTTTATTGTTTTAACCTAAACTCTGGGTGCCCTTATTTCCGCACGGGCAGCTAGTAGTTTTGGTTTTGCAGATTTATATTCACAGGATCCTGATTTGCAGCTGGAACGATGCTCGGAAAGCTCTGTATCCGTGTATTACTTTCAGTTGTGTTTTGTATTGTTTTTCCGCTGCTATGTAATTTATTGTAATCACTAATATTTATCGAATGTATTTTACTTATTCATACTCTGTATATTCTTGTATTCTGATGGAATTGTTGTAATAACAATGAAGTGATCTTCTGTATGTGTTCTGATTTGTCGTGATCTCAATTCAATCCGTGCTTTCCTTCACGAGGAAGTTCGGGTCGTCTCAGTTTGGTATCAGAGCTCTGGTTTACAAAGCTCGAGAACAAGACACATTAGAACCATACGAAAGAATTCATCGGAGATTGGATTAGTAATATCCAATGAGAATGACTCGTTAGAGATGGGATCGGTAGTATCCTAGAACGAGTGTGAAGAGTATATTTTTAAAATGAAAACAAATTTTTTAGAATTTAAATCGTTTTATACGTAATTGAATATTCATTTTGTAATGAATATTGGACAATCCAATATATAAATATTTTGCATATACGCCTTGCAAACGTATATTCGAAGCTTTAATATACTGGATAGATATAGAATCACACTCTAGTCGCCCGGGGATAATTCTGATGATGATGCATCATCATCAGTGTTTTTGTTCGAGTTTCAAAGGTGTGATATTTATATATTTCCATCAGACTGGTGTGAGAACCAAAATATAGCTAGAATACATTGTTGTGAATTGGCACCAAAAATGTGACTTTTGACTATATTCAAAATTATGAGTTTGAAAAGCTAATCAACTAATTGATTTATGATTGTGTTGTGTGATTATTTATTTAAACCATTATGTGAAAGAACGGTGAATTTAGGCCAAATTGAACTGTATTGAAAATTGATTGCAAATGCATACATGTACATATATGTGTGAAGAGGTCATTGCAAGGAGACTAGAGAAGAGGAATAAAATTGTTTGCCCGACAAATAGGTACATGTTTATTGTATTTCTTGGGATTTTGGTGATTTTATGAGCCGATTGGCTAGCCGCTTGGCTTTTTCTTTTTCTTTTGGATCGGTGAGGGCCATGGGAGGCTATTTGAAATATCCCGAAGCTCCTGGTGCAGGGGAGGTTACGGCGAAATTTTTTAAAAATTTAGGGTGTTAGCCAAATTTTTGAAAAGTTCTTAGAAACTGAAAAGTTGCAGAACTTAAGCCATAACGAAAATAATGAAAGTTGAGTGGATTTGTAAAACAACTTTCAGCTTCGTTCCTTTTCGGGGATGAAAAGTTTTAAGTGGGGGAGATTGTAACAACCTAAAAATCCGAGCCAATTAAAAAAATTTATTTTGGCAATTTCGATGAATTTTGAATATTTAAAATGAATTATTTTAAGTAATAATGACGAAAAATTTATTTCGAATAGAATTGGAACATATATATTTATATTGATCGTCGTTAGATTATAAATATTTATTTTTAATTATAAAAGGAATTGGAAATAGCGCGGTAGTTTGAAATTTCGATTTCAAAGTTCAAATGAGTGTACAGGACTCAAAATAAACCGGATTTTAGCGAAACCAAAAATATTAAAATCTATTTGAGAATATCTTTCCAAGGAATCCGAAAAATCAAAATTTCATAGCGGGAATCAAAAGATACGTCCAGTTGAAAATTCAGAATAGTCGCTATGGAATTCTGGCCCTTAAAAATGGAAATTTTGCAAACGACCTCGGTTTTCGACGAAACCACTTTTGTTGGATCCGTGATGTCAAGTTATTTCTAGATTCCAAAATCCATAATTTTCCGAATCAATATGTGAGCATGGCAAAGGAAAACGCGTTTGACCAGTTTTAGTTGATTTTAATCGACTGGAAAATGGCCATTTTTCAAACGGTCTCAGAATTTGACGAAATTAGTTTTGTTAGGAGCACATCGTCAATACGAAGTTAGAAAATGTGCGTTCAAATTCATTATATAGATTTATATTTTGATTTTGACGAAATTGATCGAAACGATCGAATCAGCTTGCGATACCTATCCCATTGTGTTCGGAATGAGGGTAATTAACTATGGGCGACAGTCGATGGTGTAACGACCCAGAAAATCTGAACCAATTTGAAAATTTTAAATTGGCTAAAATAGTGGATTTTAAATATTTAAAATAAATATTTTAAATAATAGCAATGAAAAATAGGTTTGAATCGACGTTTGAAAACTAATATAACAAATTATAATTATAAACAAGGCCTGAAAAGGCGCTGCAGTTTCAAAAATTGAAATCAAACTTTGTCGGACTATATCGGGTGCAAAACAAAACGGATTTGAGCGAAACGTAAAATATTTAAATCTGTTAGTGAATACCTTTCTAACGAATCTGAAAAATCGAATTTTCATAACGGAAAGCAAAAGTTATGGCCAAATGAATTTTCAGAAAGATCGCTATGGAATTTATATAGCCCGTGAAATTGGCCATTTTGTATACGACCTCAGAATTCGACGAAACCACTTTTGTTAGATCCGGGATGTGAAGTTATTGCTAGGTTTCAAATTTCATAATTTTTGAAGCTAGTATGTGAGCGTGGCAAAGGAAAACGTGTTTTGGTCAATTATAGTTAAATTGGATCGACCAGAAATGGGCCTTTTTGCAAACAGTCTCGGAATTCGACGAAACTAATTTTATTGGGACCGTATCGTCAAAACATAGCCATATTTATTTTTCTGGAATTTTTCGAATCAATTTGTGGCCCTGGCAAATTGAAATGTACGTTCAAATTGAATATTGAATGTTATATATTTTAATTTGAAGGAAAACTGACTGAAACAGTCGAATGGGCCTACGAAACATATCCCATTGTGTTCGGAATGGGGGTAAAACGCTTGGGACGATGGTTGTTGGGTTTGAATTGGCGTTCGTGTGGGAAAGGGGGTATTTTCGACATTTAAAAAAATATATAAAGAAAATCTCTCATTGGCCAGTGACCATCTTCTCTCTCCCCGATGTATACTGCGCACGACGGAATTGATGTCGCCACCTTCTCTCTTTGATTTCTCCCACGTTTCACAATGAAATCGAGTTATTCTTGATTCATTTCAAAGCTCTTCGTCTCCTCTTCAAATCCATCTAAGGTTTGCTAGTAATCATCAAGTGTGGAGGGAGTTACGAGTCCTCAAAGTCAACGACTTTGGACCGCCGCCGCGACGTACAGGTGCCACCGAACGGAGTGAAACCACCGGCGCCAGGAAGGTGGTTCGAAGCTCTTCGACGCTGTGTGAGCTGATCCTCCTATCGCGCAACGGTTTGATCGAAAGATCAAAACCTAGTTTTGAACCATCGTGAAAGGTGCGTCTTTTATTACATCTGAACTTTGAACAATCATATCTTTTTCGATTCTTGACGAAATTCGATGAAACAGGAAACATCGTGACCGTGTGGACGTCTTCTACATTTTAGAAGAGACCGCATATTTTTCTGAGTCTTCTGCCATTTTTGGTGGAGTGGAACCCAATATGAGATTTATAAAATATCATAAACGATATGTAAAACGACGATGTATGAGTTATATAAGCATTGTACACCTCATGTATAAGCATTGTATAAGTTGTACGTTCGATGTATAAGTTATATATGCGTTGTAAAAATTATATATGTGTTGAAATAGAAGTGAATTGCTATATATAAATATATATATATATATATATATATATATATATATATATACGCCCCTCGTCCACAAACCATGGACGATATTTATTGGTTGTGATTGGGGTGAAAATTGATAGATAGCGAATGGTTGATTGTGATTGTTTGTGGTTGATATTGGTTGATTATGGTTGAAAAATACCCATTTGTGGTTGAGAAATATTTGGTTGAAACCACATAGGATTAGTTTGTGGAAATGAAATAAATATACATGCCGCTTGCGTGCGAACTAGATGCATGATTCCCCATTGTCAAAAACCGCGAGGTTTTAAGGTAGAGCGAGGAGCCGTACTAGGGACGGTCCCGGTTTTAACTACCCTGCCGTTATGCTGCCTAAATTTTGAATAATATTCATGTGTTTGAATTATTTTCATTTGTTGAAACTATATTTATTCATTGAATAGAAAACCTCCATGTGTGGAAACGTTGTTGAGTTGAAATTCATGTGTTGAATGGTGTGCATATTTTGAAATAAATTGTTTTATAATAAAATTCACATTTTTATCATCTATACGAACTATATAAAATAACAGTGTTTTGAAATGAATTGTTTTACAATAAAAATCACATTTTTATTATATAAATGAATTGTTAAAAATAGTGAAGTGTTGAAATAGAAGGCAGTTAGATGAAAATATCATTTTTATCAAAAGTGTGAAATTCATATGGTTTTGAAGTTGAAGAATCGATATATATATTTAAATAGAATTGAAATATATCGAAAAACGACGCTGCAGTTCGTGTTTTGAAACCGTGATTTCAAACGATTAGTACGGGAGATCCGACCATCGGATTTTCCTGAAATCGCAACTGTTGGGTTCGCTTTGGAAATATCTTTCCAACGGTACCATCTTCGTAAAAATCCAACGGTTGGATTGTCTGGAATGTTTAATTCAAATCTGAAGAAAAACAGCGCCAGAAACGATTATATCTATATATATATATATATATATATATATAATTATATTTAATCGAATAACGACGCTGCAGTTCGTATTTTGAAATCGAAACTTCAAACGATGATACCGGGAGATCCGACCGTCGGATTTTCCCGAAACTGGAACCGTTGGATTCGTTTTGAAAAGATCTTTCTAATGATGTAAATTCTGTGAAGATCCAATAGTTAGATTTTCAGATATGTGTAAATCAAATCTGAAAAAAAACAGCGCCACGGCCGCGGTATGGCCCGAAGCGTCGTTTTGAATAAATTGGCTATTTTAAAATAAATAAAAATAGCGATAAATCTTTGTAAAATATCATAAACAATATGGAATGGAAATAAATTGAATTTGCTCGATTTATGTGGTATTTGATGGTTGAATGTGTTTGGTGTGAAAATAACATTAAAGAACAAAATTGGTGTTGTCGAATGATTTAACCATTGAAATAAATTGATTTGAAATTCTAAATATACGTGAATTATTTGAAAAGGCCGAGTTAATTCTCATTTCAAATAATTGACCGTCGATTGAAAGTCGAAGATGAAGACAGTGGTAGAAGACCGGAGATTTTCACCTCGTTTGGATGGTAACCGAGGTCCTGATTGGGAGGCAACCCGAAATATGGATGATGAGTGGTGATCGTCCAGGCGTACGTGGTGGTCGATGGGTTTGCGAGGTATTTAGTGCCTCCAGTTTCGTTCAGACCCAGAACGGACTTGTAAATGGACTGTGTGTCTGACATTGGATTTTATTCTTTGTTGATTGATCTCTATTAAATATACATCTGTTTGGCGGCGGAGAATTTATTCTTTTGCTTAACGCCCTTCTCTGAGACACACGAGCTCAGAGGTTGTATATCGATGGACATCAGTCGCATGGCATGAATTGCTAGTGTGGCATGTCTAGGTGGCAAATGATCAGGGCTTCTGTTGAAAAGAAAAGTCTTGTGGTGATGATCAAAGCACCGCCTGTGTGGCGTAGCTTTGTGTATAACGTGAATTCGCGAGCCTCACTCCCCGGTATGAGCCAAAAACGGGACAAGGACCTTAGGGAGGGCATGCGTTTCTTTCTAGCTAGGAGTTGCGTCGGTGATTTTACACGACCTAACATTTTACTTATGTGGTTGTTGCTGTTGCGAGGCGCCTCGGATATATCGGTCGATTCGGGACCGATGGAGCCATTCATTGGATCGTTTACGCCCCATAGGGCGGAGAAACGTAGTGTTCAGGCATAATAATCCACATCGGTGGATCGACCCTGACGATCCAAGGGCCCGCCTGAGTCTGGGCCCTGAGACATGGGCTAGATTGTCTCGAATTCGGTGAGGACTATCTTTTGCCTTGGTTCATGACGGAAATCCAATTTCCAAATACGACATCGTGTGGTTTTGATTGTATATATATATATATGGCGACATGATATATGGTACCCATGCCGTCTTTGATTGATAGTTATGATTGAAATTGTTTTTGAAACATTTAAACACTAGTAATAATATCAAATGCTTTTGTTTTAATCGTATCAAGCATATCTTGGCCATTATAAGGTAAAAACTCTATCCTCCGGTTTGTGTTGCATTGTTTGATGGGAACTTAGTCTTATAATGGCTTCATTTTTATAAAAGCATTGCGTTGTTTAAAAGAAAGATTTGTTTTAAAGCACTGACAATCCAATGGAGTAAACCCGTTCCACGAAAATGGCGTGGTCCTGTGATTAGCCATATTATAAATGTGTTGAGTAGATTTCTCATACCAGTCCCATGACTGACTCGTAGTTTGTTTCACTTTCAAACTCGGGTGCCCCTTTTTCTACATGGGCAGCCTTGTATTCAGGTTTAGCTGGCTCTTTCTGGATAGCTGGAGCTGAAGATGGATTCTATTATTTATCTCTTTTTATGCTGTTCAGCTCCTATTGTACATTATGTTTGTTTTCCGCTGTAGACATATATGTATAGTTGAACTGTATTTGTACTAAGTATGATCCTGTATACTGTGTAACTCTGATGATTACTCTTATCCAGTATATTCTATTGTTCATTATCTGGTGTATTTATTTATTTCTGTTCTGCTATTATCTGTTTCTGTGTTATATTCCAAGGATTACCCTTGCCACCGTCAGTACGGGGTTTGGGGTTGTCCCAGATGGATTCGATTTCGAGGTCGAAATAAAAAGTTGATTTTTGAAATTAATTAAATAAAATAATATATATTATTATATACTCCTCACACCACTCTCTCCCCCCGTTATCTTCCACTTCAAATCGAAAAAAAAGAGAAAAAGGAACGGGGAGGAGCTGTCGCCGCTCCTCTGAGCAGCGTGTCGCCGCCGTCGCTCCAGCCCCCCCTCGTTGTGGATGACCGCATCGCCTACACCTAGACGCCGCCCCATGCTCGATCTCTCCCTCTCGTTCCCCTCTCCTTCCCTCCATACGACACCCTCCATCCACCGCTGCTTCCTCCTCTTTCCTCCCCTCTCTCTCTCGCTGCTTACTCCCCTTCAAATCCACGAAGTACTGCCCCAAAAACACAAACCCTAGCTGCCGGGGGGCCCTAGCGCCGCCGGCACAGGCGAAGTCCACCACTGCGCAGAAGCTCCAGTTCGACGATTTCAGGCGGAAGTTGAAGGTGATCGCATTGAGTTTTATTTTCATTTAAATTCCAGTTTTTATATATGAAAAACAAGGCAAAGTAATGATTTTTACTTCAAGAAAGTTATGACTTTTAATTGGTTTAAAGTTTTGATTTTTATTAGAAAAGATTTGATTTTTAAATTAGTAAAGACTCGATTTTTAAAATAGTAAAAGGCGAGATTTCTAAATATATGTAGCATATAAAGATTCGCTTTTTTATATATAAAGATTCGGTTTTTAACGATTTAAAAATTAGATTTCTATATTAGAGAAAGATTAGATTTTTAGAAAGAGAAAGTTTATATTTTAAATAACGAAAAGATAAGATTTTTCTATATGAAGTAGAAGTATTAAAAATATGATTTTTATATAGTAGAAGTATTAAAAATATGAGTTTTATATAATGGAGATAATAAAAATATGATTTTTACAATATATAGATAACAAAAATTTGATCTTTATATATGTAGCGAAATAAAAATCTGGTTTTTATTATATATATGTTGAAATAAAATGTGATTTTTATAGCATCGAAATAAAATTTTGATCTTTATATAAGAAGTAGAAATGTAAAAATATAATTTTTATATAGAATGAAGCGATAAAAATATATGATTCTTATATATGAAATGTCGTTGTAAAAATGTGATTTTTAATGTGAACAGCGGGAATAGATAGCGATAGTATCGACGGAAATTAAAACGGATACCATACCGTTCAGAAATAGATAATAGAGGAGTGGAACCCTTGGGAGAACTTCTCACTTTTAATTTAATTTTCTAGTAAAAATATATACTAGGTTGCAGACGGTGCTTAGCAGCACCCGACACCCATCGTCCACAGACCATGGACGGCTTGTTTGTTTGATTGTATGTTGATGTGAAATTGATTGTGTGTGGTGGAATGAAATAAAATATTTTATAGTTAAAAATATAATTTTTAATGTGTATATAAAATGAAATAAATATTTATAAACAAATCGAACGATTTGTTTATATACACACATTGGACTGATATTGATTGGGACGATAAATTTTACACATCGCCCAACTGCGCAAATAAAATCTGTTTTTGATTGTTTGAATCCCCACATGGTTGGGATGATATATGACATACACTAACCCCAATAATTAGCTGTATGTCGATCGATTGATTGACAGACTGTTATAAGCATTAGATATTTATATTTAATGCTTATGCAGTGTAGAACGCACTATGGATGATGGTTAACTGTGTTTGGTTGTTGTGGTGTACGTGTGTTGTATGACATCCATATAATCAAATTATATGGTGATTTGCTGTGTCTGATTCCAGTTCAAATTTATCGAATAAATTAAAATAATATTCAAAGAATATTGAAATGTGAAGCCGTGTTAAGTAGTTAAACGCCATTTTAACACGAACGGGAATTTTGTCGATTTTAATCGTTTTATAATGGATATCGGAAAGTGATTTCAAAATCGAATATTTTGAAAATGAAATTCGAATTGAATTGAAGTGAATTTGAATTTGAATTGAATTGAAATGAATTTGAAATCGAATTAAATTGAAGTGAATTTGAAATCGAATTAAATTGAAATGAATTTGAAATCGAATTGAATTGAAATGAATTTGAAATCGAATTAAATTGAAATGAATTTGAAATCAAATTGAATTGAAGTGAATTGGAAATCGAATTGAATTGAAATGAATTTGAATTTAAAACGAATTTATAAGGAAAAATTCAATTTTGATTTGAAATTGAAATGGAAGTTGAAATTATTTTTGAAACGGTTTTAAAACAATTTATAAAATTCGTTAAATAGAAATCGATGAAATATATATTATATACGTTATATATATAATATAATGGCCTGAATAGAACGCGCCGCGCCGCGGCAGTTCGTGAATTTCGACCATTGACTTCGAATGGACATTACGGGAGATCCGGCTGTCGGATTCTCCTAAAACCGGAACCGTTGGGTTCGTATCGAATAGATCTTTCTAACGTATATGAGAAATTAGAAATCTAACGGTTGAATTTGGAGATACGACCAAATCAATTTCAGAAAAGGTCGCCGTAAGTGCAGTTCGATGACCGTTTATGGAAATTGACTGTACGGGCCTTGATAAAATTATTAAAAATATCAATAATTTGTGTAAAATCATAATAAATGATTTGGAAAGAACTAGAATGAAAAATCCCATATTTGAAAAGATAAAAATGTATTTTTATCAAAATAAACTAGTTTTGAACTAGAACTATAAATTCAATATTTTTAAAATAAATAAATTGGATTTGAAATGGTTTTAAAAATAACTAGAATTGCCAATATATAATTTGGAATGGATTAGAATCGAAATTATCTTCGAAATATTTCAGTGATTGGATTCGAGATTATACGAATATTGTTATGGAAATTTGGAAGACATATTTTATATCGTTATTCCCAAAGCGATATTTGTTGGTTTCAGAAATTGATATTGAATGTAAGCCGATATATTTTCTATTCAGAGCCTTGTATTTAATATCAAATGGGATTTGGGTTTGTCGTGAATGGTGTCTTCATTAACACTATTCTTGAACCCAGTTGAGAAAAGATTAAATCTTTTTATTTAGATTTAATGAAGTATACTAGTTAATTAATATGTTTAATTGGAATCGAATTAGAATTTGTTTTTGGGTTTATCGTGAACGGTGTTTTAAATAACACTCGTTCTTTAACCTGATAATAAATGGAATGTGAATTGGGTTTATTGTGAACTGTGTTTTTAATGACATTCTTTCTTTAACCCGATTTACAGCGAAATATGATTTGGAATTTACAAATCTCTTCATAAAGATTTAATGGGATTTTCCAAAGTTAAATAATCGTTAATATTGGTTTTTGAGAAGATTAAAACTAAGGGGAGTTTTAATGAATCTTTAATTAGATTGAAATGTGAATTGATAATTTAAATTATCAAATATAGGAAATGATCGAGAATGGAGTATCACCAGTTTTGCTCCGAGCGATAGTTATATCTTTAATTAGATTTGAACGTGAAATGGTAATTAAATTTACCGATAACACCGTGGTGTTAGTTATGGGGTAATAACAGTTTTGCTCCATAGGATGAATAGGTTGGGATTGGGAAATAAAATAAATTATTACTTTGGTGTGGTTCGCTAATCTCGACTAGTTTGGAAAACCGTAATTTGGTTTGAAATGACATCCAAAGGAAGATTAAAGAATAAATTTTAAAGAATTTATCTTTGATAAAATTAATGGGAACCTTTCCCAAAAGATGTGAATATTTAAATAAAAGAATATTCAGAATTGGAATGAGGCGTATGTTATATTTTCTAGCACTTGTTTATTATATACGCGAGTTACTCGGAAAGGCCGGGTTTATACCCATTATGAATAACTGATTCGACGATAAGTCGAAGATGAAGACGGTTGTCGAAGACCGGAGGTCTTCACATCGTTTGGATAATTACTGATGATCCTGATTGGGCTGTACACCCAAGAGGAGGGAAATAGTTGGTGATCGTTCAGACGTATTTGGAGATCAATGGATATGCGAGGTATAAAGTGCCTCCGGTTTCGTTCAGACCCAGAACGGACGTGTAAATGGATTGTGTTTCTGACATTGGATTTATTCTGTGCTGATTGATTTCTATTAAATATATATCTATTTGGCGGCGGAGAATTTATTCTCTTGCTTAACGCCCTTCTCTGAGACGTACGAGCTCAGGGGTTATATATCGATAGACATCAGTCGCATGGCACGAACTGCCTGTGTGGCATGCGGAGTTGCATGGATCAAGGCTTTTATTGAAAAGCAAAGTCTTGTGGTTGATGATCAAAGCACGACCTATGTGGCATAGCTTTGTGTATAACGTGAATTCACGAGCCTCACACCTCGGTATGAGTCAAAAACGGGATAGCGACTGCAGGGAGAGCACGACGTTTCTTTCTAGCTATGCTAGTGTCAGTGGCTTACCAGCCCTGACATTTATATTATTTTCACCTATGTGGTTGTTGGAATGTGAAGCGCCTCGGTTATAGGTCTGTAAGGACCGGGAAACGTGTGTTTAGGAATAGCCAATCCTCAAACGCAAGAGAGGACCGGCCTTGAAGATCCAAGGGTTGCCCAGAGTGTGTAGTCCTGAGGCATTTGCTAGAGTGTCTCGAAGCGGAGAGGAGCTTGCCCCTTGCCTCGACACATGACGGAAATCAAATTTCCAATACGAGATATTTCGGTTTTATTTGCAGAGCCTAGTATGGCGACATGATATATGGTACCCATGCCGTCTATGATTGATATTTATGATTGAAATTGTTTTGACACTATACACTTATAATAGTATCAAATGATTTGTTTTAAACGTACCAAGCATGTTTGGCTATTATAAGGGAAAACCCTATCCTCCGGCATACGTTGCATTGTGTGATGGGACCTGGGTCTTATAACAGCTTCATTTTTTCAAAAAACATTGCGTTGTTTATTCTATGCACTGGTATTCTTGGGAGGAAACCCGTTCCGTGTTATACGGCGTGGTCCCTTGAATTTCTCTCTTTTAAAGTAAAGTTTTAAATAACTGTATTAGTTCTCACACCAGTCACATGACTGACCTGGAGTTTATTTTTTAACCTAAACTCTGGGTGCCCTTATTTCCGCATGGGCAGCTAGTAGTTTTGGTTTTGCAGATTTATATTCACAGGATCCTGATTTACAGCTGGAATGATGCTCGAAAAGATCTGTATCCATATATTACTTTCAGTTGTGTTTTGTATTGTTTTTCCGCTGCTATGTAATTTATTGTAATCTCTAATATTTATCGAATGTATTTTACTTATTCATACTCTGTATAGTCTTGTATTCTGATGGAATTGTTGTAATAACAATGAAGTGTTCTTCTGTATGTGTTCTGATTTGTCGTGTTCCCAATTCAATCCGTGCTTTCCTTCATGGGGAAGTTCGGGTCATCTCATGGGTAAAATGGAAAAATCCTAATTCTAAATCTCGCGGTCATTGAAGAAGTAAAGGCCAACATTTATCAATTGTTATAATAATAAGGAGGCCGGCCATTTTTGTTATAAGAGGGATATTCTATTTTTTTATTGTTTTGTCTTTTTTTTTTATTTGTAACTGTTCATCAGTTTTTTTCTAGTTTGTCTGTTAAAACTAGGGTTTTCTGGTTATAGGATTTATAACTGGGGTTTATGAGTTATGGGTCTATAATCCGAGAAAATCTGATCTTAGGGTTAAAGACCAGCACATGATTTTGAGCGTAGGATTAGAACAGCTGGCAGCGGGTATCGCGAGTTTACAGGGATTTTGTATGCATAGCGCTTGTTTTAATTCTAGTATAAAATCTTAAGGATGAAGCAGTATGCAGGTTTTGCCGAAGCTAGGCAAAATTTATGTTATTTACTTTCTGCATTTTTTTTCTCTGCTCCAATCTGTGTTGAGATATTTTTTAATATCTCATAAAAATCCAATAAATCCTATTCACCCCCCTCCCTCTAGGGTTAATCTAGATCGAACATAACTGAATTGTTTTAAGATAGTGCAAGTGTCTCAATTCTTAAAATGCCCTGAGGGTATATATATTTGTTTGTACCAAATAATGAAAATATATAGTTCTTGAAGAATGTAAATAACTCTGCTGATCATACATAATGCTAATAACAATGTTTGTAGACTATAAGCTTCTTTTAAGTAATGTCGTAATGAAAATATTTATGTAATTCATGATGTGTCATTCTTATAAGTTTTTTTATAATAAAACTATTAATATACACAGAAGATATAGTTCTAATATAATAAAATTGATATGAAGCACCAAAAATGAAAGCAACGAGGTGTTTTCCAAAAAAAATAACATAAGAAGTACATGAAATGCAAATAACATTTGCAAGAAACACTTTTGGAAATTTGGTTGTATCAAATGATTTTTTTATGAATCAGAGCATACTTCTAATCCTAATTTTTTGAATGCTTGTCTAAGCTATATGGGTTAGAGGTATTTGTAGCTGATTTGAGTTGTTAAGACATATATTCAGACAACTTGCAAATTTGGAGGGAGGAGCATATATAGATGTATTATAATGTACTTTTTAACTTCATTAAGATTTTTCCTCATTATTTTCTTTTGTGGAGTTTTAACGAGGCATTACATTGATTCTGAAGTATCAAATTTCATTTGATATAATAGACTATTGATATATGAAAACTATATTATACTCTTTTACCTTCACTAAAATTTTTCCCTCTTTACTTTTCTTGGTAAGATTTTAACGGGACATTATGTTAATCCAGAAACATCAAATATCTTTTGATGCAACAAGCCACTGAAATATATCATGTTATATTTACTCTTTTTTCTTCACTTAGGTTTTTTCCATTGGATTTTTCTTAGTAAGGTTTTGATGAGACATTATACTAATCCAAAAGTGTGACGTTCCACCCCAAGACCCATACTAGCAAAGAGCACTAATGAGTAATGCCATCTGCTAATACGGAGGATAGAGTTGTTTAGGAGCAACCATCTATAGTCTTATACTAAATAAGTATGTCCAAAATGTGCTATATTAAAAAATGTACCTTAAGTGGTTCGACATACTTAAAACTTACCTAACATATTACTATAGTGGCAACAAGATTTATTCAGATCTAAACACAATATATATAATAATTACATATCACTGAATAGTCAATAAGATTATAGATATATGTATACATATTGTAAAACACATAGTGTGTTACAAAAAGGTTATATAATGCTATACACAAATATGTACATCAAGTCCCCATCAAAAAGAATATGTACAAATGAGTAGAAATAATCCAAAATATACAACACAAAAAGTATGCAATTTAGTCCCCAAAAGTAGTTAAGGTGTCCATAGTGAGACAACAAAGATAATTGAAGAATCCTAACCTGCAACTGGTATGACCCGAGCAAAAAATACAAGGGTCGGTCTAGTTGAAACGATGGTTAGATGATAATGACATGGTGTTATCCAAGCGAGAACTCTTCTTACTACAAAAAGAGTAAGCAAAAGATGTCATATAGAATATTTGGTCACATGCAACATGATAATGATCCATAATTAATAAGTGTTAGCTTTGAGCTAAGCAAATATATCATCTTTTAAATCACAAAGTCATTAAGTACATACACCAAAATATCATCGAATACTCCAAACTCTGTATAATAAACTGTTAAGAGTTTAACCCCATAAAAGTGATCACAAATCTTTGAATTTTCAAATTAGTCGTAAAGTTATAATGGAAATTCATTATAATATATAATCAATGATGGATTAAAAACATCACAAACACAAAAATCACCAAAACCACAAAATGGATCGAAAACATAAAAAATTTATGTTAGGGATTGCGGAATGGATCGTTAAGGCAAAATTAACACTAGAAGGAGGGTGAATAGTGTTTTTAAGGAATTTAACAAAAGCTAAAACTTATATGATCTACTATATGAATCACACAACACAGAGATTATCATAGACACAGAATCAAACATAAACACAAAAATAAACAAAAATAAAATGCAGAAAAGGAAATAACACACCGAATTTTATACTGGTCCGGATTACTCCTACGTCCAATCCCACGCAACATTGGATTGCGCAGAGTTTTATTACTATATCAATATCTAAGTACAACACCCGTGATTTCACAGTGACAAGGTTACCACCGATTCCAAACACTCTCGATCACGTATATTCCCCTTGATTTCTTCGGCTACAAGGTTAACACTGCTCCGTTTCCTTGATTCAAGGCTACAAGGAACACATCTTTTCCCAAACACTACCCAAACAATTACAGCAGCCCTATAACTCTTCAATAACACTTCGCTTCAGAGAGTACTGAGTAGAGAGTGAGAAGAGAAGAAGTTTTATATAAATAGAATTGAATTCGACAGAGTATAAGTGTAGAAATCATAAAAATATGAAATATTAATGGCATAAAGAAAGGGGATGAAGATGGAGAAGAAGAATGATGAAAAAATTCGAAATCAACCAATATTTATAAGTTTTGAAAGGTCGCAATGCTTCTAGAACGTTACAAATAGAGAAAAGACACTTTCTTTCAAAATCAAAAATATGATAGTTATATATTGACATCCCTATAAATGTATGTCGACATAAGGGTGTTTTAAAATTTGAATTTTGGATACTTTCAAGTGTTTAACTATATATATAAATCTGTAAATTCTTAAATTAAAACATAGTGTTATAAATAAATATTCTAAAAAATCATATGAAAACATAAATATAAAATATATGAACATATTTATAAAATTATAAAGTCTAAAACTATATAAATATAAGTATACAAAAGTATATAACTATATAAATATATATACACTTATAAACTATAAACTTGAGTTTAAAACCAAAAGTAAGATAGAAAAATCAATTAGAATAGGAAACAGAATTTAAAAATAGAAATTTGAAAATCAGAATAGAATTTGAATTTGAATTAGAACCTGGAGTGTTACTCAGAGTCTTACATAAACTAAACTTTATTACTATATTTATCTTGAACTCTTGAAATCTTGATTACTCATGAGTCTTGAATCATCTCTGAATTCTGAATCTCTAAAAGCTCTTAAACTGTACAGTCTTCAGTATTAATTCCTATATACAAATCCTGCATATGTATATATATTATAAATAAAGGTGTTAGTATATATTTTATAATCAGTTAATATTGAAATATGGTTGTTGTCATCAAAACTCCATTCTCCAACAATGTGACACCCCACGTCCGTTAATGTCACCATTTATCAGAATGCATTAAGTTTCGTGAAGCGTTATAGGTAAACATCAACAGAAGCATCACAAGACAGATATAAAATAATAGCGGAATTAAAACTTTATTAAATAGAAAAGCTTTGTGGTCCAAACCTAGTTACATAATAAGTCTGAAATACTGAAAACTCAATACATTAACATAAAACTTCTGTCTTGTACCAAAATCATCATCAGATTACAATAATACATAAAAAGAGCATAATCCCTAGCCATAGTAGAGAACACACAGAATCAAGCGTTACATCTAAGCAACTCCAAGCAGAATGAAAGAAGAACAATAATCAAGCTTGAGTATTCCCACCCTGAGAACCTAGGGGGAAACAGAAGAGAGAGAAGAGGAAACAAAATGGTTCAGACATAAAGTCCAGCGAGTCCAGTTACTTTTACCATATAAATAAGTAAAAGCATCATGGCAGGCATATAAACTGGAAAGGGAGATAACAAGTGTCATAAGGCAGGTATAACAAGGTAAATAGGATAAACAGAATAGAATATATTGCGCTTCTCTAATACTTTTCTCTGCATTAATACTAGTATAACAGAACGAGATGATCCCGACAAGTACAAGATGGTAGACTTGGGTGTACTTCTAGTGAGAGGTTTTACCCCATACAATAATAGGTAGCACAACAGAACTGACGGGTGTTACCCCTAATTATAATAAACAAGCAAGACTAGATGTACCCTAATTACTGCCCCCAATCGATCGGCTCCCTAACTCGTAAATACCCTGTGCTAGCCCCACAGTAGGATGTATCGCTTCTTAAAGTTACAACCCCGTTGTTTACAAGATGCACAACCATATCTACAGGTGTCACGACATCTTATCATCCTCCCTAAAATCTGGAGCCATGCACGCACATGACCCCATTGGAATGTGTCGCCCACACCATCCTTAGATGGACCTCTTACAACCAACCCAGTAAGCGTTCCCTGACCCCGACCTAGTTTGGGGTTCTCCGTTTGATACAAAGATAGGTTACTGACTCATACGGGCTCCACACACCGGATGATACAAGCTTCCCCCTAGGCTTGCATCCCCACTACTATGATTTCAACAGGTTATGCCTACCAGTTTATCATGATTGCATAACCCCAACAGGTTAAGTTTGTCAGGTTTATATGTATAACCCGTCCCTACATATTTAACAAGATTAACTTAACCCTCCCATTGACTTAAGAAAGTTTACTTAACCCCTACTTAAGATGACAGGTTCATTCACCGATTCAAACAGGTTAAGTATTACTAGTTTATTACCATTCATTCATTTATGGTTATTAATGTGTTAGACCACTCACATTAAGTATACCACTTGTGGATGCTAGGTATGCTGGTTGGGTCCGCGTAGACTTCTATCACAAGTCGGACTTAACCTCGTGTCTTAGCACTGTTATGTGTACATTTATGCACTCGACCCCTCACATTAGATTAACCACTTGTGGACGCTGGATTTTCCGGGCGGTTCCGGGTAGACTTCTACCACAAGTGTAATCTAACCTCGTGTATACGTGCAGTTATAGTTTCTAGCAACTGTAAATCTAGGCATGTTCATTACTATCCAATTTTCATGTTTATTATGCCAAAAATCCCCGTCTGATTCACGCTACAAGTTATGCCCCAGGTTAAAGTTTTAGATCAAGTATAGATTATGCCCCCAAATCCCAATCATGATTTACAACATAAGTTATGCCCGTAATTTATCTTACCCAACCATTCCCAATTTCGTGCACTCGCGTATTTCAGCGATAGGCCTAGGCTCGAAGGTAGTCGGGCTGTAAAAAAAGGAAAGAGGGAGAGAAGAGAACAAGAATAGGCATAGTAAGTAAAACTGGCATATGATGGTAGAATTGGTCATACTAACAGAATAGCATACAGTGACATGATTAGGCAAACTAACAGAATAGGCATACGGTGACATGATTAGGCAAACTAACAGAATAGGGATATCATGAACAGGCATATGAGAGCTAAGCAGTAAATTAGGTATGCTAAGCAGTAAATTAGGTATAAAAGTAATGGAAGATTTGTTATGATTCAGGTTACTAATAGGCATAGGCTTAGATCCAAACTTATAAACATGTCAAGATTACTTTTTAAGTGTTTATATCTAAAAAGAGCATAAACTCACTGTGACTGGATCAAAAGAACATAGGAATGAATGTAGATGTTGTAGCACAGATCCTTGAATATGTATAACTGGTTGTTGAAGAAGAGTTAGATAGTTCAAACTGAGTTGGGGCAGCACCTCGTTGTCTTCATTGTTTTTGGTGAATAAACAATGAGAATGAGGTTTATATATAGCCTAAGGTGAAAGAATCATGCATAGAAATGCGTCCAAGTTCCAGGTAGGAATCTGCCCAGTTCTCGGTGGGGTCGCCATAAGGGTCGACACCCCCGTGGAGGGGCCGACCCATGGGTCGATACCGATAGGGGACGGGGTCGACCCCTAATGGGCCGATTTCCCTCCCCTTTTCCGCCGTTTAATTTTGAATTCTGGATTTGTTTTATTTATATATAAATGGCTTATATGTATATTGATTAACATTGAAATGTGTTTATTTTATGCTCTTATGTTTTATCTTTTGTAAATAAATAAATGATACTTTGGGTATTTTTATGTGTTATTTTACAGATTGTCAAGCGTTGCCTCCTTCAATTCAAATTAAAGGCCAACTACAAGGAAGAGCTACTTCATCACATCAAATCCATTTCAATTGCAAAAGAAGTTGTGGCTCACTGGTAAAGGCATAGGAATTGGTGCTGAGGGACCTGAGTTCGAACCCCGTCAAGCTCTCTTTTTGCCGAAGAACGGAATATTCACACTGTCGCCTTTACCCTGAAGAATTTTAGTGTTATATTATATATATATACACACATATTCATGTGTATGTATGTATATGCACTAATAAATATTTCAGAAATAGCCATATTCCTATCATGGAAATCAATTCAAATTATTTATTTTTCAACTGCCATTTAAAAAAAGATTTGGATGAATTATTGCCAAAGAAAATCCAATCATGCTACCACATGTCAATAATCAAGGAGGAAGATCTTCAAGGAATATCTCAACCAATATATCATATCTCTCTTTTATTTGTAAATATATTATTTGCTCTTAGCCCAAATTATGCTGATTGAGAGGAGTCTACATCCTTATAAATACACATGTATACCCATTGTAACAGGATCCTATTTTCTCTTCTTCTCCATTAATAAAGTTTCTAGTTCTCTTTTATTTTTCTGCATTTTTTCTTTTTCTTAGCAATCGTTGTTTTCTTCACAATTAGTTTTGGAAGAACACCAGTTGTATTTTACATTTTTTTATTAGTGATTAGTCGTTTGATTAGTTTCAACGACAATCCTAATTTACTTTTTGTTGTTCTTCTTTTCCTGCAATTTTAATTTCTGCATTTTATTTCTGTTTGCATTTCAATTTCCAATTGATAATTGTGATTTGATCGTCGGTTCAATTAGATTTGTTCTGAATCGGATCGCAGTTTCAATTTTTATTGTTTTCAAAATCAACCTCCAAATTTTGTCTAACTCGCCCAAGAGATTAGATAAATAATTTGATTTTAATTTACCTCCCTGTGTTCGACCTGTATGCTACACACCTGTGCGCTTGCAGAATTTATTACAAATATCGCGCTTTTTTAGCGTCGATCAAGTTTTTGGCGCCGTTGCCGGGGAGGTAACAATTAAATTTTATTATTTATTTAATTTTCGATTCGTGTTAGTTTCTATTTTTTTTATATATTATTGTTTTCTTGTATATATAGAAAAAAAATATCTCAATTAGTGATGTGGCGTATCAATTGCATTGGTACTGTCATGAACTAAACAAGAGAGAGAAAAAAATATTGGATAGATCTCATTCATATTATTTCCTTTTTTTCTCATTTATTTCCTTCCTCTTTTTAATTTCTTTTCCTTTATATTTTTCCCTCTGCTATTTCAAAAAAAAAAAAACTTGCTTGTTTTTCCAATTCTTTCCTTTCTTTATTTTCTTTCTATCTTTTTTACATTTGCTTTCATTAAAAAAAAGGGGGTTCTTTATTAGTTGATTTTGCATCAAATATTGGTGTTATAATCATCTAGACAAGAAAAAAAATCTTGCCATTTTTTTTTATTTGTTTCCTCTTTTCAACTTCTTTTCTTTTTGTTCATCTTTTTCCATCTATTTCTTTCCTTTGTAAAATTTGTTTTCTTCTTTGCAATAAAAAAATCTTGCCAATTTTTCTTTTATTTGTTTCTTTTTTTCCCCAATCAATTTCTTTCTTTTTACAATTTCTTTCCTCTTTTCCAAAAAAAAAATTATTCTCTTTTAGATTCTTTCCTTTTTGCCTTGTAATTAATTCTCTACTATAATAATTAGATCCCTTCCCCCTTTTGCAATTTTTTCCCCTTTTACATCACTTTCCTTTCTTTTCCTTACAAATTTTCACAAAAAAAAGCTTTCAATTTTGCTTTATTTCTTTCCCTCTTTCAACTTTCTTCCCAATCTTCCACGATCTGCCCCTTTCACAATTTCACAAAAATTCAAATAAACAAAAAAAAAACTTTCTTTTCTATTCTCTCTTCATTGCCCTCTTCACCTCATCGTACATAAAGTCTCCACAATCAGCAGGTCAAGACTACATCAACCAGTACTCCACCGTACTTCATCCTCTCTTCACCAAAACCGCCATTTTTACCCCTTACATCTCCTCTATCGAAGTTTCCATCACCAATATTCACAGCCACCACCTCTACAACACAACCCATACCACTTCCCTCACATACAATCAACAGCCGATCCACTCACGAGCTTCGAACCCAACTCAAAGCCGGCTTCATCACGCAAACTCAACCTCAATTTCAAATCAACTTGGACCGATTAAAAAAAAACTTGAATTCTTGCATGATTCAATTCCTGAAGAGGAAAAGCGGTGTATTTTTTTATTTTATTTTTGGATTTGACTTCTCTTGTCGCTAAAAAAAGGAAAGAGCGTGATTTTCAATTCTTTCTGAAACTGTTGAGTGCGTGACCTATTTGGGTTGAAAGTGAGGTGGGACTATTGTATAAAATTAAGTGGGCAAAGGGAAATAAGAAAAGGTTTTTCTCAGGCTTTTATTATTTGCATGAGTGATTTGCATTGCTTTATACGTCTAAGAAGTGTGTAATCCTAGTTTGTTTTGTGAGAAACCCCATTTTATTGGCTGAGTTGAGTGCGCGTCTAGTCCTTGTTTTTTGTTCGGTTTTTCCTTTGTTTTTTTTTCTAGCTCAGTTCCTAGTTTAGTTTTTCTCTTCTTTCTCTATTTTTTTTTATTTTCAATTCCTTTTTATTTTTGTTTGTTTTTTTTCTCCTTCCCTTTTGTTTTTCCTCTTTCCAAAAAAAAAAGTGCCACTCAAAAATCAAAGATCAAGCGTGAGAAAAGTGTTCAAGCAACAAAGAGGGAAATCAACAATCGAGCGATTTGCAACAGTGAGATTTTAATCATTCAAGCTATCAATTGCTCTAGACGGACTGCCATACCCCGCTGTAAAATTCTCTTAACTCTACAGGTGCTCTGCAAAGGAAAAAAAAAATATAGACATTGCTTGTAAAAATCTTCTGCAGGGGCAGCGGCTTGCTTGTACAATATTTATGTCATTTATTATTCTGTGACTGTTCTGTGATTGGAATTTTTGAATCTGATTGTTGTGATTGGCTGAAATTTTTATATTTGAAATCATCATTCTCATCGTTTTCAACAATATATTTGAGTTGATCTGCAAATATTTAACTACAAAAGTGTATTTTGTGAAATTGATTCCCTCAAGGGTTTGATCGCTGATATATATTAGTTCAATTTACTGAACTTCTAGCAAAAGAGGTTGCATACTACCCGTAAAACATTGGTCGTATCCCTTAGTATTTATACTATACGTGAACGGCCATAAGACCCTCTTCCCCCTTCAAATCGAGATTATCAACTAATAAAATATACTTGAGTACATTATTTATTTTGAAATAACAGCTACTTGTGTCAAATTTAAGTTTTGGATTTTCCATATTTGATAACGATGAATGAGAAAAGTCTTAGCCACCCAAATTCTTCTAGGGACTTTGAGATTGATAAAATTGACATGATTCATACCACAGTTGATGAAACTTTTATTGACACTTCTGAAGCCTTGAAAATGTGTTTTAACCATTTCAACTCTGATCTCGATGAGCTTGAATATATTTCTGAATTAAATGAACTACTTGATTCGAAACCTTCATCATTTGAATCTAACCATGGAATGTTGACCAATGTAAGCATACAAGAACATCGTAGATTGGGCCTCAAACCCCTATCACAAGACCTTGAGTATGTTTACTTGGACTCTACAGAAAATTTTACCATAATCTTGGTCTCTGATCTTACCGAGGACCTAGAAGAAAAGCCTTTGAAATTTATATGGGATAATCTGCATTTGAATCTTTTAAATCATTGGCACGAGACAATTTTCACACAAAAGGTTTTCATTTCAGAATTCATTAACATGTCTGTTGCGCCTCATAAATCAGATAAGAAATCTTTGTGCATCGTCTTCGATAGAGGCAAGTGTGGGGGAAAAAGGAAATTTCATTATTCGCAAACTATTCATCATCATTATAGATATCATTTTGTATATAATTGGCATTCGTATATAGTGGCTAAACTTCATTTCATTTTACAAACAATTTTGCAAGCCATTCACCTTTGGGTTCGGTCTTTCAAATTTAGGAAACGTTCTTACAGTGTGGACACTGTTTAGTTCTAGTGTGGGGGGAGTCTGCATTACATCCTTTTATTTTTCTTAATTTTTTTTTCATATAGGACCATTATGGATTTTAGATCGTAGTAACATGCCATTTTTTTTAAAATACGACTCATTTTAGATTGATACAACAAAATAAGTTAACAATTGTTAGCCAGTTGATAGTATTTTTTTTCTCTCAACTTAGATCGAATAAGAAATATAATGAAAAGTTTAATTCTGAGGGATAATAGTGTAACCAGTACATAGGGAGATTCTTAGCTGATGGCCATGAAATCTATTCTATATTGTAGACTTTGTTTAAATAAGTGGAGGACTTAAAATTCTTATATTGGCTTTTTGAATCTTTAAAACTAAGTTATGTTAAGTTGAATTCGCGTAAATCTCTCTTGTTCTTATATTTTCAATAATAATAATAATAATAATAAAAGTAATCCAAGGGTATCCAACATTGCTTGTATATCGAGCGTTGGTGTGCAAACCCGCCAAGCTCTATCCGACATGTTGTTGACAAAGTCAGCGTTGGAATATCTTGGTCTCATTTTATGAGATTGGACATCTAAGGATTACCGACATGTGTTGACAAAGTCAGCGTCGGTCTGCACAATCCGCCAAGCTCTGTCCTAACTCTCCGTCAGTCCGCAAGGCAGTGTATGGGTGGTATACCTTGGTCTTTTAAGTTAGGTGTATGTACTTAATCATAAATTTTAACTTTTATAGAGATAGAGAATAAGCGATGATGCCCAAACATTTCTTGACCTTATTGATTTGAATAGCCATACATAAGAAAATTAATTAGAATACCACTTTACATACTGTGCCAAGCAAACTAAGAATTTATTTCATGGCTGCACTATGTTATCAATTGAACCAACTGGCCAAACTGGAATTTAACATTTGAAAACTTGAATTATATTGAAAATTTGTGACAAGTTGAGGTATCTAAAATAAAATCAACTGACTAGAAATTGCTAACTTAATTTGTTGTACCATTTTTTTGAAACAAGTCGTGTTGTCATTTATGTATATATCCATTGCATTCATATAGCTGCATTAGATCCACACATACTGCATTTGGATTTTGTGGGTAGTATCCGCTGAAAACCCTCACGAGACACCACTCGTCCTACTAGGGACACCTAGAGGTTTAACGGCTTGTTGCCTACGCTCAATGCAATTGTGTTTCCTACGAAAGTGTGACCTATCTAGTTCAGTTTTTTTTATTTCTTTCATTTTTCTTTTTTTTACTCGAGGACAAGTAAAAGATAAGTGTGGGGGTATTTGATTAACATTGAAATGTGTTTATTTTATGCTCTTATGTTTTATCTTTTGTAAATAAATAAATGATACTTTGGGTATTTTTATGTGTTATTTTACAGATTGTCAAGCGTTGCCTCCTTCAATTCAAATTAAAGGCCAACTACAAGGAAGAGCTACTTCATCACATCAAATCCATTTCAATTGCAAAAGAAGTTGTGGCTCACTGGTAAAGGCATAGGAATTGGTGCTGAGGGACCTGAGTTCGAACCCCGTCAAGCTCTCTTTTTGCCGAAGAACGGAATATTCACACTGTCGCCTTTACCCTGAAGAATTTTAGTGTTATATTATATATATATATATACACATATTCATGTGTATGTATGTATATGCACTAATAAATATTTCAGAAATAGCCATATTCCTATCATGGAAATCAATTCAAATCATTTATTTTTCAACTGCCATTTAAAAAAAGATTTGGATGAATTATTGCCAAAGAAAATCCAATCATGCTACCACATGTCAATAATCAAGGGGGAAGATCTTCAAGGAATATCTCAACCAATATATCATATCTCTCTTTTATTTGTAAATATATTATTTGCTCTTAGCCCAAATTATGCTGATTGAGAGGAGTCTACATCCTTATAAATACACATGTATACCCATTGTAACAGGATCCTATTTTCTCTTCTTCTCCATTAATAAAGTTTCTAGTTCTCTTTTATTTTTCTGCATTTTTTCTTTTTCTTAGCAATCGGTGTTTTCTTCACAATTAGTTTTGGAAGAATACCAATTGTATTTTACATTTTTTTTATTAGTGATTAGTCGTTTGATTAGTTTCAACGACAATCCTAATTAACTTTTTGTTGTTCTTCTTTTCCTGCAATTTTAATTTCTGCATTTTATTTTTGTTTGCATTTCAATTTCCAATTGATAATTGTGATTTGATCGTCGGTTCAATTAGATTTGTTCTGAATCGGATCGCAGTTTCAATTTTTATTGTTTTCAAAATCAACCTCCAAATTTTGTCTAACTCGCCCAAGAGATTAGATAAATAATTTGATTTTATTTTACCTCCCTGTGTTCGACCTGTATGCAACACACCTGTGCGCTTGCAGAATGTATTACAAATATCGCGCTTTTCTAGCGTCGATCATATATAAACTTCAAATCTTAATATCTTCTTAATATGAAGTCCGTTTTACGCAAACTCGGAGTCTATCTTCAGCAGAATTCCAAGACGAACGCAATTGCGCAGTCCGTTTTACTTAGTTCCCAATATTTAATTAAGTATTCCCTAGTTTATCATTATAGTGTTCTTTTAATATTACGGGGTGTTGCATTATTCCCTACTTAAAGGATTTCGTCCCCAAAATCTCTAAGTTAAGAAGAATATATATCCCAATATCCATCATCCATCTATTCATCCATCAATCACAGGCATCCATTGTCCTTAAAAGATTTCTAATGCTTTTATGAACATATGCAAAGATGTGTGTATATGTGTGTAACACCCCACATTTTTAACTTAAGATAATAAAATAAGAATAACTTAATTAAATATTCAGAATTTAGTAAAATGGATTGTACCGTTGCGTTCGTCTCGGAATTCTGGTTCAGATAAACTCCGAGTTTGCATAAAATGGACATCGTATGAAGAAGTTATGGGTTGCAGAAGTTGTTAGAGAAAACAGGAAACTACCCAGATCAATTTTCAGCCTCCGGACCCACGGGGGTCGACCCCTTCAAGGGGGGTCGACCTATATGAAGGTGGGTCGACCCACATGAAGAGGGGTCGACCCCTTCAAGGGGGGTCGACCCCTTTAAGGGTGGTCGACCCCTCTGCGGTAGATTTTGGCAGATTAGTTTTTTTTATAGATTGGACATTTCTGGTTGTTTTTCATTAAATCTGAGGGTCCTGGTTTCTCTGTTACACCTACAAATAAGACCTTAGATCTAACTCTAAACCTCATAATTCTTAGGCTACGCTGAAGCTCTGCCATTACTCTCTTTCTCTGCTCAAATCTATTCAAAAAATTAGATTATTAATAAGAAGATTTTAAAATTCAAGATCTGGAAGAGAGATTCAACATTAATAAAATGATTATTCAGAATCATGAAAAGCAAGGTAAAATTCTAGATCCAGTCCATTCAAATTCTTACTCTTTCTTTCCCTTCTCTTTTAATGAAAATAAGCAATCCACGGTTATTAGATTTCAAATCAAATTAAAGGGGAAAACCCATGGATGCTAAAACTGGATCAGATCCAGAATTGGGAAAAGCCTAAAAGGTGGGTGGATTTAAGCTATACTATTTAGATTAGAATATGTTATCGTTTACCATTCCCCTACATGTATAATTGAAATGAATTATGTTGAGAAATGTAACATATGTTAATAATGCCTAAAGTGATTGGTACGAAGTAGGAATAATTAATATGCTAAATATTAAATTTGTTGGGATATGAACTTGTCAAATCTTGTATAGTAATTACCGTTACCTAAATTTCATGTCAATTTGTGTAAGTTGTGTACCCAAGCCATTAACTGTAACAATTGAGAATGGTACATATTGGTTTATGCGATTTAAACAATTATCCGATTAATTGATTACATGTCAAGAAGGAATTGATGATATGTAAGGAATTATAATAGGCATGATACAATTACATGTGAATTATAAATTATAATGGATAATTGGAAGAAATAAACATGCCTAGACTACATTGAAGGTTTACGATAAATAAGAAATTTAACCGCTCTTAGACACGAGGTTAGATTTCACTTGTGATAGAAGTCTCCCCGGAACCACCCGGCATATCTAGCATTCGCAAGTGGTAAATCTAATGTGAGGGGTCTAAGTGCAAAAATTAAAAACATGTAATGGAGCTAAGACACGAGGTTAAGTCAACTTGTGGTAGAAGTCTGTCCGGACCCACCCGGCAAATCCAACGTCCACGAGTGTAGGATTAATGTGAGAGGTATAGTGCTTATATATATGTGTATAACAAGGTATGAATAAATGGCAATTATGGTAATTAAATGTCTAACTCAGAAACTGTTAGCCTACTTTGTGAACTAGGCTACACAAAGTTGGAAGACCATAAGAAGAAAGAAAAGGGAAGTATATTACCAAAACGTTCGGATCGGATCGGAGCTGCCATGCCATGAGGGAAGAGAGTTAATCAGTTCGGGTAGGAGAAGTCGAGGTAAAGCAAAATCCAAGCCGGACCGGATCGGATGGGATACTCCGATCCGAACCCTATTTGCCAGCCTATCCGAACCGAACCCAGTGCCTCCTGCTGATTCACGCCACTATCTCCTTAAGTTTCGGGGTGGTTACACCCACGTTTACCCCACGTTTACCACTAACTTGATGTGCTGGCGATACCAGAATTCATCTGATCACGGAAGTCACAGAGCGGAGGACACGTGGGTCCGATCCGACCCGAATTCATGAAGGATTTTTGCCTATAAATAGACCCCCAAGGGTCATTTGAAGGGATCTTTTGGGCACTTTGAGAACTTGAGTACTCTTGAGAACCGAATTCTAGCGCTCTCAAACAATCCCAATCATCATTTAAAGTGTGATTTGAGTATAATTGAGTGAATGTGTATGAAAATTGAGTGAAGTTGAGTGAATACCTTGTTGTAATTCTATCTTCATTTCCTAACAAAGTGATATAAAGTGGACGTAGGCTTTCCAACGCCGAACCACTATAAATCCTGTGTCTCTTTTCTGCATTTGATTTTATTCCATAAGAATTCTTGTCAATTTGTGTGTTAGAACCACTTTTTGGTCTAACATTTGGGTGCTTTCACTGAGAATCAATTGAATTCTCTGTTTTTCTAGATTATCTCTCTAATTTTTGGACCGTTGAGTTCAAAGAAGTTAATCCCCAATTGTCGATGCTGTTAAGTACTTGTTGGTTGATTGTTGAAGAATTATGGCCAAAGGAAAAGGCAAGGAAGTTCAAACCAGTCGTGGGAACGAAGTTAGTGAAGATCAGCAGAACGCAATGGTGACGAGGTCTCGGGGGCAGAGCTCAGGAGTGGATCGGATCGGTGCAGGACAACCGAACCGATCACAGAGGGAGAGCTCCGATCCGAACCGACCTGGAGATGCTGAAGAAGTACGCTCCCCCAATCTGATCCGATCCGACCAAGTTATGCTGCTCCGATCCAATCCGACTTCAGGCAATGCTGGAACTTCTACTCGAGCCCATCCAAATGCTCTGACTCCAGCTACCAGGACCAATGACCAGTCCAATCAGTCTGTGCCTGTCACGCAAGGAGATTTCTCACGCCTTCTCGACATGCTTGAGAGCACTAGGGAGGCTATGAAAATCCATGAGCGCACCAACCTTATGATGCAGGAGAATATGAGAACCATGAGTAGGGAGATTGGTGAGTTGCACAGGTGGAGGACCCCTTCCCCAGTTCATTACACTGCAATGGACCAGTCTTCTTCTTCAGGGGAAGAGCGACCTCGTGAAAGAAGGCCGCTTGAACGACCCCAGAATTTGGAGCAAATGACCTACGGATCTCTGGGAACTCGCGAAGATATTGCTCGCATTCTGCCTATAGATCCTAATCTTACCAACCTCACTCCGGGACCGAGGCTTCGACCCCTTTCTCCCGAGATCAGAAGCTGCTGGAAGAAGAAGGGTATCCCCAGATCGGGAGCCCCGAGGAAACCCGAATATCAGGGCCGGGGAACCTGAACGGCCCTTGACCAATGCTGATGTATGTAACACCCCGCCTCCGCTAGGGTCACTCGCACAGGAATGCACTAGCTTTAGAGGGGCATTATTGGTAAACATGCACAGAAATATCACAAGACAGAACATATATAATTAGCGGAAGTAAAATCAAACTTGCATAACATGAATAAATGAGGTCTAAAGCCTTTTACATCAGAGTACATCAAAACCTGTCTTGCAATAATAAAGAAGCATAAAAACCTTTTCATAAATTATTCCCCAAGTAAAAACAGTAAAGTAGCCATAGCCAAGAGAAGTCCAAGCCATCCATGATGACCTTCAGGCAGAAGAAGTCCGAACTAAACAGCATTGTTTCCTCCCTGTAACCTGGGGGGGAAACGGAAGAAAAGAGGCGAAACAAAACGGGTCAATCAAAAAGACTGAGTAAGTCCTATCTACTTCCAGTATAAAAACAGGTAAAAGTAACATGACATGCATAAACTGAAAGTAAACATAAGGATAACTACAAGATAGATAAACCAGGATAGCCGGTTGAACTACTGTGGCAAGGTAAACCAAGGTATCATGATAAACTGCGGTGTTATGATAAGTCAAGGTATCACATCGTGAGATTTCTATCGAGTACATTATCCCAAGGCCTCTACCCCATCTAACATCCCACGGTATCTATTATGTATATTCTTCCTAGTCCTAACATGTATATTTGCTCTGCACCCCTCGTACTAGTATCCCTTCCCGCGTCATGTGTTAACCATGAATGTCCCGTGCTCAAAGTCGTGTAATGGTCCATGTCGACCTAATACCGCATATATAGGTTACTCAAATCACATGCTTCTTTCCATGTATATAAGTTCAGTTCTTTGCCGTACCTCGTACGGGCTTCCTCATGTCGTATTATCCTTGAAGTCGTTTGGATTGTCACCCTTGTTCTAGCTAGGCTCTTCCATATGAATCATCGTTTGAACTACTAGGACTTACGCCACCTAGCACCACTAGGGATTACGCTTACCTATTGCACGCTTTCGTATCTCGGTTTGGGTTAAACCACCTAGGCCACTAGGGATTACGCTAACCCTCAACCGCGCCCTTTTCCCCACGCATTCATCGTGTATCGTTTTTCTATAACTGTATGCACATGTATCACATCGTGCCATCCGAGTCCTGTTACAGGGCGGAACTAGAAATACAGGACTCGGTCGGGAGCATTAGATTTATCTGCCGATGCAGATACTAAGGTCTGCTTTTCTACACGTGGCTATGGTCCCACGAGACCCCTCCCTCAACTAGCGAAAGGCAACACAAGAGAAAATCTTGCATGAGAACTACACTCCGGCCAGCCCACATCCTACGGCCTACCTCATCCATAATTAGATAGCAATTATGGTCTGTTGGGTGTTCCCTGCCTTTCCGTACGTACACGCTTGACTCAAGATGGTAGATGAACGACGAACTTGCTGTCTCGGGCACCTTATGTATCCGCCGACTCACTGCTATCCACCCCAGTCTTTAGGTCGCTCGCATAGCAACCAAGGCATATTCTTGGTTCTTCTACCGCAGACCTCAACCTCTCGTGAGCCTAGTATAATGACCTGGCAGCTCACAGAGGGATCCCAAGAATATCCTCACATTCCCCGAAGCCGCTGCTTCGTTACCCAGTTCGTTGGAGCCTTTATCAGATAGTCTGCTCCTACACGCATACTTAAACGTTGACCTAACGCATCGGGTTACTCATCTATCTAAGAAGTGGTCCAGATTTCCTTGACTAAGAATTATTACTTAGTTTCCCTTAACTAAGGTTTACCACTTAGCCTTATTTCCATTACCCTTGTTAACTGTGGTTATTTACCTAATCCTCAGAATTAGGGTTTATCTAATGGATTAAGTGTTACTTAAGTTCATAACTTAGCCCGTCTACAAACCATGTCAAAATTGGCTAAGTATCCAAGTCCAAGACTTAACCCTACAAACCATGTGTCAAGTTGGCTAAGTATACCAAACAATCCATAACTTAACCTTGTCTAATTATCATTTTAGATTGGTTAATTATAAATTAACTTGACCTTGTCAAATTTCCGAGTCAAGTCGGTCAAGCGTATTCAAGTGACTCGTGACTTAGCCTTATCATGTTTTCACGTTAGTTTGGTTAAGTATAGATTAACTTAACCTCATCAAATTAACGAGTTAGATTGGTTAAGTATAGGTCACTTAACCTCATCAAATCATCGTGTTAAATTAGTTAAGCGTTTAACTCAACCCCATTAAATTACTAAGTGGGATTAATTAAGTCTAGGCTACTTAACCCCATCCGATTACCGTGTTTAGATTAGTTAAGCCTAATCTTAACCCCATCCATTAATTGTATTATATGGTTAAGCGTCATTAAGAAAATTTACTTAACCTTATCACGTTATCGTGTTGGATTGATTAAGTGTTGGTTAACTTAATCCCGTCCACCAGTCGTATAAAAATGGTCAAGTGTCATTAGGCAAATCAAGTTACTTAACCTACCCAAGCTTATCATGTTTTGTTAAGTATCATTAGCCTAATCAAATTACTTAACCCATCTGTCCATATCATATTTGGTTAAGCCTCATAAATCAAATTAACTTAACCCTATTATGTGGCATTAATTTAATTAATGCACCCTCAACCTCTCACATTAGACCTTGTTGTGGTTACTAGTTAAGCCGGGCGGGTCCGGGTAGGTTTACACCACAACTTAGTCTAACCTCGGGTCTTAAGCGCGACATGACCAGCTTCTCACATTGGGTCCTATCGTTTGCAACTACTAGTTAGGCCGGTCGGTTCCGGGTAGTTTTACGTTGCAAACTCAACCCAACCTCGAGTTGGCCATACTCATATTATCTAAGTTCATCATGTTCCAAAACATGTTACACGTTTCCGAGCATTTGGGTAGACCTAACTTAATAGGTAAATTCCCAAAGGGTAGACCTAACTTAATAGGTAAATTCCCAAGCTCATGTTTTTATGCATACTTACATGTCATCTTCCATGTTATCTTTCAAGTCATATTTTCAAGTATAAACGCATGTCATATTCAAGTTAAGACTTTGCGACATGTTCATGTTTATCTAACTACCCAAAGTCGTGTTTTCCCAACGCAAGCAAATCGAGTCAACATAGTAAGGATACTATGTCACATATTGGTCTCAAACCATGCATGATGCCAAAAAGGGCTTGGCCTCCACATGCATAACATCGTAAAGAGATTGGCCATAAACATGCATAGTGTCATAAGGTAATTTTGGCCCCAAACATGCATATTATCACAAAGGGTTTGGCCATAAACATGCATAATCTCATAAAGGACTTGGCCACCAACTTGCATGATAGCATAAAAGGGTTTGGGTTCATAAACATGCATTAGCCCCAAAATCTAGTCTTAGCCAATGTTTCACAAGTAAAATGGTTCCTAAAGGTTTATGCTAGCATTTCATGCATAAAGATCCAAACTTGCAAGTTAAACTAGGTTATACATAGCATAAAAGGCATGATCAAGTCACTCACATGGCCTAAGATCATAAACATGAACACAAGAGGCAAGGTAAGGTTCATATAGGTTCGCATAATCATGTTTAGCCTCATTTTATCCCATGTCAACATTAAAAATACCGTTTTGACCCAAAAGTAGCTAGAACTTACATAGGCAAGGCTTAGGAAAGGGATCATGCATCATTTTGACGAAGAAAGGTGGCTCCTTTGATGAAGATCCGTCATGAAACTCGCATAACAACGTTGATTTGGCCTTGATTTTGTGTAGCAAGCTTGCACCTTTTGATTTGAACTTGATTTGAGTGCATAGGCTCTAGGGATTTGAGATGGAGGCCATGAGAGTAGAAATTTGGCCATAGTTTAGTTACATGAGTGAATAATGAGGGTTTAGGGGTAGATTTAGGGTCTTTTTATAGAGATTAGGATAGTTTTAGGCCCTTAGATTAACCCTAGGACCAACCTGAACCGTCAGATTTCAAACCAGGCCCAAAAACCTAGCCAAGATAGCAAATAGGTGCACCAGATCAAAATCAGCCGACAGGGCAAGTCGACAGCCCTGTCGACATGCATGTCGACATGCCTGTCGACATGCCTGTCGACATGCCTGTCGACTTGTCTGGGCGGGAATTTTCCCGCCTGGCCCCATTTCTGCACGTTTCGAAATTCAAATCTTCCGAAAACTTCTTTGGGCCTTAACCGGGTCATACAGACTCCGATTTTCGAAAACTCGGACCCTATTTCGCGTATTTTTCCGAGACGAACGCAATGGCGTAGCCCGTTTTACTTGATTCAGAATTTAAAATTAAATTCTGCCTTGATTCTCGTTTTAACATGTTATCGAAAAATACGGGTTGTTACATTCTCCCCACCTTTTAGGATTTCGTCCCCGAAATCTCCAAGTTAGGAAGAACATATCCTACCATCCATCATCCATCTACTCAAAACATCATCCACAAGCAACCATCGTCCTTAGATGATTTCTAATGCTGTATGAATACATGCAAAGAGTGTGTGTATATGTTCCTTAGCTAATGCTAACGATCAGGCCTGAATAATCTTTCTAATGCAAAAATATGTATAGTGCCATGAATCCAACATGTATGCAAATAGTCCTAGTCATATAGATACTATATGCGTGCACAATCATTCAACCATATGCAACATCCGCATGATAACACATTCAATTTCATCCATAAACAAGTATAAATACTCGTGCATATGCAATATGAAATGTGACCGAGTCGAGCTAATATCTAATGTAAATTCGCGCATCCACGAGCAACCACTTGCAACCATTTGCAACCATATCAACCATAACATGTTTCAAATACATGTTTACATCCATAGGGTTCTACCTAAGATTCCCTGAAATAAGATCGAGAAGATAAACAAAACAAACTCCGTACGGGGTTTGTAACAGAGACAGGACCGAGAGGACATCCATAAAAGATAGCCTACAAGCAAGCTCAATAGAAAAACAGGGATCGAGGATATATTCCCCCAAAAGAGATATCATGCACGTATTTGGTCTCCAGTCTCCTGCGTCGCATTACCTTGAGCTTAGTTCCATCGTGCCTTGACCGCCCCTTTTTCTTCACGATTTCGCAGCTTCTTACTTCCTGTTTCCATAACATGAGTTGGAACTCATTTCCTCGTCGCTTCTCGTCCCATTTGCACTTATTCTTTCCCTAGTATACTTGGCTCAACTATGTCTACGTACTCAAGCCAGCTCTCCAAAATTCACTAGTGAATTCTGGATCTCGTTTTCCGATGCCAATCCAAATTGCCAAGAGTCCTTACTAGGGTGATTCCCGTAACTCATGCATAATCGAAACGAACCATCCGCCTTAACGGCGAATTCAATTCAAACAGATTACCAACAACTGCATCCTGGGATTCTAGGTAACTAGCCATGACAGAACCCAAAAGGTTACACGAGATTTCGAGGGTATCACCAAGATGAGTCGAGAATCTAACTACCCTCTTCCCAAAACCGAGAATGGCACCCCTTACTGGATAACCACTTCATCCCTAGAATCCATTCATAGCTTATAAACATAAGCATTATTTCCAGGCTCAAAACTTGACATAGACATTCTCCAGTCCAAACAAGCCATGAGTAAATGGACCGATCTTCCAATAGGACTTGAGACAAAAGCGGGATTCTCTACTACGCTAGTACTAAGGTGCAGAGACTCAACTATCGAAGCGGACTTAAAAGATGCGGTGATCAAAACAAAGTCCCGACAGGATGATAGAGAAGAAAAGCTAAACCTTTGACAAGATCGTTACCCTCCTTCTGAGGTACCCTAGAAATGAGAGCATACTATTGCCCTCCGAATGATCTTGTCCCTGTTCCATGATACTTAACTATCCGTCCCGTTTCACCATGCCAAAGGTACTCTCTCGTCATGGGTTTCATTGTTCATCTTTCTCCCTTCTTTTAGGACTCAGCCATACCAACATGTTGCTTATCCCTGAGCTCGTATTCTTTATCCTTGTTCTTACTATCCTTTCATGCATAACTCTGCAACGGTCTCTCGAGAACTACCTCCATCGTACGGGAAACACTTACGCAGCTGGAAAGACTAGTCGCAGTCAAAACCACTGTGACTACAGATGGAGGAAAGAAAGGAAAAGAGATTCAACCAAGGAAACAAGGATGATGCTAATGGCCTTTGGGGAATAGCCTTTTTCTTTTAAAAGAAAGTTTTCTTGAAAAATGCTTCTTTGTAAACGGTTTTTCAAAAATTTTCAGAAGGTCTTTAAAAACTTTTGCCCACTCTGGTAACCTTCTGCTCTGATACCAAATGTAACACCCCACCTCCGCTAGGGTCACTCGCACAGGAATGCACTAGCTTTAGAGGGGCATTATTGGTAAACATGCACAGAAATATCACAAGACAGAACATATATAATTAGCGGAAGTAAAATCAAACTTGCATAACATGAATAAATGAGGTCTAAAGCCTTTTACATCAGAGTACATCAAAACCTGTCTTGCAATAATAAAGAAGCATAAAAACCTTTTCATAAATTATTCCCCAAGTAAAAACAGTAAAGTAGCCATAGCCAAGAGAAGTCCAAGCCATCCATGATGACCTTCAGGCAGAAGAAGTCCGAACTAAACAGCATTGTTTCCTCCCTGTAACCTGGGGGGAAACGGAAGAAAAGAGGCGAAACAAAACGGGTCAGTCAAAAAGACTGAGTAAGTCCTATCTACTTCCAGTATAAAAACAGGTAAAAGTAACATGACATGCATAAACTGAAAGTAAACATAAGGATAACTACAAGATAGATAAACCAGGATAGCCGGTTGAACTACTGTGGCAAGGTAAACCAAGGTATCATGATAAACTGCGGTGTTATGATAAGTCAAGGTATCACATCGTGAGATTTCTATCGAGTACATTATCCCAAGGCCTCTACCCCATCTAACATCCCACGGTATCTATTATGTATATTCTTCCTAGTCCTAACATGTATATTTGCTCTGCACCCCTCGTACTAGTATCCCTTCCCGCGTCATGTGTTAACCATGAATGTCCCGTGCTCAAAGTCGTGTAATGGTCCATGTCGACCTAATACCGCATATATAGGTTACTCAAATCACATGCTTCTTTCCATGTATATAAGTTCAGTTCTTTGCCGTACCTCGTACGGGCTTCCTCATGTCGTATTATCCTTGAAGTCGTTTGGATTGTCACCCTTGTTCTAGCTAGGCTCTTCCATATGAATCATCGTTTGAACTACTAGGACTTACGCCACCTAGCACCACTAGGGATTACGCTTACCTATTGCACGCTTTCGTATCTCGGTTTGGGTTAAACCACCTAGGCCACTAGGGATTACGCTAACCCTCAACCGCGCCCTTTTCCCCACGCATTCTTCGTGTATCGTTTTTCTATAACTGTATGCACATGTATCACATCGTGCCATCCGAGTCCTGTTACAGGGCGGAACTAGAAATACAGGACTCGGTCGGGAGCTTTAGATTTATCTGCCGATGCAGATACTAAGGTCTGCTTTTCTACACGTGGCTATGGTCCCACGAGACCCCTCCCTCAACTAGCGAAAGGCAACATAAGAGAAAATCTTGCATGAGAACTACACTCCGGCCAGCCCACATCCTACGGCCTACCTCATCCATAATTAGATAGCAATTATGGTCTGTTGGGTGTTCCCTGCCTTTCCGTACGTACACGCTTGACTCAAGATGGTAGATGAACGACGAACTTGCTATCTCGGGCACCTTATGTATCCGCCGACTCACTGCTATCCACCCCAGTCTTTAGGTCGCTCGCATAGCAACCAAGGCATATTCTTGGTTCTTCTACCGCAGACCTCAACCTCTCGTGAGCCTAGTATAATGACCTGGCAGCTCACAGAGGGATCCCAAGAATATCCTCACGTTCCCCGAAGCCGCTGCTTCGTTACCCAGTTCGTTGGAGCCTTTATCAGATAGTCTGCTCCTACACGCATACTTAAACGTTGACCTAACGCATCGGGTTACTCATCTATCTAAGAAGTGGTCCAGATTTCCTTGACTAAGAATTATTACTTAGTTTCCCTTAACTAAGGTTTACCACTTAGCCTTATTTCCATTACCCTTGTTAACTGTGGTTATTTACCTAATCCTCAGAATTAGGGTTTATCTAATGGATTAAGTGTTACTTAAGTTCATAACTTAGCCCGTCTACAAACCATGTCAAAATTGGATAAGTATCCAAGTCCAAGACTTAACCCTACAAACCATGTGTCAAGTTGGCTAAGTATACCAAACAATCCATAACTTAACCTTGTCTAATTATCATTTTAGATTGGTTAATTATAAATTAACTTGACCTTGTCAAATTTCCGAGTCAAGTCGGTCAAGCGTATTCAAGTGACTCGTGACTTAGCCTTATCATGTTTTCACGTTAGTTTGGTTAAGTATAGATTAACTTAACCTCATCAAATTAACGAGTTAGATTGGTTAAGTATAGGTCACTTAACCTCATCAAATCATCGTGTTAAATTAGTTAAGCGTTTAACTCAACCCCATTAAATTACTAAGTGGGATTAATTAAGTCTAGGCTACTTAACCCCATCCGATTACCGTGTTTAGATTAGTTAAGCCTAATCTTAACCCCATCCATTAATTGTATTATATGGTTAAGCGTCATTAAGAAAATTTACTTAACCTTATCACGTTATCGTGTTGGATTGATTAAGTGTTGGTTAACTTAATCCCGTCCACCAGTCGTATAAAAATGGTCAAGTGTCATTAGGCAAATCAAGTTACTTAACCTACCCAAGCTTATCATGTTTTGTTAAGTATCATTAGCCTAATCAAATTACTTAACCCATCTGTCCATATCATATTTGGTTAAGCCTCATAAATCAAATTAACTTAACCCTATTATGTGGCATTAATTTAATTAATGCACCCTCAACCTCTCACATTAGACCTTGTTGTGGTTACTAGTTAAGCCGGGCGGGTCCGGGTAGGTTTACACCACAACTTAGTCTAACCTCGGGTCTTAAGCGCGACATGACCAGCTTCTCACATTGGGTCCTATCGTTTGCAACTACTAGTTAGGCCGGTCGGTTCCGGGTAGTTTTACGTTGCAAACTCAACCCAACCTCGAGTTGGCCATACTCATATTATCTAAGTTCATCATGTTCCAAAACATGTTACACGTTTCCGAGCATTTGGGTAGACCTAACTTAATAGGTAAATTCCCAAAGGGTAGACCTAACTTAATAGGTAAATTCCCAAGCTCATGTTTTTATGCATACTTACATGTCATCTTCCATGTTATCTTTCAAGTCATATTTTCAAGTATAAACGCATGTCATATTCAAGTTAAGACTTTGCGACATGTTCATGTTTATCTAACTACCCAAAGTCGTGTTTTCCCAACGCAAGCAAATCGAGTCAACATAGTAAGGATACTATGTCACATATTGGTCTCAAACCATGCATGATGCCAAAAAGGGCTTGGCCTCCACATGCATAACATCGTAAAGAGATTGGCCATAAACATGCATAGTGTCATAAGGTAATTTTGGCCCCAAACATGCATATTATCACAAAGGGTTTGGCCATAAACATGCATAATCTCATAAAGGACTTGGCCACCAACTTGCATGATAGCATAAAAGGGTTTGGGTTCATAAACATGCATTAGCCCCAAAATCTAGTCTTAGCCAATGTTTCACAAGTAAAATGGTTCCTAAAGGTTTATGCTAGCATTTCATGCATAAAGATCCAAACTTGCAAGTTAAACTAGGTTATACATAGCATAAAAGGCATGATCAAGTCACTCACATGGCCTAAGATCATAAACATGAACACAAGAGGCAAGGTAAGGTTCATATAGGTTCGCATAATCATGTTTAGCCTCATTTTATCCCATGTCAACATTAAAAATACCGTTTTGACCCAAAAGTAGCTAGAACTTACATAGGAAAGGCTTAGGAAAGGGATCATGCATCATTTTGACGAAGAAAGGTGGCTCCTTTGATGAAGATCCGTCATGAAACTCGCATAACAACGTTGATTTGGCCTTGATTTTGTGTAGCAAGCTTGCACCTTTTGATTTGAACTTGATTTGAGTGCATAGGCTCTAGGGATTTGAGATGGAGGCCATGAGAGTAGAAATTTGGCCATAGTTTAGTTACATGAGTGAATAATGAGGGTTTAGGGGTAGATTTAGGGTCTTTTTATAGAGATTAGGATAGTTTTAGGCCCTTAGATTAACCCTAGGACCAACCTGAACCGTCAGATTTCAAACCAGGCCCAAAAACCTAGCCAAGATAGCAAATAGGTGCACCAGATCAAAATCAGCCGACAGGGCAAGTCGACAGCCCTGTCGACATGCATGTCGACATGCCTGTCGACATGCCTGTCGACATGCCTGTCGACTTGTCTGGGCGGGAATTTTCCCGCCTGGCCCCATTTCTGCACGTTTCGAAATTCAAATCTTCCGAAAACTTCTTTGGGCCTTAACCGGGTCATACGGACTCCGATTTTCGAAAACTCGGACCCTATTTCGCGTATTTTTCCGAGACGAACGCAATGGCGTAGCCCGTTTTACTTGATTCAGAATTTAAAATTAAATTCTGCCTTGATTCTCGTTTTAACATGTTATCGAAAAATACGGGTTGTTACATTCTCCCCACCTTTTAGGATTTCGTCCCCGAAATCTCCAAGTTAGGAAGAACATATCCTACCATCCATCATCCATCTACTCAAAACATCATCCACAAGCAACCATCGTCCTTAGATGATTTCTAATGCTGTATGAATACATGCAAAGAGTGTGTGTATATGTTCCTTAGCTAATGCTAACGATCAGGCCTGAATAATCTTTCTAATGCAAAAATATGTATAGTGCCATGAATCCAACATGTATGCAAATAGTCCTAGTCATATAGATACTATATGCGTGCACAATCATTCAACCATATGCAACATCCGCATGATAACACATTCAATTTCATCCATAAACAAGTATAAATACTCGTGCATATGCAATATGAAATGTGACCGAGTCGAGCTAATATCTAATGTAAATTCGCGCATCCACGAGCAACCACTTGCAACCATTTGCAACCATATCAACCATAACATGTTTCAAATACATGTTTACATCCATAGGGTTCTACCTAAGATTCCCTGAAATAAGATCGAGAAGATAAACAAAACAAACTCCGTACGGGGTTTGTAACAGAGACAGGACCGAGAGGACATCCATAAAAGATAGCCTACAAGCAAGCTCAATAGAAAAACAGGGATCGAGGATATATTCCCCCAAAAGAGATATCATGCACGTATTTGGTCTCCAGTCTCCTGCGTCGCATTACCTTGAGCTTAGTTCCATCGTGCCTTGACCGCCCCTTTTTCTTCACGATTTCGCAGCTTCTTACTTCCTGTTTCCATAACATGAGTTGGAACTCATTTCCTCGTCGCTTCTCGTCCCACTTGCACTTATTCTTTCCCTAGTATACTTGGCTCAACTATGTCTACGTACTCAAGCCAGCTCTCCAAAATTCACTAGTGAATTCTGGATCTCGTTTTCCGATGCCAATCCAAATTGCCAAGAGTCCTTACTAGGGTGATTCCCGTAACTCATGCATAATCGAAACGAACCATCCGCCTTAACGGCGAATTCAATTCAAACAGATTACCAACAACTGCATCCTGGGATTCTAGGTAACTAGCCATGACAGAACCCAAAAGGTTACACGAGATTTCGAGGGTATCACCAAGATGAGTCGAGAATCTAACTACCCTCTTCCCAAAACCGAGAATGGCACCCCTTACTGGATAACCACTTCATCCCTAGAATCCATTCATAGCTTATAAACATAAGCATTATTTCCAGGCTCAAAACTTGACATAGACATTCTCCAGTCCAAACAAGCCATGAGTAAATGGACCGATCTTCCAATAGGACTTGAGACAAAAGCGGGATTCTCTACTATGCTAGTACTAAGGTGCAGAGACTCAACTATCGAAGCGGACTTAAAAGATGCGGTGATCAAAACAAAGTCCCGACAGGATGATAGAGAAGAAAAGCTAAACCTTTGACAAGATCGTTACCCTCCTTCTGAGGTACCCTAGAAATGAGAGCATACTATTGCCCTCCGAATGATCTTGTCCCTGTTCCATGATACTTAACTATCCGTCCCGTTTCACCATGCCAAAGGTACTCTCTCGTCATGGGTTTCATTGTTCATCTTTCTCCCTTCTTTTAGGACGCAGCCATACCAACATGTTGCTTATCCCTGAGCTCGTATTCTTTATCCTTGTTCTTACTATCCTTTCATGCATAACTCTGCAACGGTCTCTCGAGAACTACCTCCATCGTACGGGAAACACTTACGCAGCTGGAAAGACTAGTCGCAGTCAAAACCACTGTGACTACAGATGGAGGAAAGAAAGGAAAAGAGATTCAACCAAGGAAACAAGGATGATGCTAATGGCCTTTGGGGAATAGCCTTTTTCTTTTAAAAGAAAGTTTTCTTGAAAAATGCTTCTTTGTAAACGGTTTTTCAAAAAATTTCAAAAGGTCTTTAAAAACTTTTGCCCACTCTGGTAACCTTCTGCTCTGATACCAAATGTAACACCCCACCTCCGCTAGGGTCACTCGCACAGGAATGCACTAGCTTTAGAGGGGCATTATTGGTAAACATGCACAGAAATATCACAAGACAGAACATATATAATTAGCGGAAGTAAAATCAAACTTGCATAACATGAATAAATGAGGTCTAAAGCCTTTTACATCAGAGTACATCAAAACCTGTCTTGCAATAATAAAGAAGCATAAAAACCTTTTCATAAATTATTCCCCAAGTAAAAACAGTAAAGTAGCCATAGCCAAGAGAAGTCCAAGCCATCCATGATGACCTTCAGGCAGAAGAAGTCCGAACTAAACAGCATTGTTTCCTCCCTGTAACCTGGGGGGGAAACGGAAGAAAAGAGGCGAAACAAAACGGGTCAGTCAAAAAGACTGAGTAAGTCCTATCTACTTCCAGTATAAAAACAGGTAAAAGTAACATGACATGCATAAACTGAAAGTAAACATAAGGATAACTACAAGATAGATAAACCAGGATAGCCGGTTGAACTACTGTGGCAAGGTAAACCAAGGTATTATGATAAACTGCGGTGTTATGATAAGTCAAGGTATCACATCGTGAGATTTCTATCGAGTACATTATCCCAAGGCCTCTACCCCATCTAACATCCCACGGTATCTATTATGTATATTCTTCCTAGTCCTAACATGTATATTTGCTCTGCACCCCTCGTACTAGTATCCCTTCCCGCGTCATGTGTTAACCATGAATGTCCCGTGCTCAAAGTCGTGTAATGGTCCATGTCGACCTAATACCGCATATATAGGTTACTCAAATCACATGCTTCTTTCCATGTATATAAGTTCAGTTCTTTGCCGTACCTCGTACGGGCTTCCTCATGTCGTATTATCCTTGAAGTCGTTTGGATTGTCACCCTTGTTCTAGCTAGGCTCTTCCATATGAATCATCGTTTGAACTACTAGGACTTACGCCACCTAGCACCACTAGGGATTACGCTTACCTATTGCACGCTTTCGTATCTCGGTTTGGGTTAAACCACCTAGGCCACTAGGGATTACGCTAACCCTCAACCGCGCCCTTTTCCCCACGCATTCTTCGTGTATCGTTTTTCTATAACTGTATGCACATGTATCACATCGTGCCATCCGAGTCCTGTTACAGGGCAGAACTAGAAATACAGGACTCGGTCGGGAGCTTTAGATTTATCTGCCGATGCAGATACTAAGGTCTGCTTTTCTACACGTGGCTATGGTCCCACGAGACCCCTCCCTCAACTAGCGAAAGGCAACATAAGAGAAAATCTTGCATGAGAACTACACTCCGGCCAGCCCACATCCTACGGCCTACCTCATCCATAATTAGATAGCAATTATGGTCTGTTGGGTGTTCCCTGCCTTTCCGTACGTACACGCTTGACTCAAGATGGTAGATGAACGACGAACTTGCTATCTCGGGCACCTTATGTATCCGCCGACTCACTGCTATCCACCCCAGTCTTTAGGTCGCTCGCATAGCAACCAAGGCATATTCTTGGTTCTTCTACCGCAGACCTCAACCTCTCGTGAGCCTAGTATAATGACCTGGCAGCTCACAGAGGGATCCCAAGAATATCCTCACGTTCCCCGAAGCCGCTGCTTCGTTACCCAGTTCGTTGGAGCCTTTATCAGATAGTCTGCTCCTACACGCATACTTAAACGTTGACCTAACGCATCGGGTTACTCATCTATCTAAGAAGTGGTCCAGATTTCCTTGACTAAGAATTATTACTTAGTTTCCCTTAACTAAGGTTTACCACTTAGCCTTATTTCCATTACCCTTGTTAACTGTGGTTATTTACCTAATCCTCAGAATTAGGGTTTATCTAATGGATTAAGTGTTACTTAAGTTCATAACTTAGCCCGTCTACAAACCATGTCAAAATTGGATAAGTATCCAAGTCCAAGACTTAACCCTACAAACCATGTGTCAAGTTGGCTAAGTATACCAAACAATCCATAACTTAACCTTGTCTAATTATCATTTTAGATTGGTTAATTATAAATTAACTTGACCTTGTCAAATTTCCGAGTCAAGTCGGTCAAGCGTATTCAAGTGACTCGTGACTTAGCCTTATCATGTTTTCACGTTAGTTTGGTTAAGTATAGATTAACTTAACCTCATCAAATTAACGAGTTAGATTGGTTAAGTATAGGTCACTTAACCTCATCAAATCATCGTGTTAAATTAGTTAAGCGTTTAACTCAACCCCATTAAATTACTAAGTGGGATTAATTAAGTCTAGGCTACTTAACCCCATCCGATTACCGTGTTTAGATTAGTTAAGCCTAATCTTAACCCCATCCATTAATTGTATTATATGGTTAAGCGTCATTAAGAAAATTTACTTAACCTTATCACGTTATCGTGTTGGATTGATTAAGTGTTGGTTAACTTAATCCCGTCCACCAGTCGTATAAAAATGGTCAAGTGTCATTAGGCAAATCAAGTTACTTAACCTACCCAAGCTTATCATGTTTTGTTAAGTATCATTAGCCTAATCAAATTACTTAACCCATCTGTCCATATCATATTTGGTTAAGCCTCATAAATCAAATTAACTTAACCCTATTATGTGGCATTAATTTAATTAATGCACCCTCAACCTCTCACATTAGACCTTGTTGTGGTTACTAGTTAAGCCGGGCGGGTCCGGGTAGGTTTACACCACAACTTAGTCTAACCTCGGGTCTTAAGCGCGACATGACCAGCTTCTCACATTGGGTCCTATCGTTTGCAACTACTAGTTAGGCCGGTCGGTTCCGGGTAGTTTTACGTTGCAAACTCAACCCAACCTCGAGTTGGCCATACTCATATTATCTAAGTTCATCATGTTCCAAAACATGTTACACGTTTCCGAGCATTTGGGTAGACCTAACTTAATAGGTAAATTCCCAAAGGGTAGACCTAACTTAATAGGTAAATTCCCAAGCTCATGTTTTTATGCATACTTACATGTCATCTTCCATGTTATCTTTCAAGTCATATTTTCAAGTATAAACGCATGTCATATTCAAGTTAAGACTTTGCGACATGTTCATGTTTATCTAACTACCCAAAGTCGTGTTTTCCCAACGCAAGCAAATCGAGTCAACATAGTAAGGATACTATGTCACATATTGGTCTCAAACCATGCATGATGCCAAAAAGGGCTTGGCCTCCACATGCATAACATCGTAAAGAGATTGGCCATAAACATGCATAGTGTCATAAGGTAATTTTGGCCCCAAACATGCATATTATCACAAAGGGTTTGGCCATAAACATGCATAATCTCATAAAGGACTTGGCCACCAACTTGCATGATAGCATAAAAGGGTTTGGGTTCATAAACATGCATTAGCCCCAAAATCTAGTCTTAGCCAATGTTTCACAAGTAAAATGGTTCCTAAAGGTTTATGCTAGCATTTCATGCATAAAGATCCAAACTTGCAAGTTAAACTAGGTTATACATAGCATAAAAGGCATGATCAAGTCACTCACATGGCCTAAGATCATAAACATGAACACAAGAGGCAAGGTAAGGTTCATATAGGTTCGCATAATCATGTTTAGCCTCATTTTATCCCATGTCAACATTAAAAATACCGTTTTGACCCAAAAGTAGCTAGAACTTACATAGGCAAGGCTTAGGAAAGGGATCATGCATCATTTTGACGAAGAAAGGTGGCTCCTTTGATGAAGATCCGTCATGAAACTCGCATAACAACGTTGATTTGGCCTTGATTTTGTGTAGCAAGCTTGCACCTTTTGATTTGAACTTGATTTGAGTGCATAGGCTCTAGGGATTTGAGATGGAGGCCATGAGAGTAGAAATTTGGCCATAGTTTAGTTACATGAGTGAATAATGAGGGTTTAGGGGTAGATTTAGGGTCTTTTTATAGAGATTAGGATAGTTTTAGGCCCTTAGATTAACCCTAGGACCAACCTGAACCGTCAGATTTCAAACCAGGCCCAAAAACCTAGCCAAGATAGCAAATAGGTGCACCAGATCAAAATCAGCCGACAGGGCAAGTCGACAGCCCTGTCGACATGCATGTCGACATGCCTGTCGACATGCCTGTCGACTTGTCTGGGCGGGAATTTTCCCGCCTGGCCCCATTTCTGCACGTTTCGAAATTCAAATCTTCCGAAAACTTCTTTGGGCCTTAACCGGGTCATACGGACTCCGATTTTCGAAAACTCGGACCCTATTTCGCGTATTTTTCCGAGACGAACGCAATGGCGTAGCCCGTTTTACTTGATTCAGAATTTAAAATTAAATTCTGCCTTGATTCTCGTTTTAACATGTTATCGAAAAATACTGGTTGTTACAATGTACATGCCATGGTGCGCCAGATTTTGTCTGAAAGTCGGAATTATACCAATGAAGATTACGGTATCGAGCGAAGCCATACTCCTTTCACTGATGTGATTCTTAATTTTCAGTTCCCCCGACGATTCAATTTGCCATAGGTGGATAGATATAACGGGAGGACTGACCCGGGACAACATCTGATGCGATACGCATGGTTTATGAATGCTGCAGCTGCCCCTGATGCCGTGAAGTGTAAGGCTTTTCCAATTTACTTGGAAGATGTAGCATTACTGTGGTTCACCAGACTTCATGCTCGATCGGTATCGAATTTCACAGAGTTGAGTGAACGTTTTATGAATCAATTCCGACTTCACGCCCGAAAGTCCAAGACTGTTATCGAATTATCAAGGATTAAGCAAGCATCGGGTGAATCCTTGAAGTCATATCTAGATCGTTTCAATTTAGCTGTAACAGAAGTCAGCGACCCTCATGAGCCCACCATCTTGATGGCTTTAATGGAGGGAATTGATCCTGAATCGGAGTTTGGAGATTATCTTTCTGGAAAGCCACCTCCCACGAGAGAGTTGTTTTATGAGAAGGCCAATATTCAGTTAAGACGAGAGGAGGCACAAGCAAACAGGAAAAGGAAGTCCAGAGCGACTTCAAAAGAAGCCGTCCAGAGTAATGTTGCTATAAAGCAGTCTGGAGAAAGTGCTGGGAAAGTCGAAGTGAATGTCGGAAATAAGAATGAAAACAATAATGGTGGAAGCAGGGCAATAGCAACCGTAATGGGAATGGCAATAGGAGAAACAGGAACCGAGGAAGTGATGCTGAAAAAAGACCCCGGTTTCAGACCTTTGAAAATTATTCACCATTGAACGACACGTTGGAGAACATCTATTTGGACACGTATAATGTTTTGCAATACAAAAAGCCACCGCCACGAGATTCAACAGAAAAAGAAGTTGCGACCGGAAAGTTTTGTTTATTTCACGGAACCCACGGACATTCAACAAACGAATGTCGGCACTTGAGAGATGTGGTTGAGAAGTTGTTACGTGAAGGGAAGTTGGACGAATATAAGGCTGCCCCAAGGGATAGGGGGCAAGGAGGACAGGCCCCAAACCAGAATCAGTCTGCCCCCAAGCCTACAGCGCAACAAAAGGGCAAGGGGATTGTCATTAACACCATAGTAGGTGGACCCCATCCAGCCATCCACAGTTTTAGAGCGCTGGATCAATACGTTAATGCAGTTAAGCATATAAATGTGGACGAGTGTAATGATTTGGAAGATATTACCCCTGTAAGACAGCAGAAGACAATGTTTGATGATGTAGTATTCCGCAGCAGAGACGACACCGGAATCCAGTCACCTACCGATGATCCATTGGTTATTACCACCACCATTGGGCCGGCATTGGTTCATACAGTACTAGTAGACAATGGAAGCTCTGTCAACATTCTGTTTAAGAAGTCATTTGATCAGATGGGACTTGAGTTAGGAGATTTGAAGCCCCGTGAAGGTAGGATATGTGGTTTCACTGGGGCATCGACAGCTCCTATGGGGTATATAGAATTACCCGTGACCCTGGGACAAGGGGATCGTCGAAGAGTACGAATGCTTCCATTTCTAGTGTTAGATATCTAATCGCCATACAATGCTTTCTAAGGAAGGCCCGCCCGTGCAGAATTCAGAGCTTGTATCGCACCATGGTGCTTACTGTTAAAATTCCCAACTGAAGCCAGAACAGGAGTAATGAGGGGAGACCAAGTCTCCGGGCGAGCTTGTTATATTGCTGAATTGAAGATGCTGATGAAGGGACTCAACATCGACACTAAAAGTACTTCCCCTCCTTCAAAGGAGGGTTCAGCATAGCAATTAGAGGGATCAGCCACGAGGGAGTTGCCCAAGGGAATGCCTGAGGACCTAGATCCCCGAGAAGATGAGGAACCTGAGGATAGGAAGGCAACTGCTAACGAAACGACAGTGGACATACCCATTGATGAAGCTGATCCAACAAAAGTTTTGAAGATAGGATCCCAGTTGGATCCGGACCGAGCCAAAGAATTAGCTGATTTTATAAAGGCAAACCTGGATGTGTTTGCCTGGACCCACGCTGACATGTGTGGGATATCACCATCCATCATGAGTCATTCGTTGAGTAAAAACCCGAAACACCTGCCTGTAAAGCAAAAGAGACGTACGCTGGTCCCAGAGAGGTCGGCAGCTCTGAAAGAAGAAGTAGAGAAGCTAAAAGAAAACGGATTTATCAGAGATTCAACATATCCCGACTGGATATCGAATCCTGTTTTGGTAAAGAAGTCTAAGGGAAAGTGGCGGACATGTATTGATTTTTCAGATTTGAACAAAGCCTGTCCGAAAGACAGCTTCCCACTCCCCAGAATAGACCAGCTTGTGGATTCAACGGCGGGACATGAACTTCTTTCTTTTATGGATTCATATTCCGGGTACAACCAGATTCCCATGCACGTGCCCGATCAAGAGCACACGAGCTTTATCACAAATTTGGGGTTGTACTGTTATGTGGTCATGCCTTTTGGATTGAAAAATGCTGGAGCTACCTACCAACACTTGGTAAACAGGATGTTTAATAACCAAATAGGGAATACTATGGAGGTTTATGTGGATGATATGCTTGTCAAATTGAAATGGTCCTCAAGCCATACGCAAGACTTGGCAGAGATGTTCGGTATCCTGCGAAAGTATAGAATGAAGCTAAACCCTTTGAAGTGTTCGTTTGGGGTGGCGTCTGGAAAATTTCTAGGTTTTATCGTGAGCTCCCGAGGAATTGAAATTAATCCCAGTCAAATAGCGGCTATAAGGAACATCGAGGAACCACGAAGAATCAAAGATGTCCAAAATCTTACAGGGAAAGTGGCTGTGTTGAGTAGATTTATCTCCAAAGCAACAGACAAATGCGTTCCGTTCTTTGACCTAATAAAGAGGGGAAAGAAGAATTTTGAATGGACTCCGGACTGTGTTGAGGCCTTTCAAAATCTTTTGGTCTTACTAGAGAGACCACCAATTTTGTTGAAGCCAGTGGATCATGAAGAGTTGTTTGTTTACCTAGCAGTATCGGCCCATGCCGTTAGTACCGCTTTGGTCAGGGAAGAAGACAAGGTACAAAGGCCAGTGTATTACGTAAGTAAGAAATTAGCAGCTGTTGAACGCAACTACCCGAGAATTGAGAAGCTCGCTTACAGCCTTCTGATCGCCTCCCGAAAACTTCGCCATTATTTTCAAGCCCACCCAATAACCATATACACTGATCAGCCTTTGAGATAGATGTTGCAAAGACCTGAAGTGTCAGGGCAGTTGATCAAGTGGAACATTGAATTAAGCCAGTTTGATTTGAACTTTCAGCCGCGGAGATCGATCAGGGGGCAAGCTTTGGCAGACTTTATAGCAGAGTTTACAATTCCAGAGGAAGAGACAATTGACGATAAGGTGGTCAAGTCAGAGGAAGAATTAGAGTTGGACCCATGGAAATTATACACAGACGGAGCCAAGAACGACCGAAGGTCAGGAGTCGGAGTCGTCTTAGTTATTCCTGAAGGACGATCTTTGTATTATGCTCTACAACTAGAGTTTTCAGCAACCAATAACGACTCCGAGTATGAAGCCCTGATTGCCGGGCTGAAACTCGCTAAAGAATTCGGAATAAGGGTATTAGAAATATTCTGCGATTCCAAAATAGTCGTTTGCCAAGTACGAAAGGAGTTTGTGGCCCGGGGACCCCGACTTATTTCCTATCTTGAGAGGGTGGAGGAGTTATTGAGCAACTTGGAACAATATAACATAACGCATATTCCAAGAGCTGAAAACCAGAAGGCGGACCGACTGGCAAAATTAGCAAGTTCCGATAATCCGGAGGAAACTGAAATTGTCCCGATCGAGATGTTGGGATCGCCTAGTTTTGAGTCGATGGAAATAGAGCTGGCCTTGGAGGTAGAACCAGAAAGGGAGTCATGGATGACCCCGATTAAGAATTACCTTCGTGATGGAGTGCTTCCGATAAAGAAAAATGAAACGCGGGCCGCAGTTCACAAAGCTACCAGATACGTCCTCCAAGACAGTATCCTTTATCGACAAGGATTTTCTATGCCCCTATTATGATGCATAGCGCACAATGACATCAAGCGTGTACTAAAGGAAGTACACGAAGGTGAGTGCGGAGATCATACAGGGGGTCAGACCCTAGCGAAGAAGGTGTTGCGGTATGGGTATTTCTGGCCCACTATTAATAAAGATGCAGCTGATTATTCACGACGCTGCGACAGATGCCAGAGATTTGCTAAGATCCCCAGAGCACCACCGACCCAGCTCAAGTCGATGGTGAGTCTGTGGCCGTTTGCCATGTGGGGAATCGACATCATCGGAGTTCTACCGATTGCTAAAGGAGGAGCAAAGTACGCAATAGTCGCCGTAGATTATTTTACAAAGTGGGCGGAAGCCGAGCCCTTAACCAATATTACAGCGAGAAAGGTAATAAGTTTTGTGACTAGGAATATCATATGCCGATTTGGGATTCCAAGAACCATTGTAACCGATAATGGAACCCAGTTCGATGGCGCTGAGTTCAGAAGTTTCTGCCAGAAGTATAAGATTGACAAACAATACACTGCAGTCGCTCATCCACAATCGAATGGGCAGGTAGAAGCAATAAATAAAGTCATAAAGTCCATTCTCAAAAAGTGGCTGGAGCGTGCAAAAGCAAAGTGGGTGGATGAATTGCCCCTGGCTTTGTGGGCTTATCGGACGACATTTAAGACAGCAACCGGCCATACACCTTTCTCTCTTTCATTTGGTTCAGAAGCAGTAATCCCAGTAGAGCTTGAAGTTCCCTACCATAGGGTGAAATATTACGACCCGATGACGAATCGGGCACTCCTCCTCGAGTCCCTTGATGAAGTCGAAGAAAAAAGGGACGAAGCAGACCTGCGTGCATCGAGACATCGACGTCAGATAGCACGTTATTATGACAAGAAAGTTCTCTTTAGGACATTTGAACCAGGAGACTTGGTGCTAAAGCGAGTTTTTCCATCCCTTCCCCATCTTGGTCCAAAATGGGAAGGGCCGTACGTCGTCCAACGGAAACTTGAAACAGGAGCTTTCAAGTTATCGACCGTGGATGGCGAAGAAGTGCCTAGGTTCTGGAATGCCCAGCTTTTAATGCGATACTTGATTTAGTGATGATGTATTTTCTTTTGTTTTTATGAACCTTGTAAAAGGCACGACTTGCCTAGAAAAGTCTGTTTATATTAACAAAAGACTATAAAGTGGACGTAGGCTACGACCTAGCTGAACCACTATAAAAATATCCTGTGTCATCTACTTTCCTGCATTGTTTCATGTGACTTGACTGTCACAATTATGAAGCGCTAAATTGTGCGACGAAACTTAAATTTACATGCAGGAACAAACGAAGCAATCGTTTGAATGATTCGACGGAAGGAATTAGAAGACGACATTCCTAACTCTAACTCTCGTGAAAAGAGAGAGAGTATAAAGGACGGGAAGACGACGTCCTCTGAGGCATGAAGGTGCATCCCGATAAGAGACTTCCTCAAAGATGACTCTAACCTGATAACAAGATAGGAGAGTATAAAGATGCTAAAAGAAACGAACATCAATGACAAAAGAAAATTGTTCCCGCTAGGGAAGCGAGGGCAATTAGATGATTATATCTAATCAACCATGGATAAACCTTAGGCTATCCAAGATTGATTGGGGGCATATATGTGTATACATAATTGTTCCCTTTTTTATAGTGACTTTATTATATAACTGCAACACGACACAATGAACTTATAACTATCTGACATTGCAGGAAGCGTGCTTTTTATTTACAAATGCATAAATTTGTACAGGGAATTCAAGTAAAAGACACAAAGCCCATGCTCACTACAATGATAGCGGGCCAATGAAACATCAAGATAACAGAACATATTATCACTTGGGCTTTGGAGTGGACTTGGATTTTTTAGCACCCTTAAGAGCCTCTTTTGCTTCCCTCTCGGCATCAGACATAACGCGCTTTGGCTTCTTCTTTTTTGTGATCGAAGCTCCCGAATCAACTGACTTTTTCCTAGTAGTTTGAGCGCTGGAATCAAAAGAAGATTTTTTAGCAAGCTCATTGGTAATCGACCTAGTTGAAAGCTTAACAACTAACCTTGACCCGACATCCATCACAGCAAGAGGTTTAACACTTTCGGGATCCACATCCTCGGTTTTTAGTCGTAGATGCTTGTCATGCTTGGCCTTCATTTCAGCCAGAGTCTCATTGTCAGGATTCTGTGAGTGCCCAATGATAGAAACGTCAGGTTCTTCCTCATGCCCGTCATTATCATCGTCGCCATTCAGAGCATCTATTATCTCGTCATCATGGGAAGTATTGACGTTGAGCGGCAGGGGAGTCTTGTCAGTAGTCTCCCCTCCTTGCCTTCAGCCCCTCCTCCTGATTCGATGACGGTAGCCTTATCCAGATCTTCCCGGGTTTTTTCCATAGACTCTTCCCCAGTGGCGGTTCCTTGATGCACATCAGCCTTCTTGGTCGATTCAACACCTACAGAATGAGAATCAACAGTTATTAGCTGAGGAGAAAGCAAAGAATCCTCGATGGATCGCCCAATGATATGATGAAAGGTAGAAACTGCCTTGACAAACTGAGGCGAAAAGGTGGAAATACCTTCTGAGGATTTCTCAATTGGGGTGACTGCTGCGTCAGACGCTGATTCAGGTATTGGAGATAAAAGAGGTGCTCTAGGAATTTCTGGATGTTCAGGATCGTACTTCTCAACCCCAGCAGTTCCAGCAGGAATAGAAGAGGAAACAACTTCAGGAACATCTTTTCCTTTAATGCGGCGTCTTTCCTCTTCCATGGCAACAACAATAAGGCGACGTCCCTCAGCTAGGCGTGCCGGCTCATCGTTTTTTAGAAACTTCTCCATGAGCTTGTCTTCATCAACAGAATCTACCTTCAGTTCATCCTTCTCCCATTCGACAATCTGATTCCATACATGAACTAAGGTGGTTGGATAATCTTCGATCCAGGAAATATATCGACGGCGAATTATGTGTGCAAAAAATTCTATCATCAGTTCGCTGAAACCCTGCAATTCTTCTTGAACTTCTGATAGCTGTTTGTGGGCGTCTGCAGTAGACTTGATGGCATTATCTAAATTCCCCTCAGCTAAGGCGGCTCTAGTCTCAGCCTCCAGCAGTTTGGATTCCAACTCGGCATTTTTTCTCGCCAGCTCGGCCTTCTCTTGTTCGAGAGTTCTATACGCCGATTGCATTCTGACACTCTCCGATTTGGCGTCCTCAACCTGTTTTTTCAACTCTAAGCGCTCTTGACTATGAGATTCCAATAAGTCATGATAACGTTTTTGCAGCTCTTCGAATATTTTTTTGAAATTACTGGCATCCAGCTGAGCAATGGCAAGCCCGCATTGTGTGTCATCCAAGTCCTTCTCGAGATTCTTTAAAGTTTGTTCGTCAGAATCCGCAATTGCCTTCATTGCATCAACATCGGTGATCAAGTTCCGAATAATTCTGGAAAGATTACGGGAATATTTATACATCTCGGAGTACTGTTTCTCTACCGCATCAATTTTTGCCTTAGCTTCATCCTCCCACTTTGAAGAAATGGGCTCGAGCGCGGGTAAGAAAGTGAGATTTCTGAAGTAATGCTCCGGGAACTGTTTCTCTAAGTAAGCTAATTTTGTATGGGAATCGGCATCCAGTGGTGGAGGTTTGCAATATGATAATTCGAAGTGTTTTCGTTTGGAAGAGACAATAACTGCACCCCCTTTCTCAGGTTGTTTCTCAGAGGTCTTTTGTTTGTCATGCGGATCAGCGTGCTTCTTTGGACTTTTTTCTTGATTACGCTTATCTTGAGGAGGGGTTGAGTCTTTTGGTTGTGACGAGTCTCCCCCACGGCGACTCTGGTAGCTCTTATACCTGTCAGAATCCGACCGAACTGGAGAGCGAGAATTTGAAACATAGGGCCGATAGGAATCATGATGCCTTCTATCGTCTCTGCTCCGACTCTCACGACGATCATGCTCAGGGTCTGCAGGAGGTCTCGATATGCTACGACGAACCTTTCCGAGGTCATAATAAGGACGTGACATGGTACCTATACAATAATACAATCGAAGTTCAGAACCGACGTTAGCATAAGATATAAGCACTATGACGTGCAGTGTGAATGTGCGAAGTGCATCCTAAGTGGTATTCCCCCCAACAAACCCGAGCCTGAAGTCAAGCTAGCACATGTAGACTCCTTGGCCTTTACAGGAGTAGTCTCTTTCGAAGAAGTAAAGATAAGGATATTTTTCGGAAAATCCCCTGGGGTATAAAGAGTCTCAGGAAAAGGAAGATTTCCCAAGCCCTGAAAGACGGAATCGCCAGTAGTAGGAGCATCTCCTTGAGGGACATCTAGTGGCAGTTCAATAGGGGATGCTAGTTTTTCAGGAGAAATGGAAGCATCAGGAACGGCGTATCCTTCTCTGTGTTTTTCGGCTATATTGGCCAGTTCATCATCTTGAGTTGAAGATGGAGAGGGAAAAGCCCTGGGAGGTACCGTCGGATCTTTTGAACCCTCGCCTGTATCAGGGATTATGTCGACCGGGGGAATGTACACGTACGGGCCTACCCTGTGACCTATGCTACGAGTAATAGATAACAGTCCATGATGATGAAGATACTCGTCCTTCAAAACTTCGTCGATTGTTAAAAAAATTGGTCGCCATTGAGTAGCCTATTCAATCGATCGGAGTACGGCTGGCCAGATATTTGCTTCGGATTATCAACTGCAAATAGGAATAAAAAAGATGCTTAGTTCCAGGTTAGCATAGGAACGTGAAATCGAAATTTGAAAGTCGGTGTGTTACTTGATCTGGTCTACCTTCTGGTACAACCTGGTTGCTGTCTAATGTAAAACCATTCCGTTTTCGAATCGCCGGCCTTGCTACTGAAAGGTACAAGAATAACTTTCCTCTTCGGAACTGACTCAAAGTACGAGAAGGAAGGAGTCTCTTGAGCCTGGTGTTTGAAGTTGTAAAAGAAATGAATATCTTCGAAAGTAGGCTCTTCTCCTAGAACCTCTTTGTAAGCTATGTACAGAGTATACAAGTAAGCATAGGAGTTAGGATGTAATTGCATGGGGGCAATACGCATTTGTCTTAGTAAATCGACGACAAAGGGCAGAAACGGGGGAATTGCTCCAACCATGCACATGAATCGAGTGATGGACATAAACCCTTCTAGTGGATTATGAGGACGATCTGTGGGAGAAGGTGTTAAAGTATCTTTCCTAAGAATCCTGTGTTTAAGACATATTCGAAGAATTCTGTCATCATCGATTGTAGACTTAACCGAATCCTTAGGAATCTCCAGAATCTCGACACCTTCAAGTTCGTCAGGTGCCCGATTGTCACCTACCCCTGCTATTTCTTCATCGCCAAAAGAAAAATCACCCTCGGAAGATACATTATCACTATCATGGGCCTCCACCTCATAATTTGAGCTCTTGTCGGCCCATTCTGAATCGGAACAGGATGAAATATCATTAAGAGTGATCTTCTGAGACGTCTCTGGAGCTTCTCTCTTTTCTGCTGATCGAGATGAACGTCTCTCGGCCATGGTCAATAAACTATTGAAGAAGTAATAACAGAAGTTAGAGTAAATTAGCCCGTATCCCCCCGTGCATGTGTGTGGACTAAAGTGTGTATAGTGTGCACAGATGATGTAAGTTTAACACTTGAAAATATAATGCAAAGTCTTTGGCAAAGCAATGATGTTCAGAACAGTTCTCAACGTTTGTTTATCTTCGCGGGGCACTATCCTAACTGTTCATGAAGTTGGAAGTTGTGTCAAATGTTGATTTAACAAATTAGACAAGTTCTTGTGCTTTAAGTTGGGAATGTTTTGATTCGGATCGAATATACACGCTGGGATCAGATGCAAAGCCATGCTTAGTTCAGAGATAGACATTCAACCAGACCAGCTCGGGTGTGTGTATTCGGATCGGATCGGGTGAGCTTTTAAAATCAAGTATTAATTTGGCCAGTTGGGCAAATTCTTATGCATTGAGAAGATTGCTTCGGTTCGGTTCGGAGGTAAGTGTTTGGATCGGATCGGGGAGAGGCATTGTTTTGGTCTGCAATAGATATTCACACCTATCGAGCTAAACCGGATCGGTTCGGAAGAGGGCTTTCGGAGCGGTTCGGATTGACTTGAATATCCATGTCCTTGTGTCTCACTCCGACCCGACCCGGTCAAGCAAGCTATGTTCCCCTTCTTTTCCTTGTTATTCCGACCCGATCCGGTCACACAAACTTCTCTCTTTTCCCTTTACTTTGATGCTTCTTCACCCGAGCCGATCCCAGCTTTTCTCCACCTCTTCTTCTTCCCCATCTTCCTTCTCACTCAACCAGCACCAAACCAAACTCCGTGTTAAAAACTCCAGCACAGCCCAAGTTTTCGAAGTCATGTTTAAATCTCCTATGGCGAGCCCTAATTCCATCCTCTCGACGCCTCGAAGTGGCAGCCGAGCCACCAACGACGATGGCGAGGGAGGAGGGGGTTATGATACTAAGGCCACGCCCTAAACCGGTCGAATTGACCATAAATCCCAATTGAAATCAATTACTAGGAAGTTAATCGAGGATTTAAACCTACCTATGTATTTGATTCAGAGAGTGAAGCGAGAAGTTTGGAATTCTCTGGAAAGCTAGGGTTTCAATGTGGAGTTAGTTGGGTAAGAACAGCGAATGAAAGATAAGAAAGAAGAGGTGGGCAATGGATTTATATAGAAGTTGAAGGTGACTACTCGTATTCCCCTCCTATTTTCTTGCTCGGACCGGGGTACAAGCCCAACAGCCTGTTCTGGCCTACAAACCTAATGTTAAACAAGAAAAGGAGTAAAAGGCCGTTTGGGTCGGGGTCCAAACCGGATGGAACTGCACAAATTGAATTGGCGTATAAATTGAATTCAAAAAAGGATGATGAAGGAGTCCTACCTAGGTGAATTGCTAGACATTAACAATAGTTCTCAGACTTGTTAAAAGTAAAGAGAATTGTTCATGAATTTTACAACCTATATATAGGCGATAAAAAACACGACTTTATGGAGCAACGCATCTATGCAAATGAATGGTAGTGACAATTCAGCGATTCAAGTTTGAAAGCTAATGGTCAGATAACATCAAAGCACGCTTCATCTTTGATAGAAGCATCCTTTGAGGGGGGAAAATGTTAGCCTACTTTGTGAACTAGGCTACACAAAGTTGGAAGACCATAAGAAGAAAGAAAAGGGAAGTATGTTACCAAAACGTCCGGATCAGATCGGAGCTGCCATGCCATGGGAGAAGAGAGTTAATCAGTTCGGGTAGGAGAAGACGAGGTAAAGAAAAATCCAAGCCGGACCGGATCGGATGGGATACTCCGATCCGAACCCTATTTGCCAGCCTATCTGAACCGAACCCAGTGCCTCCTGCTGATTCACGCCACTATCTCCTTAAGTTCCAGGGTGGTTACACCCACGTTTACCACTAACTTGATGTGCTGGCGATACCAGAATTCATCTGGTCACGGAAGTCGCGGAGCGGAGGACACGTGGGTCCGATCCGACCCGAATTCATGAAGGATTTTTGCCTATAAATAGACCCCCAAGGGTCATTTGAAGGGATCTTTTGGGCACTTTGAGCACTTGAGTACTCTTGAGAACCGAATTCTAGCGCTCTCAAACAATCCCAATCATCATTTAAAGTGTGATTTGAGTATAATTGAGTGAATGTGTATGAAAATTGAGTGAAGTTGAGTGAATACCTTCTTGTAATTCTATCTTCATTTCCTAACAAAGTGATATAAAGTGGACGTAGGCTTTCCAACGCCGAACCACTACAAATCCTGTATCTCTTTTCTGCATTTGATTTTATTCCATTAGAATTCTTGTCAATTTGGGTGTTAGAACCACTTTTTGGTCTAACAGAAACTAAGAAAGGAAGCGATGTAATGAACTGAGTTAGTGTGATGCAAACGAAAAGTGATGCATTTCCCTAAATGACCTATTTCTGAGAACGTTGTTGCAAGTAAGCCACAGTAAATAAAGTACGAAAAGTAAAGAAATTACTTTCTACCACGGATTTAGATGGGAATACGTTATGAAAATAAATCACTAATTCTTTCTATCAAACTGATAAGGTGCATGAAGTGTTTCCCTTAATTATAATAAGGAATATATATATTACTGTGGGTGAAGAATAATGGTTTACAACAGTAAATGGTTTAAAAGGGGAATGATAATAACCTATTATAAATGAATAACATTAATAAAAATGTTGTATAATAGGTAGACTTGTCCTAGGGGGAAGTGAAGATTATAACTTAGGTTATAATAAACTAATAAGGAAATTGGATAACTGGTGAAATGAGATAAGGGACACTTAATTGTAAATTAAGTAATCAGTAAATGGGGAAAGTCGGAAACCAGTTGAGAAGAGGGGGAAAATATATGAAATATAAGAAGTTGTACTTAATTATAAATTAAGTCAACAATAAACTTGGAAGTTTGAAACCCGTTGATAAGAATAACATGTTTAGGCTTGTCCTAGGGACAAGAAGAAATTATAACATAGGTTATAATAAATGGGTAGAGAAACTTATTAATGGGCCTTAGTTAATAGAACTAAGTTAATAAGTAAACAACGATAAGTTGTAGTAATGGTGTAAAATGGAATTATGATTTAATGAGAAAGAATGAGGAAAACTTATGAAATAAGTTATATTTAATCATAAATAATGACTGACATGTTAAACAGAAAACCTGTGATTTGAGATATACTTAAATACATATTAAGTAAAACATGTTATTGTAATGATGAAATCAAACAAGAATATAAAATAGATTGTGGATTATAGTCCTTGGGCCACAATCTAGAGAATAGCATGTTGTGGGCTTATTAACAAACTTAAATGGGTTAAGTTACATGACCAAAATTAATAAGCAAGAGGAACTTGGTAACTTGATTAATAATTCAACATGAATGGGAAAAACCAAGTTAAATGGAAACCTGGTGAGGTAAGGCAAGCGCGTAAAAGAATGTTTAGACATAGGGTCTAACAACATATTAAAGTGAGGCGCTTGGACTAGTCCGGGCGTTTGAGGATGAATAACCCAATGGGGTAGATCATCCGGTCTTATAAGGCATGAGGGAGTGTGCATTCATTTGATTGTTCTGACGGCTCCAAAGGACTGGATGGGGAAGCACAAGGCTTCCTGAGGTACGTAAGGTGCTCCTAGTAGTCCTTAGTGCGGTGGCAGATGTTTTAGGCTATGCTCGTAGAGGTTGGGTCTGCACATAACTACTAGGTGGGTGGGCCTTGACTGCAGAAGTAGCTATTCAGTCAGAATGCTATGACGCGGTGACACTAGTGTGATTCGGTGGTTGCCTCAACGGGGAGGCGAAGAGTCACAACCAACAAGAATAGTAGGTCGTCAAATACCCGTCATCGACAGCCAGTGGGATGCGGAAAGACTAGAGCTAAACCCAAGATACCATTCATCTTTCACTATGGGGGTAAGGGGTTGAGGGGAGACGTCAAATGGATGTTTAGATTGTTTGTTATTATGGGCATATCACTTAGCCCTTGTAGTCTTTACTAGTTGAGGGAGGGGCCTAGGTTGGACCATAGCCACCATGAAAACAGACGCTAGGAATATCTTGTAGAGGCTCTTAAAGACGGGTCTGTACAGATATGGAAAAGCTCTCGACCGAGTTTCGTGTTTCTTGTATCGCCCTGCCATGGAACTCGGTGCACATTAGAGGATGTGCAATTGAGGCATCGAGCTACAGTTGAAGATATGTAGGGTGGATAGTCTAGATACATGCATGTCGACACTGGGTGGTGTATCGTAGACTTGAGGGCATTACTCCGATATGAATTCTGATTCGAATAAGGGTGGCAGTCTGTACGTTTACGTGGCATAGTAATAACAGATATATGCGGAACATAATATTGTTATCCGTACGTCACTACAGTGTAGGATGAGGGACTGCGTATATTTCGATGGTGTTACGGTGGAGACCGTGCGAGTGGGGTACCGTGGGTGTACCTTAATATTGGGGGTAGCTACATATATACTGTATTAGGTTAATCCATCGAGAAGTAAATGGGTGCGACTTGTGTGTAAGCCTTGAGTGTTGTTAACCCAAGTAACCTAATAAATAAGAAAATATGATTGAACGGTATATGTAATGTTATCCAAAGTGTATAATTTAAATCCAGTCACCCGAACTTGTGTTCTGACCCCCTCCTCATAACATACTTGCAGGTTAGATTTGTGGCAGAGACATGATAACCTTGGATACTGGTTAGGTAGTATTATTAATACTGTAATGTTTGCGAACAAATTAACAAATTTAAACAATTGTTTAATTTGTTCGGTTTTCCTAAACAACAAAAGGGTTGTTGTAGAGAGTGTCGAATTCTGGGACCAAATTATTTTTACTAACAAATCCAATCAGATTATCCCTAAGATTTGATTGTTGAAATTTAATTAAAACTACAACTAAGCTGGTAGACTAAACTAAATAAAAACTATGAGGGAAATGGTAACTTAGGAATAAATCCACTTTCTAGATCACATGAATCAATATAAAATGAAACTATGATCTCTTTTTATTTGTCAATAGTTAAATTAATTGATGTGATTATTCTAAGCATGACCTATTTGTGCTATTGATTAGCCCAACATAAGACATCAAATTTTGTCACACCTCTTAAACAACTTTACTAATTTTATGAAGAATGATAACAAGTTGCAGTTGAAATTAAATCATACTTTAAGCATGGCCTATCCCCTATTAATTAGAAGTATAAACCATCAAATTAAGATTTCAATCTCCACTTAATTACCATCATCATATGTAGATGAAGAGGTAATTAGTGAGCATATGAACAAGCATAGCCTATGTGGTGTAAACACTATAGGCTATCAAACTCAATAATGAACATAAAAACCATAACCATCAACATGAATTAAAGCACAAAAAGAGATCATGAATAAACAAGTATATTGAAACTACAAGAAAAAAGAAAGCTTCATTATCCCTAAGTTGTAGGGATTTAGCCTCTTATGTTTGTTATTTTAACAGCGAACGTAAATTGCAACATAAAACAAAAAAATAAGAGAAAAAGAAAATAAAAATAAAATTAAGGAAAATCTAATCTAATTGCAAAAAATAAAATTACATGTAAATAAAACAAAAGGGAAAAGGGAGAATACTAACTTTGTTCCAACAGAAGAAAGTTACAAAATACAACTCATTGTTGAATGAATACAAATAAACTAGCTACTAGTGTATTTATAGTTGCCCAAGCCAAGGCTAAGTGGCTTATTACACAATGTGGTACAAAAACCCATTTTCAAAATAACAACTAAACCAAATAGCTAAGTGTGAACGCGTATGAATGGATTTGCAAATATCATAGCTTACGGGCATCAAATGGCATCAACACCATCTGTTTTGAGCATGAATAGGAACTCAACAATATTTGCAACAAGCTATCTTTATGAAAAGGCGTTGGATCATTAAAATATGCGGTAGAAGGTGGTTGAACAGCAACATTTCTTCAAGCTTTAATAAAGTTCTCATAATCAACACATTTCTTACACCAATTCTTCAAGCTTTTCAACAATTAAGTGCATCAATTCCATTCATCATAAATAACCTGAAAACACAACAATAAATACACAGTATCAATTATTGTTAAGAGAAACTAAGATAAATAAGTGGATAAAATATACACATTTACGTGTATATCAAATACTCCCACACTTATCTTTTTATTCATCCTCGCATAAAGTAAAAAAACTAAGATAAATCTGTTTTCGTAGGGAGCATGATTGCATTGAGCATATGCAACAAGCCTTTAAACTTTTATGTGTCCCCAGTAGGACGAGTGTTGTCTTGTGAGGGTTTTCAGTGGATACTACCCACAAAATCCAAAAGAAAAAAGTATGTACAAAATGCAAAATTGAAAATATTTACAATATGAATGCATGTTTTTAATGGAATATTTACAAATGGGCAATTTACTTTTAAATATTACACGAATGAGCTAACACAAATTTGGGTCGTCACTATGAAATTTTATTCCGTTACTAATCAAAACTTCAAACAAAAGTCATGTTATCGTTACAAACTCCTCCATCTTGGCCAGTTGTTTTGATAGAAACATAGTGCAAATATGAAATGAATTCTATAATCGATATCAATATTCACAAAACGGCGTCTCAGCTTCCTTTTTTTTAACAAGTTAGGTCGAATAAGTGAAGAGTGTTCTTGGATTTTAAGTGCTAACTCTCTCTTAATTTTGAAAATTGTTTACATTATTATTATTATTTACAATCACCTAACTGAAAAGACCAAGGTATACCACCCATGCACTGCCTCGCGGACTGACATGAGAGTTTGGGACAGAGCTTGGCGGATAGTGCAGACCAACGCTGTCTTTGTCAACAAGATGTTCGTAATCCTTAGGTGTCCAACTCATAAATTGAGACCAAGATATACCGACGCTGACTTTGTCAACAAGGTGTCGGAAAGAGCTTGGCGGGTTTGCACACCAACGCCAGATGTAGCAGCAATGTTGGATACCCTTGGATAATTATATATATATATATACTTCCTTTTTTACTTTTTTTTACATAAGAGAGAGAGAGAGTTAAGCGAGAATATCTTATCACAACTTCACTTAAACGATCTAAAATGTCATCGCAAGTAGTCTAAATCAACCATTCATTTAATCGGATTACAATTCAGAAAACATTTCATACTCATCACCCACGAATCTTCCGATATACCAGTTACACCAAATTTGCTCATAATTCAAACTTTCCTTTCATTATCTGCTAAGAGAAGTAAATTTCCAAACAATTTAATTGAATGACCAAAATTATATGCTAATAACTCCATCATGTCTTATTTAAAAGTAAATAGAAGTGCATTTTTTTTTTCAGAAAAGGAAAAAAAAAGAGAAAGGGAAAAATGCAAACTTAAACTATGCAAAACAGAATGAAAATGAGCCTCACCCTCATGCTTGATTTCGACTGTGTCCCCACAGTCGATGCATGACACAATGAATGAATGAAAGAGAAATATTTACATATGTACAAAAGAGGGTTAGTGTGACTTACCAATTGTGTGTGTAGAAAATATGCAGTCATCGAATAGATGAACCGGTCCACGATGGACCAATAGTTCTGCCTCACTAAGGTAATGAAACACGGCTTAAGCACAAAAAACCAAATCATAAAGGATTTTATATTACATTTTAGATTTGGAAAAACAAATTTTGTTTTTTCAAAAGTTTGAGTTGTTAATTTTAAAATTTTGTGCTTACAATTGATTCAAAAATCGAATTGAAATTCTATAGCAACTAAAGAGAAGTCAGTGAGTCGGGGTTCAGAAAAGCTTCAAAAACAAAGTTTGAATTGTTCAGATGATGTGTAAATTGACAGACGTGTGCATTGTTCTCACCCCCACACTTGTTTTGAGAAATATTTTTCAGTTTTGCTTTGATATTTGAAATTTTGTTGACTAAAGGTTCATTCATAAACCTAAAGTTAAAACCAAACAAATGAATTCTCAGTAAATTTCGAAATCCTGTTTTCTCAAAAACAGTGTTATCCCAGAAAGAGTTCATATACTACAGAAATTTATCATTGAAAAACAAGTGATCACAGTGAGGTTCAGTTGAAACGATCAAGTTGCAAGGAGTTTCAACAGTTTCAGAAAAATCGTTATTTTGCTTAAGATCACATTCAGCAGTTTCGTTTTTTTCAACCTCAAGAATTTCAAAATTTTCGAATGTTTCATTTTCAATTTCAGACCCAACAACCTTTATCGTCAATTAATTCAAGAAGTTTTCTCTCATCAAAGTCGTCCTCACGCAAGCAGTTGTAACCAACTTCGTCATTTCGTTCAAGTTGACAATCGAAAGTTGTTAAATTTTCAAAACTTTCAGAATCTGAGAGAGGAAGATCAAATTGAAGATTGATGTCTTTGTTTTCAAGAGAATTCAAATTCAAACCAATTACATAGATTTCAGCAACTTCATTAAGATTTTCATCAATTTAAAAAGTTGTTAGTTGAAAATTTTCGATTTCAGTAAGAGTTTAATTTTCAACAGAAGCATCAGTTTGAGTTTGAATTTCAGTTTCGTAGAAATCAGAGTTTTGCATCAGAGATTTTTCAAAATTTTCATTTTCATCAACAGTCATATCGTCAGAATTATCAATAATCGTTATGTACTGTTGTGACGAAGTTAATGGCTGACTATTTGTTTCAAAAGAAACATTGGTAGAAAGTTGTTTGTCACTACATTGGGATTTGTAGTAGTGATATAAGTTCGTAACTTCAGTTTGAAGAAGAGAAATGTGACAAACTATCCTAGTGCAACTTTGTTTACTGTCGGTTATTCTTTGAGCAAGTTCTTCGACGTAAGTCAAGCCAAGTTTCATTAAATCCTCAAATTCATCAACATCATCGATTCCCTCAAGTAATAACTTCTCTAGATGTTGCCAAAGTTCAATAGTGTATTGAGCCAGTTGTTCAATGTTACGCATGTTTTCGATATATTTATTTTCAGAATCTTGTTTTTCATCTAAAATTCGTGCCCATTCCTTGATGTCTTCGCAACAATTCCAAATGTCATGCATTAATTGATCAATTTCACTCGGGCTCTCTTTTATCAAATTGGTAAACACACCAGACTTCAAAATGTTGCTTTTTAGATTCGTCATTTCTATGTGTTCCTCACTGGTTGACCTTAAAAATTCATCCACCTCATCTCTTAGAAGTCGTCCATTATTTATTTTCCAAAACCAACATCACCAAAAATTTAGCTTGTTCGCAACACATTTTTCATATTCGATAACCAACATTTGACATTCACTCATATTATGAAAAACATTTTGGTTTTCAAAAGTTTCGTTAAAACCCATGCTGCAATTGTTTTTATTTTCAGCACTTTGCTTAGCCATTTGCGCTAATAGTCATCTCGCCTCAGAAAAAATCTCATTAATCATAGGATGACAGTTTTCATATTGGGGTACAACCGTTTGATGATATTGGTGGAAATTATTCGAAAAAATTTCAGCATGAAATTCAGTCTGATTTGAATTGAAACCTAAATCATTTAAAGTTTGAAAAGAATTGCAATTTTGGTTGTACATGAGGCAAGCGCACATGTACTAGAAGTAGAGAGTTTTTCGTTGAAAAATCAGTTGCAAAGCTGTGGCTCTAAAGGAGCTCCTAAAAAATATGTTAAAATTAACAACTTCGGATTATATAAATACAAGTCTAGGCCAGGTTCGGACAGGGATTATCAGTGTGTCACGAATCACCGTAGAAACACGACTGAAGGTTTAAGAACCTGTTTGAGTTCTAAACTCAACAGTTCCTTAGACACCTTAGAGAGTATCAATCCTAATTGTCAATTTAACAAATATTTTGTCCTATGAGCTTTAGGGAATCCTCGATTCGATTTCAAAAATAAACTTTTCAATTAATCCCACGTTTGTTTTAAAATTTTGAACCACACATCAACAGGAAAAATATTCAGTCACAGAACAAACACAGAATAATAAATTGCAGAAATAAAAATTTTACAAGCAAGCCGCGTCACCTACAAAAAAATTTTACATGCAATTTCTATATATTTTTCTTTGCAGTAGAGCACCTGTAGGGTCTAATTTTTTTTACAGTGATCGGTAGTCTGTCCAGTGCAATTCAGTAGCGCTAGCGTGTTCACACCCCACTTGGTGTGAAACCGCTCCAAACCAAATCTGTTTGCCAATCGTTTTGCTGAACTCTTCACTTCTTGTTGGCCTTTGAATTGATTTTTTTGTGGAAGGAAAAAAAACTAAGTTGGAAGGGAAACAAAAACTAAACTAGACAAAAAAATACAAGTAAGACAAACAAACTAACTCAGAAAGAAAAATAAAAAGTAAAAATAAAAACAAACTAAACTCAAAATAAAGAAAACTAGACTCAAAAACTTAACTAAAAAAAACTAGTCTCAAGCACTCAATAAAAACAAAGGAGAATAAAATACAAATATTGCATCAAGTATGCCGCTCAGACCACAAGTCACGCCCTTTATTTTTTTATTTTTTTAAAACGGCTCGTGTCAAATAAGTTGGAAACAAATCAATGCCACGCAATACAAATATCACCCGGTTCTCAATCAAAACTTGCCCCTTATTATTTTCTTTTTCAAAATAAGCTCACCCCACTTTCTATAAATTTCAACCTAAACTCACGCCCCTTTCTATTCAACAACTCAAACCCAAAAAAAAAATCAGAAACATATGAACCCCAATACTAAAACAAATCTCGCGTTCCCCAATTATAAAGGAATGCAAAGTCAATATAATCCGAACAAAACCAAGTCAAACAAAAAAATCGACTTTCCCTCTTCCTTTGTTTTTTAAAATCCGAATTGGGTTGCTGGTTTCGAAACTGGTTTCGATCTTTGCACCTATGAATTTTGGTGGTAGAATTCGTATCGTATTCTTCAATTCAGGATCCGAATTGGTATGTGGTCTTGGCTAATCAGCTGGAGCGCTTGAATATGTTTGCATATGAGGTGGAGTTGGAATTGTTTGCTGGCATGTTTGCTGTGAAGGAGGATGGGCGTGTTAAGGGAGTAGGGAGTGGAGTTGTGAAGCATTGTTGTGTTTTGAAGGCGCAGCAGCGGTTGAGCTGTGATTTGCTGGAAGGTGGAGTTTGCATTTGATTTTGTAGACTGTGGGAAGTGAGGTAGTATTGCGGTTTGAACGTGGATGGGAGGATGTATTGAAGCAGAAGTGATGCTTTATTCAAGTGCTATTAGTTATGTTGTTTACAGAGGGGATGAAAGCAGGTATGTGGATAGAGGATGAAGTCAAGGTTAGAGGGAAATTAGTCTATGCAGGTGGTTTTATGGGTGCAGAAAAATGGTTTGTAGAGAGGAAAGTGCACAGGTTGATGGAAAGGTTTTGGGGAAGATAAATATGAAGAATGAGAAAATTTGGAAAGAGATTTTTTTTATTTCAGAAATTTGTAAAAGAGAAAAGAGGAAAGATTTTGTAATAGAAACAGAAAGAAGTAAATGAGAACGAGAAATAAAATCAATGAAATTTAGCAACCTTTTTTTTTAAAAATTGTTGAAAAGGTGAAAAGGGAAAGTATTGAAAAATGGAAAGGCAGTAAAGGAAGGAATTGAAACAAAAGGTAAGTAGTGTTTTTTTTTTTTTTTTGAAGCAAAGAAGGGATTTTTTTTGCAAAAAGGGATATTTTTTATTTATTTATAAGGAAATGGTAAATAGAAGGAAGTAAAGATTGTGTAGAAGAAAAATTGGAAAGAAGTAAATGAAAGATAGGGACAGAAATAAATGGAAAGAAATGAATGAAAGAAAGAGAAGGAAATTGCAATGTAAACGGGAAATAAATTGAAAAGGCTATGAAAGAAAATAAATCAAGCATCAAAATCATCTAAAAACTGCATTTTTTTCTCTCTTAATTAGAAGATCAACAATACCAAATTAAAGCTAATCAAGAGATTTTTTTATAAATGAAGGAAAATAAAATGAAACAAGCAAAAAATATTTTTGTGTTTTTTTTTATATAAAGGAGAAAAGAAAAAGAAATATAACCCAAAGGATTTAAAAGTAAAAGTTATTTTGGTCCCCGGCAACGGTGCCAAAATTTGTTTGCGAACAAATTAACAACTATAAACAATTGTTTAATTTGTTCGGTTTTCTTAAACAACAAAAGGGATGTTGTAGAGGGTGTCGAACTATGGGACCAAATTTCTTTTACTAACAAATCCAATCAGATTATCCCTAAGATTTGATTGGTTGAAATTTAATAAAAACTATAAATAAGCTGGTAGACTAAACTTAATAAAAACTATGAGGGAAATGGTAATTTAGGAATAAATCCACTTTCTAGATCACATGAATCAATATAAAATGAAACCATGATCTCTTTTTTTTATCAATAGTTAATTTAATTGATGTGATTATTCTAAGCATGACCTATTTGTGCTATTGATTAGCCCAATATAAGACATCAAATTTTGTCACACCTCTTAAACAACTTTACTAATTTTATGAAGAATGATAACAAGTTGCAGTTGAAATTGAATCATACTTTAAGAATGGCCTATCCCCTATTAATTAGGAGTATAAACCATCAAATTTAGATTTCAATCTCCACTTAATTACCATCATCATATGTAGATGAAGAGGTAATTAGTGAGCATATGAACAAGCATAGCCTATGTGGTGTAAACACTGTAGGCTATCAAACTCAATAATGAACACAAAAACCATAACCATCAAAATGAATTAAAGCACAAAAAGAGATCATGAATAAACAAGTATATTGAAACTACATGAATAAAGAAAGCTTCATTATCCCTAAGTTGTAGGATTTAGCCTCTCATGTTTGTTATTTTAACAGCGAACGTAAATTGCAACATAGTACAAAAAAATAAGAGAAAAAGAAAATAAAAATAAAATTAAGGACAATCTAATCTAATTGCAGAAAATAAAATAACATGTAAATAAAACAAAAGAGAAAAGGGAGAATACTAACTTTACTCCAACAGAAGAAAGTTACAAAATACAACTCAATGTTGAATGAGTACAAATAAACTAGCTATCAGTGTATTTATAGTTGCCCAAGCCAAGGCTAAGTGGCTTATTACACAGTGTGGGACAAAAACCCATTTTCAAAATAACAAATAGACCAAATAGCTAAGTGTGAACGCGTATGAATGGCTTTGCAAATGTCATAGCTTGTGGGCATCAAATGGCATCAACTCCATCTGTTTTGAGCATGAATAGGAACTTCGCAATATCTGCAATAAGTTGTCTTTATGAAAAGGCATTGAATCATTAAAATATGCGGTAGAATGTGGTTGAACAGCAACATTTCTTCAAACTTTAATACAGTTCTCATAATCAACACATTTCTTACACCAATTCTTCAAGCTTTTCAACAATTAAGTGCATCAATTCCATTCATCGTAAATAACCTGAAAACACAACAATAAATACACAGTATCAATTATTTTTAAGAGAAACTAAGATAAATAAGTGGATAAAATATACACATTTACGTGTATATCATGTAAGGATATATTTTGACTATATTATATTTTATCCATTTCACGGTGAGATATTTTCTGAGCTCTGACATGTTTTATGTCTCTGTCTTTTTTGCAGGACACCAGAGCAAACCAATCCGAGTTTCGATAGATTGGAATTTTGAAAAAAAATCAGTCTGTCGTAATTCGGGTTGTTACAACATCCCTATACTCATGCGAAAGATCAGGCGGTCCACTGATTCAGTTGACCTCCTTAATGCGATGTATGTTAGTTCCATGAATCCAACATGTATGCAAATAATCCAACTATAACATGTAAGTTCTATATGTGTGCACAATCATTCATCCAAATGCAACATCCACATGATGATACACCCACTTTCATCAATTAAAAGAAGAAAAATATGCACATGCATCCATATGTAGTATGAGAGTGATTGATCCAATCTAGTGCATATTGTGTGTGTCTATGCATCCACAAGCAACCACTCGAAAACACTTGCATCCATCAAACATAACTGCTTCAAACACATGTTTACATTCATGGGTTCCCTTACCTAAAGGTCGAAGATTCGATCGATAGGGTATACTTAAATGATAAAAACAAGCACGAATAAAATCTTTGGAAAAGAAGTTAGGAACATACCCTTAAAAAGAAAAGGGTACGAAGCGCGAATCTTATCTTCAGTCTCCCAAGTTGCATTCTAAGGGTCTTCTCCCCATTGAACTTTCGTCAACTTGACCTCTAGGTTGCGTAGCTTCTTAACCTATGATCCAAGAATACGGATAGGAACTCTCCTAACTATCTCCTCCCGTTCCACCTCTACTTCCTCAAGCATACTCGGCTCAACTACTTCTGCGGTATTATGCAAGCACTTCTGTAAATGAGAAACGTGGAAACATCATGAATGCCAGACAGTCTCTCTGGTAGCTTTACTTTATAGGCCACTTTGCCAATCCTATCTATTATGTGAAATGGCCCTACAAATCTTAGTGCCAATTTCCCTAGCGATCCAAAATGAACCACATTCCTCAAGGGTGATACCTTGATGAAAACCATGTCTCCCACCTCAAACTCAATGTCGTCCTTCTCCTATCTGCGTAGGATTCTACCTGTCCTGAGCTGTCTTCATGTGCCTGTGAATAAGATTAATCTTCTCTGAAGTTTCCTTAATCATCTCAAGTCCAAGTACAAGCCTTTGTGTAGAATCCCACCAACAAGTCGGTGATCTACAGGGTCGTCCGTACAATGCTTCGAAGGGTGCCATGACAATGCTAGCCTGATAACTATTGTTGTAGAAGAACTCTACCAAAGTAAAATGCTCTTCCCAAGTCCCTCCGAAGTCTAGGATACACAATCTTAAAAGATCCTCAACAACTCTATTCACCCTTTCCGTTTGTCCATCGGTCTGTGGGTGATAAGCGGTGCTCAAACACAACCGTGTTCTTAATGCCTCTTGCAAGCTCCTTTAAAACTCACTGGTGAATATGGGGTCACGATCACTCACAATACTGGAAGGTACTCCATGTAGACGGACTATCTCACAAAGATAAACTACATCCAACCATGTTGTCGTCCTCTTACTCTTAACAGGAATGAAATGAGCGCTCTTAGTAAGCCTGTCAACTATAACCCAAATACTGGTGTTGCCTTTCCTCGATCTAGGCAAACTATCAATGAAATCCGTAGAGATGCTCTCCCACTTCCACTATGGGACTTCCAAAGTATGAAGTAAATCTCTAGCCTTCCTTTGCTCAACCTAGACTTGCTGGCAAATCAAAATCGAGAAACAAATTCTGCAACATCTTTCTTTATCCCAACCCAAAAGAAAACCCTCTTCATATCCTTATACATCTTATCACCACCGGGACGAATAGTCATTCTAGAATGATTGGCCTCCTCAAGGACAATCTTCAACAAACCCCCAACTCGGGGAACACATAGCCTTCCATCTCGTCGCAACCACCCTCTATTGTTCGTGGAATATCTACTGAGGTGATGGGAAGTCTCCCCTCTACTGAACATATCCAAGATATCTGCTAGTTGTGGGTCCTCTCACTGTGAAGTTCCTACCTGAACCAACAGAGTAGGTCGCACCTCTAATGATTCCAATAAATCAGGTGTAAACTCGGTGGAGGGTCTAAAATCAAAAGTCATATAAACTCCAAGCTCTTCCTCTCCACAAATAGAGGACTCAAGGTCATCCTCTGCCTACTCAATGCATCTGCCACCACATTACCCTTGCCAGGGGTATAAGCAATCTCAAAGTCATAGGATGCTAGGAACTCCATCCATCTTTGTTGCCTTAAATTGATATCCTTCTGCGAGAACAAGTACTTAAGAGATTTATGATCAATGTACAACTCGAACTTCTCTCCTAGTAAATAATGGCGCCAAGTCTTAAGCATGAATACTATGGTAGCTAACTCTAAGTCATGGGTAGGGTAGTTCTTCTCATGAACTCTCAACGTTCTACCTCCATAACATACTACCCTTCCCTCTTGCATCAAAACTGCACCAAGCCTTGTACCACATGCATCAGTGTATACTATGAACACTTTGTTCCCATCAGGCAAAGTCAAGACTGGGGCTGTTGTCAAAGTCCTCTTCAATCGCTGGAAAGCACCCTCACAGTCTATACCCCAAGAAAATGTCAGAATCTTCTTCGTCGGTCTGGTGAGGGGGGGCTAATATCTTTGCGAAGTCCTTAATGAACTTCCTATAATAGCCCGCTAATCCAAGAAAACTTCTCACCAACATTGCATTCTTTGGGATCCACCAATCTTGAACTGCAACAACCTTTGCGGGATCTACTGCTATCCCATCTTTAGAGACCACATGCCCTAGAAATAACACTTCTTTTCTTCAAAAATGGTATTTGGAGAATTTTACCTTAAGCTGGCGTGCACAGAGAGTTTTCAAAACCTCCCTTAAATGTAGGGCATGCTCTTCCTCGCTCTTTGAGAAAATCAAGGTGTCATCAATAAAGACCACAACGAACTTATTTAGAAACCCCCGAAACACCCTACTCATCAGTCAACAAAATACGTGGGTGCATTCATCAATCCAAAAGACATGACGAGACATTCAAAGAAACCATCTAGAGTTCTAAAAGCAATCTTGTCTATACTGTCCTCGGTCACCCTCAACTAATGAAATCCTGTGGCCAAGACTAACTGAGAGAAAACAGATGCATCAACAAGCTGGTCAAACAGATCATCTATCCTCGGAAGTGGGTGCCTATTCTTCTTAGTGAGTTTATTCAACTCTCTATAATCCACACATAGCGAAGAGAACCATCCGCTTTAGTGGCGAATACTACTAGAGCACCCCATTCAGATATGCTTCGCCTAATAAACCCTTTCTCAAGTAGCTCCCCTACTTTCTTGTTGAGCTCCCTCCTTTCTCTTAGAGCCATATGGCGCACAGGCAGCGCAATCGACTTTACATTGTCCACCAAGTATATACGGAAATCAATCTCGCACCTCGAAGGTAAGCCCCGAACCTCCTTAAAAAAATCAAGATACTCACAGACCACTAGTACAGATCGTAGATCATCGATAAATGCATCAGCCGACTCTAGGAAACTAAGCATGACATACCCTTTAGGGTTGCAAGAAATCTCAAGGGTCCTCCCATGGCAAGTCAAAAGTCTAACGACCCTCCTTTCACAATGTAGAATGGCACCATACATGGCTAGCCAATCCATTACTAGAATCAAACCATAGCCCATGAAACCAAGCACATATGCATCGCAGTCAAATTCGACGCCCAACATAGATATTCTCAAAACCCGACAGATGATAGATAAATGAGTCATACCCCCAATGGGGTTTGAGACAACAACATGATCCAAAACCATACTAGTACTAAGGTGTAGAGACTCAACCACAGAATTAGATATAAAAGAATGCGAAGCGCTAGAATCAAAAAAGAGTTCTAACAGGATGATTGGAAAGAGAAATAAAACCTTCAACGGAAACCTTCCTACCTCTATCTGGCACACTATACACGAGAGCATGCACTTGCCCTCCAAAAGATCCTACTCTTTGGCCCTGTCCTTGCTTCTTGGGGCAATCCTTAATAAGATGTCCGACCTCTCCACAATAGAAACAAGCGTTCTTCCTTTTCTTGCAATCCTTAATCAAATGACCCACGCTCCCACAATTATGACATTTTCTTTTGTCTCGGGCTTTTTCGTTTTTTCCACCCTTCTTTTGCTGTTGTTGTTGTTCTTTCTTGGGCAACAGTTTCTTGTTTTGTGATTCCTTAACCTTAGCCTCTTTCTTTTCACCTTTATCTTCTTCATGCATCAATGCCATATCAACGAGTTTCTCAAAAGTTGCTCCCATCGAAAAAGGAGACATAGCCAACCCATATAGGGGTTCATTCAATCCTCTTGCAAACCTCAAAGCTTTCTTGTGCGGGGTATTCGCTAGCTCCAAACCAAACCTCGCCAATTGACTAAACTTATTAACAAACTCTTTGACAGACGTAGCCCCTTGATTATGTGCCAAAAACCTTTCCATTTGCATACTTTGCTCGGCTGGAGAAAGAAACTTCATCTTGAATCTTTGTCGGAAATCATCCTAAGTCTCGATTGGACGTCTCGCATGTGTCACTTTCCCCCAAAACGAGGCCTCATCCTTCAGCTACCAAATGGCTAACAAATCTTCCTACGGTCATCAATTTCGAAAATTCCAAACAAATCCTCCATTTCTTTAAGACAATTCCTTGCTTCTACAAAATTCTCAGTTCTCGGAATGGCTTTCCACCCATCGCTCAGAAATCCTTGCATATCTTAAAGAATTTTTCAGCACGCGGGGGAGGAGGAGGAGGAACAACAGCTTCAGCTGGGGAGGGAAGTCTGCTTGGCCTTCGGCTGGTGTCGTAGCCTCCAAATACCCATGAAACCAAGCCGGTATCTGAATGTCCTCAGGAATATTAGGTTCCCTAGACATGTTGAAAAGAAAAGGAATAAGGGATTCAAACAGAGTATCGAAAGATATTTCATATGGATTTGGGGAATATGTTTTTCAAAATAGGATTTTCTTTTGAAAATGCTTTCTTTTAAAATAAACTTTTTGAAAACAATTTTCAAAACCTTTTATCCGATCTGGTAACCTTTGGCTCTGATACCAAATGTGACACCCCCACATCCATTAATGTCATCCTTTATCAGAATGCATTAAGTTTCGTGAACCGTTATGGGTAAACAGAAACAGAAACATGACAAGACATATATAAAATAACAGCGAAATTAAAACTTTATTAAATAGAAAATCTTCATGGTCCAAACCCAATTACATAATAAGTCTGAAATAATGAAAACTCATTACATCAACATAAAACGTCTAACTTGTACCAAAATCATCATCAGGGTACAATAATACATAAAAAGAGCATAATCCCCAAAATATAGCCATAGTAGAGAAGATACGAAATTAAGTGGTACATCTAAGCAGCTCCAAGCAGAATGAAAGAAGAATCCTGATCAAGCTTGAGTATTCCCACCTTGAGAACCTAGGGGGAAACGGAAGAGAGAGAAGAGGAAAAAAAATGGGTCAGACATAAAGTCCAGCGAGTCCAGTTATTTTAGCATGCAAATAAGTAAAAGCATCATAACATGCATATAAACTAGAAAGGGAGATAACAATATCATAAGGAAAATATTACAAGGTAAACAAGATAAACAGAATAGAATATATTGCGCTTCTCTAATACTTTTCTCTACACCAATACTAGTATAACAGAACAAGGTGATCCCAACAAGTACAAGATGGTAGACTTAGGTGTACTTCTAGTGAGAGGTTTTACCCCATACAATAACAGGTAGCCCAACAGAACTGACGGGTGTTACCCCCAACGATAATAACGGGCTCCTAAACAAGCAAAACTAGATGCACCCTAATTACTACCCCCAATCGATCGGCTCCCTAACTCGTAGATACCCTGTGCTGGCCCCACAGTAGGATGTATCACTTCCTGAAGTGGCAACCTCGTTGTTTACAAGATGCACAACCATATCTACAGGTGTCACGGCATCTTATCATCCTCCCTGAAATCTGGACCAATGCACGCACATGACCCCGTCGGAATGCGCTGCCCACACCGTCCCTTAGATGGACCTCTTACAACCAACTCAGTAAGCGTGAACTGACCCCGACTACCTAGTTCGGGGTTCCCCGTTTGATACCAAGATAGGTTACTGACTGATACGGGTCCCACACACTGATGATAAAAGCTTCGCCCTAGGATTGCATCCCCACTACTATGATTTCAACAGGTTATGCCTACCAGTATATCATGATTGCATAACCCCAACAGGTTAAGTTTGTCGGGTTTATATGTATAACCTGTCCCCACATATTTAACAATATTAACTTAACCCTCCCACTGATTCAAGCAAGTTTACGTAACCCCTACTTAAGTTGACAGGTTCATTCACTAATTCAAGCAGGTTATTACAAGTTTATTACCATTCATTCATTTATGGTTATTAATGCGTTGGACCTCTCACATTAAGCCTACCACTTGTGGATGCTGGATATGTCGGTTGGGTCCGGGCAGACTTCTACCACAAGACGGACTTAACCTCGTGTCTGAGCACCGTTATGTGTACATTTATGCACTCGACCCCTCACATTAGATTAACCACTTGTGGACGCTGGATTTGTCGGATGGTTCCGGGCAGACTTCTACCACAAGTGTAATCTAACCTCGTGTCTACGTGCAGTTACAGTTTCTAGCTACTGTAAATCTAGGCATGTTCATTACTAAACAATTTTCATGTTTATTATGCACAAATCCCCATTTGATTCATGCTACAAGTTATTCCCTAGGTTAAATTTTTAGATCAAGTATAGATTATGCCCCCAAATCCCAATCATGATTTACAACATAAGTTATGCCCCTATTTATCTTCCCCAACCATTCCCAATTTCGTGCGTTCGCATATTTCAGCGATAGGCCTAGGATCGAAGGTAGCCTGGCAATAAAAACAAAAAGGAAAAGAGGGAGAGAAGAGAACAAGAATAGGCATAGTAAATAAAACTAGCATATGATGATAGAATTGGTTATACTAACAAAATGGCATACAATGACATGATTAGGCAAACTAACAGAATAGGCGTACGATAACATGATTAGGCGAACTAACATAACAGGGATATCATGAGCAGGCATACGAGAGCTAAGCAGTAAATTAGGTATACAAGTAATTGCAGATCTGTTATATTCAAGTTACTAACAGGCATAGGCTTAGATCCAAACTTATAAACATGTCAAGATTACTTTTTAGGTGTTTATATCTAAAAGCAACATAAAATCACTATGACTGGATCTAAATAATAGAGGATCAATTGTAGATGTTGTAGCACAAATCCTTGAATACGTATAACTTGTTGTTGAAGAAGAGTAGGCAAGCTCAAACTGAGTTGGGGCAGCACCTCGTTGTCTCCATTGTTTTTGGTGAATAAAACAATGAGAATGAGGTCTTATATATAGCCTAAGGTCAACGAATCATGCACAGAAATGCATCCAGGTTCCAAGCAAGAATCTGCCCGGATCTCGATGGGGTCAACCCCAGGGTCGCATAGTGGTTGACACCCGCATGGAGGGGTCGACCCATGGCTCGACACCCATAGGGGACGGGGCCGACCCCCAACAGGCCGATTTTCCTCCCCTTTTCCGTTGTTTGATTTTGAATTCTATATTTGTTTTATTTATATATAAACAGCTTATATGTATATTAACTTCAAACCTTAATGTCTTCTACATACAACGTTTGTTTTACGCAAACTCGAAGTCTATCTTAAGTAGAATTCCAAGACGAACACAATGGCACAGTCCATTTTACTTAATTCCTAATATTTAATTATGTGTTCCTCAGTTTATCATTATAGTGTTCTTTTAAAATTACGGGGTGTTACAAACAATCTCCCCCTTTTTTGATGATGACAACCTTAGTTTATAAAATATCATACTTGTTCATATATATATCCTAACTCATACCTAAAATTTACAACATTCAATTAATATTTCAGCTAGAATGAGTGAGCTTACTCACCTCTACAACAACTAGAAGGATTTTACAGAAGAAATTTAGAGAATAAACTTGATTTATGCCTCAAGTTACTTGTTTTTTCCTATAGAAGTGGATATTGTAAGATGCGAAAACAATTCAACGAAAAATCAACAATTGTAACATCCCGCCTTTTTGACCGCTTCAAATCAGCAACTAAACCAATTTAAAACGTTCAAATAAACAGATCGTTATTTACTTACAGAGTTAAAATAGAATCAACACAGAAAAGATCAAAATAAATGAATAACAAAATATTGAATAACAAAATAAACTTTCATATATATAATCAGAAATTTTGGATACAATGTTTTCTATACAATAGAATCTAAATACTGAATACTGAAAAATACTTACTAGTTTAAAACTTCAGAGTGCGCAGTCTTCGGACCCTAGCTTCACCAATCTTCGAATCCTAAGCGGTGATCTTTAAAATTTGTAACACTCGGGTCTGACCCAAGCGTTCCATGCAAAAATATAAAACACTTGAGTGAGGATTAATCATAGTTCAAGTAAATTAATTTCAATATAAGTGAAATATAATGGTTAATACTCACATAAGTCATAGATCAAATACAGTGGTGCAGCGTCTATGCTATATTGGTTTTCTATTTCAGGGACAATTGATCATGGAAGCTTGCATATGCACACGTGTACAGGTACATGTGTGCACTGCCCCAGCATCCCATGACCACTAATAATCAAGTGCGACCATAGTCACATGCATAGGATAGGGTACATACGAGTAAATAAAATGCACAACATCATTTCAGTAACACAATAGCCCAAAACAGACAATGTCAAAAATCCATATAACCGCTAGCACATATTTATATGGTCTCAAGGAAGCTACGGCAAGGTAGGATATAAATATTCAGTTCTATGCAAAGGCAAAGAGCATATATATATATATATATATATATATATATATATATATATATATATATAGGTGAGTCTATAGTTTTGAATCCCCGAGTTTAACCGGGTGTACGCATATATGATTCATGTATGATTTTAGAACAGGATAGGTAATCAAATCCAGCATATGTCACTGTAGATTTAAACTGTTGAACATGGGCAGATTAGCTCATGGAAAATATTCAGATTGCTCAAATAGTATGGGCGTAGCAACAACAAATACCATGAATGTTGGGTATATATACATGTTCTTATGATGTGAACAAAGATGGAAGTAAGTCTCACAACAAATCAAGTCAAGGGATGGCATCAGGTGAACCCTCAATGTCTAGATATAGAAATTTATGTGGTGCTAACATATATAGTTCAAATGGTGCCGAAATTTCCAGTTTACATAAGATAGATAGTCCAAATACGGTCATAATATGCAAAGCAAAGTGACAATTGGGATCACACGAAAATATAATGTTCCTGTTCAAAACAGTGACGTGCTGCATTAATGGTGTAGCATTCATGTATTTGCAGGAAGAAATACACAAGCCTTAGGTTCAAATGTTTTTTCGGAAAGTGTTGGCACTACATATATTCACACATTTGTGTATATATCTACATAATCTTTAACGTATATAGTACTATAAACTGGGCATACAATTCCAAAGTTATCATGGCACTGTATATGTTTTAGACAAACTCACTTTAACTTATGACTTTGAAGAAACCGGAAATCTATTTGAAATTTTTTATATTGTCCTAAGGTGGTAAGTTTTCTGAAATGTTTGATCATTCCAGCTGGGAAAATTCTTATTAGTATCACTTAAGCAAAATTAGGCTCTTCTTTCTTATATAAATAATTCAGTGCACAAATAATTAAGTGCATTATCAACCATGAATCTTGTATACTAGTTGTCAACAAGCTAGCAATAAACTAAGGTTCAGAACAATAACAAAGGTATAAAATAAAATAAGAACCTTTAACAAATTAAATACGTTTTCAGAAATATGTTTGAATGTGTATTGAGATTTCAATGAGTAAATCTGACATTTACCAAAAGGAACAAAGACACGAAAATAGAAATAAGGTGTACTAAATCAACTTTGTACTACTTACAGGCATATATTAATACTAATTATTCAATATAGGATAAAATAAGGGGATAGTGACGCATGAATTAAAGTTTTAGTCATAGTTGTACATCTTTTAATCTGGGAATACAAAAAAAATCAACAAAGTCAAATGTGTAATTTTCTTTCGTTCTAAAAAAAGAAATTTAACCACTAACAAATTTTTAGTTTATCCCAAACAACAAAAAGTGAATATGCTTAACAAATGTAGTGCTATGGTCGGGTAATCAGGAAGAAAACAATATACTTTAAGAATCGAGTTATTCCCTTCAAATCATTGTTTTAAATAAATTAACAACTTCTTCATCGACTTGTTTATTGCAGTCATGGTATTCCAGTTATCGACACAAGGTAAACCCAACGTGATGACTCATAGCAGGGGTAAAGCATTTATGAGGTGCTGTGTACATTTCATAAGTAGTTCGGCACATAAGTAATGGTTCAACTGTACAAGTAAAAGTTTACAACGGCAATTTAGCGAGTAACAGCTCAATGGTGCAAGTAACAGTAAAAAAATGGCAAATTTGCAAGTAACAGTTCAAAGTATGCGTAAATATTTGAGGATACACTAACATCACATATATCTAAGTGGCCCAGTATTAGTTCAGCCCAAATTATATGTACAACAAAAATCAGACCGTCAAAGCCAAGTCAAGAATGCATGGGGAGGCAAACTGACTGCAAAGCAAAGTTCATTGAATATCTCTTACTGTCTGAGGGTCGAGTGTTTCAGGTACATTCAAAAGAGGCCTTAGAGATTATAATATGAACAATCATCATAGCTTACGTAACCAAACATAGTCATACATCCCAAATATCAATATATATGTATATATGAGCATGCCAAGCTATGAATATAAGTAGAAATGTGGCCTTCTCATACATAAAAAAATCATGGGTTGAACATCTAAAAGGGTCAATCGGAAATCCTAAAAGGGTGTAATAAGCCAGGCTGCGTTACTATGGCAACGCGAGGTTAAAACAACATGGGGAAAAATCGACACAACAACAGACACTTGAAATCTATAGCAAACACAAGCTACCTCAAGCATTCACAAGCAAATCACCCAAAAGTCACACTATTATACCCAATTAAATTGAAACTAATCTACTTGTAACTGCGTGAGTGAGATGCTTACCTTAAACCGGAGCAGGCAACGACAGGGTGGCGAAGAAGCAAGCGTGGTTGTTCCAGCGACTGAAAAGAGGTGATGCAACTTCAAGGTGGTGCCTTGCCTCACGAGTTTACCACTTTACTACGATACGGCCTCCAGATTCGAATAGGAGGAAGGAGAGTGACTGCGAACGATGGAGTGGGTGCCATGCTTTAAGGAAAAATAATTTTTTGAGGAGGTAATCGATTTCAATGGCCACTGGTTTTAGATTAGGAAAGATTTGGGGTAAAAAAAAAACAAATTTTGATTTTTGAGGAGGGATAGAGAGTTGCGCTTCAGCCATAGTTAAAAAAGAAAAAATGATTTTCTTCTTTGATTTGGGGTTTCGATACTCAAGGCTGCGGCAATTTGGAGGGCGATTGAAGGAAAAAGAATTGATTTTGGGGAGAGACGCCATGGCAATTTCCAGAAGCCATTAGAGATAAAAAGGGAAAAATGATTTGCTAAAGAAGATTCGGCTTGCGTGATTTTTATATAAGAAGAAAGTGTATTGACCCGGAAAAAGTCGATCTTGGTTATCCGATATATAACACATATCGAACATCCAAGGATCGAATACTGGTAGTTAATGAAAGAAATTAGAGGGTGAGAATAGATAAGATAGAAACTTAGAATAGAAGAAGAAGAAGAACATACAACATCAGAGTAAACACGAATCTCACAGGGGAATGAATAACTATATTTCATAACATAACTTTGAAATAAAACAGTATCTGTATACAATACCATTATTAGAGTATAACACTTACAACATAGCGAAAATAATAATAGCTATACAATCCTGAAGCCTCCTGCTCCAGCTCTTCAAGTATCTGTAAATCCCGACTACTTGACTGCCCATACAAAATTGGGCACCCAAGAGTTTAGGGGAAATAAAACAAAATAAACTCCGGGTCAGTCATGTGACTGGTGTGAGTAAACTCCAACCATTTGTTTAACTTTTAAAATCTCTTTAAAAAAATGATAATCGTTAGACCGATCCACACATAAACACGGACGGTTTTTACCTTACGATAAACCAAATTATTCTTTGTATCAAGTCTCCTCTGATATTACAATAATGTCTAAATACAAGTAATTAGCAATCTAGCAGAAACGCTTGCATCTAACGTTCTACATATATAATATACAATCAAAACCGCGGGCTCTTATTTGGGGAATGGATTCCAACTATAACAAGGTATGGATCCACCGTTCGCTCAGTGTACTCTAGAAGCGATACACTAGAGTTCAACAAGAACATCTTGCAACTCGGCCACACATGACCGACCACTCATTTCGCTTGAGTGTATCGAATATATTGTCACCTTACAGTTGGTAAACCAACATAACCATTCCCGGGAGATACAGAATTGAAAGAAGTAACAAATATGAATATTCTCTAGATGGTGACAATATACCCTACTTGGGTGCGGCCCACTTAGCCATGCTGCCTGCCCGATTTCTGTCATTTCCCAGTTGATGAGGCTGGAGGTCATAACGTATCTATTAACAGATCACTCCTCCATTTACTTCGAATGTCACATTGCCATAGCCGCCAAATCACAAATTGATTTCCCTAAAAATACCATGGGTATAAGCTAAGAGAAACGATTTCCTCTGCCACCAACGTAAATACGTTTGAAACGATCAACTTACGTGATCTACCAGATATACCCTGTCAAAAATTCTTCCATACAGATTGTCCTGGGACTGGACAAACCGAAGGCACTGTTCTGTAAACAGGATAGCCCTTGCATAACTCCGTCTTCAATTTGTCTTCGATCTATTTGATTCGAAACGCTAACGCCCATACGGAGTGGTTCTCGGATAATAATCCAACCGGTCTCTCCGTATTAACGACGGAAAAATGGTCAAAACTTTGATAGTTTGTGATTTAACTGTCAAAGAAAAACACGTGTGCAAACAACGATATTATTTCCGGATGGAAATTATATCGATCAATCACCATTTATCATTTATCTCTTTAGTTCATTAATTTACTTATCTCCTGTTTCCATATATTCTAAATTCTTATTTTCTACTATCAGAAAACATTTCTGATTCTTATTTGGAAAACATTTCCAAAACTCCTTCACAGGATTTAAACTGATGTTTAAATCAAACATCGTCATGCAGACTCAAACCATTTCACTCATTAACTAAATTCACTTAACCATCCTTAACTATCAAACCTTAGCCATTCCTTAGTTAAGAAGGAAGTCAATCAAGTTGAGGTATAATTACCTATCAAACCTTAACTGGACAACGTTTTAACTTTCGAATAGACAAAGTTTATCTTTTAAACCTTTAACAAACTTCCTTGTGAACCTCACGGATTCTATATACGAATCCACTTCTTTTATAAAAACATTGGTTATAACGATAATGTTATAATCCCTACTTTCGAAATATCTAACTTCAAATATAACTTTTATTCTTTAATTTGAATAAATAAATAAACACCTAATTTATAAATAAATAAATCTTGATTTAAAACCGGAAAGTATAAATACTTTCCCAAATTTGATATAATCGAATTCGATGATTTACTCTCTTCGAATAACTAATATTCGATTGACTCACTTCGAATAAATAATATTTGATTATCTCTCTTCGAATAACTAATATTTGATAACTCTTCTCTTCGAATAACTTATATTCGGTTTAACTCCATTCGAATAACTTATATTCGATTTAACTCCATTTGAATAAACTATATTTAATAACCCCTTGGAATAACTAATATTTGATAACCCCTTTCGAATAACTAATTCGATAACTCCTTTCGAATAACTAAAATTCGATAACCCCTTTCGAATAACTAATATTCGATTAACTCATTTCGAATAACTCTATTCGATAAATTCTTATCTTAGATAAATCAATACTCGACGAACTCTAACTCGATTAACTCCAATTTGATTAACTCATTCGATTAACTCATTTCGAATAACTACTTCATTCTATTCGAATAAACTATATTCGATTAACTCTTTTAATTCTATTCGGATAAACTATGTATGTTTTAACTTTATTTCGAATAGCAAATATTCGATTTAACTCCATTCGCTTGACTCTAGATCACAGCGATCACAATGGTTACGCCTGATTCCCTCAGGAAACATCCGACCGCCGTAGGCTATCTGCAGCCCTGCGAATTACGCTAGCAGTCGTACGAAATGACAACTAATCCTGAATAACTATGTTTGACTAACTCTATCTCAAATAACTATATTCGATCAACTCTAATTGAGTAACTAATATTCAATTAAATCTAATTCGATTAACTATGTTCAATTAACTCTATCCGGTTAACTCTTTATTAGAATAACTAATATTCGATTAACTTTAATTGAATAACTAATATTCAATTAAATCCTAATTCGATTAACTATGTTCAATTAACTCTATATGGTTAACTCTAACTGGTTAACTCTATCTGGTTAACTCTATCTGGTTAACTATATCTGGTTAACTCTAATTCAATTAACTCTTTCGAATAACTAATTAGATAACTAATATTTGATTAACTCTAACTCGGTTAACTTTATTTGAATAACTCTTATTTGGTTAACTCCTATTTCGATTAACTCTTATTAAACTTACTCTTATTCAAATAAATTATATTTGATAACTCTATTAAATTACAAATACTTCTTTTTCTATTTGTGTACATTTATTTCATATAAATATTTCCTTTTACAAATTTATTTATTTACCAAATAAATATTTCCTTTTAACTCCATTTATTTATCAAATAACTTCCCTTTTATCTTTATTTATTTTGTAAATAAATAAATTCTTTTTCAACTCTATTCGTAAATGTTATACAAATATTTCTCTTTCTATTTTATTTGTAAATGTTTTACAAATATTTCCCTTTCGATTCTATTTGTAAATGGTTTACAAATATTTCCTTTATAAAATCCTTTGATCTTATAAATATTTTCTTTTATAAATTCTATTTATTTTCTAAATAAATAATCCTTTACTCTTCTATTTATTTCTTAGAAAAATTTTCCATTTATAATTCTATTTATTTTCTAAATAAATAATCCTTTATAATCTATTTGTAAATGTTTTTACAAATATTTCCCTTTGTATTTATTTTCACAAATAATTTTCTTTATATTTGTTTTACAAGTATTTTCCTTTTTAACTCTTTGATTTTATAATTATTTCCTTTCATAAAATCCTTTTCCTTTTATATATAAAATCCATTGATTTTATATAAATAATTTATTTTCAAAATATACTTTGAAAATCCCCTTTTCTATATCCCTGTATTTCTTATGGTATTTAAAATACCAATTCACCATGATCGTTATCATTCAAACACACATAATCAACAACAGATTATATATCACATCATACATCACAATATATGAAAACAGTAAAAATAAATGTTGAGGAATCCAGTCGGATTCCCCAAACCTGTTTCCCTGCATCCACAGATGTTAAACAATATATATAACATCGATTTCATTTCAACATGAAATATACTGTTAAACATGATCAACCTTTGATTGTCGATTTTTATATATAACTATATCTACGTTTTCAATCAAATCAATTTAACAGTCTAAACAATCAACACACAGCAATCAATCGTTATTTATCAAAAATAAAGTACTATTTATAAAAATATAAACTGATCAGAGATAGTGAGTTTTACTCACATTGGACGATCATCGTTAATAACGATAACCATCGGTTGATTCAGACCGACAATTTATTTTGCTATAAATTATAATGAGATTCGATTCACTTCTCGTCAGTTCCATTGGGTAGTGTTCGTCCATACGATCCTAACGGATCTCGTTTTACTGAATTTCGATAACGTATGTATAAGATATGAATGTTTTTACCTAATACGCTATTAAATATAGAAGTTAACTTAGATTAAAATGGAAAATGGCTTTACCAACACAATTTGGCCCATCTCTACCCGTTCAAACCCACTTCCTCCCATCCTGCTTCTTCCCCAACGTGGTTCGAATCCTTCCAGTAAACCATAACACCATTCTTCGATCTTTCCAATGCCATTTTCAACTCGTTTCTCCGTCTTTCAAACCCAAACCAATTTCATTTCTCACCTCATTCAAATCTCTTTAATCCCGTCACCGTTGGAACCACTTCGTGTCACCATTGTAGGACGCGTCGCTCAGGCTTAAACCGCACACCCAGAAAAAACATCTAACCACATTCTCACCGAAATCAACAACTACTTCACAGATGAACCTAAATCCAACCACAAACTCAATTGCGATACTCACACCATGAATCAAAGCCTAAATCACCCAAAAATCACAACCCTAGCTTAAGAAACCGACACTGTACAAATCCGCAATGACCCAAACAGACCTCGAACATTATAATACTTATACTAGATTGAAGAGGAGGTCAAGGAGATTTCATATACATGAGTTTGGGGATTTATAGGTTTTATTTGCTTTTCTTATGATTTTTCAAATGAATCATTTTCACGTTTTCTTTCTGAAGAGCAACGGCAGAAAAAGGGTTGACCAGAGGAAGAAGTAATTAGGTTTAGAAGGGTTAGGTATTTATAGGGTATTTAAATAATTTTTTATTCAATTTTAATATTCATTTATATTGAACTCCTGCTGGTATTAGTCTTCTATAAATTCCAATAATCACATACGATACCCAAAAATCACGAAACTGGACATACGACTAGAGTTCGATATTACGGACCCAACGAAACTAGTTTCGTCGAATTCTGACTCCGTTTGCTCACACAACATATTTTAACCGTCAAAATACTGACTGTTTTCACATTAAAAATCCATACGTCCACATACTGACTTCAAAAATCACGGAAATTGAAATCTAACAATAATTTAATATTGCGGATCGAACAAAATTAGTTTCGTCGAAAATAGAGGTCGTTTGCAAAACTGGCTATTTTTAAAGCTCTAAATAACCCATTTAATTATATAAATATATTTAAAAATAATTAAATTTAATATGTAAAATAAATATTATCGTGTATATTCACAATAGAATATCATATAGCTCCACCGGGATTTACAACTCGATATTCCAAATCCAGTGTTACATCGATATTCGATTTATATTAAAAATCATTTTATAATATAAATAAATCGTTATAAATTATAAAGGAATTCCATAGCGACTTTTCTAAAATTTTATTTGGACATAAATCAAAATCTTCACAATGAAATCCTAATTTTTCTCTTCCATTAGAAAAATATACTTCACCAGCTCCTAACGTTTCTTGTTTCACAGAAATCCGATTTAAAACAGACCCAGTACATTCAGTTGAAGTTCGAATCGCCAAATAGCGAACTACAACACCATTTCGAGCTCGATTTTAATTATAATATAATTATACGTTCGAACTGTCGTGTATATAATATATTCGTTAATATAATTTAACTCCAAACTAAATTATATAAATTGAATTGTCCAATTTACACAATATTGTCAATTTCACTATTTCGGATTATTTCAGAAATTTAATATATTATTCTATTATTTAAATTAATTAAATATTCAATATTATTTAATTAAACAACTATTTAAATAATAAAATTAATTAATTATTATATCGATAAAACACGGGACATTACATTCCTCCCCCCTTAAAATAATTTCGTCCACGAAATTGCTAAGGTAGAAAACAACCCTATTAACTGGTTAGAACTTATTTGTTCACTTCTTAACTTCAGTTTCAACTGAACCAATTTAATTTCAATTAAATACTAATTAATTCTTATCAACGGAAATTTTCAAAAATCCTAAAAATTTTCTAACACCTTATCTTTTCAAAAAAATTCGCCAGCACCTCCTTTGTACTGGTCAATAGGTCAAACTCCAACTCGCCTCTCTGGGCCTTCTCCAACCCAAAAGAAAATCAAATAGCCAAGTGGCGTGCCAATTCGGCTCATCAAAATCTCAAACCCATGTGAAATATAAACTTATACCTTTTTGTCGGACATATCGTTATATCATTTCCATCTGTTATCGCTTCAACATATACCAATGTTATTCCAATCAATCTTATCCTCAAACTCAATCATTTGGTTCTATCCAAGCCAAATTCCATTCAAATTCCAATATCAAATTTCAAACTCTTAACTCATCCACTCAATTCCATTCTAGATTATTCTATAATCAAATCCAGTTTTATTTAACTTAGTTCAAATTAAATTTCAGTTTATTTATTTTTACTTTCTCAATCTATTTAACTTCGTAAGAAAATTTTTAAATTTCAAAATTTAAATTCCTGGGTTTATTTCAAATCAATTGAAATCATAATACCAATTCAAAACCTTTGAATTTCTAAACAACTTGTTTCCTCAAAAAAATTCAAAAAACAAAATCCTTGGTAGTAATCCGTCACTTACACACTTGAAAATGAACACCGATGATGTCATGATCATCATCGGAATCTATTTTCCAGCTATCGAAGTGAGTTCAATACTATATCACTTTACAAAACTCATATTCAAATACTTCCATTTTGAAATACATTTCAAAATATCCTTTCCCAATGCTTGGAAAACAATTTAAAATCTCCCAGGATTTTTAAATTCTTATATAATCAATTCAATCAATTTATAAACACTTATTCAACTTTCCAGAGTTGTAATTCCAATTCTGATCTTAATTTCAGATTTAATTTATCCGGTTCCATATATTACACTTATACGAATTCTGATTGGTTATTTACATAACCATTTAATTTATAATCTTACTTGATTATAATAACAACCAATATATCCAATATATGATAATTCCAATATGTATATTTTCTCTATATCAAAATATACTTTGGGTAAATTTATTTTCATTTACCCTTTTTTCGAAACATATCGTGTCGTCCCATCGTATTCAAGTGTTTACAAACCCCCACCGATACAGTGGATCAAACTGATCGACCAGAACCCATAAACAACTCAACCAATAAATCTCCACAACATAAATCATTTTTATATCAAATAACAAATACGTTCTCTCGTATATATACACTCAACCCAATCTAGGGTATTACTGACCCTATCTCTATTGAGTCACGCCACAGAGCCAAGGTAATTACTTAACCTTTGCTCTAATACCAACTGTAACGACTCGGAAAAAGTCGATCTTGGTTATCCGTTATATAACACAGATCGAACATCCAAGGATCGAAAATACCGGTAGTTAATGAAAGAAATTAGAGGGTGAGAATAGATAAGATAGAAACTTAGAATAGAAGAAGAAGAAGAACATACAACATTAGAGTAAACACGAATCTCACAACGGAACGAATAAATATATTTCATAACATAACTTTGAAATAAAACAGTATCTGTATACAATACCATTATTCGAGTATAACAATTACAACATAGTGGAAATAACAATAGCTATATAATCCTAAAGCCTCCTGCTCCAGCTCTTCAAGTATTTGTAAATTCCGACTACTTGACTGCCCGTACAAAATTAGGCACCCAAGAGTTTAGGGGAAACAAAACAAAATAAACTCCGGGTCAGTCCTGTAACTGGTGTGAGTAAACTCCAACCATTTGTTTAACTTTTAAAATCTCTTTAAAAGAAATGATAATCGTAAGACCGATCCACCTATAAACACAGACGGTTTTTACCCTACGATAAAACAAATTATTCTTTATATCAAGTCTCCTCTGATATTACAATAATGTCTAAATATAAGTACTTAGCAATCTAGCAGAAACGCTTGCATCTAACGTTCTACATATATAGTATACAATCAAAACCGCAGGCTCTTATTTGGGGAATGGATTCCAACTATGACAAGGTATGGATCCACCTTCCACTTAGCGTACTCTAGAAGCGATACACTAGAGTTCAACAAGAACATCTTTCAACTCGGCAACACATGACCGACCACTCATTTCGGTTGAGCGTATCGAATATATTGTCACCTTACAGTTGGTAAACCAACATAACCATTCCCGGGAGATACAAAATTGAAAGAAGTAACAAATATGAATATTCTCTAGATGGTGACAATATACCCTACTTGGTTGCGGCCCACTTAGCCATGCTGCCTGCCCGATTTCTGTCATTTCCCAGTTGATGAGGCTGGAGGTCATAACGTATCTATTAACAGATCACTCCTCCATTTACTTCGAATGTCACATCGCCATAGCCGCCAAATCACAAATTGATTTCCCTAAAAATACCATGGGTATAAGCTAAGAGAAACGATTTCCTCTGCCACCAACGTAAATACGTTTGAAACGATCAACTTACGTGATCTACCAGATATACCCTGTCAAAAATTCTTCCATACAGATTGTCCTGGGACTGGACAAACCGAAGGCACTGTTCTGTAAACAGGATAGCCCTTGCATAACTCCGTCTTCAATTTGTCTTCGATCTATTTGATTCGAAACGCTAACGCCCATACGGAGTGGTTCTCGGATAATAATCCAACCGGTCTCTCCGTATTAACGACGGAAAAATGGTCAAAACTTTGATAGTTTGTGATTTAACTGTCAAAGAAAAACACGTGTGCAAACAACGATATTATTTCCGGATGGAAATTATATCGATCAATCACCATTTATCATTTATCTCTTTAGTTCATTAATTTACTTATCTCCTGTTTCCATATATTCTAAATTCTTATTTTCTACTATCAGAAAACATTTCTGATTCTTATTTGGAAAACATTTCCAAAACTCCTTCACAGGATTTAAACTGATGTTTAAATCAAACATCGTCATGCAGACTCAAACCATTTCACTCATTAACTAAATTCACTTAACCATCCTTAACTATCAAACCTTAGCCATTCCTTAGTTAAGAAGGAAGTCAATCAAGTTGAGGTATAATTACCTATCAAACCTTAACTGGACAACGTTTTAACTTTCGAATAGACAAAGTTTATCTTTTAAACCTTTAACAAACTTCCTTGTGAACCTCACGGATTCTATATACGAATCCACTTCTTTTATAAAAACATTGGTTATAACGATAATGTTATAATCCCTACTTTCGAAATATCTAACTTCAAATATAACTTTTATTCCTTAATTTGAATAAATAAATAAAAACCTAATTTATAAATAAATAAACCTTGATTTAAAAACCGAAAATTATAAATACTTTCCCGAATTCGACGATTTACTCTCTTCGAATAACTAATATTCGATTGACTCACTTCGAATAACTAATATTCGATTATCTCTCTTCGAATTACTAATATTCGATAACTCTTCTCTTCGAATAACTTATATTCTGTTTAACTCCATTGGAATAACTTATATTCGATTTAACTCCTTTTGAATAAACTATATTTGATAACCCCTTCGAATAACTAATATTCGATAACCCCTTTCGAATAACTAATTCGATAACTTCTTTCGAATAACTAATATTCGATAACCCCTTTCGAATAACTAATATTCAATTAACTCATTTCGAATAACTCTATTCGATAAATTCATATCTTCGATAAATCAATACTCGAAGAACTCTAACGTGATTAACTCTAATTCGATTAACTCATTCGACTAACTCATTTCGATTAACTTCTTCATTCTATTCGAATAAACTATATTCGATTAACTATTTTAATTCTATTCGAATAAACTATGTCTGTTTTAACTTTATTTCGAATAGCTAATATTCGATTTAACTCCATTCGCTTGACTCTAGATCGCAGCGATCACAATGGTTACGTCTGATTCCCTCAGGAAACATCCGACAGCCGTAGGCTATCTACAGCCCTGCGAATTACGCTAGCAGTCGTACGAAATGGAAACTCATCCTGAATAACTATTTTTGGCTAACTCTATCTCAAATAACTATATTCGATCAACTCTAATTGAGTAACTAATATTCAATTAAATTCTAATTCGATTAACTATGTTAAATTAACTCTATCTGGTTAACTCTTTATTCAAATAACTAATATTCGATTAACTCTAATTGAATAACTAATAATCAATTAAATCCTAATTCGATTAACTATGTTCAATGAACTCTATCTGGTTTACTCTAACTGGTTAACTCTAATTGATTAACTCTATCTTGTTAACTCTAACGGATTAACTCTATCTGGTTAACTCTAATTCAATTAACTCTTTCGAATAACTAATTTCGATAACTAATATTCGACTGACTCTAACTCGATTAACTTTATTTGAATGACTCTAATTTGGTTAACTCCTATTTCGATTAACTCCTATTCGACTTACTCTTATTCAAATAAATTATATTTGATAACTCTATTCAATTACAAATACTTCCTTTTCTATTTGTGTATATTTATTTCATATAAATATTTCCTTTTACAACTTTATTTATTTACCAAATAAATATTTCCATTTAACTCCATTTATTTATCAAATAATTCCCCTTTTATTTTTATTTATTTTCTAAATAAATAATTTCTTTTTCAACTCTATTCGTAAATATTTTACAAATATATCTCTTTCTATTTTATTTGAAATGTTTTACAAATATTTCCCTTTCGATTCTATTTGTAAATGGTTTACAAATATTTCCTTTATAAAATCCTTTGATTTTATAAATAGTTTCTTTTATAAATTCTATTTATTTTCTAAATAAATAATCCTTTATACTTCTAATTATTTCTTAAATAAATATTCCATTTATAATTCTATTTATTTTCTAAATAAATAATCCTTTATAATCTATTTGTAAATGTTTTTACAAATATTTCCCTTTATATTTATTTTCACAAATAATTTTCTTTATATTTGTTTTACAAATATTTTCCTTTTTAACTCTTTGATTTTATAATTATTTCCTTTTATAAAATCCTTTTCCTTTTATATATAAAATCCATTGATTTTATATAAATAATTTATTTTCAAAATATACTTTGAAAATCCCCTTTTCTATATAAAGGTATTTCTTACGGTATTTAAAATACCAATTCACCATGATCGCTATCATTCAAACACACATAATCAACAACAAATTATATGTCACATCATATATCACAATATATGAAAACAGTAAAAATAAATGTTGAGGAATCCAGTCGAATTCCCCCAACCTTTTTCCCTGCATCCACAGATGTTAAACAATATATATAACATCGATTTCATTTCAACATGAAATATACTGTTAAACATGATCAATATTTGATTGTCGATTTTTATATATAACTATATCTACGTTTTCAATTAAATTTATTTAACAGTCCAAACAATCAATACACAACAATCAATCGTTATTTATCAAAAATAAAGTACAGATTATAAAAATATAAACTGATCAGAGATAGTGAGTTTTACTCACATTGGACGATCATCGTAAATAACGATAACCATCGGTTGATTCAGACCAACAATTTATTTCCCTATAAATTGTAACGAGCTTCGATTCACTTCCCGTCAGTTCCATATGGTACTGTTCGTCCATACGATCCTAACGGATCTTGTTTTACTGAATTTCGATAACGTATGTATAAGATATGAATGTTTTTACCTAATACGCTATTAAATATAGAAGTTAACTTAGATTAAAATGCAAAATGGGCTTTAGCAACACAAGTTGGCCCTTCTCTACCCGTTCAAACCCACTTCCTCCCATCCTCCTTCTGCCCCAACGTGGTTCGAATCCTTCCAGTAAACCATAACACCATTCTTCGATCTTTCCAATGCCATTTTCAACTCGTTTCTCCATCTTTCAAACCCAAACCAATTTCATTTCTCACCTCATTCAAATCTCTTTAATCTCGTCACCGTTGGAACCCCTTCGCGTCACCATTGTAGGACGCGTCGCTCAGGCTTAAACCGCACCCCCAGAAAAAACATCGAACCACATTCTCATCGAGATCAATAACTTCTTCATAGATGAACCTAAATCCAACCACAAACTCAACTGCGATACTCACACCATGAATCAAAGCCTAAATCACCCAAAAATCGCAACCCTAGCTCAGGAAACCGATGTTGTACAAATCCGCGATGACCCAAATAGACCTCGAACCTTATAATACTTATACTAGATTGAAGAGGAGGTCAAGGAGATTTCATATACACGAGTTTGGGGATTTATAGGTTTTATTTGCTTTTCTTATGATTTTTGAAATGAATCCTTTTCAAGTTTCCTTTCTGAAGAGCAACGGCGGAAAAAGGGTTGACCAGAGGAAGAAGTAAATTAGGTTTTGAAGGGTCAGGTATTTATAGGGTATTTAAATAAAATTTTATTCGATTTTAATATTCATTTATATTGAACTACTACTGGTATTATTCTTCTAAAAATTCCTATAATCACATACGAAACCCAAAAATCACGAAACTGTAAGTAAAACTAGAGTTCGTCATTACGGACCCAACGAAACTAGTTTCGTCGAATTCCGACTTCGTTTGCTCACACATCGTATTTTTAACCGTCAAAATACTGATTGTTTTTCACATTAAAAATCTGTACGGCCACATACTGACTTCAAAAATCACGGAAATTGAAATCTAACAATAATTTAATATTGTGGATCCAACAAAATTAGTTTCGTCGAAAACAGAGGTCGTTTGCAAAACTAGCTATTTTTAAAGCTCTAAATAACTCATTTAAATACGGCAAGCGTTCAAGAGAACCCCAAATAGTGAGCACCCCAATAGCACCCATGTTTTCCACCTCTCATTTATAATAAAGAAAGTGAGTGGGAAGTGAGAGAGTTAGTGGAAGGAGAGAGAAGGGGAGTTAGTGGGAAATGAGTGGTGGAAAAGTGGGAGGCTAAAGGGGTGCTCACTATTTGTGGTGCCATTGAACCTACCTCTTTAAATATATACATATATTTAAAAATAATTAAATTTAATATTTAAAAATAAATATTATCGTGTATATTCACAATAGAATATCATACAGCTCCACTGGGATTTACAACTTGATATTCCAAATCCAGTGTTACATCGATATTCGATTTATATTAAAAATCCTTTTATAATATAAATAAATCGTTATAAATTATAAAGGAATTCCATAGCGACTTTTCTAAAATTTGATTTGGACATAAATCAAAATATACATAATGAAATCCCGATTTTTCTCTTCCATTAGAAAAATATACTTCACCAGCTCCTAACGTTTCTTGTTTCACAGAAATCCGATTTAAAACGGACCATGTACATTCAGTTGAAGTTCGAATCGTCAAATAGCGAACTACAGCGCCATTTCGAGCTCGATGTTAATTATAATATAATTATACGTTCAAACTGTCATGTATATAATATATTCGTTAATATAATTCAACTCCAAACTGAATTATATAAATTGAATTGTCCAACTTACACAATATTGTCAATTTTCTGGTTATTTCAGAAATTAAATATATTATTCTATTATTTAATTAAACAACTATTTAAATCAATATATCACTATTTAAATAATTAAATAAATTAATTATTATATCGATAAAACACGGGACATTACAGAAAGGAAGAGATAAGAATGGAGTAACATCAAATAAAATAGGGTAGCGGCAACAACAGGTATAGGTCGGCGTAGTTTATTTCTGAAGAAAGTTTTATTTGGATTAAATTTTTATATTAATTCTACCGTAATTTACCTCGTAACACTCTGAATTCATACCACCAACACCATTCCCAAACACGACAAAAATTATACGTACCCCTTCGTTTCAACGGTTTGAACCCAATAAAATTATTATTACTGTAATCTGACTCCATTATTGTACAATTTTGTTTAAAATTTGAATTATATATCGGTTCGCCAATTTTATCCCGTTTGTTTATCAAAAACTCCGTTCTCTTCCATATTCGAACGTTGAATTTAATTTCTTTACAAATGCACACATATCTAGGTCAGTTCTCATATATTTAAACAAATAAAATTTCCAAACGTTAATAACATATATTTATAATTCAACCATTTATTTTTCTATCAAATTTCAAATCCGATTTTAAATATCCAACCAATTACAATTCAAATATTCAATAATAGATATTTGATCCTCAACGAACCATTCCGAATTCAATTCAAACACAAAACAATATATTTGATTTTTAATTTTTGACCAAAATATCGGTATGAAAATTATCATTAATAGTTAATTCTTTTATTAATTCCCTGTTTAGTTGTCAAAATTTATGGGATGTTACAATCTCTCCCCCTTTAAATCTTTTCATCCTCGAAAAGGAGAGATTGTTAGAGTTATACCGATATATACTTCAAATTTTCCTATTTAAGTGAAACTTTCCACAACTAATTTAGATATCGATATTTAAATCTCGATCCGCTTTATATATTCGTCATATTCGATTAACCTGAAAAATCAATTCTTTCTTTCTCTTCTAAATGGATTCATTTATTTTCATACTTTTTTAACTATATTCAAATTTTCTAGACAAATTTCTCTCTCAAAATATTTTGAGATATCTCCCAATTTCTCATTCTATCTAATCTTCTAAGAGATTCAAAATCATATAGTTCCTTTTCAGAACCACTCTTCTCCTTTTTTTTCGATTTCTGCATAAGTTAGATTTATGCATCCCAAATTAGTCCCAATTCCTTTATAAATTTCATCTATCAATGTTTACTTATCCATCGTTGTGACTATAACGGGTCTAGGTTTTGCAACCATCAACCCCATTTCCTTGCATTCGATCCATTTAATCTTTCGCAACACTCATTGGGGAGTGTAGATAACATATTCACTTCAATTTGTAACTTGAAAGCTAGAAAATTTTCAGAATCTAAAATTCTTTATATAATATGAAACTCGAACAGAAAATACTTCGAAATTCTCTCTCTTAACCTATTAAGTTAGGTATATTTTAATTTCAAATTATTAGGTTTGAAAATATTTGATAACTCGAAGTTTGACAAGTCTGCTGTCATTCTCACAGATGTTAGGCATACGCTGGCTAGGCACACGACTAAAATCACCAAGCACTAAATATCTTTGCTTCAACTCTCAGTGAAAATATTTCAAAAGTTCCTTTAAAAACAGATACGAAAAGTAACAATGTGATGTTGATACGTTGATTGCTCATGAATCGTAGATACACGATGGTTTCGTCTGGATCCCCCAGTCCGTATCCATAGGAAATCACTTCCCTGTGAATTTCATCATGGACGGACACTACAAGAAAAATACTCTATTGCAACTAGCTATTTGCAACAGGCGACAAATGACAATTGCAGTAAATGATATTTAGCAACAGACCTATTATAGCAGTTGCAACAGATGAGAATTAGCAACAGGCCTTTTCTTTCTGTTGCGAATAGCATATTTTTAGCAACTACTCTTCCCTTCCTGTTGCAAAAACATACTTTTAGCAACTATGCTTTCGTAACAGTTGCAACAAACATATTATTTGCGACTGTGCTTCCAAGCCAGTTGCGAATAAATATCTTTAGCAACTGTTTTCGCCACTTACAATAACTATATTTTTTTTACAACTGGTAAAGCCAGTTGCGAAAAACATACTAAAAATAAGTATCAGCTTTTAATGGTTAACTTATAATAATTAATTTTAAATAGTTACTATTAAATGATTAACTACTAGTAATTATATAATAATTGGGATTAATATTTAATATTTAATAATTATTTATTAATAATAAATGTTAAGTATTATAAAGTGATATTTATAATTGATAATTATATTTAAATAATAATAATAAGTAACAAATAATAATGATTAACATTTAAAAAATAATAAGATAAATAAATAATTATTAAATAATAATAAATTAATAATAAAAAACTAGTGGATAATAATTAACAATTAATTTGAAATATGAATATGTTTAAATATTAAATAATTCATAAATTCATAATAATAATTTCTTGTATGAATTAATTTATTATTTGTGTTTGATAGAGGTATTTTTATGAATTAATTAATAGTTTTTGGTTATCAATAATAATTATTTTTATATTTCTAATATTATATTTAATTATTAATGATTAATAAATTGTGTTTTTTTACAACTGGCAGCCAGTTGCGAAAAATAGAGCTTTAATTTTATTTCCCCAACTTTTGGTAAGCGTAATTATTATTAAATACCAAAGTATGAAGTATTAGCTAATATTTAGTTGTAATTTGATAAGTATTAAGTCATAATTAATTGAAATGGATTAATAATAATTAATTTGTGTGTACTTATCAGTTGCAAAAAAGTATCTTTATTATAATTTATAATATTATATATTATCAATAATTAATATTTTTCTGTGTTTAATAATTTATTATAATTAATTATTAATAATCAATAAATCGATACTATTGTTCAATAATCAAAATCTAACATTTGATATTTAACTAATAAGTAAAATTTAATAACTTAAAGTCATTAACTGTACAAAACTATAAATACGTAAATTTAATTAGTTTTAATATGATTAAATTAGCTATAAAGCGACGCCAGGCGTTAGCCATGATGCCAACGACTAATTTTCTCTCATTCAAACGTAAGTAACACGTTGATGTGTTAGATCTAGATGCAACGTCAACATTATCGTTCAATGGAAAAGAAACGCATGGTTAAAAGTTAGCTAACGCGTCCAACCTGCTTTTCTAAACACGCAAAAAACAGGCGGTAAAAATTTTGATACCCGCCCAAATTTTCATTCGCCACCACCAGTTTCTTTTTCGTAGAACCCTAAATGCCATATCGATCCCCTAACTAATTTCATTAACCAGCGATATGCTTCACCGAACGATCGGAGATGTCAATACCTAAGAAGCCATAGCGGATATCTGCTCAACTTGGACCAAAAACGAAATCTTATCACCTTAAAATGTCCAATGCAATGTCCCTCTTCCTCTCTCTTCCGGTACCAACTTTAGCCCCAATTCACAGAAGACCCTCCTCCTCTACCCCAAAATCGTCGCCTTCAAAGTCGCAATCGAGCGCTCGGGTATCAGATCGCTGAGGCAACAAATTTTAGCACGATGCTAAAGATTGAAATCAAATTGCTTGCCTCATGCTGAAATCGTCATCAACGCCACACCAACATCGGCCATCTCCACGCGACCGCGCACCGACGTCACGTCCCGACCATCTCCATCTCTCGCGATCCACTTTGCATTCTGCCTCTGCCGCAAAGACCCATGCCGTTGACTGCTCATCAGCTTTGTATTCTAAGATTATTTATTAATCTATAATTTAACAGTTTCTTCAGAGACATTTGTAACAATTTATCCATTAGCTTGTAACACCATTCACTGCCGTAAGTTGCCCCAATTTTTTTAACCAAATGCTTGTTTTCTTTTCAGTTGCCCTAAATCTAAGCTAATTTCAGTTTTAATTTGGAGCAGTTACTGTTTCTGTAGTTTTACAGGTGCTACTTGACTCTCTGAGTGCAAAAATGTGGACAGAAGCGTGCTACTATCACACAATAAAAATGTGAGTGGTTCCATTCGGTTGATATTGGTTTTATATTATTTAGCTTGTTGAATGAACAATGAATCGAATACTTGGTATTGCTTTCATCTTCACTGGTTTGATATTGGTTAGTTTAATTTATGTTATATTAAACTAGTACATGGAGGGATGACGCTTGCGTATGAGGCTGTTCATGACTTTCTTTTCTCTAACCGGTTGCTGCATACAAATACATGATTATATTGAATTTTTGTCATTAATATTTACTAATTTCACTGCTTAAATGGTATAACATGTGTGAAGCTTATCATTTGCATGATGATTTCTTTAATTGCTAATGATCAGACATAGTATTCAAAGTCTGTATTGTTAATTGAAAGAGGGTTCAAATTGATTATGGAATCATCCCTTTGGAAGATCACATTGCGAAGAATATCGAGGAATATATCCCTGTGGCACTCGATGAAATATGCATATCACATATTCTTTCAATCAGATTACAAGCCAGACTCAAAAGATGTGGAAAAAAGGTCAGTTCTTTTGTCCTTGTTAGTTTATTTGGTTTTGTCTATTCTGCTAAGGTGATCTTGATGAGCAGTTAAGTTTGCATATTTATTCTGGCCTACTCATGTATCTTTAATGCAAAATATTGGTTTGCATATTCAGTTATAACTTGATATATAGTAATGGTCTTTAAGAAACTTCTTAGGGCATTATTATTAAAAATCACGAGGAATGGCATTATGCAGTCTCTAGCAATTCTTTGATGTTGTGTCATTCTTCCTTTGATTTTTTTTTTTCATTTTTACACTTACCGGCTCATGTTGATAAAATTGGCTATGCCTACCATTTTTAACCAATTTTGGATGGAAGTGTTGAATAATGCTGAATCATTAAGGAAAATGGTGGAAGAAATGAATGATCCTGACATGGTAAAATTCATGTTGCAAGAGCTGAGCAATAAGCTTCTTGCTCTAGCAGAGATGCTCATTAATGAAAGAGATATGTCAGTTACTTTTATCCCTGTAATTTCTTCATTAGAAATGAATGATCCTGACATTCACCATGTTCATTATGGTACATAATCTGTTTGTGATCAATATGAAATCAATCATCGCTGTCTGTTTATTTCTTCTGAAATAATAAGTCGATACTCTTGATAGTTTTGACCACCTGTTTTTCAAAAGTAGGTCGGGCTCTAGCATATGTATAACATAATTGTACACACCCGCCTACAAGAGATGTAAGAAAGATAGTTTGCTTATTAATTAGGGAGTAATAATATTTCGATTATCGGTGTGAAAAGCTAATTATGGTATTATATGTTGATGGACGTTTCCTCCATGTTGAACTGCAGTTCATAGCTCCACATTTGTTTAATGTTTTGCCTTTTGCCTTTGCAGGTTATGATATTCAGATGTGATTATGTATTGCCAACACAGGGTGGTACATGTTTATGATTGAGAACAAACTTGAAGCATGAACTGCAGATTTGTTCTGGAGAACCGATGATATTTATTTTCTTGTTATTGTATATGTATGATAGAGTAGAAATATGATTAGAAAATACTCTATTCGAAAGAAATTTATTATGTGGGAGAAAAAATAGTTATACATGAATGGTGTATGAAAATTGTAGAAATTTTTGTAGTAATTGTTTGTAATATTAAAATATTGTTAAAATAAAAAAAATATTTGTTTATTTCATTTTGTGATATACACTAATACTAAAACGAACACATTTAATATGTAGTATCTATAAGCTGCAAATTTTTTTTATAGATTTATAAATCTATTGCAACGGGCATTTACTGTTGCAAAAGGATCTGTTGCAACAGCAAAAGCCTGTTGCAAAAAAGTATACCTCAACATCTTATTGCAACGGGCAAAAACTGTTGCAGACCTTTGGCAACTTCGGCTATACCAACAGGTGCTGGCCTGTTGCAATAGGCCTACTGCAACAGATTTTGCCTGTTGCGATAGGGTATTTTTCTTGTAGTGAGATCAATGGAAAGTATTTTAGAATCAAAAGAAAATCTGAGGCCATTGAGCGTTGACAGATCTATCTCAGGGTCATGAAACAAATTATGAAAATAAATCAAGACACAAGGATCAATGAAGTCACGAGGACATTCACGTCACGAAGACGAATCAAGTCACGAAGACAGTGCTGCATCAAGCAGGTGGCTCCACATCACTAAAATATCTCAACTTCGCATGGCTCCATTCTACCTTTAGTAACTCTAGAGGTTACATCTCTTTCACTTGTAGATATGCCATGGGGACCGCAGGTACACAATGGTTACGCCTGATTCCCTCAGGAAACATCTGTACCGGTAAGCTTTCACAGCTCTGTGGATTACGCCCTTATCACGGCTGTAGATCACAGCAGACACAATGGTTACGCTTGGTTACCCTAAGAAACATCCGTCCGCCGTAGGCCATCTGCAGCCCTGCGAATTTCGCTACACGGTCGTGTTTTTTCAGACAACTCGAGTTTTATGTCCAGACAGCCTACTACCACCAGCAGCAGATCTAACTAAGCTCGAAATTCAAAGAAGAAGGAAGGTACTTTCCTTATTTTGCTTTTGAAAACATATAGTACTTCTGCTACCTTCTGCATATCTCGTACTTATAAAATTTCCTTAACACAATTTCCAAATCATATTTTTCAATCTTCCATTCTTATATAATTTTTGTTATATAAGTTTTTATCTTAAATCGATCACCTTCCAATCCAGTAATTTTTTAAATTCATCATGTTCTTATATATCTTTCTATATAAGTTTTGAAAATTTCTATCTCCAATATCCAAAACCGAACATTCTCACATCCTAAATTTCAAAATTTCAATTTTGATCTTTTATCCAATTCAGATATTTGATAACCTTTCAAAATCCAACGTATGAATCTTTTGGTTATAAACAAAACTTTCTTCCCAATTTCCAATTGTTAAGTTTCCCAGTTAAATCGAATCTCAATGCTCTCATCATCTCAGAATCTTCATTCTTATAACAAATTACTCATTAATGCTCTATTACTCTTTCGCGTTCACATCCTTCGACCGTAAATTTGCAAGCGAACAACTCCCAAGTATCAATCCCGAAGGCCTAAACCAACATCAGATCAACACTCGGGAAATTATTCAACTTAACTAATCTTCAGTCGGTTTCTACTTTCCTTTACTCCACTTATTAAGTTCTTATCAAATCAATGCTTACGAAATCCTCAAATTAAATTTACAAATCTATTTCTCTTACGCTCTGCCGCCCTTCATTTTCGACGTGCGGCTTTTTGTTTTTTCTCCAAAGAGATATACTTTATTTATTAATCCGAATAAACAATTAATAATATATATATATTAAATTTTTGCGTAAACAAAACGTAAATAAACTTCCCTGGAATTCGACATGACTGATTCCATGCATAACCTTTTTTGAATAATCTGTTGTTCGATACCATCTTCCGAACATCGGAAAATTCTCTTTTGATTTATATTCTGAACTTCAGAATAATCTCACCATACTAGTCAACTTCATTTCTTCTATACTCAGTTTCATTTGCATCGTTTTTTGCTTTCAAGCATTATTTAATTTTAAAAAGTAAATATTATTCCTTTTATCCAAATTTGTACTCGTCACGTCAAATAAATTTTGATTCTATTCAAATACAGGTTCAAATCCTTTTAAAATCTCTACCCACATCTCACTTCATTTATAACTCATATTCACAATCCACTTCTTGTTAATTAACTAACAATTTTGTATTCACTATCGAATTCATATATTTGATCATACATCATTGGGTTGAACCCAATTATAATTTATCTTGTCACATTCTGAATAATTCAAATAATTTAGTAATATCATTTGACATAATCGAATTCCAATTATAACCCTCCAAATTTTATTTCCATCAATTTATATTTCGAATATCGAAATTCATCGTTTCATTTTTGAAACGATTTCAAAATTCTCGTTTTATTTAAATTCCCATTTGAATTCTTATTTCTAATAAATTCAGTCGTCTTCGATTGTTAAAATTCACAATTACAGAAAATTATTCGTCGATTCTCTTAGACTTATCTTCCTTAGATGTCATTCGATGATGAATTCGAAATTTAACTCTAAGAGAACATATCGAAGATCAGCTTTGACAAATCCGGATTCGAAGACTAGGGATTCCGAACAAATTTTAAATCTCAAAATAATTTTTATTTCCGTTGTATTAGTTTCAAATACTAATTTCCAAAATATATAATATTTGCCAATTAATTTATCTTTAAGAATTATATTTTTTTAGAAAAAAAAATTACACTTTCCAAAATTTATTTTTCAAAACCTTTTTATTATCAAATCCATTTTTCTAGTGTTGATTCTTCTCATCTTAAACCCGATAAGTTATGCTTTAAATAAACCAAAGCTCTGGTACCACTAGTATCGTCCCGCCTTTTTGACTGCTACAAATCAGTAATTAAACCAATTTAAAACATTCAAATAGACGAATCGTTATTTAGCTTACATAGTTTAAAATAGAATCAACACAGAAAGGCACAAAATAAATGAATAACACAATATTGAACAACAAAATAAACTTTTATATATATAATCAGAAATTTTGGATACAATGTTTTCTATACAACGGAATCTAAATACTGAAAATATTTACCGGTTTAAAACTTCAGAGTGCGCAGTCTTCGGACCCTAGCTTCACCAATCTTCGAATCCGAAGCGGTGATCTTTAAAATCTATAACACTCGGGTCTAACCTGAGTGTTCCATGCAAAAACATAAAACACTAGAGTTAGGATTAATCATAGTTCAAGTAAATTAATTTCAATATAACTGAAATATAATGGTTAACTCTCACATCAGTCATAGATCAAATACAGTGGTGCAGCGTCTGTGATATATTGGTTTCTATTTTAGGGACAATTGATCATGGAAGCTTGCATATGCACACGTGTACAGGTACACGTGTGCACTGCCCCAGCATCCCATGACTACTAATAATCAAGTGCGACCATAGTCACATGCATAGGATAGGGTACATACGGGTAAATAAAATGCACAACATCATTTCAGTAACATAATAGACCAAAAGAGACAGTGTCAAAAATCCATATAACCGTTAGCACATATTTATATGGTCTCAAAGAAGCTACAGGAAGGTAGGATATAGATATTCAGTTCTATGCAAAGGCAAACACCACACACACACACACACACACACACATATATATATATATATATATATATATATATATATATATATATATATATATATATATATATATATATATATATATATAGACATATATATATATATAGGTGAGTCTACAGTTTTGAATCCCCGAGTTTAACTGGGTGTACACATATATGTTTCAAGTATGATTTTAAAATAGGGCAGGTAATCAAAACCAGCATATGTCACTACAGATTTAAACTATTGAACATGGGCAGATCAGCTCATGGAAAATATTCAGATTGCTCAAATAGTATGGGCGTAGCAACAACAAATACCATGAATGCTGGGTATATATACATGTTCCTATGATGTGAACAAAGATTGCAGTAAGTCTCACAACAAAACAAGTCATGGGATGGCATCAGGTGAACCCTCAATGTCCAGATATAGAAATTTATATGGTGCCAACATATATAGTTCAAATGATGCCGAAATTTCCAGTTTACATAAGATAGATAGTCCAAATATGGTTATAATATGCAAAGCAAAGTGACAATTTGGATCACACGAAAATATAATGTTCCTATTCAAAACAGTGACGTGCTGCATGAATGGTGTAGCATTCATGTATTTGCAGGAAGAAATACACCAGCCTTAGGTTCAAATGTTTTTTTTTTTTGGAAAGTGGTGGCACTACAAATATTCACACATTTGTGTATATATCAACATAAGCTTTAATGTATATAGTACTATAAACTGGGCATACAAATCCAAAGTTATCATGGCACTGTATATGTTTTAGACGAACTCACTTTAACTTATGGTTTTGAAGAAACCAGAAATCTATTTTAAATTTGTTATATTGTCCTAAGGTGGTAAGTTTTCTGAAATGTTGGAACATTCCAGTTGGGTAAATTCTTATTGGTATCACTTAAGCAAAATTGGACTCTTCTTTCTTATATAAATAATTCAGTGCACAAATAATTAAGTGCATTATCAACCATGAGTCTTGTATACAAGTTGTCAACAAGCTAGCAATAAACTAAGGTTCAGAACAATAACAAAGGTATAAAATAAAATAAGAACTTTTAAGAAATTAAATATGTTTTCAGAAATATGTTTGAATGTGTACTGAGATTTCAATGAGTAAATCTGACATTTACCAAAAGGAACAAAGACACGAAAATAGAAATAAGGTGTACTAAATCAACTTTGTACTACTTACAGGCATATATTAATACTAGTTATTCTATATAGGAGAAAATAAGGGGATAGTGACGCATGAATTAAAGTTTTAGTCATGGTTGTACATCTTTTAATATGGGAATACAAAAAAAAATCAACCAAATAAAATGTGTAATTTTCTGTTCGTTCTAAAAAAAAGAAATTTAACCACTAACAAATTTTTAGTTTATCCCAAACAACAACAAGTGAAAATGCTTAATAAATGTAGTGCTATGGTCTGGTAATTGGGAAGAAAACAATATACTTTAAGAATCGAGTTATTCCCTTCAAATCATTGTTTTAAATAAATTAACCACTTCTTCGTCGACTTGTTTTTTCCAGTTATCGACACAAGGTAAACCCAACGTGATGACTCACAGCAGGGGTAAAGCATTTATAAAGTGTTGTGTACATTTCAGAAGTATTTCGGCACATAAGTAATGGTTCAATTGTACAAGTAATAGTTTACAACGACAACTTAGCGAGTAACAACTCAATGGTGCAAGTAACAGTAAAAAAAATGGCAACTTTGCAAGTAACGGTTCAAAGTATGCGTAAATATTTGAGGATACACTGACATCACATATATCTAAGTGGCCCAGTGTTCTTTCAGCACAAATTATATGTACAACAAAAATCAGACCATCAAAGCCAGGCCAAGTCAAGAATGCATGGGGAGGCAAACTGACAGCAAAGAAAAGTTCATTGAATATCTCTTACTGTCTGAGGGTCGAGTGTTTCAGGCACATTCAAAAGAGGTCTTAGTGATTATAATATGAACAATCATCATAGCTTACGTAACCAAACATAGTCATACATCCCAAATATCATGCCAAGCTATGAATATAAGTGGAAATGTGGCCTTCTTATACACAAAAAAAAATTTATGGGTTGAACATCTAAAAGGGTCAATCGGAAATCCTAAAAGGGTGTAATAAGCCAGGTTGCGTTACTATGGCAACGCAAGTTTAAAACAGCATGGGGAAAGATCAACACAAGAACAAACACTAGAAATCTATAGCAAACACAAGCTACCGCAAGCATTCACAAGAAAATCACCCAAAAGTCGCACTATTATACCCAATTAAATTGAAACTAATCTGCTTGTAACTGAGATTTATCATGAGTGAGATGCTCACCTTAAACCGGAGCAGGCAACGACAGGGTGGCGGAGACGCAAGCGTGGTTGTTCTAGCGACTGAAAAAGGTGCTGCGACTTCAAGGTGGTGCCTTGCCTCGCGAGTTTCCCTCTTCACTATGATACGACCTCTAGATTCGAATATGAGGAAGGAGCGACGGCGAACGATGGAGTGGGTGCCATGCTTTGAGGAAGAATAAATTTTTGAGGAGGTAATAGATTTCGGTGGTCACTGATTTTAGATTAGGAAAGATTTGGGGCAAAAAAAAACAAGTTTTGATATTTAAGGAGGGAGAGAGAGTTGCGCTTCAACCATAATTATAAAAGAAAAAATGATTTTCTTCTTTGATTTGGGGTTTCGATACCCAAGGCTGCGGCAATTTGGAGGGCGATTGAAGGAAAAAGAATTGATTTTGGGGAGAGACACCATGTCAATTTCTAGAAGCCATTAGAGATAAAAAGGGAAAAATGATTTGCTGAAGAAGATTGGGCTTGCGTGATTTTTATAGAATAAGAAAGGAAGAGATAAGAACAGAGTAACATCAAATAAAATAGGGTAGCGGCGACAAGAGGTATAGGTCGGCATAGTTTATTTCTAAAGAAAGTTTTATCTGGATTAAATTTTTATATTAATTCTACTGTAATTTACCTCGTAACACTCTGAATTCGTACCGCCAACACCATTCCCGAACACGACAAAAATTATATGTACCCCTTCGTTTCAATAGTCTGAACCCATAAATTATTGTTACTGTAATCTGAATCCATTTTTATACATTGTTGCTTAAATTTTAAATTATATATCGGTTTGCCAATTTTATCCCGTTTGTTTATCAACAACTCCGTTCGCTTCCAGATTCGAACGTTGAATTTAATATCTTTACAAATACACACGTATCTAAGTCAGTTCTCATATATTTAAACAAATAAAATTTCCAAACGTTAATAACATATATTTAAAATTCAACCATTTATTTTTCAACGAATTTTCAAATCCGATTTTAAATATCCAACCAAATACAATTCAAATATTCTACAGTAGATATTTGATCCTTAACGAACCATTCCGAATTCAATTCAGACTCAAAACAATATATTTGATTTTTAATTTCTGACCAAAATATCGATATAAAAATTATCATTAATAGTTAATTCTTTTATTAATTCCATATTTAGTTGTCAAAATTTATGGGACGTTACAACATCGATCAAGATTAGAGATAGAAAATTCTTGAATTTGTTAGGGATTACCTATAGGAATACATTACAACTAACTTCTTCATGTTTTGATTAGAACTGGCTGCTTTGAATACTGGGATTTGATAAGGATTTGGTGGATCTCTTTAGTTTATTGTTATTTCTCTCATGAATAAGATCTTCTCTCTATTTTTAGTGTTAATTGAGAAATGTACGTATTATTTTTCCCTTGGGCTATTTTTCTAGAATTTTCCCTAGCTAATTGGGGGTTTAATATTTAGGCCCATTAGACCACTAATCATCCAATTAGGCTAAATTGAGTTACTAAGCATAATTTATTCCTTCTTTTTCATATGTTTTCATGTTTTAACACACAAAATCAAGCTACATACAAAAGAAAACTTGTTTAAATTTCTTTTGTTCAAAATTTTAACGCATTTCTACAAAATTACAAATATTTTCAAACCAATTTAAATAACGTTTGAATTTGTAGATATTAAATTTACAGGCATCACAAAACAACGTTTTCACTATAATTAAACAGAATTTGCAATTCTTACATTTGATATTCTTCCAAAAATTTATACTAACTTGTTTGAAATATTTTACCTCTTTTCTTTCTTATTTACTCATGTTGTACACAAAAATTACATTTCCAAACAATTTATATACTTTACACTTTATTCGCAAATTTTACAATTTTAAGTTTAAGAACTACATAAATTACAATCCTTTGTAAAATTTAATTCCCATTTCTTAATTAAATTATTTTAACATGCTTGAATATTGGATTTAAAGTAATATTAATATTTTGTTGTTTGTTTCTACCTAAACAAGTTAAAACTTCCAATTTAAGCAAAAACTCACTGTTTACTACAAATTTTGAGTTTTAAATGCACAACTAAAATTCAATTCTCTTAAACACTTATAATTCCATTAAATGGCTTCATATTATTTCATGGTGTGACTATTTTAAGTTTTGTTTTACAATCCAGTATTAAAATTCTCTTTTTATATATTTATTAATTTTTTCCCAACTTAATATTACCAACCATTCAAGTTCCCAAATAAACTTTCCTAACTTATTAAATTGGCAAAACAATGGATTTAGGATTAGTTTCCCTATATTATTATTATTTACTTTGATTATTTACTTAATATTGGATTTTATTGCGTCTTAACGCTAATAATTTACAATTCAACCTAATTTACATTTTTAACTCTAAAAAATCCTTAACTTATACAACTTAAGGATTTTCTTGAGTTAACCTCCCCAAATCAAGATTAAATCCAATTAATCTCCATTCAATTACCTCATAGGTAATCATACAAAATAAGGGTTGTTACATACTACTACCTTATAAATTTTTCATCCCTGTAATTTCCTAGGGGAAAACCATAGCAACATAATTTATTTCATCAACACAAGGAATAAACACGAAAGAGATAAGCTTGAGTTTAGGAAGTTCTCACCCCTATGATCTGACAATAGAAAATCGGGATATGCACGCCCAATGAACTCTTTAGTTTCCTATGTGAAATCGTTGGGATTCTCCGACCATTGAATTTTTTAAGAGCAGCACATTTTTACTTCGAAGGCATTTCACCTCCGTAGCTAGGACAAGAATAGGGTGATGCACGAACGATAGACCGGGTGGGACCTCAAGCTGCTCAGAGCACGTGAGTCAAACACACACTCATAATCTTGTCGGCACTTCCTTACCTGAGAGATATGGTATATATCTTGAACTCTTGAAAATCGACCTGGAAGTGCTACTCTATAAGCCACAGGATATTTATGCTCTATGATAGGGAACGACCCAATGTAACGAGGAGCCAACTTACCTTTTTGGTTAAATCATACCACCCCCTTCAACAAAGATGCATGAATATAGACCAAATCACCAATAGAGAACTCAAGCAGTTCCCTACAGTTTTTCTGGCAACTCTAAGCTTCTTTCATTCTTTCTAATAAGGGTGATTTTCTCTAAAGCTTTTCGAACAGAATCAGGGCCTAGAATAAGCTTCCCACTGGACTCAAGCTAACAAGATGAAGAATGACATGGTATAAACCCTCAAAGGGAGCCATGCCGATGAAGATTGGTATTATTATTATATGTGAACAAAACTAATGGGATCTGATCCTCCCACCTACCTCCAAAATCAAGAATACAGGCTCAAAGAAGATCCTTCAAGGTTCGATTCACTCACTCAGCCTATCAATAAGACTATGAGTGGTACGCAGTGCTAAAATTAGCTTTGTACCCAAAGCTAACCGAAGGCTCTTCCAGAAATGACTCATAAAAAGTGTGTCATAGTCACAAACAATAGAGCTAGGAATACCATGCAATCACACAATTTCCTTAATAAAGAACCTTGAAAGAGATGGAAAAGGTCGTGCTTGATGAGATAGGAAGAAAATGTGCAGACTTAGTAAGTCAGTCCATGATAACCCAAATACTATTATAACCCAACATCGTACGAGGTGAGCCATTAACTAAATCCATGGAGATCTGGTACCACTTCCATATTGGGACCTCAAGAGGCTGAAGAAGACCGTTAGGTCATTTATTCTTGGCTTACACGAGCTAACAAGTCATGCAATTACTTACATAACTTGCCACATCTTTCTTCATGCCATCCCAATAATACAAGCGACACATATCAACATACATCTTTCTACTGCTCGGATGAATGGTATACTTAGTGCGATGACACTCGGATAGAATGTCTCACCTAAGCTCTGAAATAGAAGACATGACTAATCCACTCTTCTTGTGAAGACACTCAAGGATATTGATAGTGAAATCCCTCATCTCAATGTCATCATGGGATTTAAACTTGCACTTCTGAATAAGGGTAAAGATGTCAGAATCTTGCTGCTGAGCCTTAGCAATCCGATGTAAAAGGGTTGGTCGAGCTTCTAGGCTACATAATACAATAGAAGAATCTGATATAGAAGCATGATTGTTAATATCACAAAAAGATAGAAACTTAAGATCTTTCCATTCAGTAATCATCATGGAAACAATCGATGAGTGCTTACGCCTTAAGGGGTCAGTAACTCAATTACCCTTTCCTTGAGGTATACTTAATATCAAAATCATAAAAAGCAAGGAATTCGAGCCAACTCTTCTTTCGCAGTTGAGCTCCTTCAGATTGAATAGATACTTGAATGACTTATGATCTATGTAGAAATAAAATGCTCACCCAAGAGATAATGTCGTCAAATTTTCAAGACGAAGACAATAGCTGCAAGCTCCAAATCATGGGTAGCGTACTGAACCTCGTTCGGATGCAATTTCGTAGAAGCGTAAGCAACTACCCAATCCCTCTGCATAACAACTGCTCTAATACCACTATAACTAACATTAGTATACAAAACAATACCTTGGTTCCCTTCGAGAGCCACCGAAATAGGCGCATGAGTAAGAAGCTCCTTTAATTGCTAAAAGGATGCTTTACATTTTTCGGACCAAACAAAACGAAAGTCTGTCCGAGTAAGGCTAGTGAGAGGGAGCATAATGTAGGGAAATTCATGAATGAATTAGCGGTAATAACCCGCTATTCTCAAAAAGCTACAAATCTCGGTGATAGTCTCAGGCCTCTTCCCATTTTTAATGGCTACGAACTTAGATGGATTAACTGAAATGTCATCACTAGATACAACATAACCAAAGAACTTCACTTGCTTCTCTCAAAAATGACACTTAGATTACTTCTCTTTGAGTTGATGATGGAAAAGGGTACTCAAAACGATCCTCAAATGATGCACATTCTTTACTTTAGACTTAGAATATATGAGAATATCATCAATGAATACAAGGACGATCTTATCAAGAAAATCCCAAAATATACGATTCATGAGATCAATGAAATAGGCGGACACATTTGTCATGTCAAATGGCATGACGAGCCAGTCATAAGATCCATAGTGAGTGAGGACAGAGGAGAGCGGAACACTATCCTTCGAAACTCAAAGCTGGTGAAAACCCATGGCAAGGTCAAGCTAGGAAAACACCCTTGAACCACTCAGTTGATCGAACATGTCGTTAATACTAGGTAATGGATAGCAGTTCTTAATTGTCAACTCATTAATCTAGCAGTAATCAATGCATATCCTAATAGTGCCATCAGACTTTCGCACAAAAACTACCATGGCACCCCACGGTGTTGATTTAAATTAAATGGATTGCTTAGCATCAAGCTCAAAAATTTGCTTATAAAGTTCCTATTTTTCCTTAGTCGACAACCTAGTAGGAGGTCGACTAATGGGCTGTGCACCTGAAACTATATCAACACGAAACTCGATCACTCATTCGGGTGGTAACCCTGAAACTGGCTCAAAGATATATGGAAAATCACAAATTACTAGGATATGAGACACATCATCATTATCGTGGTCTCTGAACTTGAGAGAATATAAGGATCTTTGGTGTTGTGATTGGCGTATTGAAGAATAAGCGACAACTGAGTCGGCGAGTTTGGATGTTGATTAACATAGAAATGTGTCTATTTTATGCTTTTATATCTTATCTTTTGTATATAAATAAATAATACTTGGGTATTGTTTTATCACTTTTACAAATATGCCGACTTAGCTACATGCAGTCAGAAAATATAAAAATAAAGATCAACTTGCTGTATATTTACATATGAAGACTTGTTGATGTAGATCTCACATTTAGTTGCTTTTTGGATAAGAAAATAACTGGTAGAAAGGCTATGCATATCACAAATCAATGAAGAATTGTCAAGGAAGCAAGAGGAAAAGAGGAAAGGCCCAAATTTACTAGATTTCACAAAGGCCCACTTGTAATTCTCATTGTAAACTTTTTTGTGATTTCCATACGGACCATTTGTCATTGTGTTAGGTTTAGGGTTAGGGTTGGCTATCTATCCTATAAATACTCTTGTAATCTCGTTGTAAACTTCACTATGGAATCAATAAAGTTTTCTTTTTTTCTCTTTTCTGCATTTTTTTAGCAATTAGTGTTGTCTACATAATTAGATTTGGTAGAGCACTATTTGTATTTTTCACTTATTTTCATTAGTGATTGACCGTTTGATTAGACTCAACGGTAATACTAATTTACTTTCTGTTTGTTATTTAATTTCTGCAATTTTAATTTCTGTCATGTTTATTGCTTTCCTAGGCCATATTGGATTGAATATAGATTTGATTAGATTCAGATCTGATTCAATTCAATAATAGTTTAATTGCAGTTTCAATTTCGTTTGCTTTCAAAACCGACCTCCAAAATTTGTCTAACTCGCCCATGAAATTATATAAATAATTTAATTTAATTTATCTCTCTGTGATTCAACCTGCATACTAAATGATCTGTGCGCTTGCAGTATAATTACATAATTCACGTTTTTCTAGTTCCTAGAAAGCGTCGATCAAGTTTTTGGTACCGTTGCCGGGGAGGTAACGATTAAATTTTATTATTTATTTAATTTCTGATTTGTGTTAGTTTTATTTTATTTTTATTTTTGTTTTCTTGTATATATAAAAATAACATCTTTATGGGATAAATTTGGTATTGTTCAATGATACTGTAATCTTCCAAATAAAAAAATATCTTGCCAATATTTGTTTTAATTTGTTTCCCCTTCTCCCATCTATTTCTTTCCTTTCTTTGTACAATTTTTTTTCTTCCTTCTTTACAACTTTCAAAACAAAAACAAAAAATGATATATATATATATATATATATATATATATTCTTTTGTAGTTTTCTCTTTCCTCTTTCTTTGATTTTCTGTTTTGCTACATCTCTCTGCCAAAGTTCCAAATCCCACAGCATTGAACCCAGTTCACCAATTTCCATCCCACCGAATTGCCCATTTTCTTCATCGTTCACTAATCATCAAGTCACACAACAAATCACCAACCACCGTTCAAGTTACCATCTGTCACAATATACCTTTCACGCAACATGCCCCTTTCTTTACAATGCCATTCCACCGATTCTTAACTTCCAGAACACCAGTTCCCCCATGCAAATACCTTAACACATTCTTCACATCAACTACACCATCCCCATCACCTGAAATCAATCATCATACCCATCGCCAGCCTTGTCCTGCCGCATCAACACCAATAAACCCCAAAACCATGAAATCCTCCACGATTCACTCCGAACTACGTCCTGTTTCATAATATCTAACCAAACACTTCTCCAAAATTCACATCACCAACTTCTCAACAATACTCCACCACCCTGCAAACAGATTTCAATTCCTCCTCTATCCCCATCGCAACACAGATCCACCATTACCAATACCTCCCTAACGCATACACCTAAACCACTCCAACTCTTCAACCATAACCGCAATTTGAAGCACCCAATTCGAATAGTGAAACCACAATCCCCACGCAAATTATCCAGTCACCACCCTCAATGATTCGAACAAGCAAACCCAATTCCCAAACCCTAGAGACCCAAATTCCAGATCCAACCAAAACCCTTCACTGAATTCGTACCCTAGCCGAAGCCAAACCGCAATTCAATCGAAGAACATCTTCATCAAACCGCGAATTCACAATCCGATTCAAGCCGAAGCACCAAACCCAAGAACCGATTCAAAGCCCAAAAAGGAATTCGATTCGAACAAAAAGAAAAAAAATCTCGCGTGATTTTTTTTCCTGAAACGAAAAAAAGGTGAATTCTGGTTTTGAGCGTGAGAAACTTGATGTTTCCTTTTATTGGGGGAGACTGTGTTTGTTTTATTTGCTTTATTAGGGGGATTATTTTTGGGAGTGATTCCTCAGTTGTTTCCTGGAATATAACTATGTTTGTTTAAAACTGGGGAAGACGGGTTGCGTTTGAAAAATTGTAGAGGGGTGGTTTGTTTTGTGTTGAAGTAGGGCGTTTGATCAACGTTAGTTTAATTTCTTTTCTTTTTGTTTTTTTATTTAGTTTAGTTGCTTTTTTAGTATAGTTTTTTTTTCTTTTTCTTTTTCCTATTTAGTGCTTTTTTTCTAATTGCTTTAAAAAAAAAGGAAACAAATCAAAGGCCGAAGTGAAGGGATAATGTCGAGCAACAAAACAAGAATTGAAGTTGAGCAAAGCAAACGGTAAGCCCAATTTTTCTGGACGGACTTCCATACCTCTACTACAAAAAATTTTGAACTCTACAGGTGCTGCAGTTGCTAAAAAATATATAGAAATTGCTTGTAAAAATTTCCTGCAGGGGCAGCGGCTTGCTTGTACAATTTTTTTTAATTTCTGCAGTTATTATTCTCTGATTGTTGTGGTTAGTTGAAATTTCCATTACTACTATCATTAATCTCATCGTTTTCAACAATTAAATTTGACTAGATATTTCAAAATAATATAATTGAAAAGTGGTGCTTTGTGAAGTTGACTGTCTCGTATAATTGGATCGCGGATATATAGTAGTTCAATTTATTGAACTATTAGCAAAAAGAGGTTGCATACTACCCGTAAAACATTGGTCGTATCCCTTAGTACTTATACTGTACGTGAACGGCCATAAGACCATTTTCCCCCTTCTAATTAAGTCAGTTAATTGATAGAGCACAACTCGGTATTTTACAATATTTTGAAGTGAGGATAATTTCTGTCTTACTTTGACTTCATTCAAATGTCTAATTCAAAAAAATCCTTGAGAGAATTATGGGTTAATAACTAGAGTAGACGTCCTCTTGAAGAATATGAGTATGAACTACAACTCATAAAGCAAAATTTTCCAAAATCTCGTGAGTCCAATGTCAACAATTTTCAAAATTTTCCAACTGACCAACATTTTCAAAATCATAGAAATGATTGATATTGCGACTTCAATTCAAATCTCAATAATTTCGATTATGGGACACATCCAAACCAATATAGCTTTGATCAACATCAACATGGGGTTTTAAACCAAAATTTTCAAAGTTATAGCCATATCAACATCTTGAAAATAACCAAAATTGCAATTTTCCATCGAATTTCAACAGTTTTGGTTACGAACATAATTTTTATAAACAAAAGGATTTTGAAAACTCTTTTGTAAACTCATTGTAAACTCTTTTGTGATTTCCCTAAGGCCCATTTGTCATTGTATTAGGCTTAGGCTTTGGGTTGTCTATCAATCCTATAAATACCCTTGTAATCTCATTGTAAACTTCATTCTGGAATCAATAAAGTTTTCTTTTTTTCTCTCTTTTCTGCATTTTTTAGCAATTAGTGTTATCTACACAATTAGATTTGGTAGAGCACTATTTGTATTTTTCACTTATTTTCATTAGTGATTGACCGTCTGATTAGATTCAGCGGTAATCCTAATTTATTTTCTGCTTGTTATTTAGTTTCTGCAATTTTAATTTTGTCCTGTTTATTGCTTTCCTAGGTCATATTGGATTGAATATAGATTTGATTAGATATAGATCTGATTCAATTCAATAATAGTTTAATTGCAGTTTCAATTTCATTTGCTTTCAAAACCAACCTCCAAGATTTGTCTAACTCGTTCAAGAAATTATATAAATAATTTAATTTAATTTACCTCCCTGTGATTCGACCTGCATAGTACACGGTATGTGAGCTTGCAATATTATTACATAATTCGCGTTTTTCTAGTTCTTAAAAAGCGTCGATCAGATGTCTCAAATATAAGGTCCTCCCCACAAAAATGATTCTGGCCTTGTATCGCACAAGCCAGTTCATGTCAAGAATCATATCAATGCTAAGCAAATAGATCATGTGCAGATTCGCACAAAGGGAAAATCACAAATAAATAACTCAATACCTTCACCCATCAAGCTAAGGGTTGCGAATCCACTAATCAGATTCGCCATCCGCAATGAAATCATCATGCATGAAGCATCCAAGGAAAAAGGCATCAACGGGCTATTTCGATACGATTAAATGTGATGCACCCGTATTGAAAAAAACCCGAACAGAATGACTAGGAAATAGTAAAGAGCCTTCAAGGAAAAAAGAAGTACCTCTAGGATAATAAGAACCACATGAACTTTCGCTATATCAAGCTTCCTGGACTTTTTGGACTTGGGAGTTGTAGGACAAGAATTAGACCAATACCCGTCCTTTTTGTAATTGCGGCAAATGCGAGGCTTAGGGTACTCTCGAACAAGATGGTCATCAGCGCCACAATTGTAACATCCCTTCTTAAGAGGAAGTGTTGTTGGGTTGCTATGGAACAATGAATATAGAAATGTGTGCTAAAGTATAAAGTAAATGCGGAAGATATAGTAGTAAAGTAAAAGACACCAGGATTATTTATACTGGTCCAGAACTCTATTGTAACACCCCGTATATTCTATAACATTAAGTTTCACAAATTAAAGTATAATTAATTCTAAATTAAAGAATTAAGGGAAACGGGTTTTGCCGTTGCGATCGTCTCGGAATTCTGCTTGAGATAGAGTCCGAGTTTGCACAGATCGGACTCCGTATGAAGGAGTTATGACCTCAGGAAGTTTCAGAATTCGATTTAAAAATTCGAACAATTCAAATTTCAGTTCAAATTTCGAATTTAGAGCCAAACTGGGCTGGGTGGGAAAATTCCCGCCCAGGACCCAGGTCGACCATGGGGTCGACCTGGGGGTCGACCTGCCCAGTCGACCTGGTTTGGCCCTGGCTGGCCTGGTCGGGTTTCTAGTCGATTTTTGGGGCTTGGCTGTGTCACTAGGGCTTACTTGTCGCTTTCTGATTGGCTTCTCGTGAGATGGATGGCCTTGATTAACTCTAGCTTCACCGACGGCTCTAATTAGTTTGAAATTCTATAAATACAACTCAACTCTCAACCTAAATTCACACAAATAATATAGAAATAGAGCCGTCATGCTGCTGGAAAGAAACTAGGAGTGGCCGTAAATTATAGAAAGCTTAGAGGCAAGCCAAAATTAAAGTTAAAACAAGAATTAAAACAACGTTAGTCTACCCAAAGGAAAGCATTTCAAATCCAGAACTCAGAATCCAGAATTCAAGTTCGTCATTTGTTGTAAGTATAGTGATTTTTCCGATGTGAATAAAAGTTAGGATTTGATTCGATGCAAATTGGAAATGGAATTGTGCTATTGTATAACGACGATGTAAATTCATATCTATGTGATGTAATGATATTGTGATGTTTGTGGTATAATTGACTTGATGTTGGATCCATTAGAATGTTTATGGATTAATCAAGTTGATGTTGGATCTATTCAAATTCACATACAAGTTATTTGGCTCATATCTATGCCTATATGTTTAGGTGATTACGTCAAGTTATATGTTGTATAATAGAACCTTTACGCCTAAGTGGTTATGTTCATATACATGCTCCAATGTTTATACAAAATTTGCTAGTTCCTAATTGGATCCATGCCAAGATCCACTTTAATACATTTTTCATGTTGTAATTAGACATATGATTGGATCTAGTTTACACCCTTGTCATAAAATTTTACATGCTTTATGGAAATGTCATATTCTTGTCATATGCTAGTGATGTTCGATGTTATGCCTAGATCCAAAACATGTTTAGGCTTATGTTGTCTAAATCATATGATAATTTATGTGACACCTATTTAGTTAGATCCCTATTTCAATGCAAGTTCACATATATGTAAGTTGATTTAGGCTATGTTGCAAATTCACATATATGTTGATTTAGTCTACGTTGCAAGTTCACACCTATGACATTCATGTTGACTATTTTGCAAGTTCACACCTATGATGTTCATATTGACTATGCCGATAATGCCAAGTTTACACCTATGTCATGTTTATGTTAGTGAACTGCTTTATGCTAATTTTGTGTACGTTAAATTAGGCTAAGTTTTTATCCTAATATTATATGTTAAAAATCATGCGAACGAAAATTAGGCCAAGATTTTAGCCTAATACTTAAACGGGGTAACATTGGGAAAAATTGGTAACTATAGGAAAACTAGACATTAAAATATATGAAATTGGCATGTTTGTCACATACCAAAATTGGTGGCATTTAAACGGTATAAATTCTTATACCAAAAATGTTAAACTTGGAATGTGGGCCATAACATTTAATTGTTGACAAATTTACATATAACAAGTAATAAAGACAAATATGTAAATTTAGAAAACACGATATGCTTAACCCGAGGTTGGATTGAGTTGTGATGTAAACCTGCCCGGAACCGCCTGGCTGTCCAATAATCACAACAATACATATCCAATGTGGGAGGTTAAGGCATTGAGCCCAATAAGGACCCGAGGTTAGACTGAGTTACGGTGTAAACCTTCCCGGAACCGACCGGGACATCCAGTAACCGTAACAATATCTGTCTAACGTGAGTGGTCAGTGCTTTAAGAGGCTAAGGACAGATGGTAGGGTTAAGTTAACTAAAACACTTAACCAAATTCAACATGTTAACAAGAATTGATGGGTGGGGGTTAGGTTAATACAGACACTTAGCCACTTAACATGTTTGACTAGAAAACCCTAGTAACGAGGGACCCGTTTCAGCAGTAACCCAAATTAGGTATCAAGGTACCCTGGAACTAGGCAGGGTGGAGCACGATTACTGGGCTGATTGTAAGCGGTCAAAAGCGACGACGATTGGTGCACAGTGTGGGTTCTAACGGAGTGCGGGCGTGCACACACTCCGGAGCAGACAAACAGGGCACTGGGGCATCAGTAGTATAACCTATGTATTCTAGAATTGTGTCGGGCCGCCACCATGGGTCTTGATACACCCCACGGTGGGACCAACATAGGTATATACAAATCATTGGGGGCCGTATGACACATATGTTTATGCGAGCAGGAGCCGATCTTTAGAAAAAGGGGATCACTTCACCCTCAGCATGGGGTGCCAGTCAGAACAAATACAAGTAGGTGCAGAGATATAGTGTGGGGTGCGATAGTAAATTCGGTTCTAAACTACTTTATCTTTGTTTATGATACTTTCTTATTTCCAGTTTATACCTATCATGCCCTTATTTTGATTCTCATACTGAAGAGTCACTAGACTTACCAGGCTTTATGTCTGACTCTATTTTTCTTTCGTCTTCTTTTCTTCCGTTCCCCCCCCCCCCCCCAGGTCCACTGGGAGGAAACAACCCAGCTTAGTCAGACTCTTCGAAAGCTTCAAGATAGCAGATGTATGGTTTGGACTTTCTTTCATGGGCCATGGCTTTTGGACACACTCTATGGGGATTTAGGCAGTTTTAAATTATGCTTTATGCTTCTTTATTCAGTAATCAAGACATAAATGTTGTTGTAATGTTTTGGAGGTTATTGTAAAACAATTATGGAAATGCTTTTGTATGAACACGTTTTTATGGAATAAAGGTCTGTTTGTTTTCCGCTGCTTATATATACGTGTTTATATCTGTCTTGTGTTTTTATCTGTGACTTTTACCTATAAACCTCCACCAAAGTTAAGGCATTCCCTTGGTGAGTGACCTTAATGGAGGTGGGGTGTTTCATCTATCCTGCTTCTAGGTCCAGACTCCATGCTGGAATTTCACAATCAATTGCCCTCTCTTCACCTGGAGGAACAGGTTTATAGAGCCTAGGAAGTAGCAATGGTCCAATATTTTCTTGAAATAAATATGGAAAGTGGAAATGTGAGAAAGGTTTAGAGAAGACAGTTGTGTGTTTTTTTTTGGTGATGATGTGAGGCTTATATAGGAGTGAATGGAGGCCAATAAATAGTCATAATGCTTCATCGAGTCCCCTTCGGAAGAGAAGCGTCCATTGGATATGCGTACTTGGAGTAGCAACTTGCATTCGTTTTCAAATATTGAAGTGTAGTAGAAGTTATATCAAGTGTAAATCATCATGTGGCTCAGTTGGTTGGGATATGTGCATTCCACAGTGATCCGGGTTCGTGTAGTGCTTTCAACCTTTTTACACTTGTCCGTTATATTCCTTTCTAACTGAATTTCCAACCAGCTCTTCAACAAAAAGATGTGTACAACATTAGAAAGCGTTGAGAATTTGTTGCTAAGCATATGGTTTTAATACTAGATGACGAACTTTTCGCGTTTCTATAAGCTATAGCATATAAATCCTAACATAAACACATTGTAGGTTGTGTGGTAATGCAAGTGCTTAACATGTTAGAGTTTCTAGGTTCAATTCCCATCCATGTCATGTTTTTCCTTCATATTACTTCAGTCTGCCTCTCAGCTTGAAACGTTCGTGCTACTCACTCAAAACTTTCATTGAAACGTGAACGACATTCTCGTTCATTTTTTCCATCTTACTTTTTAAAGTTTCAATTTAACCTCCATTATCCGTCATATCATTGCTAGACCAGTAATCATTTAATAAGCATATTAGTAGCAGCGTCGTATAATGTAATCATCAAAATACCATAATAGTGTTTTCAACAAGTGCGACACTAGGATGGGAGCTGGAATCCACTACCTTCTTATTCTTAGGAAATGACTTAGATTTATTGAATGGGAATTTATTTTTATGATGATTTTTGTGAGGCACAATCTCGTTACTACTATCCCTTTCCATCTCTATTGCTTCAAGATGAAGCACCACTTCTACCAACTCTTCAAAAGAAAGCTTCAATAGCAAATAGGAGACTTCTTGAGATATTTCTTAAGACCATACACAAATTTAAGGTACTTTTTGTAAATGGTGTTAATACGCTTTAGGACATATTTGGATAAGGCCTCAAAAGATGTTGCATACTCCGAAACAGTCGTCTTCTTTTGTTTATGCTCTAGGAAGCGATAGGCCTAAATAGCTTTTTTGGACTCAAGTATGAATTTAATCTTGAACCGCTCCTTGAATTGATCTCACTCTAAAGATGCCTCATCTAACTTCGCAGTAAGGGGATCATACCAGTCCAACATAGGCACTTGTAACATGCTCAATGTCGCAAGAACATGGTGTTGGTTAGAGATCTCCATGCAAGTAAATATTTGCTCGCAAGTACGCATCCTAGCTTGCACATCAAGAACTGACACCGAGCCTTTGAAAGGCTTTCCACCTAAATGTGTAAAGTCACTACACATGTGTGCAAATGCGAATTTTTCATAAAGGAGATGATCGGGTAAGAGAAGGTGGCTGGGTGCTCCTGATAAGCTCAAGGATCTACTTGGTGGACGTATATCCCACTTCACGACATGAGCCACTGGACGAATCAGCTTCCGAGGGTCGATCTGAATCATCTCCATCCATAACCTAAAATGAGAAAATAAGATAGGATTATTCACAGGGGTAAGATATTCAAATTGAAATCATTAAATTAAGGAATACTATGGAATTAAAAGTTACATACCTATACGTATTCCAACTTATCTATACCCTCAAAGAACACAAAAGGTTAAGGGAAAAGTTAAGACAACTTCGAATAGGGCCGATGCTTTACTCGTATTGTACTTCGATGTATTATATTATATGTACTATTCTTTGTATTATCATATTTTGTTTAGAAATCGGCTCTGATATCAGGTTGTGGCTCCCCACCCCAAGACCCATTCCAGTAAAGAGCATTAACGAGTAATGTCGTCCACTAATATGGAAAATAGGGCTATTTAGGAGCGACCATCTATAACCTTATATTAAAAAAGAATTAAGTATGTCGAAAATGTGCCATAATAATTGTTTTCATACCTCAAGAGGTTCGACACACATAAAATTTGTCTGGTACATTACTATAGTGGCTACAAGATCTATTCAAAACAAAATACAATATATATAATATTTATAGATCTCAGAGCAGTCAACAGATCACTGATATACATATAGATCAGATACAACATATGGTGTAGTACAAAAAAGGTGATATAATCACTATATACAAATATGTACATCAGGTCTACATAAAAAGGAATATTTACAAACGTCAAAACAATCCAAAATAATACAACACAAAAACTATGCAATCTAGTCCCCAAATGTAGCTAAGGTGTCCATAGTAAGATAGCGTAGACAATCCAAGAAACCTAACTTACAACTTAGTCTGACCCAAGCAATAAATACAATGGTCAGACTAGATGAAACGATGATTAGATGATAATGATATAAGATTATACAAGGGAAAACTCTTCTTACTGTGAGAAGAGCAAGTAAAAGATGTCACATAGAATATTGAGTCACAAGCAACATGATAATGATATAATGGAGTTCACAACAACTAATAAGTGTTAGCTTTGAGCAAAATATGTATATTATCTTTAAAATCACAAAGTCGTCAAGCACATACACCAAAATATCATCGAATACTCCACACTCTTTATAAAAAACTACTAAGAGTTTAACTTTACAAAAGTTATCACAAATCTTAAAATTTTCAAATTAGCCATAAAGCTATAATGAAAATTCATTATAACATATCACCAAAGATAATTCCAAAACATCATAAATACCAAAATAACAAAAATCACAAATTGGATCCAAAAAATCAGAAATGATTACACGTGCTTCACAAATGAGCTCTCTCAGGCTTATGCAAAATACTATACATATATCCATACTCTGATCACTATCACACCCCCGACAGAGTGTATCTAACTCCCCCTGATCAAGGGAATACGCATACAAGACTCTCTAGATCTATCTTCCCCTTCCCGAAGCGAGTAATGGAATGCACAATTAATAAAAAAATGTATCACGGATTCCCAAACAGTAATCCGAATAATGAAAATACTACGTTTCATGACGTATGTTTTCATTATTCAAATTACTATACGCTAGCCCACTTCATAGTAGAAAACAATAATTAACTTCAATTAACGAGTAAGGAATTAATCAATACAACTAACGCGTCCCTTACCACACGAATAATTATACCCTTTAAATCACTTCTTTGCTTCCTCAAAGTATGCAAAAACTTGTAGTTATATATATATATATATAATATTTTATTTTGAGAAAACAAGTTTATAAAACGGTTTATAAAATGTTTGAAAATATTAGTTATGCTATTACCTTGAGACGATTTTATTTATATAAACCAGATCATGGAAAATTATTTGTCTCAAAATTATGTATATTTTTGTAGAGAAAACGTGTTTCAAAAATTGTTTTATGAAAACATGCATGGTGTAGAAATCATCAACTAAAAACAACAACAATGCTCAATGAAATTCACATGAAATTCGTGCAATACGAAAAACGGATACACTAAATGTTTTCTCCTTTGAGTGGCTAAACTAAAATCAATTCCAAGCTATATGTTTACAAGCTAAAATAAAGTGAAAAAATGAGCAAACTTTGTGCTTAAACACATAGGAAAAGTATCAGGAAAAAGGAAATCAATAAGAGAAAAATCTCCCAGAAATTACACTACCTATGCCGACACAGCTTGGTGCTTGTGCCCACACATATGTCGACACAAGCTGTAACACCCCGTATTTTCTGAGAATATTAAAATAACAAATTAAAGAATAATTAATTTGAAAAAGAGGAATGAGAAAAGAATGATAGCATTGTTCTAAGTTTTGTAAGCAAAAGACATAGTAGCTCATTTGGTTAGAACATGTGACTTGCATACAAGAGGTACAGAGTTCGATCCCCGCCAGAGTCATATTTTTGTTTTAGGGGAATGGCTAAAAAGTGGCTTAGTGTGAATGCAGTTCAAAGAGTGGTTTAGTGTGAAAATGGTTAATTATGAAGAAGTTATTAAGCCTTGAAGTTTGTATGCATATGAGAGAAATATATATAGATATATATAAAAAATAAATAAATAAATATGCAAAAAAGTTCAAAACAGCGAATTGGGAGGGGGAATAACCGAACCGACCCATTTTTGAGGTCGACCCGAGCCTTGCTGGGTCGACTAGGGGTAAATCCAGGGTGTTTGGCTGTCAATCAGTGGACCGATTCGCTCAAATGCAGATTTTGCATCTGATTGGTTCTCATGGTTCAGGGTTAATCTAATGGTCCTAAATAACTTCCTACACCTATATATACATCCCTAACCTAAACCTAAATCTCATATACAATTCTCTAGCCTCCATTGCTCTCTTCCTCTCTAAAAAAATAAATCAATGGGGTCTCTACTCTGCTGAAACCTAAGCTAGGACTTGTGCTATTTCTTCCTCCAATTCTGATTAGGATTAAAAGAGAACAGCTACAACACCTTTTTCTTTTAGAATCCAACCAAGGCTAGTGCTGTTATTTTCCGATATACACTTTAATTATGATTGTGACATGATTGTAAATCTGAATTTGAGGTTGTGTATTTTCTGTTCTGATCTATTTTATTCTTTATCTCTTTCTTCTTTCTGTTCTATAGCCAGGCTACCACGAGCCTGCGCCAGATCTCATAAGAGATTAACGCACAAACGCTAAACTTTGGGACAAATAATGAATGATGGCATAATTGGAAATAACTAATCTATGACTGATTTTAAGAAAAAGGACATATGTTGTAAACTAGATCTAGATCTATGCATATTCTGTGAGTTGGAAGAAGAGGAACCATTGTATGTTAACATGTGACTTGAGACTTTGGGCATAACGCATGTTTAATAGTTAAGATCTGATTTTGAGAGGATATAATTTAAAGATCTAGATTGTTGCACATATTTTCCCTGACTTGAGATAAAAAGAGAATATGACTTAGGTGTAAAGATCTATATTAAGATTTGATAACTGTTAAATGTGAATAATACCTAAGTGGGAGATCTTTGAATATATGACATGCATGGCTATATTTGGTATATAATCATACTTATGAATCATGACAATTATTTAGGCACGCAAACTTAGGCCAAATTTATAATTAGGCAAGATATGTCAATGAAACTTTAAGGAATAATTAAATCTGTTATATTGCCTAATCAGCTAGATCTGTTATACTGCCTAATCTGCTAGATCTTTTATATTGCCTAATCTGCTAGATCTGTTATATTGCCTAATCTGCTAGATCTATTATATTTCCTAATCTGCTAGTTCTGTTATATTGCCTAAACTGCTAATTAGATTGATTTGCCTAATCTGCTAATTATGTTAAATTTGCCTCATCTGCTAAATCTGCTAAATCGCCTAATCTACAAGATCTGTTATCTATTTAATCTGTTGAATGGCGTAATCTGTTGGAACTGAAATGCTGAAATTTGAAGTATGTAATCATGTAGGCTCGATTTAAAATTGAGCAAAACTTGTTAATAGAACCTCGAATAATCTGCTGTAACTTGTAAAGAAGTTAATTTGTTAAAATCTATGAATGAACACATTTGTTAAACATAAAACATGGCTAACTCGAGGTTAGAATGAGTTTGCGGCGTAATTCTGCCCGGAACCGCCCGGCACATTCCAGTGGCCGCAAACAATAGGTTCTAATGTGAGAAGTTAGTCATAATGTGCTTAAAACCCGTGGTTAGACTCAGTTTGCGGCAGAAACCTGCCCGGAACCAACCGGCCTAACCAGTGGCCGCAAACTGTCAGTCTAATGTGAGAGGTCTGAGCATTAATGAAAATCTGAGATAAATATGATGTCTAAAACATGTTGGGTGGATAGGGTTATACCAACTGGACTGATAAATCTAACAAACTCGTTTCGTGAATCTCTAGGCCCAATTACAAAGTTAGACAATCTGTAAGTCTGTTAAAACAGTACATCTGATCCGTTAGTCCGAAAACTTGTTAACATGAATGTATGATCTATGAACTAGTAAATTTGATATCTGTATGTATGAAACCTGTAACAAGTTAATCTGAAATCCGTTAATCTGGGGACACAAGGTTAGGAGGGGAAATACTTGTGTCATCTGTTGTTTGGGACCCATATTAGTCAGTAACCCTTTCTGGTATCAAAACTTTGACCCAACAGTAGGTAGGGTCCGTGCATGATTACTGAACTGATTATAAGCGGTTCATTCTGATAATGGCGAGGGGTGTTGATGGTGCGTTCCAACCGGGTCATGTGCGTGCATGGATCCCGGTCTGCCTCTGAGGATGTAAGACGCCGTGACATCTGTAAATAGGTCTGTGTCATTCAAAGGTTGCCACTTTAGGGAATGATACACCCTTCGGTGGGGCTGGCACAAGGTATTTATGTATTAGGGAGCTGATCACGTGGGGTAGAACTTAGGGTACACTTTGCTCTGTCTGTATCTGTGTGGTACCGTCTGTTTCTGTTGGGTGGTAACACCTGTCTGTTGCCGCGTGGTACCGTCTGTTGGGGTGGTAAAGGCCTATTTATTAGTGTATACCTAATTCTACATTCTGTTTCCATAGGGATTAATCTGTTTCTGTTTCTGTACCTTCTGTTCGGGTGGTAAAAGCCCATTACTAGCATTATGTTCTGTAGAAATCATTCTGTTTCCTTTCTGTTTCAGTTAAGACATTAGGATAACACCTAATCCCGTTATATTAGTACTAGTGCAGAGAAATGAAAAGAGATATCATTCTGTTTCTTCTGTTTAACCTAAGTATATCTGTTGTTCCTGTTACTGTTATCTCTTATCCAGCTTATTTTCATGTCATAATTATTATTATCTGTTCATATGCTGAAAGTCACTGGACTTTCCACACATTATGTCTGACCTTGTTTGTTTTCGCCCCTTTTCTTTCGTTCCCCCCACCCCCCAGGTTTTCAAGGAAGGAATACTTTAGTTTGATCCGGATCTCTTCTGCTTAAAGTGCTTGAAGTGCTTAAAGTATTTCTTGACTTCTTATGGCAATTTCTATGGGGATTATGATTTTAAAGTTTTGTACTCTGATGGCTTTCTGAACAAGACTGATATTTATGTACTTGAGAATTTGTTAAAGATGTAACCATACTGATTTCAGTTTTCCGCTGAAATAAAGTTATAAATTTTCAAGTACTGTTTATCTGTCTTGTAATATTCTGTTCTATTTACTAAAATGCTCCACCAAAGTTAAGGCATTCCCTTTGTGAGTGACCATAACGGAGGTGAGGTGTTACACTTGGTATCAGAGCCAGGTTACCAGTTTTGATAAATAGTTTTGAAAACTATTTTCAAAAAGGTTTTAAAAAGGAAGTATTTTCAAAAGTAAAGCTTATTTTTGAAAAACATAATCCCCAAAAGCCATATATCTATCTTTTGATCCTCTGTTTGAATCTTTGTTTCCTTCTTTCTCCGGGGCTCCCGGCTTTCTGGGAGGTAACCTCATCGCGGCATGGTTCTGTAGGCTTGATAAGACTACGACACCGGTCAAAGAGAAAATAAGCGCCCAACTCCCATCTATAGCCGCAGTAGTCTCACCTATGGCTAATTTTATTTCGATCTTTGTAGGATTTTCCGTGCGATGGAGGCCGCTTTCGAGGGACTTGTCAACGTGTTACACATGGATAGTAAAGATGAGAATGAGGGAGTTTGGCTAAGGAGCACAACCCAAGGATGAGAAACACATGGATATGGACTTGGTTCACAAAGGAGGCAAAAAGGAAACACAAAAGAAGGAAGAAAAGTCTGATGATAAAGGAGGGGAAATGTGCTTTACTTATGGAAGCTTCACTCATCTGAACAAGGATTGCCAAAAGAGGAAGGACACTCACTTCAACTGTGGTGAGATGGGACACTTCACTAGGGATTGCCCGAAGAAACGGGGGCAAGGACAGAGGACATGACCTACTTCAGAAGGCAGGCGAATGCTCTCATAGTTAGTGGATAGGATATAAGTAGGAAAATTTCCATAGAGATTTTAGTTTCCTTATCTGATTATTGAGTTAGAACTCTTTCCGATTATGGCATTCTGATTTTGTAGTCGAGTCTCTGCACTTTAATACTAGTCTTGTTTCTGATCTGGTTATAGTCTCAAACCCTATAGGGGTTACGACTCATCTGCTGGTGATAGGTTGGGGTTTGAGAGATATCTGTGTTAGGCGTCAAGTAGGACGCATACATTCTTTGTTTTATCAGGCTTAGTTTTCTAAGAATCATTTGGTAATCTGATCTGTACTAGTAGTCTGTAAATATCTGAATATCTCTGATAAGGTTAAAATTTCCAGTTTTGACATTGTCTAAAGAGGGTAATCCTCTGAGTGTCAATATGATATTGATTTCGGTCTTTAGGGTTGATACTTAGGGGGATTATTCTCTCAACCAATGTCTAATAGGAACCAAGTTTTTGTTTTATCTGTACTCGCTTCCATCGTTCGACTGTATCCTATCGATCGAATCTTCGAACTTTAGGTAGAAACTAATGGGTGTAAACATGTGTTTGAGACATGTTATGTTTGATGGTTGCAAGTGGATGCAAATGGTTGCTAGTGGTTGCTCGTGGATGCATATACACACACTAGGCACTAGATCGGCTCAAAAACACTCTCATACTGCATATGGATGTGTGTGCATTTTTCAATTTTTGTGGATGCAGAATGATTGACTCCTCACATGGATGTTGCATTTGGATGAATGGTTATGCACTCATATAGAAATGATGTGTATCAAATAGGATTTCTTGCATACATATTTGGACTCATGGCACTAACATGATTCGCACTAAGGAGGTCAACTGGATCAGTAGAACGCCTGATTTGGCATTAGATAAGAAACATATACACACACATTGCATATGTTCATACGGCATTAGAAACCTTTTAAGGACAATGGATGCCTGTGATTGAAAGGTTGAGTAGATGGATGTTGGATGTTAGGATACATTCTTCTTAACTTGAAGATTTCGGGGACGAAATCCTTTAAGGAGGGGAGAATGTAACACCCCGTATTTTCTGAGAATATTAAAATAACAAATTAAAGAATAATTAATTTGAAAAAGAGGAATGAGAAAATAATGATAGCATTGTTCTAAGTTTTGTAAGCAAAAGACTTAGTAGCTCATTTGGTTAGAACATGTGACTTGCATACAAGAGGTACAGAGTTCGATCCCCGCCAGCGCCATATTTTTGTTTTAGGGGAATGGCTAAAAAGTGGCTTAGTGTGAATGCAGTTCAAAGAGTGGTTTAGTGTGAAAATGGTTAATTATGAAGAAGTTATTAAGCCTTGAAGTTTGTATGCATATGAGAGAAATATATATAGATATATATAAAAATTAAATAAATAAATATGCAAAAAAGTTCAAAACAGCGAATCGGGAGGGGGAATAACCGAACCGGCCTATTTTTGAGGTCGACCCAAGCTCTGATGGGTCGACTAGGGGTAAATCCAGGGTGTTTGGTTGTCAACCCGTGGGCCGATTCGCTCAAATGCAGATTTTGCATCTGGTTGGTTCTCATGGTTCAGGGTCAATCTAATGGTCCTAAATAACTTCCTACACCTATATATGCATCCCTAACCTAAACCTAAATCTCATATATAATTCTCTAACCTCCATTGCTCTCTTCCTCTCTTAAAAAATAAATCAATGGCGTCTCTACTCTGCTGAAACCTAAGCTAGGACTTGTGCTTCTTCTTCCTCCAATTCTGATTAGGATTAAAAGAGAACAGCTACAACACCTTTTTCTTTTAGAATCCAACCAAGGAAAGTGCAGTTATTTTCCGATATAAACTTTAATTATGATTGTGAAATGATTGTAAATCTGAATTTGAGGTTGTGTATGTTCTGTTCTGATCCATTTTATTCTGTATCTCTTTCTTCTTTCTGTTCTATAGCCAGCCTACCACGAGCCTGCGCCAGATCTCATAAGAGATTAATGCACAAACGCTAAACTTTGGGACAAATAATGAATGATGGCATAATTGGAAATAACTGATCTGTGACTGATTTTAAGAAAAAGGACATATGTTGTAAACTAGATCTAGATCTATGCATATTCTGTGAGTTGGAAGAAGAGGAACCATTGTATGTTAACATGTGACTTGAGACATTGGGCATAACGCATGTTTAATAGTTAAGATCTGATTTTGAGAGGATATAATTTAAAGATCTAGATTGTTGGACATATTTTTCTTGACTTGAGATAAAAAGAGAATATGACTTAGGTGTAAAGATCTATATTAAGATTTGATAACTATTAAATGTGAATAACACCTAAGTGGGAGATCTTTGAATATATGACATGCATGGCTATATTTGGTATATAATCATACTTATGAATCATGACAATTATTTAGGCATGCAAACTTAGGCCAAATTTATAATTAGGCAAGATATGTCAATGAAACTTTAAGGAATAATTAAATCTGTTATATTGCCCAATCTGCTAGATCTATTATATTGCCTAATCTGCTAGATCTATTATACTGCCTAATCTGCTAGATCTGTTATATTGCCTAATCTGCTAGATCTGTTATATTGCCTAATCTGCTAGATCTGTTATATTGCCTAATCTGCTAGTTCTGTTATATTGCCTAAACTGCTAATTAGATTGATTTGCCTAATCTGCTAATTATGTTAAATTTGCCTCATCTGCTAAATCTGCTAAATTGCCTAATCTGCAAGATCTGTTATCTGTTTAATCTGTTGAATGGCGTAATCAGTTGGAACTGAAATGCTGAAATTTAAAGTATGTAATCCTGTAGGCTTGATTTAAAATTGAGCAAAACTTGTTAATAGAACCTCAAATAATCTGCTGTAACTTGTAAAGAAGTTAATTTGTTAAAATCTGTGAATGAACACATTTGTTAAACATAAAACATGGCTAACTCGAGGTTAGAATGAGTTTGCGGCGTAATTCTACCCGGAACCGCCAAACACATTCCAGTGGCCGCAAACAATAGGTTCTAATGTGAGAAGTTAGTCATAACGTGCTTAAAACCCGAGGTTAGACTCGGTTTGTGGCAGAAACCTGCCCGGAACCAATCGGCCTAACCAGTGGCCGCAAACTGTCAGTCTAATGTGAGAGGTCTGAGCATTAATGAAAATCTGAGATAAATATGATGTCTAAAACGTGTTGGGTGGATAGGGTTATCCCAACTGGACTGATAAATCTAACAAACCCATTTCGTGAATCTGTAGGCCCAATTACAAAATTAGACAATCTATAAGTCTGTTAAAATAGTACATCTGATCCGTTAGTCCGAAAACTTGTTAACTTGAATGTCTGATCTGTGAACTAGTAAATCTGAACTCTGTATGTCTGAAACTTGTAACAAGTTAATCTAAAATCCGTTAATCTGGGGACACAAGGTTAGGAGGGGAAATACTTGTGTCATATGTTGTTTGGGACCCATATTAGTCAGTAACCCTTTCTGGTATCAAAACTTTGACCCAACAGTAGGTAGGGTCCGGGCACGCTTACTGAACTAATTATAAGCGGTTCATTCTGATAATGGCGAGGGGTGTTGATGGTGCGTTCCAACCAAGTCATGTGCGTGCATGGATCCCGGTCTGCCTCTGAGAATGTAAGACGCCGTGACATCTGTAAATAGGTCTGTGTCATTCAAAGGTTGCCACTTTAGGGAATGATACACCCTTCGGTGGGGCTGGCACAGGGTATTTATGTATTAGGGAGCTGATCGCGTGGGGTAGAACTTAGGGTACACTTAGCTCTGTCTGTATCTGTGGGGTACCGTCTGTTTCTATTGGGTGGTAACACCTGTCTGTTCCCGCGTGGTACCGTCCGTCGGGGTGGTAATGGCCTATTTATTAGTGTATACCCAATTCTATATTCTGTTTCCATAGGGATTAATCTGTTTCTGTTTCTGTACCTTCTGTTCGGGTGGTAAAAGCCCATTACTAGCATTCTGTTCTGTGGAAATCATTCTGTTTCCTTTCTGTTTCAGTTAAGACATTAGGGTAACATCTAATCCCGTTATATTAGTACTAGTGCAGAGAAATGAAAAGAGATATCATTCTGTTTCTTCTGTTTAACCTATGTATATCTGTTGTTCCTGTTACTGTTATCTCTTATCCAGCTTATTTTCATGTCATAATTATTATTATCTGTTCATATGCTGAAAGTCACTGGACTTGCCAGACTTTATGTCTGACCTTGTTTGTTTTCGCCCCTTTACTTCCGTTCCCCCCCCCTCCACCCCCCAGGTTTTCAAGGTGGGAATACTTTAGTTTGATCCGGATCTCTTCTGCTTAAAGTGCTTGAAGTGCTTAAAGTATTGCTTGACTTCTTATGGCATCTTCTGTGGGGATTATGATTTTAAATTTTTGTACTCTGATGACTTTCTGAACAAGACTGATATTTATGTACTTGAGAATTTGTCAAAGATGTAACCATACTGATTTCTGTTTTCCGCTGAAATAAAGTTATAATTTTTCAAGTACTGTTTATCTGTCTTGTAATATTCTGTTCTGTTTACTAAAATGCTCCACCAAAGTTAAGGCATTCCCTTTGTGAGTGACCTTAACGGAGGCGGGGTGTTACACAAGCCTCCCCTATGTCAACATGGGCACACGCATGTTGAGGCATTGATTGCCTGTGACGATCTCATTTTCTGGCATGGTTTAGCCTCGATACACTTCGAATTTCACGATGGAATTTAGCGGTTTTTATAGAATAAATTTCAGACTAAAAAATGGAATAAGAACTGCATCAATCGGTTAGAATTTGGAGAGTTATTCACTCTCAAAGTTGGACGGACAACAGATTTTCAAGCTAAAATTATATAAAGATAATTTTTGAGTTTTACAGTACTAAAACTCAACTCGTGCCTCAAATTTACAACATTCAATGAATATTTCAGCTCGAATGAGTGAGCTTACTCACCTTTGCAGCAGCTAGAAGGAATATACTGAAGAAATTTGGAGAAGAAACTTGCTTTATGCCTCAAATGACTTGTTCTTGCCTGTAGAAGAAGATACTGTAACATGCACAAACTATTTCTATGAAAAATCAGCAACAATCAAGATTATAGATAGAAAATTCTTAAATTTGTTAGAGATTACCTGTAAGACTAGATTACAACTAACTTCTTCGCATTTTGATTAGAACCAGATGCTTTAAATACTTGGATTTGAGCAGGATTTGGTGGACTTCTTTAGTTTAATGTTATTTCTCTTTATTTTTACCATTAAGTGAGAAACGTGTATATTATTTTTCCCTAGGCTCTTTTTCCAGAATTCTCCCTAACTAGTTAGGGGATTATGAAAAGATTTAGGCCCATTAGACCACTCGTCACCCAATTAGGCTAAACTGAGGCACTTAGCACAATTTAGTCCTATTTTCATATGTTTTGATGTTTTAACACACAAAATCAAGCTACATATGAAGCAAACTTGTTTAAATTTCTTTTGTATAATTTTTTAATACATTTTTATAAAATTACAAATATTTTCAAATTAATTTAAACAATGTTTGAATTTGCACACGTTTAATTTTACATTACAAAACAATGATTCACCATATTTAAAAAAAAATCGCAATTTTTACATTTCATATTTTTCCAAAAATTTATACATAGTTGTTTCAAATATTTCTAATCCCTCTTTTTTTCTAGTTTACTCTTGTTGTACAAAAAATTATATTTTCCATTAATTTATGTATTTTACACTTTACTCACAAATTTTAAATTTTTATAAGAATTACATAGATTATAATCCTTTGTAAAAAAATTGGCAAAGCCGACTGGCTTTTATGGTGATCCATAATAATTTTTATTATAACAAATAATAAATATAAGTAAGTACAAGAGTTTGGCAGTTTGCCAACCTACTACATTCGTTTTTATACTAGACCGTCCACTGCAACTATACTAGTTTAAGGAAAAGGAGCTAGATCGAATATCCAGACTAAAAAATTTCTACAAACTCCACCTAGGGAGCATCATTACATTATAAACATGACTAGACAAGGAAAATTGAAATGCTTATCACAATCACATACTCCAGACAGAAGTGAAATCACACATAAAGAACTATCATACTTCATGAAAAGTAAAGGAAATTACAAAGCTCACGGAGTGGCCAAATAACACTTGAACCAAAAGGAGCTGCATCACCAACCAAGTGAAACATACCTTCAACTAGCAGAAACATACCGGACATTCCTTTAACTATAGCAAACACCTATGACATGGAACTCAGCATAAAGCTTGATTCAGTAGAACATACCAGACATTTCTTCAACCAACAGAACAAATCACTACAAGGTTGCAACTTATCACTCTATATGATTCCTTAGAAAATCACACAAAAGCTGACATAATAAGATAAATCAGAATGTGGCACAAAAAATTGAATTGTGCTACGGAGAGCCAACTAACCCTAAGCAAGACGCTGTCATGCTCCTCCGTTGCCATAACAATCATCGAGAAGATAAAAGGGGCATAGCAAAGCAGAAACAATTCAAAAGGCAACCACAACTATCAGGAAACACGAACTCACTACTAGATAAAGTGGAATAGACATCACTCTTTTAATATAGGTTTTGTAAAACCACCGATGTTAAAATTTCTTCTAACATCAGTAAATTTTAAAACGATATTAAATGGTTCTTTAAACATCGGTAGTTTAAACAACCGATGACTATCTTTTTTTAAATCTATTACCTCCGACCGCGAAAAAACGCATCTCCCAAAATAATTTCTCGTGTCTTATATTCTTTAAAAAAATAAAAAATGGCAGACGAAACCCTCTAACGTTTCTTCAATCGCCTCACCTGGCTACCTCCAAATCGCCTTGCTACCACCTGCAAATCGCGAGCCACTGCTAACAGTCGAGCACGAATGGAAGTGAAAGTGTTTTCCTCCTTCAAATTAGGGTTTTTGATAAGAAATGATGCTTAGCTTTTAGATCTATCCTCTTATCTCGAGCATGGTAGCAATTGGAAAATTGTAAGCGATTTTATTTATTGATTTTCCTAATCTGTCCTCTTATCTCAGGGACAGTTTATGTTTAAGCTTGAACTTGAATACACTTGTATGCCATTGATGATTGGGTTTTAAATAGAAGTTGAAAATCCTATTTTCTAGTCTAATTTTGATTAACCTATTCAAGTGATTTTGATTTGTTTTATGTTTCTCAGTTCATACATTCACTGAGAAAAATGTAATCTTTGTATAAAGGTTTATATTATTCTTAGCTTAAATGGGAGTTTATATAATAAGATTTTAGTTTGTTGTATGGATGTTGCTATACTAATAAGAATTTGTTTCTTGTAGCACTTGTATTCTATTCATGATATTTTGTATACTTGCTTTGCTTTTAATTTATATATGTATGAGTTTTATATATGTGATAAATCATACATTCATATTGTCGTGATGTGCTAATACTTGCATGTCTAGCATCCATGCATGCTTGGTACTCAGCTTCTCCTTATTGCTTTTATGCCTTACGTGATGTTTCATGCTTGGAAACATGACTTAATATTTACATGTATATACAGATCGTTAGCATACGTACACTTGCCCAAAATTGATAAGAACAGATACTACACTTAGTCAAAACTGATAAGAACAGATAATACAGAATCGAAAGATGATGACGGACAACCCAAATACCTGTAGCAACAATATAAAAAAAACTATTATTTTTTGTTCGAGTTATATTTAGTGGTTTCTACTGAGTGTCTCTTATGATTATAGGTTGATCCACTTAGTGGTTTTTGCTCCGGTTAGGGGTAAAGCCTGAGCTTGTGGTTTCGGTCGAGTTGTTCACAATAATAGGAACTTCATCCGAGTTGGTGGGATAAGGCTAGTCAAAAGGGGAAGCTTTTGATTATTCTAATCCCACCAACTTCGAACGATGTTCATGTACTTGTTGGACAGTTCCACCGAAACCAAAAGATTGAACCTCATCCCTAGCTCGAAAAGGGAGCACCGCTACTATAGGTATGTTGACAATTTATACATGAATTTTTTGTTCGAGTTATATTTAGTGGTTTCTGATGAGTGTCTCTTACTTGTGATTATGGGTTGATCTATTTAGTGGTTTTTGCACCGGCTAGGAGGTGAGGCATTAGTAATAATTTCCAAAATATTACCTTAGAGTGCTTCTCCTCTAAGGTAGCATACAAATTATGACTTGTGAAACCAATAACACCTTTGGAAATTTTGATCTCTTAGAATTATAACATGAGTTTGTGGATTTAGTGGATCTGTTCGCAATAATAGGAACATTGTTCGAGTTAGTGGGATAAGACTAGTCAAAAGTGGACGCGTTTGATTACTCTAATCCTACCAAGTTTGGACAATGTTCCTATTGTTGTCTGATAGCTCTACAGGAACCACAAGCTTAAGCCTCACCCCAAGCTTGAAAAGGGAGCAAAACTACCGTAGGTATGTTAAGCACTTCATACATAAATTTCTGCTTTACATTACATTTGATAGATGATGGTCACCTTGTTTACTGTATAAATTTACACACACTCAATTTATACATACATAAATACATATGCATGTATGTGTATATATGTATGAGTGGTATGTTCCGAACTTGTTCATTTGTTCGTTCCTCATATTTCTGATAAATGCTTGCTACTGTCCATTATTACATCCTACCATGCCATGTCCCTACCTCTTCTGTACATTGAGTTGTGTATTTCATGGAATGTTAATAGTATATTAGTCTTTCCCCATGTTGACAAGTTTGTGTGTTTTTCACTTGTATTAACGTGTGCCAACATATATATATATATACATATATTTGTATGTATATATGTGTGTATTGGTGCGCGAGAATTACGTATAAAAAAAGTATGTGCTCAGTGGTCACCCCATTTGTTGTATCCAGTTGTGAACCCTGGTCAAGGAATCTAAACTTAAATGGGTAGGGATCTAAACTCATATGATTACATTGGTTGAATAAAGCTTAGTACCGTCATTTATCTGCCCCTTTCCACTTGGTCATCAAGTTATTCTTAGGCCATTGCAGCCTTTCTCTATATGCTTTGCTTTATGTATGTTGTCATTGTTATTTTGCTGCATACATTAAAATAAGAACATAATTCTTCACTTGATGACCCACTTATAATTTGACATTTGATTTTGATAAGAAAAAAAATACATCACTTCATTGGGTCTGCACTACTGTTGTTTGATGTACCTTGACTTTATGCATATTTGCACTTGTTTCATTTTAAATTGGAATTGAATCTAACCCTTAGTTGTTGCATGCATTTGGTCCATGCTTTATTCATACTGGTGCATTTCTATTTGTCAGTTTATAATCATGTCTAGTTTTCTTCCCTTGCCTAGTTTTGAACAGGATTGTGTATATGTGGTGGCTGCCACACATACGTGTATATGTAAACATTTTGTTTGCGTATATACGTACCGATAGCATACATATATATAACAAACTCACCCTGTCTTATACCTTATGTGCATCTGCCCCCATTGCTTTGCTATGTTTTATGTATGACTACGTTATCCATTTTTGTGGTCTGGACCATTTAGTTTTGCTATGTGCACAAGGAAAACAGATACAATAATAACAGTCTTACCGTGTGCACAATTTTGGTCTTGCGTGTGTGCTTCATTTATTTGTTTTGCCATGACATAAGAACCTGTATCTTTTGGTCATTTCTGTGACAGATATACAAGTGACTGGACTGAACTGAAAGCAAATAAAGAGTCAATGTATATGAATTTGTGTATAAATTGAGTGGCACTGATTGTATTGTAGTGAGAGATATTATGTATATGAAATAGAATGTATGAATAGCAGTGTAATGTACAGTGGTGTATAAAATATTCTATTGAATAAAAATATTGTTTGAATATTTAAAGATTAATTATCACGAATAATCCCAAATTTAACGTGTCTTCCCATAATAATCCTAAATTTGAATTATTTTTTATTAATACCAAGTTTGGGGGGTCCCTTCCCATATTGATCCATGTAAACTGCTGACTTGTTATAGTAGGTTATTATGTTTCAACTTCCCTGCAAGCGTCATATGCACAATGCCAACTTCCTAGTAGCGCGACACCACCGATAAAACACCCCGTATTTCTAATAATAGTGAAGTTCACAAATTAAAAAAATGGTTAATTATGAAGAAGTTATTAAGCCTTGAAGTTTGTATGCATATGAGAGAAATATATATAGATATATATAAAAATTAAATAAATAAACATGCAAAAAAGGTTCAAAACAGCGAATTGGGAGGGGGAATAACCGAACCGGCCCATTTTTGAGGTCGACCCGAGCCTCGCTGTGTCGACTAGGGGTTAATCCAGGGTGTTTGGCTGTCATCCCGTGGGCCGATTCGCTCAAATGCAGATTTTGCATTTGAATGGTTCTCATGATTCAGGGTTAATCTAATGGTCCTAAATAATTTTCTACACCTATATATACATCCCTAACCTAAACCTAAATCTCATATACAATTCTCTAGCCTCCATTGCTCTCTTCCTCTCTAAAAATAAATAAATCAATGGCGTATCTACTCTCCTGAAACCTAAGCTAGGACTTGTGCTTCTTCTTCCTCCAATTCTGATTAGGATTAAAAGAGAACAGCTACAACACCTTTTTCTTTTAGAATCCAACCAAGGCAAGTGCAGTTATTTTCCGATATAAACTTTAATTATAATTGTGACATGATTGTAAATCTGAATTTGAGATTGCGTATGTTCTGTTCTGATCTATTTTATTCTATATCTCTTTCTTCTTTCTGTTCTATAGCCAGGCTACCCCGAGCCTGCGCCAAATCTCATAAGAGATTAACGCACGAACGTTAAACTTTGGGATAAATAATGAATGATGGCATAATTGGACATGGCTAATCTGTGACTAAAAGGACATAGGTTGTAAACTAGATTTAGATCTGTGCATATTCTGTGAATTGGAAGAAGAGGAACCATTGTATATTAACATGTGACTTGAGACATTGGACATAACGCATATTTTTGAATTAAAGATCTGTTATAATTTAAAGTTCTAGATTGTTGGGCATATTGTTTATATAGAAATTCATGATTTGGGATAAAAAGGGAATATGACTTAGGTGTGAAGTTTTATGTTAAGATTTGCTAACTATTAAATGTGAATAGCACCTAAGTGGGAGATTTTTGAATATATGACATGCATTGAAATCGATGGCTATATTTGGTATAATTTATATGTGAATATTTTGTACTAGGCAAGTTTAACTAAATTTGAGACGTGTGTTATATGGTAAATTATGACCATAATCTGTGCCATATAAATTCAATGCAAACGTGGGGCATATGATCATAATGTGAATCATGACAACTATTTAGGCATGCAAACTTAGGCCAAATTTATAATTAGGCAAGATATGTTTATGAAAATTTAAGGAATGATTAAATCTGTTATATGGCCTAATCTGCTAGTTCTGTTATATTGCCTAATTTGCTAGTTCTGTTATATTGCCTAATCTGCTAGTTCTGCTATAATCTGCTATATCTGTTCATATACCAAATCTGTCATCTGCTAAGTCTGTTGACGATGCCTAAACTGTTATATGCTAAATCTGCTAAACTGCTTAATCTGCTAAATCCGTTAAGTCGCCTAATCTGCTAAATCTGTTATCTGCCATATCTGTTGAGTTGATATATTTAGTCTGTTATTGACATAATCTGAATTGGCTATAATTATGAAAATTGACATGTATATTAGGCGTGGGTATAAATGGTAAATCATTAATTAATTGTCCGCAAAGATAAACATGGCTAACTCGAGGTTAGAATGAGTTTGCGGCGTAATTCTGCCCGGAACCGCCCGGCATATCCAGTGGCCGCAAACAATAGGTTATAATGTGAGAAGTTAGTCATAACATGCTTGAAACCCGAGGTTAGACTCAGTTTGCAACAGAAACCTGCCCGGAAGCAACCGGCCTAACCAGTAGCCGCAAACTGTCAGTCTAGTGGGAGAGGTCTGGGCATTAATATTTAATTAATGAAAATCTGAGATAAATATAATGTGTTGGGCGGATAGGGTTAAACTCACTAGACTGATGAATTTAATAAATCTGTTCCGTGAATCTGTAGGCCCAATTACAAAGTTAGACAAATCTGTAAGTCTGTTAATCTGTAACTAGTTAATCTGTAAGCCTGTTAATCTGAAATCAGCTAATCTGTAAGTCTGTTAATCTGTATATCTGATCTGTTAGTCTGAAAACTAGTCTGTGAACTAGCTGATCTGAATTCTGTATGTCTGAACCTATAAACAAGTTAATTTGAAATCTGTTAGTCTGGGGACATAAGGTTAGGAGGGGAATTACTTGTGTCATCTGTTGTTTGGGACCCATATTAGTCAGTAACCCTTTATGGTATCAAAACTTTGACCCAACAGTAGGTAGGGTCCGGGCACGCTTACTGAACTAATTATAAGCGGTTCATTCTGATAATGGCGAAGGGTGTTGATGGTGCGTTCCAACCGGGTCATGTGCGTGCATGGATCCCGGTCTGCCTCTGAGGATGTAAGACGCCGTGACATCTGTAAATAGGATTGTGCCAATTGGTTGTCACTTTAGGGAGTGATACACCCTACTGTAGGAACGACACAGGATATTTATGTATTAGGGAGCCGATCGCTTGGGGGTAGGGTTTTAGGGTACACTTAGTTCTGTCTGTTTCTGTTGGTACCGTCTGTTTCTGTTGGGTGGTAACACCTGTCTGTTTCTGCATGGTACCGTCTGTTCGGGTGGTAAAGGCCCATTACTAGTGTACACCTAATTCTACATTCTGTTTCCGTAGGGATTAATCTGTTTCTGCTTCTGTCTGTTTCTGATCGGGTAGTAAAGGCCCATTATTAGCATCCTGTTTTTGTTAAATTATTCTGTACCCATTTCCGTTTCAGTTTAGACATTAGGGTGACACCGTAATTTTGTTATACTCGTATTAGTGCAGAGAAGTGTAAAGCAATAGCTTATATCATTCTGTTCTTCTGTCATATCTGCTACATCTGTTACAGTTATCTCTCATCCAGTTTTATTTTCATGTCATGTTATTATTATCTGTTCATAACTGAATATCACTGGACTTGCCAGACTTTTGTCTGACCCTTGTTGTTTTGCCTCCTTTCTTCCGTTTCTCCACCCCTCCCCCAGGTTTTGTAGAAGGGAATACTCTAGCTTGATCCAGATTTCTTCCGCTTGCAGTGCTTAAAGTATGGCTTGTCTTCTTCTGTGGGGATTATGATTTTAAACTATGCATTCTGAAGGCTTTTGTACAAGACTGATATTTTGTACTTGAATTCTGATATTGTGATTTGAAAGGATGTAACCAAGCTTTTGTTGAAATAAAGTTATAAATTTTTCAAGTACTGTTTTATCTGTCTTGTAAGTTTCTGTTCTGTTTACTAAAATGCTCCACAAAAGTTAAGGCATTCCCTTGTGAGTGACCTTAACGGAGGTGGGGTGTTACACTTGGTATCAGAGCTGAAGGTTACCAGATTTGATAAAAAGTTTTTGAAAACTATGTTTTAAAAAGGAAGTATTTTCAAAAGTAAAGCTTATTTTGAAAAAAAACATAATCCCCAAAAGCCATATATCTTTCTTTCGATTCTTTGTTTCGAGTTCCTTCCTCTTTCCCTTTTGAATCTCTTCCTCCGCATATAGATGCTTTTTCTAAGATATGTAAGAACTTCCGTGCGATGGGCGGAAAACCGCTTTATGGGACTGAAACTTTGTCGAGGCTAGAAGTTGGCTGAACGAAGTGGAGGACTTGTTGGTACCTTTGAGATAGACGATGGGAGGAAGGTTCAACCAGCTGCTTGGTTAATGAAGGATGAAGCTTCATTTTGGTGGAAGGTCACGAATGGAGAACTTAGATGGGAGACATGGATAGGACACACGATAAGAAAGTGGATCCAAAGAAGGCGGCTTGCTTCAACTGTGGTGAGATGCGACACTTCACTAGGGACTGCCCGAAGAAACGAGGGCAAGGGCAGAAGATAGGACCTACTTCTGGAGGGCAGGCGAACACTCTCGAGGCTAGTAGATAGGATAGAATTAGAAAAAATTTCTGTGATAAGTTAAATTTCTTTATCTGATTGTTGAGTTAAAACTCTTTCTGATTCTGGCATTTTGATTCTGTAATCGATACTCTGCACTTTAATACTAGTATTGTTTCTGATTCAGCTGTAGACTCAAACCCATAAGGGTTATGATTAATCTGTTTGTGATAGATTGGGGTTTGAGAGATATCTGTGTTAGGCGTCAAGTATGACGCATACATTCTGAGGTTTTGTGGGATATGATTTTATCATGCTTAGCTTCCTAAGAATCATTAGGGAACCTGATCTGTATCAGTAGTCTGTAAATATCTGAATAATTCTGATTTCCAATTCTGACATTGTCTAAAGAGGGTAATCCTCTGAGTGTCAATCTGATATTGATTTCGGTCTTTGGGGTTGATACTTAGGGGAATTATTTTCTCAACCAATGTCTAATGGGAACCAAGTCTTCGTTCTATCTGTACTCGCTTCCATCATTCGACTGTATCCTATCGATCGAATCTTCGAACTTTAGGTAGAAACTAATGGGTGTAAACATGTGTTTGAGACATGTTATGTTTGATGGTTGCAAGCGGATGCAAGTGGTTGCTCGTGGATGCATATACACACACTAGGCACTAGATCGGCTCGAAAACACTCTCATACTGCATATGGATGTGTGAGCATTTTTCAATTTTTGTGGATGCAAAATGATTGACTCAGCACATGGATGTTGCATATGACTGAATGGTTGTGCACTCATATAGAAATGATATGTATCAAGTAGGAAAATTGCACACATGTTGGACTCATGGCACTGACATAATTCGCATTAAGGAGGTCAGCTGAATCAGTGGACCGCCTGATATTTGCATTAGATAAGGAACATATACACACACCTTTGCATATGTTCATACAACATTAGAAGTTTCTAAGGACAATGGACGCCAGTGATTGATGATCGAGTAGATGGATGTTGGATGGTAGGACACATTCTTCTTAACTTGAAGATTTCGGGGACGAAATCCTTTAAGGAGGAGAGAATGTAACACCCTGTATTTCTAATAATAGTGATGTTCACAAATTAAAAAAAAGGTTAATTATGAAGAAGTTATTAATCCTTGAAGTTTGTATGCATATGAGAGAAATATATATAGATATATATAAAAATTAAATAAATAAACATGCAAAAAAGGTTCAAAACAGCGAATTGGGAGGGGGAATAAACGAACCGGCCGATTTTTGAGGTCGACCCAAGCCCTGCTGGGTCGACTAGGGGTTAATCCATGGTATTTGGCTGTCATCCCGTGGGCCGATTCGCTCAACTGCAGATTTTGCATTTGAATGGTTCTCATGATTCAGGGTTAATCTAATGGTCCTAAATAACTTTCTACACCTATATATACATCCCTAACCTAAACCTAAATCTCATATACAATTCTCTAGCCTCTATTGCTCTCTTCCTCTCTAAAAATAAATAAATCAATGGCATCTCTACTCTGTTGAAACCTAAGCTAGGACTTGTGCTTCTTCTTCCTCCAATTCTGATTAGGATTAAAAGAGAACAGCTACAACACCTTTTTCTTTTAGAATCCAACCAAGGCAAGTGCAGTTATTTTCCGATATAAACTTTAATTATAATTGTGACATGATTGTAAATCTGAATTTGAGATTGCGTATGTTCTGTTCTGATCTATTTTATTCTATATCTCTTTCTTCTTTCTGTTCTATAGCCAGGCTACCCTGAGCTTGCGCCAAATCTCATAAGAGATTAACGCACGAACGTTAAACTTTGGGATAAATAATGAATGATGGCATAATTGGACATGGCTAATCTGTGACTAAAAGGACATAGGTTGTAAACTAGATTTAGATCTGTGCATATTCCGTGAATTGGAAGAAGAGGAACCATTGTATATTAACATGTGACTTGAGACATTGGACATAACGCATATTTTTGAATTAAAGATCTGTTATAATTTAAAGTTCTAGATTGTTGGGCATATTGTTTATATAGAAATTCATGATTTGGGATAAAAAGGGAATATGACTTAGGTGTGAAGATTTATGTTAAGATTTGATAACTATTAAATGTGAATAACACCTAAGTGGGAGATTTTTGAATATATGACATGCATTGAAATCGACGGCTATATTTGGTATAATTTATATGTGAATCTTTTCTACTAAGCAAGTTTAACTAAATTTGAGACGTGTGTTATATGGTAAATTATGACCATAATCTATGCCATATAAATTCAATGCAAACGTGGGGTATATGATCATAATGTGAATCATGACAACTACTTAGGCATGCAAACTTAGGCCAAATTTATAATTAGGCAAGATATGTTTATGAAACTTTAAGGAATGATTAAATATGTTATATGGCCTAATCTGCTAGTTCTGTTGTATTGCCTAATTTGCTAGTTCTGTTATATTGCCTAATCTGCTAGTTCTGCTATAATCTGCTATATCTATTCATATACCAAATCTGTCATCTGCTAAGTCTACTGAAGATGCCTAAACTGTTATATGCCAAATCTGCTAAACTGCTTAATCTGCTGAATCCGTTAAGTCGCCTAATCTGCTAAATCTGTTATCTGCCATATCTGTTGAGTTGATATATTTAGTCTGTTATTGACATAATCTGAATTGGCTATAATTATGAAAATTGACATGTATATTAGGCGTGGGTATAAATGGTAAATCATTAATTAATTGGCCGCAAACATAAACATGGCTAACTTGAGGTTAGAATGAGTTTGCGGCGTAATTCTGCCCGGAACCGCCCGGCATATCCAGTGGCCACAAACAATAGGTTCTAATGTGAGAAGTTAGTCATAACGTGCTTGAAACCCGAGGTTAGACTCAGTTTGCGACAGAAACCTTCCCGGAACCAACCGGCCTAACCAGTAGCCGCAAACTGTCAGTCTAATGTGAGAGGTCTGGGCATTAATATTTAATTAATGAAAATCTGAGATAAATATAATATGTTGGGCGGATAGGGTTAAACTCACTAGACTGATGAATTTAACAAATTCGTTCCGTGAATCTGTAAGCCCAATTACAAAGTTAGACAAATCTGTAAGTCTGTTAATCTGTAACTAGTTAATCTGTAAGCCTGTTAATCTGAAATCGGCTAATCTGTAAGTCTGTTAATCTGTATATCCGATCTGTTAGTCTGAAAACTTGTCTGTGAACTAGTTGATCTAAATTCTGTATGTCTGAACCTATAAAGAAGTTAATTTGAAATCTGTTAGTCTGGGGACACAAGGTTAGGAGGGGAATTACTTGTGTGATCTGTTGTTTGGGACCCATATTAGTCAGTAACCCTTTCTGGTATCAAAACTTTGACCCAACAATAGGTAGGGTCCGGGCACGCTTAACGAACTAATTATAAACGGTTCATTCTGATAATGGCGAGGGGTGTTGATGGTGCGTTCCAACCGGGTCATGTGCGTGCATGGATCCCGGTCTGCCTCTGAGGATGTAAGACGCCGTGACATCGGTAAATAGGTCTGTGCCAATTGGTTGTCACTTTAGGGAGTGATACACCCTACTGTGGGGCCGACACAGGATATTTATGTATTAGGGAGCCGATCGCTTGGGGGTAGGGTTTTAGGGTACACTTAGTTCTGTCTGTTTCTGTTGGTACCGTCTGTTTCTATTGGGTGGTAACACCTATCTGTTTCTGTGTGGTACCGTCTGTTCGGGTGGTAAAGGCCCATTACTAGTGTACACCTAATTCTACATTCTGTTTCCGTAGGGATTAATATGTTTCTGATCGGGTAGTAAAGGCCCAATATTAGCATCTTGTTTTTGTTAAATTATTCTGTACCCGTTTCCGTTTCAGTTTAGACATTAGGGTGACACCGTAATTCTGTTATACTAGTATTAGTGCAGAGAAGTGTAAAGCAATAGCTTATATCATTCTGTTCTTCTGTCATATCGGCTACATCTGTTACAGTTATCTCTCATCCAGTTTTATTTTCATGTCATGTTATTATTATCTGTTCATAACTGAAAATCACTGGACTTGCCATACTTTTGTCTGACCCTTGTTGTTTCGCCTCCTTTCTTCCGTTTCTCTCCCCCAGGTTTTGTAGAAGGGAATACTCTAGCTTGATCCAGATTTCTTCCGCTTGCAGTGCTTAAAGTATGGCTTGTCTTCTTCTGTGGGGATTATGATTTTAAACTATGCATTCTGAAGGCTTTTGTACAAGACTGATATTTTGTACTTGAATTCTGATATTGTGATTTGAGAGGATGTAACCAAGCTTCTGTTGCAATAAAGTTATAAATTTTTCAAGTACTGTTTTAGCTGTCCTGTAAGTTTCTGTTCTGTATACTAAAATGCTCCACCAAAGTTAAGGCATTCCCTTGTGAGTGACCTTAACGGAGGTGGGGTGTTACAACCGAACTCTCCTATGTCGGAGCGGTCAGCGTTTGGAAGGCCGATTACGAGGTCAACGTCTTACTCCTCTTCCTCATACCTCCTTCTTCAAGCCGCCCCTCCTTCTTCCTCATACTTCCTCTTCCTCATTTCAGAATCACTCCTCTATACTCCCAGTTCAACATAACAATCTATGTTGTCTCCTTTGCAGTAACACCCCACCTCCGTTAAGGTCACTCTCAAAGGGAATGCCTTAACTTCGGTGGAGCGCTTTAGGTAAAAGATGCAGATAAATTACAAGACAGACAAATTTAAACAGCGGAAAATAAAACTTTACTTCTTTGATAAAACAGTCTGTACAACAATTGTTTTCCAATACTAGTGTATCTGTCTTACATAACAAAATAAAGAAGCATAAAATAATATTTATATTCCCTAATGTAGCATGAGCCATCCATAGCAATGAAAAAGAGAAATCCTTGCAAAACTTCTACAAATCCTCTTGCTTGAAAGGAGATGTGGTCCAAACTAAGCTGAGCTATTCCCTCCCTGACTACCTGGGGGGAACGGAAGAAAAGAGGCGAAAGCAAACTAGGTCAGACATAAGTCTGGTAAGCTCAGTAATTCTTAGCATTTAAACGGGGAAAAGGTTCATGACATGAATAAACTAAATATAAGACTAAACCATTGTAACAAGATAACATGGGATAAATATGATATATGACAAGGCAAGATAAACTGAATGTACTGATAAACTAAATGCGCTTCTACTCCTTCTCTGCTTCGCGACTACCCTGTTATACTGATTTCTATGTCTCTGCACCATCTAACTAGTGTCCCAACTAGTAAAAATGATCATATGATAACGTGATCCCAATCCCCGTAATGGTGGTTGCCTTCAGGCGTACATCTATTTTGGGGATTCCATTTATTACCTAGATCTAATCTAGGGTTTTCTATCGAACGCTTCCTAGATTCAACCAGAGTTTATGCTACCCAAGGCCACTGAGGTTTATGCTACCTATTGAACGCTTCTAGGATTCAGGGTTTACGCGACCTAGGTCCAACTAGGGATTATGCTACCTATCGAGCAATGCCCCTAGTCTAGGACACACTACCCAGAGCGGTATATGTTCCTAGACTTTCCCCACGTATGTGTCGTGAATCGTTATCGATGTCTAGATGCACATGTCCTCTATATGTGCGACCCGAGTCCTGTGGTAGGGCTAATCAAGAAACACGGAACTCAGTCGGGAGCTTTCAGATATTTGCCGATGCAGATGCTAAGGTCTATTTTTGCAATGGTTATGGTCCCACTAGACCCCTCCCTCAACTAACAAATGAAAGGCACCCAAGAAAATCAAGAATGAGAATTGTACGCAGGCCCCTCTATGCCCCACCAACCTATGGGCCAACCTCACCCATAACTAGATAGCAAGAATATGGTATGTTGGAGTTCTCCGCCTTTCCACTTCACGTATCTCGACTGACTCAAGATGGTAGGTAGATGACGAGTTGCTATCACAGGGCAAAAATTGGTCTCGCCAAATCACGTTGGTCTGTCCTAGTCTTTAGATTGCCTTATTATTGCAACATAGGCATACCCTTGGCTCTTCTAACGCAGACCTTAACCTCTGTGAGCCCAGGAGGATCATTTGCAGCCTCACAGAGGGATACCAAGAGTACCCTCACGTCCCCTCGAAGACGCATGCTTCGTAACCCAGTTCGTTGGAGCTTTCTTCATGATTAGATGGACATTCGCTCCTCCTCGTATTCTACTCGGTTTTCTTGACTAAGTTTTACTACTTAGTTCTCTTAACTAAGGTTTACTACTTAGTTTCCTGAATCGTTCGTTTTCTTAACTACAACTTATTCTATGTAACTAAGATTTACTACTTAGTTCTCTTCTCGTTCATCATGTTGTATTGGTTAAGTGTTATCCAGTAGTCCATGTTGACTTAACCTACCCATATATCATGTCAAATTGGTTAAGTGTTCCTTAACCTTACTCGTTTATCAGGTTATACTGGTTAAGTGTCTCTCATTAACTTAACCTTCATCATGCTATAACGGCTAAGTGTTCTAAGTTTACTTAACCCCACCATCTAGTCTAGTTAGCATGATAAACATTTACTTAACCTTACCCACTTATCTTGTTAACATGTTATAATGGTTAAGTGTTTCCTTAGTTACTTAAACCCCACAAAACTTACCTTGTTAACATGTTAAGTTGGTTAGGTGTCCAAATTAACTTAACCCCTATCAATCTTGTCTAGTTAACATGTTGAGTTGGTTAAGTGTTGTCTAGCATCTCATGTTATATTGGTTAAGTGTTTAGTTAACTTAACCCTACCACATGTCACGTTACGTTGAGTAGTTTTCCCTTGTTCATTCATGTTTGACTTAACCCACCCAAATCTCATGTCATATTGGTTAAGTGTTATTAACCTAATCCTCCCACTTAGCATGTGTCACTGCATTAATTAATTTATTAATGCCCAACCTCTCACATTAGATAGGAGTTGTTTTGGTTACTGGATGTGTCGGGCGGTTCCGGGCAGTTTTACACCACAACTCAATCTAACCTCGGGTTTTCTTTGACATGATGCACTAACCTCTCACATTAGATAGGTGTTGTTGTGGTTACTGGATGTGTCGGGCGGTTCCGGGCAGTTTTACACCACAACTCAATCTAACCTCGGGTTAGGCATGCACCTCTTTTCCAGTTTACATATTTACTATTTATGTAAATTTTCCCTAAATCAATTTGGCCTATATCATATTCATTTGTCCAGCCAATTAACATACTTATATCATATGCCCAAGACTTGATTTACCTATCAATTAACCCAACTTGCAGTTTATGCCAATTTAGATCTAATATTCCCATTTACAGTTCATGTCAAAACTAGACTTAATATTCTAGCTTACAGTTTATGCCCAAAACTTGGTTTACATGCCAATTACATACTTTGCGGCCAATTAACAATTTACTATTTACGCCCAAGTCTAACATGCATGTAAATTATTCATTATCATAGCCAATTCAAATTCTGCCAACATATTTATTATGCCAAATTAACTTAATTAAGCTACGCCCAAATCCCCGCGTCGTAATCGTACGTATAACATGATTTCACAAGTTTCTAGGTACTCATGAAATGATACTAATAGTATCAAAGCAAGGAATAGGGGATAAGCACGAGAATTGACATAAAAGAATAGCCATGCAAGAATGAACCAAATACAAAAATAATGGTTCCAATGGGTTTGATGTACATAACAGTGAATAGGAATAAACTAGACAAGTTACACCCCAAAAATGAGATCCAACAAAATTAAGGGAATAGGCAAAGGTGATTTGGCCCAACAAAATGCCAGTTCTAAGTACAACCTAATAGGTTAATGGGAATAGGCATAAGCCACTAACTACAATAGTTATAAGTAATTTAACCACAATAGTCATGGGCGACTAACCTCAATAGTTTCTTAATCAAGGTCATAGGCAATAGTCTAATAGTCATGAATCATAGGCAATAGTCTCAAAATTATGAATCATAGTCATAGTCATAGGCAACAGTCTTATAGTCATAGTCATAGGTAATAGTCTCTTTGTCATGAATCATAGTCATAGGCGATAGTTTTAAAGGCAACAGTTTCATAGTCTTAGGCAAAAGTACCATAATCATAGTCATTGGCAATTAGCCACAATAAGTTCTAGGCCATAATAGAGAATCAGATCCAAAGGCATAGATAATGTTAGATTTGACATAAGCATGAATCAAAGGCAATTAACTTGCAAATAGGCACAGTTCCAATTACACGTTCAAATCTAAAGAATAACCGAACTTACAGTGATCGGTTTAGAAGAGAATAATAAGATAGCATTGCGGTGATTTGCTATGATTCGTGTGACGTTGCTTGAAGCAGAATGCCTACGGTCCAATCTTGAAGCTTTAACTTGATTCTCTTTTAATTTTATTCAGTTTGGAGGAAGATGCATTAATCCTAGTTTTGATTCCAACAGAGTAGCGACGCCATTTTTATTTTTAATTAGAATAGAGGCAGAGTATAGACAGAATGAAACTGTGTGGAGAAAGTGAAGTTCGGGGGCTTTTATATAGCGTAGAACTCATGAATTTGGTCCAGAAATCAGTCCGGATACATAAAAATGAATTCTGCCTCGGATCTGCGAAAACCGGGCAGGTCGACCCCCAGATCGACCTACGGGGGGAGGTCGACACTAGGGTCGACCTGGGTCCTGGGCGGGAATTTTCCCGCCCAGCCCGCTTCTGGTTTCTGTTTTGAAATTTGAACCCGGTTTTGACATGTTGAATTTATTTGAATTTCTGAAACTTCTGGAGGCCATAACTTCTTCATACGAAGTCCAATTCATGCAAACTCGGACTCTATTTCAAGAAGAATTCTGAGACGAACGCAATGGCGTAACCCAATTCCCTTAATTCTCATAGTTGAAATTAAGTATTGTTTAATTCGTAACTATAACGTTAACAGAAAATACGGGGTGTTACATTCTCCCCTCCTTTTAGGATTTCATCCCCGAAATCTTCAAGTAGAGAAGAACTTATATCCTACCACCCAATCACGCATCTACTCAACCATCAAACACAGGCGTGTATTGTCCTTAAAAGGTTTCTAATGCTTCATGATCATATGCATAGCTTGTGTACATGTCCTTATCTAATGCAAAATCAGGCGGTCTACTGATTCAGTTGACCTCCTTAATGCAAATTATGTCAGTGCCATGAGTCCATTATGTATGCAATTTTTCCTACTCAAAACTTCCTACATGAGTGCACAATCATTCATACAAATGCAACGTCCATATGATAACATTTCAAGTTTCAATCCATATACATATACGCATATGCAGTATGAAAGTGACTGAGCTGATCTAATACCTACTGTGTTTGTATATGCATCCACGAGCAACCACTTGCAACGATCAATCATAACATGTTTTCAAACACATGTTTTCATCCATTGGCTTCTACCTAAGGATCAAAGATATGACTTGGAGGATATACCTTAAAAGATAGAGACTAGTCATGCAAATAAACTCTACAGGAAAAAGAGAGATCAAGGATATACCCTTAAAAGGGTATGATGCGGGTATCTAGTCTTCAGTCTTCGAAGTCGCATCTTCTCGAGTTTCACGATACTGTACCTTATCTTATTTAACATCACGATTGCGAAACCTCTTGACCTCCATTTCCACAATTCACTAGTAAAGATAGGACCTTGTTCACTTACTGTACTAGAGGGTATCCAATGTAGTCGAACCAAGATAAACAGATGTTAACCATGATATCAAGTGTATATCCTAAGATGATTAGAGGTATCTCCTCTACTTAACTTATCCATCATGTTGCAAATCTGAGGGTCTAAAGCTAATGGTTACTATGTGTTTTTTACCCCTCTTAAGGTCAGTTTAACTTAGGGTGCCAGCCTCAACCATTTATTCCTCACGCAAACCATCCTAGTCGAATTCGACATCCCTCCTGTACAAGCCCTAAAGGCCTAAACCAATATCAGACAAGCACCCAAGGGATACCTCCTCCGAATTTGGACGATCTATGTGAGATGATACTAGCAAAACAACCAAACAATGGAGCACTTTACCAACTCTGGCTATCCTCGCCAATCTTGCTCCAAAATTATTGTGGATCGCATAACTGGCTTTGTAGTGTCATCTAGATATATGCGGAAGTCTGTCTCGAGTTTTAGGGGGAAAACCCCTACCCTAATCGAAACATCTTGCGTACTCATGGACTACTTCAAGGAATCAAAAATCGTCGATAGATAAATAAAGTGATTCTAGGTAGCTAAGACAAACTGATTCCTTAGGATTGCACGAAATCTCGAGGGTATTCCCGAGGCAAGTTGAAAGTCTAACTAACCTCGTTTCACCATTACTAGCTAACCAATCCACGCCTAGAATCAACCAAAAACATAAGCATTAATATAGCTATTCTTAAATCCTCACAAGTCAAAAATACATGAGCCAAACCAGCAAATTTGGATTTGAGACTATAATGGGATCCTCTACTATACAATATCTAGGGTGCAGAGACTCAGCTATGGAAGCAGATATATACGAATGTGAAGCGCTAAAATCAGAAGGATTACTAATAGGATGATCAAAGGGAAAAACCCTATCAACATAAATCTTACTGCCTCTCTCTCGGGTATGCTAGCGGTGAGAGCATGCACTTGCTTTCCGGAAAATCCTGTCCTTTGTTCTTGCCCTTGCCCTTAATTATACGACCCGTTATACCAAAATAAAGATACTTCCTCTTGTTTTAGGTTTTACTATTCTTTCCTCCCCTCCTTTGTGAACCAAGTCCATATCAATGGGTTCTTCATCCTTGCATAACTTGTTGACATGTCGCTCAAAATCTGCCTACATCGCATGGAGAACCCTACAAACCTCGAAAGAAAATTACGGCTACAGATGGAAGTTAGGCGCTAATTTGCCCTTTGACAAGTGTCGTAGTCTCATCAAGCCTACGGAACCATGTCGCGATGAGGTTACTTCCTAGAAAGCCAGGAGCCTCGGAGACTCAAGAAAGAAGGAAACAAGGATTCAAGCAGAGGGTCAAAAGATAGTGCATATGGCTTTGGGGAATATGCCTTTAAAACAAAACTTTTCTTTTGAAAATGCTTCTTTTAAAACTGTTTGAAAATAATTTTTCAAATCTCTTTATCTGATCCGGTAACCTTCAGCTCTGATACCAAGTGTAACACCCCACCTCCATTAAGGTCACTCGCAAAGGGAATGCCTTAACTTCGATGGAGCGCTTTAGGTAAAAGATGCAGATAAATTACAAGACAGACAAATTTAAACAGTGGAAAATAAAACTTTACTTCGTTGATAAAACAGTTTGTACAACAATTGTTTTCCAATACCAGAGTATCTGTCTTACATAACAAAATAAAGAAGCATAAAATAATATTTATATTCTCCAATGTAGCATGAGCCAGCCATAGCAATGGAAAAGAGAAATCCAAGCAAAACTTCTACAAATCCTCAAGCTTAGAAGGAGATGTGGTCCAAACTAAGCTGAGCTATTCCCTCCCTGACTACCTGGGGGGGAAACGGAAGAAAAGAGGCGAAAGCAAACTACGTCAGACATAAGTCTGGTAAGCTCAGTGATTCTTAGCATTTAAATGGGGAAAAGGGTCATGACATGAATAAACTAAATATAAGACTAAACCATTGTAACAAGATAACATGGGATAAATATGAGATATGACAAGGCAAGATAAACTGAATGTACTGATAAACTAAATGCGCTTCTACTCCTTCTCTACTTCGCGACTACCCTGTTATACAGATTTCTATGTCTCTGCACCATCTAACTAGTGTCCCAACTAGTAAAAATGATCATATGATAATGTGATCCCAATCCCCGTAATGGTGGTTTCCTTCGGGTGTACATCTATTTTGGGGATTCCATTTATTACCTAGATCTAATCTAGGGTTTTCTATCGAATGCTTCCTAGATTCAACCATGGTTTACGCTACCTAGGGCCACTGGGGTTTATGCTACCTATTGAACGCTTCTAGGATTCAGGGTTTACGCGACCTAGGTCCAACTAGGGATTATGCTACCTATCGAGCGATGCCCCCTAGTCTAGGACACACTACCCAGAGCGGTATATGTTCCTAGACTTTCCCCACGTATGTGTCGTGAATTGTTATCGATGTCTAGATGCACATGTCCTCTATATGTGCGACCCGAGTCCTGTGGCAGGGCTAATCAAGAAACACGGAACTCGGTCGGGAGCTTTCAGATATCTACCGATGCAGATGCTAAGGTCTGTTTTTGCAGTGGCTATGGTCCCACTAGACCCCTCCCTCAACAAACAAATGAAAGGCACCCAAGAAAATCAAGAATGAGAACTGTACGCAGGCCCCTTTATGCCCTACCAACCTATGGGCCAACCTTACCCATAACTAGATAGCAAGTATATGGTCTGTTGGAGTTCTCCGCCTTTCCGCTTCACGTATCTCGACTGACTCAAGATGGTAGGTAGACGACGAGTTGCTATCACAGGGCAAAAACTGGTCTCGCCGAATCACACTGGTCCATCCTAGTCTTTATGTTGCCTTATTATTGCAACCAAGGCATACCCTTGGCTCTTCTAACACAAACCTTAACCTCTGTGAGCCCAGGAGGATCATCTGCAGCCTTACAGAGGGATACCAAGAGTACCCTCATGTCCCCTCGAAGCCGCGTGCTTCGTAACCCTGTTCGTTGGAGCTTTCTTCATGATTAGATGGACGTTCGCTCCTCCTCGTATTCTACTCGGTTTTCTTGACTAAGGTTTACTACTTAGTTCTCTTAACTAAGGTTTACTACTTAGTTCTCTTCTCATTCATCATGTTGTATTGGTTAAGTATTATCCAGTAGTTCACGTTGACTTACCCTACCCGTATATAATGTCAAATTGGTTAAGTGTTCCTTAACCTTACTCGTTTATCAGGTTATATTGGTTAAGTGTCTCTCATTAACTTAACCATCATCATGCTATAACGGCTAAGTGTTCTAAGTTTACTTAACCCCACCATCTAGTATAGTTAGCATGATAAACATTTACTTAACCTTACCCACTTATCTAGTTAACATGTTATAATGTTTAAGTGTTTCCTTAGTTACTTAACCCCCACAAATCTTACCTTGTTAACATGTTAAGTTGGTTAAGTGTCCAAATTAACTTAACCCCTATCAATCTTGTCTAGTTAACATATTGAGTTGGTTAAGTGTTGTCTAGCATCTCATGTTATATTGGTTAAGTGTTTAGTTAACTTAACCCTACAACATGTCATGTTACGTTGATTAGTTGTCCCTTGTTCATTCATGTTTGACGTAACCCACCCAAATCTCATGTCATATTGGTTAAGTGTTATTAACCTAATCCTCCCACTTAGCATGTGTCACTGCATTAATTAATTTATTAATGCCCAACCTCTCACATTAGATAGGTGTTGCTGTGGTCACTGGATGTGCCGGGCGGTTTCGGGCAGTTTTACACCACAACTCAATCTAACCTCGGGTTTTCTTAGACATGATGCACTAACCTCTCACATTAGATAGGTGTTGTTGTGGTTACTGGATGTGCCATGCGGTTCTGGGCAGTTTTACACCACAACTCAATCTAAACTCGGGTTAGGCATGCTCCTCTTTTCCAGTTTACATATTTACTATTTATGTAAATTTTCCCTAAATCAATTTGGCCTATATCATATTCATTTATCCAGCCAATTAACATACTTATATCATATGCCCAAGACTTGATTTACATATCAATTAACCCAACTTGAAGTTTATGCCAATTTAGATCTAATATTCCCATTTACAGTTCATGTCAAAACTAGACTTAATATTCTAGCTTACAGTTTATGCCCAAAACTTGGTTTACATGCCAATTACATACTTTGCGGCCAATTAACAATTTACTATTTATGCCCAAGTCTAATATGCATGTAAATTATTCATTATCATAGCCAATTCAGATTTTGCCAACATATTTATTATGCCAAATTAACTTAATTAAGCTACGCCCAAATCCCCGCGTCGTAATCGTACGTATAACATGATTTCATAAGTTTCTAGGTACTCATGAAATGATACTAATAGTATCAAAGCAAGGAATAGGGGATAAGCACGTGAATTGACATAAAAGAATAGCAATGCAAGAATGAACCAAATACAAAAATAATGGTTCCAATGGGTTTGATGTACATAATAGTGAATAGGAATAAACTAGACAAGTTACACCCCAAAAATGAGATCCAACAAAATTAAGGGAATAGGCATAGGTGATTTGGCACAACAAAATGTCAGTTCTAAGTACAACCTAATAGGTTAATGGGAATAGGCATAAGCCACTAACTACAATAGTTATAGGTAATTTAACCACAATAATCATGGGCGACTAACCTCAATAGTTTCTTAATCAGTGTCATAGGCAATAGTCTAATAGTCATGAATCATAGGCAATAGTCTCAAAATTATGAATCATAGTCATAGTCATAGGCAACAGTCTTATAGTCATAGTCATAGGTAATAGTCTCTTTGTCATGAATCATAGTCATAGGCGATAGTTTTATAGGCAACAGTTTCATAGTCTTAGGCAAAAGTCCCATAATCATAGTCATTGGCAATTAACCACGATAAGTTCTAGGCCATAATAGAGAATCAGATCCAAAGGCATAGATAATGTTAGATTTGACATAAGCATGAATCAAAGACAATTAACCTGCAAATAGGAACAGTTCTATATTTTGATTTATTACATTCACGATTCCAATTACATGTTCAAATATAAAGAATAACCGAACTTACAATGATCGGTTTAGAAGAGAATAATAAGATAGCGTTGCGGCGATTTGCTATGATTCGCGTGACGTTGCTTGAAACAGAATGCCTACGGTCCAATCTTGAAGCTTTAACTTGATTCTCTTTTAATTCTATTCAGTTTGGAGGAAGATGCATTAATCCTAGTTTTGTTTCCAACAGAGTAGCGACGCCATTTTTATTTTTAATTAGAATAGAGGCAGAGTACAGACAGAATGAAATTGTGTGGAGAAAGTGAAGTTCGGGGGCGTTTTTATAGCGTAGAACTCATGAATTTGGTCCAGAAATCAGTCCGGATACATAAAAATGAATTCTGCCTCGGATCTGGGAAAACCGGGTAGGTCGACCCCCAGGTCGACCTATGGTGGGGGAGGTCGACAATAGGGTCGACCCCCTGGTCGACCTGGGTCCTGAGCGGGAATTTTCCCGCCCAGCCCGCTTCTGGCTTCTGTTTTGAATTTTGAATCCGGTTTTGAGCTGTTTGTATTTATTTGAATTTCTGAAACTTTTGGAGGCCATAACTTCTTCATACGAAGTCCAATTCACGCAAACTCGGACTCTATTTCAAGCAATATTCCGAGACGAACGCAACGGCATAACCCGTTTCCCTTAATTCTCACAGTTGAAATTAAGTATTGTTTATTTCGTAACTATAACGTTAACAGAAAATACAGAGTGTTACATTTGCAACCCAAACATTTCAACTATCAGCACCCACCTGCCATTAAACAATCTCATCCACCGCCATAAAACAATGAAAGCATGCCATATTTAAATGGAAGCCAAGGACAAAATTCCAGCCAGCAAAAAGCACAAATCGAAGAATAAATCTTTATAAAAAGCTAGCGAGCCGATCAAATTCCATACTCTACTCCAAACAAAAAATCGGTGCTTGCTCATCAGTTCTAATCTTAACGCGCAAGATGGCAGGAAATTAATTTTTGGAATTGGCATGGACTACATGCCGATGAGCAAAGTCGTTATCGGATGTGTTGTAACCCTATCAGCTAATTTTGCATCCACATTTTGATTGGCTAACCCATCACAAGCACCCAAAAAGTCTCCTTTATTCAAGCCATCATTTTCAGTAACATCCAAAATTACCTCAGACTTTGACCAACGCAAGTCAATATTAGTGGCAGCGAGAAGAGATTGAACAGGGTTACCGGTATCCGGCATTGCAAAGGGATTGTCAACCTTGCAAGTATCAGCTTGACCACTTACTAGCATAGCTTCCAGTTCAGTTATAAATTCTGTGGTTGGCTCAATTGCTATCGAGTTGGATACATCGGAAGTTTGGTCAGAAAGTGCTTTAGGGTCAGAAGGGGAGACCATGTCAGAAAGCGAAGGCACCATTTTGCGGTTGACTACAAATTCAACGCGAGATTGTTGAGGAGTTGAGAACTTTTTCTTATATTTGGTCAATGATTCGAAGTTTAGACCTAGCTTAGGGCATCGGTTTTTCCGAACCATGGTGATTTTAGGACAGACGAGGAGGGGTTAGAGATGGAGGAAAGAGCAGCGATTCTTGTGAGAGTTGGGAGTCAGAAAGAATTGGCAATGTCAGAGACGATCACCATTTTTCTGAATTCGTTTATCGCAGTACAGAATCGGTAAAGGTGATTACTGATGGTTGATTGATGTTGAAATTCAAGTGATTTTTGGAAGAAGGTTATCTATGTTTTTGAGAGAAGTAGAGAACTCTGGGAAACCGGCTAAACAAGTCACCAGTTTACAGGGATTTATATGGGAAGGGACCCCTCAAACTTGGGATTGATCAAAAATAATCAAAACTTGGGATTATTATGGGAAGACACGTTGAACTTGGGATTATTCGTTATAATTAATCCAATATTTAAATTCTTTGCAATATCATTATTATTCACTATCAGTTATGTTTAAATAAACTGATGTAATAAGGAGCCTATAGCATCAGATGTTCAAAAAAGTGATGTAATAAACCATCTTTTACATCGCTTGCTGAAGAAAACCGATGTGTATAACAAAAAGCAACATCGGTTCTTTTTAAGTGACTGATGTAATCATCTTTTTTAAAATCGGTTCTTTATAAATGACCGATGTAGAATTCGCGTGAAGATATCAGCTGTAAATCATCGAATATCCAAATGAAAACGTTGTATAAAGTCATCTTAGACATCAGCCAAAAAGCAATGTGAAAGACCCTGACCTTTCTCTACACATGTGAAGACATCGGTTGAAATTCTTTCAGACATCGGCCAAAAACCGATGTTGTAGTTAGTTTTTCTAGTAGTGACTTTCAGCAAAAACAAACCCCAACAAAGAAAATATCTCTAAAACAAGAAGAAACAGTTTTGGATGCCCACACAAAATCACCAAGTCTATACGAGGAAAATTAAGCACAACACCAAATGACCACACTGACATAAGTGGAGACACAACACAACTAATAAAACATCCCTGACATGAATGAACAAAAAACAACTACCAACCAAGCCAAAACTTACCAAATTGAATAGAGAAGACCACAAATACCGCAAACAAAAAATCAGCACGTTGAAGAGATCTTTGATCCACATTCACTAGCAATAAGCTGAAAACTGCCTTTTAGTTTTTTGGAGCATAAAGAACTGATGACCAAAGTTCAGCCGCAAGTTAGAGAGTCACGAAAAATTGCAATCAGTCATTGAAAGCCTGGAAAATGTAGAGGGGGGTAGCACCGCATATCTATGTGGAGGTTTGGATCAAAAAGATCCGGTGTAGACGAGATGAAAAATATTAAGGCATGCCAGATCCGGCATAATAGAAGAGGTTTTGGAGTAGGTCTAGGTTAGGATTTCGAGTGCGTAAACTCAACGCAAGCGAAAACTGGGCTGGCATAGGAGGAAAGAGAGTCATTAAAGGGAAGAGATTAGATAGCGAAGGGAAGTGCGGGTGGATGAGTGAAGAAGAAAGAAGTGAGGAAGGAGGAGGAGAAAGCCCAAATTCCATTAACAAAGAAAAAAAGCAATCCCCATACTTTAAGTTATTTAATACACATTTCTTAACTAAATTATTTTAACATGCTTAAATATTGGTTTTTAACCAGTATTTATATTTTGTTGTTTGTTTCTAACTCAAACAAGGTAAAACTTCCAATTTACATGAAAAATTCACCGTTTACTACAAATTTTAAGATTTAAATGCGCAATAACATTCAAATTTCTTAAACACATATAATTTCATTAAACGACTTCACAAAATTTCATCGTATGACTAATTTAAGTTTGGTTTTACAACCCAACAATAAAAGTTCTCTTTTTACTGATTTATTAAATTTTTCCCAATTCGACATTTCCAACCATCCAAGTTCCCAACAAAAATCACTCTCAACTTATTAAATTGGCAAAACAATGGATTTAAGATTAATTTCCCTATATTATTATTGTTATTTACTTTGATTATCTACTTAATATTGGATTGTATTAACGCAATTAATTTTCAATCAAACTAATTTACATTTTTAACTCTAAAAAATCCTTAACTTATACGAATTAAGGATTTTCATAAGTTTACGTCACAATTCAAGATTAAATTCAGTTAATCATTGTTTAATTATCTCATAAGGTAATCATACAAAATCAGTGTTATTACAAGAAGCACCAAAATTATTTTGTGAAATAAGACACTAAAATATGTCACAGTATTGTTTTTCTTCAAATATTTTTTCCATTAGATCTTTCATAGATGGTTTTAGTGAGACATCTATCTTGAAGCATCAAACTCTTTATGGAATAACATATTGTTTATATAATATTTATGATTTTTAAAATTGCACTCTTTTCTCCATCTAAATTTTTTCCTAGTTGGGTTTTCCTAAAGATGATTTTAATGAGGCAATGGACAATATCTATTTCGAGTAAGTAAATATATGTGAGCAAAATAATAATAAGGGGGAGTAAATATCGTATATGTTTCAAAAGAGACAACTTCAGGTTAACATAACATTCAAGATTTTAAAGATGCATATTTTTAGGGAGTGTCATAATACAAAAATATAAATATCTTTGTTTTTTTCCTTTTACTTTAGTCCCACATTACGAGATAAGTTATACCACAAATTTCAAAGCTTATATATAGAAGTTATGTAATGGAAATGTGATGTATCGATTACAATGAATAAAATTTCCTTCATCTTCTTCTCTAATGTTTTTTCATCTTTATATATTTATAAGAAAATTGAATTTAATATCATTTATATCACGTTTTGAAGCATGATAATCATATTCATTACGTAAACTTTTGGCTATAATACAATACAATTAATTTGGTTAATTATCATTTTGAACTCCTTAAGTTAATTCCACTTTAAGTCATAAGAAACAATATTATCATGTAGCTGATAAAAATGATTTAATAACTAATCATACTTTAGGAAGTTAATATCATTAGCAATGTAATGCTTCGAAGCTAAGGTTGCCTTACAATTGATGTTAGTGTCTATTATATTGCACCATTGTATCTAAAGTTGTAGTTATACATTGTTTTATTTAAAATTATTAAAGCATATTTTTTAATTGTGGTTTGTTGGTTGTTTTTTTTACTAAAACCATTGTGAAAAAATACAGGTACATGTTTCATCTTCATGTAACCACAAAAACGCTAAAAATTATAGATCAAAAATATTATGTGAACCTCTTATGCGTAGACGAGCTTACATTTGTAAATTAATTAGAGAGTTAAAGATGCGAGTGACTATTGAGATGCAAAATTTGACATAAATCTAGAGACATAAATTTTGGACCATTAGATTTGTTTGTCTTTATGTGGAAGGTGGAATTCATGAGAAGATATAATGGTTCAAATTACTTGTCTCTAATTTTGGGTAACAATTTTATGTCTAAATAGATATTTTGATAGATTCCACCAATCCAAAATTATTTAGTAGCAAGAGTAGCCTCACTATCTTCTGGTGCCAGCTCCATCCATCGGGCTGCCCTAGGCAACAATCGGAAAATTCGGTACAAAATAAAGATAGGTGGTTGCCCCTAGGGGACAGCCTGAAGCAGTTGTTGCCCCTAGGCATAAAATAGGGAATAAAATATAGGTCAAAAAGAGAGCATCAACATGAGGATCGAACCACAAACCTCTCAGTGGGAAGTTGAATACACAACAACTAAGCTACAAACATTTTCAAAATTTTGATGTATCGACATTTATTTATTTCAAACTCAAATACAATTAAATTATCATACACCATTCATATTGTTGCCCACCGGCCGAGGGTTTCCCCAGGCGACCGCCTGGTTAGCCTCCTCGCGTCGGTCCTGCTATCTTATCATCTTATTTCTTTTTATTTCTCATGAAGCATAACAGCTTTAATTTTCAATAATATGGTTGAATCATACTATTTCAACTAGATCTCCACTCGATCTGAAGTAGGTACTTACATGTTGAGTTATTACAAAGAACGGCCCAAGTCAATAATAGAATAGCCTAGTTATCATTGTAACAAAGCAGTCCACGTTGTTGCCGCTCTCAATCCAACAAACGTCAATGCTGCTTTCAGATAAAGCCTCCTTCAAAATCAACTACCGAATCTTAAATAGAAAATCGTTCTCTAATCGCTCTCAAAATCAACTGCCTCTCTCAAAATTGGCCATCACGACATTGCTATTTACCAAAGGATGAAGTTGCTACTCTCAAAATCAAGTCGATGATGCTAGGGCAAAGGAGAAATTCGAGTCGAGGATGCTGGGGAAACGAAGTATTGAGGTCGGCTATTCTAAATTTTTTATTTCAGTTTTTTTCTTTTTGAACCCTAACCGAAACGGAATTTTTGCTCTGATTTTGGTTCGGTTAGCGTCAATACCGGTGATACCTCGAACCTTGGTTTGAAACAAAGTAGTATACAAAATGTAAATGCTTAGTGTGATTATAACTTGTCCAAAACAAGGATAAATCCAATAAACATTGTACCAAATGAATATAAATGATCGTTTTTTTTGACAAAAATGACTATTTATATAACGATCATGTACAACACTCGTTAGACGGGGCCGAAAACACTATATAGGATATTAGCCAATTAGATGTGCGCATTTTACTAGAAAGATACAGTTTTACAACAACAACAAAAATATTTTAATTTAGGGACCGTTTGGCTTAGGTCCCTAATATGTTTGGAAATTCAAGAAAACTCCTTGTCCTAAAACTTTATAAATTAGGTCCCTGTTTTTCGAAAATCATCAAAAAATCAACAACAAAAGAATTACGAAAAATCAAAATTAAATTCAACACATAATCATCATCAAATTCATGCATTGAAACTACAAAAAGCGATCCAAAAACATTAAAAACTGGACGCTCCAGTATATTGCAGCAAATAATTCAATTATTTGTAATTGTTACTGATATTTCAACAACTTTTCCAATTATTTGCATCACCTGTACAACAATTGCGGATATATGAGCAATTTAAAGCAATAATTGCAGATTTTGCTACAAATTTTCATCCGCTTTTTTTTACTTCAGTTTTATATCAAGCAATACTTGCTGGTATATCATCAATTATATACAATACTTGCTGATATATAAGCAAGTATTCGTAAGCCTTTATCACCTTTAACAAAGTTGCTGATATATCAGCAATCATATACAATATTCGCTGATATATCAGTAGTAATTCACATTGCATCAATTTTTAATATAGTTGCTGATATATCAGCAAATTATATATGAAAAATTGCTGATATATCAGCAATTTTTCATAAAACTGTGAATAATTACTAATATATCAACAATTATTCACTATAATTGTTGATTCTACAGGTTTTTTTTTTTTGCAGATTACTCCTGTGAATATTTATAATTTTTTTTGAAAAAAATATATATAGCAACGCCAAAAAAATATTGAAAAACACGTAGGGGTGTTGATCGGGCGGACTGGATCGGACATAGGTGTGTTTGTGTCCTGTCCTATAAGACTTTCAGACGTACATGGACTGGACGAGGAGTTGGCTCGAACATTGTTCGTACGAGCCGGACAACGGACGAACAATGTTTGATCAATAGAAAAACATCGAACATTTTCGAACAGGCATATTTTCGTACAATTTTTCTTGTCCTAAATCATGTCCTAAACGAGAATCCTACGAACACGGACCGAACACCTTACCCCTTCGGACCGGGTCGTACATCGGACTGTCATGTCCAATTAACATCCCTAAAAACACGAAGTAGCCAAAAACAAGGACCCACTTTATAACAATCTTTAGGGAGAGAGTCGCTTTACATGAAACCTATAAAGGAGGATCCGTGCCTATTTTCCACTTTAATTTATCACATTTATTCAACGTATCACATCAACTTAAAGCTAATTTGCCATTATTGTCATTTTAGTTTAGACTCATGCTTTTTTTGTGCATAAGTCAAAAAGTGCACAATATACTGTTCCTAGCTCGTGCATTCAATTTATCCTATTTCAACTAACACAATACAACGATCACACATATATGATGGTGCACATATACACAAATCACAATTTTACAAAGGCCAAAAACACGTTAAGGGGGACATGTACACAAATAACCAAACATTGCACATAAAATTTCCAATTTCGCTATATTATATGAAATATGCACATAATAAGATGATATATAATCCTAATTTCCCAATTTAAGCATATATAGGTTTAAGTAAAAACCTGATTTTTATGAAAAAAAGAGATTATACCTGAAATCACTCGCTCTAGACGTTCTATTTGAAGTCGGGGAGGTTCCTACGCAAAGTAAAGGGCGTTTAGAAGAAAAATGGTCGGATTTGGGGGTGTGAGGGTTTTAAAACCGTGCTGTGTAAAAAAATGGAGCAAGGAATATTTGGAGAAGAAAGAGTTCGGGTGGCAGTTTATTCCCAATATCTTCCCACGCCTTTCGACGGCCGCCTACGGTCCGTCGAAAGCTGTCGAAAATGGGTCGTCGCAACCCGTCGGGCCCATCCGTCCGAATAAACAAAGTTTCTAGTAGTGTTCATCGTATGACTAATTTAAGTTTCTTTTTACAACCCAACATTAAAATTTCTCATTTTACCAATTTATTAAAATAAATCCAATTCTATATTTCTAACCATCCAAGTTTCCAACAAAAATCGCTCCCAACTTATTAAATTGGCAAAACAAGGGATATAGGATTAATTTACCTATAGTATTATTATTTACTTTGATTATCTGCTTAATATTGGATTGTATTGTGTCTTAACTTAATTAATATTGGATTGTATTGGATTATACTTAAGGATTTTCACGAGTTAACCTCCCCAAATCAAGATTAAATTCAACTAATCACCATTTAATTATCTCGGGTAATCATACAAAATCAGGGTTGTTACAAGAAGCATCAGACTTGTTTTGTGAAATAAGACACTAAAATATGTCACGATACTATTTTTCTTCACTAATATTTTTCCCGTCAAATCTTTCATATATGGTTCTAACGAGAAATTTGTCTTGAAGCATCAAACACTTTATGGAATATTATAATTTTTATATAATATTTTTGAATTTACAATTTCACTCTTTTCTCCGTTTAAAGTTTTTCCCAGTTGAGTTTTCCTAAAGATGTTTTTAATGAGGTGATAGACAATATATATATCAAGTAAGTAAATATATGTAAGAAAGATAATAATGAGGGGGAGTAAACATCGTATATGTTTCAAAATGGAAGACTACAAGTTAACAGATCATTCAATATTTTGAAGATGCATATTTTAGAGTAGTATTGTAATACATAAGAGTGAATATGGTTTTTTTTTTACTTTTGTTTTAGTCCAACATCATGGGATAAGTTATATCTTAATTTTCAAAGCTTATATATATGAGCTATGTAATGAAAATGTGATGTATCAATTACAGTGAATAAAATTTCCTTCATCTTCTTCTCTCACTATAAGGAAGGCTTCATTTTGCGACGACCCAGGACGACGGCTAGCGATGGCTAAAAAAGCGGCTGTCGCTAGCCGCCGCACGGTCTGAAGATAATAACTGCCGAGACCTTTCTTCCCCAAATCATTTCAGCTTCTAAAAAAAACTACCCGTCGCCCCCCGTTGCGATTTCGAATTCACCCACCCAAACTCCGTTCCAATCACCTCAATTTGTTCTGATATGTCTTTTAATCCCTATTTTGTGTTTAATTAGGGTTAATTTGCATGTTAATATGGGTTTGTTAGTTGAATGTTTATGGAAATGAAATTGGTTGTCTTGTGAGATGCATATGATGTTGATTTTATTATACATTGATTTGGGAATAAGTGTAATTGAATAGGAGGTTGAAATCGTTGATTATCACATATCCATTTGATTTAGGAGCATGAAAACGATGATTATCATATATGTAATTGGGCTTAAGTTGATTGTGTGGTAGGTTGATTGTGCTGTAGGATTATTTGAGAAAAAATGAAGTAAACGTGATTGTTTATCTGTAGTAAATTGATTATAATATTTAAACGGTGTAATGATGTCCCTCTTTGCATGCACTGTTAATTATGTCTCCATCGGATGCAAAAATAGTCATTCCAAACAAATTTGAATAGTGCGTTTGCAATATATATAAAAAATGTCGTAATAATATTTAATAAAAAAATGTTATTTTACAAATTTGTTGCTATAATATTTAATAAAAAAATTGCTGCAATATACTAAAATTAACTTCATAATTTATACTTCAACTAAAACTAACTAAAACTAATTTATACGTCATAATTTTCATTGTCATGTTATTTTACTAATTGAAAATACTGAAAAATATTATATAGACGCTACGTACTTAATGCGTGCACGTAGGCGGAAAAAGGCACAATGTGCAACTAAGGGGCTTTTTTGAAGTTTAAGGCGCTACTATTAGTGAAGCGCAAAAAAAACATAAAAAAACGCAAAAAAGCCTGAAGCGCGCTTTTTCCATTTGAATTGTTTTTTTTTTTTTAAACTTAGGTTGAATGTTTTTTTGACTACTTATGTGAACCCTTAGATAAATTTGGCCACATCCGACAAGTGTTGTATATGATCATTATATGGATATCTGTTTTTACACAAAACGGAAATCTATATTCGTCTGATACAATATTTGTTGGATTTGTCCTAGTATTGGATAAGTTACAAATATAATAATATAAGCATATTTTATAAATCATTTCAGTTTAAACGATTAATAAGGTTTCGACGGCACTTCCTTTTTGTTCCCTATGTACACGCATTTGTGTATGATACAGGGACCAAAGGGAAGTGTTGCCGAAATTTTGTTGAACCATTTAACCTGAAATGATTTATAAAATATGCTTACGTTATTATATTTGTAATGGGAAGTAGGTAGACCGGCCGTCAAAGTCAAAAGGAAATAAACAAAAAAACCGAAAACATTAAGTAGTTATAAATGAAATTTTACAAGATTTTAATTAGTATAAAGTGTTTGATCGAATTTTCTAACATATTAGTTGCAAATCAGGAAAATATTCGATTATTTTCGTGATCGTAGTTGGATGTATCAACCCCGAACCGGTAAGAAAGAGTCGATAAATGAACATTTTTGTAATGGAGTCCAAGAATTTATTAGATTCGTTAAATCTAATAATCGGAGTAACATAGACATTCGTTGCCCGTGTAGTAAGTGCAGACATCTGAAGCATTGGAAGCAAGATGTAGTAAAAGTACATTTGTATAAATTTGGTTTTGTGTCGAATTATTACTTATGGGATTGTCATGGAGAACTTGTTCAACCTACGTTTAACCCTGTAGTGGTAGAAGACGATAGTACAATAATGAATGATGATACAATGACGAATCCGATGGAAAATATGGTGCAAAATGCAGCATGATCAATGTTTCCTAATATTGAGAAAGGCGACGATGAGACTGGAAATGTTGAAAAACCAACGGCAGAAGCGATTTTTTTTATGATTTATTGAATTCTACTAAGAGGTCGTTGTGGGAAGGGTGTACAAGCGGAACCAAATTGTAACTGTCGAATTCATTACAATGAAATCAAAATTCAGTCTTACAGAAGCTGCATTTACAACAGTTGTACAAACTACAAAACAACATATGCCGCCCAATAATTTGATGTGCGATAGTCATTATAAAGTGAAAAAACTTATGTCTGCTTTTGGATTACCGTATTATAAGATAGATACATGTGTTAAAGGTTGCATGTTGTATTGAAAAGAAGAAGCTCACCGTAGAAAATGCAAATTTTGCAACGAAGATAGATATAAACCAAGGAAAAAGAAAGGAAAAGAAGTTCCATATAAAAGAATGCATTATCTACCCATAACTCCCAGACTTCAACGGCTATATGCATCTTCTGCTATAGCGTGTCATATGTGATGACATAGCGTGAGAACATCAGAAGAAGGAACTATGATACATCCGTCTGATGGTGAAGCATGGAAACACTTTGATATGACTTATTCTGAATTTGTTGCAGAGAGCCGTAATGTTAGGCTCGGTTTATGCACGAATGGATTTTCATCATTTTCTCAGTTTGGTAGTAAATGTTCATCATGGCCTATCATTGTTACTCCTTATAACTTACCTCGATGGATGTGTATGAAAAAACTATGTTTCTAACGGTTGTCGTCCCCGGTCCTGATGATCCGACACAAGGAATTGATGTTTATCTACAACCGTTGATTGAAGAGTTTAAAACACTGTGGATCGAAGGAGTCGAAACATACGACATTTCGAGAAAAAGAAACTTTCGTACGTTTGCTTATGTATTATGGACTATTAGTGATTTTACCGTGTATGGCATGCTTTCAGATTGGAGCACGGCTGGACGTTTAGCTTGTCCTCATTGTATGGAGGAGACACGAGCGTTTTCATTAAAGTATGATTAAAAAAATTCTTGATTTGACTATAATTGGTGCTTTCTCCAAATTAATCATAAATTTATAACGGATAAAAAGAACTTTAAAGCTAACAAAGTAGAGACAATGCTACCGCCTAAAGTTTGGATAAGTGAAGAGAGATATGAAGTTGTATGTGACTACCCAAAGATACATGAAACTGGAGAACCCAGGTAAATCAGACATTCATAATTGGTGCAAACAAAGTATATTTTGGGAGCTACCTTACTAGAAAAATCTAAAACTTCGGCATAATATTGATGTGATGCATAATGAAAAAAACATTTTTGATACACTTTTGAATGTAAAGGGAAAAACCAAGGACGATGTGAATACGAGACATGATATATTACACTTTTGTAAACAGACGGAATTGCAGTTGTATGACGAGAATAAAAAAACCTAAAGCATGTTATTAGCTAGACAACAGGCAAGTTAAACTCATGCTAAAGTGGGTAGAAGGATTACGATGTCCTAATGGGATTTCTTCAAACCTCCATAGATGTGTGGACTTTAAAAGTAGTAAATTGAGTGGAATGAAAAGCCATGATTGCCATATCATGATGGAATACTTTTTACCTGTGATTTCAAGGAACTATTGCCTACAAAAATCTGGAGTGTTGTAACTGAATTAAGTTTGTTTTATAAACAACTTTGTTCCACTACATTAATGGTAGATCGTCTACGTAAGCTTGAATTAGAAATCCCTGCACTGATTTGCAAACTCGAGAAAACATTTCCACATGTTTTTTTTAATATAATGGAGCATTTACCTATTCATCTTCCGTCTGAAGCACTTCTTCGAGGTCCAGTCCAATATGGATGGATGTACCCATTTGAGAGGTAATTTTGTATCAATAAATTTCATGACAGATTACAATTTAGATTATTGTACCCACATATAAATTAAATTAATCTTATTATAGGTACCTGAATCATTTGAAGAAAAAAATTAGGCAAAAAGCTCGAGTAGAAGGTTCGATCTGCAAATCGTATCTTGAAGAAGAAGCTTCATTTTTTTTCTCTCATTACATTAGTGAAGATGTGAACTTATCTTTTGTAACTGTTCCCCGTAATGAAGAAGCTGTTAATAAGGAGTCTTCTCAAACAATGTTATATATTTTTAGACAACACAGAAGACCTGCAGGAAAATATGTGGAAATATGGTTATGCGATACAGACTACAATGTGGCACACACATATGTTCTGTTAAACTGTGCAGAAGATGCACCATTTGTCAGGTAATACTAAATTCATGTACAATTCAATTATATATACATATATTTATTCTATTAACAAAAAAGGAACATAACACATATATACAGTATCTACGAATCACAACATCCATCTGGTGATCTCAGTAAAGAATTTGCTATATGGTTTTCAAACTATGTTCACAATCCAAAAAACTGTGTTGTTAACGAAGGATTACGACATCTTGCTATCGGACCAAAAAGAAATGTCAAAACTTATCTAATATACTTTGTTAATCGGTTTAAATTCAACACCAATGATTACAGAGCTGAAAAAATTAACATATAATAGCGGTGTATTTTTCAAAGGTAGTGTTAATCCAGAGGAGCATATAAAAGATTTTTACGGCGTCTTAACGCAAGTTGTAGAGTTGACATATTATGTTCAGCCCGTAGATAAAATTTATCTGTTCAAATGCAACGTGTTTAGCAATGTTCCTGGTTCTGGAATCAACGTGCACAAAGATTATAAGCTAATCAAAATAAGGCATACGTCGCATTACTATAAGTATGATCCTTTTGTGTTAGCTAAGCAAGCATTACAAGTCTATTTTGCTCCGTATCCATCCTTAAAAAAAGTTAGGACAAATTTTCAAAATAAGCTAATTTTTTAAACAAATAGCAAAAATATGCCAGTTTTAAAACTATTAGCAGAAATAGGCCAGTTTTTGCTACCTCAGCAATGAGGTGGCAAATGTATAAAAAAAATTCAACGGGGGCGCACTTGGCAAGTGCGCCCCATATAAATAACACGGGCGCACTTGACAAGTGCACCCATTTAAAATAACACGGGCGCACTTGCCAAGGGCGCCCTTTAAAATTAACACAGGCGCACTTGTCAAGCGCGCCCGTAATATTTTCAACCTGCTACACAACAACAGCATCTCTCCTTCGACCCAATTACTTCACAGCTGCTATACAATTGTTTCGTAGCCGTTTTTCACTGTAAATTGAATCAATTTCAAACATACGCTAGCCCAAATAAAGCATAACACATATATGAATCAACTTCAAACATAAATATGAAAAAACAACGTCAATATTCGATTACAAACATAAGTCTAAATAAACTTCAAACATAAACATAAGTCTAAAACACAAACATATGCTAATATAACACTTATAAAAACGTTCTTGGCGATGTTTAATCTTGAGTAGGGGGAGGTTGAGAAGGTCCTGCCGGCTGTGATTGAGCTGGGTCTTGTCGAGGTGGAGCTGGAGAAGGATCGTGTCTTTTTTTAGTTCTTCGCTCTCCCGGGCGTTCCAGTCTACGTCTAAAGAGTAATGCGTCAATGAGTTTTTTCAAGCTAATACATCGTGGTTGGACATCGTGCTTCGGTACTCGACCATGTCCAATATCCTCCAATCCTCTACCAACCGTTTCTAGCACATTGACCTGCAAATTGTGTTATTTATAATCACATATTAGAAGATTTAAGTCAGCAAATTAAAACAGTAAAGTAAAGTAAAAGACGTACGACATCTCGCTCAAGCGGTGCACGAGCGGTGTATGCTCGTTCCTGAGAAGCCCGATCTGCGAGAATGAATCTTCGAGTGATCGACCAATACCAACTCAAGTATGCTGAAATATGAGTGGTAGGAATTTCTTGAAGAACGATACGGTTATGTCTATCGTTCCACTGAATGATAGCAAAATGCAAATTTGGCTTTGCTTCGCAAGGCTCAGGGATGTGTTGCTGAAGACCAAATTGTCGCATCACTCGATCAGGATTATACATCTCAACAGTTCCCATGCATATGATCGGTGTTTTGCAAAGCCAACTACGCATGCCGCTTATACATATTTGAGGCAGATCAACTAGCGCATCTTGTGTGTAGGGATTCCATACAATAGCCTCATCTGTCAGCATGTCAAGATGTTCACGGTAGTAAGTGGTAACTTGCTTTAGAGACTCAATCCAACTCCTATTTCCAAACCACCTGCGATATAAAGTAATGCATATAAAATATGTAAATGTAAGTAATATAGCATAAGCATAAACATCATTATTGAAAATCATGCAAATGTACATAAACTACCTTGCACTATAAGGTAATGATCTATCGATCTGCGCAGTTAAAGTTACGTTTGGATGATCGATAGGAAGATGTGTCCATGACCAAAGCTGTAAAATATAAAAAAATGATGGGATTGCATATTACAAGTGGCCATAAAAAATTATGCATACTAATATTTACCTGTAGAAGAGAAAGACAACCGGCTATAGATTTGGATTTACCGAGCGCAACATTTGTTAATTCAGTGTATAATGTTGTCAATACCGCACTACCCCAAGAATATCGTCCACATTCTTCCAAATTTCTCACAAATAATAGCCAAAAATATTTAGTCGTCCTTTAGAATGATCGGGACATAGACGACAAGATATCAAGTGCAGAATGACGGCTCTCGCATAACGTTCAACTTGCTCATCTGATGCGTCCTCTGGTGGCTCATTGTGAAACATGTTTCGAAGCCAAGTCAATTTAATTGTTGCGCCTCTTATCTCATTTCGATTTGGGACAACGCCTAAACACTCATAACAAATATCTTCATAATTACTGAGATGTGTAGCAGTAACAGGATTTCCTTCCACTCTAACACCCAAAAGACAACTAACATCTTGCAACGTGATAGTAACTTCACCAGTGAGAAGATGGAAGGTGGAAGTCTCCTGTCTCCACCAATCTACCAATGAAGTAATAAGTGCATGGTCAATCTTTAAAAACCCCAATCTGGATATTTCTCTAAATCCATCTCTTTCCAGCGCAAGTTGAACTCTAGGTGTGTTTGAAGTAATCAACGCTAACTTGTTAGAAGGATCTTGACAATCAATTGGCTCGTCGCTCTACAAAATTCAAAACGAAAAGAAAGTAATTAGCTATTGCATGAGAAATGAAAAAAGTATTGAATTTTTCCATTTGGATTTTTTAAATACCTTCATCAAGTCCAGATTATTGCTCCTATGCTCATTTTGAAGATACAAGACACTTGCATCCACTGGACCGGGTGCTAACTCTACAAGAAAAAAATTGAAATGAAATGAACAAGCAATGAACTAGATTTTGAAATGATTATGTAAATCACCATATACATGAACTAAGAATTGGTATGAGCCATCCATTGTAATGAACAAGTAAATCATCATATACAAGTAAACTACCAAGTAAATGAACAAGCAAATCACCAAATACAAGTAAATGAACAAGTAAAATCACCATTGAAATGCGCCTAACCATTGTAATGAACAAGTAAATCACCATATACAAGTAATGAACTAGAGTAAAACACCATACACATGTAATGAATTAGGGTTAATCAAGTAATGAATTTGGGTAAATCAAGCATGAATTAGGGTAAGTCAAGTAATGAATAAGTATTGAACTAAAGTAAATCACCATATACAAGTAATGAATTAGGGTTAATCAAGTAATGAGCAAGTAATTAGCTAGGGTTAGTCAAGTAAATGAATAAGTAATGTTGTTTAAGAATTTACCTCTAACTTCATAAGAGGAGGATAAGCCTTCCATTGTAGAACTAATTTAGTGTAGAAGTAATGAAAAATTGAAGTATTAGAGAGTTTATAAGAATAGGATTTTGGGTTTTTAGTTTTAGGGATTTTGGAGAGGAAAGGGTGTTTGGAGGAAGTGGGGAAACAGGAGAGAAGCTGGGTTGGTATAACCCCGGTTTAGGCGCACCTGCAAGGTGCGCCCTTGTTTATTTACAAGGGCGCACTTGACAAGTGCGCCCATGTAAATTTACAAGGGCGCACTTGTCAAGTGCGCCCTTGTAAATTTACAAGGGCGCACCTTGCAGGTGCGCCTAACCCGAGAGCAACAACTCCAAACTGCTGCCTCACCAACACCTAACACATTACAAACCGCATCAAAATACCAAATCAAATACAACTCTTATGCTTATAAAATGCAAACGTGCACTATTGAAATGCAAATCATTCATTCATTCATTCATCAAACTGAAAGTACAAATCGTTCATTACATTACAAATCATTCGAACAAAATCTCAAAATACATTTTCAAACTTTTTTGCCCACATTTGCTTACATCAATCATATAGAACTCATTTTGACGGACAGATGGATCTTTTGTACCCTTTTTGACCACATTTGTTGCAAGTATTTTGCTTACTTCCTCCCATTTTATCCATCATACCTTTTAATTCTTGTCGAACGCGGACGCCCCGTCTTTCTTTTTATAATATATATATATATATGCTTTTTATAATATATATATATATGCTTTTTAATTCTTGTCGAACACGGACAGATGGAAAACTTGCTTTTTATAATATATATATATATATATATATATATATATATATATATATATAAGTAAACCCTAAGTCAAACTTTCTCCAGTCAAACCCTCAAAGTCGCCTCCCTCTTCTTTTTGCTATCGAAATCACTTTCCCCTTTCCTCCACACGTCGCCCCTACCCCCACCAACCGCCGGCCCCTCCTCAGCCGCCACTCACCACGGCCACCTCCCTCCTCTCTCTCTCTCTCCTCTCTCTCTCCTCTTCAAGTTACAACCCTAGCTCCAACCGCCCCCAATAAACCCCAAACCCGCTGCCAGCGCTGACATGGCCCGCCACCGCCTGACCGCGACTCCCGCCGCCACTTGCGAGCCTCCTCCGCCAACTAGCATCCCTTGTGAGTTTTTATATTTATTTTTATTCATTTATATATATATATATGTGTGTGATTTTTCTATGTATAACGTATATATAAAAATGTGATTTTTCTATGTATAACATATATATATATATATATATATATATATGTGATTTTTCTGTGTATAACGTATATATAAAAATGCAATTTTTCTATGTATAACATATATATATATATATGTGATTTTTCTTTGTATAACATATATATAAAAATGTGATTTTTCTATGTATAATATATATATAAATATGTGATTTTTTTTCATATGAAGTATCAAAGGAAAAAAATGTGATTTTTTTCATTTGAAGTAGCGAAGAAAAAAAAAATGTGATTTTTTTAATATGAAGTAGCGAAGAAAAAAATGTGATTTTTTCATATGAAGTAGCGAAGAAAAAAAATGTAATTTTTTATATGAAGTAGCGAAGAAGAAATGTGATTTTTTTCATATAAAGTAGCGAAGGAAAAAATGTGATTTTTTTTCATACGATGTAGCGAATTAAAAATATGATTTTTATATATGTAGAGAATATAAAAATATGATTTTTATATATGTAGAGAATATAAAACTATGATTTTTACATATGTAGCGAATTAAAAATATGATTTTTTTTTTATATATGTAGAGAATATAAAAATATGATTTTTATATATGTAGTGAACTAAAAATATGATTTTTATATATGTAGAGAATATAAAAATATGATTTTTATATATGTAGCGAATTAAAAATATGTTTTTTATATATGTAGAGAAAATAAAATTTTGATTTTTATATATGTAGCAATAATAAAAATGTGATTTTTATGCATATGTAGCATTATTAAAAATGTGATATATATATATATATATAACGATATGATAAAAATGTGATTTCCATATATATGTGGCTCTGAATAGAAATGTTATTATTTATATAAATAACGCTGTTAAAAATGGGATTTTCTAAATATAAACATCATATTAAAAATGTGATTTTTTTTTTACTATGAACAGCGTGAAAAAAGATTGCATTGGAATTTCGGCAAATCCAAACTGTTCAGAAATTCAGAAATAAAACTGGAGGAGTGAAAACGAAGTTGAGAACTTCTTACTCTAACTTTGTTTACAGTTAAAAATATATACTAGGATGCAGACGGTGCTTAGTAGCACCCGACACCTTTGATTGAAACCATGGATGTTTGGTTGTTTGTTTTGATTGATTTGTTTGAATTTGGTTTGTGATGTGAATTGAATTGATTGAATTTGGTGTGTGTATGGCGCGAGCCATTATTAGGCGAAGGATAAGGCTATACCTTATTCCGGTTCTAGTATTACGTCGTTATGCTGTCGAAATTTTCTAAAATACAACGTGTTAGTTAAAAATTACATTTTTAATGTGTATATGAACTGTATAAAATATTCATGTATTGAATAAAATATTTGAACAATAAAAATATCATTTTTATTGAATGAATGAACTATTAAAAATATTCATGTGTTGAAATAAATATTTTATCGTTAAAAATATAATTTTTAATGTATATATGAACGACATAACATAATCCTGAAATGAAAATAAACTTTTATTTACAAATCGGACGATTTGTTTATGTACACTTATTTGACTGATGTTGATTGGGACGATATATTTTACAAATCACCCAACTTCACAAATAAAATCAGTGTGTGTTGATTGAAACCCCACACGGGTATTAGGATGATATTTGGCATACACTAATCCCAATTGTTTAGTTGTATGTCAATCGATTAGTTGACATACTGTTGTAAGCGTTAATTATTTATATTTATTGCTTATGCAGTTGTGTAGTGCACTCTGGATGATGGTTGATTGTTTATCATTGTTGTTGTATGCTTATGATGTATGAAATCCATATAAATAACATTATATGTTAATTGACTGTGTCTGATTCGAATTCGGAAAGAACGAATATTTTAAAATAATGAATATTTTAAAATAAGGAATATTTTAAAATAATATTCAATAAAGGATTAAAATGTGGATTTGATGTCCGATTTTGGATGGACACGAAAATATTTAAATATATAAAGCCATGTTGAGTAATTATGCGCCAATTTGACGTGAACGATATTTGTATCGATTTTATTCATTTTTATAATGAATATCAAAAAGGAAATTATTTCAAAATCTGATATTTTGAAAATATTACCATTTATATTATAATAATTAGGAATATTCAATTTTGATTTAAAATTGAAATGAAAGTTGGAATCGTTTTAAAAACGAATTTAAAATGATTTATAAAATACATTTTAAATGGAAATCGACGAAATATATATAATATATATTATATACATTTAATGGCCTGAATAGAACGCGCCGCGTAGAGACTGTTCGCGAATTTCGACCATTGACTTCGAATTGAAATTACGGGAGATCCGACCGTCGAATTCTCCTAAAAATGGAACAGTTGGGTTCGTATCGAAAAGAGCTTTCCAACGAATATAAGAGATTTGAAATCTAACGGTTGGATTTGGAATTATGTCCAAATCGAATTTGGAAAAGGTCGTTGTAAGTGCAGTTCGATGACCGTTTATGGAAATCGACGGTTCGGGCCTTGATAAAATTATTAAAAATATTAATAATTTGTGTAAAATCATAATAAATGATTTGGAAAGAATTGGGATGAAAAATCCCAAATTTGTAAAGATAAAAATATATTTTTATCAAAATGAACTAGTTATTAACTAGATTTGAAATCCAATAATTTCTAAATAAAATAAATTGGATTTGTGAATGATTTTAATATAACCAGAAATTTTCGATGAACGAATTGAAATGGATTTGGAATGGAAATAATCTTCGGAATATTCTGATATTGGATTCCGTGATTATACGGATATCATTATGGAAATTTGGAAGATATATATATATAGAGAGAGAGGAGCGTTCAGTGGCATCCCAAATAGTGAGCACCCCATTTGCCCCCCTTTCTCTACCACTCATTTATTATAATTTAAGCTAGTGGAAGGAGAGAGAAGTAGTGGAGGGAGAGAGAAACGGAATGTGGTAGAAATCAGGGGACATTTAGGGGTGCTGCACTGTTTGGGGTGCTATTGAACGCTTGCCATATATATATATATATATATATATATATATATATATCGTTATTTCCAATACGATATTTGTTGGTTTCAGAATTTGATATTGAATATAAGCCGATAAAATTTCTATTCAGAGCCTTGTATTTAATATCAAATTCGATTTTGGGTTTGTCGTGAACGGTGTCTTTATTAACACTGTTCTTAAACCCAGTTGAGAAAAGAATAAATCTTTTAATTAAGATTTAGAGAAGTTTTCCAATTAATTAATATTTAATTGGAATTGAATGAAAGAATTGGATTTTTGGGTTTATCGTGAACGGTGTTTTAAATTACACTTGTTCTTTAACCCGATTAACAGTGAAATATGTATTGGAATTTATAAATCTTTTTACTAAGATTTAAAGGAAATTTTTCAAAGTAAAGTTTTCCAATTTAATACAATAAATTGGAATGAATTAGATTTGATAATAATCGAAGTAAGCTTCTGTGGAGGAAGACTGTTAATATATATGGAATTTAAAAGGCTTTGTCGTTATTCCATTTATATTATTAGTCGGATACGGAAATTGATATCGATTATATATTGATATGTTTTCCGTGAAGATTCCATAATTAATGGAATGTGATTTTGGGTTTATTGTGAACTGTGTTTTAAATGACAATGGTTCTTTAACCCAGTTTAAGACAGAATTTCATGTCTAACATTTTATTCCGAACTGTATTGTTGATCTCTGCTAAATATATATTTGTTTGGTGGCGGAGAATTTATTCTCTTTCTTAACACCCTTCTCTAAGACGTACGGGCTTAGAGGTTATATATCGGTAGAAATCAATGGTGCGGTGTAGATTGTCGATGCGACATGTTTGATTTCCCAAAGTTAAACAATCATTAATATTAATTTTTGGGAAGATTAAAACTAAATGGAGTTTTTATGAATCTTTAATTAGATTAAAATGAGAATGTGATAATTTAAATTATCAGCTTCGGGAAATGACGGAGAATGGAGTACCACCAGTTTTACTCCAAGCGATAGTTAAATCTTTAATTAGATTTGAATGTGAAATGGTAATTAAGTTTACCGATAACACCATGGTGTTAGATATGGAGTATGACTAGTTTTGCTCCATGGGATGAATAGGTTGGGATTGGGAAATATAACAAATGATTACTTCGGTAAGGTGCGCTAATTCCGACTAGTTTGGATAAACCTTAATTTGGTTTGAATTGATATCCAAAGGATAATTAAAGAATAAATTTAAAGAATTTATCTTTGATAAAATTAATAGGAACCTTTCCCTAATGATGTGAATATTTGAATAAACGAATATTCTGGATTGGAATGAGGCGTATGTTGTATTTTTATAGCACTTGTTTATAATATACGCGAGTTATTCGGAAAGGTTGGGTTTATACCCGTTCTGAATAACTAATACGACGATGAAGATGGTGGTTGAAGACCGGAGTCCTTCACATCGTTTGGATGATTACTGATGTCTTGATTGGGATGTACACCCAGACAAGGTAATAAATGGTGATCGTTCATACGTACTTGGAGATCGACCGGATATGCGAGGACCTCTCTCCTGTATTGGACATATGGGACGAGAATACGGTGTCTCCAGTTTCGTTCAGACCCAGAACGAACTAGTAAATGGATTTGTGTCTGACATTGGATTTTATTCTGTGTTGATTGATTTTTATTAAATATATATCTGTTTGGTGGTGGAGAATTTATTCTCTTGCTTAACACCCTTCTCTGGGACGTACGAACTCAGAGGTTATATATCGATAAACATCAGTTGCATGGCGTGGAATGTCAATGTGGCATGCTGAGATGCAAATGATCAAGACTTCTGTTGAAAAGCAGAGTCTTGTGGTTGATGATCAAAACATGGCTTTAAATAGCATAGCTTTGTGTATAGCGTTAATTCGCAAGCCTCACACCCCGGTGTGAACCAAAAACGGGAGAAGGACCCCAGGGAGGACATGCGTTTCCTTCTAGCTAGGAGTGGTGTCATAGTATGGAGCCCAGACATTTTTACTTATGTGGATGATGGAAAGTGAGGTACTTCGGATATATCGGTCACTACGGGGCCGATGGATGACATGGTCGATATACTGACCAGACTTACGCCTCATAGGACGGAGAAACGTATTGTTCAGGAATTGCCAATCCTCAAACGTAAGAGAGGACCGGCCATTGCACTGCTAGGTGCAGTTGCGGCTGTATCCTGAGACATGGGCTAGATTGTCTCGAATTTGGTAAGGATGATCCCCTGCCTTGGTTCACGATGGAAATCCAACTTCCAATATGTGACATTTCAGTTTTTATTGTAGAGCCTAGTATGGCGACATAGTAGCATGGGATATTATATCGTCTATGATTGATAAATTTATATTTGAAGTGATTTTGATACTATATGCTTATAGTAATATCAAAATAGTTTGTTTTAAACATACCAAGCATGTTTGGCTATTATAAGGGAAAACTCTATCCTCCGGCTTGCGTTGCATTGTGCGATGCGACCTGGGTCTTATAATAGCTTCATTTTTCCAAAAGGCATTACGCTGTTTGTTTTATGCACTGGTATTCTTGGGAGGAAACCTGTTCCATGTTATACGGCGTGGTTTTTTGATTTACTTTATTTTAAAGTAAAGATTTAATAACTGTTTAAGTTCTCACACCAGTCACATACTGACTTATTGTTTTAACTAAACTATGGATGCTCTTATTTTCCACACGGGCAGCTAGTAGTTTTTGGTTTTGCATATTATTTCTTTTTCCAGAATACTGGATTTACAACTGGAGCTATATTCGGAACGCTCTGCATCCGTGTATTTCTTACAGTTGTGATTATATTATTTTTCCGCTGTTATGTAATGTATTTTAATCTCTGATATTTTCCTAATGTATATTATTTATTCATACTCTGTATATTCTGGTACTCTTATGTAAATTGTTGTAATAAGCAATGAAATGTTCTTCTGTTTGCGTTCAGACTTGTCGTGTTCTCAACTCAATCCAGACATTCCCAAAAGGGGGGGTTTGGATCGCTTTAACATGCCAACTTTTTTGACTCATTGGAATATGAAGATGCGCAAAAATTACCGAGAGATGGTTTAAAGGGCGGAGAAATTTGGAAAAAAGCCTCCATTTATGAGTGATGATGTTTGGGAAGATTTTCAAAAGTACTAGGAGACGGAAGATGCTAAAGTAAGATATAATGATAATATTCACATTTATATTGATTGCATTATTTTACATCATCGTGTGTCAAATTTAATAGAAAGTAGCAGCTAGAAATAAAGCAAATAGAGAAAAGAATCATGCTCTACACCGAGGTGGCTCAAAATCATTCTAACAACATAGAAGGGATTTGGTATAAGTTTTAAATATTTGTAGTATATGTTCACGTAAAAATTTAGTGTATATAATTCATTCTTATTTTTTACAAATATTTACTCAGACTGTAAAGTACGGAAGAGAGCTTTCACGCTGGCAGACGTATTCAGACACAAACATGCGGTAGAGCGTACCGATGAAGAAAGCAATGTTACGTATGATTGGGTGTGTAACAACCCGTATTTTCAATAATCTGTTATAACATAAATTGAGGCAGAATTAAATAATAAAATCTGAATCAAGGGAAACGGGCTATGCCATTGCGTTCGTCTCGGAAAAATACGCGAAATAGAGTCCGAGTTTTCGAAAATCGGAGTCCGTATGACCCAGTTAAGGCCCATTGAAGTTTGCAGAAAATTTCTAAGTAAAAACAGATTTAAATTTGAAATTAAAACATGGGCTAGGGCAAACTGGGCAGGCGGGAAAAATTCCCGCCCAGGACCCCATGTCGATAGGCCTGTCGACAGGGGTCTTGGCATGTCGACTGCCCTGTCGACAGCCCTGTCGACAGGGGGTAGCCAGGCAGATTAGCCTGGCGCACCACTTTGGTTTGGGCTTGGTTGTGTGGTCTGGTTCTAGAGCATTCCGAAATCTGACGGGCCAAAATTCACCTAGGGTTAATCCTATGGTCTAAATCACTCTAATCTTCTATAAATAAGCTCCTAATCCTACCCTAAAGCCTCATTAATCATTCTAGCAACAAAACTATGCCAAAATCTAAACTCTCATGGCCTCCACCCTCTTCATACAATTCCTAATCAAATCCCTAAGAGATTTCCATGCATACAAGGGTATTTAGGCTTGTATGATTCTCCTTAGCTTGCATTAAAGGCTTGTTTTTCAATTGGCATCATAAAGGAGGAGTCTTGATCAAGTTTGCTTGCATTTGGGGGTTTTAATTAGTTGCATAAGGGGTTTCTTGCATTTGTTATACTCATTTGAGTCCGCACAAGCATTGTAAGCCCTCTTACCCTCATTTTAAAAACTATAAAGTTAATGTGTGATGAAAGTTGGGGTTTATGTATGTTTATTGAGTTGTGCATGTTATGCAAGGGTACTAAGCCATGATTTGCAAATCTATTAAGTTATGCATGTATACTAAGCCATGATTTGTGTGTTATGCATATTTATGCAAGTTTAAAATGACAAGTTGTGTATGTTTTGACAAGTTGTGCATGTTTTGACAAGTTGTGCATGTTTATGCAAGTTTAAAATGACAAGTTGTGTATGTTTGACAAGTTATGCATGATTATGGTAATATGCAAGTTCATTATGCTAAGTTATGCAAGTTTAACATGTTATGCATGTTTTATGGTAATATGCAAGTTCACTACGCTAAGTTGTGCAAGTCTAACATGTTATGCATGACTGTTGTGCAAGTTATGTTGTGCCAAGTTCCCTCTTCCTATCCTTTATGCGTTACTACGAATATGTAAGCGATAGAATGACGTTGGGGGTTTTGGGGTAAACTTAAAATACATAAAAATATAAGATTGGGAATTTACCTATTAAGTTAGGTCTACCCCTTGGGAATTTACCTATTAAGTTAGGTCTACCCAAGCAATTGTTTGACTTGTGATTATGTTTTGAAATAAAGTGGACATGACACTTAGAAAACATAAGTGTGGCCAACTCGAGGTTGGGTTGAGTTTGTAGCGTAATTCTACCCGGAACCGACCGGCTTAACTAGTGGCTACAAACAATAGGACCCAATGTGAGAAGTTGGTCATGGAGTGCCAAGACCCGAGGTTAGACCAAGTTGTGGTGTAAAGCTACCCGGACCCGCCCGGCCTAACTAGTAACCACAACAAGGTCTAATGTGAGAGGTTGAGGTGCATTAAGTTAATTAATGCCTCATGATTAGGGTTAAGTCAGGGTCCACTAATACTTAACCAATTTGGGGATTCGAGGGATTAGAACGTGGTTAAGTTGTGAACCGTTGGCAACACTTAACTAGTTTAATCCATTTGGGAGTTCAAGGGATTAGAATGGGGTTAAGCCACACTTAACCAGTTTAATCCAGGATTAGTGAAGGGTTAAATCACACTTAACCCTCTTGGGAAACCCTAGCAACGTGGTCTGTTCTAACAGTAATCCCAGTTTGGTATCATTCACAACCCTAGAAGCTAGGCTAGGGCGGGGCACGATTACTGGCGGATGTAAGCGACCAAAGGGCGATGGCCGAGTGGTACAGCGGTGCGGGTCCGGCGGGCTACGGACGTGCACGTAGTCCGATGTTGGACAAACTCGAGGCACGGGTACCAGTAGATTAGAGCTGTGCATTATTGCTTAAGTGTCTGGGGTTGACATCCGAGGGCTTGATACACCCAAGGGGGGGACCCAGCACAGTCTAACTACAACCATACGTGGGCCATATGGACACCAACACTTGACGTGTTAGGTTTATAGGGAGCCGATCGACTAGACCGTTGGGCTGGACCTTTTATTAAGGTCACTTCATGTTATTGGGCCAAAGTTTGGGCTAAGGGATCAATACCTGTTATGTTGGTTTGCTAGTACACCGTGGTGCAAAAACTTAACTTTGTTTATGCGATGACACCTCTATCTATCTTGTAGGTAATTTACCATGCCAGTATGTTGTTATCTATGATCATCTCAGTTTCCATCATGATGTTAACTTTATTAGTTTATAGACTGATCGTAGCAGGGCTTACTCAGTCTTTTTGACTGACCCGTTTTGTTTCGCCTCTTTTCTTCCGTTCCCCCCTCCCCCAGGTTCTCAGGGAGGGAATACAGGAGCCTAGCTTAGATCTTAGCTGCTTTCTTGGATAGCTCATGTATGCTTTGGACTTGGGCTTGCTATGGTTTCTTCCACTTTGGGGATAGCTACTTTTATGTTTTCTTTTTCAGTATCAGATGATGTTATTTTATGTACTAGACTTGTTTACTTGGGAAATTGACATTATGATGTAGCAGACTTGTTTTTGAAATAGTTTAAAAGTCTTCCGCTGTTTTATTTACTTACTCTGTTTATTTACATATATATATGTCATGTCCTGCCTTGCTATATCATTATGCATGTTTACCAATAATGCCCCTCCAAAGCTAGTGCATTCCTTTGCGAGTGACCCTGGCGGAGGTGGGGTGTTACAGGGTGGATCCGAAGAGTGCATGTATAATGGTAAATATGTTTATCCGTATAAATTAAAATGTTTCATATTCGTTCATATCGCAGTATATAAGTAAATTTTATAGCATTTGTGTTAAAATTATATTGCTATTGTATGGGAAGTATGATGCAGAGGTTGCTAGAGTGATAGAGGCTAGTGGACAGGAGCTTACGATTGCAGAGTCTGATCGTATATGGCATTCTATCACTGATCCGCCTACTCAAGGAAGGCGATATGCTTTCGGCAATCAGGAGGTAAGACTTTTTTTAGACATAAATTACGGTTTTAAAGTATGAGAAATAATCTTATGTTGTTTAGTATTATGTTTTGTTTACATTTGGACCACAGTAAACTCATTTCCCATTTATGTGTATCTTTTGTCCAACGTACGATGATTTATAAAAATCATGATAAAAGATGTGCGATATATATATATATATATATATATATATATATATATACACACATATATATATATATATATATATATATATATGCATTGATATTATATCTGACAATTCTACTTAAGAAAAACAAATATTATTGTTAACTATATACATGTTTAACACAAACTAGTAAAAATATGTTTAAATAATTTTAATGTGAACTTAATTATTTCCTAGGTTGTTCATTGTGGCTATAGGAGGTCGATGGAGGAGGCGATTATTGCTAAGATGCAGGAGCAGATGAATGAGATGATTGACTGGTGAAAAACCCAGATGCAACAAGAAATAGATGAGCGCATTGCGGCTTACTTTCAGAAGCATGAGTTTATGCCTGGGGAGGGAGGAGATTCTGCTGCTTATCGAGGGGAAGAAGAAGACGACGACGACAAGGAAGATTAGTGTAGGTGCTCATTTCTTGGTTTATGCTCGCGTATGTACATATACTAGTTTTTATATATGCTAGATGCACGTACGATGGTATTTGATTATAGTATGATGTATTTTAATATGTATGATGCTATTTGACGATGGTATGATGTGTTTTGATTTGTATGACGGTATTTGATGACGTTATGATGTGTTTTGATATGTATTGTGTTTATAATTTTGTTTTTTTACTTGGTGAATTGATTGTTGATGAGTATTGGTTAATTGATAAGATGATAGCGGTGTGTATTGGCTATTGGATGGAACTGCTGTGCAGTGTAATGTTGTGTGGTTTGATGGAAAGGAATTACTGTGTAGTGAAAAAAATTTGCTTCAGATTTGTGATGGCTAGCGACGACCTTCTGGTCATTATACTGCGACGGCTAGCGACGGCCTGTAACATCAGATTTGTAATGGATTTGCGACGGTTTACAATGGCTCCCAAGTAAAAGGAACTACTTGTCACGTCAGTTGACACGTGGCAATTAATCGTTGCATGCCGTTGCTAAATGAGCGACGGAGCCGTTGCTTAACCCGTTGTTATTTCTGTTGGCGACGACTTAAATTGTGACGGGGCATAGCGACGGCTATTGTCGGTCGCCGACGGCTTTTTGCCGTCGCAAATTACTGTGCGTCTTGTTGTGTCTAATGGCTTTTCATCTTTATATATTTGATAAGAAAATTGAATTTGATATCGTTTATATCGCATTTTGAATTATGATAATCATATTCATTACATAAATTTTGGCTATAATACAATACAATTCGATCTAGTTAATTATCATTATTAACTCTGTAATATGAAAATCATGTAGTTGATAAAAATGATTTAATAGCTAATCATATAGTTTGGGAAGTTAGTGTTATTAGCAATGTAATGCTTTGAAGCTAAGGTTGCCTTATAGTTGTTGTTAGTTTCTGTTATATTGCATCATTGTATCTAAAGTTGTAGTTATACACTGTGTCATTTGAATTTATTGAAGTATCTTTTTTTAGTTATGGTTTGTTGGTTGTTTTTCTTACTAAAACCATTGTGAAAAAATATAGGTAATGTGTTGATGTTTATTAACATCCGGGGTCGGTTTTAGGCCTAGTCAAGCTAGGCCGCCGAATAGGGCAACCCACCTCCAGGGGGGCAATGACGGAGGAGGTGGTGGTGGTGGTGATTAATTAGTTTAATGTTTTTTAAAATGTCACTAGTATTTCTCAATAAGAACTATATGTAGTATAGTTGGTCCTAATTATCATTTAGGTTGTGTAGTATTTGAGATCGACGGTTCAATCCTTTAGCTTGCTTTCAATCCTTTGCTTGCTGAGTAAATTTTTCCTCTCTATTCTTGCTGTTGCTGTCAGTTTTTTCGGGACGTTCAGGGCAACCTCCCACTGATTTTTTTTTGTTCCCCGCATTATTGTCTGGAGCAACCCAAAATTTCCAGCTGACCATGTTAATATCATATAGCTAATGATTGACGCTAACTCAATTCTATCAATCGGATGATAAGTATAAGCCGACTCTTCATTATAGAGATTATAGAGAGTGTGCTTAGCATTGCTCTTGTGTCTAAATAGATATTTAGCTAGACTCCACCAATCCAAAATTATTTACCAGCAAGAGTGGCCTCACTATCTGATCATCTCGTTTCTTTTTGATTTCTCATGAAGCATAGTAGCTTTAATTTTCAATGATCTGGTTGAATCGTGCTATTTCAACTGCATCTCCACCCGATGTCGACTGATTGCAAATTAATTATTTTCAAAATTAACCCAAACCTATGACTATTTCATGTTTATTTAAAATCAAAGAACAACACTATTGCTAGCGGCTAATTAAAGCAGCCTGTTGCCATCATTTAAATCATGCGTGGATTCCATAAAAATCCAAACGTATTTAATGTGTTGTTGACTTTGTACCTCGAATAAAAACAAAGAAAATTGTTCAAACATTTTAAAAGAACGCTCTTTTTAACGTAAGAAATAATTAGTCTTTGGTTGGAAACAACTACTGGCATTAAAGTCTACTCCATTACTATACTTTATTCCAAATTGATCACTCGATTGATTTTCTCCTTTCCAAAAGTCAACTTTAATCCAACGGCTTCTGCCGTTTGATTTTAGTCTTTTATTTTGACGGTCCAGATGATTTCTCTGCGATTTCGATTTTCTTGTGGTAGTACATGTTCCCGGTCAACTACACTGTTAATAAAGGCAAGGCGAATTGGTAAATTCCGCAATTGCCTTTTTTTTTTTTCCTCTCATTTTCCACAGTCGTCCATTTGTGAGCTGAGCTTCCATGTGCCGTATGCCTATCATTCAAAGCATTTGTTTTTTTTTAATGTTATATTTGTTTGTTTTTTTTATCTGATAGCTGCATGGTAAATAAAAAGTAAGATAGTTCTATTAGGATTGTGAAGAATTAGTGGAAAATCATTACATATGCAGCAGTAATAATCAATTGCATTTTTAGTTGGGAAAATGCTACGTTCATAAAAGGAATTTGCTGTGTCTTTAATTTGAAAAATGTTTTATTTGCAGAATGAAATTGTTTTATTTTGGCATTTTCAAATTTTATGAATATTCATGCCATAGGATTTTATTTTAAAAGACAAACCTTCTAACTTTTTTTTAATTTCAAAGACCGATGGGCTGTTTAAAATTTTGTCATAAGAACAACAAATAAAAAATGAAATTATATGGTATCATGCAAAATTAATACTATTCACATGGTCTTTTGCACTAAGTTTTTGTTCTTATGGTATCTTTGACTGAAAAGTAAGTCCTTTCATTATTAAAAAATTGAGTGTCCTTAAAACTAAAATTTTGATGAATTTTGTCCTCCTCCTGCGTATAAAAGACTCTCTCAATCCCATTTTACAAACTCATTGCCGACAGTATGAAATAATAGGTTGTAAATTGTAATAGATGGATTTTCAGCGTTAAAGATTACTTCTCAAGGTCATGTTAAACATGTTACCATCGTGCATGCATGCATTAACGTCAAATAAATTCAAGATGTATCCTGAATGAACTTGTTAACTAGAAGCCGACATTTAGATGTACGATTTAACAGTTGTATAAACATTTGTCGACTAGACTCCTATCTGTACTGTTAAAAAATTGCGATAGATTCATTGATTTTTTGCAATGGATTTAATGACTTTTTTCATGATATTAGCAAAGGGACTGACTTTATTATATATGTTCTTCACGAAATTACCTAAAATGATCACCGCTATGAACGAGGTTCAAAAAATTGTGTATCTCGTTTATAGTTTGACTTTGAAATCAAGTACCAAATGAACCACAGAAATCAAGATACTACAAAAAAATGGTGTTTTCCAACGGCAACCAGCCGTTGACGGCCATTGTAAAGTCGTTGGTATACATACCAACATTTCATAACGCTTTCTAATGCATTCACGAGGTATTTCCAATGATCTATATGACCACGTGACAAATCCTACTGATCAAACAGTCATTGGAAACCGCTAGTATAAAAAAATATAGGAGAATACATTGTATACCGTTTATTTGTGTCTATAGGCTCGGCTCATGCACACTAGGCCTAGGCCGTTTGCTTCTTTAGCTTGTGTATATAAGTCCGCAAATACAGTCTGTATCATCATCAAGTATTATTACAATTCAAACATTATTACAAATCTGTGTGAATACAGTTTCTTCTTCAAATCCAAATCTGTGCAGTTAATATCCCGCAATATCCCGTTATATCGTGTAGCGGACTTCTATAGCTACGCTATTTCCAAATAGCATCTGAAATGGGCTTTCCGCTTCAATCCCCGCTATATTTTGATACTCCTGATATATTCCATTATTTCGGCTATATTTCATCATTTTCGTTATATCTTTTATAAAAGAAATGAATTTGAAAATGATATTTGTACATTATAAAATTTATAAATTAGTTTTTTAATATAATTTTTTAACATATATATTTCAGAATATAAAATACTAGAATATTTTATTAAATTTAATCAAGCTGAACAAATTATTTATTTATTTATGCTTTTATTTAAAATTAAGAATGCATTAATTATAATCAAGCTGAATGTTAATTTTCCATCTTTTTATCATTTATATATTTGTAAAAGCATTAAATACGAGTTTTATATGCTATTTTAGACTCTCTATTTATTAGATTCAATAACTTTGAAATTATCTATATCTTGACTTTTGTTGATGATTTTATAATTACAGGTAACAACAAGACTGAAATCAACAAACTTACAAGACAACTTGACAATGAATTCTCAATCAAATACATTGGAAACTTGAACTACTTTCTTGGAATTGAAGTGAAAAGACAACATTATACAAAGTTATTTCTCAGTCAAGAAAAGTATATTTCAGAGATTCTAATTAAAGCTAAAATGGACAAAGCTAATGCACTATCCACACCAATGGCTAGTAATGTCCAATTATAAAAAAATAATGGAGATCCAATGTCAGATCCAGCACTCTACGAGTGTAGTGGGAGTCCTATAATATATCACGATCTAGCAAAAGCTAAAGCACGTAAAAACAAAAAAACACTGAAAAGGAGAAAAAGGAACTCCCACACAACACCCTAAGGAAGCAAAGGCCCACTCACTCAACAACACGAAAGCCCCACTCACGCAGCAAACGGAAAGAGAAGGAGCAGAGGAACCCAACAAAGCAAGCAAGAAGCCAGAAACCGTCGGACTGAAATAATACCCCCAAGTCGAAGAGCAAGCAAGAAGCAGATTACCCTAATCCAAGCTCCCCAAAGCACCAGTCGAAAGCTCCAACTCCCCAAAACTGAGGGAGGCAACTGCTACAACAATCCTAATCCATGCCAAAGTGATTGCTTCAACTCCAAAGCAAAACATTGAGATCCCCAAAACTCTGAATCCACAAATCCCCGATGCCAGAACTCCTTCCAGAACCTGCAAACCAGGACCTGTACTAAGTAATAACTAATCAGACAAGGGGTAAGGAGGGAGGCAGGGAGCACACAAAGCCTACACACATACACAAACACGCCAAACAACAAGAAAATCAACCGATCCCCGCACGGGGATGAGAAGCGCCTGACGATATATCAAAGAAACGAGCCAATTCCCTCGATCGAGAACCGACGACTCCCACGAGGGGCCTTCCACAAAAGGCAAGGAAAAAATTATTATTTACCCTTCATTTGATGGCTGGAGGATCCATCGGAGTCTCATCAAAAGTTGCCTTGTTCTAAGAGCACTAAAGATGCCAACAGATAAGACAAGGGAGCATATTGAAAAGGATGGAACATAAAGATTTACCAGTATAACGGTCCTAAAAAAGGTGGAGCAAAGCCCTAAGGGAATCTACATTTCCTCGGTTACCCACCAGGTTCTCGAATAAATTCCAAACGTCGATGGCATAAGAAACCTGGAAGAATAAATGAGCAGTAGATTCCAAATCCCATGTTCTACAACATCGGCAATAAGACACTAAAGGAATACCAATGCGCACTAGTTATTATCTAATGGTAGCCCATTATGATGGGCCTTCCACAAAAGCATAGACACCTTAGGCAGAATACGAGCATCCCAAATGAAGGCAAAAATCGAAATTCGAGGAGTTGAAGTCCTAGCCAAACCCCAAGCCGCTCTAATAGAGTAAGGGCCTCCATTCTAACCGATCCCACACCCATGAGCATCGAAGAAGGGTTTCACGGACTACATTTGTTTCCATTCTCACTAGCATAAGACAGGGTTCTAGAGAAATTCGTAGACAAAATCCTATGGTACTTGGCAATAAGAAACAACGCCCAAAGGGAGTTGTTAGATTTGAAACAGACCCACAACTTACAAGCATAGGCTGAACAGAGGTCCATTAGATTACGAAGGCCCAGGCCTCCTTCATTCTTAGGACAACAAATGATGTCCCAAGAAATCCACTTGACATTGTCCTTTTTCCCCTAAAAGAAAGACGTTGCCAACGATCGATAAGAGTCCTAGCAGGGAAGACATTAGATCCTATAGATTCAAGAACTAACTTTATAAGAACCAGTATTCCTGCCTGAGAAAGGAGAGTCGTGTTCCAACGAATAATCTTTCTCTTAGCTTTATCAGTTTGGGGATCAAAGATAGTGTACCTTTGCAACAAACAATACCAAGGTAAGGCAAAGGCAAGGACGTTGCCTTAAATCCGGAGAAGGTTTCAATCTAGGAAATCCTCTCCGGAGATAAGTCCTTCCGGAGATGAAATAACTTTTAGCAAAAATCAGAGTTGGCCCAAGCATCACTCATACTGATGGATAAAACTAATGAGACGGCAAAAAGAATGTTTGTTACCATTTGAGAAGAATATAATGTCATCTGCAAATGATAACGACGAGATAAGAGGGCATTCACTTGGGATGCCAACCAGTGGATTTGACCCGCTACCGTAAGCGAATGCAATCCATGAACGAATGCCTCAACAGCGATGAGAAACAAAGTCGGGGAAAGGGGATCTCCCTAACGAATTCCCATTCTCAGCTTGAAATACCCGTTGGGAGACCCGTTGATGAGAACGGAAAACCAGCAGTTCGAAATGAGTCTCCAAACAAGATCAATAAAGGGCTCTGGAAAACCGAATGCCTTAACGACTCTAATGATGAAAAACCAAGACATTCGGTCATAGGCTTTAGTCATGGCCAGTTAGATAACCACATTAGAGCCCCAAACCTTGCGATTGATTTGAGAAACCAACTTCTGAGCTAAAAGGACATTGTCAATAATCAGACGTCCTTTAACAAAACCAACTTGAGAAGAGGAAATAAAATGATCCAGGAAAGGTGCAAGTCTAGAAGATAATATCTTAGAAATAATAATCTTATTCGTGAATTTACATAGACTAATGGGACGAAAATCCGCACACGAACGGGGGTTTTCGCACTTGGGGATATGGACTAAATTGGTGGAAGACAACCCTCGACGAAGCTCTCCGCCCGAGAAGAAAAACTGGATAGCGAGACAAAGGTCCACCTAAATGGTCGGCCATGCACTCTGGAAAAAAAAACCATTGAAAACTTGCACTATTCTTGCTCAGTGCAAATACGCAAGCACAAATTTCCTCCGGAGAAGGGGGATGAAAAGAACATTGTTCTGCTTAGGTAGAATGATTCGAAGGATATAAGCCAACAACACCAGATCAGAGAAGGCCGCCGAAGGCGAACCAAGAAATCTTGGAAATGGGATAGGATAGTCGCCATGACTTCCTTCAGAGAGGAATCCATGGACATATCCAAGCATATGATTTGGTGAATCGAAAGGAGACAGAAAAGCAGCAGGCCATGGACATATCCCCCTTCTGATATTTGTTTTAGTGTTAATAAGGTTAGCCAACACATGCAATGCCCATCAAACAATCACTGGCAAGCCATAAAAAAAAGTAAATATTAGGCACACATCCCTAAAACGAAACTTAATTAGGCTCACATCCGGTCTAACTTTTCATGTAAATTAGGTCCCTATTTTTTGAAAATTCATTAAAAAATATAAAAAATATATAAAAAAATCACGTAAATTCATAATTAAATAAAACATGTTCACGCCAAAAAATCAGGTGGAAGATCAATCAACAAACACATCAAAATCAAAAAATACACAAAACAGCGAAAAATGCAGTAAAATGCATGAAAGCATGCACATATTTCAAATAGTTGCATACATGTATGCATCTATTTCAATTCCGCATCATACAGCAGCATATATGCATACATGTATGCAGATTTTCTGAAATACATGCATGATTTCATGCATGTATTCGGTTTCTGCATGGAATGCACGCATGCTTGCATATGTGCATACTAACATGTAGTTATGCAGAAAATATGCATTCAAGTATGCACATATTGCCATGGCATCGGCCTTCAACGCATTACTGCATACATGTATGCAGCTATTCTTAATAACAGCATACTTGTATGCAATTATTCAGTAGGCTTGCGGATTTTATTTGCATGTGTATTTAAAAAGTTGCATACATGTATGCAACTATCAGCAATAGTTGCATACATGTATGCAACTTTTTTTTTTTGATTTGCGTGGGCTCCTGGGATTATTTCCAGATTTTAGAATTTTTTTTTTATGCATGAGCGCATTTTTTTTTGGCCAGAAATTGAAAAAGGCGAAGGGGACATGAGGAGCAGGCGAATGGACCAAAATTTTTGGGCGGCATGTGATTTTAGGGACCGGAAACGTATGGAAAAGTATGGGTGGACGTAGCTTTAATTTAAAACTTAAATAAGGACGTGAGACAAAAGTACCCTAAAAAAAATCCTAAAGTATTTTAAAGGAACACTGAAACAAGGTTTACCCTTGGAATCATCCAACAACATCAACAAAAATGGATATGCTGATGCTGATTGGGGATCAAATATTGATGACAAAAGGCCTACTTCAGGTTATTGCATATTTCTTGGAACAAATCATATTTCGTGGTGTTCAAATAAACAAATTACTGTTTCTAGATCGAGTGCAGAAGCTGAATATCACAGTGTTGCAAAATGCCACAACAGAAATCACATGGATTCAAACACTGCTACTCAAATTAAAAATTGAAAATTATAGATTACCAACTATGTGGTGTGACAATATAAGTGCAGTTCTACTAATTGTCAATCCAATTCAACACAGCAGAATCAAACGTCTCGATATTCACTTTGTGAGAGAAAAGTTTGTTGAAAACAAACTAAGAGTAAACAACATACCTGCTACTCACTAGATAACAGAGGTTCTAACAAAGCCACTTTCATGGAAAAGTTTCAATGTGTTGAAAAAGAAATTAAAGGTTACCAGAAATCTGCTCAAGTTCAGATCTGGACAGCACGCAAGTCAAATCTCACAACTCCACATATGATAGTCTAATCTCTCAAATCCAAGGAAGCAAAGCATCCGAGACACGGATCTAGAGATGGAAGCTACCTTAGGAAGTGCTTCTTCAGAACGAAGAGATGATGTTTCAAACCCTAGAAATCAAAACTTTTACTCTCTAAATCGAAGTAGACAAAGCACTAAAAGCTCAAATTTGGAAGTCAATCAAAAAAAGCAAAACACCAAATACTCAGATATGAAGATGAAAGCTACCATAGGCAGTGCTTCTTCAGATCGAGTTGATGTCCTCACTAACTCGATAGAACCAAGAGTTAGAGAGACTATCAAGGATCAAAGCACTCAGATCTAACTCTTAGCCATGGTTTTTAATTCCTATAATCAAGATGAAGCTCGATTTGTCCCAGCCGCCATTAACCCTAATTTGGATATGCGGGGGAGTATAAGAGAATATAGAAGAATACATTATATATCTTTATTTATGCTTGTGGGCTTGGTTTATGCGCACTGGGCCTAGCATGTTAACTTCTTTAGCTCATGTGTATAAGTCAGCAAATACACTATGTATCATCATCAAGTATAATTACAATTCAAACATTATTACATATCTGTGAATACGTTTTCTTCTTCAAATACAAATCTTTAATTCTATCAGTGAGAAACTATGGAAAATAACATTGTTTGTCGTTGAAAATCGTTGCTAATCAACAACCTGTAAGTCGTTACAAGCCATTTAAAATATGGATTTTTTTCTCTTTCTAAATTTAGACCTTCTTGCTTCCAGCTATGTACAATCACATATATACGATAACAGCTCCATTCTGAGCATATATACAACAAAAATAATCATATATATACTCAGACATAATATTCAAACCATACACATACCAACCAACATCCAACAAAACATAACAAGCCAGCATCCAAACCCCATGCAAACCAACATACAAACAAACACTCAAACCAACGACGATATATACAATCAATCACAATGTACCAACCAAATCCTCACCCACTCAAAGCGTATATTTACGTATAGCAAAATATAACAAAACATATCTAAAATCACTCGTCGTCCCCTCCAAAACAACTAGACGAAGTGAACCTCCCGTGCTGCTTTATAAACTCCGCTAATGCTGGTTCAGTTGTTCAATCTGCACGTCACGGCGACGATCACGCTCCTCTAGCTCGATGATCTGGGTTCATAGTTGTGCAATCTCCACTTTGTCTCTTGAGCTCTCTGATAGGCCTTTTGAGTTGTCTTAGCCCGGAATCAAATAAAAATTGTCAAAGTATTTCCAACAATATAATTTTAATTCACATAAATTTAAAATTACCGCTTGGTTCCCAAATCTATAGAGCTCGCTACAAGTCGGTGGATCCATGACAACCTCAAAAATGACATCATACTCGTCAGCAGTCAAATCACCTCATCCAATGTCCTTCCATAGTTATGCCCGTGCATTTTGGATTTCGTTGTAATGCGAAAACAATTGAATCGTACACAATATTATTTTAGTTAACTTATAACTTTCAAGTTGATTATATTATACTTATATATGCAACACTTGCTTTATCATAATGATCCCAAGAGTATGAAACTGTGTCTGAATCGTCCTATGACTCATCGCATGGGTATGAGTGAAAACATCCAAGTAAGACATAGAAGCATCACACTATCTCTTGTGAAATATGCACATATAAATTTGTATTATATATCATTATATTATCTACCTACTATTAACTTAGAACTTAAAATATAAAAAATGTAATAACTGTTTGTTATCTTAATTAATAAATTTACCAAGTTTACACGGTGATGCTGAAATGACTTGGAACCTCCACGATGCGTGATGAGGTTCTTTCTTTTGTTCGTTGAGTTCTTCTCTGACTCCCTCTGCAAATTTAAATTGAAAATAACGTTTTATAGTTCTAATTTATATATTGAACACACAAAACAATTTAAACCAAATATATGGTAAATTTAGCTGAAACTCCTTATTGCCCCCAACATTTAACCCAATCATCTCACACAGAATGCCCATCCAATTTGGATTCATCCCACACAGTAGCACCCATCCAATTTTGCTTCATTCCACACAGCAACGCCCATCCAATTTTGTTTTCGCAGAATCTAATAAATTATATATACGTTTTTCCCCAATATTTGGTTCTTCTTTAGCATTACTACCGTCATCAACGAATTGAGAAGTATGGAACATTGAACATGTAAAATTTTGAACGATATGTCATACAAAACGTTGTCGTAATTTCATTACTCACTACCTCCTCAAATGTATAGGATTATACACTGATAGTTCTCCATCACGATCCCAAACCAAACAATTCGGCATGAAACCGTACTAACGCAAATGAACTTTGACCATTTCAGGTAACAAATTCTTTAACAATTTGCATCTACTACGTAGACAATAAATTTATTCATCATTTACTTAAAGCAGAATCGATAAATATGCGAACATCATTATTAAAATGTTCACTTATTAAGCCTTCTATTTCCCTTCGTTGTCGAAACATCCAGCTCCGATCGGTAAAATGATTATCTATTTTCCTTACATACTAATTAAAAAGTATGATATAAATTAAAATTACGTTGAAATTTTATTTTTAAAACAATTTTATAGGTTACTGTTATATTAATTGATCATTGACAAATTGTTGGTGGGTCATCCTATATAGGGATGGCAATGGGGGCAGGTCTAAGGTCCAACTCCTCTTGACCCGCCCTTGTTTTGACCCATTTAGACCTGCCTCATAGGGTCTTTGGGGCGGGTAGACCCGTGACCCACTTATGGAGGTCCGGGTCTAGGGTCGGGTCTGGGGAACGACTAACCCAGTCCAACCCGACCCGCATGATTGAAACATCATTAAAACGCTTTATAACTATAATGATTGCTTGTTAATCTTCTTCGGTATACATGTTATAACTTGAATATTATATTCTTTCAATCAAAAACTATAAATTTTTCATAGTATTAAGTTTCATCAATGATAATCATACAATAATAAATGCATACATTTTGAACTATTATCTTACAGCTCATTTTATTACATTCTGTTATCATCGTGAACATATTATAATATGTATATAATTTATCATTTAGTGATAAAAAATATAAGTATATAAATTTGTGTACATTAGAACACAATATCACCGGGTTATGGGGAGGGTCGAGTTTACCCTGACCCATACAGGTTTCGAGTACGGGGCGAAATTTCAGACCCGCACCGGGTCTAGGGGGAGGGGGTCTGGGGCGGGTTTAGAAAGTCTAGGTCGAGTTTGGGGCATGACAAACCCGCCCCAACTCACCCTATGGCCATTCTTAATCCTACCTTCCATTACAAATACAGTAACTTAATTAATCGCGTAAATCTTTTCAATTTAAACGATTCAACAAAATTTCGGTAGCACTTCCTTTTTGTTTCGTGAATAGTACACAATTATGTATGCATAGAGAACATATAGGAAGCCCTATCGAAATTTTTTGAATTGTTTAAAATGAAATAATTTACAAGATTTGATTATGTTACTATGATTGTAACTTGTCCAACACAAGGACAAATCCAAAATATATTTTATACAATGAATATACATGTCCATTCTCTTGAAAAATGAATACCCACATAACTATCATATACAATACTTATCAGACGGTGCCAAAAAACACTATAAGGGTTTTATGAATATAATATATTGCATATTTTATACTTGCTAAAAAAATTGGATTTTGACGTTTAAATTAAATTGATTAACATTTACATTAAACTAAATCTAAAATTAACAAAGCAAGTATTATCTAGTTTAACATTTAAATTAAACCTAAATTAACAAAGCAAATTAAAAATCAACTTATATGATCGCTCATGTTATCAATCTGTGTGAAACAACAAATTTTAAACTAAATAAGGCTTGCATGGCTTAATTCCAACCTAAATGTAGGTATACAGAGTTTATCACATATACATACATATTTGAAACTTTAATAAATCAACCGTATGTTATATAAAATTAATTATAGTTTTCGATGTTTTATAAAATACATAAACTAAATTATGTTCATACACAGTAAATAACCCAAACAAACATAAAAACACTAAATTACTCAACTCATATGCACACTATTCAATCATCATACAAGCTACGAATTTCCAATACTTGTATAGGTTAACAACAATAATTAAGCTTCAATAAATCATACTACACAAACAACGAGGCAATACAAACATGTAAATTAACAAACTAACAATAAATTAACAAATTTAAATAACTAGAGTTTAGTTTTATTACCCGTTCTTGAGGAGATTTGGAGGTTGGAGAGGAAGAGAGACAACTTTTCCGGAGTTGGAGAAGCTAATTAACAGGTGCAAGGTGGTGGTTTTCGAAATTAGGAAACGAGGAAGAGTTTTGGTTGTTTGCTCATGATTTATCAACGGCTACCAACAACCACCAACGACGTTATTTTAACGGCTATCGTCGGCTTACAAGGATAATTCTTTAACACGTAAAAGAAATACAGAATGTACTATTGTTGATAGCCATTGCAAAACTGCCATTGTTGACCATTGCTAATGTCCGTTGGTACATACTATTTGTTTAGTAGTGAGAGATGTATGCAGGTTTCAAATTGTCATCACAAGAAAAATCATTCTCTCTATATATATACTTATGTAAATAACTCGTCCTTTCTACATAACTTGTCTACTTTCTAGATATAAAACATACACGCATTATTTGACCTTCGGTTGTTCTTTTGATTTGTGTAATTACCTATAGTTTGCATAAACTTAACTCCATTGAGTCATAAAAAAGAAGTTTAGACAGACTTTTATGATCTAAAATAGACTAAACATTAGTGAAAAAGGTTATTTTGCGGTGGATGACACCTTAAAATCCGAATGTAGTTGATTGCACTACAACAAAAAAACCTTTTCCGCAACTTGCAATTTCTGTTGCAGTAGATCAACTGCAATAGACTGCTCCCGTCTAGATAGCCGAAGTTGTAATAGGTCGGTCGTTTTCCGCAACGGTTACAGCCTGTTGCAATAATACATTGCGGTAGACTTTATTGCAACAAGCCTTTGTTGTTGCAATAGATCCTTTTGTAACAACAAATGCCAGTTGCAAATTTGAAAATAGACGCTGGAAAAGTGAGATACTGCAACTATATCTAACAGTCGCTAATGATTGAACTACAACTGTTTAGGACAGTTGCACTTTAATTATTTACAACACTACATGTCCGTTGCAAAATTCAAAAAACCCATTTGCCTACTATAATCCACCATCATTTTCATTTAATAGTGTAATAATGAAAGCATATATTACCAAGAAACAAATAAACATACATTTTCAATAGACATAGACAAGATAAAATCAGATTCACTAACTTCTAACAGACATTTTAGAAGGTTAGTTGAAGTTACATTCAAAGTTCTACCATATTAAAAAATGTAATTCACATATAAGCTAAACACATACTGTAGCGACGATTCCAAAATACAATACAAAACCATAAAGCTAAAAATGCACATACTACTATAACAAATAAAGTCTTAGTGTCAACACACGACAACAGCCTCTTGAATGGTGCACATCTCTGAATGTGGCCTTAGTAGAAAAGCTTCACGATCCATGGCTACGTGCAATATCAACAATAATCTTTAAGTAAGACATGATTTTACAATTAGTGCTTCTCCAATAAATTTCATTAGAGACATTGAAATAAATCAATGGATTAATACCTTATATGTTAACAAAAATCAAGTGGCGCAATCAATGTGTAAACTTGACCGGTGGGACATCAAGGCTTACTGAGCAGATTTTTGTGTATTCCAAACCTACAATTCAAAGTAGAAATTTTAGGATTATACAAGGAAACATATTCAAAAAGTACACAATAATAAAAAGTAAGCAGTTTTGATTATAAATATATAAATCTTGAAACGAAATAAAGTGATATGAGCGGTATTTATAAATATATAAATCCTAAAATGAAATAAAGTGGTAAATCAGTTATAGGCCATCAAACTGAAGTAATTAGTATATACATACCTTATTATGATTATAAGTTAAGAAAACATTTCCAAAGACCAAAATTAGAGAAATTAATGCAACTACAGACACTTGTAGAAACAAAATCGGGCACAAGGGGATTCATCAAGTTCATAACTCTGTTGCGAATGATTTAAGGGATGTATCACTAGACTTTTCCAAACAATCTAACTAAACAACAAAGCATACCATTTAACTTCAATGTACCATTATGTTTTTTCTTCAGCTTCTTAAATTCCAAATAGTCAATAGCCTGTCCACTCTTCAGCGTAAGCTACCAACTTTAATAATATTGTTGTTAGGCTTTTTTTGAGAAAAACTGAAAACCATTCTAATTTAACCATAAGTAGCGGTTGCAAAAAGCAAGAACTATAAAAGAATGATATATTATAAAACATCGATAGGTTTATTTTCTATTGGTATCTCCTAAAAGTAAAAAAGAAAAAATAAATAAAATGTAGAACCATCCAACTGATTGATGGTTTCTAAATCTATGGACTTGTTTGGTGAAAACATATTCTTCTAGGACCATATAAGCAAATTACATATATGCATCTCGCTTATTTCTTACTCTCGCTTGGAAAAAAACTAGTAGACCATACCCCTACTAACACTGACTTAATAAATACAAATATAAATATGAAAGTAATAATTCAAAAGTCAGTACCTTCCTATAATCCCCATAGAGCAAGGAGGGTCCTTGTTAGTATATGGCCTTTAAAAGCCATCAAAGTGCGACTTCTTGGGTAAAAGAAACTTGTACAATTTGGTCTTTTTGAAAGCCTTGTTATTCAACACGAGGGAGAGGGATGCCAAGTCATTAACAACCCAGACTGTTTTAAGTGTTATGTTTTGTGATATTTATCACATGGATATTAATGCGGAATTTGAGGATCTGTTGCGGATTTTATGGATCTATTGAGATTTTTTAGGAAAGATTTATTTTGAGGGTTTTAAGGAGAGAAAGATTTATTTTTTGCAAGTTTTAAGGAGGATATTTCTGGATATTTCCGATCTGGAGAATATCTAGGATCTAGAGGAAATTTAGGGAATTTCCATATACTTTCTATTTGCCTATATAAGCATGTCATTAGGAATAGACTTTCGTGTACTTTTGAGGGAGAAAAACTTGTTTTTGTTTTTAGGGATTGAGATATCTTCTCAATTTTAGGTCTTTCTTTGTAATTAATTGGTGGAATAATAAAGGTTTATTTGGTGGAATTTGCTTGTTATTGTTATCTTCTTCGCTCTTTCAAAATCTAATTGTGTAGTGATCTCGGGGAAACCCTAACAATTGGTATCGGAGCCTTCTACACAAATTTTTTGGAGAGGGTTTGAATATGGATAAAATAATTATTGAAAAGCTTAATTGAAGAAATTGGGGATTATGGAAGGCAAAGATGGAAGATTTCCTGTATCTTAATGATCTTCATCAGCCACTGGAGAATAATGGGGCAAAACCAAGCAATCTATCCGAAGCAAAATGGGAGACTATGGATAGGAAGGCCGCTGCATCTATTCGATGTTTTTTGGATAATTCAGTGTTTCATATTGTTGCTAATGAAACATCGGCTTATGCTATATGGAAGAAATTGGAAGGGGTTTATGCGAAGAACTCTGCAACAAATAAGGCTCTTCTTATGAGAAGGTTGGTGAATCTGAAGCTTAAGGAAGGTGGATCAATTGGGGAGCATCTTAATGATTTTCAGGAAATTGTGAATCAATTGGCTGCCGTGAATTTCAAGGTGGATGATGAAACACAAGCTTTGATGATGATGAGTTCATTGCCAGAAAGTTGGGAAACACTTGTGGTTGCGATGAATAACTCAAATTCGGATGGCGTTATTTCAATGGGGTCCGTGATTAGTAGCTTGCTTAATGAAGAGATGCGGAGGATGAGCCTTAAGGAAGGGAAAGATAAGGAGGAAACGGAAATTGAAACTCCAATTGAAAAAGCTTTTATTGCAAGGAGGGATAGTCAACAAAATATGGAAAGGCAATCGAATAGATCGGACATGAAAAAAGAATATGTTTGTTTTTACTGTGACAAACCCGGTCATCAACTGAGATTTTGTCACAAACTTAAAAGGGATAAGGAGAAGATGAAGGCATTGGAAGAAAAGATTGACGAACAAAATAACAACGATAATGAGGTGAATTTTGGCGAGGAGATTGAAGAAAATGTTTTATGTGTTAATAAAGGCAAAAGCAAAGATTGGATACTTGATTCAGGAGCTTGTTTCCACGTATGCCATCAAAAGGAAGCATTTATTGATTACGAAGAACAAAGTAGTAAAGTGGAATCCGCCGACGGTCGAGATTTGCATGTTAAAGGCATAGGATCGGTTCGATTGAAGATGAATGATGGAAATGTGGTGAAGCTAACGGGAGTTAGGTACATCCCAGAAATTAAGAAGAATCTTGCTTCAATTGGACAGTTGGAACAAAAAGGTTGCAATTTCTCGACTAGAGGTGGAGTTACAAGAGTTTGGAGGGGTAACAAGGAGCTTCTGCGCGCAAAACGGGAAAATAACATTTATAAATTGCTTGGAAAAACAGTGGAGAATGTTATGAGTTCTCAAATTGGATTAGGAGAGGGGAGTTCATCTGAATCAAGGTGGAGCCATCAACATAAAGCCACAAAGTCTACATGGAGGCCATTGTGGTATTACAAGCAATTTTGAGATCTTTTATGTGGTGCATCTCATTAGGGAAATGCATAGTTTGGGGGTGGTTTTTTGAGTGTTGGAGTGATTTCATATCAAGGTGGAGTGTTATGTTTTGTGATATTTATCACATGGATATTAATGCGGAATTTAAGGATCTGTTGCGGATTTTATGGATCTTTTAAGATTTTTTAGGGAAGATTTATTTTGAGGGTTTTAAGGAGAGAAAGATTTATTTTATGCAAGTTTTGAGGAGGATATTTCAGGATATTTTCAGATCTGGAGAATATCTAGGATCTAGAGGAAATTTAAGGAATTTCCATATACTTTCTATTTGCATATATAAGCATGTCATTAGGAATAGACTTTCGTGTACTTTTGAGGGAGAAAAACTTGTTTTTGTTTTTAGGGATTGAGATATTTTCTCAATTTTAGGTCTTTCTTTGTAATTAATTAATGGAATAATAAAGGTTTATTTGGTGGAATTTGCTTGTTATTGTTATCTTCTTCGCTCTTTCAAAATCTAATTGTGTAGTGATCTCGGGGAAACCCTAACATTAAGTACTTAGATGCCCTGCTGAGAATAAGTAATTTTCTGAAATTATTCTTTATAAAGTGTGTCTACCGGTAATGTATTTCACTTCTGAAGATCTGCCACTGACGTTAGGAAAGAGGATGGGAACTGTAGATAATAAGAAAAGGGTATATATGGAAGAAACGAATATTATTAATTTGGTATGTTTTGCTTAAGCGTCAGTAGAAATGCTAATATTCCTAAGCTTTTACTTCCACATGAGATAAATGAATACATTTAACATGTCTGATGGATTGCGAAGTAGAGGACATGCATTAGTTAAGTTATAATCAATATTGTTAAGATTAATGGATATTCAATTTCTAGCATTAATTTTTATCTGGTTTGAGGAATATTTTTATGCATATGAACCATACAACAATCACAAATATATTCTTTGAGCCTAAGATGGCTTCTGGTAATATATTCACTTCTGAAGGTCTACCACTAATGTTAGGAAAGAGGATGGCAACTGTACTTATAAACAAAGGGTATGGAAGAAACAAACATTATTAATTTGGTATGTTTTGCTCAAGTGCCAGTGGAAATGCTAATATTTCTATGCTTTTATTTCCGCATGAGGTAAATCAACACATTTAACGTGTCTGATGGATTCTGAAGTAGAGGATTCTTGGGTAACGTGCATTGGTTAAGTTATAATCAATATTGTTAAGATTAATGGATATTCAGTTTCTAGCATCAATTTTTAACAACTCCAGACTGTTTAAAACACTTGAATACCCAGCTGAGCTTAAGTAATTTTCTGAAATTATTCTTTCTCAAATGCATGTGAACATGAAAGATTATGATCCGTGCCCTTTTCATTAATCACCAACCCTTAAATAGGGAGATAATTGTACTACAAGGATAGTACAAATTATAAGATAGTACAAGGATAGTACAACAATATTAGGCAAATAATTAAAGCCTAGCCTAATTGATCAATATTAGGCAAATAATTAAAGCCTAGCCTAATTGATCAATATGAATACTAATTAGGTAAATAATTACAGCCTGATTGATCAATATGAATACAAAAATATATATTTACATATATAGTTTAACACGCCCCCGCAGTCGCAGCGGGAGGCTGGCGTACGCTGAGACTGTCCCGAAAATCTTCGAATAATATACATGGAAGGCCCTTTGTAAAAATATCAGCAATTTGATAACGGGATGGAATATGAAGCACTCTAACTTCGCCTCTAGCGACCTTTTCACGGACAAAATGAATGTCCATCTCAATATGTTTAGTGCGTTGATGTTGAACTGGATTTCCTGACATATAAATTGCACTCACATTGTCACTGTAGACCAGAGTAGCTTTTTCAATTGGACAATGTAGTTCGAGTAGTAAATTCCTGATCCAACAAGAATCAGACACAACATTAGCAACTCCTCTGTACTCAGCTTCTGCACTAGATCTAGACAAGGTAGGCTGACGTTTAGAGGACCAAGAAATTAAATTTTCCCCAAAAAAGACACAATAACCAGACGTGGAGCGTCTGGTATCTGGACATCCACCCCAATCAGCATCTGTGTATGAGATAAGTTTGCCCAATGATGACTTGTACAGATGGAGGCCATAAGACAAAGTTCCTTGAATGTAGCGCAAAATGCGCTTGAGAGCATTCATGTGTTCATTCCTTGGATCATGCATGTGGAGACACACTTGTTGCACTGCATAAGAAATACCAGGTATTGTAAAAGTAAGAAATTGAAGAGCACCTGCAAGACGACGATACTTGGTGGGATCTTCATATGGATCACCGTTAGTAGCACTGAGTTTAGATTTGCTGTCAACCAGAGTGGGGCAAGTGCTACAATTAGACATGCCTGCCCGCTCAATGATCTCTATAGCATATTGTTTTTGAGACAAGAATAAGCCTTTCGCATGGCGAGTAACCGCGATACCTAGAAAGAAACTCAACGGGCCAAGATCTTTCATTGCAAACTCTGAACCTAAAAGAGCCATGAAATGCTTACGTAGAATATCAGAAGAAGTTGTAAGAATAATGTCGTCAACATAAAGCAGAATATATGCAATATCAGATCCATGTTTGTATATAAACAATGAATGATCGGATTTACTATGGGTGAAACCAATTGAGGCAACAAAATCAGCGAAGCGCTGATACCATGCCCGAGGAGCCTGTTTCAAGCCATATAGAGATTTCTTTAGTAAACAGACATGATTAGCCCGGTTATTGTCACGAAAACCCATAGGTTGATGCATATAGACTGTTTCATTAAGATGACCATGTAGAAAAGTATTCTTGACGTCCAATTGATGGATTGACCAAGATTTTGAGAGAGCAATGCTAAGAACAGCGCGAATAAGCAGGTTTGACCACCGGACTAAAAGTTTCATCGCAATCAACACCCTGTTGCTGAGTTTTACCATCACCTACAAGACGGGCTTTATGCCGCTCAAAAGAACCATCGGATTTACGTTTATGACGAAAAACCCACATAGATCGAATTACATTCACATTAGGTGGCCTAGGCACTAACTCCTATGTTTTATTATCAATTAAAGCATTAAATTCATCCAACATTGCAGTTTTCCAATTTTGATCACGACTAGCACTAACCGGGTCCTTTGGTATAGGAGAGATGGTTGTAGTGGTGGTCGTGTGAAGATTGGTAGTATATTTGGGGTTTGGTTTAAAGATGCCATTTATTGCCCGGGTTGTCATACGGTGTAGCATGGGATTATTAGGCCTTGAGGAGCTGTTGGGTGAGTGTGATGAGGGGCTTTGTTCACAAACTGGAGTGGGTTGAGCAATGGGGTGGGGTTGTCTTACGGTTGATGTGACAGCAGGAGTATTGTGAAGAACTGAACCTGTGGGTGAGTGCAGCCCAGTTTGAGAGGAGGGGTGTTGATCAGTAGGATTTGAAGGAGAAGGGAGAATTGGGCCCGTGGGAGACTGTTGTCCAGTTGGAGATAGATACTGCGGTGGGCAAGTTTGCATAGGGGGCTAGGTTGTGTTTTGAGCAATGCCATTTGTGGTTTGTGCAATTGATTTTTAACGCAAATGATGCAATAAGTATGGAGAAATATTTTCATCAAGAAAAGCATACAAGTTATTTGTGTCCTTGTGGATTTTTGAGAATGGAAACTCAGTTTCAATGAAACGCACATGGCGACAAATAATAATTCTTCCGCTTGACATGTCGTAACACTTAGAGCCTCTATGATTTGAGGCTGGACCAAGATAAGTACATGGAGTAGACCGTTCCTGTAATTTGTGAATAGAGGTTGAGGGAAATAAGGGAAAACATAAGCAACCAAAGACACACAAGTCAGAATAAAGCGGTGTACTTTGATATAGAATTTGAGTGGGAGATTGGAATCCCAAAACTTTTGTTGGAAGAATGTTTAAGAGGTATGTGGCCATTGCTAGAGCATGATGCCAGAAGCTAGGGGGCATAGAAGCATGAGCAAGTAAGGTCCTAATGATATTATTTATAGATTTAATATGTCGTTCAGCTTTGTCATTTTGTGGTGATGTATGAGGACATGAGAGACGGAATTGCATCCCATTTTGGGTAAAGAACTGTTTTAAAGTGCCATTTATATATTCTGTACCATTGTCACATTGGAATGTTTTGATGTTACGTTCGAATTGTGTTTTTATTAAAGCATGAAAAGAAATGAATAATTGTTTGACCTGAGATTTGTTGGAGATGGGAAAAGTCCAAAGAAATTTGCTGTAGTCATCAAGAAATAAAACATAATAACAATGACCAGAAGAACTTATAACAGAATATGTCCACAAATCACTATGAATAATATCAAATGGCAAAAGAGTATGCGACATAGAATTATAAAAAGGCAATTTAGAGTGTTTCCCAAGAGGACAAGAAGAACAAAAGATTTTACGAGAATCATTTCAACCAATCATGTGTTTACTACGAAGAGAGCTAAGAATAACATCTCCAGGATGTCCTAGACGACTATGCCAAAGATCAGATGACGCGACAATAAAAGCAGATGAATTGACTGAGAATGTGTCTCGTTTATTTTGGAAAATAGGATAGAGATCTCCAGTGCGGTCACATCTCATTAGTTTGGTCCCAGTCTGTAAATCATTGACAGAAAACCCAAAAGGATCAAATTCAACTGAAACCATATTATCGGTGGTAAATTTTCGAACAGATACAAGGTTTTTAATGAGTTGAGGAGCATGCAATACATTGTTTAAGGTTAATGGAGGGTATGGTGGAGGCAAGTTAGTGCAACCGTGACCAACAACGGGGATCAAATGACCACTACCAACAACAATGTTATGATTATTATTGCTTGAATTGAAATAAGAAAAGAGTATACCTTGATCCGCTTTCATATGAGATGTAGCACCGGTATCCATGTAAAAATTTCCGTCTGGTTGAGAAAAGGAAAGGGCGTGCATTGCGGCCTCGATGTCAGTTGGTGTGTAGCCGATTGGATCATGATGTGAGTGGGCAGTATAGGCTTGTGAGGGTTTTGATCCCAAAAGTCCTGAGTGCCTACTTTCTTGTTGAGGTCTTTGCTGCTGCATGTTTATGGATGGGTACGGGCAAGGTGGAAGTCCCCATGGCCCTCTCCATTACTGTGTCCAACCTCCCCAAGGTGCAACGGTACCATGCATCCATGATGTATGAGGACGAACTGCCCATTGCTGCCGTTGCAAATTGCTGCCGCTGGTTGCCTGTCCTCTGCCGTAGCTTCCCCTGCCGGGGTTCTTTCTATTTCCCTTGCCTCTATTGTTTTTATTATTATGATTTTGGCGAGGGTAATCTACAGAATTTCCATGGTTGCTGTCATTGGAAGATGCTGTGAGAAGAGCAGTAGGTTTTAGTTATGGTGTTTCCTTCCTTGGCGAGGCGGTTTTTTATGGTCCGCTCCGCTAGTTTCAACCGTGAACAACAATTTTCAAAAGGAGGTAATGGATCTTGATTTTGTATGAAATCTACCGTGTCGGCGTAGGACTCAGGTAAACCTGCAGTCAACTTCAAAACAAGGCGGCTATTTGTGATCGGAGCATCAACGTCCGCAAGACGGTCAGCAAGAGACTTGATGTGATTGCAATAAGCGTCAATCGAGCCGAAATTATCAAAATCGGCATGAGCCAGTTCCTTCTCGAGATGGGTTGCATGAGAGGCTTTGTTGTCTTGGAATTGTGCCTCCAACCGTTTCCACACCTTCTCGGCCGAGTCATCTTTGAAGAGAACTGCATGGAGGAGTTCTTGAGAAATGGTAGCATACATCCATTCCTGTACAACTGCGTCAAGACGATCCCAAAGCTCTGGATCCGCCGCTTTTTGTTCATCATATTTGGCCTTGGCTTTCTCCTCCGTAGGAGGAATTATATGATGCAAGAGATTATGAACTCTCGCTTGTACCTTGAATAGAGCAGCCCATGAATGATAAAGACCGGTCTCATTATCCAATGTGATTGGAATCAAGGATTTGACATTGGTGATAGAAAGGGCAGGATGGAATTTTTCAGCCATGGAAGAAGAAATTATGAAGATTTGGAAGCAGGAAGATAGAATACAGTTAGTTTTTGAGAGGATCGTTACAGCTCCGATACCATGAAAGATTATGATCTGTGCCCTTTTCATTAATCACCAACCCTTAAATAGGGAGATAATTGTACTACAAGGATAGTACAAATTATAAGATAGTACAAGGATAGTACAACAATATTAGGCAAATAATTAAAGCCTAGCCTAATTGATCAATATTAGGCAAATAATTAAAGCCTAGCCTAATTAATCAATATGAATACTAATTAGGTAAATAATTACTTCCTGATTGATCAATATGAATACAAAAATATATATTTACATATATAGTTTAACAGAACATGATATCTAAAAGGTTACGTCATTTGTATTTGCAACTTTACTATATGGAAGCAGGAGAACAAATATATAAACACTTGAACGTATATAAATATCCACACTAGCAACAAAAATGCATTCAATAATCACATATTTATTTATACTACTACACACGCACACTATAGTACTAATTACCAGAAGCATACTAATGTACTTAAGTCATTTGTATAAACTCATCAAACCAAAAGTTAAATGACAAGCACAATTTATCAAAATAACGTAAATACGGAAGTTTACCTTCATCACCGTGTATATTAGTGGTGTTTTAAGTTGCTTATTCATTTTCGTTTTTCTTATATAGATTTTCTCAAACACTTCTAGGGCGTTCTGCAAAACAGATCAGAGAACAATAAAATATTGATGTATGTACGTAATTAGATCTATACATATAAATATCATAATATATACAAAAAAAACCAGAATAAATACATATAAAAATAAAGAAGATTAAGTAAATATCACTCTAGAAGACATTGACGAGGATGAGGCTGATATTGTACAAGGCCAGTGTAACGACCCGTATTTTTGGTTAATTTAAAATTTGAATTTTAATCTATTTTTATGAATTTTAAAATGGAAAATGTTGAACTTGGACTTAATAAAATTTGAAAATAAATTAAAACTTATTTTTATGTTTTATTTGACTTAAAATAGGATCAGTAAACTTTTTAAATCAATTTAAAATGAAGATTTTGAAAATCAATGTTTTAAGGCTATTTTGATGACCTGTAAAAGGGCCATTTTTGAGACAATCTCAAAATCCGACTAAACCACTTTTATTGGATCAGGAATGTCGAAATATGGTAGAACTTAAAATTTAAAGTTAAATAGAGTTAGTATGTAAGCGTACGATATATAAACGTGAAATGAAAATTCAATCGATTTTCGCTTAAAGCTAAAAATAAGGTGATTTTTCAAACGGTCTCCAAATCTGACGAGGTTAGGTTCATTGGAATCGTAACTCCATAGCAAAGCGATATTTTAAGTTTCATAATTTTTGGAGTTAGTATGTGGTCGTATGACCAGAACAACGGATATGTCATATAATTAATTAAGGAATTTATTAAACCTTTTTACATTAAATCCTATAACTTAACAAAATTAGACAACACATTATCCTTGGAGACAAGTGTCACGTTCTTCCTTAGAGTGGTCATTCATGGTACCTAAGGCCATTTTCTTTTTCTATTTATTTAATTTTCATTTTAAAACCATTTCTTTTCTTCCTTAAAGCTTTGAACCTCGTTTTCACTCCTCCTTTCCTCCCTTAAGCCATGCCGCCCCGAAGACCTCCACCACCAGCCACCTCCAGCCTGGCGTGGCACCCCTCACCCTTATCCATCCTTTCCTCCAGCCGTGGGCCTCTCCTCCAAGCCAAAACCCCTCTTTCCTTTCCAATTTTCAAAAAGCTAGCACCTTTAACCCTAAATTCAAGTGCAATCACCTCCTACCTCCTCCTATGGACCCCACCTACCCAGGCATGGCCCCCACCATCCCCACAATGGGTGGACTCCCCTGACATCCCAAACCGTGTACCCCCTTGCCCCCTTCAAATACTAAAACCCCAAAAAAAATCCAACTTTCCACCTTAATCTTCAAATTAATGAGTGTTTAAGTGTGTACGAGTAATAGCAAGTTGATTTGGGTAGAAAAACAATGATTTTGGGTTCGTAGCAAGCGTGAGAGGTCTTACCGTGAAGTGTTGTCGGTGTGTAATAGCTATTGGTGAGAACTTCTCACCCAAATCATTTTAATTTTTAGTTAAATCGTAATTATATAGCTTAATAGTTGATTGTTGTATAATTGGTTTGGCTGATATGTGATTGAGTTAATATTGAAATGCGAAATGATTTAGAAGTGAAATTTGGTTTAATTAACATGTTAACACACTGTTAAAATGTTTGTAGTAGTTGTTGTAGGGTTAAACACCCATTTATAAGTTAAACGATGCATTAACGATCATTTGTTTAAGTCAAATAGACTCGGTAGAAAAATAACCTAAAATGAAAAAGTCATGGTTGGTTATTTGAGTCTATGGTTGATCTGAATTGGTCGAAAACCCCACATGGGTATTGGAATGACAATTAGCCTACACGTCTCCCAAGTGTGTAGATGATTTCACATGAATTGTGATGTAAACCCCACACGGGTATTGGGATGATAATTTTATACGTCTCCCAAGTGTGTAGCTTATAATAACCAATGGTTTGTGAACGTGATGAAAAGCCCACACGAGTATTGGGATGATAATGAACACTAATCCCAAGTGTTGATTTGTATGTCAATCAGTTGATTGACAAACAGATATAAGCGTTATTTATCCATTTAAGGCTTATACGGTGAATTCCACTTCGGAAGTGAATTGGATGTTGATAGTTGTTTACAACTATTATTGGATGCATATGATGTGTGAAACCCAAATAAATTGAATTATATGGTAGCTGGTTGAATCTCGTTCCAATTCAGAATAAACTTGAATATTTAATTAATATAATATTTAGTGAAAAATTAAAGTTTGAATTCGACGTTCGATTTTGGATGGACGCGAAGATATTAAAATATCAATGAATTTTTATAATTGTACCTAGCGATTATGAATTAATTTTCATATGGTTTGGGCCTATCAATTTTTTTGATTCGAAATGAAGAGTAACGTCTGAAAGTGAAGTTCGGTTAGGCTATGTAGAAAGCATTTTCAGAGAAGTTTCTTTTTTAAAGTTTCTTATTTATTTATAACGAATGTCAGGAAAACTTAAACTTAAAATAACCGGTTTCAAAAAATAATATTATTTCAATGATTAAAATAATATTAAAATGACTTAATATTGAAATATTTGATTTTGAAGAGAAATGAATGAAATAGAATTTCCGATGATGATTATATATATTTTATAAAATATTTTGGGAAGCATTTCGATTTATTTTAAATTATAAATTATTTGGGCTTGAATAGGACGTGTTGCACAACGAAAGTTCGCGAAGTTCGACACGTAACTTCGAATTGACGTACTGAGAGATCCGACCGTCGAATGTTCATGAAATGAAAATTGTTTGTTCCAAAATGAAATGATGTTTCAAATGAAATAATAAATTTTAAAATCCAATGGTTTGATTTTAAAATAAGTCCATACCTATTTTGGAAAAAGTCGTTGTGGATACAAATGGGTGCCCGAAATTGACCGACTGTAAGAGCTTTAATAAAATTATTAAAAATATGAATAAATTATATTAAATCATAATAAATGATTTAAAAAGGTTTTTGATAGAATATTCCAAGTTTCGGAAAGATAAAGGATATTTTTATATGAATGAGCTAGTTAACAACTAGAGTAAAGAACCGAAAGGAATATGCGATGATTCCTGAGAGTATAGTCTAGTATCTCCCGTGAGATCTAACTGGAAACCATTCCTTAGGTGAAGGGTGGGAAGAACCGAAAGGACATCAGATATTTGACTAAGATCAAATAATGTTTTATGAAGTTAAAAGATCTAGTGGTTTTAAAATAACATATTAGATTGTAATGATTTAAATATAACTAGGTTTTCCAATATCTAAATTGGGTTGGATTTGAATGAAAATAATCTTCAAATATTTTGACATTGGATTTCGTAATTACACGGATACTGTTTTGAGAAATTTGGAAGATATAAATATCATTATTCCCTATATGGTATTTGTCAGTTTCAGAATCTGATATTGAGTATAAGTCAATATGATTTCTATTCAAAACCTTGTACTTGATATCAAATTGGATTTTGGATTTGTCGTGAACGGTGTCTTTAATAACGCTATTGTTAAACCTAGTTGAAATGGAATTTATGGAATAAATCTTTTAATTAATATTTAATGCAATTTTTTCAAAGTGAAGTTTTTCAATTTAATAAATTATATTGGAATTGAGTGGAAATCGATTTACTGATAATCGAGATGAACCTCCGTGGAGGAACACCTTTACTATTTAAGGAATTTAGAAGGCTTTGGCATTATTCCGGTTATAGTATTAGTCTAATATGGAAAATTTATATCGATTGTAAACTGGTATGATTTGCATGAAAATTCCATTTTGAATGGAAGTGGATTTTGGGTTTATTGTGAACGATGTTTCAAATAACATTTGTTCTTTAACCCAGTTAAAGACATGATTAATTTCCTGAAGTTAAATAATTATTGAATAATGATTTTTGAGGATTAAAACTGTGTTAGAGACAAATGAATATTTAATTAGATTTGGAATGTAAGAAGGTAATTAAATTTACCGAAACACTAGGAGTGTTGGATATGGAGTACCGCCAGTTTTACTCCATGGAATTATTGAATCTTTAATTAGATTTGGAATGAAAGACGGTAATTAAGCTTACTGAAACCCGAGGGGTGTTAGATCTGGAGTACCACCAGTTTTGCTCCATGGGATGAATAGGTTGAGAATGAGATAAGGTACGAGAGATTACTTTTTGTAAGGCTCGATAATCCCGGTAAGGCTTATAAACCTTAATTTGAGTTAAGTTTATGAAAAGAGATTTTATAATCATTTGAAATGGTTTCCAAGGAAATATTTAAACAAGAAGTTTAAATGACGTGAATCTTTGAAAAGATTTGTGAGAGTAATTCCCAATGTAAAGAATATTTGAATAAAAGAATATTCTGAATTGGAATGTGGCGTATGATATGTTTACATATCACTTGATTTTAAAGATGTGCGAGTTATTGGGAAAGACAGGGTTTAACCCATTCTGAATAACTGATACCACAATTAAACGTCGAAGATATTGAAGATGGTGGATGAAGAACAGAGACCTTCACATCGCTTGGATTATTGATGATGTTTCGTTTGGAAAGTACACCCAAGACGAGGTTATAAGTGACGGTCGTCCAGATGTACTTGGAGATCGATTGGATATGCGAGGGCCTCTAACCTATATTGGACATATGGGACGGAGAATAAGGTGCCTCCGGTTTCTTTGCGACCCAGAGCGAACTTGCAAATGGATTGTGTGTTTGACATTGTTTTTTATGTTGTATTAACTGATCTCTACTAAATATATATCTGTTTGGTGGCGGAGAATTTATGCCATTATCTTAACTCCCTTCTCTGAGACGTATGAGCTTAGAGGTTATATATTAGTAGACATCAGTTGTATGGTATGAACTAACAATGTAGCATGCTAAGATGTAGAGATCAAATCTTTTATTGAAAAGCAGAGCTTTGTGGATGATGATCAAAGCATGGCTAATATAGCATAGCTTTATGTCAAGACGTGACTTCGACGAGCTTCACTCCTCGGTATGATCAAAAAATAGGATGAAGGACAGCAGAGAGGACATGCGTTTCTTTTTAGCTAGACGTGTTGCTATGGTATGGAGCCCAGAAAATTTACTTATGTGGATGGTAGAACTGAGGCGTCTCAAATACGGTCGAACAAGGCCATGGTGGTTGACGTACTGACCAAGAGGTCCGGTAGGACCGGGAAACGTATTGTTCAGGAAATTGTCTAATCAGCGACGTAAGGCTGACCGGACCTGCCGCTCCAGAGGGATGCGGGTATTCTCCCTGGGACATTTTGCTAGAGATATTCCGAAATTTGGATGAGGAAGATCGTTTGCCTCGGCTCCTGATGGAAATTCCAATTTCCATTACGCCCTTGCGTTTTCAATTGTATACCTATATGACGACATAATAGAATGGTGTATTATGCCTTCTAAGATTGATGCATTTATTTTCAAAAAAAATCTACGTTATGCACTAGTAATAATAAAAGAGAAATTTCGCGTACCAAGCATGTTTGGCTACTATAAGATAAAACTCTATCCTCCGACATGTGCTTGCATTGTGTGATGAGACCTGAGTCTTATAATAGCTTCATTTTTCAAAAAAACATTGCGAGTTTTTATTTACTAGTATTCATGTGGAGGAAACTCATTCTGTGTTATCCGGCGTGGTCCCGTGATTTACCCAACTTTAAAATAAAGTTAATAACTGTTTTTAGTTCTCACACTAGTCTCATGACTGACTCGGAGTTTATTGATTTTCACCTTAACTCTGGGTGCCCATATTTTCCACATGAGCAACTAGTAGTTTTGGTTTTGCGGATATCTTCTTAAACAGAATCCTGGATTATGGGTGGAGCTAATACTCTGGATTATTTTGTAGTCTTCCGCTGATAATATTTATGCTTTTTTTTCCGTTGTTTGTAATTTATTTCCCTGATGTTTTTCCGCTGTGTATCTATTATTTGTACTCTGATGTAAAATTGTTGTAGTAGTGGTTGTGGTCACTAGATTCGCCGGGCGTTTCCGGGCAGACTTACATCACATCCAAGTCTAACCTTGTGTTTTTTAAGCGCGATATGACAACTACCCACATTGGATCTTATTGTTTGCAGTTACTGGATTCGCCGGGAGGTTCCGGGCAGATTTATACTGCAAACTCAACCCAACCTCGAGTTGGTCATGTTCAAGTTTATCTAAGTGTCATGTCCATATTCAAGTTTTTCAAGTATAATTTCATGTCAAGTTTTCATGTCATGTTTCATGTCAGATCATGTCAAGTTCATAGCCAATTCTGGTTTGCCTAAACTACCCAAAGTGTATTCCCATCGCACGTGAATTCGAATCGATACAATTAGATCTAATTAGGGAATAACATAAAAAGAATGAGCATAAGGTGGCAAAGGTGATTACAAGTCAAGCATGGTACAATTTGAGATAAATGATTACAACAATATTGGCATATGAAATAGGGGTCTTAAATACCAAATCTAGCAAAATAGAGTGATAGTCAAGGTGACAGTTGATATGAGATAATAACCCAAAACTTGTGAATAACAACTAATTCAACATTTTAGGTATGTTAACATCATGGACATGAGGGTTTTAGGTTTACAACATGTATAGTCCCCAAATCAATTTCATAGCAATTTACCCAAAAGTCAAGATTCAAAGTGAACGGTACTAGGTTCAAGGTGGGCAATAATATATCCAATATGAACAATAATAGATCCAAGGTGAACCAAAGTAGATCACACTATATAATGATAGATTCAAGATATACAATGATAGATCTAACATAATCGTCACTTAGGTTCAATTACAATTTACAACATGTCCATATTAAGTTTAAAGTTTAGATCTAAAAGTAACTGGGGCTTGTAGATCGTGGTTTGAGAATTAGAGAATAAAAGAGGCGATGTAGAATCTCTAGAAATCCCCCAAATCAGCAAATTCTCTAAACGTAGTCTCGGCGTAGTCCCTTTTTCTAACTTTTCATCCAGAATTTGAGCAGCATATGGCCAAAGAGAAAATGTGTAGAGAGAAGGGGCTAGGGGGGTTGTTTATACAGGGTCAGACCAAAGAACTTAGACTGAAATCGAACCAGAAACATCAGAATGGATTCTGACTCAAAAGTGGGTTCGGGGTACCAGGTCGACACTATGGTCGACCTGGTCCTGGGTAGGTCGACCCCCCAGTCGAACTGGTCCTGGGCGGGAAATTTCCCGCCCAGTCTGTTCTGGTTTTGAATTCGAAATTTGAATTCGAACTATTTTGAACTCTGAAAATTTCTGAAAACTTTGGAGGGCCATAACTTGGTCATACGGACTCCGATTTTCGAAAACTCAGACTCGTTTCCAAGCAGAATTTCGAGACGAACATAATGGCGTAACCCGTTGCACTTGGTTCTTATTTTAAAAATTAATTCTGCCTTGATTTATAGTTATCACACGTTATAAAAATACGGGTTGTTACATTCTTCCCTCCTTAAAGGATTTCGTCCCCGAAATCTCTAAGTTAGGAAGAACATATCCTACCATCCATCATCCATCTACTCAAAACATCATCCACAAGCAACCATTGTCCTTAAAAGATTTAAAGTGTTATGTGAACATATGCAGTAAGTGTGTGTATATGTACTTATCTAATGCAAAAGATCAGGCGGTTACTAATTCAGTAAACCTCCTTAATGCAAAACATGTTCGTGTAATGAGTCCAACATGTATGCAAATTCCTAGCATAATTTATAATCTCTACATGAGTGCACATAACATTCATTCATATGCAACATCCAAATGATTGCATAACAAGTTTCATCCATGTATAAGTATAAGCACTCATGCATATGCAACATGAAAATGTGACTGAGCCGATCTAGTGCCTAATGTGTGTCATGCATCCACGAGCAATCACTTGCAAAAACTTGCAACCTTGCAAACATCAACCATAACATGTTTCAATCACATGTTTACATCCATAAGGTTCTACCTAAGGTTCTCAAGATAAGATCGAGGAGATAACAAGACAAACATAGGTAGTAAAAGCATGATACGAAAGGTTTTCAAGCTTATAGGATAAAGAGATTGAGAATGTACCCTCAAAAAGAAAGGGGTAGAGCGCGCGTATCTTCTCTTCGATTTCCCAAGTTGCGTCTTCTTGGGCTTCACTCCATTGTACTTTAACTAGTTTGACTTCTTGATTCCTTAGCTTCTTGATCTCTGTTCCTAAAATATGGATCGGAACTTGCCTCACGGTTGCTTCTTTTTCCACTTCTACACCTTCAAGGATGCTTGGCTTGACCACTTCGGCTGATTCATGCAAGCACTTTCGGAGATGCGAGACGTGAAAGACATTGTGTACTCCGGCCAGCCTATCGGGTAATTCCACCTTATAGGCCATCTGCCCAATCCTTTCAGTGATAGGGAACGGTCCTACGAACCTTGGTGCTAGCTTTCCAACCGCTCCAAAATGAACCACATTGCGTAAAGGAGAAACTTTTATAAAGACCATATCTCCGACTTCGAACTCTAGGTCCATCCTTCTCTTGTCCGCATATGACTTCTGTCTATCTTGGGTCATTTTCATCCGTCTTCGTATCAACTCAATCTTCTCAGAAGTGTCCCTTATCATGTCGGGCCCAAGTATAAGTTTGTCTGTTGTCTCCTACCAACAAGTTGGTGACTTGCACGGTCTTCCATACAAGGCTTCGAACGGTGCCATTCCTATGCTAGCTTGGTAGCTATTATTGTATGCAAACTCCACGAGAGGAAGATGGTCTTCCCAAGTACCACCAAAGTTAAGAATGCATAGCCTCAAAAGATCCTCTAGTACCCTATTTACCCTTTCGGTTTGTCCATCCGTCTGCGGGTGATAGGCCGTGCTTAAATTCAGTCGTGTACCCATTGCTTCTTGCAGACTATTCCAAAACAGGCTAGTGAAAATAGGGTCACGATCACTAACTATACTAGAAGGAACCCCGTGCAATCGTACTATCTCTCGAAGGTAAACAGACGCTAGCCATGATGCGGTCCTCTTGCTTTTCACAGGAATGAAATGAGCACTTTTCGTGAGTCTATCAACTATGACCCATATGCTAGTATTTCCCTTCCTTGACCTAGGCAGTCCGTCCACGAAATCCATCGATATACTCTCCCATTTCCATTGCGGAACCTCCAGAGGATGTAATAGCCCACCGGGCTTCTTCGACTCGGCTTTTACTTGTTGGCACACCATGCACTTCGAAACGAACTCTGCCACGTCCTTTTTCATTCCATCCCAAAATAAAAAGTGTTTCATATCCCTGTACATCTTATTCCCTCCGGGATGTATTGTCATCTTCGAGTGATGCGCCTCCTCAAGGACTTTCTTTACTAAGTCTCCCACTTATGGGATGCATATCCTTCCATCGCGCCTTAGCCATCCCTTGTCATCTATCGCATACCTACTGAGGTGACTTGACGTCTCACCACTAATCAACTTGCCCATGATTTCAACTATCTGTGGGTCTTCCTTCTGTGAAGTCCCTACTTGATCTAGAAGTGTAGGTCTTAACTCAAGAGATGCTAGCGTAGCAGCCAATGACTCAACAGATGGTGTAAAATCAAAGGTTGTTATAAACTCAAGACTTTTTCTTTCAACAAACAAGGGGCTCAAGGTCAACTTCTTCCTACTTAGCGCATCCTCCACCACGTTACCCTTGCCAGGGGTATAAGCTATATCGAAGTCATATGATGCCAAGAATTCCATCCACCTCTGTTGCCTTAGATTCAAATCTTTTTGCGAAAAGAGGTACTTAAGCGATTTGTGGTCGGTATATAGCTCGAACCTCTCCCCTAGGAGATAATGGCGCCAAGATTTAAGTGCAAAAACGATCGCCGCCAACTCCAAGTCATGTGTGGGGTAGTTCTTCTCATGAACTTTAAGTTGTTTACCCCCATAGCATATCACTTTCCCTTCTTGCATTAGGACAGCGCCTAATCCCGTGCCACACGCATCTGTGTATACCGTAAACATCTTGCCTTCGTCAGGTAACGCCAAAACTGGAGCTGTGGTAAGGGCTCTTTTAAGCCTTTGAAAAGCAATGTCACATTCTATGTTCCATGCAAAAGCTAGGTTCTTCTTTGTTAACTTCGTAAGAGGGGCTGAAACCTTAGCGAAGTCCTTAATGAACTTTCTATAGAAGCCCGCCAAACCGAGAAAGCTTCTCACCTCTGTTGCATTCTTAGGAATTTTCCAGTCTTGCACTGCAACTACATTTGCGGGGTCCACAGCTAAACTTTGCTTAGAAACTACGTGTCCAAGAAACCGAACTTCCTTCCTCCAAAAATGGCATTTGGAGAATTTAGCCTTTAACTGGTGTGCTCTAAACGTATCCATGACTTCCTTGAGATGTCTAACATGCTCTTCTTCATCCTTTGAGAAGATCAAAATATCATCCATAAAAACCACCACGAACTTGTTAAGGAACTCCCGAAATACCCTACTCATCAAATCAACAAAGTACGCGAGTGCATTCGTTAACCCAAACGGCATGACGAGCCATTCGAAGAACCCATCTGGAGTCCTAAACGCAGTTTTGTCAATGCTACCCTCAGCCACTCTAAGCTGATGGAATCCTGTGGCTAGATCGAGTTGAGAGAAAACAGACGCTCCTACAAGCTGGTCAAAAAGATCGTCGATTCTTGGTAGTGGGTGCCTATTTTTCTTTGTCAGCTTGTTTAACTCACAATAATCTATGCACAGACGAAGCGAACCATCTGCCTTAGTAGCGAATACCACCGGAGCACCCCATTCAGAAATGCTTCGCCTTATGAAATTTTTCTCTAGCAACTCCTTGACTTGTTTACTAAGCTCTCTTCTTTCTCGCGAGGCCATGTGCCTAACGGGAAATGAAACCGGCTTGGAATTATCAACAAGATAAATCCGGAAGTCTATCTCACGTTTAGGGGGTAACCCCTTCACCTCATCAAAGACATTAGGATATTCTTGGACCACCCTTACGGATTGCAAATTGTCGATGGACGAGTCAACAGATTCAAGATAACATAACATGACCGGACCCTTAGGGTTACAAGAAATTTCAAGGGTATTACCAAGGCGAGTCGTGAGCCTCACTACCCTTTGTTCACAATCAAGAATGGCTACATAATTTGACAGCCAATCCATACCTAGGATCAAACCATATCCCATAAATACGAGAACATAAGCATTACACGTGAATTCTACGCTGAAGATGGAAATCCTCAAATCCACACATATCATAGACAAATGAGTGGAGCCCCCAATTGGATTTGAAACCATAACGGGATCCTCAACTAGACTAGTACTTAGGTGCAGATTTTCAACAATATCGGAAGAAATAAAAGTATGCGATGTGCCAAAATCAAACAAGGTTCGAACAGGAAATTCAGAAATGTAAACAAGGCTTTCTACGGAAATATTACTACCTCGGTCAAGAGCTGGAGTGGTGTTGAGAGCATGCAACTGCCCTCCAGAAGGTCCTACTCGCTGGGCCTGCCCTTGCCCTTGCCCTTGCTTCTTAGGGCAATCCTTGCTGATGTGTCCAGTATCTCCACAATGAAAGCATTCACCCAACTTTCTCTTCTTCCTTCTACAGTCTTTAGCCAGATGTCCCGCAATACCACAAAAGTTGCACTTCCTTGTCTCACGTGGTTTGTTAGCATTGTTTTTGTTGCTCTTGTTATTCTTGTTACTCTTGTTGCCTCCTTTCTTGAAGTCAACCTTCTTATTCTGAGTCTCATTAGGCTTAACCTCCTTCTTGCTATTCTTGTCTTCCTCATGAAGTAGAGCCATATCCACCAAGCTTTCAAAGGTCGCCCCCATGGGTACATGGGTCATGGCCAAACTGTGAAGTGGCTCGCTCAATCCTCGAGCAAAGCGTAGAGCCTTCTTCTGAGCTGTGTTGACTAAGTCCACACCAAACCGAGCAAGCTGATTAAACCTATTCACGTACTCCCTAACAGACATGTCCCCTTGCTTGAGTGCTAGGAACCTCTCCACCTGAAGGTTCTCTTCTGTTGATGATAAGAATTTAAGCCCAAACCTCTCTCTAAAGTCTGCCCAAGTCTCAACTGGCCTGGTAGCGTTGGTGACTTCCCACCAAAATGCAGCTTCCTCTTTCAACAACCATGCTGCCAACTGAACTTTCCTATGATCCTCCACATCGAAAATAACAAACAGGTCTTCAGTCTCCTTTAGCCAGTTTCGTGCCTCAACGAAGGTTTCAGTTCCAACGAAGTTCTTGCCGCCCATTGCTTTAAAGTCTTTGCATATTTTGGCAAAGGCGGTACGAGGAGGAGGAGGAGGAACCTCAGCCACTGGGGGGGAGGGTTGTCTGCCGGGCCCGCGCCATTGGCCCTAGCTTCTAAGTGCCTTCGGAACCATCCAGGTATGGGTACTCCCTCAGGAAGGTTAAGATCAGCCATGCTGAAAAGCGAAAAGAAAACAGATTCAAACGAGGAAACAAGAAAGTGCTAATGGCTTTTGGGGAATAGCCTCTTCTTAAAAATAAAACTTTTCTTGAAAAATGCTTCTTTATAAATGGTTTTGAAAATAGCTTCAGAAGGTTTTTAAAACTTTTGCCCAGTCTGGTAACCTTCTGCTCTGATACCAAATGTAACACCCTACCTCCGCTAGGGTCACTCACAAAAGGGAATGCACTAGTTTCAGTGGAGCATTATCTAGGTAAACATACACAGAGATATCACAAGACAGAACATAAATAAAGCAGCGGTAGAAATTAAAAACTAAATTTCATTACTTTCGTGGAAAGAGTCAAAACCTCATTTATCCAAAGTATAAATTATTCCATTACATCAAGTTCTAAATAAAGAAGCATAAACTTAAAATAACAGTAGTGAATTATTCCCCAAAATAGCAGTAGTGCAGCCATAGCATAGCTCAAGACCAAACCGTACATGAGCTGTCAGAAAAGCAAGCTAGATCCAAGCTAAGAGCTAGAGTTTCCTCCCTGAGAACCTGGGGGGAAACGAAAGAAAAAGAGGCGAAAGAAAACGGGTCAGTCATAAAGACTAGTAAGTCCTAGTGACTTTCAGTGTATAAACTAGTAAAGGTAACATGACATGTGAAAACTGGAATTAAACATAAGGATAATAGCAAGGTAGGTATTATAACTGAGATAACAAGATAGGTCAAGTCTAGCATCGCATATTCAAGATTTCGCTGCACCAACTGTACTAGTATTCTAACCCATGTCAAGTATTAACCATGAAATGATCCCTTGGTCCAATATCATGAAATGTCCCTTTACGGGGTCCTACAGAACGATCTACTAATCAATCAACCCCCTACAAGTTCTAGCTCGTCATGTGTCTGTGTCATACGGCCCTATCATGAAATGTAGTCACCTATGCTAGGTCCACCATAGGGTGTATCAAGTCCTAGGGTGCCAACCATCGACACGAATCAAGCACGCACAGTGTAAACCTACGGGTGCCCAATGCCTGCTTTTTCAACTCTGGACTACGTGCACGACCATAGTCCGCCTGAACCTACAATGGCGCACCAATTCAGCCGTCGTTCTGGTCGCTTACAATCAGCCCAGTAATCGTGCCCCACCCTGCCTAGTCCAAGGGTATCGTGATACTTCTAAGTGGGTTACTGCTGAAAAGGACAGCGTAACTAGGGTTTCTAATGGGTTAAGTGTTGTCAAATAAATTCGTGACTTGACCCTACCAAATCATGTATCAAGTTGGTTAAGTGTGTTCAAGCGATTCATGACTTAACCCTACCAAATCATGTATCAAGTTGGTTAAGTGTGTTCAAGTGGTTCATGACTTAACCCTATCTTGTGGCATTAATTCATTAATGCACCCCCAACCTCTCACATTAGACTAGCGGTTGTGGTCACTGGATTCGCCGGGCGGTTGCGGGCAGACTTACACCACAACCTAGTCTAACCACGGGTTTTTTAAGCGCGATATGACCGATTAACCACATTGGATCTTATTGTTTGCAGTTACTGGATTCGCCGGGCGGTTCCGGGAAGACTTATACTGCAAACTCAACCCAACCTCGAGTTGGTCATGTTCAAGTTTATCTAAGTGTCATGTCCATGTTCAAGTTTTTCAAGTATAATTTCATGTCAAGTTTTCATGTCATGTTTCATGTCAGATCATGTCAAGTTCATAGCCAATTCAGGTTTGCCTAAACTGCCCAAAGCGTATTCCCATCGCACGTGAATTCGAATCGATACAATTAGATCTAATTAGGGAATAACATAAAAGGAACGAGCATAAGGTGGCAAAGGTGATTACAAGTCAAGCATGGTACAATTTAAGATAAATGATTACAACAATATTGGCATATGAAATAGGGGTCTTAAATACCAAATCTAGGTAAATAGAGTGATAGTCAAGGTGATAGTTGATATGAGATAATAACCCCAAACTTATGAATAACAACTAATTCAACATTTTAGGTATGTTAACATCATGGACATGAGGGTTTTAGGTTTAAAACATGTATAGTCTCCAAATCAATTTCATAGCAATTTACCCAAAAGTCAAGATTCAAAGTGAACGGTACTAGGTTCAAGGTGGGCAATAATATATCCAATATGAACAATAATAGATCCAAGGTGAACCAAAGTAGATCACACTATACAATGATAGATTCAAGATATACAATGATAGATCCAAGATAATCATCACTTAGGTTCAATTACAATTTACAACATGTCCATATTAAGTTTAAAGTTTAGATCTAAAAGTAACTGGGGCTTACAGATCGTGGTTTGAGAATTAGAGAATAAAAGAGGCGATGTAGAATCTCTAGAAATCCCCCAAATCAGCAAATTCTCTAAACGTAGTCTCGACATAGTCCCTTTCTCTAACTTTTCATCCAGAATTTGAGCAGCATATGGCCAGAGAGAAAATATGTAGAGAGAAGGGGGTAGGGAGGTTGTTTATATATGGTCAGACCAACGAACTTAGACTGAAATCGAACCAGAAACATCAGAATGGATTCTGACTCAAAAGTGAGTTCGGGGTACCAGGTCGACACTATGGTCGACCTGGTCCTGGGTAGGTCGACTACATGGTCGACCCCCCAGTCGACTTGGTCCTGGGCGGGAAATTTCCCGCCCAGTCTGTTCTGGTTAAAATTCGAAATTTGAATTCGAATTCGAACTGTTTTGAATTCTGAAAATTTCTGAAAACTTTGGAGGGCCATAACTTGGTCATACAGACTCCGATTTTCGAAAACTCGGACTCGTTTCCAAGCAGAATTTCGAGACGAACGTAATGGCATAACCCGTTACCCTTGGTTCTTATTTTAAAAATTAATTCTGCCTTGATTTATAGTTATCACACGTTTTAAAAATACGGGTTGTTACAATTTCTAGCTATCAAATTTTCTTAAAAATATTCTAACTCCTTAAATTTCTGGAAAAATTCGCCATAACCTCCTTTGTACTGGCAAATAGTTCAAACCTCAACTCGCCTCTCTAGGCTCTTTCCATTCAAAAAGAAAATCAAAAAGCCAAGTGGCTTGCCGATTCGGCGCATAAAACCTCATATGGAATTTAAACATGTACCTTTTGGTCAGGCATTTCAATTTATATCACTTCATATACTTCATTCCATACCTGTCTAACACATATGCATCCATTTCTATTTTATTCCAACTCAATCTGGTCATTTTAACTCAATTCGCTAATTTATTCTTTAATCAGCTCTTTTGCTCATTTCGTTTTCTAATTGAACATATCACGTTCAAATATATTTTTATCTACTCAAGAACTCAATCTAATTCCATTTCAACTTAAGTTACATATCCGATTTCGAATATAAATTCTCGAATCTCTTTCATTTATCCAACGCCCAATTTCGATTCAAATCTCGATTAACTATTTTCTTCAAATTAGTTAAATCTATTTAATAACTAAAAATCTGATTTTTGTTTCCAAAATCATTTCACTTACTTCACTGGAGTTCATATTTATTTTATATCTCCAGTCTGGAATTTTCTAATGGAAATTCGGATTTTATTTCTTTAAAATCCTTTTATTTATTTAAATAAACCGTTATTGCTTTATAGTGGTTATGGTACTGCTTTTCTAAAAATTTGATTTTGACATAACACAAAATCCAGAATTTTCTCTTCCATTAGAAAACTATTATCAAATCGGTCTTGATGATTCTTGTTTCAAAGAATTCCGACTTCAATTGAGTTCTGTGTACTCAATTGAAGTTCGAATCGCGGCGAGTTCGTTTTAATTATATTTATATATATAAACGTTTAAACTTCGTTTATAATAAATTCAACTCCATTTATATATTTTTTAATATATATCAAATCAGTTTCCCAGTTCAACATCATATTTCCGATTTTCTAAAATTGTCGACTTTTTTTAACTCGGTAATACTTTTATTTATACTCGATGTTCTATATTAAATTCCAATTCCTTTGACAAATTATAAATCCTTTGGATTTATTTCTATTCTGTTTAAAAGTCCGCATTCTGAAATATATTTCTTCGTTCCCATTTCGAAATGATTTCAACTTTCTATTTTCAAATTCTATTTTCGGTTCTCTTTGAAATTTCTATATTCAAATTCTATTTGAATTCTCTATATTCAAATTCTATTTTAATTTCTATATATTCAAATTCTATTTGAATTCTCTATATTAAAATTCTATTTGAATTCTCTATATATTCAAATTCTATTTTAATTCTCTATATTCAAATTTTATTTGAATTCTCTATATTCAAATTCTATTTTAATTTCTATTTGAATTTTCTATATTCAAATTCCTTTTGAATTTATATTTGAATTTTCTATATATTCAAATTCTATTCAAATTCTATATATTCAAATTCTGTTTGAATAAATTCGAATTAATCGAAATCAAAATCATAAATCCATACGAATTTATTTTTGTTCAATTCATATTCTGAACATCAGAATAAAATCCCTTGTTTATTTCTTAAAACGATTCACCCATTTCTATTTTTATAAATTCACATTTGAATTTAAATATTCAAATTATCCAATGATAATTTTTCCACTTTATTTATAAACATTGTTTATAATTTCATTTCAATTATCTGATTATCCAATGAAAATCAATCTATTTTATTTATAAACACCATTTATAAATTCACTTCAATTTCCTGTATTATTTAATTTATAAACATCGTTTATAAAATCAATACTTGTTTTATTTATTTAAAACAAGTAAATCTCTTTAGCCCTTTCGAAATTCGAATTCTGTTTTTAGAAAAATAGATTTTCCATTTGAAATCTGAAATATCCTTTTCATGATATTTTATATATCAACATTTTGAACCAGTGACATTCAACAATTCAAAACACCCAATTTATCAACCATAGGTTTCAAACACATCATATACAACAGTATATGTGATAACAAACAAACAATAATATTTTTGAGGAATCCAGTTGGATTCCTCCAACCTGTTTTCCTACATCCACAGACGTTAGCCAACATAAATAATACCCATTCTGCTTCGAGGCAGGATATCGCGGTATAGAAGGTGATCCACTATCATACCATGGGGCGTATAGGGTCATCCGCTAATGATACTGCGGGCATCCGCTAATAGTACTGCGGGAGCTATCCAATCACCAATATATATAATAACCACAACAACCAATCCTAAATAACTAATATATATTAATAGCCACAGTAATATTTCAGTCCATGCAAACAAACAACCAACAAATTATTTTCAACGATAAAAATAATTTAAATAAAATTCTTGAGTGGGAATTACTCACTGTGATTTTCCCTTGTCGAATATCTCGTTTTATTCCAAGTCGCTGCTTTGATGAATCTACTCGAGTTAATTTTATCTTTCACCTACGGTTATTTGATTTTAACTATCGATTAAACTCTCATTAATTTAAATCAACTACAAAAATAAATAAACAGATCATTCTATGAATTTCTAATTCCATAAAATTTATACCTTACTGTTATTCAAATTTCTCGACTACTCCATTAAAAAAATCCCATTGTGAAGCTTAACTCCATTCGAGATCAACGATATTAACGATGTCTCAGTCGAATCTAATATAGGGAAATTATTTCATTTATAATGCTTTGATTTAAATAGATTAAAAAATCCTAATTGCACAATTAATATGTAAATGATTACCTTAATAATTGAAAACAACCCAGCACCTAATTCTTTATCTCCTTTCTTTCCGATTCGAATTCCCTTATGCTTTCTCTTCCTATAGCTGTATCCATTCCCATGCTTTACTATCATGCCACTAGCAAACCTAATTTCAACTGCCAGTGCAAGGACCTCCTTCCCATCGGCAGTCCCTTTCCTAAGCTTCCTCATCCCACAAACTGAATACAGTTCGCACCCACCCATTATCGGAACTCCAGTCCATCATTAGACAACATACTACTCATATCGAAAAACCCCTTTCACCTTACTGCCGAACCAAGCATCCACTCCAGTTCATCACATAGCAGTCGTACCCCCCCTAGAACCACCTTGACAAGATCGAACATCACTGTCAACGCCTTCCCAAAGATGCGACAGACCTTAGTTCGATCCTCGATACCATCGTGCTTTAGAAGACTTGCGATGACATTGTTCAAACTTTGAACCACCCAGTTTCTCGAGATCGAGCCTTCCCTTCCACCTTGTTATTGGAAATCGTGATTGCTGCTAACCCAAATCGAACAAACCCTTCAAGAACCCTAGCCTCCCTCGCGACTTCACGTTGACTCAGAACCATCGAACTTGCCCAAATCCCCTTATTGCTGAAACCGAGTTGAAGCCGTCGTTAGTAGGATGGATTTGAATTGATTTTCGTAGGGGGCCATATTAAATTCGAAGCCTGAAGCTTTTGTTAGTTTGATTTCTAAGGGGATCGACCCTTTTATGGAGTGAAAGAATGGACAATACAAGGCCACGAGTTGTTTTTTATTAGTGGTGAGGCAAGAAACACATAGGTGTTCTATTTTGTGGTGAGGAAAGGGCCACGAGTTATTTTATTTTAATTCATTCTGAATCAGTGTCCTTTAATTAAAATACCCATGATGCCGAACTCCTTTCTGAACCCAACAAATGACATTCCTAGGGTTATAACACTATTCTGAACACATTGGGACCAGTATCGAAGTCCAGTTTGATCATCCGGAATAGATATTAATCTTAATTGATATAAATTAAATTTCAAACCATTAAATTCTTCGATAATAATTTAATATTATTATTCTAATTTAAACAGGAGTTTGTATTGATCATCTAAACTGTTTTTAATTCGGTTTTAAATCTCGAATTGAATTAAATTCATTTTCATATATTCGAAATAAACTGTATATCGATTATAAATCGATAATTCAATAAAAATTCTTTTATATTATCAATTCAATATTTAAATCCATATTAAATATTTAAAATAAACTATTCGAAAATCCGGGTCGTTACATTCTTCCCCCCTTAAAAGAATTTCGTCCCCGAAATTACTGAGGTAGAAAAATGCTAGAAAGCCCATTAACTCTTTCAAAATTCACTTATGTTGAAACTCTACGCTTTATATTTCAACAAATTTAATTCTACCAAAACCTTTGGTTTCCATTTTCATATATATCCACACATTCAATTAACCTGAATGATTTACAATCAATTCTTATTCCATTCAAATTGGTTCTGATCAATTTATTTACTTTGATTTATTTAACATTCTTAAGTTAACTTTAAGTTCGAAAATTCAAATTCCTGGGTTTTTATTTCAAATCCTTTTGAAATCACCTAAATATATATTTATTTTATTTGCATTTCAAATTAAAAAACATTTGAATTTTCAAACCAACTTGTTTTCTTTCAAACAATTTTCCATCAAAACTTTTCTAAGGTAGTAATCGTCACTTAGAAACTCGAAAATGAACACTAATGATGCTGCAGTCATCATCAGAATTATTTTCCAGCCACTGAAGTGAGTTCAGTGCTTTATCACTTTCAAAATCCACTCAAATATGATTTTGATTCAAAACCCTAGCAAAAAAAAGCTGTATTATTCTAATACACTTCAGAGAATTTTTTCAAACTTCCCAGGATTTAAATTCCACCTTCTGGTTTGAATTAAATTTTAATTCATCTCATTTGTATATATTTCATTCACATATAAGTTCTATTTGGTTATATATAACCATTTCAATTTTATAGTCTCATTTGATTATAATACTAACAACCAACACATCTATATATTATAATAATTTCAGAAAATTATTCCTTCATATCAAAAAATAGAATTTTGGGTAAAATTATTTCATCTACCCACTTAAAAACAATATCGTGTTCAATCTTCTGTTCAAGTATTTACAAACTCTTATCGACGTCGTGGCGTCCCACGATTCGACCAGAATCCAGAAACAACCCAACAGACTAGCCAACACAATATAAAAGCACTTTTATATCAACTAACAAATAGGCGCTCTCGTATATGTACACTCAACTCATTCTAGGGTACTACTGACCCTATCTCTAATGAGCATAATCCCACCAAAGCCTAGGTATTCGCTCAACCTAAGCTCTGATACCAACTGTAATGGCCCGCAAATCCGTAATATCAGAGTTGACTACATACATCATACATCCAACCCAAATATCACGAAAATACGAATCATTTTTTTTAGAAGAAAAAGGTAGAAGAAGAACAGAAATAACAACACAGAATCTCACATCGCAGCGGAACAAAATATAATATATCATAACTTTTGAAATACAAAATTTGTACTGTATACACATATCATTATCAGAGTACAACACTTACAGCACAGTGGAACAACACTCTATATAACTAACACTGAAGCCTCCTGCTCTAAGATCCTTCAGATAAATCTGTAAAATCCTGAACTACTTGATTGCCCGTACAAATTTAGGCATCCAAGAGTTTAGGTAAAACAAAACAAAATAAACTCTGGGTCAGTCATGGGACTGGTATGAGTAAACAATTTAAAACAGTTTCAGAAACTAAACGATATCTCATAAGATCACGCTGTATAACACGGAACGGGTTTTTCCCTTATGAGAATCCAAACACTTGATTTAACTTTCAAAATCCTTTTGAAAGGAACGATAATCTTTCTATCAAAACCCTTTTGATATTATGATAGTGTCTAAATCAAATAAATAACAATCTAGTGGAACATTGGCATCTCACGTTCCACATATATAATATAGAATCAAATCCGTAAGCACTTATTGGGTAATGAAATTCCAACTTTGACAAGGTGTAACAACCCGCATTCTACGCATCGGAGGATCGTAGAATATTTATTTCTTTTACATACTAAGTCGTATGGGCATGTGGCTTTGGGAAACAACTATTGGGGTAATTTTCCATGTTCATGATTTTTGTCGATTTTTAAATGACCATTTTGCCCCTAGCTGATCTTGTTTCATCCATAACTTTTGATTGGGAAAGAGTTTTGACCTGAAACCACTTCCATTGGCTTCGGATGATGGTTTACCTTTCCGTAGAGTGGTCACAAGTGAAAAACGGACTTACCGTTTGGGAGATATGGCTGAAATAAGGTTTGGAAGGTGAAAAACTGCTTAACCGGGCCAAATAGGGTGATTAGTGAATGGGCCCATAACCCATTTCGGGATTAGGGTTATGGGGAGGCTGAAATGAGTTAGGGTTTCATTTCATTTCAGTTTTCTAGCCTCCACTTACCTCTAAGAAACCCTAAAAATGGCCTCCAACCTCTAAATCACCTCCAAATCATTAGCAACTTGAAGATTGGGATTAGCAACATCAAATCAAGGGAGATCTTCACCAAATCAAGATTAGAGCTGTTGTTTTGCATTGGGATCTTCACCAAATCAGAGATTTATTTCAGATCTAAGTTTTATTTGTGGCTAAGGTGAGTGATTTGCATAGTTCCTCACTAATTATGGTAGATTAAGGGTAACTAGTGTAGATTAGCGAATTTATACATTAATAAATTCTATAAAAATATTTATAAATTCTTAAATAATGTTTTAGACCTCTGATATGAATTTGGGTTAATTTGGTTATGTTTTGCTAATCCTATCATTAGTTTTGCTTAAACATGCTTACGGGAAAATATGGGGTTTTGGCTATGTTTGATCCATTTTAACCTATCATATTGATGTTTTGGTGTTTGAGGTCACTTCTACTTGTTGCTATGACTTTGTGGTATGCTTTGTGATTGATTAGAATACTTAGAATGGTCGAAAACGTCGTCGAATGGCGTAGAATACTTGCTGGAAAAGTTGCAGAAAAACAGTGCAGGCTTTCGGATCGGATCGGATGGATGGGCTCGGATCGAGCAAAGGATCACCGAACTGAACCGTAGCTTAGCACAAGAGAAAGTATGGAAAAAAAGGAAGGGGGATCGGATCGTAGCGGATGGGAATAGGAATAGGGATTGGACCGGATCGAATTGGGGTGAAGCTGGATCGGATTGGACAAGAACTAGGAGTGGGATCGGACCGGAGCATCACAACCGAAGGGGCGTAGCGTGGGATCGGAGAGCACGAGGAGAACTGGTTGCTGAAGCGTCACACTGAACGAGATGCATACACCCGAACCGAACCGAAGTGATGTGACCGGTCCGAACCGAACGTGAAAATCGAACAACACAGTACGAGCTGAAGACCCGAACGCCATGGCCGAACCGAACTGAAAGACATGGACAAGAGAACCGAACCGAATACCAGTATTGACCAAAACCTGAGATGCAAAGGTAGTCTAAGTTGGAAGTTAGAGCTCAGGATCCAGTAGGGAACCAATGAGTTCACTTCGTGATTGGACTTTGCTGCGGGACGTGTGCTAAGGAGTTGTCGACGTTCATAACTTCGATTCACCATGAATGAGAGGACTACGTTATAAGTGCAGTAGAGTCACTATGACTCGAGGGGCAAAGTGATCGTAGTAGGACTATGAGCCAGCGCAGATGGGGTGTACAACTCCATGGGGGCAAGTGGACATAGTCAAGGATTAGTAAGGCTATGAGCCAGCGCAGATGGGGTGAATAACTCCATGAGGCAAGTGGACATAGCGAAGGATTAGTGGCTATGGATCAGTGCAGATGAAGTCATTTATGACTTCATGGGGCAAGGTGATCATAGCAAGGTATTGAGGTGATCGAAGTGGTGAATGCCGTATGCTTTACACACTTGAGTGAAAGATGTGAGGATGGTTGCTATGCTTGATTGTTTGCCATCACTATGACATGCACACCCCCACCCCCGTATCTTTGCACCATATGTTTGTGGCATCCTAGAGTATTGTACAGTATGTAGTGCTAACTCTTTGGTTGCAGGTCCAGGTTCAGGTATGGTTTAGTATACCTGTTATTGTTCTGTTTAGCTGCTTATCACTCATACCAGATTTTTGTCTGACCAAGAGTTTTATGTCTCTTCTTATTACTCTGGGTTCTCACACGAGCAGACTAGAGACAGGTTAGCTGGTGATGCACGAGTAGCTGATTCGGAGACGAGCAGGAGGCTCCTACGTATGATATCTACATATATTCTCCCTGTGTCGTTGGTGGTCACTACTTGGGCATTAGTAGTTTACCTTTCTTTATCTTGCTTTTGCTATAGAGACAGTATTTCAAAAGTTGTAATAAGCTGTATTTTGGATTTCCGCTGCTATGATTCTTAGTTTGTTTTCAGCTTATGCATTGTCTCACCTGTTTTATGTAAAGTATGTTGCTATTATATTTTGTTCTATGCGCTGTGAGACATTCTACAAGTTCTTGGTTGATTCTTCGTCTTCTTTCTTTTCTTCTGACGACCGTTCCATGCTAACTGGACATGTGTACACCGCACTTTTGGAGTAAATGTCGGTTGGTGCGGGGCGGGCCGTCACACTTGGTATCAGAGCTCTAGGTTGCGTAGTTAACCTAGGGAAAGACACTAGGGAGAGATAATACGTATATGAGAGCGCGTATTTGTTATTACTTTGGTTTTCAAAAGCTATCTATATATATACTATTAGTAGTATAAGGATGAAGTTGTACTGCACTGGCACCACTATGAAGATGGTTAATCGTTTCCTCTTTACAGATTTGACGATGAGCCGAGACACGATGGGTACTAGTAGAGGGGCCAATAATGGGAATGCTCCTGACATGAGGACGATGTTCACTGACTTCATGAGAGAGATGCTTAGGGATGTTCAGGGAGCAGTTCCCAATGCCGGTGATGGTGGTGGTCCAGTAGTACAGGCGCCTAGGGTCGATTTCGCCAAGCTGTGCAAGGATTACACTAACCTTGGTGGGAAGCCGTTCCACGGAACGGAGTCGGCCACGGATGTTTTGGATTGGTTGGATAGCTGTGATCATATCTTCTAAGACTTGGGTATCGAGGATGCGATGAAGAGAAGGCTAGCGTCTCGTCAGCTGCAAGGGCGAGCGATGAATTGGTGGAATGCTATTGAGACAGCCACTCCCTAGGATCAAGTTACTTGGGATCAGTTTAAGGCTCGCTTTAGCGACAAGTTTATCCCAGCTGCTCAAAAGTCAGAATTGTTTAGGAAGTTCTTGGAACTCATACAGAATGGTAGAGCAGTTTCGGACTATATAGCTGAGTTCGACACTTTGTCGAAGTATGGATTATCCCTTATCGATACTCCTGAGAAGAAGAATGAGAAGTTCATTACTGGTTTGGATGGATACTTGGGGGAAAGGCATATCAACCACATCGATGAGACTTTTGAATCGATTGTTGGAAAAGCTTTGAGGTCAGAGAGTCTTTACCCTAAGCCAAAGACTGAGGTTGCATCTGCAGAAGGGCCAAAGCCGCAAGCAAGCAGTGGAGGAAAGAATAACTCCCAGAACAAAAGGAGGCAGAATCAGACCAAGGATGGCCAGAAAAAGAGTAAGAGGGATGTGGAGTGCTTCAGCTGTGGTAAGAAGGGCCATTATGCTATGGATTGTCGGGCCAAGTCAGCGGATAAGAAGTGCTTCAACTGTGGCCAAATGGGACATTTCAAGGATAAGTGTCCACAACCTCTTAAAGAGAAGCAGATTGTGAAAGCATATGCTATTAATGTCATTCCTTCTTCGTCGAATGCCCCAACTGCGGCGGAGAAAGGAAAGAATGTCGTCATTCAAGGTATGCTTTCCATTTCTGATGTACCTGTTCGAGTTTTGTTTGATACTGGGGCTTCCCGTTCCTTCATATATAGTGACCTGGTAGATAGGTTGGGACTGGAACCCGAGATAGTCGGTAGACCTTTGGTTGTGACGAACCCGATTGGTGGTTCGACTAACCTTATTATGATTTGCCGAAATTTGGTCTTATCGAGTCATGGATGTATGTTTGTGATTTCTTTGTTTTGGGCTTTACTGGGTATGGCATTATATTGGGAGTCGATTGGCTCCAAAGATACGGGGTGGTGGTAGACTGTGAGGGCTTTTTGGGGACATTTAGAGCGGACGATGGGCGGAGGGTAGTGTTTGGTAGTCTACCTAGTGATGGGGTAATGATTAGTTTTGTAAATTCCCTCGACATCCCGCATGATGAGTTGCCAGATGTGCCCGTGGTTGGCCAGTATCCGGTCGAGGAAGTGACCGGGCTTCCACCACACCGAGAGATTGAGTTCCGTATTGATTTAGTGAAAGATGCCAGACCTATAGTGATGCCACTTCGTCGTATGGCACCAAGGGAGCAACGAGAGCTTGGGGTGCAAGTAAGCAATCTTTTGAAGAGGGATTTATTAGAAGAAGTGTTTCCGAGTGGGGAGCACCAGTTGTGTTCGCCACTAAGGCAGATGGTTTCCTTCGTTTGTGTGTGGACTATCACGAGTTGAATAAGGTGACGAGGAAGAATAAGTATCCTCTACCGCGGTTAAATGATTTGTTTGATCAACTGGAAGGAGCAAGAGTGTTCTCCCAGTTGGACCTCGCGATAGGATTTCATCAGCTTCGAGTAGCAGTTGATAGTATAGCCAAAATGGCATTTAGGACGTCGTCTGGATTCTATGAGTGGTTGGTCATGCCATTTGGGTTGACCAATGCACCAGCATACTTCGTGGATCTTATGAATAGAGTATTCGGAGATCAATTGAATAAGTTTGTTCTTGTGTTCGTGGATGACATCCTTGTTTACTCGAGGACAGAGGAAGAACATAAGGAACATCTGAGGATAGTGTTGGAGGTGTTGAGAAGACACCAATTGAAAGCGAAGTTTTCTAAGTGTCACTTCTGGAGGAGGGAAGTGAGATTCTTGGGCCATGTTGTTTCAGAGAATGGTATTGCCGTGGACCCTGCGAAGGTGGCTATGGTACAGGATTGGTCTATGCCCAAGAATGCAACAGATGTAAGAATTTTCTTGGGGTTAGCTGTATATTATCGTAAGTTTATCCAAGACTTCTCCAAGATAGCGGCACCATTGACTCAGTTGACTAAGAAGAATCAAGCCTTCGTCTGGGACGGAGTGTGTGAAAATGCATTCAAGAGTCTAAAGGAAAAGTTGACGCGTGCGTCAGTGTTAGTCATTCCTAAAGGTAACGAAGAGATGACGGTATACACGGATGCTTGTGGTACTAGACTAGGTGCTGTATTGATGCAAGGAGGTAGGGTAGTAGCTTATGCTAGTCGGCAACTAAAGCCGCATGAGAAAAGATATCCTACCCATGATTTGGAATTAGCGGCAATCGTATTTGCGCTGAAGATGTGGAGACATTATCTCTTGGGAGAAAGATTCAAGTTGTTTACTGTTCATAAACCGTTAAAGTATCTTTTCTCTTAGAAGGATCTGAATCTCCGTCAGCAGAGATGGTTAGAGTTCTTGGCTTCGTATGATTTCAATATTGCATATACACCTGGGAAAGGCAATGCGGTAGCCGATGCCTTGAGTAGGAGACATGCCAGTTTAGGGGCTATGTTTCTTGAATGGAAGCAACTGGAGTACATCGCTGGGTACGATTTCAGACCAAAGTGCGAATTGGATCCAGAAATGTTAGCAAGTTTAACGATCAGACCCACTTTGATTGAGCGGATTGGTTCCAGTCAGAGGAACGATCCTAACCTATTGGAAATCATTTCAAAGTTAGAAATGGGAATCGACGAAGAGATGAACAAGTATGGGCTTGATCGAGATCGATGGCTTAGAAAGAATGGAAGACTGGTTGTACCCAACGTGAATGGATTGAGAGGTGAAGTGCTTAGGGAATGTCATCACTCAAAACTGACTATACACCCCGGTGGTAACAAAATGTATCGAGACATGAAGCAGACTTACTACTGGGAAGGGATGAAAAGAGACGTTGGGAAGTTTATATCCGAGTGCATGAATTGCCAGCTAGTTAAAGCCGAGAAAAAGAAGCCTAGTGGTTTGTTGCAACCATTAGAAATTCCCGAATGGAAATGGGAGCAAGTCTCGATGGATTTTATTGATGGTTTACCAAGCACTAGATCGGGACATGATAGCATTTGGGTAATTGTGGATCGATTGACCAATAGTGCAAGATTTATACCAGTCAAATCGACCAGAACGGCAGTTAAGTTAGCGGAACTGTATATGAAGTGGGTAGTGAGATTTCATGGAGTACCCAAAGGCATTGTGAGTGACCGAGATCCGTTGTTTACTAGTGGATTTTGGAAGAGCTTACAAGAGGCTTTAGGGTCAGAATTACATCTCAGTACCGCGTATCATCCTCAAACTGACGGTCAGACAGAGAGGGTGAATCGTATATTGGAAGATCTCTTGAGAGCTTGTATATTGGATTTTGGTGGATCATGGGATGACCATTTGCATCTAGTAGAGTTTGCATATAATAATAGTTACCAATCCAGTATCGGTATGGCTTCATATGAAGCTTTGTACGGAAGACCGTGCAACTCACCATCATGTTGGATAGAGACCGGTGAGAAATTTGTACTTGGACCAAATGTGGTAAGAGAAACTTCAGACAAGATCAAGATCATTCAACAACGAATGAAGGCTGCCCAAGATAGGCAGAAGAGTTATGCTGATAAGAGGAGAAGAGATTTAAAATTCTCCATTGGCGACTTGGTGTTTGTCAAGATTTCTCCATTAAAGAGCGTGATTCGATTTGGTAGGAGAGGCAAGTTAACACCAAGATTCGTTGGTCCATTCCCAGTTCTCGAGCAAGTCGGGAATTTGGCGTATAGAGTTGACTTACCAGAGAATATGGCGGGAGTTCACAACGTATTTCATGTTTCCCAGCTAAGGAAGTTCGTACACGACCCAGATACGACTATTTCACCTGATCAGTTAGAGGACTTCGAAGTAGAACCCGAGGCGGTTGGGAACCGCAAGCCGATTCGTATTGTCGGGGACGATACGAAGCAACTTCGAAGGAAGACGGTGAAGTTAGTCACGGTTCAGTGGGGCGAGAACGAGAATGACTTTACTTGGGAGATAGAGGAGAGCATTAGGAAAACGTATCCAGAACTCTTTGCCTGGTAAGATTTTCTTTGCGATTTGGTTATTCCGCATGCTAGGATAGACTTGTTTTGCATGTTTGATTGTTTTTTTTATGACTGATAGGCATGCACAACCCTTTGTATGTTTTGGTTAAGGAGTTTCGGGGGCGAAATTTCTTAAGTGGGGGGGAGAATGTAACAACCCGCATTCTACGCATCGGAGGATCGTAGAATAATTATTTCTTTTACATACTAAATCATATGGTCATGTGGCTTTGGGAAACAACTATTGGGTCATTTTCCATGTTCATGATTTTTGTCGATTTTTAAATGACCGTTTTGCCCCTAGCTGATCTTGTTTCGTCCATAACTTTTGATTGGGAAAGAGTTTTGACCTAAAACCACTTCCATTGGCTTCGGATGATGGTTTACCTTTCCGTAGAGTGGTCACATGTGAAAAACGGACTTACCGTTTGGGAGATATGGCTGAAATAAGGTTTGGAAGGTGAAAAACTGCTTAACCGGGCCAAATAGGGTGATTAGTGAATGAGCCCATAACCCATTTCGGGATTAGGGTTATGGGGAGGCTGAAATGAGTCAGGGTTTCATTTCATTTCAGTTTTCGAGCCTCCACTTACCTCTAAGAAACCCTAAAAATGGCCTCCAACCTCTAAATCACCTCCAAATCATTAGCAACTTGAAGATTGGGATTAGCAACATCAAATCAAGGGAGATCTTCACCAAATCAAGATTAGAGCTGCTGTTTTGCATTGGGATCTTCACCAAATCAGAGATTTATTTCAGATCTAAGTTTTATTTATGGCTAAGGTGAGTGATTTGCATAGTTCCTCACTAATTATGGTTGATTAAGGGTAATTAGTGAAGATTAGCGAATTTATACATTAATAAATTCTGGAAAAATATTTATAAATTCTTAAATAATGTTTTAGACCTCTGATATGAATTTTTTTTAATTTGGTTAAGTTTTGCTAATCCTATCATTAGTTTTGCTTAAACATGCTTAAGGGAAAATATGAGGTCTTTTTGAGGAAAACGGGTGTTTAGCATGTAGCTACACAGCCGATTACGAGTAGATGCAAATATAATAATATCTGGTTGACAAGCCCAACTAGTAGCAAGCAAAAAGCAGACCAAGATGGTCTAAAGTAGTCAGTCTAAGGCATACAGATAGAATATATACATACCATGCCTGAGATAACATTAATATACATAACCAAAATAGCATAGCTACACCATATAGCGGTGATCAGTACACAACCAAAATATACTGCTAGATACCCCCCATCAGAAGGGGAACAAGGAGCTGCTACCCTGAGATCCTGGCGAATGCGGCCTTGGCAGAGAGAGCCTGAAGCGAGCATGCCTGACTGTGCCTGTCCAGAGTTCGAAGAGATGCAAAATGTGGTAACAAGTTCCCATCAGTAGCTTTTGAGGCTTGCCGAAGACGCTAGCGTTGCGCTCTAACCAGACACACCAGGAGAAGATTGCCACAAGAGAATCTAGAGATGGATCGGGGGGAATGCTGTCAGTAATCAAAGAAGGAGTGAATTGAGGGGATGAAACCAAGGACGAATGAGCTGATTGCGGCCCAAACAGCGAAAGAGAAATCGCAGTCGAAGAACAAGTGATTGAGGGATTCATTCTCGAGATTGCAGAGTACGCAAATTGGGTTAACATCGATGTTGAAACGACGAAGCATGTCCTTCGTATTGATACGGTTATGAATCATAAGCCACTGGAAAAAGATAATTCGAGGAGGAAGACGAGTTTTCCAAATTCTGGAGAAGGAGAAGCATCGGCCAGGGTGAATGAGATAGGTGTAACACGATTTGACAGAGAATTTGCTAGAGGAGCCCAAAGAAAAGAATCAGGCCCAAACGATGGATGGAAGGAATTTAGAAGTTCCCCTATACTAATAAATTCCTGAAGGGTTTGAAGCCCAACCCATGAACTGGGAAATAAGCCCAACGGACTTAAACTGTATACATCAGCTAGTGTTTGTGGGCTGGAGTTATTAATAGGTCCAAGACAGGTAAAGGATAAAGATAAAGGGATCTCGCCATGCCAGATGTCTTACCAAAACAGACACGATTCGCCACTGTTAACCCTAACATGGAAAAGCATCTTAACCCTTGGTAGAGCGGATAAAACCCCACTCCAGAAAGGAGATGGACGTGAGGAAGGTCTGAAGTGGAGGATCCAAAAAGGGTTAGAATTGTAGTGAGGTAATAAGATCCAGTTTTTCCAAATACAACTGGAAGGGGGGAGTGCTCTCCAGATCCATTTAGTCAAAAGAGCGAGATTATATGTTGAAAGATGAGGTACGTTCAAACCACCATGAGAATAGGGAAGGCAAACAGCTTGCCAATTTATCAGTCTCTTGAGTTTGTCACCATTCCAAAGAAAAGAACTTCGGATGGAATTGATTTTGTTAATGACCCAAATAGGCAGTTTGTGAAAAGACATCCAGTACATTGGCAGTGAAGATAGGACACTTTTTAGAAGGACAAGTCGGTCGGCTAAGGATAGTGAACTAGCTTTCCAAGCTGCGAGCCTAGATTCAATTTTGGAAATAAGAGGAGCCCAATCTAATTTGTGAAGTTTGGAGGGACGCAAAGGAACGCCAAGATAGGAAATGGGGAATGAGCCTTCCATACAATTGAGACAGTTAGCAATTGAGGTACCAAGGTGAGTGGAATTGCCTAACATGATGATGGAACTCTTGTTGAAATTGATGGAGAGACCAGAGATGAGCACGAAGGAGTAGAGAAGGACTTTCAGGCAGTGAATGTTTTGAGGAGTGGGGGAAGTGAAAAGAATAGTGTCATCAGCAAATTGCAAGTTAGAAGTGGTAAGGGAGAGTTTGGAAGAGAAATGCCCAAAAGAATGTTGTTGGATATGGCCAGTTTCACCATTTTGTTAAAGGCATCAACAATCAAGACAAAAATTAAGGGCGATAGTGGATCACCTTGTCTCAAGCCTCTTCTAGAATTTATTTTACCCCCAGATTTGCCATTAATGTTGATTATGGTATAGCTAGAGGTAAGGATGTGCTTAATCCAGTTACACCATTTCATTGAGAATCTTCTATGAATCATGAGTTCTAAAATGAAGTTCCAGTTGACCGAATCAAATGCTTTTGAGAAGTCAAGTTTGAGGAGGACTCCAGGGGTGTTGGTGAAGTGACAGAAGGAGATAACTTCTTGGGTAGCAGCTACACAGACTAAAGCATTTCTTCCCAAAATGAAAGCCGATTGTTCCTTGCCCACTAGCTCAGAAATGTGATTTTGAAGTCTGTTGGCTAAGATTTTGGTGATAATTTTGAAAGTGGTGTTGAGGAGGCTGATCGGCCTGAATGAGGGAAGTGAATTAGCACTAGGGAATTTAGGGATGAGGATGATATTAGCGTAGTTGAGCTTGGCAATTGATGAGGGGTTAGAGTAAAATTCAGAACACAATACAATCAGGTCACATTTAATCGTGGGCCAATAATGTTTAAAGAATGATGGGCCAAATCCATCTGGGCCAGGGGCCTTATCCAACGCCATCTCCGTAAGGGCCATCCAGATTTCATTTCAGTGAAAGGCTGGTCGATGGGTAAGTGTGTGTGTGTTGTGGATACAGTTTGTGCCAATCAGTCGTAGAGGATAAAGGAGGCTGCAAGCCCAGAATATTTCTATAATACTGGGTAAAGAGAGAGCACATTTCTTTGGGATCAGCTGTTGAATTGTTGTTGTGGGAGATTTCTGAGATGAAAGAAGCACGGCGACGACCATTGGCCAAACGGTGAAAGTAGGCTGTGTTTTTGTCTCCTTCATTTAGCCAATAAGCCTTGGAGCGTTGTTTCCATCCAATTTCTTCTTGTTTGATTAATCTTTCCAATTCTGTTTCGTGAGACTCAAGGGCTTGTCTCTCAGATGCTGTTAGGGGTCGAGTCTCTTCAAGGATGTTCAGATTCAATATAGCGTCTTGTGTCGATGAAATCCTGGTTTTCAGCGAGTTCCAAATATTTTTGGCCCAAGGTCGAATCAGTTTACGCAGTGTACGAAGTTTACAAACAATCTTAGTTGATGCAGAACTGCCATTGAATGGCTATGACCAAATTTGTTTGACAAAGTCATCAAAGGAAGGTTCAAGTGTCCAGAGTCTTTCATATCTGAAGGGTCGTTTAATTGGAGTGCAATCTTGAGTGTCAAGAATGATAGGGCAGTGATCCGAGATACTTGTGGCTAGGCCCTTGACTAATGAGAGGGGAAAAAGATCTACCTAGTTTAAATTAAATAAAAATCTATCAATTTTTGATAATGAAGGGTCCTCTCTTCTGCTAGTCCACGTGAATCTTCGGTTATTGATGGGTGGGTCAATGAGAGAGCAAGCGTTTATAAAAGATTTGAATGAGAAAGAATCTAGAGAGGGAGTGTTTGAATTTCGTTCAAAAGAGAAACGAGTGGTATTGAAATCACCACCTATGATCCAAGGGCCAGAAATGCTTTGATGTAAGTTAAGACAGTGTTGCCAAACTTCAGACCTAAGATCGGGGTCATTAGGTGCATAAATGTTAGTGAAATGGAAGAAAGTGTCTGAGCGAATATGGCGAAGAGTTACGTGTAAAGCTGAGGGGTGTGGAATAGAGTGATGAAGGGACCAGACATTTTCATTCCACGCTGTAATTAGTCCACCATGTGAGTCAGAAGCATTCACGTGAGACCAACCAGATAGATTAGGACCACAAAGTTGACGAATTAGAGAATTAGGTGGATTAGAAACTTTGGATTCTTGCATTAAAAAGATATCAACATGATGGGGAGAGATAATTAGATTGACAGCATGATTCTTAGTGGGGTCCCCCGACCCTCTAATATTCCAAGATACAATCTTCATTAATTTAGGTTAGTACGCTGCTGTTCAAGGGTTTGCATGGCTGAATAGTGTGTATCATGCAGACTCACATCCATGCATTTAGCCATTTTTTTATTAAGAGCTTTATTAGCAGAAGAAAAAACAACAGGTTCAAAGAAGCTACCGGAAGTACCAGGAGGAAGCGAGTGCCCCCTGTTGACTCTGGCGCTCCGCCTAATTGCAGTTGATGTGACATGTGGAGAAGTTCAGTCCTGTTGCTCCAGAATTGTTTGAATCTGCTACTCCTAATCCTCTTGAACTTGGTGCTCCTGGTGAGCAGGCGACTGTAGATGAAAGGGTACTGAAAGGTCCAGATCTGCAAGGGGGTCCCAACGTGGCACAATCTGGTCCGTATTCTGTTGGATTAGCAGTGCAAAATCTTGTTCAAGCGTTGTGTTCAGTCCTGGCACCCATCTCTCCGCTTCATCCGACATTACATCAAACCTATCAGCTTCGATTTGCATGTCATGTTGAGCAAGAGTTTGGAAAATGTAGCCGTCTTGGTCATAGTCCATCCCAAGGAGCAGGGTTTCAGGGCGCTGAGGGGGGTGCGCGTGCACCCAACTCTCAATTCGAAGCTTCACCGCGCGATTATTCAGGTGGCAGATGAAAGTATTTGGGGGTGTTAACTCCTTCATAAAGTTGCATCTTAACGTAGAGGTAACGATGGTCCACGTGAGACCAGTCACAGGCATCGACTTCGATTAATCGACCCATAGGCTTAAGAGCTTCACTGATGGCATGGAAGTCAGATCTCAAGAATTCAGGGAAGCCACTGACTTTATTCCATGAATCGGATTCAATTAGGAGTTCGGGGATGTCAGCGAGGGTGGGGGCTTATTGGAGGAACACTATGCCCTCATCTTTGGTCAGTAACTTCTGTTGGAGAGCAAGGTTTTTAGTGTGGATGTCTGGACAGTATAACAGGAACGTGTTGTCAGTGGTGTGCCAGATGGGCCAGTCATGGTTGACTTCGAGAGCATCATTGAGAGCGCGAGAGATCATCTCGATGGACCAAACGCCGTCAATGATGGTGGCGGTGATGTAAAGGTAAGCATCATCCATTTCGAGAAGAAGTGGAAAATATGAGGTTTTGGCTATGTTTGATCCATTTTAACCTATCATATTGATGTTTTGGTGTTTGAGGTCATTTCTACTTGTTGTTATGACTTTGTGGTATGCTTTGTGATTGATTAGAATACTTAGAATGGTCGAAAACGTCGTCGAATGGCGTATAATATTTGCTGGAAAAGTTGTAGAAAAACAGTGCAAGCTTTCGGATCGAATCGGATGGATGGGCTCGGATCGGGCAAAGGATCACAGAACCGAACCATAGCTTAGCAAAAGAGAAAGTATGGAAAAAAGGAAGGGGATCGGATCGGAGCGGATGGGAATAGGAATAGGGATCGGACCGGATCGAATTGGGGTGAAGCTGGATCGGATCGGACAAGAACTAGGAGTGGGATCGGACCGGAGCATCACAACCGAAGGGGCGTAGCGTAGGATCGGAGAGCACGAGGAGAACTGGTTGCTGAAGCGTCACACTGAACGAGATGCATACACCCGAATCGAACCGAAGTGATGTGACCGATCCGAACCGAACGTGAAGATCGAACAACACAGTACGAGCTGAAGACCTGAACGCCATGGCCGAACCGAACCGAAAGACATGGACAAGAGAACCGAACCGAAAACCAGTATTGACCAAAAACCCAAGATGCAAAGGTAGTCTAAGTTGGAAGTTAGAGCTCAGGATCCAGTAGGGAACCAATGAGTTCACTTCGTGATTGGACTTTGCTGCGGGACGTGTGCTAAGGAGTTGTCGACGTTCATAACTTTGATTCACCATGAATGAGAGGACTACGTTATCAGTGCAGTAGAGTCACTATGACTCGAGGGGCAAAGTGATCGTAGTAGGACTATGAGCCAGCGCAGATGGGGTGTACAACTCCATGGGGCAAGTGGACATAGTCAAGGATTAGTAAGGCTATGAGCCAGCGCGGATAGGGTGAATAACTCCATGGGGCAAGTGGACATAGCGAAGGATTAGTGGCTATGGATCAGTGCAGATGAAGCCATTTATGACTTCATGGGGCAAGGTGATCGTAGCAAGGTATTGAGGTGATCGAAGTGGTGAATGTCGTATGCTTTACGCACTTGAGTGAAAGATGTGAGGATGGTTGCTATGCTTGATTGTTTGCCATCATTATGACATGCACACCCCCACCCCCGTATCTTTGCACCATATGTTTGTGGCATCCTAGAGTATTGTACAGTATGTAGTGCTAACTCTTTGGTTGCAGGTCCAGGTTCAGGTATGGTTTAGTATACCTGTCATTGCTCTGTTTAGCTGCTTATCGCTCATACCAGACTTTTGTCTGACCCAGAGTTTTATGTCTCTTCTTATTACTCTGGGTGCTCACACGAGCAGACTAGAGACAGGTTAGCTGGTGATGCACGAGTAGCTGATTCGGAGACGAGCAGGAGGCTCCTACATATGATATCTACATATATTCTCCCTGTGTCGTTGGTGGTCACTACTTGAGCATTAGTAGTGTACCTTTCTTTATCTTGCTTTTGATTTAGAGACAGTATTTCAAAAGTTGTAATAAGCTGTATGTTGGATTTCCGCTGCTATGATGCTTAGTTTATTTTCAGCTTATGCACTGTCTCACCTGTTTTATGTCAAGTATGTTGCTATTATACTTTGTTCTGTGCGCTGTGAGACATTCTACAGGTTCTTGGTTGATTCTTCGTCTTCTTTCTTTTCTTCTGACGACCGTTCCGTGCTAACTGGACATGTGTACAACGCACTTTTGGAGTAAATGTCGGTTGGTGCGGGGCAGGCCGTCGCACAAGGTATGGAACCACCTTCCGATAGTGTATCTCTAGAGGGTAATATACTGGGTTCAACAGGAACATCTTGCAACCCGGCCACACATGACCGACCACTCATTTCGCTTGAGTGTATCGAATGTATATCACCAACGGTTGGGATCAGCAACCGTTTCCCGAATGGGACATCATCGAATAGAATAAGGAATTAAATGACTCTATAGATAGGTGATGATACACCCTAATGGAAGCTACCCACATAGCCATGCTGTCTGCCCGATTTTTGTCATTTCTCGGTTGTTGAGGCCTGAGGCTACGATTACTTCTCTCATTGATAACACAATTACTTTGAATGCCACATTATCAGATATGTTAATCATTAATTGGGTTTGCACAAATATTCAGGATATTATGCTAAGGGAATAAATCCGTTGCCACCATATATATTTGTACAGTCCAACATATGCGATCATTGGAAATATTTTGTCAGACATTCATCGATATACGTTCGTTCTGGGACTGAACGAAACCGAAGGCACAATTTCCATTAATAGGAAAAGCCCTTGTACTCTACTCCTTCTTCGATTATCTTCATATAATCTGATTCGCAACGCTACTGCCAATACGTAGTGATTCTCGGATAATAATCCAACCGGTCTCTCCATATTGACAACGATATTGGCGAACACTTCGATAGTCGGTTATTTAACTATCGAAGAAAAACAAACATCCATTCAAACATCAAACAATCACAGGGCCCATTAATTAATATTTCATTAATTAAATCACTTCTCCATTTCCTTATCGATATTCATTAACATGATATTTTCGACAATCATCTTGGCTCTTTTCGCTATTTGGAAAACATTTCCATATACCGCCTCCTTTTATTTTCAATACATAGAAAATATATTCTATTTATAATTGGAAAATATTCCAGTTACTTATCTCTTTCTTGACCATTCATTTTTAGACTTAGGAAATATTTATAATCATATTTCCAAAATTCCACTTCTATGGGTTAAAACGAATGTTGTGTAAAACATCGTTACGACAACCCAAAACACTGCATTCAACTAACTCTTACTCAAACATTCCTCTTCGAGACTGGATCTTTCTATTTATCAGCTAATAATGAAATCGATCAAGTTGGGGTATAATTACCTCTCAGACCTTGACTGAAAACATCATTAACTTCAAAACAGACAAGACTGCTAACTCGAATAATCAACACCATACAAACCAATTATTCATTTTTAAAACGTATATACATTTCTCTTTTTATTACCATATTTTCGATTTCCTTTTTGTTTATAATATTCTATTTATAAGTTCGTTTCCTTACCGGATTCTATATATATGGATACATTGATTTCTAACTATCAAATTTTCTTAAAAATATTCTAACTCCTTAAATTTCCGGAAAAATTCGCCATAACCTCCTTTGAATAGTTCAAACCTCAACTCGCCTCTCTAGGCCCTTTCCATTCAAAAAGAAAATCAAAAAGCCAAGTGGCTTGCCGATTCGGTGCATAAAACCTCATATGGAATTTAAACCTATATCTTTTGGTCGGGCATTTCAATTTATATCTCTTCATATACTTCATTCCATACCTGTCTAACACATATGCGTCCATTTCTATTTTATTCCAACTCAATCTGGTCATTTTAACTCAATTCGCTAATTTATTCTTTAATCAGCACTTTTGCTCATTTCGTTTTCTAATTGAACATATCACATTCAAATATATTTTTATCTACTCAAGAACTCAATCTAATTCCATTTCAACTCGAATTACATATTCGATTTCGAATATAAATTCTCAAATCTCTTTCACTTATCCAACGCCCAATTTCAATTCAAATCTCGATTAACTATTCTCTTCAAAATAGTTAAATCTATTTAATAACGAAAAAATCTGATTTTTGTTTCAAAAATCATTTCACTTACTTCACTGGAGTTCATATTTATTTTATGTCTCCAGTCTGGATTTTTCTAATGGAAATTCGGATTTTATTTCTTTAAAATCCTTTTATTTATTTAAATAAACCGTTATGGCTTTATAGTGGTTATGGCACTGCTTTTCTAAAAATTTGATTTTGACATAACACAAAATCTATAAGCCGAAATCCAAAATTTTCTCTTCCATTAGAAAACTATTATCAAATCGGTCCTGGCGATTCTTATTTCACAGAATTCCGACTTCAATTGAGTTCTGTATACTCAATTGAAGTTCGAATCGCCAATTTACGAACTGCAGCGCTGCGGCGAGTTCGTTTTAATTATATTTCTATATATAAATGTTTAAACTTCGTTTATAATAAATTCAACTCCATTTTGATATATTTTTAATATATATCAAATCAGTTTCCCAATTCAACATCATATTTCCGATTTTCAAAGATTGTCGATTTTTTTCTAACTCGGTAATATTTTTATTTATACTCGATCTTCTATATTAAATTCCAATTCCTTTGACAAATTATAAATCCTTTGGATTTATTTCTATTCTGTTTAAAAATCCGCATTTTGAAATATATTTCGTTGTTCCCATTTCGAAATGATTTCAACTTTCTATTTTCAAATTCTATTTTCAGTTCTCTTTGAAATTTCTATATTCAAATTCTATTTGAATTCTCTATATTCAAATTCTATTTTAATTTCTATATATTCAAATTCTATTTGAATTCTCTATATATTCAAATTCTATTTTAATTCTCAATATTCAAATTCCATTTGAATTCTCTATATTCAAATTCTATTTTAATTTCTATTTTAATTTCTATTTGAATTTTCTATATTCAAATTCCGTTTGAATTTCTATTTGAATTTTCTATATATTCAAATTCTATTCAAATTCTATATATTCAAATCCTATTTGAATAAATTCGAATTAATCGAATTCAAAATCATAAATCCATACGGATTTAATTTTGTTCAATTCATATTCTGAACATCAGAATAAATTCCCTTGTTTATTTCTTAAAACGATTCCCGCATTTCTACTTTTATAAATTCAAATTTGAATTTAAATATTCAAATTATCCAATGATAATTTTTCCACTTTATTTATAAACATTGTTTATAATTTCATTTCAGTTATCTGATTATCCAATGAAAATCAATCTATTTTATTTATAAACACCATTTATAAATTCACTTCAATTTCCTGTATTATTTAATTTATAAACATCGTTTATAAAATCAATACTTGTTTTATTTATTTAAAACAAGTTAATCTCTTTAGCCCTTTCGAAATTCGAATTCTATTTTTAGAAAAATAGATTTTCCATTTGAAATCTGAAATATCCTTTTCATGATATTTTATATATCAACATTTTGAGCCAGTGACATTCAACAATTCAAAACACCCAATTTATCAACCATAGGTTTCAAACACATCATATATAACAATATATGTGATAACAAACAAACAATAATATTTTTGAGGAATCCAGTTGGATTCCTCCAACCTGTTTTCCTGCATCCACAGATGTTAGCCAACATAAATAATACCCATCCTGCTTCGAGGCAGGATATCGCGGTATTGAAGGTCATCCACTATCATAGCGTGGGGCGTATAGGGTCATCCACTATCATAGCGTGGGGCGTATAGGGTCATCCGCTAATAGTACTACGGGAACTATCCAATCACCAATATATATATATATAATAACCACAACACCCAATCCTAAATAACTAATTTATATTAATAGCCACAGTAATATTTCAGTCCATGCAAACAATCAACCAACAAATTATTTTTAATGATCAAAATAATTTAAATAAAATTCTTGAGTGAGAATTACTCAGTGTGATTTTCCCTTGTCGAATATCTCGTTTTATTCCAAGTCACTGCTTTCATGAATCTACTCGAGTTAATTTTATCTTTCACTTACGGTTATTTGATTTTAACTATCGATTATACTCTCATTAATTTAAATCAACTAAATAAATAAATAAACAAATCATTCTACGAATTTCTAATTCCATAAAATTTATACCTTACTGTTATTCAAATTTCTCGACTACTCCATTAAACAAATTCCATTGCGAAGCTTAACTCCATTCGAGATCAACAATATTGACGATGTCTCAATCGAATCTAATATAGGGAAATTATTTCATTTATAAGACTTTGATTTAAATAGATTAAAAAAAATCCCAATTGCATAATTAATATGTAAATGATTACCTTAATAATTGAAAACAACCCAGCACCTAATTCTTTATCTCCTTTCTTTCCGATTCGAATTCCCTTATGCTTTCTCTTCCTATAGTTGTATCCATTCCCATGCTTTACTATCATGCTACCAGCAAACCCAATTTCAGCTGCCAGTGCAAGGACCTCCTTCCCATCGGCAGTCCCTTTCCTATGCTTCCTCATCCCATAAACTGAATACAGTTCGCACCCACCCATTATCGGAACTCCAGTCCATCGTTAGACAACATACTACTCATATCTAGGGATGGCAAAAAAATCCATACCCACGGCTGCCCGCGGATAAAATCCGTCATGGGTATGAAACGGATAGCTAAATGGGTACCCGTGGATAAAATAAACGGGTTTTTTTAATATCCATTAATTAATGGGGCGGGTACGGATAGAAAGATATCCATGTCCGTGGGTACCCGTACCCGTATTGCGTGTTTTTTCTAATTCATAAATCATTGTTGTTGGCTTTAGCATATTTGTGCGCTTGTTTTTATTGAACAATTTAACTCATCCTGCAAAATTTCTTGCTTGACTCCCCCTTATTGGTTTATATCAATACGTCGCCGAATCCATGCAACGCGTTGCCAAACTACAAACCAGGTCTAATTTTTTTTATTGGATGTATTTTTAAACAATTTCAATAGACATTTAAAAAAGGAACTAAATAAAATATTACGGATACCCGCGGGCACCCATGAATACCCGCAACTTTTTTAAAACCCGTTTAATGGATACCCGTGCGGGTATGGGGAGGGCACAGTGCAAAAATTTACCAAATGGGGCGGATGATGGGGGGATACTACCCGTGCCCGCCCCGCCCCATTGCCATGCCTACTCATATCGAAAATCCCCTTTCACCTTACTGCCGAACCAAGCATCCACTCCAATTCATCACATAGCAGTCGTACCCCCCCAGAACCACCTTGACAAGATCGAACATCACTTTCAATGCCTTCCCAAAGATGCGACAGACCTTAGTTCGATCCTCGCTACCATCGTGCTTCAGAAGACTTGCGATGACACTGTTCGAACTTCGAACCACCCAGTTTCTCGATATCGAGCCTTCCCTTCCACCTTGTTATTGGAAATCGCGATTGCTGCAAACCCAAATCGAATGAACCCTTCAAAAACCCTAGCCTCCCTCGCGACTTCACGTTGACTCAGAACCATCGAACTTGCCCAAATGCCCTTATTGCTGAAACCGAGTTGAAGCCATCGTTAGTAGGATGGATTTGAATTGATTTTCGTGGGGGGCCATTTTAAATTTGAAGCCTGAAGCTTTTGTTAGTTTGATTTCTAAGGGGATCGGCCCTTTTATGGAGTGAAAGAATGGACAATACAAGGCCAGTATCGAAGTCCAGTTCGATCATCCAGAACAGATATTAATTTAAATTGATATAAATTAAATTTCAAACCATTAAATTCTTCGATAATAATTTAATATTATTATCCTATTTTAAATAGGAGTTTGTATTGATCATCTAAACTGTTTTCAATTCAGTTTTTAAATCTCGAATTGAATTAAATTCATTTTCGTATATCCGAAATAAACTTTATATCGATTATAAATCGATAATTCAATAAAAATTCTTATATATTATCAATTTAATATTTAAATCCATATTAAATATTTAAAATAAACTGTTCGAAAATCTGGGTCGTTACAATGGGGTTCGATCACTAACGGGGAGTGAATCTATAATGGCCCGCCCCACACCAGCCTGCATTTCCTCCGAAAGTGCGTTGTACACATGCCCGACTAGCACGGGACGGTCGTCAGAAGAAAGGAAAGAAGGGAACGAACTAATCAAGAATCTGTAGAATGTCTCACAGCGCATGGAGTAAACTATAATAATAATAACATACTTGACATAAAACAGGTGAGACAGTGCATAAGCTGATAACTAAAATCAACATCAACATCAGAGCAGCGGAAATCCAAATACAGCTTATTACAACTTTCCAAATTTACTGTCTCTAAACAAAAGAAAGCTAAAGTAGAAGATGCACCACTAATGCCCAAGCAGTGATCTCCAACAACACAGGGAGAATACTATATATATTACGTGGAAGCCTCCTGCTCGTCTCCGGATCATCTACCCGTGCATCACCAGCTAACCTGTCTCTAGTCTGCTCGTGTGAGCACCCAGAGTAATAAGAGGAGACATAAAACTCTGGGTCAGACATAAAGCCTGGTATGAGCGATAAGCATCTAAAACGAATAATAGCAGGTATAATCCAATCATACTTGAACCTGGACCTGCAACCAAAGAGTTAGCACTACATACCGTACAATACTCTAAGGTGCCACTAACATACTGTGTAAGAGGTACGGGGGTGGGGGTGTGCATGTCATAGTGGTGTCAAACAATCAAGCATAACAATCATCCTCACATCCCTCACTTAGTGCGTAAAGCATACGATATCTACTATTTCGGTCATCTAATACTTTGGGCCATGACAAAATCCAATCCCGTGTAACTATCACTACAAGCCCACCATCCATCTCTCAGTGGTGAGCCAAAGTTATGAATACCGACAACCCCTTTGCACATGTCCCGCAGCAAAGCCCAATCATGAAGCCCACTAATTGGTTCCCAGCTGGATCCTGAGTCAAAGCTCCTCATTTGGACTTCTTTTGCATATCGGGTTTTGATCGAATTGGAGTTGGTCTTCAAAAGAGTCGTCGCGTAGAAGAGATGGAAGTTCAATTCGGCTTGGCCCAATCTGTTTCGGTCGGTTCGGTTCGGATAAATCATCTCCAGGCTCCCCATTCGGTTCGGTTCGGGTTCGCAGCGCTGCATCGGTTCGGGTCGGGTGTCCCACTTCGGGTCGGGTCGGGTTGCCATCTCCCGTTCAGTTCGTGCTCCAGCTCCTGTGCCTCGTCTGATCTCGTTCCCTATTCAAATCCGATCCGATCCCTTCACCATACTCCAATACGAGCCCTTCGTCCTTAAGCCGATCCGATCCTGCTCCGTAGCGCCGATCCGATCCTGCTCCATAGCTCCGATCCGATCCTGCTCCATAGCTCCGATCCAATCCCCCTCGCTTGCCTCCTCCGATCCGATCTCGCTCCCTAGCCTACTCCGATCCTCTGTCCAACTCCAACTCGAAGCGGTGGCCTTCCTTCTTGCCAAACTTCTTTTGCACCAAATTCCGGTTCGGGTCGGATTCCTTGCCTAGCTCCTTATCCGATCCGAGCCCGTACCCGATCCGATCCGAAACCCTGCACAACTTTCTGCAACTTTTTCCAGCAACTTGTTTACGCCATTCGACGACGTTTTCGATCAATCTAACTATTCTAATCAACCACAAATCATTCCAAACAGTCATAGCAACATAGTAAACCAACCACAAACACCAAAACAATGAATTTATATGTCAAAATGGATCAAATATACCCAAGACCCCTTATTTTCCCTTAAGCATGTTTAAGTAAAACTAATCATAGGATTAACAGAACTTAACCAAATTAAACCAAATTTCTACCAAAGGCATAAAATATTCTTTTCGAATTTATAGATATTTTTCCAGAATTTATCAGTGTATAAATTCGCTAATCTTCACTAATTACCCTTAATTAACTGTAATTAGTGTCAAAACGATGCTAACCACTCACCTTGGCCACAAATAAGATTCTCAGAACTGAAACCTCGCTGATTTAGGTGAATACTGATGTCTAACAGCAGCTCTAACCTTGCTTTCGTGTTTTCTCCCCTTAATTTGATGTAGATTAAGCCTAAACTTGATTAGAAAGTGATTAGAAGGTGATTTGGGTGTTGGAGGCCATTACTAGAGTTCCAAGAATGAAAGTGGCGGCTGAAAGAAATGTTTTCTAACCCTAATCAGCCCCTATACATCTCAAATCCCGAAATCCCCTTTGGGCCTAGCTGCTAATTACCCGATTAAGCCCAATTAAGCTGTTTTTCACTATCTGAAACTTGTTTTAGCCATATCTCCCAAACGGTGAGTCCGTTTGGCTAATGTGACCACTCTACGGAATTGTAAACCATCATCCGAAGCCAATGGAAGTGGTTTTAGGTCAAAATTCCTTTCCAGTCAAAAGTTATGGCCAAAACAGTGTCAACTAGGGGTAAAATGGTCATTTAAAAAATCGACAAAAATCATGAACATGGGAAATGACTTCAGTAGTCGTCTCCCAAAGTTACATGACCATACGACTTCATATGTGAAAGAAATAAATATTCTACGATCCTATGATGCGTAGAATACGGGTCGTTACACTCTCCCCCCCTTAAGAAATTTCGTCCCCGAAATTCCTTAACCCAAAATGTACAAAAGATCCTGCATGCCTATCAACCACAAAACAACAATCAACATGCAAAACAAGTCTATCCTAGCATGCAGTTTACTAACAAGGGAAGAAATTATCACTACCAAAACCTTACCAGGCAAAGAGTTCTGGACACTTCATCCTTATATCCTCCTCTGTTTCCAAGTACAGTCTTTTTCATTCTCACCCCACTGGACTTTGACTAGTTTCACCGTCTTCCTTCGAAGCTGTTTCGTATCGTTCCCAACAATACGCATAGACTTGCGGTTCCCAACCGCCTCAAGTTCAACTTTGATGTTATCCAACTGATCAGGTGAAATAGCCACACTAGGGTCGTGCATGAATTTCCTTAACTGGGAAACATGAAATACGTTGTGAACTCCCTCCATCTTGTCAGGTAGCTCTACTTCATACACCAAATTCCCAACTTGCTCGAGGACTGGGAATGGACCAACAAATCTTGGTGCTAACTTACCTCTCCAACCCATCCGAATCACATTCTCGATGGAGAGATCTTGACGAACACCAAGTCGTTAACGAGGAATTCCAAATCTCTTCGTCTCTTATCGAGATAAGCCTTCTGCCTATCTTGGGTTGCCTTCATTCTCTAATATACAATTCACTCAAATACCATCATGACCCGACCTAGTCCTTGGTAAACCATCAATGAAATCCATTGAGACTTGTTTCCAACGGTTGTGACAAACCACTAGGCTTCTTTTTGCTCAGCTTTAACTAACTAGCAATTTATGCATTTGGACATAAACTTCCCAATGTCTTTCTTTATCCTTTCCCAGTAGTAGGTCTAATCCATGTCTCAATACATTTTGTTACCACCGGGATTCATAGTCAATTTCGAGCGATGATATGCTCTAAGCATTTCATCTCTCAGTCCATCTACGTTGGGTACAACTAGTGCCTTATTCTTTCGAAGCCACCCTTCTTGATCAAATCCTTACTTGATCATTCTCTTTCCATCGATACTCATCTCTACCCTAGAGATGGTTTCCAATAGATTAGGATCGTCCTTCTAACTGGAAACAATCCACTCAGTCAAAATCGATCTAATCGTCAAGCTTACTAGTGTTTCTGAATCCAATTCACTCTTGGGCCCGAAATCATATCCTGTGATATACTTTAGTTGCTTCCATCCTAGAGACAAAACCCCTAAACTGGCATGTCTCCTACTCAATGCAACTATTACCACACCCAAATCCTTTACTATGATCACTCTGCCCTATGGAGTCATAGAGACTCCACTGCACTGGCTCATAGTCCTACTACAATTACTTTGTTCCCCATCGCTGGAACCCTACAGGTGATAGTCTACTCAAGGGAAGAAAAATAGGAACAACATAGCAACCATAACATCCATCAAACAAGTCCTACCTATCACCTGCTAAATTGATAAACACATCGACACCTACATGACTGGTCTAACCAATCCCAATATGTCGATTCTAGTATATCTGGTCCAACCAACATCAATAACTAATGGAAGCCCAACCTCCATACATACACCGATGTCTACTTGACTGGTCCAACCAATCCCAGGCCAATGGAAGCCCCGCCTCCCTACGGACTACCGTACGTCCAACGTACGTTTATCCTCCAAGGATAATTAAACTAATGGAAGCCCAGCCTCCAATCGGACTACCGTACGTCCAACGTACGTTTATCCTCCAAGGATAACTAGATCACGTCCAACGGATCCAAGGTAACGGGCATCCCAGATACCCCTGCTTTTAGTCCTCCTAAAATACTTGAGTCCAACCCAAGTCTATCCATTATCTTGCTGCCCGCTCGAGTCCAACTCGAGCTGAATCCAATTCCTTGCAGCCTTCTCGAGTCCAACTCGAGTTAATCTATAACTCAGACCCAGTCTTGAGTATCCATTAGTGACAAACTCTAGTCCAACGTGAGTCGTCTCCCTATTCGTTGCATCTCCAAGATCAACGAACACCCATTTTCTTTTACGAGTTCAAGTCCAACTTGAATCGCCCTAATCTTCGTTGTATCCTCCATGATCAACGAACACATCTTATTTCTTCAAAGTTCCGTCTGCCCATCACTCATCGAGTAAACCAAGATATCATCCAATGAAAAATCACAACAACTATTTACCCCTCATGCAAACCATCCTAGTCGAAATCGACATTTCCCAAGCACAAGCCCCAAAGGCCTAAACCAATATCAGACAAGCACCCAAGGAACATCTCCTCCGAGTTCGGACAATCCACATGAGGCGATACTAGCAAAACAATCTAACACTGGAGTACTCATTTGCCTCCCAGAGACAACTAGAACTTATTACAACGATAACCTCTTAGCTTCCTTAACTCCAGTTACTATCGCCATCACTAGGTAGGTACCTAATACCACCCTATTCCTTTGGAGTAGATCGACTCCCCAAAATAATGCTAAACCCAGTAAAGCCCAAAACAAAGCAATCACAACAAACATACATCCATGACTCGATAAGACCATATTACAACAACTCACGCCAAAACTAGTCGAACCACCAATCGGGTTCGTCACAACTTGAGGTCTATCGACTATCTCGGGTTTTGTCAAACAATACCCGAACAGAAACATCTTAAATAGAAAGCATACCTTTTATAACGATACCCTTTCCCTTCTGCGTCGCACTTGGAGCATTCGACGAAGAAGGAACAGCGTTGATATCATACGCTTTCACAATCTGCTTCTCCCTAGGAGGTTCTGGGCAATCATCCTTGTGATGTCCCGCCTGGCCGCAGTTAAAGCACTTCCTTTCCCCAGGCTTTTCTCGACAATCTCTGGCATAATGGCCCTTCTTGCCACAACTAAAGCATTCGCCATCTTTCTTATTTTTCTTATTCTGACCATCCTTGGTCGGGTTCTGCTTCCTCTTGTTCTGAGAATTCTTATTGCCTTCACCGCCTGCTTGCGGCTTTGGCTCCTCTGTAGATGCAATAGCAACTTCGGTCTTCGACTTAGGGAAGAGGCTCTCTGACCTTAATGCCTTTCCTACGATAGACTCGAACGTCTCATCGATGTGGTTTATAAGTCTTTCCCCCAAGTACCCATCCAAGCTAGTTATGAACTTCTCGTTCTTCTTGTAACGACCCGCCTTTTTGGCTGCTTCAAATCGGTGATTAACCAACTTAAAACGTCCAAAACGACGGAGCGTGTGTAGCTTACAGAACTTAAAAGAGAGTCAACACAAGAAAAAAACACTGAATAAATAGATAACACAATATTTAACAGCAAAATAAAACCTTTATTTATTACTCCGGATTTTTGATACAAGAATTTTCTATACAGCGGAATATAAAATACAGTTTAAATACAGAAAAATATTTACTAGTTTGAATCTTTCAGAGTGCGCTCGTCTTCGAAAATCCCCAGTCTTCGTCGGCTTCGGATCCTGAACTGAAATCCTTAAATCTGCACTGCTCGAGTCTGACCCGAGCATTTCATGTAAAACACAAAATACTCGAGTCAGGATTAATCATAGTTCAAGTAAATTATTTCAATAGGAACTGAAATATAAAAGTCAATCCTAACTTCAGTACGCCACGTAAAGATATAATGCATGTCCTATATTAGTGTATAAATCAAGGAGTCCCGGAAGCCTGCATGTACACACAAATACATGAAGGCATGTGCACTGCCCCAGCATCCCAGAAACCAATAAACTATCAAGTGCAAGACGAGATTATAAGAATGGTGGTTGCATATATATAGACAGCAAAATGCCATGAAGCGTACCATGTCAACACCGTATGCAGCAGCCTAACGGGTCAAGCATATCGGTGAACAATAAACATCGAACAGGTGGGTTAAACCCAAACAACCAGCACCAACGGGATAGTTCAAAATGGTCAAGTACATGGCTAAGAACATACACATGGGCACAACAATGATTAAACCAGTCATTGATGCATTGTATATGAACAGGGTACATGTAAGTTCTAGAAATATCATAACAGGAATTTTCACTTATGCATGATATATGTATATGCCTAGATGCCATGTAACTGCCAAATTCCCACGCAACATGGTATATATAACCAAGTATATTTTTCCAGGTAACTCAAATTTAAGAATTCCAAGTTTTAAAAAAATGGTAACAACGAACTTCAGGCAACATTAGCTTAAGAACTTCAAGTAACATTTAACATAAAGGTTCCCACGGTATCAACAACAGGCTGAAGACTTGTTTTAAATGGGTGCCAACATTAAAAGCCTATTACATGCCAACAGTTCACAACAAGTCAGTGTTCAAGCATTGCCAAACTAGCAACAAAACAACAATTTATATATATACAGATAGCCTCACATGTGAACTAAAAGTGTCTCAAGGTAACCAGTGTATTAATAAATTGAAACAATCAATAATAAATGATGGAGCATCACAACGCCAGAAAATGAACTTCAGGTTTGTTACTAGCGCATCATTTTATCAAGGGCAGTTGCTACTACAGGTGTACAATTGCCTAACTCATTTCTGTTACATTTGAAAAATTATACTTTACTACTATGGCCAATCATTGATAACTCAAAATAAACGCATAATGCTACACCATCAGGAATATGCTGGAACCCAAGCGATGTATGCACTCAAGACTTCACACTATACATCAGTACGTTGAAGAATTACCCAAGCGTGTAAAAGCAGGCATGATAACTATGTTTTTCTCCTAATATAACAGTAAAGTATATCCGTGTTTTCTTCTAATATAACAGTAAAGTAAATCCATGGCAAACGTCTCAAACAAATGAAACCATGTAGCATAACAGCAGCCAAACGCCGGCAGCATCGAAATGAAGCAAACAGGTGGGTTCACGTAACAATGGTAACCGCATACAATTCAACAGCAAGCAAAAGCAAAGCAAGAACAAAACCATTTAAGCTGAAATTTAATTACTTGAACACAGATTAACCGTGAGTGATGGGTACTCACCTTGAAACAACGGTTTAGGTGGCCGAAAAAGAACACGACTGTGCCAGGGCTTCGGGTAGGCGGTGGAGCGATTTCTAGTTTTGGATCTGACTTCGATTTGAGGAGATGATGCTGCGACGAAGCTTGTGAAGAACGACTGTGCTTATTTTGGTGCCGGAGATGAGTACGAGTACACGAATGGTGGTGACACTTTGAAATCGTGCTAGGGTTCTGAGAAGAGGCGAATTATGATGGATTTTAGGAGGAGAAAGTGACGGTGGACCAAATGGAGGCCATTATTGGGAAAAACTGATTTCGATGAAGGAATTGGGAAAAGAGGGGTTCAATATATAAAAAAAAAGAACCGTGGCATCCAAGAAAACGTGGGGAGCACGGCTTTAGATAGTGTGCGAGAGAAGGAACTGCTTTTTTATTTAATTCCTATATTTTACGTTGAAACAGGAAAAGGTTTACTCACCTTTTAACTGCCTCGCTTTACCCAAGGGTTTGTTCTTTGTTTTTTTCCGGGTTCTTGTATATGTTTTCCTTCTCTCTTCAGGCTTTGTTCTCAATAAAAATTTCTCCACTGTGTTTGCCGTCTATTTAATTTATATTTTACGGCTCCTACCACTATTTATTTTAATGTTTTATTTTTATACCTCCACCAACGAACTCCAATCGTGATGAATTTTGATATGTTGCTTCATATTCACGTTCTGAACTCAAAAATAAAATAAAATATCCTGTTTGTAATCTGACTTCGTCTGTACATGATGTTATTTTATTTTTAAGTTATTTGACGGTTCATCGATTTTATTTTGTTCGTTCATCAACAGTTCTGTTCGCTTTTAAATTTAAAACGTTAAATTTATATTCCTTTATAATTCACACATATCAAGTCAAATAAAATTTTCCATTTGATTTACGTCCACTAAGTTACTTACCTATTTTAAATCCAACACTTTATATATTTTTTCCAAATTTCAAATCCGATTAAATATTTAACCAGATTCAATACAAATATTCGACAATAAATATTTGATTTCCAACCAATCATTAAATATCGAATTCAATTTCTATTTAAACAATATATATGATTTCCTAACTCATGTATCAATATGAAATAGATTTTTAATACTTAAATCTTTAACTAATTTCTATTTCAAACTGCCCAAATTTCTGAGACATTACACTTCTTTTCGACTGTATCGATAAGGGACCATCCATATTTCGATAGAGTGTCGAATTCAGCGATATACTCCGAGACTGCTCTACCATTCTGCTTAAGCTCCAAGAACTTACTGAACAGTTCTGATTTATGAGCAGCTGGAATAAACTTATCACAAAAGCGAGTCTTGAACTGATCCCAAGTAACCTGATCTTCTGGAGTAGCTGTTCTAATGGCATTCCACCAATTCATCGCTCGCCCTTGCAGCTGACGAGACGCTAGCCTTCTCTTCATCGCATCCTCAAGACCCAAGTCAACGAAGATACGATCACAGCTATCCAACCAATCCTGAACATCTGTGGCCGACTCCGTTCCGTGGAACGGTTTCCCACCAAGGCTAGTATAATCCTTATTCAGCTTGGCGAAGTCGACCCTCGGCGCCTCGCTATTGGACCACCACCATTTCCACCATTGGTAGCTTCCCTCTGCACACGTCCCTAAGCATCTCCCTCATGAGGTCAGTAAACATCGTCCTTATGTCAGCAGCATTCCCATTATTGGCCCCTCTACCGGTACCTCTAACATATCGGCTCATCGTCAATCTGTGAAAGGAAACGATTAACGACCCCATAGTGGTACTAGTGCAGTACGACTTCATCCTTATACTAGTAATAGTATATTTATATATAGCTTTTGAAAACCAAAGTAATCACAAATACGCTCTCTCGTATACGTATACTATCTCTCCCTGATAACTTCCCTAGGTTAACTACGCAACCTAGAGCTCTGATACCAAGTGTAACGGCCCGCCCCACATCATCCTGCATTTCCTCCGAAAGTGCGCTGTACACATGCCCGACTAGCACGGGACGGTCGTCAGAAGAAAGGAAAGAAGGGAACGAACTAATCAAGAACCTGTAGAATGTCTCACAGCGCATGGAGTAAAATATAATAATAATAACATACTTGACATAAAACAGGTGAGACAGTGCATAAGCTGATAACTAAAATCAACATCAACATCAGAGCAGCGGAAATCCAAATACAGCTTATTATAACTTTCCAAATTTACTGTCTCTAAACAAAAGAAAGCTAAAGTAGAAGATGCACCACTAATGCCCAAGCAGTGAGCTTCAACAACACAGGGAGAATACTATATATATTACGTGGAAGCCTCCTACTCGTCTCCGGATCATCTACCCGTGCATCACCAGCTAACCTGTCTCTAGTCTGCTCGTGTGAGCACCCAGAGTAATAAGAGGAGACATAAAACTCTGGGTCAGACATAAAGCCTGGTATGAGCGATAAGCATCTAAACAGAATAATAACAGGTATAATCCAATTATACCTGAACCTGGACCTGCAACCAAAGAGTTAGCACTATATACCGTACAATACTCTAAGGTGCCACTAGCATACTGTGTAAGAGGTACGGGGGTGGTGGTGTGCATGTCATAGTGGTGTCAACCAATCAAGCATAACAATCATCCTTACATCCCTTACTCAGTGCGTAAAGCATACGATATCTACTACTTTGGTCACCTAATACTTTGGGCCATGACAGAATCCAATCCCGTGTAACTATCACTACAAGCCCACCATCCATCTCTCGGTGGTGAACCAAAGTCATGAATACCGACAACCCCTTTGCACACGTCCCGCAGTAAAGCCCACTCATTGGTTCCCAGCTGGATCATGAGTCAAAGCTCCTCATTTGGACTTCCTTTGCATCTCGGGTTTTGATCGAATTGGAGTTGGTCTTCAAAAGAGTCGTCGCGTAGAAGAGATGGAAGTTCAATTCGGCTTGGTCCAATCTGTTTCATTCGGTTCGGTTCGGATAAATCATCTCCAGGCTCCCCATTCGGTTCGGTTCGGGTTCGCAGCGCTGCATCGGGTCGGGTCGGGTTGCCATCTCCCCTTCAGTTCGTGCTCCAGCTCCTGTGCCTCGTCTGATCTCGTTCCCTATTCAAATCCGATCCGATCCCTTCACCATACTCCAATCCGAGCCCTTCGTCCTTAAGCCGATCCGATCCTGCTCCGTAGCTCCGATCCGATCCTGCTCCATAGCTCCGATCCGATCCTGCTCCATAGCTCCGATCCAATCCCCCTCGCTTGCCTCCTCCGATCCGATCTCGCTCCCTAGACTACTCCGATCCTTTGTCCAACTCCAACTCAAAGCAGTGGCCTTCCTTCTTGCCAAACTTCTTTTGCATCAGATTCCGGTTCGGGTCGGATTCCTTGCCCAGCTCCTTATCTGATCCGAGCCCGTACCGATCCGATCCGAAACCCTGCACAACTTTCTGCCACTTTTTCCAGCAACTTGTTTACGCCATTCGACGACGTTTTCGACCAATCTAACTATTCTAATCAACCACAAATCATTTCAAACAGTCATAGCAACATAGTAAACCAACCACAAACACCTAAACAATGAATTTATATGTCAAAATGGATCAAATATACCCAAGACCCCTTATTTTCCCTTAAGCATGTTTAAGTAAAACTAATCATAGGGTTAACAGAACTTAACCAAATTAAACCAAATTTCTACCAGAGGCATAAAATATTATTTTCGAATTTATAGATATTTTTCCAGAATTTATCAGTGTATAAATTCGCTAATCTTCACTAATTACCCTTAATTAACTGTAATTAGTGTCAAAACGATGCTAACCACTCACCTTGGCCACAAACAAGATTCTCAGAACTGAAACCTCGCTGATTTGGGTGAATACTGATGTCTAACAGCAGCTCTAACCTTGCTTTTGTGTTTTCTCCCCTTAATTTGATGTAGATTAAGCCAAAACTTGATTAGAAAGTGATTAGAAGGTGATTTGGGTGTTGGAGGCCATTACTAGAGTTCCAAGAATGAAAGTGGCGGCTCAAAGAAATGTTTTCTAACCCTAATCAGCCCCTATACATCTCAAATCCCGAAATCCCCTTTGGGCCTAGCTGCTAATTACCCGATTAAGTCCAATTAAGCTATTTTTCACTATCTGAAACTTGTTTCAGCCATATCTCCCAAATGGTGAGTCCGTTTGGCTAATGTGACCACTCTACGGAATTGTAAACCATCATCCGAAGCCAATAGAAGTGGTTTCAGGTCAAAATTCCTTTCCAGTCAAAAGTTATGGCCAAAACAGTGTCAACTAGGGGTAAAATGGTCATTTAAAAAATCGACAAAAATCATGAACATGGGAAATGACTCCAATAGTCGTCTCCCAAAGTTACATGACCATACGACTTCATATGTGAAAGAAATAAATATTCTACGATCCTATGATGCGTAGAATACGGGTCGTTATAGAATCGGTGAGCAGTAACTCCTCTTTTGCTAAATTTTTTCGTGTTTCGGCTTTATGTCTGTGACGGTACACATTGCAAATTCGGTATTCAATGTTTGCCTCTTTCTCGTCTTGTTTTTAGTACTCGGTGTCGGGGTTGGATTTTTTGTGTATATGTTGTGTTATGAGGTGCTTGGTTGCTTTCATTGGAATTTTGGTTGCTCAGTTCTTGTAATTTGGGACTCTGCTCCTTTTTTTACTTTGAGCCTGTCTTCTAGAATCGTGAGTCTGGTGTTTGTGCGTATGGGTCATCACCATAGAATGATGGCAAAACACGAGATGCATAGCACTGACCCTTGTTGTTGCTTGTATGGTGGTGCTTCTGCCTGCTTGTGCATTCACTGGTTTTGTGGTGCTAGCAGTTCAGTTAACATTTCGAGTAGGCTCCTTTTTGGCGGTTATTTCCATGATTTCATGAGTTTGGTGCTCTGGCAAACTGCATGGCAATCGGTGATGCGGTGATACTGGTGAAGCCCATGGCTCTCAACTTCCCTGTTTCTATCGATGTCCCTCATATTGGTTCCTTCCTCTCAAACGGCTCTTGTCAGTTTGGCCCCTAAGTCGGTCCTTCACTTGAAATCTGTGCAAGATATTGCTTCTTTGTGGAGCTCAAAAAATCTCGGTAGGCTTCTGTGTGGTACAGTCTCAAGCTACCACACTTTACTGTATTGTACATGCTCCAGTCTTGTCATGAAATTATTGAATACCTTTGCTATATTTCAAACGGTCTTGTACTGTTTTACGAGTATTCTTATGTAATTCACTACTTGTTTGTAGTATGTAATGTATTTTTAACCTCCTTGCCTGGAGGGTTAGGTCATAAGAAAATGTAATTTATAGTAGTCTAGTGCTTTAACTAACTCCTGAGCTGTAATCTAGTTTAGATAGTATGGACGACCCACCTTAAAAACCGAGTAGCTAATTGTTAACTACAATCATATGTATTATACCGTATTTTTATTATTAGTTATTATAAAAAGGTGTTTGCGGTCACATTAAAAACCGGATGGTTTTGCCAAAAAATAATAATCAGTTGTTAAACATTAGTGATTATATTTATATACTATAATTAATGAATATACAATTTGTTATGTCTATATTATTAATTATAAGTAGTTGTTTATTACTTCTTAATCATATTTGAATATTAAATACAATTTATTATGTATATATTATTAATTATTAATAATTAATTATTGAATATATAATATCACAACTAGTAGGAGACTGCACTAGTTAGAAATATGTTTTTCACAACTGACAAAAAATGCTAGTTGTAAAAAAATACACATATAACAAGTGAAAAAAAATGTCGTTGCTCATGATAATTATTTAGTATTTATTGTTAATTAGATTCATCAATTATTAAATGTAATTAATAATTGTTAAATATAAATTACACACTATTAATAACCAACCATGATAATTATTAAAGTATTTATTAATTATTTAAGTATTAATTTATATTAATTGATTATCATTACTTAGTAATTATTATATTATAACCAAATATTATTTACTACTTTGTATTTTTAATAGTAATTGTGTTATCAAAGGCAGGGATTTTTTTTTAAAGTATGTTTTCCACAACTGGTTTTGGCACTTGCAAAAAAACAAAAAAAAGTTATTGCAAATGCTGAAAACAATGGCTAAAGATATTTCTTTTGGTACAAGTTTGGAAGCGCACTTGCAAATAATATATATTTGTTGCAACTGTTATGGAAGCGCAATTATGTATTATGTAATTATAGTTATATATCAAATAATTATTATTTATTACATTATACTGATTATTAATTATAAAAAATTTAACTCATTATTTACTAATTATTATTGACTACTTATTATTACATCACTATAACCGAATGTTAATCAGACATGTATATATTGTTTGATTATCAATAATAATTATTAGTTATTACATATTTATTATTAATATTAAAAGTTATATTAGTTATTAAATAATTACTTCATACTTATTAATTATTAAAGTATTAATTCATATCAGTTAACTATTATACCCGATACTTCTTATATTATAACCGAATATTACTTGGGGAAACATATTTTTTAAAAGTACATTTTTCGCAACTGGCTTTACTAGTTGCAAAAAAATTACAATTATCGCAACTGCCTTTACTAGTTGCAAAAAAGTTACACTTATCGCAGTTGGCTTAAACACTTGCTAAATATACATTTTTTGCAACTAGTTCGGAATCACAGTTGCAAATAATATGTCTATTGCAACTGTTACGAAATGTGTGTTGCTAAATATCATTTACTTCAACTGTCATTTGATGCCAACTGCAGATAGCTAGTTGTAGTAGGATATTTTTCTTGTAGTGATGGCAACCCATCAATCTTCTGTACATATTGTAATTATTACTTGTTATAATAATAAATGTTACTGATCACTATAAAAACTGGTCTTCTTTGCCAATAAGAAAAAAATTATACCTCACGAGTGATACGCATACCCAGCTTTAGTGGTAAATAACATTATATACCAAGTTATGGACCATCAAAAATTTAGAGGTACCGTTATCGTATCGTTCGAGTGTTGTGCTTTGAATAGATTATTGATATTATTCATAATAAATCACCGTATAGTGTAATCAATGTTCAAAGAGAATATTTTGGATACAAATTATTGTTTGCAGTTTATTATAATTGACTCTTATGAATTTTAAGAGTTTTCTTATTTGTACTAATTTTCTATTTTGAAATTGGTTAATACATCATCATATTGATTCTGGGGAAGTCTCGAACTCTCGACTGCTTATTTGGCAGGTACACAACTTACCACTATGTAATTTTGTCTTGGCATTTGTACTATTTCTTGTTTGTGAACATAATAATAAATTCTCCGGATTCATACATCTACTACGGAACAAATGTACTCCCTCCAGTCCAAAATATATGATGTTTTGTGAAGTTTTTTGCTTTTCAAAATATAAGACGTTTTTACGTATAATAAATTGTACTTAATTTATTGACTTATCGTGAAGTACTTCTATTGGCTCATGTGAGTAGGTGACCGCTTTGGAAACCCTAACAACTACTTTTTTGTGTTTGGAAATAGAGAAAGTAACTTTATTTTGCATGAAAAAAGGAGTTAATCCACCAAAAAGAAGCATTTGAATTTTTTCTTAATTCGCGTGCAAATCTCTAAAACGACTTGTATTTTGGATTGGAGGGAGTATGTATTTTTGTATACCATCGATGTAAAGACAATGAATCAAACCTAGTTGAATTAATTATACAATGAATCAATCCCTTGGAATGAAACAAAAGTGATAAAGTTAAGTATTCGTTAACACCTAGAATGAACTTGCCTAGGGTAAATAAAGTCAACAAATTTGAACTACATTTTTCCACACTACCGAGCTGTTGACAACAATGGCCATTCTAGAGAGTCGCCTTCGTATTTTTTAGATTCCCAAATCAATACCAATGTTTAATCTATTCAACATGTTAACTTAATCAGAACGTAGAAAAAGTTGACCAAACCTCCTTTATTAAACTAATAAAAGATCAAATATTGTAAAAGAATCAAAAGATATATTACCAAATCTATAAAAATAATAATAATCCTATATTATTATAATCACGCACCAAAAAAGTCCAACTTAAAACTGAAGCTTCATGCCACCTGCTCCACCACTTGCATCATCGCAATGCAAAACCCAATCCTGACCGTTCATCCCAAAAGTCAAATTTGACTTGAATCTCTCCATCCCACCTCCTATTCCCGGTTCCCCCTCCTCACTCTCCCCCTTTATATTCCCTCCCCCTTTCCATATATCTTCAGTAATCACTCCTTTCCCAATTCGACACCAATTCCCGCTACTTCAACAAAATATTCTACACCCCTCCTCCTCCTCAGTCAACGATGGCCGTTGATCTGATATCCTACTCCAAAGCCGACGAACAGATGGCGATCCAGGAAGCAGCGACCGCCGGTATTCAAAGCATGGAGCATTTAATCTACCAACTCAGCCAGCAGAAGTCCCAATTCGACTGCAGGGAAATCGCAGACGTCACCGTTTCCAAATTCAGAAAAATGATTTCCATTCTCGACCGCACCGGCCACGCCCGCTTCCGCCGCGCTCCGGTGGCCCCACCGCCGCAGATCCAGCCAACTCCTCCGCCTCAGCCTCCGTCGATCAATTTGGATTTCAGGAAACCTAAAGTCTTCCAAGACGCCAAACTCAACAGCAGCAACAGCTTCAGCATATCCACCCAGAACTCTTCGTTCCTCTCGTCCATCACCGGCGACAACAGCGTGTCCAACGGACGGAACGCCTCCTCCCTCCTTCCACCGCTTCCCCCGGCTTCGTCCGGGAAGCCGCCGCTGGCGGCGATGCCTTTGAAGAAAAAGTGCCACAGCCATGGCAGCGACAGCGCCGTAAACCGATGTCATTGCTCCAAGAAGCGGTCCAAGACGAAACGGACCATCCGCGTGCCGGCGATAAGCTCGAAAATGGCCGATATCCCGGGAGACGAGTTTTCGTGGAGGAAGTACGGGCAGAAACCGATTAAAGGGTCGCCTTACCCGAGGTAAGCATAAGAAACATCGTCGAATAAAATTCCAGATCTGATCCGACGGTTGAGAAACGTTAACTAATTAAATGAATTTAATTTCAGGGGTTACTACAAGTGCAGCAGCATGAGAGGATGTCCCGCGAGGAAGCACGTGGAGAGGGCGCCGGACGATCCGTCAATGCTCATCGTAACCTACGACGGGGATCATCGCCACGTGGCGGATATGATGCAATCGTGAAGACTCATCCGAGCCGTTGCTATTTTTTATAAGTTGTTTGTTTTTGCGCTAGAGAGAGGTAGACTTTTGTAAAAATAGAAAAAGAAGGGTGGGAAAATGACAATTAGTTAATTTGACTAATGCAGAAGCAATGAAAGTTCTTTTGTCGTTACTGGCGGATTTGTTTTATAAAATTGTTAAATGGAATTAATTGTTGGTTTTAAAGTCCGTGGCGGGGACCGCTGTGTCTGTTGTATATGTTGACTATTTTGTATGGTGCCGTATGAAAGATGCTTTGTGGGTAAATTACGGAAATGCCCCAGGGGACTTGGGGTAGTCAAAGGTTGTGGGGAATGACGAAAATGACCCTTGTTGGATGAAGGAAGTTAGGTTGGAATTTGGAACGTTGTTTTGTAGTTGGGAAAGTCGGGTGGCATTAAAGTGTGAATGGGAAGAGACGGGTTTAATTGGAGTAGGTCAACTAATATCCAACTTTGATTATTATTACTATTATTTTTGGAAATGGATTCGGTTGGATGGAAGTCATTGTTTGCGTGAATTTCATTTAATGTATGTTTGAAAAAGATTATTTTAATTTTTGTAGGTTTTACGTTTTAAGCAGTCCTTTTGACTTAGACTGTTTGTTTTGGAAGGAGTGGACGGTGTGAGAAACGGCCATTGTTTTGGATTTAATGACTCCGGGTATTGAAGTTATATTGACTTTGATGTACCAGCGAGATTCATTTGAAAATCTTTACGTTCATGTAACGGACTCTAGCTTGCTTATTTATGGGATTTTCACCTTACGTTTTCATTTCTTTTCCCTTGCACTAACTCTTTCTTCTCTCACTAACTTATTTAATTATAAATATGTGGTTATTATTAGAGTGCAAAATTGATGCAACGAAAGATGAGTGTCATATAATCCCCTTTATATATATGAAATAAAAAATGTGTGATCTTCATAAAAAAAGAGAGCACACGCATATAATATAAAACAAAAAAGTCTACAAAGTCCGACTACAGAATAAAAAAGAAACTAAAAGCAACTCAAAACATTACTATATGATTGTAAAGAAAGTAGATAGATGAGCTTCGGATAAACTACCACCCATCATACTTCAGTATCGAATTGCAGCAAAGTCATCACCCGATTGTGTTGTATATCTACTCCAATACAAAAACTAGTCTCCCCAAACTAAATACAACAATAAAAGATAACAGTACATCCCAAAGACTCCAAAACCGCACCAAAAAAAAGTTCCAAAGCAAATATCATCCACCAATCCAGACAACTCCCCAATTATAATCAACTACCTGCAACCAGGAAGTAACTAGTCAAACCATAAGTAATCATCACACACACACACACACACACACACACACACACACACACACACATATATATATATAGCCAAACCATAAGTAATCATCTCACACACACACACACACACACACACACACACACATATATATATATATATATATATATATATATATATATATATATATATATATCCACACATATATGTGAAAGAAAAAAAAGACAATCAAGCAAACCCAAAAAAAAGAAACTAAAAACAAATGCGAGATCTATTACATCTAAATATCTATTGATTCTAATAAATAAACTCAAATTAAATCTAACCTTCATAAAAATACTCTCAAAACGCGATTCACCAAAAAACTTATAGTGAGAGTTAGACATCTAATCTAGACAGTAAGTAACAATCCTAATGATTAAATTGTCAATAGAAGCAGAAATTGAATGAAATAATCTCTGATTCCTCTCCAATCATATGAACCAACTAATGATAGTGACTAAAGAATCCAACACATCTCTGTCTGGAATTATAAACAAATCTACAACAATCCCAATAATCGACACGACTACTAAAAGAATTTAAACAACCAAACACAAAAATCCTTAAAACCATCTTTAAAATATAATTGGTAATATCGCAAGAGAAAAATAAATGATCAACATCTTCATCCAAAAAACTACAAAAACAACACTTAACATCAAAATTAATATTCTTCTTCTTTAAAAGCTCAATTTATTGAGCTTCTTATGAATAATCAACCACATAAGAAACTTAGCTTTAGGAGAAGAATTAGACTTCCAAAGAAACTTAAAAAGGAACAAAGAAATACCAGAAAAATTAAGAAATTTATACATAGAAATAACAGAGTACACTAGACTCTTATCAAATACTCAACTAATACAATCCCCATTGGCAATGATACAAAGCTAACTTAGCTTTTAGTAATGCTAATTGCCTTAACACTACCCCTTCTAAAATAGTATCAAAGGTAAACTCCCACGGGGGATCTAAATCCCCTTTATACACATCTATAATCAAAGCATTCTTAAAGCAGCAATTTTCAAAAAGCTCTCTAAATTCAATTTTAAGGTGCATACGAGAAATCCAGGCATCATGCCAAAAGAAAGTAAGATTCCCCGAATGAACAGTCAACTTACAACCTAAATTAAAAATATCAAAACAATTCAAAACAGACTTCCAAAAATAAGATAATCTATTAATCTAACTAAAACTAGAACCAACAATGAACTCGCCCCCAAAATAATAAAATTTGGAAACGATAATCTTATAAGTAGCCGACACATCTGGGCACCTAAATCTCCATAACCATATGGCTAACAAGGAAGAATTAAAATTATATAAATTAATGTTCCCCAGACCCTCATCCTTCTTGGGTTTACAGCACACCTCCCAGTTAACAAACATTTATAACCTCTACAAATTGGAACTCCACTCCAAAAATAATTACGCCTGATTCTGTCGATTTTCTCAATTACCCATTGAGGAAATCGATGAACGGTCATCCAATAAGTTGGAATAGCAGACAACATCGAATTAATAAGAACTAATCTACCTGCTCTAGACAGAAATCTGTTATTCCAACTCGATAATCTATTATTGACCTTATTAATAAAAACTAACCAATCATCATTCTTAATTTTCGAATGCCTAATTAATCAAAAGGAAATTACATGACAGAACAGTTCAAGGTTCCAGCAACCAAAGACTCGACATTGTCAAAATCATTAAGAACCATAATAGTACTCTTATCAAAATTGATTATCAGACCAGATAACATCTCAAAACAATAAAGAATAAACTTCAGAGCAATAATATGCTTGGGCAAGTGAGAAGAAAATAATAATGTATCATCTGCAAATTGAAGAATAGGTAATTCATTATTAAATTCCTCATCACCAATACAACCTAGGACACCTAATATCACAGCTCTCTTAATAATTCTAGAGAAAACATCAACCACTAAATTAAACAGAAGAGGTGATAGGGGATCACCTTGTCTAAGACCTCTTTTAGATTGAACCTTCTTTCCCATAACCCCATTAACAACAATATTAGAGCAACCAGACCTAAGCAAAAGCATGATCCAATCGTTCCATCTAACACTAAAACCCCTAGCAAGACATAACTCACAAATAAAATTCCAATCAACTGAATCAGACGCCTTCTCAAAATCAATCTTCAGAATAACACAAGAATGATTATTTTTACAACAGACATTAATATACTCCTGCACAGCGGCCACTCCGTCCACTATGTTTCTGCCTTTTATAAAGGCAGTTTGGGAACAATCAATAAGATCATTCATCTTGATACTAAGCCTATCTGCTAGAACTTTGGAAATAATCTTGACGGAACAATTGATTAAGGAAATAAGCCTAAAATCCTTTAAAGAATTAGCACCCTCTCTCTCATCAATAAGGATAACATTAGCAAAGTTAAAACTACCTAAATGCAAATCGCCATTATAAAAATCATTAGATAAGCTAATAATATCAAGTTTCAAGACCTCCCAAAACTGCTTATAAAAAAGAATAGAAAAGCCATCAGGCCCAGGAGCTTTGTCACTAGGCATATCACAGATATCCTTCCAGATCTCCCGTTCAGAGAAAGGCTTATCTAAATCAACTAACTCAACATTAGCGTCAGACGGATAAATGTCATTCCATCTAACGTTAATCCTTCTCTTAATCCTAGAACCAAAAATCTGCTTATAATACATAACAAAAGCCTCATTTCAATCCCTCTGAACGGTCAATTCCACATCATTACTAAAAATAGAATGAATCAAATTATCACGCCTCCTCTTATTAGCCAAACTATGGAAGAACTTCGTGTTATTATCCCCCTCCTTAATCCATTGAACTCGGGCCCTTTGCTTCCACATGATCTCTTCTTTTTCTAAAATCAACTTAAGATCATTCCTAAGGTTGCAAAGTCTATCCCTCTCATTGGAATTAAGATTCCTGGACTCACTAATCTTGTCTAAATTTAACATCTCACACATAATCTTATCTTTCCTAATTCTAACACTACCAAAAACATACTTATTCCAACGCTTGAGAAAAAATCTTAACTTACCTAACTTCGCAACAAAAATCTTTGCAGAATTACCCCTATACAAATTATTAAAATAAAACAAGGAATTCCACTTAACAAAAACTAGATTAATAAAACTAGAAACCAATGACCAGATCTTCTCAAATTTGAAACTGTTACGAATAAAAAAATTCGAATCACACGAGAGGATGGTGGGACAATGATCAGAATACAAAAAAGGCAAACCCTTAACTCTGCAAAGAGATAATCTATCATCTACCTCAGTACTAATAAAAAACCTATCTAATAAAGCAAAAGAAGGACTATCTATGACATTAGACTAAGTAAACGATCTATTGTTAAGAGGAATCTCAATCAAATTATGCTCTAAAATGAAATCATTGAATTCCTCCATATCAGAGAAATCACCTTCTCAAGGTAATCTCTCCCCCAGCAACTTAATGACATTGAAATCTCCCCCCACAATCCATTGATTACGGACAAGATTCCTAAAAACAGAACATTCTACCCATAAGAGTCTCCGCTCTAATTTAGTATGAGGACCATAAACATTAGAGATACCCAAAATAGAATTATCTATAAGAGAAGCTAAAATGATGTGCAAAGAATACACTTTAGGAATCTCCTGAATGAGACAAAATTGATTATCCTTCCAACAAATCATAAGTCCCCCAGCACTACCTATGGCCGAAAGACAAGCCCAATTGCAAAAGTGAGACCCACCTAACCTTATATAAAAACTAAAATTGGGGCTCTCAATTTTAGTTTCCTCAAGCAAAACAATGTCAATATCGAAATCCTTAAAAAAAATCCTAATCTTATCACATTTTTTAGGATCATTAAGACCCCTAATATTCCAACTAACAAGTCTCAACATCTTAATGAGTTAACTCTCTCTCTAATTCTCTACTCCTAATGAAGTTTGCATCTAACTCAAAGTCCGTAAAAATGAAAGCTGTATCATCAGCAAGCTGATAAAGCTGACTAGTAGACAGACTCCCTAAAGAAAATGGCGAATAACTACTACCGTAAACAGAAAACATACCTAAGCCTGAATTTGAAGTGCTTCCATTAGCACTCGAATCAGGGGACCTACCAAACTCTAATCCTTACACTACAACGAACAAGACCACTATGTGGAGTCAGCTTCTTCTGTCTACCTCTTCTAGAAGGAGAAGGAGAGGATATCACTTCTCTGCTTGGCAAGGTCTCTAAGCTATCCAAAATCGAATCAACCTTCCCTATAACACTACGACCATGCACAGTAAACCCTGAACTCTTCATAAACTCATCGAGCAACAAATCAGTAGAATAAATTGGCCTAGGCAAAATTGATATATATACCATCCACGACTCTCCCATGAACAAAGAAACAACAAAGTCAGATACCATAATATCAGACCTGGTGCATCTATTTTCCTCCACTCCAAGAATCACCTCTTCCCTCACCAATGATTGAATTACATTCCCATGTTGTACCAAAATTGCCTCGACACCTCTTACAGAATTCCTCATAGAAACAAAAACTAATTTATTACTCATAACGTGACTGCCATGCGCAACAACCACTAACAAATATATATATATATATATATATATATGTGTATATATATATATGTGTGTGTGTGTGTGTGAGAGAGAGAGATCAAGAGCACCACTAAATAGTGCATAACCCTTATAGCCCCTTGATTTCCACCACACATTCACGTTTCTCTCTCCTCCCACTAACGCTCTCTCATCACTAACTTATTTTATCATAAATGAGAGGCTATTAGTGAGGGACAAAAGGGGTGCCACATAATATGGGTGCTCTAGAAACTCCATCATATATATATGAATGTATATATGAGCGTTCTGGGGCACCTCTGTTTTGCAACACTCCTTTAGCACCCTTACCCGTTCGTGAGGTACGGTAATTCAAATCCAACGAGAATTTGTAGATGTTCAATCCATATATATATTATCGTCTATCCAAAATTTGAGCTCAATCCGACACTCGTAAAATTATATATTTGATGTTTAAATTTAACTGTTCGAATACATGTCTAAATGGTGAATAATTGAGCTAAGATTTTGAAAATGTTACGAACGTCAGAACGAACTCAAGTTTTGAATAGATGATAATACATGGATTGAATATCTACAAATTCTCGTAGGATTTGGATTACCGTAGCTCACGAATGGATAAGGGTGTTAAAGGGGTGTTACAAAACAGGGGTTCCTCGGAACGCTCCCATATATATATATATATATATATATATATATATATATATATATATATATATATGTATATATATATATATATGTGTGTGTGTGTATGTGTGTGTGTGTATTGTTAGCCTTCTTTGTGACTAGGCTACCCAAAGCTTAAGGGATCTGCGATCATTTGAATGAAGTAATAGAGCATTGGAAAACTTGGCTTATGCATACATGAAGGCCCTGGGTCAGATCCCTGCCTCGGGTCGGATTTTTGGAAGTTCGAGTTTGGCATATGTAAAGCATCGGGTCGAATCATTGGATCAGATTAGGTCCCGATCCCATGTACAATAGTAGATGGAGGACTGGAACACGAGTACTGCACCGGATTGGGTCGAGATTGAGGGACCTAACCCACCTGGAATGATCGCTGCACACAACTAGGAAATTATCAAAACGAGCGTCGGTTCAGATCAAAGGAAGACCGATCCGATCCCCTTTTTTGCCTGTTGCCTTGGAGCGGTTAACAAGTCAAATGAAGACCATTTCTCCACTCTCTCCACTACATCCCGAGATCTGCTGTATGCATGCCATGTGGTCACTCACCCCCAACTTACTCTCTTCTTATATATACATGATTTCGCACATATTTAAGGGGACTTTTTGGTAGTTTAATTCTTCACGTCTGCTATGGCCATGCTCCTCAATAAATAACTACCTTCTTCTTCAATGAAAAGATAATGAATTCATAGAGAATTATTCACTGAATTCGAATGGTTGAGTGATTGTATTCGTTGTAATTGTACTCTATGAATTAAATGAGAAGCTATGAAGTGGATGCAGGTTCGTTAATGCCGAACCACTATAAATCTCATGTGTCTGATTGTTTTTCTATGTTTTTAGATTATATTCTTCATTATTCTCTACAAATCCTAAACAATTGGGTGTTAGTGCCATTTTTTGGTCTAACATTTTGGTGCTTTCACTGAGAACTAAAGATTCTCAGCTTTTCGGATTATTTATCTACTGTTTGGATCACTAAGTCTGAAGAGATAATCCGTAGTCTCATCACTTTTGAAACTTTCAATGATTTCAACAAGTTTGTATCTACGGCTCTAAGAAGAGATAGGAACCGTCAAACTTCACAGAGAGATGGAACTGAATCGGAGAATTCTGGTTGGTGGCAATCAGTTCGGAGTGTCTCGGATCGATAAATTCAGTGGAAAGTTTAATTGGCAACATCTCTGATCGGATCGGGTCGGATATATCGGATCGGGTCGGACTCGACCCGACCCCACATAGCCACACCTAGGCTCGAAGACCAAATTTTGATCCGACCCGGAGTGGCACCTGAGCCAACCAACTAATGATGCTCCGATCCGGATCGGAGGAACTAGTTTGATCCGACCCAACGTGAAAATATCTCCGAACCACAACATGAAGGCATGATCTGATCCGACCTGAAACAGCTGTTTTTTGGAACCACAACATCGCTGTCGGGACTGTGGGGCCCCTGACCCCATCGGCGCTGCTCCCGGACCCGCTGACGATCTCGCCTTTGGCTCGGAGCACGGCTCGCCTTCGGCTCGAATCATGGCTCGCCATCGGCTCGACATAAATTTGGCCAACAGTGGTGATCAAAGTTTGTCAATGAAGGTTAGACGGATAGACTGAGAATATCACTGCAAGATGGCAACGACTAGGATTCTTCCCAAAGCCATGACACCTACTTACATCAGTAAGCCGATGTGAGGAGCTATCGATCAAATCCATTTTGCTATCAACGATAATATACGAGACAATGATTGCCTCATACTAGCTTCGTCTTCCATAGCTCCGATGGCATATAAATTTCACCGATGCAACTGATGTTGTTCCCTAACGAGTAGTGACCATCTTATTTATGTGACTTAAACCTGTCCAATCGGCGGATTATCGAATGACGATTATATGAAATAGTCCGAGCACTACTCTGAAGATGATTCATATGATCTTAGTGACCATGATTGTCAATAATGGGATACCAGGAAGCAGCCAAGGATCCCAACATCCCAAAGCTACACTTCAATTGTATGATGTGACGAATAAAATATGCCCTACGGTTCACCTCTCGAAAAACTTGTCTAACCGTTGCAATGGCTATTCGCTGTCAACAGCATCGAAGAAGACTGATTTCCATCGAATAAGGGTTAGGTCAACATACTTTGGTGCCCAGAGTTAGGTACTAGTTAAACCAGCACACGCCATGATTGGACATATGGATCCTTTCCCGGATTATAGCAACTTGACCGACGAGCCCTAGCAGAATTCAGAGCTTACATTGCACCGTAGTGCCTACTACTCAGTCCCAACCGAAGCTGGAGCGGGAATGGTCCGTGATGATCAAGTCACTAGAAGAGCCTGCTATTTGGCTGGATGGAATATGCTACGCAATAAGGATGGTGTGGAACCCAAAAACGCTTCGCCTTCCCAGGAGATGTATTGTGAAGAATGCATGGGCTTAGCAAGCGAGGGAAACATCGCAGAAAGAGTTTCTTGATGGTCTTCCCGAAGACATAGATCCCAGAGAGGATGAAGATTTGGGATGTTAGAGGGCAACGTCAAATGAAGCAACTGCGCAAAGATTGAAAAGCTCGTTTACAACTTGTTGATTACTTCGAGAAAATTCCGCCACTATTTCCAAGTTCATCTGATTGTGACATGCATTGATACAACAAGTCCTGCTGCGACCTGCGGCATTCGAATGATTTCTTGAATGAAACATCAGGCTGGACCTGTCTGATTTCAATTCCCTCCTGAATAAATCCATACAGGGGCAAGCATTAGCCGACTTCATCGCTGAGTTTGCTATTCCCAAAGAGGATGTGTTAGATGAAGGAGATGGCCCCTCAAAATGAAAGATGAAAACCAAACACCCAGAAGTTGTATATAGACAGTGCAAAGAATAATCGACATTCCCGCATTGGAGTTGTATTGATTCGAAGGAAATTCCAAATGAAGGGACCAGGACTCGCAGCTTACCTAGAATGGATAGAGGAGCTTTTAGATGGATGAAAACATTACAACATACCTCATATTCCGCATCCAGAAGATTAGAAGGTGGATAATCTGGCCAAGTAAGAAAGTTCCGACAATCCAAAAAAGACAGAGATGATCCCCATCAAGACACTACAAAATCCAACCATAGATAAGATGGAAGTTGATCCAGTATTGGAGATCGAATCCGTGAGAGAGTCATGGACAAACCCCGTAAGATACTTACTGCAGCACGGAATGCTTCTAGCAAAGAGTAGTGGATGGCATACCATCGTTCGTTATGCTTCAAGATATGACATGCAATGTGACATTGCTTATCTTCCTTGGAAGGTTGTCCCAAGACAAACACCAACGAGTCCCATTGCTGAATTCACTACTCTGAACGATTCGACAAAATCACTGATTAACTTCCCACATGAAGGGAGATATATGCGAATGAAACATCTAATGAGCGATGTTTTGGAACTAGAAAGTAAAGATTCATACTTTCACTCCTTTCATTAATTATTTGTCAAGTAACTCATTCCCAAACGCTGGGTGTATCTGGAGATTTAATCATGAATTGATCGAGATTACATCATCTAATTCAAACTTGATACATTAGGAGTTTGCATGGTCGATTGCCATAGTCTTGCCTGAAGGTTAGCGAGTTGAAGGTTTAGAACGCTTACGCTTGAATGCTGATTGATTGTCTGCACACCAACCCTTGTCCCCAATATGGGATCGAAGGCATATCAACAAATTTATGAGATACGACTATCCCCCCAGCAATAATATCCTATTTCCTAACACGGAAAGTACAAAGGCTTTTATAAGCATAGTTCTTTGTTGTCCTGTCAATCACCTTCCTAGCACCAATGTGATGATATTCTACCATTAGCGATACATACATGACTCCCTAACACTTAATCCTTGCCCTTAGCATGGGGGCAAGAAGGCGATTCAAAGGAGATGCGACCTCATCATTCGCTTACAGTATATACCTAATTTCCTTTGTCGCCCCAAGACCCCGGTCAAGGTCTGTTCATTCTTGGGACCGCCATCCCACGATGGTTTGAAAAGGTGTTCATCATCAGATAAAGATTTTTGGAAGCCACCCCCTGTCAGAGATAGGGCGAGACAAAATGGATATGCAATGCCATTTTCTTACAGAATGATATTCATTCCTTTAACAAGATTATTCTTTAACCATGACTCTTATATTTGCATGCTTTGCGAGTTATTGATGTACTTAACTCAAATGAATTTATATGTAGATGGTATAGGTACCCAGATTTGATACATATCAAACTTCTAATCCCCGCATATAGAGTTATGGAGCAATACCATAATGAGCCTGGCTAAGATGCTCATTTACAAAGCCATACCCTCCGCCTGAGAGAAGTTGTATAGCTCAAGGTGGATCGGAGATGATCATCCACTCCTTGGCTCACACGTGGTAGACCTCAAGATAATTGTGCGTTGACTTTTGCATTTCAAAGCCGGAATCCGATTCCAGATAGATGCATTTCGGTCATCTTCATGGCTCGATCCTATGCTTGACGCCATCAGATTATATGAATCCAAATAAAGGAGGCAGCGCTACCCCTTGATATGCTTACTTTTCAATCAAGCAATTTACTTTTACATTCTTCCTAAGTTATTGACATGACTAACTTATGCGATATGAATGATACAGGTACCTGAAATTTTGTGCCAATCACTCCTCTCATAGATTGATCGGAGGAACGCAAAGCCTTGGCGAATGTGATCCGACTGTTTGACCGACTAATTCTAATCCTCAGAGTTTGGATAGAAGTATAAAACCTAGGACGAGTATGATAGGCACACCAAGATTAAAGGTCACTCGATCCGTGACTCTAACTCTCATGATTAGCGAGAGATTATAAAGGATGGGAAGATGACAACTCTAATTCTCATGATTCGAGAGAGAGTATAAAGGAAGGAAAGATGACGTCCGTGACTCTAACTCTCATGATCCAAGAGAGAGAGTATAAACGACGTGAAGATGGCGTCCACAGGGCGTGATGGTACACCATGACTAAAGACCGCCTTGACTACACTCTAAACTGGGCATGCGACATGAGAGTATAAAGGCACTGAGACCAAGTGCCGAAGATGGGTTCCTACCCCACTGAAGGATTGGGGGCAAGATTGAAAACTGAGCCCGTACTCCCCAGTAAAGGATTGGGGGTAATATAATGTTGATCCTAATCAATCCCGAACAAGCCCTGGCCAGGCACTTTATTCAAGATTGATTGGGGGCATACACATACACATCACACCACCTGTTGTTCATTACGTAGTTTAGTAATAATTTTTTATTGCAAGAATTACTGTTTTTAGGGATGTTGGATTGAAACCCTTATTTGATTGTGATGTGGTTTATTATCTATTATATAGTTTAGTAATAGTTGGATTACGAGTACATTTGATTGAAATAGGTAATAAACCTACAAGTTTGTGATAGTACAGGAACATGGCTTCAATTACAGAATGCAGGCTTGTACATGATAACAGGACAAAAATGCGAGAATCACACTTGAAACGACCGCAACAGACAAGTGGAAGACATACAAAGGGCCGCATCCAGAAGGATGACGCTGGTGCTTAAAACTAAACTTGCTATGCGACTCAAGGCTATGATCGAAAAGAGGCCTTGAGGAGAGATCGTTCAACAACAAATATCACGACCTGAGGTAATGACCGAAAGGAGGCTTTGGGAGTAATATCTCAACTGCAACGACGAGTACCACCTTGCAAGTACGCTAAATGGAAAATGCAATGACTCGAGCACTTGGATAACTCAATTACTTAAGCTTTCAAAGCAATGGCTCTTTTCTATGCATACATGTCCAATTTGAAAGGCTGCTTGAGGACCACAGAATGGATGCAAAGTGAATTCCCATTTTCTAGTCCCGAAAAACTTCCCGATTGAAAGGCCCCAGACAAGGGGGCATGCACATACTTCGACTTCTAGCTTGCAAGGAAACATATTGCTTAATGCTCCGACTCAAGGGTTAAGAAGAAGGAAGATAGAACCTTCTTCCATGCTGAGAATGTTGGCGTAGGAAGTGCTACGAATGAATAAAGGCAGACAATTTCCTCTCGCAATGAACCCTCAACATATCAGAATAGATATGTAATGGATGGTGCCCTTGCTGATTGAGAACACAGATGGCTCGGCAAGATGAACTTCTCCGAAAGCGACATAAAATAATGAATAACTTCTTTACTCGGATAGATTGAAGGCCAAGCAACTACAACTTACCGCATGAGACCCTATGACAGGTTGAGAACGTCGTTTTGATCTCCCACGGTGCAATCTAACCCCTTCCAGACATTTGTAGCATGCAATTTCTGATTGTAACATTTTAGATGAAAACGGCGGCAACGCAAGAGCCATTGGAAACTTAAACGGAGTCCGACCAGTCTCTGCTCCAGTTCGAATGAATGCTTCAAATCCAACTCAACTTCAATATGAAGTTCCTCATTCCTTAATGCGGGGGTCAAATGGGAGTATTTGAGGTGACTATAATTTGACTTTATCGCCACCCGATTTCGATCCTCATAGCTTTATTGGAGACCAAAGAATAACATGAGCTAAACCCGAACAACTCATTTTGTTTCGAACTATAACTCATGACTTGATAAGGGAGTATGAATTCAGAGAAGACATGGATTTAAGGCTCACCACTTGGCCAAACTACCATGGATGGGGGGAGGTACAGGATACAAGCTTCGAGGAGCATGATTCGACTACCCGGTGACTCCATGCGCATTTACTATTCTCAGAATTCCGCAAAATCCCAGACAGCAACCAAAAGAATGATTGCTCAAGACTAACCTGCATGCATCCGACTAGCGGATCACCATACAAAATTAAAAGGCAGAATCTTGATTGAAGGCTATTACGTATGCGGAACCAAGAAGCCGGAGACCGACTTCCACCCATTTCAAGACTTCATGCTGGGGCACCAATGCTATATTGGACAATTGGCAATGACTCCTCGAAAACAAAGGCCAAATTGCCAATGTTAATTAATGCTTCACCAGAGGCGACATACCTCAAGGGCAAGGTAGGCAACATCAATCAAAACTCTTTCACACGAGATATTAGGGATTTCAGCAATTCCCTGCACTTCAAGCAACTATTTCTGGATCTTGACTTAAATTGTTGTTATACAATTTTTGGTGGCATGCATCTGAATTGATCAACCGCTAGGACACATTGGTCACCCACTTCGTTGAGCAATCGAAGGTCCACGTCTATCGATCCACGACTGTCATGTTACTCACTTCAATCAAACAAAGATCCGGCGGACCCCGCATTCGTTCCTCAAAAGGTTCAACACCGCAATAGCATCTATAGATCGACCTAGACCATCTATGATGTTTATAGAAGCAATATATGATATTCTAGATAACTCAGACTTCAAAGTCTCTCCGCAACAAGACCCACCAAAGGGCCTCGGCGGATTCACCCTAGGGACAAACCTCAGCATCTTTATACCATGAGATTTTCCTAGAGATATTGGTGAATTCTATCCTAAGGTAGATTCCTGCAACAATAGGATAATCATATTGAAATGAATGGTCTCAATGTTTTCGTGACAAAGAATAGAGCATCATTGTAACACCCCGTAATTTTCAATATTAATGTTCAAAAATTAAAGAATAATTAATCTCAGATGTGAGAATTAAGGGAAACGGGTTGCGCCACTGTGTTCATCTCGGAATTCTGGTTGAGATAGAGTCCGAGTTTGCGTGAATTAGACTTCGTATGAAGAAGTTATGGCCATCGGAAGTTTCACTAAAATTCAAAACAGATTTCAAAATTTCAAATTTCAAACTCAGATGGGCTAGGCGGGAAAATTCCTGCCAGGGGCCAGGTCGACCAGGGGGTCGACCTACCCCCCGGGCAGATTTGTTTGATGATGATTTTCCGACTCTTGGCTGAGTCATTAGGGCTGACTTGTCACCCAGTCTTGACTGAATGGCTATGGTTCATTCTAGGTTGATCGGATGGCCTAAATTAATCCTAAACTCTATAAAAACACATGTAAACTCGAACCCTAAAATCAAATAAAAATCAGAATCATGGCCTCCATGCTGTCACCTTGCAACCTAGAATAGCCGCCACCAATTAGAGAGGAAGAAAAGCTAATCAATTCAATTCTAATCTAAACCGCAACAAATTGTCTTCTTCAAAGGAAAGCTATGTCAATTTCAGAACTCAAATTTCAGAACTCAAGACCTTCTTTGAGTTGTGAGTTCGATTTCTTTAATAAGATAATTAACAATTTAATTTGGTTGAGTTATGATTTGGGATTATATTGTTATGTTGTGAATCATTGACCGTTATGTTATTATCTATGTTGTAAATCTGTTATGCTACTATCCATGTTGTAAACCTGTGGTGTTATTTTGTAAATCTATGTTAATTATTGGCTTATGTACAATCAATTCATATGCTTGTTTGGTTATGTTTGTGGAACTAATTCATGTGTTAAGTTATATGTAAAATTTAACTTGATAATTCTACATACAAGTTAGGATGTTAATTGAGGCATGGATCATATGCAAGTTAATGAAAATTATATACAACCTTACATGTTTCATGACATCTATTTTATGTGTAAATTGGATCTAAAGTTAGGCGATGACATGTGTGAGGTACATGCTAGTATACAAAATTCTATATGCTAGTTTACATATAGATCTTATTTTACATGTTTAAATGCAAGTTTACACCATAGTTTATGTGTATGTTGTGATGCTTTCTCTTGATTCCATAAGTTAGACTATTCGAGTCTAACGTATATTTCAGGTTAAACAAACGAACGTACAACGTGGGGCGAAGGGATAATATTAAGAGATTTAATATTGAGAATTGGCATAAATGCCTTAAACGGCATAAAATAAATTTATGATGATAATTGGTATAATTTTGCATACCATAAATAGATGGACATAATTGAGTCAATTATGGACATAGTTAAATTTGGAATTGATTGATAATTTGAATAGGGAAATTAATTCAAATTGGGGGATAATTAATTATGTGTAATTAATCGCCTAAGACACGAGGTTAGGCTCTTTTGTGTTGTAAGATTGCCCGGACCCGCCCGACAAATCCAACTGCCACAAATGCCATTCTAATGTGGGAGGTCTTTGGCATAAATTAAATGCATAACGGTTGTAAAGACACGAGGTTAGGCTTGTTTGCGGTGTAAGACTGCCCGGACCTACCCGGCAAATCCAACTGCCACAAATACCAGTCTAATGTGGGAGGTCTTTACAAAGTTACGGTGTTAATAAATTAAGAAACACTTAACCAGATAAATATGTGGTGGGACATGAGGGTTAAGTGGGTGCCTTGGGTGGCTTGTGAAATACGATTAGAAATACTTAACCAAAATAAAACATGTAAGTGGACGTGAATAAGAAAAGGGTTGAGTGGGATGTACTGGAGGGGACCAAGCTTAGGTGGATAGCTTGTGTCAAGTAATGGGGGCCCGTTTCAACCAGTAACCCATAAGTATCTTTGTGGGCTCGACCCAAGTCGAGGACGGGACACGCATACTGGGCTTGACTGTAAGAGGCCAAAATGGGTTATGGTGGCAATGCAAGTCCAACGGATTCATGTGCGCATGTGGACCCGGGCTAGTAGGTAAGACGTTGTTGCATCGTGTAGGTATAAGTAGTGCAACTTGGTGGTATTGGGTTGCCACTTTGGGGAGTGATACACCCCGCTGTGGGACCAGCCTGGGTATCTACGAGTTAGAGAGCCGATCACATGGGGGTAGTGGGTACACCTAGTGGAGATAGGGGCATGCGACACCTATGAAGGCAACTAGGGGTACACGAAACTACCATTATCATTATTAAAGTTTTGTAGGCAGGATCAATTTTTAGGGTGTTTGGTGTGGTGCAGTGTAGCAATTATCTTATAGCGACTAGGTGCGCCTTTAACGTTATCTTTGTTCATCTTATTTCCTTTAGTTTGCTCTGCCATACCCAGTTGTTCACAGTCATTTCCTTATTTTCCAACTTATGCCCTAGCCTAGTTATTTTGATAATTATATTGTTAAAGTTATCGCACTCGCCAGACTTTATGTCTGACCCCCTTTGTTTCCACCTCTTTTCTTCCTTTCCCCCCCAGGTGCTAAGGGTGGAACTAGCACCAGTGGAGCCTGATTTTGGACAGTTGTATCTCTTGCTTTTAGACGTTGCTTGGATCACTGAAGTAAAAGTTCAGCCTATCTTATTTACGGCTATTTTGTGTTGGGGTTATGTCTTTCAATTTATGTACTCTGATTTAGTCAAGATGGATATTATGTACTTCGACTCTGGTTTTTGATGATGTAATCAAACCTATGTGTTTACCGCTGCAATGAATAAAATTTTAAATTTTTAAGTACTGTTTATATCTGTCTTGTTGTTAAGTTTCTGTTCTATACACACTTAAAACGCTCCATAGAAGTTAATGCATTCCCTTTGTGAGTGACATTAATGGACATGGGGTATTACAATCATTTGACTCATGAAATGATAAAGACAAAAGGAAAGCCCCAGAAAAGATGGGTAGGAATGTAAAATTCTAGAAAGGGCTAATTTCATTAATCGAGCCCACGATCTTGATTGTCAAGATCAATGGAACCGAGCATGAGAAATAGATTCGACAAGTCTATGATGGCTATTTTAGATTATGCTGAAACATAAATGAAGGGGCTCGAGTAACTCTATGATGACATTCATTCGCTTTCATTTTAAGAGTTTACTAAACCTCTCGACCGGTCCGATGAGAGTAACTAAGTTTGCTGAAGCCCAATGAGATAATCCTTACTTTCTGACTAGAAAGGAAAGATGACACCAAAGCAAATATGATTCGATCATTCGCTTATACAAATCCAACTCTTGCTGACTTGAGAAAGAGTATAGAACGACTTGGGTCGACTATGATTGCTAAATCTATAACTCTAATCTGATGCAACAACGGAAAGTGTAAAAGCTTCAAAATTAGATGTCCAGTTGACCTAGTTCGACCACCAACGATGATGGGGCCATGAGCACTAACTTTGCTCGTCCTCCATTGATGCTGGGAGCATGAGCCTCAACTGACAAACTAACTTTGAACATGATCCCGGCTCGACTCTCGATTCAGAACATATAAACTATATCCCCTGAATATGATATGATTCATCTTGACCTTTCAAGAAAGTCAACTAACAGATCAATCGTGAATCCAAAGACTTGATCCGCATCTGCTTCGAGTGGAGAATGTAGAGAACTCTCCCACTACGTTATAATTATCTTACGAGCACAAATGATAGATTCATATGCTAATTCTGATGCACTCTATCCTAATGATCTAGATGCTAGATCAAAGCTCGAAGATTCTTATACTACCCCATAACTTGGATGGTTACTTCATACATTGACTCATATGAAAAAGAAGTCTAGCTCTACTATACGTTTGACTTGCATAAGGAGAAAATGGTGTTTGGCAATGACCCATCCATGTATGATTACTGTCAGGAGCCAACAATTCACCATGACTTTTGATGAAAGAATTCAGCCACCTGATTCGATAGGTAAAAACAATTACTTGATCACCTTGTCCATTATGGCCATGGAATTTGACCCGATGAACACCCATAAAAGTGGTATGATATATGACAAGTCATCTATACCATGAAAAGTTGAAGTATTAGAACTATTCGAGAAGACACAACGACTCAATAAAGCCTTCGCACGAGTGGATGACGTTGAAGAATGGTTCAGGTCAACTTGCTCAAAGCACATCTCATCTGCGATAATATGTACTTTAGGGGGGAAAATGTTAGCCTGCTTTGTGACCAGGCTACCCAAAGCTTAAGGGATCTGCAATCATTTGAATGAGGTAATAGAGCATTGGAAAACTTGTCTTATGCATACATGAAGGCCCTGGGTCAGATCCCTGCCTCGGGTCGGATTTTTGGAAGTTCGAGTTTGGCATATGTAAAGCATCGGGTCAAATCATTGGATCAGATCGGGTCCCGATCCCATGTACAACAATAGATTGATGACTGGAACACGAGTACTGCACCGGATCAGGTTGAGATAGAGGGACCCGACTCACCTTGAATGATCGCTGCACACAACTAGGAGAATTGTCAAAACGATCATTGGTTTGGATCGAAGGAAGACTGATCCGATCCCTTTTTTTTTTCTTGTTGCCTTGGAGAGGTTAACAAGTCAAATGAAGACCATTTCTCCACTCTCTCCACTACATCCCGAGATCTGTTTTATGCATGCCATGTGGCCACTCACCCCCAACTTACTCTCTTCCTATATATACATGATTTCACACATAATTAAGGGGACTTTTTGGCAGTTTAATTCTTTACATCTGCTATGTCCATGCTCCTCAATAAATAACTACCTTCTTCTCCAATGAAAAGATAATGAATTCAAAGAGAATTATTCATTGAATTCGAATGGTTGAGTGATTGTATTCGTCGTAATTGTACTCTATGAATGAAATGAGAATCTATGAAGTGGATGTAAGCTTGTTAATGCCGAACCACTATAAATCTCGTGTGTCTGATTGTTTTTCTATGTTTTTAGATTATATTCTTCATTATTCTCTACAAATCCTAGAAAATTGGGTGTTAGTGCCATTTTTTGGTCTAGTATATATATATGTATATATATATATATATAGACACAGAACTAGACACGCACAAGATCTCTATCATTGATTGTTTTGTCATTATATGAAGAGGTGGAAATAAGAGAGAATTCAATGATAGAGATTAATTGTGTCACCAATTATGTCCATTATTGGTGTTTAAATAGAATTATATATATACATGGTAAAAATTTATATTAGGCAAACAACCCAAAACAGTTTTATTACATGAGCAATTAGCTACGTAGCAAGACAAAGTCGGGCATACCCAGTTCAAACACAAAATCAATAAAAGCAACACCGACTTTCCCCAATAAAATATCCAGCCCTTCGTCTTCTCCAGCAACCAAGAATTCATGGCGACTCAAACATATTCGTACTTGTTCCTGGAATTTCTCCCAGCACCTCCAACAAATCCAAATCTACTACATCACTGCTTTTTGATCCCAAGCTATCGGTAAATTTAGCACTTCTAATTCTCTATTTGCATAAATTTATTTCACATATAGAAAATTTACAAATCAAACTTGCCTTGTTCTTCTTCCCCTTGAAAATATGGGAATTTCCTTCCCTTCAGTCGCTACGACACATGCTTAGGTGATCTTGTCCAATTTGGCTTTCAGGTTTACACCCTTTTCATTCCTGGCCAGGTATTCAACAATCACTTTAAGATTAATAATTTGATTATTAGGATCAATACCAAGTTTGCAGTTTTAGCAATTGTTGAAGAAAATTCACATGAAAAAAAAGTGATCATAATTTTCTTCGGGCATTCCATATAAGAAAAAAAGTTTCTCCTTAGTTATACCCCATTTAGACAGTTTGTCCCTGGTTGGAAGATGACCCAAAATTGCTTTGTAGGCAATCAATGAATCCTTGGGGGCATATAGCTTTGTCGTGAATAGATTTACTCCAGGACTGTAATTCATGTCTATCACAAATAGAATTCCAGGCAGACTTAATATAAAATTCACCACTAGAGTTATTCCACAACCAGGTATCATTATCTCTTCTAAATATAGAGGCATGTCTTCTATATTATTTTTGATAACATTATTGCAAGGTAGGAGATCAAAATACCAAGTTTGGTTATTAATAATAGTATCTACGTCAGGAGAACCAAAAGCAGAATATGTATCCCAACCCGCAATATCAATAATAGATTTACCCAGAATCCAAGGGTCTTTCCATAGATTTGTATCCCTACCACTAACAAATTCCCTTATACAGTTTGTAGCTAGAATGCCTCTCAAACTAAGAAGAGCTTTCCAGCTAGGAGAAGCATTATTATTCACAACCATTTGCCAGAAATTTCCTTTCATATATCTTTGCCTCATCCATCTAGCCCAAAAACCACTGCTAGTTGACACTTTCCAACCTTATTTCAGGGTAAACACATCTCTCATGTCTTTAAGATTTCTTAACCCAACACTATAGGATCTAGATTAACCCTAGTGCGGGGGGGGGGGGGGGGTAATATGGTTTATTGGAGTTTTGCAAGTTATGAAAATTATCACATCACATATTGCAGTAGAGAAAGTAAATGACACAGATTTTACCCAGCTTCGGCAAACCCTGCCTACTACTGCATTTCCAAGATTTCTATTAGGTATTAAAACAGATTCCCAGTTACAAAACCCTGTAAACTCGCAAACCATCCTACTGCTCTAATCCTACGCTCAAAACCCAAGACTGATCTTTATCTCCAAGTTCAAATTTCCCCAGAATTACAAACCCGTAACTCGTAAACCCTATAGCGAGTATACCTTAGTTTACAGAAAACTAGAAAACTGTTGACCGATTACAAAAAAATATTAAACAGCTTAAAAAAAATAACAAAACCCCTTTTTAATAAAAACAAAAGTCAGTCCCTTATTGTCACTTTAACACGTTGGCTTCCTCTTTTAATGGCCGACCCAAATAAAATTAGTGCTTTGCACCCAAATCAATTCGCGACTTCTGGTTGTTGATGAATTCTCTGATGGCTACAAAATGGTTGCTTAATGTCGAACGATTTAGGATTGAGATTGAAACTACGATAGTACGTCAGTATTTTGTTTTTCTCGATTGCTTGAATGAATTGTATTGCTCGATACGTTCATGCCTGTGATGATGTGGTTTTTATAGGGTTATGAAACCCTAATCAATCTGATTTCTTGCGAAATGATTTGGTCTGGTATTGATGGTTGCGTGATTTTGCTTGTTGATTTATGGAAACATGTTTGTGCGATTGATTCTTTGCCATATATATTCATTGTAATTTTCTTCGCTCTGAAAATTGCCTTTGCGATAACCTGGAATGTTTTTAACACGTGAATCACAATCTTGACAAAATTAAATCTTTAATCATGTTGATAGAATTTTTTGTGGATTTTCAGAATTGAAATTGGATTTTTTTCTAGAAAACTTCATATTTTATTTCTTGCCCATATTCTTATATGCTGATTTTAATAATTCTGGAAGCATGAGTTGATTATCTGCCAAAAATAACTCCTTGTGTGATTTAATTAACTTTCCAGATCATTTGTCAAAAAATAAGATTCTTTCCATTTTCGTGATCCATTTCACCGGAGCATATTTCCTTGTCCACATGCTATTGACTTGAAGATGTGCATACTCATGCACTATGATACTGTTATGTAGCTGCACCTTATACATGTGCTCATTGCCTTTTTTGTTACATAACTTACTCTGTATGCATGCAAGCACTGATTAGGTTCCTTGTGCACAAATATATATATATATATACATACATATATGTATGTATGTATGTATGTATATAGACACACACATACACACACATTTGTGTAAATCTTCATTGTTGGGCTGTTGCATTGCTGTTTTGTGCACTCATGCCTGGTGCCTTGTATATTGTTTCACCATGTCTGGACTATTTCATTTGCATTGAGTCTGTGCTTCACCATTACTTGCTGTACATATTTGAACCATGCATGCACATGCATTTGTGCACTTCATTATGCTCTGTTTTGTGTCACCCATATACATGCAATCATGTTGAGTATGCTTGAAGCCTTGTTCATGCATATAATTTGTTGCAAGAGTCATGACATCCTTGTTTTGTGTCCAAGGCCTTGTGATGCACTGTTGCCATGTATTGTTGCTTGTGTTACTTCCCATAAATATGTATACTTTAGCCTCTAAGCTTGAAACTGTACATGTTGTACTTTATTGGTCGTTTGCCTTTTTGTATTAGAACCTACTACTTGAAATTTGGCTTGGGTCACATTTATGTTTATTGTATACATTTACTGCACTATATTGCATCACCAACTTGTACCATGGTTGTTGCTTGTGTTGCTGCTATATATACATACATGTATATACACACACATGTGTTTATATATATGTATGTATGTATGTATGTATGTATGTATGTATTTGTATTATTTTCCTTTTTTGCATGTATTGAAACTAGTGCACTACCATTGTCATACTGCGTAGCTTCAATGTTGTGTGTATATATATGTCACTTGTCTTTGTTCTTGAGCCTGAACCTCGAACTGAATTATGTGTATACCCATATGCTTGTTGAACCTACTATGTTGGTTGCACCATATTCATGCAGCTATGTCTTGTTCACCTGCTTGTGTATTTGTACATGTACACTGGCCATGTAGACTTGGCTTCCTTGTTGAAGCTTCTTGTAAACGAAAAACTTCGTGCTCTTGAGATTTTTGCCCATGTTGGCATGTATTCCCATGTTATACATACATGTATACACACACAAATGTATGTATATATATGTTTGTATATAAGTGTTGCTTCACATATGCTTTGTCACTTGCATTGAATTTCTTGGTTCATGTGCACTCACTGATGTTTGACCATATTTCTCCTACACACAATAAATATACGTGTATATACATACACATGTATAGTGCATATGCATATATATTTTCTATTTACATCAGCAGACCACTACACATTGAGTTGTAGCTGGTCAAGATCAACAGACCACAATTATGAGTCGAGGCTGGTTTTGATCAGCAGACCACAAGTGTGAGTCGAGGCTGGTTTTGATCAGCAGACCACTATAGCTATGTTGGGGCTGGTCTGCGGGCATAAGATATATAGTCTACCTTGTGGTATTTACAGTGAAGCACTGTGAATATCACAAGCAATCTAAACACAGATAGATGTATATACATATCAGACCAAGTCAAGAAAGATGATGAGAAACACACCAAAATTCTAAGGCAAAAATAATAATTAAAATAAGTTTATATCTGCTAGAATTTAAATCTATTTTTTAGGGGTGGGCATAAACCGCACCGTTAAATGGGAACCGCCCGACCCGAACTGATGAAACGGTGCGGGAAACCGCTCCGTATCATCTCTCTAAACTGAAGATACGAAACCGACCCAAACCATTTCATTATGGTCCGGCTACGGTTTGAAGAGTGAAACTTGCCGTATTAAACTAGACCAGATTACTTTGTACAAAAAATTATTAAAGCCAAGTGTTAGAAGTGATTACCAATACTTGGTGACTGATCTACAGCCCAACCACATCCCTAAAGTCCTAACCTTAAGAGCAGCGGATACTGGGATAAAATTTATAAATGTAGTGTGTATTTCAGATTTGGCTTATTTTTGTATATCTATGTGGTACATACTTATTTAAGATAAAGAAACAAATATATATTTAAGTTTAGACGAAATTTGTTTTGCCTGGGATAAACCCATATTTAAAAGTGGTCTAAATATTTCAAAGAAGGGTGTAGTATAACTAACCTGAAGCAAACCTCAGAAGGAACATCTTGCTCAAATAGTCCTAGTGACATTACAGGCAGTGAGGTGAGAATCACATTGAATAGTATCATGTACCAATCATCTTATATCGATTGTCGAAAAACCAATGAATGATTCATAGTAAAATAGTGTGTCAATAAGCAAACAATCGAACTGATTGTGAATTGGAGCAATATCTTTTTTGACTTACTGTTCTTTCCTTATACACCTGGGGATATGCCAATTTATCTGAGAGTAACAATTGTTAGCAGCATATAAAACGTCTTTAGTGGTTTGTGATGCATCCGACTGTTCTATATTCGTTGTTGTACCAACCTTGTCATTGCCATCTCCGAATGATTTTTGTTATTCACTGCTTCTACTATACAGTATATTCACATGGCTATGTTTATCTTGTGCACCATATTCACTACTTCTACTATACACTATTAAAAGATGCATTAGTTAGTTTGCAGTTTTACCATCTGTGCTATTTGTATGTTTCAAAATCAAATCGGACCGAATCGAAACCGGACCAAATGCATTTGAAACCGATCCGAAACCGAACCGTAGTAAAATATAACATTATGGTCTTCATTTTTGGTTAACTGTTTGTTGTGGTCCGGTAGCGGTTTGAGCTTTAAACCGGACCGAACCGACCCATGCCCACCCCTATTATTTTGTTCCAGATTATTATATGTGTGTTTCTATGACATATATGTAGGTGACTAGACTGACTATGAGGCAGACTGTAGACAAAAGCGAGCGTTAGTGTGTGTGAGTCTATATATGAAACTGAGTGACAGAGTGAATCCTATTGTTGTAGTGAGGACAAAATGTACTAATTTAAATTTGTACGGTTGTGTTATATGACAGTGAGATGTACAATAGTGGAGTTAGTAATTTGTACTATTCCAAAAGTCGAAATAAAATACTTATTTGAATAAACACTATTTGAATATTTAAATTCTTGTGCAATAACATCTTATTCAATATATATATATATATATATATATATATATATTTGTATGTGATGTAGTAGGATAGTACAATTGCAAACACACATATATATGTTTGTTATCATCAAATAAATAATCATATTGCTATATACAACAATCTCCCTCATTTGATGATGACAAACGAATAATAAGATTTTGAATATAATAAATGTGTTTGACAGTAATGAGCAGAACTTCCCCTATATGTATGCTCCCCCTACAATAGAACTCCCCCTAAATATGTGCATATGAGTGAAAAGAATAAATGAATTGAATATTAAATATTAAATTATTCATGAAATATTCACTCATTAATCAAAATCTTAGCCGTTCTCCCGCTTTTGTTATCATCAAAAGGGTATAGAAACTGAAATAGTGATGAAATATAAACTAGAAATATAAACTCAGATCACGAGAGAGAATGTTCATCATAAATCGCATTCGATCAAAAAAAAAATCATAATATTCTTCAAACTAGTGGAAAATTTCACATTGTAGAATGATGGACTTATGGTAAATTTTTTAAAATGTAGAGAGTTTTAAAACATATGAATTCCAATTATTTTCAAATATTTTTTTTTAAAATGGGCACAAAATAGCGATGGATTTGGACTATGGTTATAAATTCAAATCAAGTAACAAAATCATATAGTCTCAAGTCCCAATGACTATCAAACAAAAATCGTAATGTATCATAAAATAGCGACACATTTCACAAATTAGAAAATGGATTGATATGTTGGTTTTTACATAGCAAGGAAGATTTATATATATATATATATATATATAATTTTATTTATTTTCTTTTCATTTTATTTTTGACGGAACACTAACCACACATAGCTTATTAGGACTTTTAAATCGGATAAGTCACAACTTAAATTATAAGTAATCTCTAACCATGCATGACCATATCTAGGTTTTTCAAATGAGATTATAGAAACACTTGTTATACAAAATCTCCTCAGTATATAAAACCAAAATAGATGATAGAAATATGGTAAAAATAGAGATGGTCGTGAAATAAATTTCTAAATTAATTATATTATCAAATATGATCAACTATATCGAGATTTTGTAAAATATTCAATTATCTCTTTTTCTGAAAAATAATATAGTCACATTTCCATCATAAGTTTTGAAACAGTACTTTCTTTGATGATTAAAAAAATAAATTCTCCACATTAATATAAAACCATGATGGATGACAGTAGGATGATAGTAAAAGAAGTTGTTCGTGATATAAGTGCCAATTCAAACATATTATAAAAATCTGTTCAAATATCATGAGAATTTAAATAAGATCTCCTCTTGTTATGAAATATACTATAGTCACAACTCATCACAATTTCAAAAATCTAATAACAGTTTTGATGAGTTATAAATATAGTTCAATTTGGTCAATGATTTCAGTTTTTGAATAAATAATCAAAAATGATTTTAAAATTGAAAAAATCAATTACAAGAGAAATTCTGAAAGAACTATACAAGTTGAAAACCAGTTTTTAAAAAATATCAGACAATTGAATGAGAAAATTTTCCAGACTTCTTAGGCGGATACTACTTGGAGCTCCTGATTGTCCATTGTGGTCAATAAAACCCAAACTGAATTTTCAACAGTTATACCGAGATGTAGTAAACAATTTATACCAAATCAAGTAGTCATCAAAACATTTACAAAACAATTACTTTTACCAAAGTAGCAGAACAACGAATTTCAGAACAAGCAAACAAAACATTTTTTCGCAGTATTTACAACAAGTCTAAGAGATGGTTCATGATCCAAGATTAAAGGAGTTCATTTGGAATCACTTGAAGAGATATGTAAATTTCAGGATTTAATAAATCGATCACAGAAGATTATGATTTCAAATCCAAGAAGTGTGTGAGTTTCAAGATATCAACAATTTCAAATGATTTCAAAAAATAAAATATCCAAGCCAGATGATCATGATTTAAAAGTGAGTTTCAAAGATGCAACACAACAATCTCATATTAAAAGATTTTTCAAATCATAATAGTCAAGCTCATACAAAATACAATGAAAGTATCACAATATATTAAAATAGTAATATGCTACAATGAATGTAAATTTTCAAGTCTTTCCAAGAGGAATTAGAAGAAACTCAAAAACGACAAAGATGTGTGAAATTTCAAAAGTTTTAGAGATCACAAAAAAATAGAATTCTAAATAATAGTGTTCAAGATATGACAAGAATACTTCAACACTGCTAGATATTCAAGAATCAGTAAAAAAATTAAACTTCAAAAAATTGCAAAATATTTACAGTTTTAAATTCAAGATCTGGAAATCATCAAAACGTGGAAGTTTTATACAAATGAATCTAATTTCTAGAAAATCAAGAATTTTGCAATTTGAAGTTAAGAAGCTCATAGTAAGTTAAAAAAAATATGGCAGTATCAAAATAAACCAGAATAAGGAGTAGAAGGTTGAATAAAAAGGAAGAATAAAAAAACCCGAGAATATAAACAAAAAATGTGAGTCTATAGATCATACTAGATTTATATGTGACAATGTTAATTCTCTAACTCAATTGTCGTGGCTACAGAACTCCGAATGATGCAATAAAATGGAACACTTTGAATTCAAACTCTCTTTCGTAAAGTGGTTCCTCAGCCTCCCCCAGTACTTAAGAATTTATAAGATCGAGTGGTCTAATAAATGTTGTTTTACCACTCACAGTTTGGTTCACACATTTTTGTACCCAAACCTGTTTGTACAATAATCCATTAACATTCACTAAAGCACCCTTAGGAACCCAAATCTGTTTGATCTGTCATAAATTCAATTTATTTCCTTTTGGGATCCAAAATTGCTTAAATGGATTATTTGTAAACAAGTTTTCATTTTGTTTACGATTTAAAAATCCTTTGAAAATTTTAGAATCTAAATTTTCAAATCTATTTTTTCAAAGCTATTTAAAGGATTTTTGAAATCATTTGAATTTTGCTTCTGGACAAATTTATCAAGTTATCCAAAGCCAAGACCACTTTTATTTCCAAAAGAAGATTGGTTTTGCAACAACGTATTCAACGATTTTTCACCATTAGAAAATTTACCCTAAATTGATTGAAGTTGTTGAATTTTAGATTTAAGATCGCTATTTTCTTTTATCAAGTTTGAATAACGATTTATAGTGATCTACTTTTCAGCATCAGATTGTTTTAAAACCAAAATTTCATTTTCAAGTATTTTAATTTTGGTCTTTTGACTCAGAGATCTCAACTTCAAAACATTTTTGTTTTTAAGATTCAAGTTTTTCAAGTTTCTAGAATTTTCAATCTCGTTTTCAAGCTCATTCAAAATTGATGCTGTTTTCAACAAATTTTGTTTATCAACAATTTCATGTTTGGAATTTTTGGTAGTCTTAAAATTTTACAATTCCTTTCGCAAAAAATTGTTTGTACTTTTAAGCTTAATCTTGTTCGCTTTTAAAATCAGAATTTCATTTTCAAGCTTTTGAATATTTTCATTTAGATGAACAAGATTATTTTCCAAATTCAAACAATTTTTGCAATCAGAGTTTGAAAACTTCTTGACGTTTTTAAGTTATAATTCCAAAGTACTATTTTTGTTGATCAACTCAAGTTTTTTTTATTTTAGAGTTTTATTTTTTTGATTTGAGACTATCAATTTCTTTTGTTAATTTAGTACAAAAATAAACCAAATCTTCATATGAGAAATCTTTTATTTCATCGTCTATTGAGTCTCCATCGTCTGATTTTTCTGAATTTTCATCTATAAAACCTGTTAAGCACAAATCTGAACTAGAGTTGGCCTTTGAGGGTTTTGAGAAGTTGTCTGTTCATCCACACTTTGTATCAAGAGTTTTCCAGATATCCTGCACAGCTAAACAATGTGAGATATGGTTAGGCTGATCATTACTAAGATAAGAATAAATAATATGCATAGCACGAGCATTGATAACTTTATTCCTCTTGTCTAACGTATCACTCACATTTTTAATAATATCCCAATATTCAGAATTGACAGATTTTAAATAGAATTCAATTTTTGGTTTCCAAACTAAAAAAATCTGTTATATTGAAAATTGTTGGAATATTACGGGACTGACTCTCACTAGACTGTCAATAAGAATAATCGCGGATTGAAAGATCCATACTCTTAAGTTAATGAAAATACCTGACTCTGATACCACTTGTAGGATCTAGATTAACCCAAAAGGGAGGTGAATAGGGTTTATTGGAGTTTTACAAGTTATTAAAATTATCACAGCACATATTGCAGTAGAGAAAATAAATGCAGAAAGTAAATGACACAGATTTTACCCAGCTTCGGCAAACCGTGCCTACTGCAGTATTCCCAAAATTTCTACTTGGTCTTAAAATAGGTTCCCACTTGCAAAACCCTCTAACTCCCAAACCCTGATACTACACTAATCCTATGCTCAAAACCCTGAGCTGATCTTTATCCCCAAGATCATATTTCTCCAAATTACAAGCCCGTAACTCGTGAACCCTAACTATAAATCTATAGCTAGTATACCATAGTTTACTGAAAACTAGAAAACTGTTGATTGGTTAAAAGAAAAGATTGGACAACTTAAAAAAATAAATAACAAAACCCCTTTTAATAAAAACAAAATTCGGTCCCTTATTGTCACTTAAATACGTCGGCTTCCTCTTTAATGGCCGACCCAAATAAAATTAAGGTTTTGCTTCCTCAAATCAATTCGTGCATGTGCAGATATATTTTCTATTTACATCAGCAGACTACTACACGTTGAGTCATGGTTGGTCAAGATCAGCAGACCAAAATTGTGAGTCGAGGCTGGCCTTGATCAACAGACAACTATAGCTATGTTGAGGCTGATCTGCGGGCACAAGATATATAGTCTACGTTGTGGTATTTACAGTGAGTCACTGTGAATATCACAAGCAGTCTAAACACAGATAAATGTATATACATATCAAACCAAATCAAGAAAGATGTTGAGAAACACACCAAAATTCTAAGGCAAACAAAATTTAAAATAAATTTATATCTGCTAGAATTTAATTCTATTTTATTCTAGTTTACTCTATGTGTTTTTGTAACAGATATGAAGGTGACTGGACTGACTTTGAGGCAGACTGGAGAAAAAAGTTTGTGTCGGTGTGTGTGAGTGAGTCTTTATATGAAACTTAGTGACAAAGTGAATCATGAGTGTAGTAGTGAGGAAAAAATGTAATGAATGAAATATTTATAGTTGTGTAATATGACAGTGAGATGTATAATAGTAGAGTTAGTGGTTTGTATTATTCCGAATGTTGAAATAAAATATTTATTAGAATAAACAACGTTTGAATATTTAAATTCGTGTCCAGTAGCATCTTACTCAATATATATATATATTTGTATGTGATGTAGTAGTACTGTACAATTGCAAACACATTTATAAGAATATATATATATATATATTTATATGTTTGTTATCGTCCAATAAAAATCATATTGTTATATATAACAAACTCCCATTTCTTCTTTTAGCCTGCATAAATCAGAATATTTAATTTTATGTAATTCTCCCTTCTATATGAAATCTACACACACTTTTTTAGTTTTCTCAATAGACGCTATAGGAATCTGAAAAGTATGCATCCAAAAATTCACCTTAGATAAAATGACAGTATGCACCAGTTCTATCTACCAGCCAAAGATAAAATTCTCGAACTCCATCCTTGCAGCTTGTCTTTTACTTTATTAAAAAATCCTACACATTCTCTATCAGTAAAAAAATTCGTGGATAACCCAAATACTTAACTGGAACATTCCCTTCAGTAACTCAAGCATATCAAGAATAAGGTCTCACTATCACAAAATTTCTAAAATAACATTTTATCTATTCCAGTGACTTTCAAACCAACATACTTCTCCAGAAGATGAAAATTGTTTTTAATAGTTATGGTAGCTGTTTCATTTGATTTAATGCAAATTATCATGTCGTCATCATATAAGAGGTGGCTTATCTTAGGCTGGAATTTGTACACTGTCTGAATAAGTCTTCCATGCTCCGTCAATTCCATTTAGAGGGAAAAATAATCCATAGCAACAGTGAACATGTAAAGAGATAAAGGATCTCCTTGTCAAATCTGCCTGTTGGATCCAATGAATCTCTTTGGAATACCATTGATCAAAATAGAGAAGGTAAGGGTAGATACACACTCACTAATCAACTTAACAAATTTCTTTGGAAAACTCATATAATCTAACATATGAATTACAAAATAACGATTAGTTTTATCATATGCCTTACAGAGATTAACTTTTAAACAGAACTTGTCACCACCTGGTTTACTGAAATTTCTAACAAGTTAATGTGCCAACACCAAGTTCTCAAAAATATTCCTGCACTTAATGAAAGTACTCTGACACTCAAAGATGATGTGTGGTAATATTTGTTTCATTTTATTGCATATCACCTTTCTTAAAGTTTTATAAAGCATATTGGAACATGCCATAGGTTATGTGGTGTGGTGGGATTTTCAACTTTTGGAATAATGTAACGACCCGTATTCTACGCATCATAGGACCGTAGAATATTTATTTCTTTCACATATGAAGTCGTATGGACATGTAACTTTGGGAGACGACTATTGGGATCACTTCCCATGTTCATGATTTTTCCCGATTTTTAAACGACCATTTTACTCCTAATTGGCACTGTTTTGGCCATAACTTTTGACTGGAAAGGGATTTTGACCTGAAACCACTTCCATTGGCTCCGGTTGATGGTTTACAATTCTGTAGAGTGGTCACATTAGCCAAACGGACTCACCGTTTGGGAGATATGGCTGAAACAAGTTTCAGATGGTGAAAAATAGCTTAATTGGGCTTAACCGGGTAATTAGCAGCTAGACCCAAAGTGGATTTCGGGATTAGGGTAAGGAGGAGGCTGAAATCAGTTAGAGAACGATCTTTTCCTCATTTCCCAGCCGCCACTTTCTTTCTTGCAACCCTAGCAATGGCCTCCAACACCCAAATCACCTTCTAACCACTTTCTAATCAAGTTTTGGCTTAATCTAAATCAAATTAAGGAGAGGAAACACGAAAGCAAGGCTAGAGCTGCTGTTAGACATCAGTATTCGCCCAAATCAGCAAGGTTTTAGTTTTGAGAATTTCGTTTGTGGCCAAGGTGAGTGATTAGCATCGTTTTGACACTAATTACAGTTAATTAAGGGTAATTAGTGAAGATTAGCGAATTATTACACTAATAAATTCTGGGAAAATGTCTATAAATTCGAAAATAATATTTTATGCCTCTGGTAGAAATTTGGTTTAATTTGATTAAGTTTTGTTAACCCTATGATTAGTTTTGATTAAACATGTTTAAGGGAAATTATGGGGTTTTGGGTATATTTGATCCATTTTGACATATGAATTCATTGTTTTGGTGTTTGTGGTTAGTTTGCTATATTGCTATGACTGTTTGACATGATTTGTGATTGATTAGTATAGTTAGATTTGTCGAAAACGTCGTCGAATGGCGTAAACAAGTTGCTGGAAAAAGTTGCAGAAAGTTGTGCAGGGTTTCGGATCGGATCGGATATGGGCTCGGATCGGATTGGAGACCTGGGCAAGGAACCCGACCCGAACTGGAGTCTGGCACAAAAGAGGCTTGGCAAAAAGGAAGGCCATGTTGGTTAAGCTGGGGATCGGATCGACTTAAGGACGAAGGGCTCGGATTGGAACTTGACACTTGGGAGAACTGGCAAGAAGGAAGGCCACGCTAATTGAACTGGGATCAGATCAGATAAAGAAGGAGGGATCGAATCGGAGCACTTGAAGAACGAGGGAGCGGATCAGAGCGAAAGCACGAGCTGGAAGAGAGATGGCACCCGACCCGACCCGAGGTGGGACACCCGACCCGGAGAAGGACACCCGACCCGGAGGAGGACACCCGACCCGAATCGACGCGATGGAGTGGACCCGAACCGAACCGCTATCAGAGGAAGACCATGCACCAACGCAACGCAGTGGACCCGACCCGAACCGATGGCTTGAAAGGAACCCGACCCGACCCAGTATTGACCAATAACCCGAGATGCAAAGGTAGTCCAATATGGGAAGTTAGAGCTCAGGATCCAGTTGGGAACCGATGAGTTCACTTCATGATTGGGCTTTGCTGCGGGACGTGTGCCAAGGGGCAGTTGATGTCTATGACTTTGGATCACTATGTATGGGAGGTACGTGAACGGATTCAGGGCTGCAGTGGCCTAGGTACGACTAAAGAGCTATAGACCAATGAAGTGGGGTCATTTGTAAGGATTTGGTCATGACTCCATGTGGTAAGCTTGGTAGTAGCAGTAGTTGTACAAGTTGAACTCCGTCACTACTTCGATGGGTCTAGTGATTGACAGTGGTGGACATCGTACGCTTTACGCACTGAGTGAGAGATGTGAGGATGATTGCTATGGATCATTTGTTTGCCATCATTATGACATGCACACCCCACCCCCGTATTCTTACACTATTTATTATGGCACCTTAGAGTATTGTACGGTATGTGGTACTAACTCTTTGGTTGCAGGTCCAGGTTCAGGTATGGTTTAGTATACCTGTTATTGTTCTGTTTAGATGCTTATCGCTCATACCAGGCTTTATGTCTGACCCAGAGTTTTATGTCTCTTCTTATTACTCTGGGTGCTCACACGAGCAGACTATAGACATGTTAGCTGGTGATGCACGGGTAGATGATCCGGAGACGAGCAGGAGGCTTCCACGTAATATATATATATAGTATTCTCCCTGTGTTGTTGAAGATCACTGCTTGGGCATTGGTGGTGCATCTTCTACTTTAGCTTTCTTTTGTTTAGAGACAGTAAATTTGGAAAGTTGTAATAAGCTGTATTTGGATTTCCGCTGCTCTGATGTTGATGTTGATTTTAGTTATCATCTTATGCACTTTCTCACCTGTTTTATGTCAAGTATGTTATTATTATTATATTTTACTCCATGCTCTGTGAGACATTCTACAGGTTCTTGATTTGTTCGTTCCCTTCTTTCCTTTCTCCTGACGACCGTCCGTGCTAGTCGGGCATGTGTACAACGCACTTTCGGAGGAAATGCAGGCTGGTGCGGGGCGGGCCGTCACAAATAAGGAAAACGAAAGTGTGGTTTATCTCTTTGATAATTTTTGCCGAATCAAAAGCTTCCTGAACTGCTTGTATAATGCAATCTTTCAGGAACTTCCAGTGTTATTTGAGGAATCCAACACCCAAACCGTCTGGACTAGGGCTTGCATCAACACTGATGGAGGACAAAGCATCCCAAACTTCTCCATGGTCTATAATACTGATCAACATTCTATCCCCCCTGACGTTCACCAGGCGCCTAGAATGAACAATAGGCAAGTTAGTTTCACAATCACCATTGTAAAGAAAGGAAAAATAATCTATTTAAATAGATAATAGATTATTATAATTATTGCTATTGTTCCCAAGATCATCAATAGACAGAAAACTTCTATTGATATGCTTTCGAATGGACATTTTCATATAGAAAAATTTAGTGCATTCATCACCATCAGTAATCCAGTGATCTTTAGCTTTTCGTTTAAGTTCTATAGTTTTAGATTCAAGAGAAGTATTGAGAGGTTTTTGAGTTTCATGATATTTGTTCCAAACTTCAGCTGATATATCACCATCATCAATCAATTATAAGAACATAACACAATCATTTTGAAGTTGATTAACGATATCATTCTTTGGTCTGCATTCGTTCCACTTCTTTAGGCACTTCTTCGCATATTCCAGCAATTGAAGAAATTTAAAACCTGCACATCCATTTCAAATAGTAGATAAGTTAAAATTAATAGCATCAACATAACCATCATTCAATTTCCATACATTAACATATCTGAAAAGTTCCCCTTTAGAAATTGCTTGATTATTAGTATGGTGAATGAGGATAGGGATGTGGCCACTAGTGAAAGAAGAAAGAACTTCCACCTTGATATCAAGAATTTTAATAATACAGTCAGGATTGACCAATTCTGTCGAACTTGCAAGAAATTCTTTTATTCTCACCTCTTCTCCATGTATATTTTAAGATATTGTGGATAGGTTCCAAGAACCCAACCCCAGCAACACAATTGTTAAACTCTGTAAGTTCAGCTACACGATGGGGAACACCACCCTTCTTATCATCTTTATTAAGAACAACATTAAAATCACTGATAACAATCGAAGGAGTATTAATATTATTAGCAAGGGATTTTAATTTACCCTATAACACACTTCTGCCATTAGAAAAGTTACTGGCATACACTATAGTCAGAGTAAAATGAAAACCATCCATATTTTTAGCACTTTAAGTAATTTGTTGATCATCTTTATCAATCCTTTGCATGTTCCAAACAGTCTTGCACCATAAAATTAATGGTCTACCTTTACATCCATAATCATTGTTGTGGCGTAAATCCTAATCATCACCAATCGAGTTTAAAAAATATTACATTTTATCATCATTGAATTTATTCTCTAGAATACGAAAAACAGAAGCCGAATACATCCTTCTAATATTGAATAGGTCCAACTGACGAGTATCATTATTTAGACCTCTTACATTCCATGAGATTATGGACATTTGTTTTGTGGTTGACTGCTCCTCAAAATCCTAGGAGAGAAGCATACCACAACTCTCTTCTTAAAACCACTTGTTTGCCCTTGAATTGCCTCGTATATTTCTTATTAGGTTTTGTTAAGTTATCTGATGTCCGATCTGTAGATTCTTCCTCTTCCTCAATAGATAACCATATATCATCAAGGTTTATTTGATCTGTGCTTGCAGGAATTCGATCTTGGAGGACAAGATCTTTAGGCTGAGCAAGTTGGGACATCACACTTGAATGAGAACCAGACAATCCCAAAGATTAGGCTGTTCAACAGGAGTTTCTATTCGGACTGCAGATATAGAAGTATCAAGCATATCCGTGCTAGTAAGTATATGATTGTCTAAATGTAGGTTATCACAACCCACTGTAGATAATGGTGTTTTATCCAGTGTAGTCACAATTAAATGCTCCTGTCTCACCTCAGATTCAGCTTGTTGAATTTGATTTTTGTCTGGTGATGATGTAATTATTACTAGAGTTACATTCGAAGTTCCTACTTGTATATTATTAACTGTAGACTGCCAAACCTGTGCCACTGGTTTAACAATAGTGGAGCATTGCTCATCACTATGCCCGAAACATTTGCATGTTTTACAAACTGTTGGAACAAACTCGTATTCAACATCCTGAATATACACATTGCCATTTTTATCTTTATCCCATGCCGGTTTAACAAGAGAGTTCGTTGGTTTGATATCAATTAACACCCTAAAAAAGTTAAGTCTTTCATCATTTCTAGTTTTGTCATCCATGTCCAACGAAGTACCAATTAAACTTGCAAGTTTGCTAATGCCCTTAGCATTCCACAAGGACAAATCTAGATTTCGTAACCTCACCCAAACCGGATGAGACTCATGCATATCTCCTTCCAATCTTAGATTAGGCTCCTGTTTCTTAATGAAGAAAAGCTTGCTGTCTGTGAATCATGGTGTAATGACCTGGAAAATTCGACACTCGAATTTTGGACAATAATAAATAATCCTGTATTACTTGCCAAATCTCAAGTATCAAAAACCCATATTATTAATAGAAAGAAACTAAAGGGTGAGAGAAGAAAGAAAAATTAGAATAGAAGAATAAAAAGATCAAAATCTCACAGCGGAACGAATAAAGTATAATATATCAAAATGCTTTATAGAAAAATAATTGTATATATATGATTACAACATCAGAGAACATATATTTCAACACAACACACACAGCGGAATACAATTCAGTACCAGAAAATATGGTATATGTCTTGACTCCAGTTCCCCTTTTGAAGCTCCAAGCGAAACCTAACCTGATAATATACTCGGTTTGACCCGAGCATATTTGAAGCAAAGCAAAATTTACTCAAATCGGTCTAGGATACTTTCAGTGATAAATTCATAACACAACTTGTTTAACTTTAGAAAATCCTTTAAAAAGAATGGAACTCTCATAAGACACGACCACACATAAATATGGCACGTGTTTTTACCTTACAATAACCAAATTACTTTTTATATCAAAATCTAGTGATATTATAATAATATCTATCAATCCACAAATAAATATGAATATAACCGAAAAGCTTGAATCTCACTTTCCAACGTAGTTGGTATATAACTAAAAATGTATCTCACTTTCCAACATAGTTGGTATATAACTAAAAATGTACGGCTCGTATTGGAGTTTTGATTTCCAACATGAAAAGGTATGGGACCACCTCCTTATTAGTGTACGTCTAGAGATAATACACTAGGGTTCAGAAAGAAAATCTTGCAACCTGACCACACATGACTGACCACTCATTAAAATTTAGTGTATCGAATATATTGCCACCGTAGTTGGTAGCGACCCAAATCGTGTTCTAGTAAGATACAAAAACAGCAGAAGAAAAACAAATGAAAATTTTCTAGATGGTGACAATACACCCTAATAGGAACGACCCACGTATCCATGATGCCTTCCAAATTTCTGTCATTTCCCGGTTGATGAGGCTTGACGTTACAATTTACCTTTTTGAGAACATCACATTAACTTTGAATTCCACATTTTCAGATCCATCAAACCACTAATCGACGTCCACAAATGTACAATGGGTGTTAAGCGAAGAGAAGTTTCCTTCTCCACTACCAAACTTGGTATATTCCTAAAAATCAACGTACGTTATCCTCAAGAAATACTCTGTCATACATTCGTCCATACAAGTCATCCAGGAAAAGGATGAACCGAAGGTACCTTCCTACCGCATCCTATATTGGAATCACCCCCAAGGATCAGCAGCGAGTAGTCCTTGCGATCCGAAGATTTCCATCATGACAAAATCACAAATCATAATAATCCTGAGACCTAACCAGAAAAATTTAACGAGTAGTTCTTCCTCTCATCAAGACCCACGGTCTTCAATGCTCCATCTTTATAAGCCTGCGAGTTAGTCTCGAACATACAGTTGGTTCGAAGTGGTTTTGGGTGTAGTTCCCATCCCCGTCTTTTTGAACTAACTCGTTAAAGGTCCAAACAATATTCATTGATAGTTGGGTTTTAACTATCAATCGTAATAGTATAGATTAGTAATTCGATAGCTCAGGCCCTTTTTATTCTCATTTTCTAAAACCAAACCACTGGAAACAAAACCATATCTTTTACCCTTCAAAATAGGCATATTTAAAAATCCCCTGTTTATATTCCTTTAATATGAAAAGATTACTATACTTCACTAATCCATGTATATTTTCTTACTTTGGGAATGTCGGTATTTATTTTCAAAACCTTGTGTATTTCCATAAATTTATAAATATATTTTTATATATTCATAAATCTCCTTTACCGTCACAAACTAATACCATCTCTCGATAACAACAAACTCGTTCAAATTAGGGTATTCTATTCACCTCTCTAACCTTAATCGACAACATTCTTATTTTACGAAAATACGAGTTCGTAATTCAAAATAGATCCTATAACTTTTATTTACCATTCCATTTTATATGGTTTAAAAACCATTACTTGCATTTCGAATCTTCGTTTTCAATAATAATCGTTTTCTCCAAATTTGTTATAAGTATTTACCTAAACAAATCTCTTAGATTTTAAACTTCTTTGATATAATTCACTTACATTTGGAAAAAAATCCCTTCTCCGAGTTCTTTGCATCAAATTTATTTAGTATCCCGACTTGGGTTCATTTTAAATTTTGATTTACCATATCCTTTTTCAACCATTCATCAAACTTCCTTTCTTTACTTCTTGATAAATCTCGTTTTGACTTTCAACGTTTTAAATTCAAATATTAAGTAACCGTTTGTTTAAAATCATTATATTGGCATTAAATCCCTTTATAAACTTTGTTCACAAATTCAAATTTATTATAAAAACCTTTGCCAAATCCCTTTACCCAATCTGTTGGTGCCTTCACTTTTAGTTTTCCCAAAATCTTCTTTTATTTGCAATCATTTTACTTAATCTGATTATGAAGTAAAAATTTATTTAAAATCATCGCCTGCTACCAATCTCTTTTATAAATGCATTTATAAACTTAGATTTATTGAGGATCGCTTTGTAACACTTCTCAGTTAAAAACTCATTTCAAACTTGGTTACTTCTTAAATGAAATTCATATAGATAGATAATCACTTTTAAAATAATTATTAACTTCATCGTCAATTATAATAAAAATAGTTAGCTTTTGATACAAAATTTAAATAAAATAATTAATTTCTTCTAAGGGTTATTAAACAATAATTAATTTAACTAATAATCAACTTCTCTATAATTATCTTAATATCTGGTTACTAAAAGAATAGCTAACCTTTCAGAATATTAGTTGGATTTAACAATTATTCGCAAAACCATTTATATTAGATTAATCGAAATAAATTAATCTACTAATCAACTTCAATTAAAATAGTTGACTCGGTCAACTAGCAAGCATCAGTTAACTTGTTAACCGATTTCCATAAATCCCTCTTCTTAAATCAATAATATAATTAATAACATCGTTCAATTGTTTTCTCAAAACAATTTTTCAAAGATTTATTAACTTTTAGGTAAATTCTGACTTCATCGCTTATAAACTTATTAAAATGTCAAAACAGATCATTTATAACTATAAAATATTAATTTATAATTAAAACTTCTACTTTGTACAAATATAATTTAAAACTTTGCTTCCGTCATAAAAATAAATTTTATAACTTCAAACACGTCGATTCCCCTAATGACAAATTAATGTTTTAAAAATCTGAGTTCTAAGCCATTTATTGCCAATCACTTAATCAATGCTATCCAATGATTAAAACACAATCAATGTTCAAACATTATATTATGTTACTTGGGATGAACAATTCAAATAAAAATAATATGAAACACAAACAACATACAATTTATTTGAGGAATCCAATTGGATCCCCCAAATTGTTCTTCCATTCATCACAATTCATAATACCATATGATAATAACATGAAATAATTTCTAATCTAAACATTAAACAACGGAATTATAAATATTGATGAACGTCGATTAACAACAATCAATAATCATCCATAGCATCTACTCATCCAATAAATAATATTAACAATAAATTTTAGTTATATGAATTATACCACATTAAAAAGTTCCAAAAAATATGAGAATTAACTCACTACTTTATTTTTGATTGATGATACACGTTATTTCATATAATTTTAAACAGGTGTTTAAAATTACATGAAATTCTAGTTGCATCCGATTCTAACCAAACCAGCTTGACTACATTGCGTTCGTCACTGCGATTCCAACACATCATGTTTCATGCAATTCTGATAACGTATGAATAAGATATCGATGTTATAAGATTTTAGCCATTCGAAATAATAATTTAATTAACTTATGTTAATTATCACCTAAATCCGTCATAACCCCTAATCACGTCATTACCCGCCTAATTCTTTTTTCTACATCATGATTCATTGTCTTATTTTCCCATTCGAAAACACAGACCAAACTTCCTCCTTGAAAACGATCACCTTGCCTTACCCATTCTCGACCACCATACCCCGATCCATTGACCATGCCAGCACCGCCGCCGACTATCCAGCTTCCTCCGCCCTCTGTCCTGACTCATAATACTGCACCTACGTGCCCGAAATTCCATTTCATAGTTTCGGTTCAAGTCGAGTCCCTCCCTTCCTCAGACCACTGGAGGTGCTCCCACCATCACCAGATGTAGCACCAGTCTCCTCCAACGCCATTTAGGTATCCAGATCTCACGCAAACCCGATTGGCCAGATCGAAACCCCTCCCTCTTCCTACCTTCGTTCAACTGAAGAAACGAACATCCCCAAAGGCTTAAAAGACTGGTTGAAGAATTTACATTTGGAAGAAAGAGGGTCAGTTTGCGTTGGTTTGATATTTTCCAATGTAAGAGAATGAAAGAGTTTATTTTAGGCTTACTGGAAGAAAAATAATACGAGGCAGACGAAGGCAAAATATGTTTTGCTGTGCTTTTGTTTTGAAGAAGGACAAATTAAATATTTCCAGAATAAATAGAAGAAGAACGAAGCAACGTAGACAGGTTTATGTGCGAATATCAGAGTAAGGATAGGCATAAATGTTTTTTTATTTGACAACGACTAAAGATTTTTATGAAAGCGGCTAATAATATTAACTCGTGTCTACCGCCATTTCCATATGGCGTTTATTTGTTTAGTGATCACATATGAAATCCATTCATGGTGAAAATGGACATACAGTTATGGTTTGATGTTACAATCGTAATGAAACTTGTTTCATCGAAATCCGAGTACGTTTGCTCAAACAATACTAGATTGAATTCAAATAATTGATTTATTCACATTTTGATTTGTGTACGCTCACGAAACAATTCTGATTAGCGCGAAACTTGAAATATAGCTATAATTAGCTACTATGGAGGGTTATTCTATAAGATGATAAGATTAGTTAGCTGGAACATTAATGGTTTAAATGATCTTAAAAAATGTGATAAAGTTAGATCTTTTTTCACGGATTATCATATTGCGATTGCGTTATTTCAAGAGACAAAAATAGATAGCCTAGATTTAAATTTTTTATTTGAAGTTAGGAGGTTCCTATTTCCGTAATTGGGCCTATCTACCATCAACTGTAGCGCAGGTGGATTGATGATAGGTTGGAGGGAAAATCAATTTAGGCTTCTTCCGGAATTTCCTAAGAAGCATTCCCTTTGTAACATCCCGTATTTATGGTCTTCAAATATTTAATTTAATTTATTATTTTAAATATTTTATATTTGGAATGTTAATGAATTTTAATATTTAATTCGTTATTAAAACGAAGTTTGAACGTTATATATTTATATAATTAAAAATCTAGCTCGAAATGGCGTTGTAGTTCATAATTTGGAGTTTTGAACTTCAACTGAATATACAGGATCCGATATAGGTCAGATTTCTGCGAAACAAGAAACATTGGAACCATATTGAAAATAATTTTCATATGAAAAAAAATTCAGATTTCGTATTATAATTTGTTATTTATGGCCAAATCAAATTTTGAAATAGTCGCTATGAAAATCGTTATTAAAATATAGGCCTTTAAAATAGCCATTTTGCAAACGGTCTTCGATTTTGACGAAATCAGTTTCATTGGAACCGTATCGTTAAACTATTGTAAGAAAATCAAATTGTGTGGCAAACCGATGTCGTATGTGACCATGACAGCCGTAAACGCCCGTTCATTTTCTATAGCGCGTAATTAAATTAATTTAATTTAATAAAGAGATATTTGAGTGTAACCTGAGCAGACGATCGAATTTAGCCATGAAACCAGTTCTGTTGAGTTCATATCAACGATTAGAGTCAGAATAGTTATATAGTTTGTTATTTTTGGAGATCGGTTAATTTGGTGTCCAAAGTGGCAATGCGGTGCATGTATAAAAATAGCCTACAGGGAAAACTGTCTCAGAATGCGACGAAACTGGTGTCATTGGGTTCGTATTAATTAATCATTATAAGATTCCAAGGTTTCAAGTTGATTGGATTTATTTAGTGGTCGTGGAAAATCTAAACGCGTGTTTTTCGCTGGTTTTACAAAGGAAATTTTTTCAAACGAGGTCGGATTTCGACGAAACTTGTCCCATTGGGTTCGGAATATTTTTTTATGCTAGGATTAACATTTTTATCAGTAAACCGAAGATGATTGTGGTTAGTTTCACTTGTTACTTTGCGACGAAGTTTCGATAATAATATAATAATATAAAATCCATCCCATACTATATATATTCCATCTACCCAAACCCTTATTCTCGTCAACAAGCATTGCATGGTCAACGCAATGAATACTTTCCGCCTCCACTTATATTTGAACAGACGATAATGTCCCAATCTAATTCCGCTATCTATTCAAAATCCACTAGAAAATTCAACGAACTTTCCACTGCAATTACGTAGAGGATTGCGAGATCTATAAATGGACCGGCTGTGATCTGCTTTAAGGTTCTGTGTTGACCGGGGTAGAGCTCGAAGTTGTCATGGCTTATGGGGTTTTTATAGGTGATATGGAGGGCGTGGAGGTTCAGGATTTTTGGATTAAGGGTAGCGCATGAAGGGGGTGGCGGCAATGATCCCTGATCGGGGACCGAAGATCGGCAGGTGGTGGAGTAAGGTTGAAGACGACGTGTGTGGGTTTCCTGGGTTGGAAACGAGAAAGCATGAAATCCTGGAAGAAGAAAGTAACGACGCCTATATTGATACCGTAATTGTTAAAGGTTAAACTAACTTAGGGATTAGTATTACCTAAAAATATCCGCCTAATGACTAAAACATGTGTACAGGGAGTCAAGGTTTCAAGCTGGAAGGAACGGAACAATTACAAAAGGTGGCAAAGGGAACTAATCAGCCTAATTTCGTAAATAATGTGTAATTAGATTTTTAATTAAACGTTAACTAAGATCATAATCCTATTTTACATAATAACCTAATCTAATTAGCGTAAATAAAAACATGAATTTTTGTTGCAGGAAGGAATCAGCCTCGTTCTTTTGAGTAAAGGGCTTGTCGGACCACATTTTATTAAATTGAAGTTAGCCGGCCTGTGTTAACCTAATCAAAGTAATTAATTTTGGTTAAACTATTAATTAGAGAATTGATTATATAATTAAATTATATAAATGTTAAATATCGATGATTATTGCGTATCTTAACAAAATCAGTCAAGCCATATACCATTGGAATCGTGTTGACAAGTACAATGCTATGGAACAGACTGGACACAATTGGAATCGACCGCTTTTTTTAGTTAAATTAAACGCTTGTTTAATTTAACAGAAATAAGCCATTTAAACTGCGAATCAAATCAGGTGAGTTAAACTCACTCAGTTTTACCCATTTATATTTTATATAAATAGGGTTTTGATTTTTGTGTGCTCTGCTTGCCAATGGTTGACTGTTACTGATTATATATTTATTCGTTGATTTAACTGATGAAATTAAACCGTCGTTTAATTTCAGTGAAATACCAAATCATCGTTCTAACGATTGGTTCCAACAAAGGTAACTTACCTTGTTGGTCACGTTTATAAAATAAACGTGTTTAATTGGTTGAATTGTTTGAATTGCTTTTGATTGGGATTAAATGGTCATTATTTATTATTACCAGTTAAATAAAATTGAATGATCTGTTTGGAGATAAATATTTGTATACAAGGAAGAACAGGTTGGAAGGATCCAACCGGATTCCTCAAATATATTATTTATTATCATATGAATTGTCACGTTTGGGTGATTGATTTGAGTATTGATCATTAATTGGAAATTCAACCTGTGTTTGGTTTTAACCAATAGGCAATATTGGTTGGGTAATCGGAAGTAAATGGCCTAAAAGTAAGTTGTTTTATTTATATCGATTTACCATCAGGTAAGTTGATAGAACTGAAATTATAGGTTTTATTTTATAGCTAAAGATAGATTTGAATATATATATTTTGAATAAAGGTTTATTAAAAAGGAAATAATTAGTTATTATTAATAATTTAAGTTTATAATTAATTACTAATTGATTTAATAAAGTAAATTCTAATATTAATCAGAATTATAAATAAGTGATTAGAGGTTAAGCTAACGATTAAATTTGGGTAATTGTCTTGTTAAGAATAATTGAATGGAATTATTTAAATTAATTATATTTCTAATTAGTTTAAAAGGGAAACGAACTAGAATCGGTTAATGAGATAATTGTGGTTGGAATTGACTAAATCGACCATTTTAAATTAAGATTATTAATAAATTAGTGCATTTTGAATAAAATGATTTAAAAAATATTGTTTTAAATTTTAATAAGATTTTAAAAAGGGATTTACTATTAATTAACTACTAATGTAGTTAATGATTGGAATAAATTATTATTTTAATTAATAATAATTTAGAAAAAATACTTTTTAATGGGAATTCATTTAAAAAGTAATCTAAGTGAAATTGAATCAAATTGAATGGTGAAAGAAGTTTATGAACATGTTTTGTTTAAACCTGAGTTTTATAACATGGTTATGAAAGGGATTTTTAACAGAATATTATAACTTAAAATAAATGTCACTTAATTATTTGAATTAAGTAAAAGGGAATTTAGATAAAGGGTTTATAATAAACCAGGGTTATATAAAGGAGGTTTGAGGTGTTATATCGTTAATTCTAAATTAACGTTACTTAAAAATGTGATTAGGTAAAAGTGGGAATTGAAATGAGAATCTCAAAGCGAGTAATGGTTAGGTGAATTTGAAAGGAAATTGGGAAAAAGTAAATCGTGGAATTGGATAAATAAATACGAATTACAAATGAGCTTGGTTAAAGAGGTCGAGTTAAAATCTATGTTTATAAAGAAGTTACTTAATTATTGAATTAAGAAAGAACGGACATATACGAGAACGAGATTTTCAAAGCATAAGAAGGTTTTGTGAAACCATATTGTGAGTAAAATAGAAATGGAATTTGTATTGGTATTAGAATGAAGTACTGGTTTTTGGATCACAACTTATATTTATCTTAAGATATGAACGTTGTTGATCATGGTCTGAGAGGTAACTAAAATACCCCAACTTGAACGACTTCAGAATTATCTGAGGATGATATAAGTTGTAATGGTAAAAGAGATTAGTAAAGTTATTATTTCATTAGAGAAATAATAACGCAACATTTGTGATGAAGATTTGGAAAATGTATAATGAGGATTTCAAAGTAAAAAGGGAAATAAGAGGAGTTACCGAAAATATAACGATATTTTCGAATTAGAAGGAAAACATAAGGCTGAGTTTTATCCTATCAGAATAACATTTGTATTGTTTCAAGTAATGAAATAGACGATATTTCGTAACATCGTTTTACGAGTGATAATTTAATAAATTTCCCAATGTTAGATAATAGGATTAAATGTTTAAAAGTGGAAATAGACCAACTGGATATGATATAGGATTTTCATAGGTATTATAAGAATCTTGTTTAAAGAATAAATCTTATGTTAAATAAAGAAGCGAGAAAACTATATTTATCGAAGTACCTAAGAGTTCTAAATTTCACCGACTATCAAATGTCCAATACGATTATTGGTAAGGAAAGACATGAATCGAATTTATATTCGAAAACCATTCCGACCAACAAATACTTGAAGATATCAGAAGACGGTCGAGATGGAGCATTGAAGACCGTGGATCTTCATAAGCGGAAGGATTACTAATAATCTCTGGTTTAGCGGCCAGAGATAAGCTGTGGTTCTGTCATGGTTGGAATCTACGAGTTGCAAGGACTTCTCGCTACTGATCGATGGGGTGATTCCTATATTGGATGCGGTAGGAGAGTACCTTCGTTTCATCCTGTTCCTGGATGACTTGTATGGACTATTGTCTGACAGAGTATTTCCTAAAACTACGTACGTTGATTTTTACAAATATACCGAGTGGTGGCAAAGAGGGGCACTTCTTTTATACCCTGAGTATATTTGTGGACGTCAATTAGTGACTTGACAGATTCGACAATGTGGCATTCAAAGTGAATGGAGAACAAATATCCCAAAAGGAGATTTAAACCTTAAGCCTCTCAACCATGAAATGACAGAAATCGGGTGGGCAACATGGCTATGTGGGTCGCTCCCATTTGGGTGTATATTCACTTATCTAGAGAAATTCCTTTTGCTTCTTTAATCTATTTCGATGCTATCATTTTTCGGGAAACGGCGGTTTGAGCCCAACCGTTGGTGATATACATTCAATACACTCAAGCGAAATGAGTGGTCGGCCATTTGAGGGCCGGGATGCCAGACGTTCTTGTTGAACCCAGTGTGTTTGCCTCTAGAGATACACTATCAGCAGGTGGTCCCATACCTTGTCATAGTCAGAATCCAATCTCCAATAAGCGCCCGCGGTTTTGATTGTATACTATATATGTGGAGCGTGAGATGCAAGCATTCCATTAGATTGATAATTATTTGTATTTAGACATTATTATAATATCAGAAAGGATATTGATTTCAAAATGGTTTGGGTTATCGTAAGGGAAAAACCGTCCATATTTATGTGTGGAGTTGGTCTTACGATTATCCTTTTCTTTCGAAAAGATTTTTGAACTTTAAAATCTAGTTGGATGATTCCCTTTAATATTGTGCGAGTTTTTCTCACTTTGGTTCACCAGACTGACCCGGTGTTTTGTAAATGCTCGGGTTAGCCCGGGGTGTACAGGTTCAGATTATCAAATGCTATGAAGAGACGCGCTGGAGATGTTCAGACATATGATATTATATAGCTTCTATTCCGCTGTGTGTTGTATATGGGACAGATTGTTATAACTGTCCAGATGTGTGATGTACTCTGATAATTGTAAGTATTTCTAAAAGCTCTCAATAAAGATTTATTTATGTATTATATTTTGTTCCGCTGCGATGTGAGCCTCTGATTCTGTGTTGTGTTGTTTCTTCTTCTTCTTCTTCTTCTTCTATTCTAACATTTCTTTCTTTCTTATCTCACCCTCTAATTTCTTTCCAATATCCAATGTTTTCGGTGTTTGGAAGGTCGGCATGAGTTACGGTATAGGTATTTATGTTGATTTTCGGGGCTGAAAATTTCAGGGTCGTTATAATGGTATCAGAGCTATTGGTTTAGTAATAACCTTGGCTCTGTAGTGTAACTCGATAGAGATTGGGTTAGTAAAACCCTAGATCGAGTTTGAATGTGTGTATATATATATGGGAGCGTAATTGTAAATTTTATGTACAAATATTTTGTATTGTGTTTGTTGATCGGTTCAAATGTTGAGAAGTATTGGATTGGTAGATAAATGCAGTATTGTTTTGAAATGAGGGGTAAATGAAATAATTTTACCCAAATTATATTTTTGTATAGAAAAGAAATAATTTTATCAAATTATTGGGATGTTAGTGTATATGCTTGATTTGGATGGAAATCAAATTGGATTAGAAATTTGAATTGAAATTTAAATTGGTTAGTGGAATTAAATTAATAATGATATTGGTATTAAATTAAATAAATTGGAATTTAAATGCATGGTAACCAAATAGAAATCAATCGGATATTAATCGATTGATGTTCAAATATTTGAAACCAAAGTAAAATATTAACATTGAATGTAAATTCAATAAATTTGTTTGATTTGGTTGTGTATTGGTTGTTGGTTGTGAATTTCTTGTTACTGGATGATGGTTTGTTTGAATGGAGTAATCAGAAATTTAAGAGAGCTAAATGAATTATAAACTAAAAAATAATTTTTGGTATAATTAAACTAGAATGAAATTGCATAAGAATTGAAATTTATGATTTAACCCTTTATTTGATAATGAATTGATGTTGCATGTTTGATTTTGGAATTGGTGTAGTTATACCAGTTGGTTAGTGAGATATTATCTCAGAATTTTATATAGTTATTACTTATATGTGAACTGAGTTAAGTACAGGTGCCAGATGGCTAGGCAGATTGATATTGGTTGAGTTAATCGCATATACGTTGAGCAGATATGCTCAATAGCGCTCGAAAAGGTACACCTATGCAAAAATATAAAATTTTGGGTTTTAATTTTTTATTTTCCGACCGTGTTGGTTGATGTATATACATTATTTGTTCCTGCGATATCGCAGATGTCACTCCGTGCAGGGGAGACTCTGCCGATTTTTTTTGGGAATTCAACGTGTTAGAACTTTTTTGATATTTTTGAAAATATTTATATACGGGATTGAATCGGTTTTCGATTTAAAATAAATTGGATTTGGAAATTAATGGGATTTGTAGAATTCTTCTTACCCTAGCAATTTCGAGGATGAAATTATTTTAAGGGGGGAAGAATGCAACGTCCAATATTTTTGGCCGTCAAATATTTAATTTATTATTTTAAATATTTTATATTTGGAATATTAATGAATTTTAATATTTAATTCATTATTAAAACGAAGTTTGAACGTTATATATTTATATAATTATAAATCGAGCTCGAAATGGCGTTGCAGCTCGTAATTTGGAGTTTTGAACTTCAACTGAATATACATGATCCGATATAAGTCGGATTTTTGTGAACCAAGAAACGTTGGAACCATATTGATTATAATTTTCATATGAAAGAGAAAAATTCATATTTCGTATTATAGTTTGTTAGTTATGGCCAAATCAAATTTTGAAATAGTCGCTATTAAAATCGTTATTAAAATATAAGCCTTTAAAATAGCCATTTTTCAAACGGTCTTCGATTTCGATGAAATCAGTTTCATTGGAACCGTATTATTAAAATATTGTAAGAAAATCAAATTGCGTGGCAAACCGTTGTCGTATGTGACCACGGCAGTCGTAAACGCCCGTTCATTTTCTATAGCGCGTAATTAATTTAATTTAATTTAATAAAGAGATATTTGAGTGTAATTTGAGCAGACGATCGAATTTAGCCATGAAACCAGTTCCGTTGAGTTCGTATTGATGATTAGAGTCAGAATAGGTATATAGTAGTTATTTTTGGAGACTGGTTAATTTGGTGTCTAAAATGGCAATGCAGTGCGTGTATAAAAATAGCCTACCGGGAAAACAGTCTCGGAATGCGATGAAACTAGTGTCGTTGGGTTCGTATTAATTAATTATTATAAGATTTCAAGGTTTCAAGTTGATTGGATTTATTTAGTGGTCGTGGAAAATCTAAACGCGTGTTTTTCGCTGGTTTTATAAAGGAATTTTTTTTCAAATAAGGTCGGATATCGACGAAACTTGTCCCATTGGGTCCGGAATATTTTTTTATGCTAGGATTAACATTTCTATCAGTAAACCGAAGATGATTGTGGTTAGTTTCACTTGTTACTTCGTGACGAAGTTTCGATAATAATATAATAATATAAAATCCATCCCATACTATAAATATTCCATTTACCAAAACCCTTATTCTCGTCAACAAGCATTGCGTGGTCAACGCAATGAATTCTTTCCGTCTCCAGTTATATTTGAACGGCCGATAATGTCCCAATCTAATTCCTCCATCTATTCAAAATCCACTAGATAATTCAACGAACTTTCCACTGCAATTACGGAGAGGATTGCGAGATCTATAAATGGATCGGCTGTGATCTGCTTTAAGGTTCTGTGTTGACCGGGGTAGAGCTCGAAGTTGTCATGGCTTATGGGGGTTTTACATGTGATATGGAGGGCGTGGAGGTTCGGGATTTTGGAGTAAGGGCGGCGCATGATGGGGGTGTCGGCAATGATCCCTGATCAGGGACCGAAGATCGGCAGGTGGTGGAGTAAGGCTGAAGATGGCGCGTGTGGGTTTCCTGGATTGGAAACGAGAAAGCACAAAGTCCTGGAAGATGAAAGCAATGATGCCTATATTAATACCGTAATTTTTAATGGTTAAACTAACTTAGGGGTTATTATTACCTAAAAATATCCGCCTAATGACTAAAACGTGTGTACAGGGAGTCAAGGTTTCAAGCTGGAAGGAACGAAACAATTACAAAAGGAGGCAAAGGGAACTGATCAGCCTAATTTTGTAAATAATGTGTAATTAGATTTTTAATCAAACGTTAACTAAGATCATAATCCTATACAATAATAACCTAATCTAATTAGCGTAACTGAAAACATGAATTGTTGTTGCAGGAAGGAATCAGCCTCGTTCTTTTGAGCAAAGGACTTGTCGGACCACATTTTGTTAAATTGAAGTTAGCCAGCCTGTGTTAACCTAATCAAAGTAATTAATTTTGGTTAAACTATTAATTAGAGAATTAATTATATAATTAAATTATATAAACGTTAAATATCGATGATTATTACGTATCTTAACAGAATCAGACAAGCCATATACCATTGGAATCGTATTGACAAGTACAATGCTATGGAACAGACTGGACGCAATTGGAATCAACCGCTTTTTTTAGTTAAATTAAATGCTTGTTTAATTTAACAGAAACAAGCCGTTTAAACTGTGAATCAAATCAGGTGAGTTAAACTCACTCATTTTTACCTATTTATATTTTATATAAATAGGGTTTTGATTTTTGCGTGCTCTGCTTGCCAGTGGTTGACTATTACTGATTATATATTTTTTCGTTGATTTAACTGATGAAATTAAACAGTCGTTTAATTTTAGTGGATTACCAAATCGTTGTTCTAACGATTGGTTCCAATAAAGTAACTTACCTTGTTGGTCACGTTTATAAAATAAACGTGTTTAAATGGTTGAATTGTTTGAATTGCTTGTGATTGGGATTAAATGGTCGTTATTTATTATTATCAGTTAAATAAAATTGAACAATTTGTTTGGAGATAACCATTTGTATACAGGGAAGAACAGGTTGGAAGGATCCAACCAGATTCCTCAAATATATTATTTATTATCATATGAACTGTCATGTTTGGGTGATTGATTTGAGTATTGATCATTAATTGGAAATTTAGCCTGTGTTAGGTATTAATCAATAGGCAATATTGGTTGGGTAATCGGAAGTAAATTGCCTAAAAGTAAATTGTTTTATTTATATCGATTTACCATTAGGTAGGTTGATAGAGCTGAAATTATAGGATTTATTTTATAGCTGATGATAGATTTGAATATATATATTTTGAATAAAGGTTTGTTAAAAAGGAAATAATTAGTTATTATTAATTATTTTAGTTTATAATTAATTATTAATTGATTTAATAAAGTAAATTCTGATATTAATCAAAATTATAAACAAGTGATTAGAGGTTAAGCTAAAGATTAAATTTGGGTAATTGTCTTGTTAAGAATAATTGAATGGAATTATTTAAATTAATTTTATTTTTAATTAATTTAAAAGGGAAACGAACTAGAATCAGTTAATGAGATAAATGTGGTTGGAATTGATTAAGTCGACCGTTTTAAATTAAGATTATTAATAAATTAGTGCATTTTGAATAAAATGATTTAAAGAATATTGTTTTAAATTTTAATAAGATTTTAAAAAGGGATTTACTATTAATTAACTACTATGTAGTTAATTATTGAAATAAATTATTATTTTAATTAATAATAATTTAGAAAAATTACTTTTTAATGGGAATTCATTTAAAAAGTAATCTAAGTGAAATTGAATCAAATTGAATGGTGAAAGAAGTTTATGAACATGTTTTGTTTAAACTTGAGTTTTATAACAAGGTTATGAAAGGGTTTTTTAAGAGAATATTATTACTTAAAATAAATGTCACTTAATTATTTAAATTAAGTAAAAGGGAATTTAGATAAAGGGTTTATAATAAACCAGAGTTATATAAAGGAGGTTTGAGGTGTTATATCGTTAATTCTAAATTAATGTTACTTAAAAATGTGATTAGGTAAAAGTGGGAATCGAAATGAGAATCTCAAAGCGAGTAATGGTTAGGTGAATTTGAAAGGAAATTGGGAAAAAGTAAATCACGGAATTGGATGAACAAATCCGAATTATAAATGAGCTTGGTTAAAGAGGTTACTTAATTATTGAATTTAGAAAGAACGGGCATATCCGAGAAAGAGATTTTCAAAGCATAAGAAGGTTTTACGAAAACATATTTTAAGTAAAATAGAAATGGAATTTGTATTGGTATTAGAATGAAGTATTGGTTTTTGGATTACAACTTATATTTATCTTAAGATATGAACGTTGTTGATCAAGGTCTGAGAGGTAACTAAAATACCCCAACTTGAACGACTTCAGAATTATCTGAGGATGATATAAGTTGTAATGGTAAAAGATATTAGTAAAGTTATTATTTCATTAGAGAAATAATAACGCAACATTTGTGATGAAGATTTGGAAAATGTATAATGAGGATTTCAAAGTAAAAAGGGAAACAAGAGGAGTTGCCGAAAATATAACGATATTTTCGAATTAGAAGGAGAACATAAGGCTGAGTTTTATCCTATCAGAATAACATTTGTATTGTTTCAAGTAATGAAATAGACGATATTTCATAACATCATTTTATAAGTGATAATTTAATAAATTTCCCAATATTAGATAATAGGATTAAATGTTTAAAAGTGGAAATAGACCAATTGGATATGATATAGGATTTTCATAGGTATTATAAGAATCTTGTTTAAAGAATAAATCTTATTTAAATAAAGAAGCGAGAAAACTATAATTATCGAAGTACTTAAGAGTTCTCAATTTACATTTGTTTTTTATCAAAAGGCCAAGTGATGCTGAATACTGAACCAATGAACTCACAGGATTGTCATGATTGAAACACTGTTTATTTTGATAGTTAAATCACCAACTATCAAATCTGTCCAATACGACTGTTGGTAAGGAAAGACCGGAGTCGAATCTATATTCGAAAACCATTCCGATCAACAAATACGTGAATATATCAGAAGATGGTCGAGATGGAGCATTGAAGACCGTGGATCTTCATAAGCGGAAGGATAACTAATAATCTCTGGTTTAGCAGCCAGAGATAAACTGTGGTTCTGTCGTGGTTGGAATCTACGGGTTGCAAGGACTTCTCGCTACTGATCGATGGGGTGATTCCTATATTGGATGTCGTAGGAGGATACCTTCGGTTCATCCTATTCCTGGATGACTTGTATGGACGAATCTCTGACAGAGTATTTCCTGAAACCACGTACGTTGATTTTTACAAATATACTGAGTGGTGGCAAAGAGGGGCACTTCTTTTATACCCAGAGTATATTTGTGGATGTCAATTATTGACTTGACGGATCTGACAATATGGCATTTAAAGTGAATGGTGACCAAATATCCCAAAAGGAGATTTAAACCTCAAGCCTCATCAACCAGGAAATGACAGAAATCGGGCGGGCAGCATGGCTATGTGGGTCGCTCTCATTAGGGTGTATAATCACTTATCTAGAGAAATTCCTTTTGCTTCTTTAATCTATTTCGATGTTGTCCCTTTTCGGGAAACGGTGGTTTGAGCCCAACTGTTGGTGATGTACATTCGATACACTCATGAGAAATGAGTGGTCGGCCATGTGAGGGCCGGGTTGCAAGACGTTCTTGTTGAACCCAGTGTATTCGCCTCTAGAGATACACTATCGGCAGGTGGTCCCATCTCAGAATCCAATCTCTAATAAGCGCCCTTGGTTTTGATTGTATACTATATATGTGGAGCGTGAGATGTAAGCGTTCCACTAGATTGATAATTATTTGTATTTAGACATTATTATAATATCATAAAGGATATTGATTTCAAAATAGTTTGGGTTATCTTAAGGAAAAAACCGTCCGTACTTATGTGTGGATTTGGTCTTACGATTATCCTTTTCTTTCGAAAAGATTTTTGAACTTTAAAATCTAGTTGGATGATTCCCCTTAATACTGTGCGAGTTTTTCTCATTCTGGTTCACCAGACTGACCCGATGTTTTGTAAATGCTCGGGATAGCCCGGGGTGTATAGGTTCAGGTTATCGAATGCTATGAAGAGACGCGCTGGCGATGTTCAGATGTATGATATTATATAGCTTCTATTCCGCTGTATATTGTATATGGGACAGATTATTATAACTGTCCAGATGTGTGATGTACTCTAATAATTATAAGTATTTCTAAAATCTCTCAATAAAGATTTATTTCTGTATTATATTTTGTTCCACTGCGATGTGAGCCTCTGATTCTGTGTTGTGTTGTTTCTTCTACTTCTTCTATTCCGATTTACGGGGCTGAAAATTTCAGGGTCGTTATTCCCTTCATGTCTTATTATCCTCTCCGATAATTCTATCTTGGTTATTACTAATGTATATGGGCCTCATACAAAAATTGAGAGGAGAATTTTGTGTGAAGAATGTTCATAATTTACAAATCTAGCCTCGGATCATTGGATTTAGGGGGAGATTTCAATGTAATTAGGTTCTTGGGAGAGAGATCACCTAGTGAAGGCGATTTCTTGGATATAGGGGAGTTCAATGGATTTCTTGTAAACAACAATTTGATTGAAATACCTCTAAATAATAGGTCTTTTACTTAGTTTAACGTAAGAGATGTTCCTTCTTTTGCGCTGTTAGACATATTTTTCATAAGTAACAAGGTTGAGGATAGATTTTTCTTTTGTAAAGTTAAAGGATTACCTTTTCTGTACTCGGACCATTCTTCTACTCAAATTTGTTAGTTCTAATATTATAGTTAATGGAGTTTTAGGTTAGGAAATTCAATCTAAGAGGGTGTTTAGACAAGGCGATCCTTTATTGCTATGTTATTTAATCAAGCTATAGATGTATTTACCAGAATTATCAAGAGGGCAGAAGGTAAAGGTTTTCTAGGTTTCGTAGGAAATAGTGATTTTAAAAATGAATTATCTATTGTTCAATTTGCGTATGATACTCTTTTATTTTCTGCCCATTTACCTAATCGTATTGTTACTTTGAAATTTATTCTCTATGCTTTTGAAATGCCTTCTGGTCTCAAAATTAATTTTGATAAAAGTTCGATTATGGTTCTTAATGATCTTGATAAAGTTGAGGAACAATTTGCGAATACCTTAAATTGTTCTTTAATGAATTTCCCTTTTGATTATTTGGGTTTTAAGATTAGGCCTAAGAAACTTAAGAAGGAGGATTGGATGATTATTATTGATAAAATTAATACTAGATTATCTAGTTGGAATAACGGATTTCTTTCAAGAGCAGGAAGATTAGTGCTTATTAATTCTGTGTTATGATCTATTCCTACATATTGGATGGCTATTCATCGTTTTCCAAAATGGGTTATTGATAAAATTGACAGAATCTGATGAAATTTTCTCTGAAGTTGAGAAAACATTTGTAGAGGTTACCAATGTTTAGTTAGTTGGGAACCTTGTTGTAGATCGAAGAAGGATGAGGGTATTGGGTTTATCAATTTATATAACATTAACTCGTCATTGCTAGCTAAATGGTTATGGAATTATAGAAATCCTAAAGTGGTGGCTACTTGGAAACATATAATTTCTAAGTTTTATTATGATGGTGATAAGATTTTATTTGATACTGATTACACTAGGAACAATAAAATACCTCATTTTTGGGGTTCCATTTTGAATTGTTTTAATTTTTTTTTTAATTTAGGTATTAAAGTGATAGTCCATTAAGGAGATAGTACATTTTTTTGGCATGATGCATGGATTTCTAGACCATCCCTTAAAATTGAATTCAAAGATCTTTATGAGATTTGTAGTTTTAAAAATGCCTTGGTTAAGGAAGTTTACAAGGAAAATATAAATCCTCCGTGGGAATTTACATTAAAGAATATATTAGAGGGTTTAGTGTTCGGGCAATTTGCCATGTTATGTGCTAAGCTATCACTGTATCATACTGAATAGTGATAGTATATATTGGAGTTTTGATAAGAGACTGCAATACTCTTCTAGATCTATGTATAACTTCCTAAATTTTACAAGCATTTTGTTATTAAAATAAAAATTTATTTGGAAGGATGATGCTCCGGCCAAAGCCAAATTTCATATGTGGCTGATTATACATAAAAAATTAAACACCGTAGAGCATTTGAGTAAAAAAATATATCATTTTTGATAATAAATGTTGTTTTTGTAATTAGTTTGATGAAAATATAGATCAATTGTTTTTCTACTTGGTTTAAAACTTTCTATATTTTAAATATGGTATTAAGAATTTTTACATTTAATTTTTCGCATTATTCTACTAATTGCGACTATTACTGGAATTTTTCAGATTTAATGTTTATTCTAAAAACAGATATATTCTTGATTCGTTAGTAACTATTATTATCTGGAGTATTTGGTTTGATAGAAATCAGAAGATGTTTCGTTCGTAATCTGATACGGGTGATAATCTTATTATTAAGATTGTTTCTTTCTGTTTAAATTGGATGGCTAATCGTTATTATAAAATGCTTAGGGGGCCTATGTTTAACAGATTCCTTATTAAGGTTAGAAATAATTTGAAGCTGTTTATTAGAATCAACAAGTATTTTAGGTATAATAGGGTTTGTATTTTTTCTTGATATGCGTCTTTGTGTATTTAATTATTAGTTCTTTTTTTTCTATTTTTTTATTAGTTAATACATATATTTATGTATATATTTATACAAATATAAACATTCATATATGTGTCTTGTTAGCTTATGGTTTGTTTAGTACTATTTCAGGATACAGGTAGGTTTGTTTTTTGATGAGGAGCTATTGGAGAGCAATTATGGATGAGGAGCTTATTGGATTTCAATTGTAGAGATTGGCATTCTTGTATTTTGTTATATTATATATATATATATATATTATAGAGTGACCTATGTATTATTTAGGAATAGGTATACTTCAAATCGGATGGTGGCCTTGTCGGAACTCGATTTTGAAGTATGATGGGCGGTGGCCTTGCCGGAGTTCATCCATCTATTTCCTAGTCTTACAGTCATAGTCTGGGTAGTTTGTATATACATGGCTACATGTCATGCTTGTTAACAGCTTCTGATTTGTATTTGTTATTATATATATGTGTGTATGCGCTTTTGTTAAAGGATCACACATTTTTGATTTAAAAAAAAAATCGTTTCGTTGAAATCCGAGGTCATTTGAATAATGTCTCTTTTTAAAGATCAAAATTAAATCGATATAAATCAATTTCAAAACAATTCAATATAATAATAATAATAATAATGATTTATTATTATTATGCATATTCAATCAGGTTGTCATATAGCTTCAAAATAAACTTGTTCAGATTTCAAAAATTTCAATTCCAGGTTAAAATCGATATTAAATTTATAATAAACTTTTTTCATTATATTAAATAAATTGTTAGGGTTTGCAAACGATTCCATAACGACCTTTTAAAAATTTGATTTGAACATAATTAAAAATCTACCAGATGAAAACAATTTTTTTCTCTTTTATTAGAAAATTATTATCCAATAGAATCAGATGATTCTTATTTCAAAGAATTTCAACTTATATTGGATCTTCTCCATCTATTTAAAGTTAAAAACATAAACTATGAACTATCGCGATGCTGCGTGTTCGTTTATAATTAAATTATAAATTACACGTTTAAACGTCGTTAAATAAACGAACTTGTTAATATAATTCAAAAGCCAAACCTGATTAAATCCTTTTATTTTACCATTTCATACAAAACTTCAAATCCAACCAGACTATTTTGGAATTAATATATTATTTTATTATTTATATTAATAAAATATTTAAAACCATTGAATTCAAGTTATTAAATTCCGAATAACCATTTAAAAACAAATATTGTATGTCCAATTAGATAGTTAAAAGTCTGGGCCGTTACACATGGACGAGCATCTAGTACCTTTTTACCATCCTCTTCTTTTTCAAATTTACTAAATAAATACCATTTTCGCATGTAAAAACATCCCAAATACCAATAGGTTTCCATTCTCTTTTTAATGTAAGCATTAAGATGCACATAATATGGTCTACGTCCAACAAGGTAAATATATATAGAATTGTGCCACATTAAAGTTGCGTTAAGATGCACTTAATAATGTCTCCTTCTATACGCGTGTTGCCGGCAATAACTTAAGCCCACAATCTAGCACCAAATCTAAAAAGCTGTTGATTTTATCTTTTCCACTGAAGGCCAGAAGAAATAGCTTTCTGTTGTCGCTGTGGACCAGTAATAGCGTCCTTGAAGGATTTATGCTTGTGATTTTGGACCTCCTGTCAAACAAAATCAGAATTGGAAGATGAAATTTTTGGATTAGGGTTTTGACCACAAGATGAGGATGCCATTTTTTTGTATAAAAATATAAATTATATTACACACACACACACATACATATATATATATATATATATATACATCTACATATATTAAACAAGTATCTTTGAACACTCTCTAAAAATGCCAACAACATTTCCACGGTCTCAGAACACGCTCAGATGATTAATTTAGACTATACAATACAAAAAAATGTAAACACTATGGAGGAACATCATAAGTCAGTGACATAAAATATAGTAAAAAATGAACCTAACTTCGCAAATTAGTGGACCTTGACTTTGATACCCTTAAAAAAATTGATTAACTAGTTATAAGGTTAAAAATTGAAACTTTGCAAATGAGTAATTTAAAGGAAATTATATCATTGTGTTCATAGCGATTTTATAAACAACTTTCATACATAAATTTTCACGATCAGGATTTTGACGATGAAGTTATTGATGTTTGAAGTTTTTGAATCCAAAAGTATTGACTTGAAAATTTGTTCTCTAAAGTCAAACAATCAAGATAATAAACATAGAATGTGCTAATAAATCTAAACACATAATGCAGTAAGGTAAAGAATTTTTTTATAGTGGCTCACCAATTAGGCCTATGTCTACTTGTCGCAGTCTTTTGTTTATATTGTAGATTACAATTACAGTTTTTTTTTCGTATAAGATAATGAGAAGAGAAAAAGAGTTCATCTTCAAATCAACATCCTCTCGGTGTAGGAGAATGGAATCCTTTCAAAAGGCCATCTCAATGCCTATTTATAAATGTTGCAGAAACTGATTCGGCATAGGGTAGTGGCAGAGGAATCGAGTAGTAGAGGATGCAACAGAAGTGGAGGAAGTGATGGGAAGTAGTGGGACACATCACTGGACGTGTCCTCTTCGTTTCAGTATGCCCGATCCGGTGTAACTTCGCCTTGCTGAACTAGAGTAGGACTGAGTCGAATCATGGTCTAACCAACAATATCTCGCCTAGCTAAACCGAGATCATCTTAGCCGAACCGAAGTCATGTTGTTATGCCAATCTAGAGTAATCAATAGTGCCGAACCAGGATCTAGCCATCCGAAATCCCAAGTGTTTACGAAGTCTATTGCATAAATCAAGCTTTTTTTGGTTCGCTCTCAAGTCACGAATGATCCAATGGGTATAAGTTTAAAGCATGACGACGTAGCAAAAAGGCGATATATATTTAGACGATGAAGTTATTGATGTTTGAAGTCTTCGAATATAATAATTCAAACAAATTTAATATTAAAATTTATAAATGTAAACACTTGAAATTTAGATGAGAGTAACAAATATTGGAATGTTAAGTATACAACTTAATGTGGAAGAAAATAGTAATGGATTGGTTGTCAAGGAAAATAAATAATAAAATGTAGATAATAATTTTGGGTGAGAAGGTGAAAACCAACTGACTACTTAAGGAAGGTTCGACCTATTTATGAAAGGTGGCTAGAGTTTGCATATATCAAAACAACTCAGATTCAATCTAAACAAAAGATTCTCGATCTTATGGTTTTAACGAGCCTTAACCAATAAAACCGAAAGGCTAACCCAAGAAAAGTAAGCACATTAACAGAACTCTATTAGTTCCATTCTTCCTCGATACAACTTTTAGATTCAGGATTCAAGTTTTAAAGAAGAAATTAATCAGACGAAAGAGAAAAACTAATAAATTATATGTATATATGTATGTACGTATGTATACGTACATACATACATACATACATATATGTATGTATATATATATACATATATCATTTCCTTATCTTTGAATTTCGAAACTAATCCATATGCAAATTAATTATTATGTATTATAAAATTGAAAAGGTGATATCTCAGGGAAAAAATTGGCCAAGGCCAGTGAAAGCTATATGTAAATGAAAATCTTACTTTTATATTATTTAGTAGTTGTGCAATTAATTTTTGGATTCCTCTTATGACTTGGGTATTTTATGTACGTTAATTTTAAATTTAGAACCCCAAAATTCCCCTGCAAAATGGTAATTTTTGAGTTGTTGGAAACTATTCCACTTATGTTCACATAATCCAATTTGATTCGATCTTATTTGTAATATATATAATTTATGTTCTATTCAATTTCCACTTTTCGTTTTTCATTTGTTATGATGACGAGTTATAAAAGAAACGGAATTAGGAAAGGGTGTACAAAGTATAGATTATCGTATCCATGATTTGCAGCGCCTCTTTTCTTAATTATAGTAAGTGTGAATCCTTCTTCACTCCAATCCTACATTAAAAGTCGAATACAATGTAAATAGTTTAAGTTGCAAAGTTTCATTCCTTGAAATAGAAGCGTTAACTATACTTTGTTAGTGTAAAAATAAGTTAAATGTTTTGATTCCACTCTTTTTAGCACACACACACATGCATACACATGTGCAGACAAATCTATTTTGTTTAGCCGTTATACTAAGATTACGAAAATCACAAGGCGTATGACAAATGATAAGTAGGACTATGTGTTAATTGCTTAGGCGAGTATTAATCGATAATTAATGGAAACTATATGTTTTTGAAAAAGTCATGCATTTCAGATGAGATTTTAGTATTTAGTTTAGTACTGATTAATCTATAATAGATACCATAGATTTTGGATGGGTTTAAAATCAATAGTGGAGACAAAATCGCTTGAAACAAACATTTTGATTTTTTAAGATGCATCATGCCTAAACTAGTGCATATTGGTGCATTTAAATCTTTTTATAAGCTTAGATAATACAATATGCCCCCATCTAGGTGGATTAGACAAATATCCAAATGGTAATGCTAGCCTAGCGCCTATGCGAGGATTAGACGGGAGCCAAGAAGGATTTCTACAACAAAAATTTAAACTTTGACATTAGCTATTGTATGAACTATGCATTAGACCATGACTTATATGGATATGAGAATTTTGACATTTAGATTATCCTAATAAGTTACGTAGAAAGTGGAAATCCTCATCTACAAATACCTTTAACACAACGTGGAATAATGAAAAAATGGAGTTAGCCTAAATTCTATGATAAGTATAACGATGTTAGTGACGTTTGAAGCGTGATGCATAAAATACATAGGTTAACAAGTAATATCTTGTAGAAAGGAAGTTAAGAGAAGTCATGGGAATCAATTCATAATTAAAGAGCAAATAATGGGTTTTCCTATATGGCTTTATTGTGTAAATGCAGACGAGGTACATACATACTTATATACATACATACATACATATACATATACATATACATATACATATACATATACATAAACATATACATATACATACATACTTACATAAGTGTATTTTGTTATGTAAGAGAGCAGAAATATGACTAAGTTATAGGGATGCAAGGTTAGTTAAAAATATACAAATTTTCCATAGCTTATAAGCTAATAATAAGATGACTTTGAAACCGATGTGAGATTTCATCTATATAAGAAACCATGGTAAATGCGAGGTGGGTACTAATTATGTAGGGTAATTCCACCTAACTAACTTGGCAACTAGCACTAACAATTGATCGGCCTAGTGTGAGACATTGAGGTTGGGTTACATGTCTTATAATGGATATCTCGGTATGGCCTTACTTTAGATTGGAGGAACAAAATTTCTATCATAGTGTATGCCTACTTTCCATCCAAGAAGTATGAAATGATCGGGATTCTCCTTCAGATGCAGCAGTCGGAAATCTCTAAAAGTGGTCCTCTTTGGGTTTAAGGTATTAAATAGCCATTGAAGGGTCCGCCTCTTCCACTTGAATAAGTATTAAGTGGTATTATGAAATTTCTTACGACGTCAGCTATGAAGTACCACAGAGGGGTCAACCTTGAGTATAGGTTTTAAATGACGGGGGTAGGCTTAGGGGCACAAAATTTAATAGTCGACATCTATCTATTTATTAGAGAGGTATTAGAAGTTCAGGTACTTCTTCTCGCTTTATTAGGACATGACTGATGGAGATGGGTTGTTTGTAATAGCCCGAATTTTCAATACTCAAATATGTTATTTATTTAAATATGTAAATGATTATTTTAGAAGTTGAATAACCTGAATTCATAATATATAAGTTATATATATAACTGAATGGTAGAACCACAATTTGAATATTGGAATACTCAAATAAGTAAAATCGGAATTTAATATGAAATTAATTCAATTTTGAAGCTCATGTAAAATCCTGTTTGAACGTTAATGATAATAATAAACTGCTATCGTAGAATTGAATTTTTTGGTAATTGATTCAAATAAGTCAATTTCATAAACATATGAAAATAGTCTTTTTGCAAATAGTCATAGAATTTGATGAAACAAGTTTCATAGAGTCTGGAATATTAAATCATTGTAGGATGTTCTGTGATGATCTGAAGATCCATGTGATCATGGAAGCCAAAAATGTTGAGCAATAAAATAAGAGAATGTAATATAATAAACATTGAAATCACTTAACCTATAAATGCATCTTTTAACTCTTGACCTAAACTTCTCTCTCTACTCTTGTAACGTCCCAGAAATTTCGACAACAGGAATATTGAGTTAATTAGACAATTTACTATTAATAACCAAAATTTATCGATACTCGAGTTAAAAATCAAATACATCATTTTAAGTGGAATCGAATTCAATATTTAAGTCAGAATGAATTATTGAGGATCAAATATTTGGTATTGAATAATCAGTTGAATCAGATTTGAAAGTTTATTAAAGAATTTAAATGGTTGAATTAATAATAATAATAATAATATATATAAACGTTACTAATGTAAATGAGTTGAGAATTTTATTTGTTAAAATAGAACGAAATTTGGTTAGATATGTGCGTTTTTATGTATGTTTATTTAATGGTTCAAATTTGGGGTTGGACAGAGTATTGGTAGACAAACAAAATTAAATAATGAACCAATAAATGGTTTAAAATTTAAAATAACATCCTTATGCAAACCAAGTCAGAATTCGACCAAATAAATTTTATTAGAATCAGAATGTCAAGGCGTGACAGTACGTAAAATTTCTTTACGATTGGAGTTTGTTTGTGGCTGTTCAAAAAAATAAAACATCAGCATATTTTACGGTGGGAAATTTAAGGAACATAAATAAATAAATTAAATAAAAACATTGGTTCCTTCCTTCACATACAATCGATTCCTTGGCTCTCACGGAAACGTGTTACCCACGGTTTTTGCATATATAAAAGAATCAAATCCTCATCTCATTTCTTTAGTAATCCCTAAATCGAAATTCACATTTCCCCTTTTCTAATTTATTGACAACCGAATAAATCTTCTCCCCAAATCAAAAATCGAAGCTCCCACCTGGGCATCGCCTTCAATTTTGAGCGCCCCCATTGATGCCGAGGTCGAATCGCCACTTGCCCTTCACCAAATCGAGACCGCAAACACCTTAAACATGGCTACCTCGTCGCTAAAACCCTCACGCTCCATTCTAGTCTAATGACGCCACCTACTACGTCCTATTTGCCGCACGTCACCCTTAAAGTCAAGCCCTACGCTGTTAAGCACCGAAAACAGTCACCTGCGCCATTCTTCGTGGGTTCAAGGTGAGTATTCACTTGCGATTAACCTTATTTCAAGTATCTTGACTTCAAATTGGACTGAGTATATTAGTTAATACTTATACTAGGCTTTGATACTTGCTTATGAACGATTATTGGCACGAAATATCTTTGATTGTTGGCTTGCATCCTGACCACTGTTGTTATTTAATCCATGACCATTGTACTGTATGGTGTAGCTAACAATACAGGTCAGAAATTGTTGTTGTAGATAGCGTACTGCATGGTGCACCTTTGCTTCCTAATAAACTTGTAACTGGAAAAGTAGAAATTAATGTGTGAATTTCAGACACAAATATTATAATCATTATTATTCTTATTATCATTATTTTGTGTGTGATCTCTTTACACTCGTATTCATCGATTTTCATGAGTTTACACCTTGGAATTTTCCCCCTGACTTGCTTTCATCTTGCCGTACATGGCCATTATTTGAACCCATGCCTTGGTTATATACATATGACATGATAACTTATATACGTTGTACTAGTCGTTACAGTTAGCACTATATATGCGATAAGTTTACATTTGTAAACAAGTAATGTAACATTATTAAAACCAACTTCTCACTTTTCTTAACAAAAATTATGATATTTAGTATAATATATGTTGGGGAAATCTCGGTCTTTCCCGCTTCGTGAAGTTAAGATAGGCAATTAAGATTAAAAGTAGCAACGGGTGCACAAGAGTTTATAATTCTCCAATATGGAGATTCTTCCACTATACAAAGGAATAGTAGGATTACAAGAATTTGATTACAAAAGTAACTCACACTTGACTCAAGCTTAAGGATGGATACTTCTTAAGCTTTCTCTCTTTTCTCTCAAAGAGGCTTACTAACTCCCAAGTATTTTTCTCACTCTAAGAAGTGGATTTCTTTCTTGGATTCTTAGATGCTTAGTAATAGGGCTCCTTCTCCTATTTATACTACTCAACCTCCATAATGAATGGTGGAGATTACTTGCATCCGACGGTAGAGATTGATCCTTTAGAATGCTCCACACTCTCTAGGAATCTCTACACTCTTCCATTCCCTTCTTTATTCTTCCATACTCTTCCGAAAGGTTCCAAAAGGTTCCACACGTCTCCAGAATATTCCAAAGGGTTCTACATTCTTCCACAAGCTTCTAGAGGGTTCTACACTTCTCTAGAGTTCTCTGGTATATTCTAGAAAATTCTAGATTTCTCTAGAAAGGTCTAGAATTTTCTAGAAACTCTCTAATTAAGGAGGGATCCCAACAATCTCCCCCTCCCGACTTAATTGGGAGGTAGTAGTATGCCAACACCTTGACAACAATCTTCAAAACTTCTTTGTTGGTACTACCTTGGTCATTATGTCAGACCAGTTCTCATCTGTGTGAACCTTGTCAAGATGTATTTGCTTTTCCTCAAGGACTCCTTGGATTGATAACATCTTTACCACGGGAAAGAATCTCTTCAAAATCAGTACTTTTTCTTGTCCAATCCTTTGACGACTAACCAAGCTTTATAGCGAGTCTTTGAACGGTTCTCTTCGGTCATGATTCTATACACCCACTTATTCTTTCAAAGCTCTTCTCCCTTTTGGTAACTCCACTAGTTCATATGTGTTATTCTCATGCAAGGATTGCATTTATTCTTGCATGGCTATTCTCCACTCTTCTTTATGACAATCACTCATTGCTTCTTTATAGCTTTGAGGCTCCCCCTCAACAGTGAGCGTCATTATCTTCCATCTTGAACTTACACGAGCTTGATTACGGCTACGGATGAACCTGGCTCTGATACCACTGTTGGGGAAATCTCGGTCTTTCCCGCTTCGTGAAGTTAAGATAGGCAATTAAGATTAAAAGTAGCAACGGGTGCACAAGAGTTTATAATTGTCCAATATGGAGATTCTTCCACTATACAAAGGAATAGTAGGATTACAAGAATTTGATTACAAAAGTAACTCACACTTGACTCAAGCTTAAGGATGGATACTTCTTAAGCTTTCTCTCTTTTCTCTCAAAGAGGCTTACTAACTTTCAAGTATTTTTCTCACTCTAAGAAGTGGATTTCTTTCTTGGATTCTTGGATGCTTAGTAATAGGGCTTCTTCTCCTATTTATACTACTCAACCTCCATAATGAATGGTGGAGATTACTTGCATCCGACGGTAGAGATTGATCCTCTAGAATGCTCCACACTCTCTAGGAATCTCTACACTCTTCCATTCCCTTCTTTATTCTTCCATACTCTTCCGAAAGGTTCCAGAAGGTTCCACACGTCTCCAGAATATTCCAAAGGGTTCTACATTCTTCCACAAGCTTCTAGAGGGTTCTACACTTCTCTAGAGTTCTCTGGTACATTCTAGAAAATTCTAGATTTCTCTAGAAAGGTCTAGAATTTTCTAGAAACTCTCTAATTAAGGAGGGATCCCAACAATATAGAGTTGTAATATAATGCCTTGTATATTTTGGTCGATTTCTTCATCTGTAATGCCTTTATATTGGTAGTTTATATTGCTATAGGTTTATATAGCAAGATAATGCATTACTGGTTGAAAATGCTTCTATATTTATAACTCGTGTGAGTCTATATTAAATTGCATGTCTGAGTTAAGTTGATATTACTTTTTGCATTTAACGATACATGTATTTTGCGGTGTTTGTTTGGATTGGGGTATACGATTCCTGGAGATTTAATGATGGAATCCCATTTGTGTCATAACTAGAAGTTTCATTCATATGTAGCAGGACATGCATTTCATCTTTTTTCAAAACATTTAGAACTTTGCTTATGCTTGTCAAATAGCTTCACATCTTAAGTTTTTAAGCACCAACCCTTTTGAACCCGGAATTAGTTGATGGGTTCACCCTTTTAAATTGTTTATACTGACCAAAAATGTTGAAGTATGAAACTGCTGGAACCATTGCTGGGAACATTAAGTCTAGAATTTTTCCAAGCATTTCAACCCAATATAGTTTCAGCCATGCATCCCCAGGCTTTCATTATAACACTTACTCAATATATACATATATTTATTGTCAAACATTGGCGCGCACACACTTCTATCTGTCACTTCACAACATATTGGATTAGTGAAAGGCTTGCCCCTTTTTGGTATTTACCTGCAGCAAGTTAATAATTGCCATATATTGGTGTTCCCTTTAATATATTTTACTCCAGGCCATGTTGGATTTTAATTATGCAGTTGCATACTTGACCCTCTACACTTGTTAATTCGAACATATATGGATTGATTTCTTTGCGAATATGTATATTAATCTCGGTTTTTTTGACTGATGCATGTTTACTGTCATGCTATGAGTTGCTTTCATACTTGTTAACCTGTTCAATTAGTATGGTTAGCTTATGTCATGTCTTAGAATATAAGGGGTGAATAAATGTCAGGATACACCTAAGCCATAGTGATTGGGTAGGTGATATCTTTTAGCTTAAGTGTCTATTAATATCCGTATCTAGACAATGATCAATGATATCTAATGAGGTCGCCACAAAGAAATGATGAAGCATAAGAGAGTACTTTACTGTCAATAACATCAAAGTGCAAAGTAACTATTTGTTTACTTAAATGGAAGTGCCGAAATCATTTTTGTCCACTGTACTGAAATTGTTGAAACCATTTGTTTTACTAAAATGGATTTGATATGCGGAACCATGTTAATGAATTGTCACATTTGGCATTTTGTTCATTGGGTTTTCTAAAATTTGATAATCCCATTTGTTCTGCTAAGAACTATTACTCCACTTGTTTTTGCCAAAACATGAAACATATGTTGTTTTGGGAACTGGGTACCCACTTCACGTGTACTGCTTTATGTGATACCTGGTTTATCGCATATTCGTGTACATCCACGAGTTTCGTCACATTGGATTATTTCTTGTTTGCGGAATGCTGAGGCAGTGCACACGCGTACTTACGTGTGTGTATATGCAAGCTACCATGACCATTTGTCCCTGAAATAAAAACTAATATGCACAAATATCATACCCGATACTCGGATATTTATGTACACCGCTGTACACACACAGATATATATACACACACACACACACCACTTATGTGTATATATATTTCATCGGATACGTATATATATGTTTCAGTATATATATGTGGTGGTCGTTGTACACATATGTATATGTATATATATCATTGTATGTGTATATACATGTCATCGGCATATATATATATATATATATATATATATATATATATATATATAAATCCATATGCTGTCTCGATTTGTTTTCATCCCAAGTTGTTATGATATATTCTCTCAGTTTCTCATGGGTTCGATATGCTCGAAATTTAGTAAATTGTAGGATTAACTTTTTATTCAGTTTCTATTGAAGTTAACTTACTTGAACTATGATTTAATCCTGACTCAAGTGTTTTATGTTTTTGCATGGAATGCTCGGGCCAGACCCGAGCAATTCAAATTTTAAAGATTTCAGCTTAGGATTTGAAGACTGATGAAGCTGGGGATCCGAAGATATGCGCACTCTGAAGATTTAAAAATAGTAAATAATTTTTTATTCAACTGTACTTTTACATTCCGCTGTACAGAAAAATCTTTGTATCAAAAATTTTGATTAATATATGAAAGGTTATTTTATTGTTCATTACTGTGTTATTTATTTTATTTTCTGTTTTCTGTGTTGATTCTATTTTGAACTCGGTAAGCTAAATAACGAACCGTCGATTTGAACGTTTTAGGTTGGGTTAATTACCGATTTAAAGAAGTCAAAAAGGCAGGACTTTACAACTCTTATCTTCTCATGACAATTACAAGCCACCTCCTCAAAATTTCTTCATTTAATTAAATTAATCACAATAGTTGATGAAATCAAAAGATTTTAGATTCGTATGGATCATATTCTCGTTAGCTTCATGTTAGTGTGCTTTTTCATGGGTATGACGTGAACTTCTAAAGCCCGATATTCCCGCTGTCAACGCTTGGGCATAGGTTCATGGGTGCTAACGGTTGTCAGAGGGGAAGTCGATGGAGCAATTGGGTTTATGGAGGAGCGTTGGTCATTTTAGAGAAGGTTTGTAGGACTCCGATCATTGAAGGCAAAAACCAATAGAGGGCAGATTCAATTAGGGTTACAAGGTTAGAATTTGATTCACAAGGTACCAGTAAATCGAGTTCCAGAAGAGGGTAATGCTTGCGAAGTTCTTTTGTATGCGTCCAATGGAACACCATATCAAGGTGAAGGCATGCACAATGTTCATGTGTATGTAGCAGGGAGGGAACAAGATTTTTAAATTTGGGGAAGGTGTTAAACATTATTAAGGTAGTTAAATAATTAATTTAATTAGTTGATGACAATATAATTCAAATAAACTTGTAACTGGTGTTACATTTCATACGAAGTCATGTTAGACGTCGTCTGTTGCTTAACGATGGTGTCAACGATATATACTTGTACGAGCTTGATTAGTAGCTTTCTGTATTATTCAGAATTTTACCTAATTCCAAACGTCTGTTTGAAATTAGATAAAAAGACGCGAAATCGTTATTTGGATGATGGACGGTGAGTCTAATCTGACACTCTTGGATATACTATTGTATCATATAATAGTATTGATTGTTATTTACACATTTATATGTATGATTGGTTGTGTGGATGATTTACTTCTTATTCAGTTGGTCTTCTTTGTACTAGAAAATTCATCTTATATGAATTATATTACATGAATTGCATTATATGTATATGTGCTGACATATGAGCTGTGATGCAGGGGGACAGGTTGGAGGGATCCAACATGATTCCTCGGTGTGATTGTTAGTTATTTATATTCAACTGATGTTATATGAATTGATTGGACGTGGAACCCGATGGTGGATCCTGTTGGTTATAAAACATGGTTATATGTTGAACTGTGGTGAAGTTAATATATTATTATATATAGTATATCGAGTTTGTTCATTTCACACATTTCAGTGTGTTTGGCACAGCTGAACTGGGTTAGGAAATTATACGGATTAAAATAGAAATTGGGAAAATTGGAAGTGAATGGTTTTGGAATATAAAATAGGCTTTTAAATCCTTTTCCTCCAAACCTATGTTTATGTTATTTTAGTTCGTATATATATAAATATATTGAAATAAATTAAGCCTTTTAATAAGACTAAGAAATGATGTTAGATTACAACACCTTTTATAATAAATGATTTAGAATCAAAAAGTATTTTACCTTGTTGAATATCCATAAATCTTTAATGAATGTTTTAAAGATAAGAAAAAGTACAAAATGGTTCTGCTTTTTCGTGACAATGTGTCAATTACATTCGTCTTTAACCCACTCAAATTATAGTCATAGCGTAAATATAATTGGATCTTTTTATGTATGTTTAAAGATAATTATAAAAGAATTGTTTTGGGTTTGTTGTAAACTATATTTTAGCAACCTTCTTTTTAAACCCTTGAAATGTAGATATATTGAAAATATATTGTTTAACGGTTTTGAGTATACTTAGATCTATAATAACGAACTTTAAAGATATTAACAAGTATTGAATCTTTCAAGATAAGATTTTAAAGAAGATATTTTAACTTATAAAAAGAAGACGTTCTAAGTAAACAATTGCTTTAACCTTTTGATTATATTTTAAAGAAATAAAATGTTGCAAATTATTTATGAATATACTTATACCGTAGAGATAAGTATATGAATTCTTTTGAAGTACTGAGGACTTTAAAGGAGTAAGGTAATAGTAGAATACATACATATAGTGTTTATATGCAAAATTTAAACATAAACACAAGTATATTAAAGAAATCTATCAATTAGAAGTTGTTAATTAATGATTGAAATCTTATTAGTTAAAATAGGTTTTACTAATAGAAGAAGTTTTAATTAATGAAAGATTAATTAAATGGGAAAGTGATTAGAAGTCGTTTATATGACTTAATTGTGCTTTGTGTGTTAATTCTTCTATATGACTTGATAATGCTTGGGATGTTTAATCATTTGTTATGGAAAATGTGGCTTTTTTCCATATACAACCTTCTATTTTGAACTTGATAGTCGATTAGTCGACTATAGAATTTTGACCAAAAATCAATCGATTAGTTTTGAGGAGACTGGGATCGGTAAGTGTTATACTTATCGAAAACCACTTAGAAACTAGTATACAGGTTTTATCTTTTGGAATTGGTTGTGAAGTAGAATCTATATGGAGATTCGAGATCTATTTGCGTTTCTCAAACACATGTAGTGTTTGTGATCTACTCAAGATGTGGGGATCCATGTGTGATTCCGAGATATGTTGAGTAAGGGAATCCATGTGTGATTCATAAATCTATTAAGGAATCCATCGTGCGATTCTGATATCTATTAAGAAATCCATGTGCGATTCCGATATCTATTAATATATGGAAATCCATATGTGATTACGAGATCCGTCGAGGAATTCATATGTGTTTTCGATATCTATTGAGTTGTGGGAATTCAGCCAAGGATTCATATTCCGTTCAAGTGAAGAAGACTCCTATGAAGATGTCGAACATAACACTGACATCAGAAATAGCTAATGAAAGAGCATGATGCATTATCTGGGGTTTAGCTAACCTACGACCGTGGTTTGTTAACTCCATATCTAGAGTACTTTTATATAGATTGCACGCAGGAGTTGATAGCACTTGATTCCATGTGGTTCACATCATTGTTTTCGTGTATGGGCCATTTGTGCTTACCTTATGGTTTATCTAATCTAAAGAAATGCGACGATGGGAAGGTAGTTTTTGAGCCTTGTGCATGGAGTTGACCAAAGGTATCTCCATGATAATCCAGTATACAAACATACCTTATCAGCTTTGTTTGTACCTTTATATGCTTTCGAATGTAACCATTCCATCTATTTGATTGATCAATATTCTACACCCTAGACTTTATCTATTAATCACTATAGTGAAACTAGTGAATGGTTGAATGTTTTTGAGGGGAAAAATATTATGGAAATCCATGTGGCCTCCAATTGTATTGAAATATGTCACATACACATTGAGTTTCCTATGTTGGTTTACTAGCATGATCCAGGTATTACTTTATTATAATGCTTGGGTCAGACCGAGCATATTTTCTAGATTGAATTTGGATTTCTTGGAGCTTTATGAGAGGAACTGGTGCCAAGATGTGTGCTCGCATTCTTTTGATTATTCCATTGCGTGTGTCGTTGTATGTATAGGAAATTCCAAGGGCAGATTATTATTACTGTCTAGTCTGATTCATTATTTTTTACTTTGACTGATATATGTATATTACATTTTTTTTCGCTTTATGTAAAGAGCATTATTTATATCAAAGATTATTTGTCCTACTGTGAGATTCTGTTTTATCTTTTCTTTCTTCTTCTCTTACAATCTGTTTTTATGGCACCCGAATTTGAGAAGCACGAATATAGAGAATGTATCAATACTGATTTTTGAGAGTTAAAAATTTGGGTTGTTACATCGTTGGGACTAATACATTCCATATTCACGTTGCACCCACGTTTTGGTTATGAAATTAATCTGGAATTGGTCATTGGCGTATAGTTGATGAAACGTTACAGAGCTGAACGGGAAGGGCTTTTGGCTTTCAATTGCAGGTACAAAGTAACGACCTGTATTTTTGTGTATTTTTGGAGTTTAAAATAAGAAATATTATTCTTGTATAAGATTGTGTGTTCTATAATTTTGGAAAATGACTATTAGGATTATTTCTAATTTTTTGAACTTGTGTTGAACTTTTCTATGATCGTTGTGCCCCTGACAAATTTATTTCTTCCATAACTTTTGAATGTAGTGGAATTTGAATACGGAACTACTTTTATTGGGATTGGACAATGGTTCTCTTTCCATAGAGTGGTTATATTAAGGAAACAAACCTATTGTTTGAGAGTTATGACTGTATTAACTTTTTTTTAGATATTAAACAACCTAATTAAGCAACTAAGAGTCACCAATAGTGGGATCCACCATTAATTTTGGAATTGATAGTGAACGTAACTGAAACAAGCTACTGTAACCTTATTTCTCTTCTTTTCAAAGTCTTCCCAACCACCATCAAAATATTTCTTCCTTGTTTTTTTTCCGATTTACATCCAATAAAACCATAAAATATTAATTAAACTAGCAAAAAAGGAAATTATTGAGATTTACACCTAGACAAGATCTGCTGCTATAGAAGGAGTGTACTTTTTTTTGTTATTTCGTCTCGGGTTTGTAGGAATTGTTCAGATCCATAACTTATACAGGTCAATGTGAGCGATTTAATCCCTCACTTATTGATTATGAGCTTTCTAGAACCTATATCCCATCGAAAATTCTTCTAAAATCTATTAGGAAATTATTTTATGTTATTTTAAATCATACATATAAACTTTACATGACTGGGGTTTCATTTGAAATATTGCACTTTAATGGATTTCTAGTTTATTCAAACAAATCCTAAATTTCTAACATAGATCTTATTAGAACAAAAAAATAACCAAGGAGGATCGAGAACAAGAACCTGGTGAAGGAGCATAAGAACTAGCGACATTCTGAAGAAGATAGTGCTAAGCTTCCGGTAATGTTCTTTGAAATATAAGAAGAGAGAAGTGGGTAGATTCATTTCATACAGGAAGGCCATTTTCAGTTTTTACTGAAAAGGCCTTAGCTTTAAACTTGTTAGCCCATCATAATTGTTAGTGGAAGAAAGACAAGAACATGGTTCTAAAAGCAACAGAAAATAACTAAGAATCACAAACAGGTCAAGATTGTACAGATGAAGGTTTTGGCCATATTCCAAAAAGCACTTATCCAACAAATGAAGGAATCAGCAAGAACATAAGGCAAGAAGAAGGTGCAGAAGAGAAACTCATCGAAGAGCTAGTATTAGCCCAAAAATCACTTGAATAATGTGAAAGAGGGCCAGAGTAAAAGGAAAGGGACTCCGAAAGTAACTAAAGGTGAGATTTGGAAGGAACATCATTTCGAAGACGGTTGCCTCCATGATACGAAAACTGACAAACACACATAACCAAGATCCTCTTCAGAAAGGGAATACTTATGAAGGTCTTAAATTGCACGTACTAGTCACTAGTAAAGCCCACCTAAAGAGGAAAAGTTGGTATTTTGATGTACAACTCCAAGTCTTAGAGGAACAAGCCCCAATCGGCATCACCCGAAGAGCAGTAGATTCGAGTTTAATATCTATAAGCATTAAGGTAAATTTTAGAAAGCCTTTCGGTCAACCTGAAACGATAATACATGAAAACTAAACCCTCTTAGATAAAAGCTCTGCAGGAAAAGCATTGAACAAAAGTGAAGAAGAGCCAAAAGCCTATGCTTGCATTTCTTTTGCATCCAACTAAAAATTTCCTTCACTGTGGTTCTCGGAAACAACCTCATGAACCAACTCATGAAGAAAATCATCAAGCGCACTTGCAGGACCTCTGCGTTTACCCCTACAGGATGGACGAAGAGAATCCCGCCAACCTCGAGAAGGGCCATTTCGACCCTATAAATAGGACCCCATTGGTCTAAGGTCAGGACATTCACTTCATTCCTAAAAATTACAATTATACATAGTAGAGTGAAACCCTAATTTGTAAATAAATTTAGGAAAAATACTTGTAACATTTGGAGATCTTAATAAGGAGCTTTTACTGGGTCCTTGAGGTAATTGCTGAGATTTGTCTTTAATTACATATGCTATTTTAATTTTGCATTAACTTTGCAAGGACAGTTTATTTGGGTTAAATGGGTACATGAGAAACCTTACCATAGAATCTCATTTCAGTCTCCTCTATGAATCCTTAGGCAATAGAGCACTATTCCCCCTTCAATTAATGGTAGTCTTGATCTAAAACTTCATAAGAAATCCTTACCACTGATCCATTAGATCTATGTGAATACTTAAGATCCGTGACCTTACCCATTTATGTCTTCTAAGAACCCACTAAAACCTTATTGTTCAATGGTTTTGCGAGTTATTTTGATCTCCTTCCAGGTAAAATCTCCAGTTCCTCAAGCCACAGGCCTTGCGAATAGCTACCGAAAGTCCAGTACTACCCAAAAGGATCCCACATAATCCAGTGGTAGTCCTTCACTTAAGCGTCAAAAAAGTCGCTTCAAAATCATAAAGGGATACCCAGGAAGACTTCCTCTCCAAAAATTAAGAGAAACTCATGATTAGCTTTGCTTTCTACAAGGAATTTCTTTTCGGCGTCCTACAAAAGCATTTTTATTAGAGTTTTGAAATAAAAAAGATACTCAAACATAGTTCATTCCTTCTATAGATAGGGAATCCTACGGTCAAATTCTTTTTTTGGGGTGTTAACCATAAATTTGACTAACTTTAATCTTCTTAAACTTACTCAAATTGACTCAATATTGTATTCTTTCATGTATGATTATACGCATGATTTTTCCTTGACTGGATGTGTGAAAATGCCAAATAAGTAGTCTTTTAATTTAGGATTAGATTAGGATTTTATAAAAAATACCCAAATTCGCTTGCAATATAAGGGAGATGACTCGATGTTGTACATAATGTTTCAAAGTGTTTTGTGTTCGTACACTCGAGTTATGGGTTGGAAAAGTCTAGATCGACGAAAGGATGTGTTTTAGGTTGATGTGCCTAGAATTGTACCCATTGAATCGGCTAGCACTGGATTTTGGTTGTTAAGTTTCAGATTGGTGCAACTTGGGATAGGTGGACTCCGAATAAGTGCAACCTCAGTTTAGTGGATTCAAATCCGTATAACTTAGAGACCGAAGATGTGCTTAAGTTCAGATCAATGTTTGTAGCAAGGAGGTTCAGATTGGTGTTTGAAGCAAGGAGGTTCAGAACAGTACTAAAAGCAACCAAATTTGGTTTGATGCACATCCAAACCAAATTGGACTGCATGGGTTCGGTACCGATCTGAACTATTTTGACCTAAAGTGTAACAACCCAAATTCCGAAAGAACCATTTTTTTTCAAAATTTTAATATATCAAAACTCGTGTTGTTTTGCTCTGGTATCCTGCAGAAAAGATAGAGACATAAAATATGTCAAAGCTCAGAAAATATCTCACAGCAGAATTGATAAAATATAATATACTCAAAGTATAGCCTTACGTATTAATAATACTGCCTAACCAGTATTTAAAGCTATCATGTCTCTGCCAAAAATCTAACCTGCGAGTATGTTATGAAGAGGGGGTCAGAACACAAGTTCTGGTGACTGGATTTAAATTATACATTTTTGATAACACTACATATACCGTTCAATCATATTTTCTTATTTATTAGGTTACTTGGGTTAACAGCACTTAAGGCTTACACATACGTCGCACCTACTTACTTCCCAGTGGATTAACCTAATACAGTATATATGTAACTAACCTCAATATTAAGGTACACCCCGTGGTAACCCTCTCGCACGGACTCCGCCATAATACCACCGAGATGTACGCAGTTCTTCATCCAACGCCGAAGTGACGTATGGACCTCTATATAAAAATATTACGATCCGCATATATCTATCATTACTATACTACGTAAACGTACTGACTGCCACCTTTGTTCAAATCAGATTCCTTACCAGAGTAATTGCCCTAAAGTCTATGATACACCACCCAGAGCAAACATGCATGTATCTAGACTGTCCCACGTACATATTGTTAATTGTAGCTCGATGCCTCAACCGCATGTCCTCTAATGTGCACCGAGTTCCGTAGTAGGACGATACAAGCAACATGGAATTAGGTCATGAGCATTTCCATATCTGTACAGGCCCGCCTTTAAGAGCATCAAAATACAGATATTCCTAGGGTATGTTTTCCATGGTGGCTATGGCCCCACCTCAGCCCCTCCCTCAACTAGTAAAGAATACAAGAGCTAAGCGACATTCCCCTAACAACAAACAATCTAAACATCCAGTTGGCATCTCCCCTCAAACACCGCACCTCAATAGTGAAAGGTGAATGGTCTACTGGGTTTAGCTCTAGCCTTTGCGCATCCCACTGGCCACCAATGATGGGTACCCGACGGTTTACTAGCCTTGATGGTTATGACCCTTCGTCTCCTCGTTGAGACGACCTCCGAATCACCCTGGTGTCACAGCGTCGTAGCATTTTGACTGCAAAGCTACTTTTGCAGTCAAGGCCCACCCACCTAGTAGTTACGCGTAGACCCAACCTCTGCGAGCACAGCCAAAACATCTGCCACCACAAAGAGGACTACCAAGAGCACCTTACGTATCTCAGCAAGTCGCGTGCTTCCCCTTCCAGTCCTTTGGAGCCGACAGAATAATCAGATGAACGTGCGCTCCCCTCGTTCCTTATAACACCATGATGACCTACCCCTTTGGGTTATTCACCTTCAAACGTGCGGACTGGTCCAACCGCCTCACTCTAATATGTTATTAGACCCTATGTCTAAACATTATTTTACGCGCTTGTTTTACCTTATCAGGTTCCCGTTTAACTTGGTTATCTTAACTTTTTATTCAGGTTACTAAGTGCTCCCTAGCCCCTTATATCTCTGAGGAATAGGCCCCTCTTGCTTATTAATTTCAGTCATATAACCTAGCCTATTTAAGTTTATTAATAAGCCCACAACATGTTATTCTGTAGATTGTGGTCGAAGGTCTATAATCCACAATCCCTTTTTATATTATTTTTTGTTTCAAGGTTACAATAACATGTTCTACTTAATCTATAATTAAGTTCATCATAATTCACATGTTTTCTATTTAACTCGTCCCTTATCATTTATGATTAAATATAACTTATTTCATATAAGTTTGCCTCAACCTTTCTTAGTTAATCATATCTCCATCTTTCATTGTCACTACAACTTATCGTTGTTTACTTATTAACTCAGTTTTTTTAACTAAGGTTCACTAATAAGTCTCCTCTTCCCATAAATATAACTTATGTTGTCCTCATCCGTAAATTTTGGATTCTCGTTCTCACAAATAACTTAATTTACAATTAAGTATAATTTTACCCCATAACATAAGTTATTCCAATTTCCTTATTATTTTATAATAACCTAAGTTATAATTCCCACTTGTCCCTAGGGCATGCCTTAACATAACATTCTTATCAGCATATTTCAGACTTCCAAGTTTTTAAATTACTTAATTTATAATTAAGTACAACTTCTGTCATTAAGTTCCCCCCTTTCTTCTACTTGTTACAAATCTGATTACTTAATTTACAATTTAGTGTTACTTATCTCATTTCCTTTATTATAAACCTGAGTTATAATTTTCACTTGTCCCTAGGACAATTCTACCTATTATACAACATTCTCATTAATGTAATTTATTTATAATAGGTTATTATCATTTCCCATTTATTCCCATTTCCTTTTAGTGTTGTATATTTCATTCAATTCCATTTATTTCCATTAATCATAATTAATGTTGTATACCAGTCCTGCCATTTTTATATATATATATATATATTTATGTATTAGACCTCTCACATTAAGCCTACACTTGTGGATGCTGGATTTGCCGGGCGGGTCCGAGCAGTCTTCTACCACAAGTTGACTTAAACTCTTGTTATAGCACCACTACATGTTTTATTTATGCACTTAGACCCCTCACAATATATTTTCCACTTGTGGATGCTGGATATGCTGGGCAGTTCCAGGCAAACTTCTACCACAAGTGTAATCTAACCTCGTGTCTAAGCGCGTTACAGTTTCAAATTACTATGAATCTAGGCATGTTCATTCTTTAACAATTATTCCTATTTGATTATAGTTTTTCGTGTCCTGTAACGTCCCAGATTTTTAGCCATTAATTATTGAATATTAAATTTTATTTTAAATATTGATTTGGAATAATAAATGAATTTTTAATTTGAATTTGTCGATTTAATAATTGATATATGATTTAACTTTAAATATATTGAAATATCATGATACTGAAAAATAAAATAATTTGATGTTGAGTTAAAACTGAACCGAAACAAATTCAGCTGACTAATATTAATTCTATCTGAATATAAACGATAATAATAAATTATTATCAATGGACTTAATTATTTGAAATCGATTTATATATTTAAATCGAATTGTTAATTTAAATTGGTATCTCTTACACAGTCAAATTGAACTTCAGGACGGTTCCATTGAGTTCAGAATAACGTTAAGAATCCTGAAACGTCGGTTATGTTATGTAAGCGGTTCAGGATTTCAAGTAAAAAAAAACCACGAGATATTTTAGTATTCAAATCAACGAATTCATCAGCCTACCTAAGCAATGTATACACTGCAGATCTATTCCTTTCTGCAGTCACCTTCTCCTTTCAAAGTCACATACAAATTGTCTTCCCTTTTTTATATTAAGAAGACCACAAATTAATGGCTTCTCTACATAATGTTGCCTTTCGCAACTTTATAAAGGAGCCGGCCTTCGTTAGGTAACCAAACATAAACACTTAAAGCCTCTCTCTTCGTTCCCTTTCTAGTAAAATGAAAATCAATTTCATCGATTCAAAGAAAAATCAAAGCTTCGGATTTTTGATTGAGGAATTTCTCCTCCATCAGACATACTACCTTGAAAAGATCGTCTTATGCGATCTGTTGGGAATACTCTGTCAGACATCGTCCATACAAGTTGTCTTGGGTCTGGAAAAACATAATAGCCCTTGCATTTTACTCCGTCGTCGATTATCTTTCGCATAATCTAATTCACAACACCTATGCCTATACGGAGTGGTATTCGGATATTAAATCCAACCGGTCTATCCGTATTGACAATGATGGTTAAAAATCTTTGATAGACGGTGATTTAACTATCAAAGGAAAACAAACATCCATCAAACAATTCACTGGCCCTTTTTAATTAATATTCATTTTAACTTTCCTTATCGAATTCCATATATATATATATATTGATATATTGACTTCTAGTTATTAAACTTTCTTAAAAATATTCTAACTCCTTAGATTTCCAGAAAATTTCGCCATACCTCTTTTGTACTGGTCAATAGTTCAAACCCCAACTCGCCTCTCTAGGCCCTTTCCATTCAAAAAGAAAATCAAAAAGCCAAGCGGCTTTCCCAGTAGGCTCACAAAATCTCATATGGAAATTTAAACATGTACCTTTTTGTCGGGCGCTTAAATTATAATCTTCATACTCTTCATTCCATACCTGTCAACATATGTATATTCCCATTTCCAATATGTCTCAGACCGATCCAAGCATTTTATCTCGATTTGCTAATTTATTTTCAAATTAGCTTGTTCGTTTATTCTATTTTTAAGTTGAAAATCTCACGATCAAATTTATATTAATTTATACACAAACCAAACTCAACTCATTGTTCGCTTCCAAGTTCCATATTCAAACCCCATTTTCAATTTACAAATTCAGTTTACTTAACAAGTGTTAAGTTCGATCAAAAACCATATTAACTAATTTCTTTCGAAATTAGTTAACTTCATTCAATAATTAAAAATCAGATTTTTTTTATATTCCAAAAGTCGATCCATTTACTCAGCTTGAGTTCATATTTAATTTATAGCTGAAGTCCAGGATTTTCTAATGGAAATTCGGATTTTTATCTACTCAAAATCCTTTTATTCAGTTTAATAAACTATTATGGTTTAAAACGATTATGGCGCTGTTTTTCTGAAAATTTGATTTTGACTTAACTTAAAATCTATATGACGAAATCTAGGTTTTTCTCTTCCATTGGAAAATTATTATTCAATAGGTCTGGGTGTTTCTTGTTTCATCGAATTTCGACTTATACTGAGTACTATATACTCAATTAAAGTTCAAATCGTCAAATTACGAACTACCGCTCTACGACGAGTTCGTTTTAATTATAATTTAAATATAAACGTTAACTTCATTTATAAAATAAATTTCGACTCCATTTTTCATATTTAAAAATAAATTAAGTCCATTATCCAAATCTAACTTCACAATTCATATTATTCAACTCATCGATTACTTTACGCCACATTCATAACTCGGTTATGAATTTATTCAAAACTTGATTTCTATATTTAATTTCAATCCTCTGGAGTTAAATTCAATATAATCGAATTCCAATTATTAATTCCTTTATAAATAAATTAATTCAACATCCTTTACCATTACAACTAATATCATCCCTAGATAATAGTGAAGTCGTTCAAGTTGGGGTATTGTATTTACCTCTCAGACCTTGATCGACAACGTTCTCATCTTGAGACGGGTAAGAGTTTGTAATACAAAACCGCTACTACTTATAATACAAACCCCCTCTTCTATCTCATTTAGAAATATGTTTTTTAAATGTAAATTCTTATATTTGGAATAAAACTATTTCTAATCTACCCAAAGAAAATTACTTCATTTCTTTTATATACATGGTTTATAAATCACTTTCTTATTTTATATTTAACAAACTTCCATTTAAAACTCGATTCCTTGTTTGAAATATGTTATCATTATAACTACATATATAAGCATAGAATCTATTTTCATATTAAAATTCTAAATTTCTATTCAATATAGTTCCAATATCCTTTGGAAATAAATTTATTTCTATAAATTTGACATGCTCGAATTCCAACTATAAATCCAAATAGATTTATTTCAATTTGATTACATTCCAAACATCAGAAATAAATTTCATTATTTCTTTTCCAAAACAATTCTATTTACCCTTTTAAACTCAAACTTGAATTTAATTCATAAATTATCTAATGATAATTTTCACATTCATTTCTAAAACATTGTTTATACATTTCACTTCTTAGTTTAAATATTAGAACAAGTTTTTCTTTCAAATTCCATTTCAAAACCCACTTTGGAAATTGAATTTTCCTTTTTAAAATCATGCATGAATTTACATTTCTATATTATTCAACGATAATATAATTTTTATTCATTTATAAACATCATTTATACATTCCACTTCTTATTTTAAATTATTTTAAACAAGTCCTTATTTCAAATCTTATTTGAAATCCAATTCCCATTCTGAAAAATATATTTCCTTTTTAAATTCAAACTTGAATTAAAAAATCTAATATTATCAAACGATAACTTTCCTTTCCATTTATAACATTGTTTATAAATTTAGCTATTTGTTTTTATTATTAAAAACAAGTTAATATTTCTCAATCCATTCGAAATTCCATTTCAATTTCGAAAAGCAATTTTTTTTTTAAATTTAAATATCCCTTTTTGATATTTTCAAAAATAAATATCCAGGGCCAGTGATATTCTAATATCCAAACACACAAATCATCCATTCAGTTCACACATTACACACATATATAAATATAAAAACAACAGTAAATAAATTTTGAGTAATCCAGTTGGATTCCTCCAACCTATTTTCCGGCATTCACAGATGTCAAACAACATAAATAATACCAATCCTTCTTTAAGGCAGGATATCGCGGTATAAAAGGTTCATCCACTCATATATCGTGGGGCGATAGGGTCATCCGCTAATGATACTGCGGGCATCCGCAAATGATACTACGGGAAATCCAATATATACGTACATATACATATATATATATATATATATATATATATATATATATATAAGTTACCACAACCACCAAGCCTAGATAACTAATATATACTATATATAATAACCACAATGATTCAATAATCCATATATCCATCCGAACAGCCAAAAATTTATTTTTAACGATAAAAATAAATTAAAGATAAACTTTTAAGTGAGATTTACTCACCTGATTTTTGTTTTCGAATATCCTGTTTTAAAATTCCATATCATCTCGGCTTCGAATCCAGTAAATCATCTATCTTGAACTGTCTAAAATAAATATATTATGTATGATTATTTAATTTAATCGATTAAGCTATACTATTTTAAATTAACTATTTAAACAAATTATTTTATGAATATTTAATTTTGTGGAAGTTATACCATATTGATATTCCAATTTCTCAGCAAAACCACGAAGCAAATCCTTAATAGCTCCAAACCTGAAATCAGCCCCAAATTCTGTCATTCTCTACTTCGGCATTTCATCAAACAACTTACAGGAAACTCCATTTTCTTTTATCACTTATAATCACTTTTGCTATTGTTAACTACCCAAAATGACTTCGACTGATCGCTGTAAAGCCACAAAACCATTGGCCATTTTCCCCAATCAACTGCATCACATTATCCCAACAGTTCACAGCTCAGCCCATTCGCCACTCAAAACCAAAGATCAAGCTCCAATACTGTCTCAACACCGCACGTTATCTAGTTAAAACAAAACCAGTATTACCCTTCCCCAACATCACAGGCTCATTCACAAATGGTAATGCTGAACTCCCCAGAAAAGGATCTAATTCCTAATTGCCGAACCCTCAACCTATCCACTGCCTCATTCTAGACACTGCAGTTCAACATCGCGCTTCCCAAATTACAACCATTCGAACTCCAATATATCCTATCGTAACCCATTTCTCAATCGCCACCCACTAATCCCTGAAACCCGTATTCTAATTTCCTCAAGGTTCAACCATGAAGCTTCGAACCAAAATCACAGCCTATCTCCAACTCTGATTCGCGATGAACCTTAGGTAGAACGAACCCGTCGAACCCCCAAAATCCAATCGCGAGCACCTCCTAGCTCACCAGACCCCCGTGCCCTAGCTCGACAAGCACCAGTTTGAGCTTCCCAATACTTCGACGAAGGTGAAAAACCCCTCGACCAACTCTAATCCAACTTCTGGTTGGAAAATCCTTAAATGAAAGTCCACAAATTTCTAAACCTAATTCGTTCGATATCAACTCGAGCTCTAGAAATTGTTGTTGTTCGATTCCACTTTGGATTTTTGATTAAGGAATGGGCAGCCATTATTTTAAAATCCAAAGCTTTGGTTTTTCTTTGAATCGATGAAATCGATTTTCATTTTACTAGAAAGGGAACGAAGAGAGAGGCTTTAAGTGTTTATGTTTGGCTATCTAACGAAGGCTCGACTCCTTTATAAAGTTGCGAAAGGCAACATTATGTATAGAAGCCATTAATTTGTTGTCTTCTTGATATCAAAAAGCGAAGATAATTTGTACGTGACTTTGAAAGGAGAAGGTGACTGCAGAAAGGAATAGGTCTACGGTGTATACATTGCTTAGGTCGGCTAATGAAATTCATTGATTTGAATACTAAAATATCTCATGGTTTTTTTTATTTGAAATCCTGAACTGCTTATTTAACATAACCGACGTTTCAAGATTTTTAATTTTAATCCGAACTAAATGGAACCGTCCTAGAATTCAATTTGATTGTATAAGAGATACCAATTTAAATTAACGATTCAATTTAAATATATAAATCGATTTCAAATAATTAAATCCATCAATAATAATTTATTATTATCGTTTATATTCAGATAGAATTAATATTAGTCAAATGAATTTGTTTCGGTTCAGTTTTAACTCAACATCAAATTATTTTATTTTTCAGTATCATGATATTTCAATATATTTGAAGTTAGATCATATATCGATTATTAAATCGATAAATTCAAATTAAAAATTCATTTATTATTCCAAATCAATACTTAAAATAAATTTAAATATTCAATAATAAATGGTTAATAATCCGGGGTGTTATATGTCCCCTTCCCAAGTCATATTTATTATGCACCATATACCCAAATTAAGATCTTTAATCCTAATTTGATTTATGCCTAAATCCATATTCATGTATTAAATTCTATGCTAACATGGAACCATTTAATCATATAACTATTCCAATTCATAGAAGTAAGGGTTCATGTATATAAATGTGACAAGATAACATGTAATGTCCTCAGTTTCTACCGTTAATGGTCTAGGTACATAGATATGACAAATTAACATGGAATTGAAACAACAAAAATTTCTACGTGAATGTTTTTTTTGACAAGTTTATATTTCAACATATGAATCTTTCTTTCCAACAAATTAATATCTTAGCATATTAATCATTCCCACATGTCATGTTCATCGCATTGCTCATTATTTATATATGTTTAAACATCTCAACATATCATATTTCAACTTGTCATACATAATGGGGAATGCTAAAAGACAATATATCATTGTCTAAAATGATATAGCTTAAGTCCACTCACCTTATTTGCTTTCCCAATCCTGGATCTGGTCCAGATCTAATCTTCCATGGTTTTCCTATAATTGGATTCAGAACCTAACAACCATGGATTGACTATTTTTACTAAAAGAGAAAGGAAAAGAAAGAGGAGGGAAATTGAATAGATAGGATCTAGAAAGTTACCTTACTTTTCACATAATTTTGAACACCTTTTATAAACGTCAATCTCTTTCCTCCAGATCTTGATTTAAAATTTTCCTAACAAATAACTTATATTTTCTGAAGAGATCTTTAAGGGAGGAGAACGGCAGAGCTTCAGCGTAGCCTCATAAATATGAGGTTTATGGTTGGCTCTACAGACTTATTTATAGGCGTATCAAAGAAACCAGGTCCCTTAGATTTAATTTAAAGACATCCGAACCAACCATGTCAGCGGAATGTTCCAGATCCATGGTGGGGTCGATCCCGGAATCGACCCCCTTGGGGTGGGTTGACCCATGGGTCAACCCCCCTATTGGTGGGTCAACCCCTTGGTCGACCCCCAACGGTCTATTTTCCCTCCAAGTTTTCCCGCTCGTGAATTTTGATTTTTCTGGACTAACTTATTTAATATATATATATACACACACACATATAAGTTCCTTATATGTCAAACTTCTAATGCTCATAACTTCTTCATACGTTATCCGTTTTACGCAAACTAGGTGTTTATTTTGACCATAATTCCGAAATGGACGCAATGTCGCAGTCCGGTTTACTCAATTATGAATATTTAATTAAGTTATTCTTATATTTTATTATCTTGATTTAAAAATGCGGGGTGTTACATTCTCCCACCCTTAGGAAATTTCATCCCCGAAATTTGATAAGGGTAAAACCAAATAACCACTCGCATGATATCCATCCATTATGTGTGCATCCAATTTTTGCAACCATAGTGCAATTGTGCAAAGTGTTATACAACATAATAATGCATGTATGCCTAAGCATACTTCCAATGTGCATGCATATTTTTCAAAAATCAATCCTTTTAAACAAGTTGCTCACGTCCTAAATATACTGGCAGTTCTATATGAATGCAATATTTTGAAAATCAAAAATGCTTTTTCATCCAAATTTTCCCCACACTCTTACTGAGCAAGAGCGTAGTTCATCCAATTTTTGCATCCAAAATCCTAGCAACCAACTTTATTTTTCGAATTTCAGAAAAATCTAATTTTCTAAATTCGATTTATTATGTTACAAAAAGGCGGAAAACGGAAAACTTCACATCTCCCGTTTTTCTTTTTCAATTTTTTTCGAATCGTACTTGGATTTTACGAAATTATTCTATAAAGATCCCCTATTTTTCTTTCCAAGCACAACCCTCATAAGGAATTATTTCTCTGTTACTGATTTTCTTTTTCTTCTTATCTTGGAAATTTTTATCTTTATCCATCTTTCCTTTAAATTTATCATGTTTTTTGCTTTATTGAATTTGTTATTTCCTTTTTAGTTGTAGCATATCTCTTTTCTTAGCTTATTTAACCATCAGGTCTAAGTTTAGTTTTCAAATAAGCCCTCTAGTCTTTTAACTAAAACAGGAAAGCAGTCACCCTACACAGCTACTACTAAGGGCCAAGAATCTCGGGACTATATTCCCCTATGAAAAATTCAACCAACAGGATGTAAACATTTACTTGCCCCCTAATGTCTAGTAGTCACCACTAGTCCAAGCTGCGTACCAACAATTGTTTCAGGCAACACCCAAGGCTTTTCAATGCTTACACATTCTGCGCGAACTTACCTTTATTCCCAAAATAATTCTCGCTATTTAATTCATAGCCTCAAAACTTTTCCCATCTTCCCTAGGCACTAATCCTTACCTACTCCATACTTTTAAAACACGGTTTGGCCTTTTCATTTCACTTTTTTTTCAAAAGTTAAGAAGTATCAAAACTATATTTTCCTCATCAAAACGTACATTTGCCAAATCAAAAAACATGTCATTTTATAAAAAAATGTAAATCAATTTTTTTTTTAAATTGCAAAAACTGGGGTAGATAAGGACAACTATTTCTCAATCGGGTTTGTAACTTGTTCTTACCTATAAGTTCGGTTTAATTACTTCTTACAAGGTGCAAACATCTAATTTATTTTTAATTTCTATAAATTATTTTGTCCACCCATGTAACGACCCGTATTTTCTGCCTATTTATTTGGATTAATTTAATTATTTTAATTATTTAAAATATTGGTTTGAATTTAAATAATCGAATTTAACGATTTTATTTTGAATATATATTTAATTAAATAATAAAATAACATTTTTATTTCCAGAATATTTGGAAAGTGTTGAATTTGAAATATAAAGTGATCAGGCAATTTGAAATGGTTTAGAATTGATTCTATTGAAATTATAGTGACGATTTCTATTCTAAAACGACAGTTGAGCGATATAATTATAATTTAATTTTAAAACGAGCTGCAGCGGCGCGGTAGTTCGTAATTTGGCGTTTTGAACTTCAATTGGCTGTACAGGATCCAAAATAAGTCGGATTTTCTCGAAATAAGAAATATTCGAATCTGTTGGATAATATCTTTTTAATGGAAGAGAAAAATCGAGTTTTCATGTTATAGATTTTGTTTTATGTCCAAATCAAATTTTAAAATAGTCGATGTGGAATTCCTTTATAAATTTTATCATTATTTATATTAAATAAAAGGGTTTTAAATATTTATAATATCGGTTTGGCTTAAAATTCAACCCGGGATATTTTATTGTGGTAGTATACGATATTCTGGTCATATATGGCCAATTTCAATATTTTATTAATATGGCGTTGAGGTACTTTAAAATTGGTTTATTTTATTTGAATTGGGCAGTTATAAAAGGGCCTTTATTCAAACGAACTTCGTTTTCGACGAAACAAAATTTATTGGGACCGCAACAGTAAATTATTGCCAGATTTCACGTGGCGCGTCAATCGGGGTTATTTTGTGAGCGTGGAAAAATAAAATACAAATAAAAACGACCATTTGAACGTGAACGAGGGCCATGCGAGCAAACGAACTCGGAATTCAGTGAAACAAGTTTCATTAGGACCGTATCATCAAATTATACTATGTCGTCCATTCGCATCTCGAACGGGGTTTGTATGTGAGCACAGAAGCGAATAAACGACATTCGAAAACACGATAAACACGAAATAAAATATCGTTAGTCAACATCACTCGTCAAATCAACTTAAATTATATTATTTTTCCCTATATAAAGACCTAAATTTCAGCCAAAACCCATCTCCTCCAAATCAAAGTAAACAAATTTGCAAAATGGCCCTCAAACACAAATCGATTTATATCTCAAAATCTGTCATGAATTTGCAAGGGAGTTCTGAAGAAAATATGTAGATCGGGTCGTCGTCTAGCAACTGTAAAAAGTTGGGGACCTATTGTGCTCGGAGATGGTCGGAATCAGCAAGAAACTTTGAATTTCCAATTTCGTTCTTTACCCAAATTCGAGGAATTTATCCAATTTTAGAGGCCGAGACCTAGGGGAAATGGAAGAGGGGAGTTCAGGCTTCGATTTGGTGGTGGTCTCGAGTTCTCTGGGGGTCGGAGTCACCGGATTTTGTGAGTTGAACGGAGGCTTTCATTTGTGGTGAGTGTGGTCGGGTTTTGCTCATTTTCGGCCAACAGAGGAGGTGCTGGGCGGTGGTGTATGAAGGTTGGAGAAGGAGGGCGGCGAGGCCGAAGCTTCGGCGGGGGTCTGGTGGAAGATGGTAGTCTATAGTCGGAGAATTTAGGTGATGTTCGGTTTCCGTTCATGGCGGAATTAACGGCGGATGAAGGCTGGTGGGGCATCGCCACTTCTGGCAAAGGTGGCTCGTGGAACGGCGGTGTCAGGGCGATGGCTGAAGGGGTCTCCGGTGATGTCTAGGAGGCGCGGTGGCTTTGGGAAGACATCGAGCTCTGGCAAAATGAAGGAGGATCGGGGTCGAGAAACACAAATTGGGGAAAATGCATGACCAAAGAAACTGACGTGGACCGTTGTTTAAGGTAATTATGGATTTAAATAAAATTAATTAAGGTAATTGATTTTAGTTAATAATTAGTTTTAATAATCTGTTAAACTATTTAAACTTGAAACGACCGTAACTCACTCGAACATTAACGGAATTCAGTGAAACTGGATCCGTTGGGATCGCAGGGACGAGACCTAGATAATGGCACTGACTAGGCACTGATTTGACACAGTTGAAATTTCAGCTAATTCTGAACGCTCGACTGAAATAAAAAGGAACAAACGCGTCAACCGTCAACTGAATAATCTGGTGAGTTAATTCTCACACCTTCTGGAATTCTGTGATGTGGTAAATTCATATTAAAATATAATTTAACATTAAAAAGTATAAATTGGTTGATTTGTTACTGTTGGCTGTTACTGTTTGATTGGTTTCTTTTATTTATATCTCATCGTTTTACATTAATAGATCATATGAAATTTATTTCATGTATTGTTGTCAAATGCATAACGAGCTGTGGTGCAGGGAAGGACAGGTTGGAGAGATCCGACCGGATTCCTCAAATATCACATGTGTTGTTTGTTTTATATATTTGAACTGATTGAACCCATACAGAAGTTAAACCTGTTTAAGCGTGATGGTTGAACAAATATTCACCTGTGTTGTGTTTAAAATCAACCGACAATGTCGATTGGGTAATTGGCAGTGAATGGCCTAAAGTATGTTGTTTCAGACGTCGGTTTACCGTTCGATGAATCGACGCGGTTTTAAAATAATAAATTATTTTATAACTGAACTGAAGTTTTTTCAGTTATTTTATACAAATAATTAAATTAGAAAGTTATAAATAAATATTTTTAATCGAGTTATAAAAGAAATTATTTAAAGGGTTGTTGTAATTAAATCTTGTGATGGATACGAGTTCTAAAGCAAAAAGCCATAGAAATTACCTACGTGTTGGTAAAATGGGATAATTGTTTTTAAAACAATAAAATGGCGTTTTTAAATTAGTTAAGTTATTTAATGAATTTAAAAGGGGAAATGACAAACAAAAATCAGTTAATAGTTAACTGATATGTACGATAGGCAGAATCCACCATTTTCGAGTATTGATTAAGGAATGTTTAAGTGACGATTGGTTTTGATTTAAAAGGAGCGATAAGGGTTATAAGGAGATTATAATCCAAAGTTGTCAAACGAGATTTGCAAATGAGATTTTTAAGCGAATGTGAAGATTTAAATAAATTTTTACTTAATTGTTAAATTAAGGTAAATTCAATTGAAACGAACCTTTTGAAGGAGATGATTAATACATTGTAACAGAGTGTGGTGTGAATATTGAAAAGGGATTGAAACAAATTGATGTCTTAAATGTTAAAGGATTGAACTAAGCGAAATAAGATGTAAGTTAAAAGTGGTGTTTTGTGGACTTTTACTTAATCAAACGAATTGAGTAAAAAGATTATATTAGAAGTGGATTTCAAATGTAGGAAACGATTTATAAAATCAGTTTGAAATCGAGATGGTAAATAAGATTTTGGTAAAATGGTTAAGTGACGAACCGATATCATTATGAGATAAGAACGTTGTCGATCAAGGTCTGGGAGGTAAATAAAACACCCCAACTTGAACGGCTTCAATATTATCGAGGAATTATATTAGTTTGAAACGAGTGAAAGGTGTTGTGATTGGTGTGATATCCCATACGAGAAGTATTGAACAAAAATGCGAGATTTTGGAATATAAATATTACTACAACAGTAGTTCAAAATAATTAAGAAGGATTTGTTTTAAGCTACAGAAGTCGACGTTTGATTTGTCACATCAGAATTGGTAATTTGGTTTATACCATTAAGTATTACATGTATACATGAATATATCGTGATGCCAGACTTTAAGAAGGGGGAAAACGTGTTTTGATAAATATAATGATATATCCATTATCATTAGAAATGGAAAGTTAAGTATATATGAACATACGCTGAAACTTATGAAATAGTTTTGTTATAATAAATTAAGAATAAATAAAATGTTTTGGATAAATTGGAAGGATTAAAAGTCTTAACCAATTTGTTAAATATAATTTAAACAGGCTACTTATGCCAAGTACCGAATCAATGAACTCATTTTTACACAATTGTTATTTGATAGTTAACTCACCGACTATCAAACCTGACCAATACGATTGTTGGCACGGAAAGACCGAGATCGAATTTATATTCGAAATCCATTCCGATCAGCAAATACGTGAAGACGACAATTGAAGACGGGGCAAGTGAAGACTGTGGATCTTCATAAGCGGAAGTATTACTTGACGAATATTCTCTGTGTTGCAACGCAGAGATATTCTAAAGTGATTCGGTCGTGGTTGAGATTTTTCGGATTGCAAGGACTACTCGCTACTGATCCTTGGGGTGATTCCTATATAAGGATGCGGTAGGAGGATACCTTTGGTTCATCCTGTTCCTGGATGACTTGTATAGACGAATGTATGACAGAGTATTTCTAATGGGCCACGTACGTTGATTTCTTCAAACGTGTCATAGTTGGTTAGCTCCCAACTAGGGTATTTTTATGGACGTCAATTAGTGATATCCAGATGATCTGACAACGTGGCATTCAAAGTGAATGATGACCAGATGTTCTAAAGATAAATTCTAGCCTCAAGCCTCACAATCGGTAAATGACAAAAGTCGAACAGGCAACATGGCTATGTGGGTCGCTCCCATTAGGGTGCATAATCACCTATCTAGAGAAATTACTTTTGCTTCTTTAATCTATATTCGATGCTGTCCCTTTTCGGGAAACGGTGGTTTGAGCCCAACCGTTGGTGATATACATTCGATACACTCAAGCGAAATGAGTGGTCGGTCATGTGTGGCCCGGGTTGCAAGACGTTCTTGCTGAACCCAGTGTATTCGCCTATAGAGATACACAATCGGAAGGTGATCCCATACCTTGTCAAGTCGGAATCCAATCTCCAATAAGCGCCTACGGTTTTTGATTGTATATTATATATGGAGCGCGAGATGCAAGCGTTCCGCTAGGTTGTAAATTACATGTACTTAGACACTATGATAATATCAGAATAAGTTATGATTTCAAAAATATGTTTTGGGTTATAGTAAGGTAAAAATCGCCCGTGTTTATGTGTGGGCTGGTCTTACTATTATCCTTTGATTTCATAAAGGATTTTCCCAAAGTTAAACAAGTTGTGTGTTCTATGAATTTATCACTGAAAGTATTCCAGACTGACCCGGTGTAAATTTGCTTTTCCTCAAATATGCTCGGGTCAGACCGAGTATATTTCCAGGTCAGGTTTTGCTTGGAGTTTCAGGAGCTGGAAGCAGGAGGCTTCACAGCTAGTTATATACAGTTATTTCCGCTGTGACAGATATATGTTGTACTCTGATGATTGGTATGTATATACAATTCTTTTATATAAAGAGATTTGATATTATATTTTATCCGTTCCACTGTGAGATTGTGATGTGGTGTTCACCTTCTTTCCTCTATTCTAATATTCTTTCTCTCTATTCTCACCCTCTAATTTCTTTCTATAAACAATCTGGGACTCGATTCTTGGGTTTCTGGCAAGTAATATGGGTTTATATATTATTGTCGAAAATTCGAGCGTCGAGTTTTCCCCGGGTCGTTACAGTGGTATCAGAGCTATTGGTTTAGTGATAACCTTGGCTCGGTGGTGTGATTCGACAGAGATAGGGTTAGTAATACCCTAGATCGAGTTGAGTATATATGAGAGCGCGTATTTATAAATTTGATATTAAAATTATTCTTAAAATTTGTTTGCCCAATTTATTTTATATATAATAAAAGTGATAATTTTCACGAATTATTATAATATGGGCAATTGATTGATTTGTTTATTTGATATGTTTGGATTATGTTGTTGATTGCTTGAATATAAACTTGAACATGAATCGACTTGGTTGAAAACCAAAATGAAATAAATAAGTTGGATAATCAATCCAAATTCAATAAGTCTGAAAGGATAATCAAAGTTATAAATGAATTGCTAAGACGGGATTATAATCTCGTATGGATTGAATTGTGTGTATAATTGGTTGATATGAATGATATGGGTTTTGAACCTAACTGACATTTGTTTTTGGGAAAATTCATTTGAGTTGAGAACAGGTGCTGAAGAGCCAATTCAGCTTTAAAATCAATCCAAGAGAGAAAATTCTGGAGTTAATCGAATCCAGTTTGAGCAGAGCTGCGTAATAACTAAGTAAGCTCGAATATAAAACATTGCTTATCGCATAATAACGCTCGCAAAAAGGTACGCCTATGCAGAATATGAAATTTTGGTTTTATTTTGGTTTTGAGTTTGGATTTTGATTTTTCCGACCCTGTTGGTCGATGTATATATATTTCCTGAACCTGCAATATTGCAGATGGTCCTCCGTGCAAGGGAGACTCTGCCAAAAAAATTCCAAAATTTAAGGTGTTAGAAATTTTTTGAAGGTTTTGAAAAATTCTTTTATTTGAGAAGAATTGGTTTTAACACCAATTGGGTTAGTTTGAAAATAAAATCGAGTTTTAATTATTTTGGGTTATAACGTTCTTCTACCTTACCAATTTCGAGGTCGAAATTTTTTTTAAGGGGGAAGGAATGTAACAACCCGTATTTTCTGCCTATTTATTTGGATTATTTTAATTATTTTAATTATTTAAGATATTGGTTTGAATTTAAATAATCGAATTTAATGATTTTATTTTGAATGTATATTTAAATAAATAATAAAATCATATTTTTATTTCTAGAATATTTGGAAAGTGTTGAATTTGAAATATAAAGTGATCGGGCAATTTGAAATGGTTTAGAATTGATTCTATCTAAATTATAGTGACGATTTGAATTCTAAAACGACGGTTGAGCGATATAATTATAATTTAATTTTAGGACGAGCTGCAGCGGCGCGACAGTTCGTAATTTGGCGTTTTGAACTTCAATTAGTTGTACAGGATCCAAAATAAGTTGGATTTTCTCGAAACAAGAAACGTCCGAATCTGTTGGATAATATCTTTTTGATGGAAGAGAAAAATCGAGTTTTCATGTTGTAGATTTTGTTTTATGTCCAAATCAAATTTTAAAATAGTCGTTGTGGAATTCCTTTATAAATTTTATCGTTATTTATATTAAATAAAAGGGTTTTAAATATTTACAATATCGGTTTGGCTTAAAATTCAACCGGGGATATTTTATTGTGGTAGTATACGATATTCTGGTCGTATATGGCCAATTTCAATATTTTATTAATATGGCATTGAGGTACTTTGAAATTGGTTTATTTTATTTGAATTGGGCAGTTATAAAAGGGCCTTTATTCAAACGACCTTCGTTTTCGACGAAACAAATTTTATTGGGACCGCAACAGTAAATTATTGCTAGATTTCACGTGGCGCGTCAATCGGGGTTATTTTGTGAGCGTGGAAAAATAAAATACAAATAAAAATGACCATTTGAACGTGAACGAGGGCCATGCGAGCAAACGAATTTGGAATTCGACGAAACAAGTTTCGTCAGGACCGTATCGTCAAATTATACTATGTCGTCCATTCGCATCTCGAACGGGGTTTGTATGTGAGCACAGAAGCGAATAAACGACGTTCGAAAACGCGATAGACACGAAATAAAATATTGTTAGTGAAAATCACTCGTTAAATCAACTTAAATTATATTATTTTCGCCTATATAAAGACCTAAATTTCAGCCAAAACCAATCTCCTCCAAACCAAAGTAAACAAATTTGCAAAATGGCCCTCAAACACAAATCGATTTATATATCAAAATCTATCATGAATTTGCAAGGGAGTTCTGAAGAAAATATGTAGATCGGGTCGACGTCTAGCTACTATAAAAAGTTGGGGACCTATCGTGCTCGGAGGTGGTCGGAATCGGCCAGAAACTGTGAATTTCCAATATCGTTCTTTACCCAAATTCGAGGAATTTATCCCATTTTAGAGGCCAAGACCTAGGGGAAATGGAAGAGGGGAGTTCAGGCTTCGATTTGGTGGTGGTCTCAAGTTCTCTGGTGGTCGGAGTCGCCGGATTTTGTGAGTTGAACGGAGGCTTTCATTTGTGGTGAGTATGGTTGGGTTTTTCTCATTTCCGGCCAACAGAGGAGGTGCTGGGCGGTGGTGTATGAAGGTCGGAGCAGGAGGGCGGCGAGGCCGAAGTTTCGGCGGGGGTCTGGTGGAAGATGGTAGTCTATAGTCGAAGAATTTAGGTGATGTTCGGTTTCCGTTCATGGCAGAATTAACGGCGGATGAAGGCTGGTGGGGCGTCGCCACTTCTGGCAAAGGTGGATCGTGGAACGGCGGTGTCAGGGCGATGGCTGAAGGGGTCTCCGGTGATGTCTAGGAGGCGCGGTGGCTTTGGGAAGACGTCGAGCTCTGGCAAATTGAAGGAGGATCGGGGTCGAGAAACACAAATTGGGGAAAATGCATGACCAAAGAAACTGACGTGGACCGTTGTTTAAGGTAATTATGGATTTAAATAAAATTAATTAAGGTAATTGATTTTAGTTAATAATTAGTTTTAATAATCTGTTAAACTATTTAAACTTGAAACGACCGTAACTTACTCGAACATTAACGGAATTCAGTGAAACTGGATCCGTTGGGATCGCAGGGACGAGACCTAGATAATGGCATTGACTAGGCACTGATTTGACACAGTTGAAATTTCAGCTAATTTTGAACGCTCGACTGAAATAAAAAGGAACAAACGCGTCAACCGTCGACTGAATAATCTGGTGAGTTAATTCTCACACCTTCTGGAATTCTGTGACGTAGTAAATTTATATTAAAATATAATTTACCATTAAAAAGTATAAATTGGTTGATTTGTTGTTGTTGGCTGTTACTGTTTGATTGGTTGCTGTTATTTATATCTCATCGTTTTACATTAATAGATCATATGAAAATTATTTCATATATTGTTGTCAAATGCATAACGAGCTGTGGTGCAGGGAAGGACAGGTTGGAGGGATTCGACCGGATTCCTCAAATATCACATATGTTGTTTGTTTTATATATTTGAACTGATTAAACCCATATGGAAGTTAAGCCTGTTTAAGCATGATGGTTGAACAAATATTCACGTGTTGTGTTTAAAATCAACTGACAGTGTTGATTGGGTAATTGGCAGTGAATGGCCTAAAGTATGTTGTTTTAGACGTCGGTTTACCGTTCGGTGAATCTACGCAGTTTTAAAATAATAAATTATTTTATAACTGAACTGAAAATTTTTCAGTTATTTTATACGAATAGTTAATTTAGAAAGTTATATATAAATATTTTTAATCGAGTTATAAAAGAAATTATTTAAAGGGTTGTTGTAATTAAATCTTGTGATGGATACGAGTTCTAAAAGCAAAAAGCCATAGAAATTACCTACGTGTTGGTAAAATGGGATAATTGTTTTTAAAACAATAAAATGGCGTTTTTAAATTAGTTAAGTTATTTAATGAATTTAAAAGGGGAAATGACAAACAAAAATCAGTTAATAGTTAACTGATATGTACGGTTGGTAGAATCCACCATTTTTGAGTATTGATTAAGGAATGTTTAAGTGACGATTAGTTTTGATTTAAAAGGAGCGATAAGGGTTATAAGGAGATTATAATCCAAAGTTGTCGAACGAGATTTGCAAATGAGATTTTTAAGCGAATGTGAAGATTTAAATAAAAATTTACTTAATTGTTAAATTAAGGTAAATTCAATTGAAACGAACCTTTTGAAGGAGATGATTAATATATTGTAATAGATTGTGGTGTGAATATTGAAAAGGGATTGAACCAAATCGATGTCTTAAATGTTAAAGGATTGAACTAAGCGAAATAAGATTTAAGTTAAAAGTGGTGTTTTGTGGACTTTTACTTAATCAAACGAATTGAGTAAAAAGATTATATTAGAAGTGGATTTCAAATGTAGGAAACGATTTATAAAATCAGTTTGAAATCGAGATGGTAAATAAGATTTTGGTAAAATGGTTAAGTGACGAACCGATATCATTATGAGATAAGAACGTTGTCGATCAAGGTCTGAGAGGTAAATAAAACACCCCAACTTGAACGGCTTCAACATTATCGAGGAATTATATTAGTTTGAAACGAGTGAAGGTGTTGTGATTGGTGTGATATCCCATACGAGAAGTATTGAACAAAAATGCGAGATTTTGGAATATAAATATTACTACAATAGTAGTTCAAAATAATTAAGAAGGATAAGTTTTAAGCTATAGAAGTCGACGTTTGATTTGTCACATCAGAATTGGTAGTTTGGTTTATACCATTAAGTATTACATGTATATATGAATATATCGTGATGCCAGACTTTAAGAAAGGGGAAAACGTGTTTTGATAAATATAATGATATATCCAATATCATTAGAAATGGAAAGTTAAGTATATATGAACATACGCTGAAACTTACGAAATAGTTTTGTTATAATAAATTAAAAATAAATAAAATGTTTTGGATAAATTGGAAGGATTAAAAGTATTAACCAATTTGTTAAATATAATTTAAACAGGCTACTTATGCCAAGTACCGAATCAATGAACTCATTTTTACACAATTGTTATTTGATAGTTAACTCACCGACTATCAAACCTGACCAATACGATTGTTGGCACGGAAAGACCAAGATCGAATTTATATTCAAAAACCATTCCGACCAGCAAAATACCTGAAGACGACAATTGAAGACAGAGCAAGTGAAGACCGTGGATCTTCATAAGCGGAAGTATTACTTGACGAATATTCTCTATGTTGCAACGCAGAGATATTCTAAAGTGATTCGGTCGTGGTTGAGATTTTTCGGTTTGCAAGGACTACTCGCCACTGATCCTTGGGGTGATTCCTATATAAGGATGCGGTAGGAGGATACCTTCGGTTCATCCTGTTCCTGGATGACTTGTATAGATGAATGTCTAACAGAGTATTTCTAATGGGCCGCGTACGTTGATTTCTTCAAACGTGTCATAGTTGGTTAGCTCCCAACTAGGGTATTTTTATGGACGTCAATTAGTGATATCCAGAGGATCTGACAATGTGGCATTCAAAGTGAATGATGACCAGATGTTCTAAAGATAAATTATAGCCTCAAGCCTCACAACCGGGAAATGACAAAAATCGAGCAGGCAGCATGGCTATGTGGGTCACTCCCATTTGGGTGCATAATCACCTATCTAGATAAATTCCTTTTGCTTCTTTAATCTATATTCGATGCTGTCCCTTCTCGAGAAACGGTGGTTTGAGCCCAACCGTTGGTGATATACATTCGATACACTCAAGCGAAATGAGTGGTCGGTCATGTGTGGGCCGGGTTGCAAGACGTTCTTGCTGAACCCAGTGTATTCGCCTCTAGAGATACACAATCGGAAGGTGATCCCATACCTTGTCAAGTCGGAATCCAATCTCCAATAAGCTCCTGCGGTTTTTGATTGTATATTATATATGGAGCGCGAGATGCAAGCGTTCCGCTAGATTGTAAATTACTTGTACTTAGACACTATGATAATATCAGAATAAGTCATGATTTCAAAAAAACATTTTGGGTTATAGTAAGGTAAAAATCGTACGTGTTTATGTGTGGGCTGGTCTTACTATTATCCTTTGATTTCATAAAGGATTTTCCCAAAGTTAAACAAGTTGTGTGTTCTATAAATTTATCACTGAAAGTATTCCAAACTGACCCGGTGTAAATTTTCTTTTCCTCAAATGTGCTCGGGTCAGACCGAGTATATTTCTAGGTCAGGTTTCACTTGGAGTTTTAGGAGCTAGAAGCAGGAGGCTTCACCGCTAGTTATATATAGTTATTTCCGCTGTGACAGATATATGTTGTACTCTGATGATTGGTATGTATATACAGTTCTTTTATATAAAGAGATTTGATATTATATTTTATCTGTTCCGCTGTGAGATTCTGATGTGGTGTTCACTTTCTTTCTTCTATTCTAATATTCTTTCTTTCTATTCTCACCCTCTAATTTCTTTCTATAAACAATCTGGGACTCGATTCTTGGGTTTTTGGCAAGTAATATGGGTTTATATATTATTGTCGAAAATTCAAGCGTCGAGTTTTCCCCGGGTCGTTACAGTGGTATCAGAGCTATTGGTTTAGCGATAATGTTGGCTCTGTGGTGTGATTCGACGGAGATGGGGTTAGTAATACCCTAGATCGAGTTGAGTATATATATGAGTCCGCGTATTTGTAAATTTGATATTAAAATTATTCTTAAAATTTGTTTGCCCAATTTATTTTATATATAATAAAAGTGATAATTTTCACGAATTATTATAATATGGGCAATTGATTGATTTGTTTATTTGATATGTTTGGATTATGTTGTTGATTGCTTGAATATAAACTTGAACATGAATCGACTTGGTTGAAAACCAAAATGAAATAAATAAGTTGGATAATCAATCCAAATTCAATAAGTCTGCGAGGATAATCAAAGATATAAATGAATTGCTAAGACTGGATTATAATCTCGTATGGATTGAATTGGGTGTATAATTGGTTGATATGAATGATATGGGTTTTGAACCTAACTGACATTTGTTTTTGGGAAAATTCATTTAAGTTCAGAACAGGTGCTGAAGAGCCAATTCAGCTTTAAAATCAATCCAAGAGAGAAAATTCTGGAGTTAATCGAATCCAGTTTGAGCAGAGCTGCGTAATAACTAAGCAAGTTCGAATATAAAACATTGCTTATCGCGTAATAATGCTCGCAAAAAGGTACGCCTATTCAAAATATGAAATTTTGGTTTTATTTGGGTTTTGAGTTTGGATTTTGATTTTTCCGACCCTGTTGGTCGATGTATATATATTTCTTGAACCTGCGATATTGCAGATGGTCCTCCGTGCAAGGGAGACTGCCAAAATTTTTCCAAAATTTAAGGTGTTAGATATTTTTTGAAGGTTTTGAAAAATTATTTTATTTGAAAAGAATTGGTTTTAACACCAATTGGGTTAGTTTGAAAATAAAATCGAGTTTTAATTATTTTGGGTTATAACGTTCTTCTACCTTACCAATTTCGAGGACGAAATTTTTTTTATGGGGGAAGGAATATAACGACCCGTATTTTCTGCCTATTTATTTGGATTATTTTAATTATTTAAGATATTGGTTTGAATTTAAATAATCGAATTTAATGATTTTATTTTGAATATATATTTAAATAAATAATAAAATCATATTTTTATTTCTAGAATATTTGGAAAGTGTTGAATTTGAAATATAAAGTGATCGGGCAATTTAAAATGGTTTAGAATTGATTCTATTGAAATTACAGTGACGATTTCAATTCTAAAACGACGGTTGAGCGATATAATTATAATTTAATTTTTAAACGAGCTACAGCGGCGCGACAGTTCATAATTTGGCGTTCTGAACTTTAATTGGTTGTACAGGATCCAAAATAAGTTGGATTATCTCGAAACAAGAAACGTTCGAATCTGTTGGATAATATCTTTTTAATGGAAGAGAAAAATCGAGTTTTCGTGATGTAGATTTTGTTTTATGTCCAAATCAAATTTTGAAATAGTCGTTGTGGAATTCCTTTATAAATTTTATCGTTATTTATATTAAATGAAAGGGTTTTAAATATTTATAATATCAGTTTGGCTTAAAATTCATCCCGGGATATTTTATTGTAGTAGTATGCGATATTCTGGTCGTATATGGCCAATTTCAATATTTTATTAATATGGCATTGAGGTACTTTGAAATTGGTTTATTTTATAAGAATTGGGCAGTTATAAAAGGGCCTTTATTCAAACGACCTTCGTTTTCGACGAAACAAATTTTATTGGGACCGCAACAGTAAATTATTGTTAAATTTCAAGTGGCGCGTCAATCGGGGTTATTTGGCAAAATAAAATACAAATAAAAACGACCATTTTAACGTGAACGAGGGCCATGCGAGCAAACGGACTCGGAATTCGACGAAACAAGTTTCATTAGGACCGTATCGTCCAATTATACGATGTCGTCCATTCGCATCTCGAACGGGGTTTGTATGTGAGCACAGGAGCGAATAAATGACGTTTGAAAACGCGATAGACACGAAATAAAATATCGTTGGTCAACATCACTCGTCAAATCAACTTAAATTATATTATTTTCACCTATATACAGACCTAAATTTCAGCCAAAACCCATCTCCTCCAAACCAAAATAAACAAATTTGCAAAAAGGCCCTCAAACACAAATCGATTTATATCTCAAAATCTGTCATGAATTTGCAAGGGAGCTCTGAAGCAAATACGTTGATCGGGTCGACGTCTAGCTAATTTAAAAAGTTGAGGACCTATCGTACTCGGAGGTGGTCGGAATCGGCCAGAAACCGTGAATTTCCAGTTTCATTCCTTACCCAAATTCGAGGAATTTATCCAATTTTATAAGCCGAGACCTGGGGGAAATGGAAGAGGGGAGTTCAGGCTTCGATTAGGTGGTGGTCTCGAGTTTTCTGGTGGTCGGAGTCGCCAGATTTTGTGAGTTAAACGGAGGCTTTCATTTGTGGTGAGTATGGTCGGGTTTTGCTCATTTCCTGCCAATAGAGGAGGTGCTGGGTGGTGGTGTATGAAGGTCGGAGAAGGGGGGTGGCAAGGCTGAAGTTTCGGCGGGGGTCTGGTGGAAGATGGTTGTTTGTAGGCGGAGAATTTAGGTGATGTTCGGTTTCCATTCATGGCAGAATTAACGGCGGATGAAGGCTGGTGGGGCGTCGCCACTTCTGGCAAAGGTGGCTCGTGGAATGGCAGTGTCAGGGCGATGGCTGAAGGGGTCTCCGGTGATGTCTAGGAGGCGCAGTGGCTTTGGGAAGACGTCGAGCGCTAGCAAATTGAAGGAGGATCGGGGTCGAGAAACACAAATTGGGGAAAACGCGTGACGAAAGAAACTGACGTAGGCCGTTGTTTAAGGTAATTATGGATTTAAATAAAATTAATTAAGGTAATTGATTTTAATTAATAATTAGTTTTAATAATCGGTTAAACAATTTAAACTTGAAATGACCGTTACTTACTCGTACATTAATGGAATTCAGTGAAACTGGATCCGTTGGGATCGGAGGGACGAGACCTAGATAATGGCACTGACTAGGCACTGATTTGAACAGTTGAAATTTCAGCTAATTTTGAAAGCTCGACTGAAATAAAAAGGAACAAACGCGTCAACCGTCGACTGAATAATATGGTGAGTTAATTCTCACACCTTCTGGAATGTTGTGATGCGGTAAATTCATATTAAAATATAATTTACCATTAAAAAGTACAAATTGGTTGATTTGTTGTTGTTGGCTATTACTGTTTGATTGGTTGCTGTTATTTATATCTCATCATTTTACAATAATAGATCATATGAAATTTATTTCATATATTGTTGTCAAATGCATAACGAGAAGCGGTGTAGGGAAGGACAGGTTGGAGGGATCCGATTCGACTGGATTCCTCAAATATCACATATGTTGTTTGTTTTATATATTTGAACTGATTGAACCCATATGGAAGTTAAACCTGTTTGAGCGTGATGATTGAACAAATATTCACCTGTGTTGTGTTTAAAATCAACCGACAGTGTTGATTGGGTAATTGGCAGTGAATGGCCTAAAGTATGTTGTTTCAGACGTCGGTTTACCGTTCGGTGAATCGACGCAGTTTTAAAACAATAAATTATTTTATAACCGAACTAAAGTTTTTTTAGTTATTTTATACGAGTAATTAAATTAGAAAGTTATAAATAAATATTTTTAATCGAGTTATAAAAGAAATTATTTAAAGGGTTGTTGTAATTAAATCTTGTGATGGATACGAGTTCTAAAAGTAAAAAGCCATAGAAATTACCTACGTGCTGGTAAAATGGGATAATTGTTTTTAAAACAATAAAATGGCGTTTTTAAATTAATTAAGTTATTTAATTAATTAAAAGGGGAAATGACAAACAAAAATCAGTTAATAGTTAACTGATATGTACGGTTGGTAGAATCCACCATTTTCGAGTATTGATTAAGGAATGTTTAAGTGACGATTAGTTTTGATTTAAAAGGAGCGATAAGGGTTATAAGGAGATTATAACCCAAAGTTGTCAAAAGAGATTTGCAAATGAGATTTTTAAGCGAATGTGAAGATTTAAATAAAATTTTACTTAATTGTTAAATTAAGGTAAATTCAATTGAAACGAATCTTTTAAAGGAGATGATTAATACATTGTAATAGAGTGTGGTGTGAATATTGAAATGGGAATGAACCAAATCAATGTCTTAAATGTTAAAGAATTGAACTAAGTGAAATAAGATTTAAGTTAAAAGTGGTGTTTTATGGAAGTTTACTTAATCAAACGAATTGAGTAAAAAGATTATATTAGAAGTGGATTTCAAATGTAGTAAACGATTTATAAAATCAGTTTGAAATCTAGATGGTAAATAAGATTTTGGTAAAATGGTTAAGTGACGAACTGATATCATTTTGAGATAAGAACGTTGTCAATCAAGGTCTGAAAGGTAAATAAAACACCCCAACTTGAACGGCTTCATCATTATCGAGGAATGATATTAGTTTGAAACGAGTGAAAGGTGTTGTGATTGGTGTGATATCCTATACGAGAAGTATTGAATAAAAATGCGAGATTTTGGAATATAAATATTACTACAATAGTAGTTTAAAATAATTAAGAAGGATTTGTTTTAAGCTATAGAAGTCGACATTTGATTTGTTACATCAGAATTGGTAATTTGGTTTATACCATTAAGTATTACATGTATATATGAATATATCGTGATGCCAGAATTTAAGAAAGGGGAAAAAGGGTTTTGATAAATATAATGGTACATCCAATATCATTAGAAATGGAAAGTTAAGTATATATGAACATACGCTGAAACTTATGAAATAGTTTAGTTATAATAAATTAAGAATAAATAAAATGTTTTGGATAAATTGGAAGAATTAAAAGTATTAACCAATTTGTTAAATATAATTGAAACAGACTAGTTATGCCAAGTACCGAATCAATGAACTCATTTTTTCACAATTGTTATTTGATAGTTAACTCACCGACTATCAAACCTGACCAATACGATTGTTGGCACGGAAAGACCGAGATCGAATTTATATTCAAAAACCATTCCGACCAGCAATTACATGAAGATGTCGATTGAAGACGGAGCAAGTGAAGACCGTGGATCTTTATAAGCGGAAGTATTACTTGACGAATATTCTCTGTGTTTCAACACAGAGATATTATGACGTGATTCGGTCGTGGCTGAGATTTTTCGGATTGCAAGGACTACTCGCTACTGATCCTTGGGGTGATTCCTATATAAGGATGTGGTATTAGGTTACCTTCGGTTCATCCTGTTCCTGGATGACTTGTATAGACGAATGTCTGACATAGTATTTCCAATGGGCCACATATGTTGATTTCTTCAAACGTGTCATAGTTGGTTAGCTCCCAACTAGGGTATTTTTTTGGACGTTAATTAGTGATATCCTGAGGATCTGACAACGTGGCATTCAAAGTGAATGATGACCAGATGTTCTAAATATAAATTCTAGCCTCAAGCCTCACAACCGGGAAATGACAAAAATCGGGCAGGCAGCATGGCTATGTGGGTCGCTCCTATTAGGGTGTATAATCACCTATCTAGAGAAATTCATTTTGCTTCTTTAATCTATATTCGATGCTGTCCCTTTTCGGGAAACGGTGGTTTGAGCCCAACCGTTGGTGATATTCATTTGATACACTCAAGCGAAATGAGTGATCGGTCATGTGTGGGTCGGGTTGCAAGACGTTCTTGCTGAACCCGGTGTATTCGCCTCTAGAGATACACAATCGGAAGGTGGTCCCCTACCTTGTCAAGTCGGAATCCAATCTCCAATAAGCGCTCGCGGTTTTTGATTGTATATTATATGTGGAGCGCGAGATGCAAGCGTTCCGCTAGATTGTAAATTACTTGTATTTAGACACTATGATAATATCAGAATAAGTTATGATTTCAAAAAAATGTTTTGGGTTATAGTAAGGTAAAAACCGTCCGTGTTTATGTGTGGGCTGGTCTTACTATTATCCTTTGATTTCATAAAGGATTTTCCCAAAGTTAAACAAGTTGTGTGTTCTGTGAATTTATCACTGAAATTATTCCAGACTGGCCGGTGTAAATTTTCTTTTCCTCAAATGTGCTCGGGTCAGACCGAGTATATTTCCAGGTCAGGTTTCTCTTGGAGTTTCAGGAGCTGGAAGCAGGAGGCTTCACCGCTAGTTATATACAGTTATTTCCGCTGTGACAGATATATGTTGTACTCTGATGATTGGTATGTATATACAGTTCCTTTATATAAAGAGATTTGATATTATATTTTATCCGTTGCTGTGAGTTTCTGATGTGGTGTTCATCTTCTTTCTTCTATTCTAACATTCTTTCTTTCTATTCTCACCCTCTAATTTCTTTCTATAAACAATCTGGGACTCGATTCTTGGGTTTTTGGCAAGTAATATGGGTTTATATATTATTGTCGAAAATTCGAGCGTCGAGTTTTCCCCGGGTCGTTACAACCCAACAAAATTTTCTCTTTTAAAACAATTTATAAAAAATGATTGTCAAAAGAATAGAGATTTCAAAACTTTCTTTATTAAAAATTCATGTACGAAATATAACAAGAAAACTAGCGAGCTATACATGCTCTATAATATGCGCCTTTTACTTAGAGAATTTTACTTTGGACAAAGTTTTCGCAAAAAATCACTATTTACAAAATATACCTCTTTTTGCTTTAAAACTCAATATGTATACTTTACATATTCAAAATCATAACTTTTAAGATTAAAACTTGAAAACACCATAAACCATTTTCCCAAAACTTTTACAATTTCAACTCCTTAAAAGTTAACAATGGGGTTAGACTCAAAGCGGCTTTCCAATTTTCCAGGCTTTCCTAGACACTCCCCAAGGTCAATTCTCTCAACTGTATAAATTCATAACCCATTTTTTCTCTTTTTAACCTTTTTCAATCTATAAGGTTTTGCTACCAATCCCACTAACCCAAATACTAATCATATGGGATTCACCTTCCTTCCATATAAAGTACATTGTACACTTTCCACCGAAATTACTCAAGGGTCTAAGATCTCCATATTCATTCCTTTAGTGTACAAAACAAACATCCTATTTCTAACCATATTATACTCTTTCTATTTAGTGGGTTCCTCTATGGATCTAGGTATATATATAATATCTATATTTGTAAAAATACGAATACGTTCACTTACTATCTATATAGGAATCCTAAACCTAGGCTCTGATACCAGATGTAACAACCCGAATTCCGACAAATCGATATTTTTCAAAATTCTAATCTATCGAAAATCGTGTTGGTTTTCTCTGGTATCCTGCAGAAAAGACAGAGACATAAAATATGACAGAGCTTAGAAAATATCTCACAGCGGAATGGATAAAATACAATATACTCAAAGCATAGCCTTACCGTGTTAATAATATTGCCTATACAGTATCCAAAGATTTCATGTCTCTTCCAAAAATCTAACCCACGAGTATGTTATGAGGATAGGGTAAGAACACAAATTCTGGTGATTAGATTCAAATTGTACATTTCAGATAACACTACATATACCGTTCAATCATATTTTCTTATTTATTAGGTTACCTGTGTTAACAGAACGCAAGGCTTACACACACGTCACACCCATTTACTTCGCAGTGGATTAAAATAATGCAGTTTATATGTAGCTACCCCCAATATTAAGGTGCACCCATGGTACCCCACTCGCATGGTCTTCGCCATAATACCACTGAAATGTACATAGTCCTTCATCCTACACCGGAGTAATGTATAGACCACTATATAATAATATTACATTCTGCATATATTCATCATTACAATACTACGTAAACGTACAGGCTACCACCTTTGTTCAAATCAGATTCCATACCAGAATAATGCCCTCAAGTATACGACACACCGCCCAGAGCAGACATGCATGTATCTAGACTGTCCCACGTACATACTGTTAATTGTAGCTCGATGCCTCAACCGCACGTCCTATAATGTGCACCGAGTTTCGTGGCAAGGCGATACAAGAAACGCGGAACTCGGTCGGGAGCTTTTCCATATCTTATCTGTACATGTCTGCCTTTAAAAGTCTCAAAATACAGATATTCCTAGGGTCTGTTTTCCATGGTGGCTATGGCCCCACCTTAGCCCCTCCCTCAACTAGTAAAGACTACAAGAGCTAAGCGACTTTCCCCTAACAACAAACAATCTAAACATCTAGTTGGTGTCTCCCCTCAACCACTGTACCTCGGTAGTGAAAGGTGAATGGTCAACTGGGTTTAGATCTAGTCTTTTCGCATCCCACTGGCTGCCGATGACGGGTATCCAAAGGTCAAATATTCTTTTTGGTCGTAATCCTTCGCCTTCCCGTTGAGACGAATGTCGAATCACCCTAGAGTCACCGTGTCACAGCATTCTGATTGCAAAGCTACTTTTGCAGTCAAGGCCCACCTACCTAGTAGTTACGCGCAGACCCAACCTCTGCGAGCACAGCCTAAATATCTGCTAACATACAAAGGACTACCAGGAGAACCTTATGTATCTCAGGAAGTCGCGTGCTTCCCCTTCCAGTCCTTTGGAGCCGACAGAATAATCAAACGAATGTGCGCTCCCCTCGTTCCTTATAACACCATGAGACCTACCCCCATTGGGTTATTCACCTTTAAACGTACGGACTGGTCCAAGCACCTCACTCTAATATGTTATTAGACCCTACGTCTAAACATTCTTATACGCGCCTACTTTACCTTATCAGGTTTCCGTTTAAATTGGTTATCATAACTTTTTATTCAGGTTACCAAGTTCCCCCTAGCCCCTTATATCTCTAACGAATGGGCCCCTCTTGCTTTTTAATTTCAGTCATATAACTTGGCGCATTTAATTTATTAATAATCCTGCAACATGTTATTCTCTAGATTGTGGTCCAAAGTCTATAATCCACAATCCCTTTTTATATTCTTGTTTGATTCAAGGTTACAATAACATATTCTACTTAATCTGTAATTAAGCGCAACTCAATTCACATGTTTTCTATTTAACACGTCCCTTATCATTTATGATTAAATATAACTTATTTCATATAAGGTTGCCTCACCCTTTCCTAATTAATCATAATTCCATCTTTCAATGTCACTACAACTTATCGCTGTTTACTTATTAACTCAGTTCTTTTAACCAAGGTTCACTAATAAGTCTCCTCTTCCCATAAAAATAACTTATGTTGTCCTCATCCATAGATTTTAGATTCCCGTTCTCACAAATAACTTAACTTACAATTAAGTACAATTTATCCCATAACATAAGTTATTCTAATTTCCTTATTATTTTATTATAACCTAAGTTATAATTCCCACTTGTCCCTAGGACAAGCCATAAAATAACATTCTTATCAGCATATTTCAGACATCCAAGTTTTCAAATTACTTAATTTATAACTAAGTACAACTTCTTTCATTAAGTTTTCCCCCTTTTCTCTACTTGTTAAAAACAACTAGTTTCAGGTTTTCCCCATTTACTGATTACTTAATTTACAATTAAGTATCACTTATCCCATTTCATTTATTGTAACCTGAGTTATAATTTTCACTTGTCCCTAGGACAAGTCTACCTACTATTTAATATTCTCGTTAATGTAATGTATTTATAATAGGTTATTATCATTTCCCGATTATTCCCATTTCCTTTTACTGTTATATCTTTCATTTAATTCCATTTATTTCCATTAATTATAATTAATGCGGTATATCAGTCCTGCCATTTATATATATATATATATATATATATATGTGTGTGTGTGTGTGTGTGTGTGTGTGTGTGTATTTAGGTACTAGACCTCTCACATTAAGCCTACACTTGTGGATGTTGGATTTGCCGGGCGGGTCCGGGCAGTCTTCTACCACAAGTTGACTTAACATCGTGTCTTAGCACCACTACATGTTTTATTTATGCACTTAGACCCCTCACATTAAATTTACCACTTGTTGATGCTGGATAGCCGGGCAGCTCCAGGCAGACTTCTACCACAAGTGTAATCTAAACTCGTGTCTATGCGCGTTACAGTTTGAAATTACTGTGAATCTAGGCATGTTCATTCTTTAACTATTATTCCTATTTCATTATAGGTTTCATGTCCCTTTCCCAATTCATATTTATTATGTAAAATATACCCAAATTAAGATCTTTAATCCTAATTTGATTTATGCCCAAATCCATATTCATGTATTAAATTCTATGCTGATGTGAAACCATTAGTTCATATAACTATTTCAATTCATTCAAGTAAGGGTTCATGTATATAAATGTGACAAGTTAACTTGTAATGTCCTCAGTTTCTACCATTAATGGCCCAGGTACATGATATAACAAATTAACATGAAATTGAAACAACAGAAATTTCTATGTGGATTTTTTTTGACAAGTTTATATTTTAACATATGAATCTTTCTTTCCAACAAATTAATATCTTAGCATATTAATCATTCCCACATGTCATGTTTATCACATTAATCATTATTTACATATGTTTAAACATCTCAACATATCATATTTCAAATTTTCATACATAATGGGGAATGCTAAACGATAATATATCATTATCTAAAATGATATAGCCTAAATCCACTCACGTCATTTGCTTTCCCAATCCTGGAGCTGGTCCAGATCTAATCTTCCACGGTTTTCCCGTAATTGGATTCAGAACCTAACAACCATGGATTGACTATTTTTACTAAAAGAGAAAGGAAAAGAAAGAGAAGGAAAATTGAATAGATCGGATTAAGAAAGTTACCTTACTTTTCACATAATTCTGAACACCTTTTATAAATTTCAATCTCTTTCCTCTAGATCTTGATTTAAAATTTTCCTAACTAATAATTTATATTTTTTGAAGAGATCTTTAAGGGAGGAGAACTGGAGAGCTTCAGCGTAGCCTTAGAAATATGAGGTTTATGGTCATCTCTACAGACTTATTTATAGGTGTATCAGAGAAACCAGGTCCCTTAGACTTAAATTAAAAACATCAAAACCGACCACGTCAGTAGAATGTTCCAAATCCGCGGTGGGGTCGACCCCCTTGGGGTGGGTTGATCCATGGATCGACCCCCCTGTTGGTGGGTCGACCCCTAGGTCGACCCCCAATGGTCTATTTTTCCTCGTAGCTTTCCCGCTCGTGAATTTTAATTTTTCTAGACTAACTTATTTAATACACACACACACACACACACACACACACACATATATATATATATATATAAGATTCTTATATATATATACAAACTTCTAATGCTCATAACTTCTTCATTATCCATTTTACGCAAACCAGGTGTCTATTTTGACCAGAATTCCGAGGCGGATGCAATGGCGCATTCCATTTTACTTAATTTTGAATACTTATTTAAGTTACTCTTATATTTTATTATCTTGATTTAAAAATGTGGGGTGTTACATAAGAATCACATGATCGTTAGAGGGAGGTAGTATGGTCAGTTGGAACTTAGCAGTGAAGTTTGGTTCATAGTATATGGTGCAGTGGTTCATCCGATGGCTTGGTCCGATAATGATTCTACTTCTTGAAGAACAAATCCAATAACAACCAGATGTACTCAAAGAGGTAGACAAGGAGGCTATAATCAAGATTATGAGACTATTAGTCAAGATAATGGGACTATACGAGGAAGGTTATGATATGGATGACATTCTACGACACACGATGGGTCTGGAGTGGTTCCAAACTGAAATGGCTTCGGATGGGAGCTAGAAAAACTTTCCATGTAATAATCTACTATTGATAATATATGCAAAGGAATTAATTGATAGCATAAGGTTCATTCGGTACTTATGAAGCAGGAGTATCTTTTAGTGATGTCTGTTGGGGACATGATAACCCATGGATATTACACTTTGGAATATGATGGCCCTTAGATCTTACAATGGAGATCTATTGTACCTTAGATTTCATACGATGGTCATTCTAGTTTCTTAGCCTACTGATTAACATGGATTTAAGCACGGATAAACCAAATGTTATCATATATCCAACACACTGAGTGAATGAATGTGAGGATGTATGACGGATGTTATGTTTACTGAATTGCTAACACTTTAAGGATGGAAATTTTGACACTCCTTGTAATCTGATGTAGGGTATAACCACATTGATGATGTCATTGAGTAGTATAGTTTTATGTGCTAAAACTGTAGATATTGGGGCATATCAAGTATGGTTTTCCATACCATGTTCCACTAATTTATATTTTTTGAGATTTCCAATGGTCGCTCTAGACTTTCCTTTGACCTCAAGTTTTATGTTTTGCTTCTTATTACTCTGGATACTTTTAAATGATTAAATTAGAAATTGGATTGGTGAGCATGTGGATATGATAAGAAGGAGAGCAGGAGGATGCTCACGTATTATTATTTTAGTACTTTTGTTATTCATTGTTCAACCCTATGGGGCTTATTAGTGCTCATTTGATGGACATGATTTTCGAGTTATTTTGGAGATGTATAACTTTATTCACATGGTTGTATATTGTTTTGGATCGATTGTTCTGATGTTGGGATTCATTTCAGTGTTTACTGCCTTGCCTTATTTATATATGTTATGTTTACTATCATAATTTATTCAATGCACTATGAGACATATAATAGGTTCTGTGTTATTTAGGTCTTTTGTTTCAACCTTGATGAGCACCCCAACATTGTTCGAGTTTCGTAACAATGCACTCTTTGGGTATCTTGAAAGTGTGGGGTGGTCGTCACACATAATACTCATCTAAATTATACTATCCAAATATTATTATGTAAAGACTTGAGATTTTCATTCACCAGACAATTGTTTCTCTGACTCCCTCCTCATCACAACTCGCAGGGTATGTGGAAACTGTGTTGAATATTATGAAGGAGGCAGGTAAGATTAATCGATTTATTTACCTATCTTATATTTTGATTCTTTTTTCCAATATATCCGTATTTTAGACTTGATGATGTTCTATTTTAGGCCATTGTGCCATAGATATTTTGAACATTCTATTCATTGGATTCGAAATACATGAAATGAGAATTTGCTTTATCATTATACTTCATCACTTCCCTTGTGATATTTTGAAAGCATAAATTTAAAGCTAGAATGTTGTTTATTTAATATATTTTAAAAATTAAAGATCAATTTTGGAATGGATCTAATCTTCAATGGTTTTTTTTTGGATCAAATGTTAGACCCATTTTGGAGGGATTTGTTACATGAATGGGACCGGATAATGGATTAGTGATAACATTGGAGAAGTCATGAAAACCTTGGGTAAAACCCAAATTAAAAGATGGAAAATATTACAAAACGTTAAATGAGGCAAAATGCAATGCTTTATAGTTTTGAAGAGTTCATAATATGGGAAAATTAGTTAGTTTAATAATAAAAAAGATGGATAAAATAGTCTAATCGCACGAATTAACTAATGGAGATTTAATTAAGCATGAGACACTTTAAAAAGTAAATTAAAATGGTTGGAGAATAATTAGTGCAACTAAGGTTCTAGTTGTTAGTGAAAACAGTGATTGACTTATGAGTATGCTCTATGGGCAATCATGTAACTTGTTACATATAACTAATTCAACAACCGATCCTGTTTGAAATAAAAGTGATTTATTTTTATCATATATTTTATATAATATGTTATATTAATTAATTAATTTAGTTAAATGATATATAAAAAAATCCATAAATGATATGTTTTGTGATAGTAGTTATATAATATTACAACTGTGACTACACAATGAAAATAAATATACCACTTTTAATGTTCCTAGGAAAAGTGTATCAATATCGGATATTTGCATATTCTTTCAGATTAGAGTGAGTAACACTCTTCAAATATTAGGTAGTGTATACTCATGGGTGTCGTGGAGACCAAGGGGTTACACACTGATAGTTATCGGATAATTATGGAATGACTCACTCGATAGTTTTCTATTAGTTAGTATAAGTAAAGTCGGATAGAAAATGTCGACATAATTAGTTTACCTAGTTCTCTTGACTTGGAAATACTTTTTATCTTCAACGTGGAAGATCTATTTTCATTATAGTTAAATCGACACATGACTTCCATTGGACGACTATAGTTGGACGAAGTTGAAGCATAGAAAGAGAAACATTATTCAAAGAAGGATTCATCTCCTCGGTTGTATTAGGTTAATATCACGGTCAACCGAAGTCAACCCAAGGTGAAGGCATCTGACCGTTGCATTTATGTATAGTAGTTATTGTTATAATTAAACAAAAGACTTTATATTTGGACTATAAAGTTGATTATGAATAACATAGGAATTTTGACCATCTTATATTCTGTAAGAGCAAAATTATGTTGTCTTAATGAGGAGAATTGATGCAAATACCTATAACTACCAAGTAACGCTTTAATAAGTATAATTGGATTTTACTAAGAAAAACGTGTAAGCAATAAGTTCTGCCAAAATGTCATGCCACTAGCTAAGATGACATGAGAACGTTAAAATTTATATTGTTCGATATCGATTACTGAATTTACATATTTGAGTCACACAATCGTAATGATGAATGCTACGAATAAACCATGTGATTTAACAAATTAGTAATCGTTGCAAATTAATTAGATTGTTTAATATTTCTGAAATATTGATTTATAATTTTATTTAATTTGATTAATTAATCATTAGCATTTAATAAAGTTCATAATAAAAGTTATAAACGCACGTATTGATATATGATATCGATAGTTGTTTAAATTGAATTTCAATAAAATAAATGCTAAGGTGTTTGGGGCTGCTTGAGGCTCATAACTCCTCCATGTTCGGCAAATCATATAAGATGGAGGGGACAAGTTTTTGAAAGAATTAATGAAAGGGTAAAAAAATAACATCAAGAAGGTAAAAGTCTTTTCAATTGGCATTGACTGCCTTCTTCATTTTATGTTCTTTTGTGGCTATTTATTCCGTTCAATAAATTTACTATTTCTCTCCTTCCACTATAGTAGATGAAGACCCTGCGACTTAAAATTCCAAAAGTATAATGTAAACCAAGTCAATTAATTAAAAGTAGTTTATTTCTATTGACCCTTGAAATATGGACGTTGATTTCTTAATCTAGAAGGCTTGATTTATTATTTAAGGTATACTCATTGGCTACGTCCAGTGGTAATTTTTTAGTTAAATTCACCGATGTATTTACATGATCGATATTGCTAATTTCATATGATTCATCTCTTGTTTTAATTATTCATCTTGCCACATGTCAATTAAATATGCATTATGTCTATTTCGATTAAATCATATTTATTATAATGTTTTGGTTAGATCTATATTTTTTCATTATCTTACTTTGATGCATAATCATGAATGATTAATTTGTTTTGAATTCGTTTGCAACTTTAATAACTTATCATTATTTTGATCTATGATTTCTTATCACAAATTTACGTATGACCGCTTTAGCCAAATTTCTTTTATTTCATTTTGGAAATTTGACTAATTTTTATACATAATTATATAACATTTACATACTCAGATGCTAACTGGTTGTATACGGTAAATTATTTTTTGAAATTTACTTCTAATTTCATATGGTATATTCATGAAAATTTATTTCGACCCTTATTTAAAAAACTTGATTTAAGATTAATAAATGGATTTTAGGGAAAATTTTAGTTCTTTTTTGTTTTGAAAATTTAATGTTTTGTGTAAAATCCAAAGTACCCATTCATTCTTGAATTAATCGTTAAATGATAAACGTTAATTTTAAATTCAAAATCATTCATACAAATGTATATACATTCACATATTATGTGCTAAAGTGTTTGAATCTAAATCATTAAATAGTAATAGCCCTATAGATGGAAATATACATGTTTAGAGTAGTTCAAATCTATAAGAAAATTTTTGTAATTATTTAATATTTAATAATTCTTTAAAAGATCATCCTCATCAATGATTATTTTGGAGTTTGGTTTAATCAAAACAGTTAATAGGTTTTCTGTTTCTATACACACATATTGTAAATGCATGCATATATTAACAATAAAGGCAAGTGAAAATGAAGTTGATAAGTCATATACGTCATCTATGTATTAGTTGTAGCTAAAGATGGAGAGAAATAAAAAAATTCTCTCATTCATTTATTGCCCTATCCTGACCATTGTTAATTGTGTTCCCCCTATCAATTAGATTTAAACATATACAAAATAATTCTCTTCACCAATTTAAGAGGGAAAATAACTTCCAAAGGTTATTATCCTCCTTGTATTAATAACTTCCAAAGGTTATTAATAACAAAAATTGTGTTCCCCCAAGGCTTTTCGTGATTAACCTTTGGAAGTTATTAATACAAGAAGGATATTTGCAGATAGAATGTGATAGCTATAAAAAAATTAGTACATGAGGGTTATGGAGAAGTTATTACATGATGGCTATGGAAAGTTAGCATCTAATGACTATGTAGAATTTAGTGCGCGATGAATATAAAAGAAATAACGCATGATGGAAATAAACAAATTAACACGTAATGGATATAAAAGGGTTCACATGTGATGGATCTTGAAAGGTTAACCCACGACCAATCCTTGATGTTTAATGCACATTAGTGGTTGGGACTCTATCTGTAACATCCCGCCTTTATGACCGCTTCAAATTGGTAATTAAACCAATTTAAAACGTTCAAATCGACGGATCGTTATTTTAGCTTACTGAGTTTAAAAGCAGAATCAACACAGAAAACACAAAATAAATAAATAGCACAGTACTGAACAACGAATAAAACTTTTATATATTAATCAGAATTTTTGATACAATAATTTTCTATACAGCGGAATTTAAAATCAGTTGAACATAATAAAAATATTACTGTTTAAAACTTCAGAGTGCGTCATCTCTTGGAATCCCAAGCTTCATCAATCTTCGAATTCTAAGCTGTATTCTTTAAATCTTTAACAATCGGGTCTGACTCGAGCGTTCCATGCAAAAACATAAAACACTCGAGTCAGGATTAATCATGGTTCAAGTAAATTATCTTCAACATGAACTAAAATATAATAGTTAATCATGTGGAAATTTACTGCTAAGATGTACCATAGCTGTTAGGGAACTGGGTGTCTATAACCCATTATTAATGGATCTTAAGGCTGCTCAGACACTAGAGAGATAATTATATCTATTCAAATTCAAATCAAAAGAAATAAGTAATAAAATAAAATGCAGTAAAGTAAATAAGAACAGAATTTTTATATTGGTTCGGATTAACCAATCTTACATCCAGTCCTGCACTTCACCATGCAGAATTTCACTATAATCGCTTGCTTTCCACGGGTGGCAAGAACACCTTTACCATCTTGATTTCACGGGCTACAAGATACATCTTCTCCTTATCAACAACAACAAACAATGGCAAGTAGTCGTATCTTCAATACAGATTCTTGCAGATTTGGTACAATGATCCTATAGACCTACAATGGCAATATATCTTTGAATTTTTTGAGGAAATAGGATTAAATCTGGGAGAGAATGATATGAATTCAAGTACAACTCTCTGATACTGTGTGGCTTGCAAATCAATGAAGAATAGGAGTGAAAGATAGTAGATTTGCTTGCGTAATATGATAGTTTTCAATGGAATTTTGTAGAGAACACATAGAGAAGGAGTAGAAGAAAATGTGAAACTGTTGTGTAAAAATTCATCACCAGAGGCCTTTAAATAGTGTATGAAAGGATGTGTCTTTCGGTGAAAGGGTGGAGTGAAATAACTACCCAATTTAAATTCAAAAATCTAGAAGACATATATCGACATACAAAGATGGGTATGTCGACATACTTGTGATGCAAATATGCACAGCAACTCTTATAAGTGTTTCAAATTTTTTGCACTTCAATTTTCCTTACATTTCTGGATTTTGGTTATTTGATTGACGTCAATGGTTGATTGTCCTCAAGTATAATTTCCATAGGATCTTTGACAATATATTCTAAGGTTCAACCAACTCCTCATCACTTCAAACACCTCTTTTCTTCGACATTCTTCTCTAATAGGCTTTGGTCTTCTTAAGTCCTCAATTATTCTGATTATCCTTCTTGTATAATTATTCTTTTGTACTCTTGTTTAAATGTCTCCATAATATATCTAATGTAACTGCACAACTCAAAGATATCTATTGTTCGGGAATTGGGTGCCTATTACCTAGTGTTAATGGATTTTAAGGCTACTCAGACCCTAGAGAAATAAACTATATCTATTCAAATTCAAATCAAAAGAAATAAGTAATAAAATAAAATTTAGTAAAGTAGTGTTTGTATGGTTTTTTAAATCTAAATCAATACCTAGGGTACATAAGGTATTAACAATCTCCCCTTTTTAGATGATGACAACCATGTAAATATTTGAGAGATAAAATATAACACTTTTTATATTTGACTCCCCCTAACTCTGTGCACTCCCCCTATCATTTTGTCTAGTATATTTTTACCTTTTCTCCGCCTTTGTCATCAACAAAAAGGGCCAAAAGAATTATTTAGTTTACTGCTAGAAAAATATGTAGAGTTTGTATACATACACAAATAAAACACAAGTGGGGAAATCAAAACATGAAATAAACTAAATAATCAGATGAGTTTTAGAGTTTCTGACTTTGCTGATGCCAATAAAATATCCTTTTGATATTTATCCAAGATTCAATAGATTTCTTGTCATATGGTTTAAGCATCGACTATTTGGTACCTGAAAAATTATCAAATATGCACATTGTACCCTTTTTATTTCGGGGTCCATGGAGTTAAGTTTTGGGATGCTAAACCCATCAATAGTTTGAATTCCATTTCAAAATATAATCACTAGATAAATGAACCTTATTAATAAAATTATCAATATATCTTTCTTTTTCAATATTATCTAACCATTTTGGAACCCATAAGTTAGTGAACCTATTTGAAGGATTTACCTTTAGTTTCTAAGGTTTTGGTTTGAACTTGGTGGCTTTAACAAACTTAGTGCATTGAGTACTATCTTTCTTTGATTTAGCCTTAGGGGTATATCCAAGTCCATGCTTATTCCTAGTGTTTTTAGACGCAGATAATATTTTATCTAAATTATCTTTCCCTTTGTTAAATTTTTTAATATCAGTTTTCATTTCATCAAAATCCTTACTATGACTAAGAATAACATTGTCTAGAGATGTTATTTTTTAATTCTGATCAGTGATATATGACTTCATTGAAATATTTTATGATTTTGAGGACTCATTTTCACTTTCCAGTTTTTCTAAACTTCCATGTGTTAAATCGTTTCCATTTTTATGACCATTAAATCTTCCATTATCATCTTCTGGACATTATTTTTCTTTACTCAACTTTTCATTAAATATTTTTAATCTATCTATTTCTGCCAAACTATTATTGTACTTTTTCCTAAGTATTTCATAACTTTGATGCATACCATTTAAAACTATAGTAATTTCTTTATCAAAATTCCATAGCTGGTCACCCATTGCCATGAAGAATACATTGACATTTTCTGTTTCTGAATCACCATCACTTGATGATGTATCTGAATCATCCCATGTTGCATTAAATGCTTGTTTCCTCTCCTTATTGAAAGTATTCGAAATGTGCTTTAGCTTTCTTAAGTTGGGATTGTCTCTTTTCAAATGACATGGTTTATCACATTCAAAACATTAAACAATAATTTCGTTTCTGGAATTATTGTTGTTAGTTTTTCGAAGTTTCTTCATTATCCAATACTTCAAGAATTTATTGGTCTTCTTAGTAATAAACTCTGGACGATCATCAATAGGATCATCATCTGATTCATCGTTGTCGATCATAGCATTAAGTGCCAGTAATTTCTTCTTATTTTCCTAATTCTCTTTTCTAACCTGCAACTTCACTTCATATGACATTAGATTACCAATTAATTCTTCTATCGACATAGTACTAATATCATTAGCTTCTTCGATTGCCAGAACCTTCTGATCCCATTCACCAGGGAGTGAATTCAAGATCTTTTTGACTTTGTCTTCTTCAATATTTTTTTGTAATGATATTAAGGCATGTACAATATCTTGAAATCTAGAATACATATTAGAAATAGACTCATTTGATTTCATTTGAATGAGTTGAAATGGGTGAGTTAGCATAGATTTCTTCGTTTGTTTTACTCTATTGGTGCCTTCATGTGTGATTTTTAGTATTCTCCAAAATTTATATGCAGGATTACATATAGAAACTCGATTAAATTCATTTCTGTCTAAAGAGCAAAATACAATATTCATGGCTTTAGAATTAAAGTGCTTGTGTCTTTTGGTCTGGTGTCCATTTTGAAAATTCATTTTGAGGCTCTATGTATTCTACTTGGCTAATGTTCCAAATATCTAAACCATTAGACTGCAAATAAAATTTCATCCTACAAGCCCAATAAGCATAATTACCGCCATCAAATAGAGGAGGCCTATTCATAGATTGCCCATCTATAAAAGAACTAATATTGGTGTTACTGCTGTCACTAGCCATTATAATTTTCAAAAATCAGATTATGAACTTTTTGAAAGACCGGGCTCTGATACCAATTGTTTGGGAACTGGGTGTCTACAACCGAGTATTAATGAATCCTAAGGTTACTCAAATGTTAGAGAGATAAACTATATATATATATTCAAATTTAAATCAAAAGAAATAAGTAATAAAATAAAATGCAGTAAAGTAAATAACACCAGGATTTTTATATTGGTTCGGATTAACCAATCCTACATCCCGTCCTGCACTTCACCATGCAAAATTTCACTATAATCGCTTGCTTTCCATGGGTGGCAAGAACACCTTTACAATCTTGATTTCACGAGCTACAAGATACACCTTCTCCTTATCAACAGCAACAAACAATGGCAAGTAGTCGTATCTTCAATATAGATTCTTGCATATTTGGTACAATGATCCTATAAACCTACAGTGGCAATATATCTTTGAATCCTTTGAGGAAATAGGATTAAATCAGAGAGAGAATGATATGAATTCTAGTACAACTCTCTGATATCGTATGGCTTTCAAATCAATGAAGAATAAGAGTTAAAGAGAGTAGATTTGCAAGAGTAATAGGATAGTTTTCAATTGAATTTTATAGAGAATAAATGGTGGAGTAGAAGAAAATGTGAAATTATTGTGTAAAAATATGTTACCAGAGGCCTTTAAATAGTGTATGAAAAGATGTGTCTTTTGGTGAAAGGGTGGAGGGAAATAACTACCCAATTTGACTTCAAAAATCTGGAAGACCGTTATATGTCGACATACAAAGATGGGTATTGTTACTACCAAAATTAACAATGAAATATGCTGACAGTGAAGGGGTATCGGGCAGCCGCAAGCACATAAAAATTATTCAGAAAGCAAGGACAAGCAATAAGAGGATTCAAACATAAGGAAAAATGCTCCAAAAGTGACACCAACCGGGAATCAACTCCGAAACCAGCTAACGGTAAGGAGATATCCAGTGAACTCAAACACAGAAGGGTGACCTGAAAGCTATGCGAGCTGACCCCCTCCCTTTTTTTAAGGAAAAGGAACTCAAAGTCCACAGAGTGCCGACACAGTCTCTCCGGTGGAACATGCCCGGTAAAGGGCTCTTTAACGGAAGGACATCTGATTCAGAAGCAAAGAAAGAAGGAGGCAAGATTTCCACTATTGGAAGCCTAGGATTACTGAAGGGTTGTCGGTATTAACCCTCTTAATGCTAATATACCAGGACGAGAAAACATCAAGAATGTCAAGTCGAATATAGCGGACACATCATCAAGAACTATCTTCAGGAAGAACAGATCATCCTAAAAACTCCACCTGAAGACCAACCAGAATCCTAACGGTGAAACAAGCTATCCATACTAAGCTACTTAGTACAGACATCGACAGCGTTTCGGACCTGCAGCCATCTACGTACGTTGGGAGGACAAGCTCTTCCAAGTATTCACGGAAAAGCCAGGAGCTAGCGTCCGAAAGCCTGCACCCAGGAGCCGCTACTAAGAGCCCAGACGCCTCCCGAAAGACCTCGCATCATCAAGTTCGTCTCAATCTCAGAAAAGTCCCAATTGATCGGGACCTTCACTTCGGGGGTCATAACCAGCACCACAAAAGCGGTCGAGAGCCAAACATCCGAAACCAAGGGTAAAGCGGACGACAGAGGATATTGTAGGCCCAATAGCCCAACAGCAGAAGTGGCCTCGAATCCACTATAAATAAGACCCCAGAGGTCACATTTAAAGGGGGATTTTTCCTAGTCCTTTTTCCTCTGATATCCTAGAAGGGTTCTCATTCTCCTTCTTTTGAGATCCTAGTAAACAAACCCTAATTTGTAAATCAATTTGGGGAATCACTTATGTAACCTCCTCTATGAATGAAATCATAAAAGCTCTTAAAGTGGATGTAGGTTCAAGTTGAACCCAACCACTATAAAATTGTGTATTTTTGTCCTTTCTGCATACTATATTATTCTTCAACTTATTTTTGTAAGTATTATATTATGTTGTTGGGTTATCGAAAGATCCTTGCACAAGTCGTCAGTCCCTTAGAAACCTGACACTTTTCTCATGAGGAAACCCTTCTTTCAAGGAAACGGTGGGTTAGGTCGAGCTGGGAGGAGTCGGATAATCCTATTTTTCCTCTTTAGATCACCCCCTTAGATCCATCTTGGGTGTTGACGAAAAATATCGTTGACATTTTGGCACTAGAAGGAGGGCTTGAACCTCCGCTCCCTTTTCCTACCATTTATCCTATAAAAAGTAAGCTAACCACTCTTCTAACTTTGTTGTTCTGTCTCGGATAGGACTAAGTTTTGAAGAACCAAGACCATAAGCAAAAGGTCTCGAAAAGGAGCTTTTGAATACCCGGTTACCACTTTAATATTGTTTATTTTTTATTTTTAAAAAACTCCCAATACCCATCAAAAATTGGTTGTGACAAAAGGGATCTGGGAACACGATTCCAACGCATTAACCGCTTTGAAGAATAGCACACTTCCAAATATTATCTCAGTAAATCCGGAAATCAAGGAACCGTCAAACTTAGTAGGAGGGAAGGATAATGAATTCGAAGCGTTACATTTGGCTTTGCATATTGACGCTACTGTAAAGTCTATTGAAGAGAGCTCAGCCCGAAGAACCACAATGTTTGACTTATGTCAAGTGGAATCAGAGATGAAGATATCTTCCGAGTCTGACAGCCAAAGTATATCCTCACCAAGTCTACATGCTATTTTAAGATTGCAAAGGAGCATTCAAGTGTTAACGGGGAATGTAGTCTGATCATTTGGCCAACACATTGTGAGAGCAGGCAGGCCTACAATTCCAACACAACCTCTGAATTTAAGTTTTGTGAAGGAGAGGGTCAAGGGGAGTAAGACCCTGAAACGACAGCTACCAGCAGTGAAGGATTTGGGGGTAATTCTCGATTACAAGGTTCCTCAAGAGACATCGAACCAAAAAAGGAAGATGAAGTCAAATCTACAAGGGAGAGTATGGCCATACATATTTTAAAATTGAAAGAAAAATCTAATGTGATTCCTTCCAAGAGAAGAAGTACTAACCTCGTAGACAAAAGATGCGATGAGGAATAGTACGACGAAGGTAAAAAGCAATCTGGAAGTTCAACTACTGGAAAGTCTAGTCCCGAAAGACCGAGCCATGGAGACTTGGAAACCTACCTTAGGTACATGGCGTAGAAAACCATAAAGAGTCTGTTCGAAATCGAAAGGGTAAGAATCTTGGGTAAGCATATTAGTGACAATGAAGGAATGATGCCCTTTGTTGATAAGATCAAGAATACAGCGATACCACCACGTGTGAAGACCCCATCCATGAAATATTACGGAACTTCTGATCCAGACAACCATCTTATGGCCTTTAATAGCCATATGGATGTATATGACGCTTCTGGTGTTGTACGATGCAAACTATTTCCGATGACGCTTCAAGGAGCGACCGCCAAATGGTACCGTCAATATAAAGAGGGTACCATCCATTCATGGAAATAGTTCTCACACGAAATCTCAATGCAGTTCTGCATTTGCAAAGATCCAATTGTGGGATATACGATCCTTGCAAATATAAAGCAAAAACCAGAAGAATCTTTGAGTAATTACTTGAAAAGGTTCAAGGTTAAGGCCCTTCAGGCAGAAGACATGAATGTCCGGGAGAAGCTCGTCACTGTTTATTTAGGACTAATTAAGAACACACCATTCTGGAAGGAGTTGTATATCCGCGGATGTGGAAACTTGCAAGATTTCTATCTCCAAGAAGACAAATTTATTCATTTGGATGAGTTCGGTTGTTCGAAAGGAAACTCCAACAAGAAGGGAGATCCCGGTGAGAATCCTGAGCCTCATTCAAGCATGAAGAAAGGCGCAGAACCTCCAAAGCCAAAGCTCCAAACTCTACTCGTGGAAGCTGCTACAATTGTGGATCAAAGAATCACTTGGCTAATCAATGTCATGAGTCACGCACGTGTCACATTTGCCAAGCCCCGGTCACGTAGCATCATCATGCCGGGAACTTTGGAAGGACAACTAGACATCATAAAGGCCTGGTGACATCTCTATTAGTTCAAGTAATATATCCATGCATTTAGCTACATGCTCACGCGTTCTATGTGCTCGCACTAAAGAGCTATGTGATCATGCGAGTTGTGGACTCGCCTGCGAGATGTGTTCTCGCCTATGAGATGTGTTCTCGCTGCGAAATTTTTGATTGCACCCGCAAGTTGTGTACTCGCCCGCGAGATGTGTTCTTGCCGTGAACTATGTGTTTGCACCTGCAAGTTGTGTACTCACCTGCAAGATGTGTTCACGCCACGAAATGTGTGTTTGCACCCGCAAGTTGTGTACTCTCCCACAAGATGTTTTCTCACCACGAACTGTGTGTTTACATCCATGACATGTGCATCCTCAGCTTACAAATTTCATCCCGCATAAGGGAACGAAATCTTGAACGGAGCGCATGGTGCATGTAATCCTCTGCTAAAATTTCATCCCGCAGAAGGGAACGAAAGCTCCAAGGGAGCGCTTGGAGCATGTACATCATCTGCTCAAATTTCATTCCGTAGAAGGGAAAGAAAGCTCGAAGGAAGCAATTGGAGCATGTACATCCTCTGCTCAAATTTCATCCCACAGAAGGGAACGAAAGCTCGAAGGGAGCGCTTGGAGAACGTACATCCTCTGCTCAAATTTCATCCCGTGGAAGGGAACGAAAGCTCGAAGGGAGAGCTTGGAGCATGTACATCCTCTGCTAAAATTTCATCCCGCAGAAGGGAACGAAAGCTCGAAGGGAGAGCTTGGTGCACGTACATACTCTGCTATAATTCATCCCGCAGAAGGGAACGAAAACTCGAAGGGAGCGCTTGGAGAACTATGTTACTACCTAAATTGTCTTGGAAAAAAAAGGTGAAGGGATGTTAAGCAAATAGAAGAAGGGAATAAGGAATTTTTAAAGCAATTCAGGTCGGTACCACCTCTGGAGAAAGAGGGACCCGAAACCTACCAGGTATCGGCAAAGGTCCATCCAACGAAGTCTACCCGCCAAGAATCAACCAACAGACAGTAACACATTAGAAGAGGAAAAGCATTAGGATGTTGCATCAAGATAATTTGGAACCAATCCTCGAAGAAACGGCTTCATAGATATAGAAAGGGGTTATTTCCGTAAGTGACACAAGTACCACTAAGGATACACTCCCAAGAACCAAACTGGGAGGTAAAACCAAGACTCAAGCAAGGATACGGGCCACTCGTACTAGTGCACTTAGTACCTAAACCATCAACAATTTTAAATCGGCAGACATGTATGTACAACACGGGGGCGAACCCCTCCCCCCCTGAGTACCCACAATAAAGCCGAAAGCCTACACCCGAAAGCCCGCAGCAAAAGACCGACACTGAGAGCAATCACAAAGACATCTGAAATTCCCCCGCCGTCTGCTATAGCAATAGGCCTCTTTTGCCTAGAAGGAAGCCCAATTGACCTGGGACCATCCCATCGAAAGCTATAAATGGCACTGCGAGAGGAACAGCAGGCCGATACCCGAAACCAAGGAAAAGGGCAGCCGACATGGAGCGCCCAGGCCCAACAACCTTTCGACGGAAGGGAATCAGATTCTCTATAAATAGGACTCTAGACACTCCATAACGGAGGAGAAACCTTTCATTTCTCAATTTAGCTTCTCCTTTCTCGGAGAGAGCAAATCATCATTTCTTGTAATTTATCTGCAATTTACAAATGGAGAATTCGGAGTTCCATACATCCTATGATTTGATAATCTTGTAGTCTCGTAATGATGAAACAGGGAGTTAACACTTATCTTTTTGATGAGGGGATCAATCAAGGTGCTCCAGTGGTGGAGGAAGGGGACTTTGTAGAAATATGAAACACCCTTTCTCCTCACCTTGCAGAATCTCCATGATTGATCCATGTCCTCATACTGAGCCTAACGTTTCCCTAAGCATTCGTGCGACAAAATCGCGTATAAGTTCCTAGTTCGATCTCCGTTGTAATTCAGATTCCTCCCTTAGGAAGGTCTAATACAAAGGAGTCATCGAAGTTAGTGAATATTATGAGCCTCTCATTCATGATCTCATGGGAGGCGTTAGCCTATTTTCTTCTCATTGAAATATACATGGTAGTTTCCATGGTTCAGGATCCTATCCATCCTAGATCCAAGATCATTGCCTGAGGATTCTGAGTCATGGCTACTGCAAACTTCGTGGATGCGCATATTACACTCCGTAATTTGGGTGTTGACGAAAAATATCATTAACATTTTTGGCGCTAGAAAGAGGGCCTGAACCTCCGATCCTATGGTTAATTTGTTTAAACTAACTAGTTGAATTCATTGTTCCATGATAGGCAGTAATGAAGACGAAGAAATTGAAGGGGTGTAACAACCCGAAAATCTGGGCCAGTTTAAAATTTTTTATTTTGGCAATTTTAGCGAATTTTGATTATTTAAAATGAATTATTTTAAATAATACCGACGAGAAAATTTCTTTTGAATAAAATTCAATCGTATATAGTTATATAGATCGACGTTAGAATATAAATAATTATATATAATTATAAAAGGAATTGAAAATGGCGCGGTAGTTCGATAATTCGATTTCAAACTTCAATTGAATGTACCGGGTGCAAAATAAACCGGATTTTAGTGAAACCAAAAATAATGGAATCTAATTGTGAATATCTTTCCAACGAATCCGTCAAATCGAAATTTCATAACGGGAATCAAAAGATATGTCCAGTTGAAAATTCTGAATAGTCGCTATGAAATTCAGGCCCTTAAAAATGGAAATTTTGCAAACGACCTCGGATTTCGACGAAACCACTTTTGTTGGGTCCGTGATGTCAAGTTATTGCTAGGTTTCAAATTTCATAATTTTTCGATTCAATATGTGAGCGTGGCAAAGGAAAACGCGTTTGACCAGTTTTAGTTGATTTTAATCGACTGGAAAATGGCCATTTTCCAAACGGTGTCAGAATTCGACGAAACTAGTTTTGTTAGGACCGTATCGTCAATACGAAGCTAGAAAATATTTTTCTGGAACTTTTCAAGTTAATATGTGACCCCGGTAAATTGAAATGCGCGTTCAAATTCAATATATAGAATTATATGTTGATTTTAACGGAAACTGATTGTAACGATCGAATCAGCCTACGATACATATCTCATTGTGTTCGGAATGGGGGTAATAGGCTATGGGCGACAGGCGGTGGGTTTCGTTTCGAGTTGAAAATAGAAAGCTGCTTTTTGAAAATTAAATTAATTAAATTAATTATATATTATTATAACCCCCCCTCTTATTTCCTTTCCTCTTCAAATCAGCCCCCCCGTTCAAATCTAAAATAAAGAAAAAAAAACGTCGACCTTCCACCCCGTCGCCCTAGCCTCCACCGCCTCCTCACCACCGTCGCACCCCATCGCCATCGCCCTCCACATCACCAGCATCGACGCCGTCCATCTCTGACAGGCGCGAGATCCCTCCTCCACCAAACGGGCCCGCCGCTCCTCAAAATCGCCTCTCCAATCGCACCCACAGCCGCCGCCCTCTGTCCCGTCGCCACCTCCGCAGTTCAACCGCCTCCAGCAGCCACCGCCTGACGCCAGCGCCCTCCTCAGACTCCCTCCGCCACCATCTGAAGCCCTCCGCGCCACCGCAGTCAACTCCCCTCCCGTCACCTCAAGCCAGCACCCCTCCTTCGCTGAAAAGCCGTAAGCTTTTAATTTAACTTGTTTATTTATTTATTTATTTTCTTTATGTTTAGTTTTAAATAAAGTTAAAGAATAATCAGTTTTAATTCATATGATATACAGTTTTAAAATCAGTCTTTTTATCTTATAGAAAAAATAGGATAAAATCAGTTTTTTGGGATTTAGTTGCATAAAAATCTGATTTTTTGGTTAGGTAGAAAGATGATTTTTCGTTGCAAAAAGATAGGATTTTATGGTTAAAAAGTTGATATTTTTAACCCGAGAAAGATGTGATTTATATAGCAAAGTAAAAATTCGATTTTTATATATAGAATAGCATAGTAAAAATTCGATTTTTATATATAGAATAGCATAGTAAAAATTCGATTTTTATATATAGAATAGCATAGTAAAAATTCGATTTTTATATATTGAATAGCGAAGTAAAAATTCGATTTTTATATATTGAATAGCGAAGTAAAAATTCGATTTTTATATATTGAATAGCGAAGTAAAAATTCGATTTTTATATATTGAATAGCGAAGTAAAAATTCGATTTTTATATATTGAATAGCGAAGTAAAAATATGATTTTTATATATTGAATAGCGAAGTAAAAATATGATTTTTATATATTGAATAGCGAAGTAAAAATGTGATTTTTACATATATAGAAAATACGGGCAAAGAAAGTGACGAAAGGCGAGAACGGCGAAGATTTCTATAAATGAAGTGTCGTGAAGTTGGGATAGCTATCGGTGAGAATTTCTCACTCTTCAATTTCTTTTCTAGTTATATATATATATATACTAGGATGCAGACGGTGTTTAGTAGCACCCGACACTCGTCATCCACAGACCATGGATGGCTTGTTTGTTAAATTGTTTGGTTGTGTAGTTAATTAGAATATTTTGTTGGAATTGAATGGTTTGGTGAAATGAATGGATTTGATTGATGTGTGAATGGCGTGGGCCTTCACTAGACCGGGGATAAGGCTAGCCCTCGTCCCGTTTCTAGTATCGTGCCGTTATGCCGCCGAAATTTTCTAAAATATGTTAGAAAAATAAAAAAAAATCATTTTATTGAATAAATGAACCGAATAGAATATTCATAGTTTGAATAAAATATTTTGGTCGTTAAAATATAATTTTTAACGTGAATGTGAATAAATAAATATTCATTTACAAACCTGACGGTTTGTTTATGTACACCTATTTGAAGGACATTGATTGGGACGATAAATTTTACACGTTGCCCAACTGCACAAATAAAAATCTATGTTTGATTGCTTGAAACCCCACACGGGTATTGGGATGATATTTGACGTACACTAATCCCGATTGTTTAGTTGTATGTCGATCGATTGATTGACAGGCTGTTATAAGCGTTGAATATTTATATTTGATGCTTATACAGTGTAGAATGCACTTTGGATGATGGTTGATTATTCATCGTTGTTATTGAATACATGTGTTGTAGAAAATCCATATAATTAACATTATATGGTAATTGATTGGGCCTCATTCCAGTTTCGAAAAAGAATTGAAATAGAAATATTTGAAAAGAAATATTTGAAATTGAAATATTCGAAATGGAATATTTGAAAATATCAATATATGAAGCCGTGTTGATTAGATTGACGCCATTTTGACGTGAACGATATTTATATCGATTTTATTTATTTTAAAACGAATATTGAAAAGTGATTTCGAAATCGAATATTTTGAAATGAAATTTGAATTGAATCGAATAGAAAACGAAATGAATTTGAATTGAATTCGAATAGAATTGAAATAGAAGTGAAATCGTTTTAAAATGAATTCGAATAGAATTGAAATAGAATTAAAATCGATTTGAAATGAATTTAAAATGAATTTAAATTGGAATATTCAATTTTGATTTGAAATTGAATATGAAGTTGAAACCGTTTTGAAAACGAATTTAAAACGATTTATAAAGCACGTTTTGAATTGAAATCGACGAAGTATATATTATATATAATATAATGGCCTGAATAGAACACGCCGCGCCGCGGCAGTTCGCGAATTTCGACCATTGACTTCGAACGGATATTGCGGGAAATCCGACCGTCGGATTCTCCTAAAACCGGAACCGTTGGGTTCGTATCGAAAAGAGCTTTCTAATGAATATTAGAAATTTGAAATCTAACGGTTGGATTTGGAATTATGTCCAAATCAAATTTGAAAAAGGTCGCTGTAAGTGCAGTTCGATGGCCGTTGATGGAAATCGACTGTACGGGCCTTGATAAAATTATTAAAAATAGTAATAATTTTTGTAAAATCATAAGAAATGATTTAGAAAGAATTGGGATGAAAAACTCCATATTTGAAAAGATAAAAATAGATTTTTATCGAAATGAACTAGTTTTGAACTAGAATTATAATTCTATTTATTTTCAAATAAATAAATTGAATTTGAAATGGTTTTGAAAATAACCAGAATTTCCAATAATTGCATTGGAATGGATTTGAATCGAAATCGTCTTCGGAATATTTCGATGTTGGGTTTCGTGATTATACAGATGTTGTTATGGAAATTTGAAAGATATAGAGATATATATCGTTATTTCCAATACGATATCTGTTGGTCGTAGAATTTGATATTGAATATAAGCCGATATATTTTCTATTCAGAGCCTTGTATTTAATATCAAATGTGATTTGGGTTTGTCGTGAATGGTGTCTTGACTAACACTGTTCTTGAACCCAGTTGAGAAAAGATTAAATCTTTTTATTTAGATTTAATGAAGTGTACCAATTAAATAATATTTAATTGAAATTGAATTGATATTGATTTTTGGGTTTATCGTGGACAGTGTTTTAAATAACACTCGTTCTTCAACCCGATAATTAATGGAATTTGGTTTTGGGTTTATCGTGAACCGTGTTTTAAATGACACTAATTCTTTAACCCTGTTAACGATTAAAACTAAGTGGAGTTTTAATGAATCTTTAATTAGATTGAAAATATCGAGGATGGAGTATCACCAATTTTGCTCCAGGCGATAGTTAAATCTTTAATTAGATTTGAACGTGAAATGGTAATTGAATTTACCGATAACACCATGGTGTTAGATATGAAGTATACCAGTTTTACTTCATGGGATGAATAGGTTGGGATTGGGAAATTAAAACAAATGATTACTTCGGTAAAGTTCATTAATCCCGACTAGTTTGAATGGATATTCAAAAGTAGATTAAAGAATAAATCCACGGAATTTATCTTGGATAAAATTAATGGGAACCTTTCCCTATGAATGTGAAATTTAGAAACTAACTGTCGGTTAGCCAAGCAGAATGGTTTCCTGGATATCGATCTGATGTTGGTTTCGGCCTTCGGGGTTAATATTTGGGGAATTATTCTCTTGATTAATTTACGGTTAGTGACTGATGAATTGGAATGAGGCGTAGGTAGTGTTTGTGTAACACGTATTTATTATATACGCGAGTTATTCAGAAAGACCGGGTTTATCCCATTCTGAATAACTGATATGACGATAAGTCGAAGATGAAGACAATGGTCGAAGACCGGAGGTCTTCGCGTCGTTTGGGTAATTACTGACGATCTTGATTGGGCTGTACACCCAAGAAGATGGAAACAGTTGGTGATCGTCCAGACGTACTTGGAGATCGACGGGTATGCGGGGTACTAGGTGCCTCCGGTTTCGTTCAGACCCAGAACGGACTTGTAAATGGACTGTGTGTCTGACATTGGATTTCATTCTGTGTGACTGGTATCGGTTGCATAGAGTGGTTTGCCTGTGTGGCATGCTAAGATGCAAATGATCGAGGCTTCTGTTGAAAAGCAAAGTCTTGTAGAGATGATCAAAGCACAGCCTGTGTGGCACAGCTTTGTGTAACGTGAATTCGCGAGCCTCACACCCCGGTGGTGGACCAAAAACGGGAGACGGACCTCAGGGGGGGCATGCGTTTTCTTTCTAGCTAGGGTGGTGTCAGTGACCTACCAGCCCTGACATTTATATACTTTTCACCTGTGTGGTTGTTGCTGTTTCGAGGCGCCTCGGTTTGATCGGACGATCCGGGTCCGATGGAGTCATTCGTTGGCTCATTTACGCCCCAAAGGGCGGAGAAACGTATTGTTCAGGCATTATAATCCACATCGGTGGACCGGCCCTGACGATCCATGGTACGGTTGCGGTTGTGCCTGAGGCTCGGGCTAGAGAGTCTCGAATCGGTTGAGGACTATCTTTTGCCTCGGTTCATAGATGGAAACCCAATTTCCAAATACGTGACTTTGCGATTTTGATTGTATAACCTATATATGGCGACATAGTGGTATGGGGCATTCATGCCGCCTATGATTGATACTTATGATTTGAAGTTATTTTATACACTATGCACTTATAATAGTATCAAATGATTTGTTTTAAACGTATCAAGCATTCTTTGGCTGTTATAAGGGAAAACCCTATCCCCCGGCTTGCGTTGCATTGTGTGATAGGACCTGGGTCTTATAACAGCTTCATTTTTCTTTATTTAGCATTGCATTGTTTGTTTTATGCACTGGTATTCTTGGGAGGAAACCCGTTCCGTGTTATACGGCGTGGTCCCTTGATTTACCTAACTTTAAAATAAAGATTTATAACTGTTTTAGTTCTCACACCAGTCCCATGACTGACCTGGAGTTTATTGTTTTAACCTAAACTCTGGGTGCCCCTATTTTGATGCGGGCAGCTAGTAGTTTTGGTTTTGCAGATTTATATTCACAGGATCCTGGTTTACAGCTGGAATGATATCCGGAAAGCTTTGTATTCGTATATCTCCTTCAGTTGTGTATTGTATTATTTTCCGCTGCGATGTATTTAAATGTAATTTAAATCTCTGATATTTCTATGTAATATTTATTCATTTATACTCTGTATATTCTTGTAATCTGATGGTATTGTTGTAATATACAATGAAATGTTCTTCCGTCTGTGTTCTGTTGTGGCTTGTTCTCGAACTATCCGCCGCTTTCCTTTATGGGGAAGTTACGGGTCTTTACAAGGGGGAAACAAGGAACTGGACCTCAATGTCATCCTAGAAGTACATGATGTCCCAGCACTCGACTCAAATAATAATAACGTGAAAGAGACCACACCCAACCCATAACTGCTACCAGATCTAAATGCCACGGGGGATAATGTCACAAGGATCCTAGCCTTGGAAGAGCAACTCCAAGAAATGCGGGTGTAGGTCAACACGGTACAGGTACAGAAGTCCTCGAAGCTCCCCAGATCTAGCTTGAAAGAGACAGATGAATCTCCAAAAAGTAAGGTCCACGTTCAACAATCAAAAATGAAAGGGAGACCCAAAGCAACCTCTTCCCATAAAAGGAAATCTCATCTGACGGGTGTAGATCATCAAGGAAATCAATGCGAGCAGAAATAGTCTGGGAGCTCCACCTCCAAAGGCTATGACCCCAAGAGAGAATATTATGACAACACGGAGGCCTACATTAGAGATGTCACTCAGAAGACCATCAAGGACTTGTGGGGAAGCAAGGGGATGGGAACCCAAAATGACAAGGTTAATGACAACGAGCGGGTAGCCCCGTTCATTGAAGAGATTGTGAATACCGTGATACCTTCTTGAGTCAAAGTCCCAACCATGAAATATCTGGGAACCACTGACTCTGACGAACATTTGATGGCTTTCGATAGATAGATGGATCTTTACAATGCCTCCGGAGCTGTCAGATGCCGCCTCTTCCCTGTGACCTTCCAAGGTGCAGTGGCAAAATGGCATCGCCAATACTGGGAGAACACCATTTACTTGTGAAAAGAATTCTCCTACAAATTCTCCGTGCTGTTCTACATTTACAAAGATCCAACAGTAGATTATAGGTTATCACTGACATCAAATAGAGACAAGGGGAGTCTCTCGGGGACTACCTCAACAAGTTCAACGTCGACGCCTTAAAAGACAAGATATGAACGACCGTGACAAACTGATCGCTGTGCATTCAGGGTTGATAGAAAACACCCCCTTTTAGGCGGAGTTATATATCCACGGCTGCAAGGATCTAGAAGATTTCCATTTTCAAGCCGACAAGTTTATCCCCATGGATGAACTATACTTCACAAAGAGGGAATTCAGGCCTCGAAGGGAAGGAGGAAGACCAAACTTCGGACAAAAGCTCCCGAAAGGAAATCATAGGAGATCGAGATAGGAAGACTCCAACACGAACTCGGTTGCCTTGAACAAGCCCATCTCGTATGTGCATGCTATCGCGAAAGAAAGGGTCAACAATTTCTCGGTCTCGTTCAAAGCTAAAAATTGCCCCGAACCTCATGTCGGCGGTAAATACTGCGAGTTCCACAAAACCAACGGGCACAGACAGACGAGTGCAAGGTCTTATATGGGATTATCTAAAAAATAATCTGAGAGGGGAACCTGAAGGAGTTTGTTTCAAATAGAGCAACACCCGTTTAACATGCAGGAGGGCAGTAGAAGGTCTTGGTAAACACGACGGGAGTCATTGTAGAGGAGAATAACCTGGATTTGGGACCTCCCGTGAACCGAATCAATGTGATTCATAGGGGACCATATCCTGCCGGAAGCTATCTGAAAGCCAGGGATCAATACGTGAAAGAAGTTTTGGAGGGAAACTTCTCCATCCAAGAGGAACCATCATTGAAGAATGCGCGTTACGCCCTCAAAATGATAACCTTGTGGTTTCCCCAGAAGAAATGAAGAAAGGGGTCCGTCACCCACATAACGACCCCCTCATGAAAACGGCACAGATAGGACTTTCGGTCGTTTCCAAAATATTGGTGGACACCGGAAGTGTTGTCAACTTTATCTTCAAGCACGCCTTCGATCAGATGGGAATTTCCGAGAAGAAGTTGGAGCCTAGCAACAAACCGATTTTCAGGTTCAATAATAAAGGGTCAACTCCAGTGGGTCAAATCAACTTACTGGTTCAAGTAGGGTTGTCTCCTCTTCACAGGACTTTCGAAACTCTCTTTGTCATAATTAACCAGCCGTCCTATTACAATGCCTTCTTCGGGCGACCAGCTTTAGAGGAGATGGATGCTTTCGCTTCTTCCAAATATCTTAGGTTATAATTTCTAACCAAACAGGGATGGGGTACCATCCAGGGAGAACAGTTTAGCTCCCGAGAGTTGTACTTTGCCACGGTCGAAAAATACAAAAGGGAGTATTCTTCGTATTTCGATTCTTCTGCCGTTTTTATGCCTTCAGATATGGGATTCTTACATCCCTCACCTGAAGCCAGATAAAAATAAATAAGATTGACAAACGCACTAATGGTAGGTATCATTCTCTGAAAAGGAAGAGGAAAAGGTCAGAGGAAGTAAACTCGACTGAAGAAGGAGAAATTATCACAGATCTAGACTCTCGAGGAGACATCAAAAGGATCAAGCCAATAGAAGAAGTAAGCGTTGACCCGAAGGACCAATCGAAGGTCATCAATGTAGGAAAGAGGCTGATAGAACCTCTCCGAAGCGACTTAATCCACTACCTGCAGCTCAACAAAGATGTTTTCGCATGTACCCATTCGAACATGGTTGGTATCGATCCTTCGATCGTGAGCCACGCATTAAACATCGACCCTTTGGTAATCCCGATCCGGCAGAAGAAGAGGCAACATAATAGGGACCAGATTGAGGCTTTGAAGGAGGAAGTCAACAGGTTGGAAACTAATGGGTTTATCCGAGAGGTCCATTACCTGAAATGGTTAGCCAATCCCGTGTTGGTAAAGAAGTCCAACGGGAAGTGGAGGACAGGCGTCGATTACACGGGTTTAAACAAATCTTGTCTGAAGAATTGATACCCTCTTCCGCAGATCGATCAGCTAGTTGATGCCACGAGTGGACATAAGATACTATCCCTTATGGACGCTTATTCGGGATACAACCAAATCCCAAGGCACAAACCCGACGAGGAACATACAAGCTTTATTATCGACTGGGGAACCTTTTATTATAAGTTAATGCCTTTCGGCTTGAGGAATGCAGGGGCAACGTATGAAAGGCTGGTAAACAGGATGTTCCAGGAGAAGATAGGGCTCAATATGGAAGTAGATGTCGACGACATGCTAGTGAAGTCCACCAAAACAGAGAATTATCTAAAGGACCCGGAGGAAATGTTTGAAATCCAGAGAAGCTATCAGATGAAGTTGAACCCTCAAATGTTCCTTTGGGGTTCAATCTAGGAAGTTTCTGGGATATGGGGTAATCGAGCAAGGAATCGAAGCTAGTCCCGACCAGATACAGGCCATTAAGGACATGGAAGAACCCAAAACCGGCAAGAAAGTCATGATAAACGGGAAGGTAGCTACACTTAATAGGTTTATTTCTAAATCCACCGATAAATGCGTCCATTTCTTCAATGTCATAAAGAAAAAGAATTTTGAATGGAATTAAGAGTGTAGGAAGGCATTCTAGGAATTAAAGGTTTACATGGGAACACCTCCGGTTTTGTCCAGTCCCGAGAAGGGAGAAACTCTGTACCTGTACATAGCAGTCTCCGAACATGCAGTGTGCTCAGTACCAATAAGGGAAAATAAGGGGATTCAGCACCCCATCTATTATGTTAGCTGGAGGCTAAGAGATGCGGAAACTCGATACCTTGTCATAGAGAAATTGGCATATTGCTTAATCCTTACTGCACGAAAGCTCATAGGGAGGCTAATTAAATGGGGTATTGAGCTCAGCCAATATGAAATCGAGTTCCATCCTCGAGCAACAATTAAAGGGCAGGCTCTTGCAGATTTCGTGAATGAGTGTACGAACTTCATTTCAGGACAGTCGGCCAAAGAAAATGACTCGAAGGCCAAATGGCAACTCTTGGTGGATGGAACTTCCAACGAACAGGGAACGGGGGCAGGTTATGTTATAATCACCCCTGACGGGCACCGCCTGCACTACGCCATGAAATTAGGGTTCCTGGCAACCAACAATGTGGCTAAATATGAATCCATGATAGCTGGTCTGAATCTAGCATTACAGTTGAAGATACCAAGGATAGAAATCTTCAGCGACTCGCAATAAGTGGTAAACCAAATAAAACAGACGTATCAAACCAAAGATAAGTGGCTCATCTTATACACGAAGAAGGTAATAAAGATGCTTTCCCTGTTTGAGGATTTCTCAGTTCATCAAATATCCCGCAGAGAGAATACCCAAGCGGATTCGCTAGCCGAATTAGCCAGCTCCCGAGGAGCTCCCGAAAACCGGATAGGGCCGGTGGGATATCAAGAGATTCTCAGCATCGAACTGGAAGAATCGGAAGCAAGAAAAGAGTCGTTAGTCTTGACCCGATCACAAACCTTGACAAGAGAAGGCCAAGAAGGAAACCCCGAGAGGGAATTTCCCATGGCAGAAACATGCCCTTGACAGGGAAATACATGGATGACTCCCATAAAGAACTACCTCTTAAAAGGGACGTTACCCCTTGATAAGCTAGATGCAAGGAAAATAAAACACCAAGCTCCCACATTCGCGATCATAAACGGTGTACTCTACAAAATGGGACATTCACTTCCTTATCTAAGGTGTATAAGTTTCGAAGATGGACTCAACCTTTTAAAAGAATCTCATGAAGGATGGCGTGAGGACAATTCCAATGGGATTAAACTAGCCAAAAGGGTCATGCGACAAGGTTATTACTGGCCACAGATGGTTAGTCAAGCGATCGAATACGTCAATAGATGCGACAAGTGTCAGAAGTACTCTAATGTACCACGACTTCCTCCCAGTAACCTAACCACCATATCAAGCCCTTGGCCCTTCGATGTATGGAGGATAGATTTGATCGGGCCCTTACCACTTAACAAGGGAGGAGCTAAATATGTCGTAGTAGCTATCGACTACTTCACCAAGTGGGTGGAGGCGGAACCCCTTCCGGTTATCACATCCAAGAAAGTGTTAAGATTTGTAATAACGAATATCGTTACCCGCTTCAGGATTCCCCATAAGATCATATCGGATAACGAAACACAATTTGATAGTGAAGAGTTCACCCGATTCTATGAGAAAAATGGAATCATCAAAAGTTTCTTCTCAGTGGCCCATCCGAAAGCTAGAACCTTCGCTAAGGGAGAATTAGTACTACGAAGAGTAATAGCTAACACCAAAGATCCGGTTGATGTTCCTCTCAGCCCGAATTGGGAATGACCTCCGATTGTCCACCCAGAAGTCATACCTGGCACATATCGGTTGTGCAGGCCTAACGGCGACCTTGTTCCAAGGACATGGAACTCAGAACATTTGTGGCCATATTTTCTAACCATAAAGGAATAGAGGATAAGATCTTTTTCCCAAGAAATCATCGTACAACTAGAGGTACGGAAACCCTCCCGATAGCTCGTGAGAAACCCAAAAGGAGGCCGAGCTAGAAAAACGATTGAATCTGTCGCCATCGCCAATTTGGCCGGGGCAAGGCATCCCCCCGAAGGGGGGATGATTGTGTTAGTCTTTCTCCTTTCCCAAAACAGATGGAGCAGGGTAAAGCATCGAAAGTGTAAGCCGTTGTTTCACACCAGAAATGGTCATGGTAGTGCATCTAAAAATTAGCACGCCCTGCCTCTGCTCGCAAAAGAGTACGGCCTGCCTCTGCTTGAACTAAGCACGTCCTACATCTGCTCGTCGAAAAGCATGTCCTACCTCTGCTTATGTTTCAAGTTACCCGCACAAGGGAACGCAAACCCCTATAACCGCCTACGATGGTCAGGATAGGGCCCCCCTTGGAGGGGGTGGCGTATAAGCCTCTACCAGTGCCTACGATGGCCCGTGTAGAGCGTTAAAAAGGTAAACCGTAGTTCTGTGCCTACGATGGCCACATCTAAGTATCTAAGCCCTTATCATCGCCTACGATGGTCAGGATAAGGTGCCTCCTGGAGGGAGGTCGGGTAAGTCCTTAGGCCCTCCTTGTGGATAAGCTAGCCAAGCGCACCGGACACATTGGCCCAGGGAGTGGCCAACAAAGCACGTAATCCTCTGCTTTGACTACGAGAGCCCAAGGGAGGGCTTAAGAAGCACGTATAACCTCTTCTTCCAAAATCAAATCCGAAGGGGATACTCGTTCTCTTAATACTGAAAGAGGTTTCAGTTCTTTATGCAAATACCCGAATTTGGGTCGATTTGGTGTTCTCTTAATACCGAAAGAGGTTTCGGTTCTCTATGCAAATACTCGAATCTGGGTCGATTCAGCATTCTCTTAATATCGAAAGAGGTTTCGATTTCTCTATGCAAATACCCGAATCTGGGTCGATTCGGCGTTCTCTTAATTCCAAAAAAAGGTTTCAGTTCTCTATGCAAATACCTGAATCTGGGTCGATTCGGCTTTCTCTTAATACTGAAAGAGGTTTCGGTTCTCTATGCGAATACTCGAATCTGGGTCGATTCCGCGCACTTTTAATACCAAAAGAGGTTTCGATTTTCTATGCAAATACCTAAATTTGGGTCGATTCGACGCTCTTTTAATATCGAAAGATGTTTCGGTTCTCTATGCTAAAACCCAAATCTGGGTCAATTCGGTGCCCTATTAATATCGGAAGAGGTCCCAATTCCCTATTGTAATATTCGAATCTGGGTCGATTCGACGTCATTAACACCAAAAGAGCTTCCGATCCTCAATCTAAAAACACCCAAATCTGGGTGGATTCGGTCATCCATTAATACCGAGAAGGTTCCCAGCCTTCAGCCCTTAGGTTCCTTAATCTGGGTAATTCAGCTCTTCTATCTTAGTTCGTCTGAACCTGGATAGTGTTCGACTCAACATCAACATCAGAAAAGGTTTTCAATCATCCATCAAAATTTGAATCTAGGACACTTCATTCCTCCACATAAAATAAAAAACAGATCTCTTTGGCAAAATCCATGCATGGATCAGCATTGGAAGATAATTGGCAAGCAAACAGGCGAGGACCAGGCGAAAGAAGCTTGACTTGAAAAGTCGAAGACACCCCTTCACAAAAGAGAGGGGACAAATGTTACTACCTAAATTGTCTTGGCAAAAAAATAGCAGGAGAAGAGATGTTAAGTAAATAGAAGAACGGAAAAAGGAATTTGAAAGCAATTCAGGTCGATACCCCCTCTAGAGAAAGAGGGACCCGAAACCTACCAGGTATCGGCAAAGGTCCATCCGACAGAGTCTACCCGCCAAGAATCAACCAATGGACACCAACACCTTAGAAGAGGAAAAGCATTAGGATGCTGCATCAAGATGATTTGGAACCAATCCTCGAAGAAACGACTTCATAGACATAGAAAGGGGTTATTTCCGTAAGTGACACAAGGACCACCGAAGGCTACCCTTCCGAGAGCCAAACCGGGAGGTCAAACCGAGACTCAAGCAAGGACACATGCCACCCGTACTAGTCCACTTAGTACCTGAACCATCAACGGTTCTAAATCGGTAGACATGTACATATGACACCGGGGAGAGCCCCTCCGAGTACCCACAATAAAGCCGAAAGCCTACATCCGAAAGCCCGTAGCAAAAGGCCGACACTGAGAGCATTCACAAAGATATCCGAAATGCCCCCGCGGTCTTCTACAACAATAAGCCCCTTTCGCCTAGAAGGAAGCCACATTCACCTGGGACTATCCCATCGAAAGCTAAAAATGGCACTGCGAGGAGGATCAACAGGCCGATACCCAAAACCAAGGAAAAAGGCGGCCGACAGGGAGTGCCCAGGCCCAACAACCTATCGACGGAAGGACAACGGATTATCTATAAATAGGGCTCCAGACACTCCATAAAGGAGGAGAAACCTTTCATTTATCAATTTAGCTTCTCCTTTCTCGGGGAGAGCAAATCATCATTTCTTGTAATTTATCTGCAATTTATAAATGGAGAATTCGGAGTCCCATACAACCTATGATTTGACAATCTTGTAGTCTCATAATGATGAAACAGGGAGTTAACACTAATCTTTCTGATGAGGGGATCAATCAAGGTGCTCCAGTAGTGGAGGAAGGGGACTATGTAGAAATATGAAACCCCATTTCTCCTCACCTCGCAGAATCACCATGATTGATCCATGTCCTCATATTGAGCCTAATGTTTCCCCAAGCATTGGTGTGACAAAATCGTGTATAAGTTCCTAGTTCGATCTCCGTTGTAATTCAGATTCCTCCCTTAGGAAGGTCTAATACAAAGGAGTCATAAAAGTTAGTGAATATTACGAGGCTCTCATCCACGAACTCATGAGAGGCGTTAGCCTGTTTTCTTCTCATTGAAATATACAGGGTTGTTTCCATGGTTCAGGATCCTATCCATCCCAGATCCAAGATCATTGCCTTAGGATTCTGGGTCATGGCTGCTGCAAACTTCGTGTATACGCATATTACACTCCGTAATTTAGGTGATGACGAAAAATATCGTTAACAACGTACATCCTCTGCTCAAATGTCATCTTGCAGAAGGGAACAAAAGCTCGATAGGAGCGCTTGGAGCACGTACATCCTCTGCTCAAATTTCACCCGCAGAAGGTAACGAAAGCTCGAAGTTAGCGCTTGGAGCACATACATCTTCTTCTCAAATTTCATCCCGTAGAAGGGAACGGAAAGCTCGAAGGTAGCATTCAAAAGCACACACTGCCTATGCTCAAAAGAATAAAGCCGAAACGGCCCACCAAAGCTCTAAGAAGCAGCTTGCAAATCAAAACGAAAGCCCAGGGGGTGGCCCAAAAGACCGAAATGGTAACTCGAAACAAAGATTAAATACCTTAATCTGGGTTAGGTTCGGGACTTCTATTACACTTTGGAAGGAGGTTCCGGTCTTCTATTTATTAATTTCAGAATTTGTCAATTCCGTTCTTCACAAATACCGGAAGGATCTTCTATCTATTATTGCCCGATTCTGGGTCGATTCAGCTCTTCACAAATACCAGAGGGGGTTCCTGTCATTTATCTATAAAAAAGCCAAACCCGGGTTAGGTTCGGGAGACCTATTACACTCCGGAAGGAGGTTCAGGTCTACTATCTATCAAATACCCGAATATGGGTAAGGTTCGAGACTTTTGTTACACTCCAAAACGAGTTTCCAGTCTTTTATCTATTAATACCTGAATCTGGGTCGATTCGGTTCTTCACAAATACCGGAAGGAGGTTCCGGTCTTCTATCTATTAAATACCCGAACCTGGGTTAGGTTCAAGACTCTTATTACACTTCGAGAGAAGGTTCCGGTCTTCTATCTACCAATGCTCGAATCTGGGTCGACTCGGCTCTTGACAAATACTGAAGGGGTTTCCAGTCTTCTATCTATTAAAAACCCGAATCTAGGTTAGGTTTGGGACTCCTTTTACACTTTGGAAGGAGGTTCCAGTCTTCTATCTATTAAATACCCGAATCTGGGTTAGGTTCGGGACTTTTATTACACTCCGGAAGGAGGTTCCGGTCTTCAATATATTAATGCTCTAATCTGGGTTGATTCGACTACTTACAAATACCTGAGGAGGTTCCGGTCTTCAATGTATTAATACCCGAATCTGGGCTAATTCAGCTCTCTACAAATACCAGAAGGGATTCCCGATCCTCTATCATTGACAGAGTCTGGATCGATTCTAACGCTCAAAAACAGACAAAAATGGGTGGTCCAACCTTCTTACCAACTAGTATTTGTCTTGGAAACACACTCTAGACTTTATCAGGTACAATTAATCATAGTAAAGATAAGTGACGCTCCACAAGGATCTACAAAACATACTCTTAGTAGACAAATATTATTAAAGAACCCAGCTCTTAAGATCGAGGTAAAGTAATCATCATTGTCTACTCCTAAGGCCCCTTCGTATTTTGAGACTCCGAGCGAGATCAAATCACGTAAAATGATGCTTCCGATGTGGAGATTCTGACCATTGGATCAAGGATTGTAGGAACCTGATCATTTGTTTCAAATATAAAAAGACAAGGCATAAGGGATTTCAATGCTCCATTCTTCCTCTTCAAATAACAGAAACATGGCAACTGGAAATGAGATCAATATGTCACCATTTGTTTCTGACGATGATTTGCAGCGTTACAATTCTCAGGTGATTGTCTCGATTTTCTCGGGTCAATTCTCAATCAATAGCATAGAGCAAGCTTTGAAGAAGGAGTTCAGCTATCTGCATTATTAGGAATGGAAAGTCAAGAAGATCGGGAACGTCTTTATCGCTAAATTTTCGAGGAACTTCTTTATGAGAGATTTCTACTCTATCTCAAATGACAGGTATAACAACCCGTATTTTCAATAAACTGTTATAACATAAATCGAGGCAGAATTAAATTCAAAAATCTGAACCAAGGGAAACGGGCTATGCCATTGCGTTCGTCTCGGAAAAATACGCGAAATAGAGTCCGAGTTTTCGAAAATCGGAGTCAGTATGACCCGGTTAAGGCCCATTGAAGTTTTCAGAAATTTCTATGCTAAAAACAGATTTAAATTTCAAATTAAAAACCAGGATTAGGGCTAATCTGTGTCAGGCGGGAAAATTCCCGCCAGGGCCCCCATGTCGACAGGCATGTCGACAGGGGTCCTAGGGTGTCGACAGCCCTGTCGACAGCCCTGTCGACACGGGGTTGCCAGGCAGTATTGCCTGGCGCACCATTTTGATTTGGGCTTGGTCTTGTGGCTTGGTTCTAGAGAATTCAGAGATCTGACGGGCCAAAACTAACCTAGGGTTAATCCTAGGGCTTAAAACACTCTAATTCCCTATAAATATACCCCTAATCCTACCCTAAAGCCTCATTAATCAATCTAGCAACTAAACTATGTCAATTTGAATCCTCAAATGGCCTCCACCTAAAAACCCTAGCCTCCACCTTCCTCAAAGTTTAATCCTATGAAGATATGATGATCATACAACCTTTTCTATGTTGTATGAATGCTTAATAACTTGCATACTTCATTAAGTTGCAAGTTTGATTTGCTAAGTTTGTGTTTTTGGGATTTTGCAAAAGGGTTTTCTTATTTGAAGCTTTGTTTTGGGTTTTTAAAGGGCTTCTTCATCTTATTTGGTGGATTTGTGACTTGTTTATATTTGTAAGCCCTCTTACCTTCACTTTACAAACTTTAAAGTTAATATGTGGTGAAAGTTGAGATTTATGTGAGTTTATTTGATTATGCATGCTTATGCGAACTCACTATGCCATGTTTTACATGTTTCATAAGTTATGCATGTTTATGCAAGTTCACCTTACCATGTTATGCAAGTTTAATGGATTATGCATGCTTATGCAAGTTCACCTTACCATGTTATACATGTTTTATGGGTTATGCATGTTTATGCAAGTTCACCTTACCATGTTATACATGTTTTTATTGGTTATGCATGTTTATGCAAGTTCACCTTACCATGTTATGCAAGTTTAATGGGTTATGCATGCCTATGCAAGTTCACCTTACCATGTTATGCATATTTAATAAGCTATGCATGTTTGTGCGAGTTCACTATGACATGATTTGCAAGTTTAACATGTATGTATGTTTATTATGATATGTGAAGTTCATCATGTATGTTATGCCAAGTTACCTTTTATACCCTTATGCGTTATGACGAATATGTAAGCGAAATAATGACGTTGGGAGGGTTTGGGTAAGCTTAAAAATACATGAAACTAAAAGATTGGGAATTTACCTATTAAGTTAGGTCTACCCCTTGGGAATTTACCTATTAAGTTAGGTCTACCCAAGTATATGTTAACTTGTAAATATGTTTTAAAGTGGACATGACACTAGATAACATGACATGGCCAACTCGAGGTTAGACCTAGTTGTGGTGTAAATCTTCCCAGGTAACCACAACGTGGGGTCTAATGTGGGTAGTTGGTCATGTTGCACCATAAGACCCGAGGTTAGACCTAGACGTGGTGTAAATCTTCCCAGGTAACCACGGATGTCTAATGTGAGAGGTGGGGTGCGTTAATTAAGTAATGCCTCATGATTAGGGTTAAGTCATGGCCCACTAATACTTAACCAATAATGGGGATGCGAGGATTAGATGGGGTTAAGTGGGTACACTTAACTAATTTAATCCATGATTAGTGAGGGGTTAAAACCACACTTAACCCTCTTAGAAACCCTAGCAACGTGGTCTATTCCAGCAGTAATCCCAGTTTGGTATCACCACAACCCTACAGCTAGGTTAGGGCGGGGCACGATTACTGGACTGATGTAAGCGACCAAAGCGACGGCTGAGTGGTACAGCGGTGCGGGTCCGGCGGGCTACGGACGTGCACGTAGTCCGATGTTGGACAAACTCGAGGCACGGGTACCAGTAGGCTTAGACTGTGCATTATTGCTTAGGTGTCTGGGGTTGACACCTTAGGGCTTGATACACCCGAAGGTGGACCCAGCACAGTCTAACTACATCCATGTGGGCCGTATGGACACCAACACTTGACGTGTTAGGTTTATAGGGAGCCGATCGACTAGACCGTTGGGCTGGACCTTATATTAAGGTCACTTCATGTTATTGGGCCAAAGTTTGGGCTAACGGATCAATATCTGTTTTGTGGGTTTGCTAGTACACTATGGTGCAAGACTTAATCTTCTTATGTGATGTCACCTTTATCTATTGCCAGTATGCTTACCTCAGCTTCCATCATGCTGTTAACTTTATTAGTTTATAGATTGATCATAGTAGGGCTTACCAGTCTTTCCGACTGACCTGTTTTCTTTCGCTTCTTTTCTTCCGTTCCCCCCCCCCTCACAGGTTCTCAGGGAGGGGCTACATCTGCTTAGTGGATCTTTGGCTTGCTTGTTGGATAGCTCATGTATGGATCCGAGCTAGCTATGGCTTATCTTTTATTTCTGGGGATTAGTACTGATGTTTTACCATGTGTTTTGTTTCTACGTATCTAGACTTATGTTGTATTTTGGATCATGACATTTTGATACTATGTACTTGACTATGTTGGTTTTGTGAGATGATGATGATGGGTTTTTATCTGCTACCGCTGCTTTACTTATATTTATTTTTACATATTCTGTCTTGCGATATCTCTGTGCATGTTTACCTTCACAATAACGCCCCTCCAAAGCTAGTACATTCTAAGGAGTGATTCTAGTAGAGGTGGGGTGTTACATTTGGTATCAGAGCACAAGGTTAACAAGATTGAACAAAACTTTTGAAAAAAAAAACCTTTTTGAGAAACTATTTTCAAAAACCTACTAAGTATTTTCCAAAATAAAGTCTAGATTATTTTAAGGCTAATCCCCAAAAGCCATTAGCATTATCCTTCGTTCCCTTGACCTGATCTTATCTTTCGTTTCAGTATGGCTGAGAATCTTGTCATCCCAGATGGAGTGAACGTACCACTCTGGTATAGGAGACTTCTAGAAGCTAGGGCGGCAGCTGGTCCCGCCAACCCTACTCCCACTCCTCCTCCTGTAGTTGAGAATCCTCTCCCTAATATCCCTCCTCCAGCAGTTAATATTCCTCCTCCCGTTGCTAATGTTCCTCCCCCTCCTGTTGCTGAGGCTCCTCTTCCTCCCCCTCCCCCTCAGCATCCTCAGATTGAGTTTACGAAGGTTTGTAAAGATTTCAAGGCAATGGGAGGCAAGAATTTCCTAGGCACGGAATCTTTTGTTGAAGCTAGGAATTGGCTGAAAGACACGGAGGACCTGTTTGCTATCTTTGGGATTGATGACGAGAGGAAGATCTTATTGACAGTATGGCTTTTGAAGGATGAGGCGGCCTATTGGTGGGAGGTCACCAATGGGACGAGGCCCGTTGAGACTTGGGCCGATTTGAGGGCTAGATTTGTGACCAAGTTTCTATCTTCGGCTGAGGCGAATTTACAGATGGAGAAGTTCATCGCATTAAAGCAAGGTGATATGTCTGTCAAGGAGTATGTGAACAAGTTTAATCAGCTGGCCCGTTTTGGTTTGGATATGTTGAACACTCCGGAGAAGAAGGCTCTTCGATTTGCTAGAGGGTTGAATGAGCCGCTACAGGGCTTGGCGATGTCACATATTCCGCATGGAGCTACTTTTGAGAGTTTGGTCAATATGGCTCTGCTTCAGGGAGATGGAAAGAAAGAAGTCAAGTCGAGTGATACTCAAGCAAAGAAGGCTGATTCTCAAGGCAAAGGCAACCAAGGTGGTCAAAGCAGTCAAGGAAATCAGAACAAGAACAAGAAGGGCAACAACAAAGGCAAGGGAAAGTGCAATTACTGTGGCATAGCTGGGCACTTTGCTAAGGATTGCAGGAAGAAGAAAAGGAAGCTTAGTGGTGGATGCTTTTCTTGTGGAGAGACTGGGCACTTCAGCAAAGAATGCCCAAAGAAGAAAGGACAGGCTGGACCTTCAGGACGGCAAGTTCATGCTCTCAATGTCGCTTCAGTTCCCGAGCGAGGTAGTGTTTCTGTTGAGAACCTTGTTTATATCTCTGATCTTCCAGTGCGTACCTTGTTTGATTCTGGTGCTTCACATAGCTTTATTTCATCTGATCTTGTTGATAGCTTGCACCTTAGTACTAGCTTAGTGGATGATCCCGTTTGTGTTTCGAATCCCATTGGGGGTTCTGCTCATCTATCTATGATATGTGAGGATCTGAGGATCTCTATACTCAGCGTAGAGTTCTTGTGTAGTGCATATGTTCTTGGTTTCAGGGGATACGGATTGATACTGGGCATGGATTGGCTGTCCCGATATGGAGCCATTCTAGATTGTGAGCATAGGGTTGTGAGGCTTGTGACTCGCCTTGGCAACACCTTAGAGATTTCATGCAATCCGAAGAATCCCGTCATGTTGTGCTATCTAGAATCTCTCGACTCATCAGAGGAGGCCCTTCAGTCTGTAAGGGTGGTCCGAGATTATCCAGATGTTTTTGAAGAAGTTAAGGGGTTGCCCCCTAAACGAGAGATTGATTTTCGCATCTATCTGGTAGATAATGCTAAGCCTGTTTCTTTGCCCGTTCGGCATATGGCTCCGCGTGAGAGACGGGAGCTGAGCAAGCAAGTGAAAGAATTGCTTGAGAAGAACTTCATCAGAAGGAGTATATCCGAATGGGGAGCGCCTGTGGTGTTTGCAACTAAGGCAGATGGTTCTCTTCGGCTCTGTGTGGATTATAGAGAATTGAATAAGCTAACTAAGAAGAACAGACACCCGTTACCGAGGATCGATGATCTCTTTGATCAGCTTGTTGGTGCTTCTGTTTTCTCTCAGCTTGATCTTGCTACGGGTTTTCATCAGCTCAGAGTGGCTGAAGATAGTATAGACAAGACTGCATTCAGAACTCCAGACGGATTCTTTGAATGGCTTGTTATGCCGTTCGGTTTGACGAATGCACCCGCGTATTTCGTGGACTTGATGAGTAGGGTGTTTCGGGAGTTCTTGAACAAGTTTGTCGTGGTCTTTGTGGATGATATTCTGGTTTTCTCCAAGGATGAAGAAGAGCACGCGAGGCATCTTGTGGAGGTGATGGATACGCTCAGAGCGCATCAGCTAAAGGCCAAGTTCTCCAAGTGCCATTTTTGGAGAAGGGAAGTCAGATTCCTTGGGCATATCGTATCCAAGCAAGGCTTAGCGGTGGATCCCGCTAAGGTGGTTGCAGTTCAGGATTGGAAGACTCCAAGGAATGCAACCGAGGTGAGAAGCTTTCTGGGTCTTGCGGGTTTTTACCGGAAGTTCATCAAGGACTTCGCGAAGATATCCGCTCCTCTTACTAAGTTGACGAAGAAGAACTTAGTTTTCGCTTGGGATATGGATTGTGAGCTTGCTTTTCAGAGACTCAAGAGAGCCCTTACCTCCGCACCCGTTCTAGCTTTACCCGATGGTGGTAAGATATTTACCGTGTACACTGATGCTTGTGGCACGGGATTGGGCGCCGTTCTGATGCAAGAGGGCAGAGTTATATGCTTTGGTGGGAGGCAACTTAAGGTGCATGAGAGGAATTATCCCACTCATGATCTAGAGCTGGAAGCGATTGTATATGCACTCAAGGCTTGGCGTCATTATCTTCTGGGAGAGAGATTTGAGCTGTATACTGATCATAAGTCTTTGAAGTATCTCTTTTCGCAGAAGGATCTGAACTTGAGGCAGCAGAGATGGATGGAATTCTTGGCTTCCTATGATTTTGATATAGCCTATACCCCTGGCAAGGGGAATGTTGTAGCGGATGCGTTGAGTAGGAAAAGGTTGACACTAAGTCCTCTATTTGTTGAGATGAAGAATTTAGAGTTCTTGGCAACCTTTGATTTTTCCTTGACAGTTGACTCGATAACCGGTTCTTTGGCATATCTAGAGCTCAGGCCTACCCTTCTGGATCAAGTTGGGGCTTCGCAGAAGGAAGACCCTCAGATAATTGAGATCATGGATAAGCTGATTCGAGGGGAGACATCTAGTCACCTTTCTCGATATTCTATAGACGATAAGGGTTGGCTGAGGAGAGACGAAAGGCTTTGTGTTCCGATGGTAGAAGACTTGGTGAGGAAAGTTCTTGAGGAAGCACATCGCTCCAAGATGACTATACATCCGGGTGGAGATAAGATGTATAAAGATATGAAGCGCATTTTCTTCTGGCCTGGAATGAAGAAGGATGTGGCCGAGTTTGTATCGAGACGTGTTATTTGTCAGAGAGTAAAAGCTGAGTCGAAAAAGCCCGGTGGGCTATTGCATCCTCTGAGGTCCCGCTATGGAAGTGGGAGAGTATTTCTATGGACTTTATTGATGGGCTTCCAAGGTCCAGGAAGGGGAATACGAGCATATGGGTCATTGTGGATAGGCTCACGAAGAGTGCTCATTTCATTCCGGTGAAGAGCAAAAGGACCGCATCTGGACTAGCATCAGTATATCTTCGTGAGATAGTACGACTACATGGAGTCCCTTCCAGCATAGTCAGTGACCGAGACCCCATCTTTACTAGTCAGTTCAGGAACAGTTTGCAGGAGGCTATGGGCACAAGGTTGAACCTGAGTACGGCCTATCACCCACAAACAGACGGCCAAACAGAAAGGGTGAATAGGGTACTTGAGGACTTGTTGAGGCTTTGCATTCTGGATTTTGGTGGTGCTTGGGAAGACCATCTTCCTCTTGTTGAGTTTGCATATAACAACAGTTATCAGGCGAGCATAGGGATGGCACCATTTGAAGCTTTATATGGGAGGCCGTGCAAGTCACCTACATGTTGGTGGGAGACTACGGATAAGCTTATACTTGGACCCGACATGATTAGGGATACATCCGAGAAGGTCGAGTTGATTAGAAGACGGATGAAAGCGGCCCAAGACCGGCAGAAATCCTATGCTGACAGGCGAAGGTCCGAATTGGAGTTTGAGGTCGGGGACAAGGTTTTCGTAAAGGTTTCTCCTTTACGGAATGTGGTCCGGTTTGGAGCTGTTGGGAAGTTAGCACCGAGATTCGTTGGACCCTTCCCCATCATAGAGAGAATTGGGAAGATGGCTTATAAAGTGCAATTGCCCGAAAAGTTGTCCGGAGTGCATAATGTCTTTCATATCTCGCATCTCCGAAAGTGCCTACATGAGTCCGCTGAGGTGGTTGAACCCAGCATTCTTGAAGACGTGGAAGTAGAGAAAGAAGCAACTTTAAGGAGAGCTCCGATTCGTATCTTGGGTACAGAGACCAAGAAGCTAAGGAATCGTGAGGTCAGGTTGGTGAAAGTTCAATGGGGTGAAGCCGAAGAAGACGCAACTTGGGAAACCGAGGAGAAGATGCGTGGGCTTTATCCATTCCTTTTTGAGGGTACACTCTCAATCTCTTTCCTTTGTTTAGCATATCTTTCTCTTTACTATCCATGTTTATCTAGTTGTCGTGCTAATCTTGTCAAGAGAACCTTAGGTAGAAACCCTTTGGATGAAACATGTGTTTGAAACATGTTATGTTTGATGGTTGCAAGTGGTTGCAAGTGTTTGCAAGTGGTTACTCGTGGATGCATGATACACATTAGGCACTAGATCGGCTCACACACTCCTCATATTGCATGTGCATGAGTGTTTATGCTTATTCTTGGATGAAATTTGTATGCAATCACATGGATGTTGCATATGGATGTATGATTGAGCACGCATGTAGATATTATACGTTATGTTAGGGATTTGCATACATATGGATACATTTCACTAACATATTTTGCATTGATCTTTGCATTAGATAGGTACATATACACACACTTCTGCATATGTTCATACAGCATTTAGAATCTTTTAAGGATAATGGTTGCTCGTGGATGATGTTTTGAGTAGATGGATGTTGGATGGTAGGATATGTTCTTCCTAACTTGAAGATTTCGGGGACGAAATCCTTTAAGGAGGGGAGAATATAACAACCCGTATTTTCAATAAACTGTTATAACAGAAATCGAGGCAGAATTAAATTCAAAAATCTGAACCAAGGGAAACGGGCTATGCCATTGCGTTCGTCTCGGAAAAATACGCGAAATAGAGTCCGAGTTTTCGAAAATCGGAGTCAGTATGACCCGGTTAAGGCCCATTGAAGTTTTCATAAATTTCTATGCTAAAAACAGATTTAAATTTCAAATTAAAAACCAGGATTAGGGCTAATCTGTGTCAGGCGGGAAAATTCCCGCCAGGGCCCCCATGTCGACAGGCATGTCGACAGGGGTCCTAGGGTGTCGACAGCCCTGTCGACAGCCCTGTCGACACGGGGTAGCCAGGCTGTAACACCCCACTCCCGCTATGATCACTCACTAAGGGAATGCCATAGCATCGGTGGAGTATTTTAGTGAATATAGAACAGAAAAATTACAACAAGACAGATATAAATAGTACTTGAAATTTTAAAACATCATCTCATAACAGCGGAAGTAAAACATGTCTGGTTACATCATAAAACCACAATAAAGGTCAAGTACAATATCCATCAAAATAAAGAAGTACATAATCCCACTCTCATACAATAGCCAAACAAAAGAAAAGATAACTGGATAACTGGAGCTTTACATCTATCCAAGCTCCTAAAGACTGGAACAGCAATCCGATCAAGCTCCACTACTGCTAGGATCCACCGTAGGACCTGAGGGTTGGGAAAAAGATAAAAACAACAGGGTCAGACATAAGTCTGAGCGAGTCCTATAACTTTAACAATACAATCGTTAAAGTAACCAGAGAAGACATAAACTGATATACGGTAACATATAGGGATGAATGGCTACCCTAAGCAGTCAACTAAACGAAGATAAAGGATAAAGACGCATCTACCCCCCCTAAGGTAAATTACTAAACTGCACCACACCAGTCGTTCCTAACTTAAAGGTTGATCCCACCCAAGGACTTATAAAATTTACTAATTAGTACCTGCGTACCCCTAGGTGACCAAGTAGGCGCCACGGGGCCCTACAATCCACTAGGTGTACACACTACTTCCCATTCGATCGGCTCCCTAACGTAGATACCCGTGCTGGCCCCACCGTGGGATGTATCATTCCCCAATGTGGCAACCTGATGAAACTAAAGGTGCACGGCTTATATCTACTCGATGCAACAACGGCTTACCTACCAGCCCGGGCCCACTCACGCATATGAAGCCCGTTGGACTTGCGTTGCCACCGCTAACCCGTTTGCCTCTTACAGTCAAGCCCAGTATGCGTGTCCCGTCCTCGACATGGGTCGAGCCCACAAAGATACGTATGGGTTACTGGTTGAAATGGGCCTCCACAAGCTACCCACCTAAGCTTGTCCCTTTTTCTAGTATATCCCACTTAACCCTTTAATCATGTTTTAATTACATGTTCTATTTTGGTTAAGTATTCTAATCGTATTTTCTATTGCCACCCAAGGCAACCACTAGATTTTCTCATGCCACCCGAGGCACCCACTTAACCCCTCATGTCCCTCTACATGCTAATGTGGTTAAGTGTTTCTTAATTAATTAATTAAGAACGTAACCTTTGTAAAGACCTCTCACATTAGACTGTCTTTTATGACCGCTGGTTAAGCCGGTTGGGTCCGGGCAGCCTTATGTCATAACAGAGTCTAACCTCGTGTCTTTACATTAATTACGTATTTAGTTTGTGCCTAAGACCTCTCACATTGGGCTAACATTTGTAGCAACTGGTTAAGCCGGTTGGGTCCGGGCAGTTTTACGCTACAACTGAGTCCAACCTCGTGTCTTAGTCAATTAATTACACCTAATTAATCACCCTCATAATTTTATATTAATTATCCCTAATTAATCAAGTTTTCTTAACATGGGTAGACCTAACTTAATAGGTAAATTCCCATGGGGTAGACCTAACTCAATAGGTAAATTCCCAACACATAGTATGGGTACACCTAACCAAATAGGCAAATTCCCATACTATGTTTATTTATTTTGTGTTATGCATAATTATATTAATTTCACACAATCTTATTAACTTATGCATTTAATTACCCCATCGTTCCCACGTAATTTCGTTCATGATATAACACATATAAAAGGTGTCAACTTGCATATGAATGAACATGTTTCAAAGGTGCCATCTTGCATATTAACAAACACATAACTTGCATATGAACTTGCATAACATGTCACATAACTTGCATATAATATGTCACATAACTTACATATTCATTTTGCATAACAAACTTGCATATTAGCTTATAGACTTGCATAATGTGTCATCATGAACTTGCATATTAATAAACATGTAACTTGCATATTTACATACATGTAACTCGCATATTAACAAACATGTAACTTGCATATAAAGAAACATGTAACTTGCATATTTACATACATGTAACTTGCATATTAACAAACATGTAACTTGCATATTAACAAACATGTAACTTGCATATTTACATACATGTAACTTGCATATTAACAAACATGTAACTTGCATATTAACAAACATGTAACTTGCATAGCATATTACCATGAACTTGCATAACATGCATATGATTACATAGCCCACAACTTGCATATTTAGCATCATGCAAACATAACATACATCATATTAAACTTGCATAAGCTTACATACTCAACATGCATAAACATAAGATTAATGCTAACATCATATCATATGATTCAAAGCTCATTAACCCACATACAAAACCATAAATCTCATCACATCTCATCTAATTAGTTTACCAAAAGATCATCAAAGTGATAGAAACTCACAACTAGCAACTTTGAACACCAAATGAAGAAGATTAAGATGCTAAGAAGGGATTAGAAGTTGATTAGAGAGTGATTAGTATGCAACCCTCTTCATAAAATTAGTGGAGGCCATGAGAGCTAGCATTTTGCCATAGTTTAGTCACTAGGTTTAATTATGAATGAATTAGGGTAGGTTAGGGTCTTATTTATAGATTAGGCAAGTGTTTTAGGCCATAGGATTAACCCTAGATTCAATCCAAGCCATCAAAGCATGTCTTGGGGAAGAAGTCAAGTGTAGGAACCATCTAGGGCCTTTAGATTAAAGATGGACCATGAGAACCATTCAAATGCAAAATCTGCACTTGAGCGAATCGGCCCACGGGTTGACAGCCAAACACCCTGGATTAACCCCTAGTCGACCCAGCGGGCTCGGGTCGACTTCAAAAATCGGCCGGTTCGGTTATTCCCCTCTCCCAATTCGCTGTTTTGAGCATTTTTGCATATTTATTTATTAAATTTTCAATTATATATATATATATATATATATCAATATATATATATATATATCTACACAACCCATTTCACTTAATTAAGTATACTTTAATTTGGGAATTTTCGTGAAACTTCGCGAGGCCATATCTTGGTCATACGGACTCCGATTTTCGAAAACTCGGACTCTATTTCGCGTATTTTTCCGAGACGAACACAATGGCATAGCCCGTTTCCCTTGATTCCCATTTTAGAATTAAATTCTGCCTCGATTTATGTTATTACAGGTTATTGAAAATACGGGTTGTTACATTCTCCCCTCCTTAAAGGATTTCGTCCCCGAAATCTTCAAGTTAGGAAGAACGTATCCTACCATCCAATCATCCATCTACTCAAAGCATCATCCACGAGCAATCATTGTCCTTACAAGATTCTAAATGCTGGATGGATATATGCAAAAGTGTGTGTATATGTACTTACCTAATGCGAAAATCAGGCGGTTACTGATACAGTAAACCTCCTTAATGCAAACCATGATAGTGCCATGCATCCAATATGTATGCGAAACCCTATTGACACATACAAATTTCTACATGCGTGCACAACCATACACAAAAATGCATCATCCATATGATAACACAGCCATGATACATCCATCAATCTAACTACCACATCCATTTATGCAATATGCAACATGAAGTGACTGAGCCGATCTAGTGCCTAATGTGTGTGTATATGCATCCACGAGCAACCACTAGCAAACAATTGCATCCATATGCATCCATCAACCATAACATGTTTCAAACACATGTTTCAACCATAGGTTTTACCCTATCTAAAGGTCATAGGTATTAGCGAGAGGATATACTAAAGATAAGATAAGTACTAGACAAGCAATAAAGGAGAAGTTAAAAGACATACTCTCAAAAAGAAATGGATACAAAGAACGCATCTTTGCTTCCGTCTCCCAAGTAGCATTGCTTTCGTCATCTCCCCATTGCACTTTAACTAGCTGAACTTCTCTGTTCCTCAACTTCCTAGTTTCTGACCCAAGGATGCGAGTAGGAGCTCGTCGAATCGTCGCATCACGCTCTACCTCTACATCTCTAAGCAAGCTCGGCTCTACCACCTCCGCGGTCTCATGTAAGCACTTCCTCAAATGTGATACATGGAATACATCATGAACACCACTAAGTCTGTCGGGCAACTCCACCCTATATGCCATCCGTCCAATCCTTTCCTTAATAGGAAACGGCCCAACAAATCTCGGTGCTAACTTCCCTACGGACCCAAAGCGAACAACATTTCTCAATGGAGATACTTTGACAAAAACCATGTCCCCAACCTCAAACTCAAGATCCGTCCTTCTCCGATCCGCATAAGATTTCTGTCTATCTTGCGCTGCTTTCATCCTTTTTCGAATTAAATCAATCTTCTCTGAAGTCTCTCTAACCATATCCGGCCCAAGCAAGATCTTATCCGTAGATTCCCACCAACATGTAGGAGATCGACAAGGCCTTCCATAAAGAGCTTCGAAAGGAGCCATACCAATACTGGACTGAAAGCTGTTATTATATGCGAACTCCACCAAAGGAAGATGTTCTTCCCATGTACCTCCAAAATCCAAGATACAAAGCCTCAAAAGATCTTCTAAGATACGGTTCACCCTCTCGGTCTGACCGTCCGTCTGAGGATGATATGCGGTGCTCAAACACAACTGAGTCCCTACCGCCTCTTGCAAACTTCTCCAAAACTCACTAGTGAAAATAGGATCTCGATCACTCACAATGCTGGATGGTACGCCATGCAATCTAACAATCTCTCTAACATAGACTGAAGCAAGCCATGGAGCGGTCCTCTTACTCTTTACGGGTATAAAATGGGCACTCTTGGTAAGTCTGTCTACCACAACCCAAATTCCCGTATTGCCCTTCCTCGATCTCGGTAACCCGTCGATGAAATCCATCGAGACACTATCCCACTTCCACTGTGGAACTTCCAATGGGTGTAGCAACCCACCGGGTTTCCTTTGCTCCACTTTAACTTGTTGGCACACTAAGCATCTAGCCACATACTCGGCCACATCTTTCTTCATACCGGCCCAGAAGAAAACTCTCTTCATGTCTTGGTACATTTTGTCTCCACCGGGATGAATAGTCATTCTTGAACGATGTGCATCATCCAAAATAGCCTTCTTCAAACCCTCATCTTGCGGTACACAAAGTCTACCGTCTCTATGCAACCATCCCTTATCATCTATGGTGTATCTACCCAAATGGCTGGACGACTCCCCTCTTATAAGCTTCTCTACCAACACAACCAACTGTGGGTCGTCTCGCTGAGCCTCGCCAATCCGTCTCAAAAGAGTAGGTCTAACCTCCAAGGATGCCAACAAACCAGGTACAAAATCAACAGAAGGTCTGAAGTCAAACAAAGAAAGAAACTCCAAGCTTCGTCGTTCCACGAACAATGGACTCAAAGATAGCCTTTTTCTACTTAAGGCGTCTGCCACCACGTTACCCTTACCAGGGGTATACGCTATCTCGAAATCATAGGATGCTAAGAACTCCATCCACCTTTGCTGTCTTAAGTTTAAATCCTTCTGAGAGAATAAGTACTTCAATGATTTATGGTCGGTGAACAACTCGAATCTCTCACCAAGAAGATAATGGCGCCAAGACTTAAGTGCGAAAACAATCGCGGCCAACTCTAGATCATGGGTAGGGTAATTCTTCTCATGCACTCTCAATTGTCTCCCTCCATAGGCTATTACCCTTCCCTCCTGCATCAAGACTGCGCCTAATCCTGTTCCACAAGCATCGGTATAAACAACAAACGGCTTACTCCCATCTGGAAGCACTAAAACTGGAGCGGTGGTCAAAGCTCTCTTTAACCGTCGGAAAGCATCATCACAATCTACATCCCATGAGAAAACCAGATTCTTCTTCGTCAAGCGGGTTAATGGGGCTGATATCTTCGCGAAGTCTTTGATGAACTTCCTATAATATCCTGCCAACCCCAAGAAACTTCTTACCTCGGTAGCATTTCTAGGAACTTTCCAATCCTGGATAGATACTATCTTTGCGGGATCCACAGCTATCCCTTCCTTAGAGACCACATGCCCTAAGAATCGCACTTCTCTTCTCCAAAAATGGCATTTAGAGAATTTAGCTTTAAGACTATGCGCTCGAAGAGTCTCCAACACTTCCTTGAGATGTAAGGCATGCTCTTCTTCATTCTTGGAAAAGACCAAGATGTCATCCACAAAAACTACTACAAACTTATTCAGATACTCTCTGAACACTCTACTCATGAGATCAACAAAGTATGCGGGGGCGTTTGTCAACCCAAATGGCATCACTAGCCACTCATAAAAACCATCCGGAGTCCGGAAAGCAGTCTTCTCTATACTGTCCTCCGCCACTCTTAACTGATGAAACCCTGTAGCTAAGTCCATCTGCGAAAATACTGACGCGCCAACCAACTGATCAAAGAGATCATCTATCCTCGGTAATGGGTGTCTATTCTTCTTCGTGAGCTTATTAAGTTCCCTATAATCCACACAAAGTCTGAGGGACCCATCCGCCTTCGTGGCAAACACTACTGGAGCTCCCCACTCCGATATACTTCGCCTTATGAACCCCTTCTCAAGCAACTCCCCTACTTGCTTATGAAGTTCTCTTCTCTCACGAGGAGCCATGTGGCGTACTGGCAAAGACACTGGTTTGGCATTATCCACCAAATAAATTCGGAAATCTATCTCCCGCTTCGGAGGCAAACCCTTTACTTCTTCAAACACATCCGGATATTCCCGGACTACTCTGACAGAACACAAACTTTCGACCGAAGCATCGAGCGATTCAAGATAACTTAGCAAAACAGATTCCATGGGATTGCAAGAGATCTCGAGAGTGTTACCCAAGCGGGTCATGAGCCTGACAACTCTCCTTTCGCAATCAAGAACGGCACCATTACTGGATAACCAGTCCATGCCCAAGATCAACCCATAGCCCGTGAAGCCCAATACAAAAGCATCACATCTAAACTCAACGCTAAGTATAGAAATCTTCAAACCCAAACATATCATAGACAGATATATGGAGCCCCCAATTGGGTTTGAGACAACCAAGGGATCATCAACTAGACTGGTGTCTAAGTGCAGTGACTCAACTAACGATGATGAGATAAAAGAATGCGATGCGCCAGAGTCAAACAAAGTACGAACTGGATGATCAAACAGAAAAACCAGACTTTCAACGGAAATAGTTCTACCTCTCTGCTGAATCGGTGGAACTGAGAGAACCTGAACTTGCCCCCCTGACTGAGGTGGTGCTATAAGAGCTTGCACCTGGCCTCCTGAGGTAGACCCCGTCTTCTGCCCCTTCTTTGGGCAGTTTTTCACAAGATGCCCTGCTTCACCACAATGAAAGCAACCGGTCTTCTTCTTTTTGCGACAATCCTTACTGAGGTGTCCTGGTGTTCCACAATTGAAGCACTTCTTCTTCGTCTTCTTTTTGTCACCATTGCCTTTTCCGCCCTTGCCTTGTTGTTGCTGTTGCGGTTTCTTCTGATCCCCCTTTTTCTCTGGTGCCTTAGAATTCTTATCATCCTCATGCATAAGTGCCATGTAGACAAGCTTCTCAAAAGTGGCCCCCATAGGAATGTGAGTCATAGCTATTCCTTGCAATGGTTCGTTCAAGCCTCTAACGAACCTCAAAGCCTTCTTCTCCGGTGTATTCACCAACTCTATGCCAAACCTTGCTAATTGATTGAATTTGTTGACATATTCTTTCACCGTGAGATTCCCTTGCTTCAAATTCAAGAACTTCTCCATAAACAGATTCTCTTCCGCCCTTGAGAGAAACTTAGCCCCAAACCTTTGCTTAAAATCTGCCCAAGAGTCAACAGGGCGTTCTCCATTAGTGACCTCCCACCAGAATGAGGCCTCTCCCTTCATTAACCAAGCCGCCAACTTGACTTTCTTTCCCTCTTCCACTTCAAAGATATCTAGCAACTCTTCCACTTCCTTAAGCCAATCTCTAGCCTCTACGAAAGTCTCTGAACCAAGAAAAGGTTTTCCTCCTATAGCCTTGAACTCCTTGCAAACCTTAGCAAAATTATCCACTTTAGGCTGAGGAGGAGGAGCGGTTGTCTCTGGTGTAGTAGCATTGGCCGGACCCGCAGCCGCGGCCCTAGCCTCTTGCAACCTCCTATAACATAGTGGTATAACTAAACCCTCCGGGATGTTAAGATCTTCAGCCATGCTGAAACGAAAGAGGAAAGATTCAAAAAGGAGATTCCGAAAGATAAAGATATGGCTATTGGGGATTATGCTTTTCTTTTTCAAAAACTTTTTCTCTTAGAAGACATGCTTTTAAAAATACTTTCTTCGAAAATACTCTTAGAAAGTAGTTTTTCTCAAAAATTTTATCTGTTCTGGTAACCTTAAGCTCTGATACCACGTGTAACACCCCACTCCCGCTATGATCACTCACTAAGGGAATGCCATAGCATCGGTGGAGTATTTTAGTGAATATAGAACAGAAAAATTACAACAAGACAGATATAAATAGTACTTGAAATTTTAAAACATCATCTCATAACAGCGGAAGTAAAACATGTCTGGTTACATCATAAAACCACAATAAAGGTCAAGTACAATATCCATCAAAATAAAGAAGTACATAATCCCACTCTCATACAATAGCCAAACAAAAGAAAAGATAACTGGATAACTGGAGCTTTACATCTATCCAAGCTCCTAAAGACTGGAACAGCAATCCGATCAAGCTCCACTACTGCTAGGATCCACCGTAGGACCTGAGGGTTGGGAAAAAGATAAAAACAACAGGGTCAGACATAAGTCTGAGCGAGTCCTATAACTTTAACAATACAATCGTTAAAGTAACCAGAGAAGACATAAACTGATATACGGTAACATATAGGGATGAATGGCTACCCTAAGCAGTCAACTAAACGAAGATAAAGGATAAAGACGCATCTACCCCCCCTAAGGTAAATTACTAAACTGCACCACACCAGTCGTTCCTAACTTAAAGGTTGATCCCACCCAAGGACTTATAAAATTTACTAATTAGTACCTGCGTACCCCTAGGTGACCAAGTAGGCGCCACGGGGCCCTACAATCCACTAGGTGTACACACTACTTCCCATTCGATCGGCTCCCTAACGTAGATACCCGTGCTGGCCCCACCGTGGGATGTATCATTCCCCAATGTGGCAACCTGATGAAACTAAAGGTGCACGGCTTATATCTACTCGATGCAACAACGGCTTACCTACCAGCCCGGGCCCACTCACGCATATGAAGCCCGTTGGACTTGCGTTGCCACCGCTAACCCGTTTGCCTCTTACAGTCAAGCCCAGTATGCGTGTCCCGTCCTCGACATGGGTCGAGCCCACAAAGATACGTATGGGTTACTGGTTGAAATGGGCCTCCACAAGCTACCCACCTAAGCTTGTCCCTTTTTCTAGTATATCCCACTTAACCCTTTAATCATGTTTTAATTACATGTTCTATTTTGGTTAAGTATTCTAATCGTATTTTCTATTGCCACCCAAGGCAACCACTAGATTTTCTCATGCCACCCGAGGCACCCACTTAACCCCTCATGTCCCTCTACATGCTAATGTGGTTAAGTGTTTCTTAATTAATTAATTAAGAACGTAACCTTTGTAAAGACCTCTCACATTAGACTGTCTTTTATGACCGCTGGTTAAGCCGGTTGGGTCCGGGCAGCCTTATGTCATAACAGAGTCTAACCTCGTGTCTTTACATTAATTACGTATTTAGTTTGTGCCTAAGACCTCTCACATTGGGCTAACATTTGTAGCAACTGGTTAAGCCGGTTGGGTCCGGGCAGTTTTACGCTACAACTGAGTCCAACCTCGTGTCTTAGTCAATTAATTACACCTAATTAATCACCCTCATAATTTTATATTAATTATCCCTAATTAATCAAGTTTTCTTAACATGGGTAGACCTAACTTAATAGGTAAATTCCCATAGGGTAGACCTAACTCAATAGGTAAATTCCCAACACATAGTATGGGTACACCTAACCAAATAGGCAAATTCCCATACTATGTTTATTTATTTTGTGTTATGCATAATTATATTAATTTCACACAATCTTATTAACTTATGCATTTAATTACCCCATCGTTCCCACGTAATTTCGTTCATGATATAACACATATAAAAGGTGTCAACTTGCATATGAATGAACATGTTTCAAAGGTGCCATCTTGCATATTAACAAACACATAACTTGCATATGAACTTGCATAACATGTCACATAACTTGCATATAATATGTCACATAACTTACATATTCATTTTGCATAACAAACTTGCATATTAGCTTATAGACTTGCATAATGTGTCATCATGAACTTGCATATTAATAAACATGTAACTTGCATATTTACATACATGTAACTCGCATATTAACAAACATGTAACTTGCATATAAAGAAACATGTAACTTGCATATTTACATACATGTAACTTGCATATTAACAAACATGTAACTTGCATATTAACAAACATGTAACTTGCATATTTACATACATGTAACTTGCATATTAACAAACATGTAACTTGCATATTAACAAACATGTAACTTGCATAGCATATTACCATGAACTTGCATAACATGCATATGATTACATAGCCCACAACTTGCATATTTAGCATCATGCAAACATAACATACATCATATTAAACTTGCATAAGCTTACATACTCAACATGCATAAACATAAGATTAATGCTAACATCATATCATATGATTCAAAGCTCATTAACCCACATACAAAACCATAAATCTCATCACATCTCATCTAATTAGTTTACCAAAAGATCATCAAAGTGATAGAAACTCACAACTAGCAACTTTGAACACCAAATGAAGAAGATTAAGATGCTAAGAAGGGATTAGAAGTTGATTAGAGAGTGATTAGTATGCAACCCTCTTCATAAAATTAGTGGAGGCCATGAGAGCTAGCATTTTGCCATAGTTTAGTCACTAGGTTTAATTATGAATGAATTAGGGTAGGTTAGGGTCTTATTTATAGATTAGGCAAGTGTTTTAGGCCATAGGATTAACCCTAGATTCAATCCAAGCCATCAAAGCATGTCTTGGGGAAGAAGTCAAGTGTAGGAACCATCTAGGGCCTTTAGATTAAAGATGGACCATGAGAACCATTCAAATGCAAAATCTGCACTTGAGCGAATCGGCCCACGGGTTGATAGCCAAACACCCTGGATTAACCCCTAGTCGACCCAGCGGGCTCGGGTCGACTTCAAAAATCGGCCGGTTCGGTTATTCCCCTCTCCCAATTCGCTGTTTTGAGCATTTTTGCATATTTATTTATTAAATTTTCAATTATATATATATATATATATCAATATATATATATATATATATATATATATCTACACAACCCATTTCACTTAATTAAGTATACTTTAATTTGGGAATTTTCGTGAAACTTCGCGAGGCCATATCTTGGTCATACGGACTCCGATTTTCGAAAACTCGGACTCTATTTCGCGTATTTTTCCGAGACGAACACAATGGCATAGCCCGTTTCCCTTGATTCCCATTTTAGAATTAAATTCTGCCTCGATTTATGTTATTACAGGTTATTGAAAATACGGGTTGTTACACAGGCAGTATTGCCTGGCGCACCATTTTGATTTGGGCTTGGTCTTGTGGCTTGGTTCTAGAGAATTCAGAGATCTGACGGGCCAAAACTAACCTAGGGTTAATCCTAGGGCTTAAAACACTCTAATTCCCTATAAATATACCCCTAATCCTACCCTAAAGCCTCATTAATCAATCTAGCAACTAAACTATGTCAATTTGAATCCTCAAATGGCCTCCACCTAAAAACCCTAGCCTCCACCTTCCTCAAAGTTTAATCCTATGAAGATATGATGATCATACAACCTTTTCTATGTTGTATGAATGCTTAATAACTTGCATACTTCATTAAGTTGCAAGTTTGATTTGCTAAGTTTGTGTTTTTGGGATTTTGCAAAAGGGTTTTCTTATTTGAAGCTTTGTTTTGGGTTTTTAAAGGGCTTCTTCATCTTATTTGGTGGATTTGTGACTTGTTTATATTTGTAAGCCCTCTTACCTTCACTTTACAAACTCTAAAGTTAATATGTGGTGAAAGTTGAGATTTATGTGAGTTTATTTGATTATGCATGCTTATGCGAACTCACTATGCCATGTTTTACATGTTTCATAAGTTATGCATGTTTATGCAAGTTCACCTTACCATGTTATGCAAGTTTAATGGATTATGCATGCTTATGCAAGTTCACCTTACCATGTTATACATGTTTTATGGGTTATGCATGTTTATGCAAGTTCACCTTACCATGTTATACATGTTTTATTGGTTATGCATGTTTATGCAAGTTCACCTTACCATGTTATGCCAGTTTAATGGGTTATGCATGCCTATGCAAGTTCACCTTACCATGTTATGCATATTTAATAAGCTATGCATGTTTGTGCGAGTTCACTATGACATGATTTGCAAGTTTAACATGTATGTATGTTTATTATGATATGTGAAGTTCATCATGTATGTTATGCCAAGTTACCTTTTATACCCTTATGCGTTATGACGAATATGTAAGCGAAATAATGACGTTGGGAGGGTTTGGGTAAACTTAAAAATACATGAAACTAAAAGATCGGGAATTTACCTATTAAGTTAGGTCTACCCCTTGGGAATTTACCTATTAAGTTAGGTCTACCCAAGTATATGTTAACTTGTAAATATGTTTTAAAGTGGACATGACACTAGATAACATGACATGGCCAACTCGAGGTTAGACCTAGTTGTGGTGTAAATCTTCCCAGGTAACCACAACGTGGGGTCTAATGTGGGTAGTTGGTCATGTTGCACCATAAGACCCGAGGTTAGACCTAGACGTGGTGTAAATCTTCCCAGGTAACCACGGATGTCTAATGTGAGAGGTGGGGTGCGTTAATTAAGTAATGCCTCATGATTAGGGTTAAGTCATGGCCCACTAATACTTAACCAATAATGGGGATGCGAGGATTAGATGGGGTTAAGTGGGTACACTTAACTAATTTAATCCATGATTAGTGAGGGGTTAAAACCACACTTAACACTCTTAGAAACCCTAGTAACGTGGTCTGTTCCAGCAGTAATCCCAGTTTGGTATCACCACAACCCTACAGCTAGGTTAGGGCGGGGCACGATTACTAGACTGATGTAAGCGACCAAAGCGACGGCTGAGTGGTACAGCGGTGCGGGTCCGGCGGGCTACGGACGTGCACGTAGTCCGATGTTGGACAAACTCGAGGCACGGGTACCAGTAGGCTTAGACTGTGCATTATTGCTTAGGTGTCTGGGGTTGACACCTTAGGGCTTGATACACCCGAAGGTGGACCCAGCACAGTCTAACTACATCCATGTGGGCCGTATGGACACCAACACTTGACGTGTTAGGTTTATAGGGAGCCGATCGACTAGACCGTTGGGCTGGACCTTATATTAAGGTCACTTCATGTTATTGGGCCAAAGTTTGGGCTAACGGATCAATATCTGTTTTGTGGGTTTGCTAGTACACTATGGTGCAAGACTTAATCTTCTTATGTGATGTCACCTTTATCTATTGCCAGTATGCTTACCTCAGCTTCCATCATGCTGTTAACTTTATTAGTTTATAGATTGATCGTAGTAGGGCTTACCAGTCTTTCCGACTGACCTGTTTTCTTTCGCTTCTTTTCTTCCGTTCCCCCCCCCCCCCACAGGTTCTCAGGGAGGGGCTACATCTGCTTAGTGGATCTTTGGCTTGCTTGTTGGATAGCTCATGTATGGATCCGAGCTAGCTATGGCTTATCTTTTATTTCTGGGGATTAGTACTGATGTTTTACCATGTATTTTGTTTCTACGTATCTAGACTTATGTTGTATTTTGGATCATGACATTTTGATACTATGTACTTGACTATGTTGGTTTTGTGAGATGATGATGATGGGTTTTTATCTGCTACCGCTGCTTTACTTATATTTATTTTTACATATTCTGTCTTGCGATATCTCTGTGCATGTTTACCTTCACAATAACGCCCCTCCAAAGCTAGTACATTCTAAGGAGTGATTCTAGTAGAGGTGGGGTGTTACAACAGGGGCACTCTGCATATCTGGCTATGGAGTTTCTACTTTGGCTCTTTTAGACTGAAACAAGAGGTTTCTCTTTGGATTACCTTAAGGAATCTCCCTATTGTGTTTTCAGAATCTTAAGATGGTGAAAGTCATATTGTCGAATGTAGGAAGGGTTTTAAGAATACAAGAAGACACGTGGCATGTAGCTGATTTTTCATACCTTAACGTGGAAGTAGGAGTTCCATCTCCAGTGCATATTCCGTTGCTGATAAGGATTTTTACCAAGACTTCATATCACGAAATTGAGGTTAACAAATTTTCAGGAAATCCAAATGATCCTTCTGAACTAGTCGACTCTAAGAATTGGCACTACAAGAAAAATGGTTATTGATGGCTACTTGGTATGACGTTTAAAGGCATCTCGTCATCTTTGTTCAGTTTAAAGCCAAATAAGGTTGAAACAACGCATTTCGCGCGTCATCACAACTCCTCAAAATCTAAGCGGTAAATATTTTTAGCTCCCGCTTCAAATTAGTAAGCCGAGGAACGAAAATTTTCGAGGCTACTTCTTGTTCATTTACAGGCCGCTTCTTTTTCATTTATTTGGTTCTCTTCTGCCCTTTTGTTTTCTTATTTCCTCCTCAATCATAACCCTAAAAATATTTAATTACTTCTTCTACATGCTTCCCTTATTTGCCCCTCACAACTTACCTTTACTCTGCTTCTGCCCGCTGCCCCCATCAGTCAGCATAACACTAGGGGAAATGCCTCTTGAACAGATTATGGTTCGCATTAGGGACGATTTTAACGGATGACAGAAAGAAATGAGTTACGTGGATGATGCTGGTAACCTATTTGACAGCTTCAGCTCTTTATATGGTTTCGATTTGCTAAGGGTTCGGTTATTTTTTCAGGTCAGCCAAACTTTGAATTCCTAACTACGATTTCCAATTGTTGGTTAATTAAGATGTAGTGTGAGCCGCAGTAGCTTGGTTCATGCACGTAAGTTTTTTTTGTTAAAATTATGTTTGTGTTAAACTGTAATTCATTATTGATCTTAGGGATAATAAGATAATTATTATTATTTTCGTTTGTAGTTTCAGCTAGCAGCCAGTTTAGTTTGGGTTCTATGGATTCAAATTGGTTTCTATCCTTGGCTTGAAGAAAGCAATTGGTATGTCCCTCTATTGTTCTCATTTCATTAAAATTATTTCACAATTAAGTTTCCATGTTTACTTTGAAATAGTCAACCAATTTTACCTTGATTTGATATGGGGTTACTATCTTGATTACAAGCTATTATCAGTTTACTTAATAAAGAATAGACAATACTTCCAAGTATCTTATCATTTCATTAAAATTATTTCCCAATTTGGTTTCCATATTTGCTTTGAAATAATCATATAATTTTACCTTGATTTGATATGGGTTGATATCTTGATTACAAGCTATTATCAGTTTACTTAATAAAGAATAGACAATACTGAAGTATCTTATCACTTCCAATACATTCTTATAAAAAAAAGATGTCACCATTCCGTTGTTGGACTATTCAAGCTGCTAATATATTTATATAAAATCTTCTAATAGCGATTGGAAATGACTATTAGAACAGGATGGACTATAGACCTTTTGTCCCCTTTCCTCTATATTGTTATATTCGTTATATTCTTCTTCCACCCAGTTATTTTACACATCCGTATATACTTTTATATTAGCCTAGGAGTTGTGGTTTGGAAATTTCCGATGTTTTATTTTCAAAACCATATCAACTTAGAATTTTTACCAGATTTTACAATTTTGGTTTATATAATTTTTTGAAATTATATAAGTTCTTTGTATGATTTATACTGTGATTTTTTTTCCCTTCAAACGTTTTAAGGGTTGTAATTAAAAAAAAGAAAGCTATTGTGAAATGCAGCCTAACGTGCATGAAAAGATTAAGGCCTTTCAGGTTAATTCCTCAATATAAATTGGTATGAATATTCATAGTTGTTAGAAGCTCCATGGTTATTTATCTTTTCAGACTAAAAATTGGGTTATTTATAGATTATTGTACTGTGCTTCATGATTTTTGATTTTACAAGCAACATAGTCTGAAAATGTTTTTTTTTCTGGTAGATACTTAATGCATAACATAAAATTGAGTTATATTTAGGATATAATAGTTTGATTTGGGTAATTTATTTGATAATTTCTTCAGTTTTGAGTGCAACTATATGTTAAATGCTTACTATCCATTGTTATTGGAATTTTTTTTACCGAGCATGCTAGAGATTGCTCCCATATTTCCAATTGAAAGCTTATTTATAAGTAAAATGTTCAAGTGAATAGTACTAGCTGACGAATTATGCTATTTCATAATAAGTTATCCAAATCTTTCTTACATATGAGGTTGTACTATAATGTAGAAGAGTTGTGAAACGATATAAGTTAATAACTCCAAACTAAAGAAATTTCCAGGTACTTCATATGTATCACTACACAAATTTTTGTTACTAAGAAATTTTTTTTATGCCTCAACCATTTTATTTTTGACAGCAACCTAATGTACTTTGTTTATATTATTCCACCATGCTTTAGGATTCTTAATTTTACAAGCAGTACAGTCTATTTTTTTTTTTTTTGGGCTGGTATAATGCATAATACAAAATAATTGACCTGCTTTATTTTGGTTCAGGATTTAATGGTTGATTTAGGTATATTACATGATAATTTCTTCTATTTCGAGTACATATGTATATTATATACTCACTATCCATCGTCTTTCTGTAAAATATAATCATCCACACATCCATCGTCAAAATTTCACAATAATGTTTGTACACGTTTATAGGCTTTTTTTATCAAATCAGTATATTTTTATTTCATATAATTTTCATTGATAAGTGCATCAGCAAACAAATTGATGAGATTGGAAGAAGGTGTCGAGGAATATATAATATATGGCCCTGACAATGAAAGATTTGGATCTTAAAAAACTTAGATACATGGAGGTAACTATATTGATTTGTATTTGTTTACTTCATTATACTTACTTAATTATATGATTTTTAAAAGCTATAAGATGCTTCACGCATTTTGGTTTAGATAAAAGTAGTTGTCCAAGTTTTATTGTATATCTCCGTCACTTTTTGTTAACATGCTACAATGTTTTAGATACATTTTGATTCTTGGTTTATTTTTATTGTAGTCATGTCATGCAGAGATAAATTTTAGATAAATTTTGATTTGTTTATATTAAATATTCATTTACTGAAGTATGTTCTTTATATTCGTAATTACAGAGGGACTGGTTTAGAAATACATTTATTAATCAAGTACAAATGATGTGATTATATTTCTTTCTATTACGAATATAATTTAATACACCACTGTGAATTGTGCTCCAACTTCTTTGTCTTTACGGTAGCAGTGAGCTTTAGCAAATTATTTAAGAAGTATGAGCAAACATTTAATATATCAAAAGGCTCAAATGTGCATTATCATATCTTAGCTATTAATTAATGAAAAGTATATGGAGAGGCGACCAAAATTGCGTGCATTGGTAAATTAGTTTGAACCGTCACTGTAGAGTGAAAATTTTTATGCATAGGCAATTGATTTGGTGCATGCAGTGGTACATTTGGCGATTGTCACTGAGCTAAACTTGCATGCACAAGAAAGTGGTTTGGCGCAAGTGCTGGTGCATTTGGCAATTGAGACGGGGCTTGGTATTTGGAGGTTACCTATCATGAAACCTATACACACTGCATGGCTTTGGAAGTGGAGCTTTGAGAGATGTGCATTGATGAACAAAAAAGGTAATGTTAACTGACCTTAGCTGATTTCTGTAACAACTAAAATAGCTTGGCTCATGCGATAGCAGGTAACTCTTTCCCTCCCGAGGCTCATTATTTTGTAATTTAATAATAAAACATGACTTGGGTTGAATCTGGGAGTGTGTTTTAATTTAGTAACGTTGTGCATGTTTTAATTTAATAAAAATATGACTTGAGTTGAATCTGGGACTGTGTTTTAATTTAATAATGTTATACATAATGTTGTAAATGTTATACATAATGTTGCTGTTGATTTGGTTGAACCTAGGACTGTGTTTGTTAGGTGTTTCTCACTTCTACGAACAACCAGACTTGAGCTTCTTCTATGATTATGCTAGGTATTACTTGATTTTCCTGAATGCATATTGCTTGTCCATATTTGTATCATAGTCTGAAAGATTGCTGGAACCAGAATTCATTGATGATGGCGAGTCACTATGTGACGGCCCGCCCCGCACCAACCTGCATTTCCTCCAAAAGTGCGCTGTATACATGCCCGACTAGCACGGGACAGTCGTCAGGAGAAAGGAAAGAAGGGAACGAACTAATCAAGAACCTGTAGAATGTCTCACAGCGCATGGAGTAAAATATAATAATAATAACATACTTGACATAAAACAGGGGAGACAGTGCATAAGCTGATAACTAAAATTAACATCAACATTAGAGCAGCGGAAATCCAAATACAGCTTATTACAACTTTCCAAATTCACTGTCTCTAAACAAAAGAAAGCTAAAGTAGAAGATACACCACCAATGCCCAAGCAGTGATCTTCAACAACACAGGGAGAATACTATATATATGTATTACGTGGAAGCCTCCTGCTCGTCTCCGGATCATCTACCCGTGCATCGCCAGCTAACCTGTCTCTAGTCTGCTCGTGTGAGCACCCATAGTAATAAGAGGAGACATAAAACTCTGGGTCAGACATAAAGCCTGGTATGAGCGATAAGCATCTAAACAAAACAATAACAGGTATACTAAACCATACCTGAACCTGGACCTGCAACCAAAGAGTTAGTACCACATACCGTACAATACTCTAAGGTGCCATAATAAATAGTGTAAGAATACGGGGGTGGGGTGTGCATGTCATAATGATAGCAAACAAATCAACCATAGCAACCATCCTCACATCTCTCACTCAGTGCGTAAAGCATACGATGTCCACCACTGTCAATCACTAGACCCATTGAAGTAGTGATGGAGTTCAACTTGTACAACTACTGCTACTACCAATCTTACCACATGGAGTCATGACCAAATCTTTACAAATGACCCCACTTCATTGGTTTATAGCCCTTTAGTCATACCTAAGCCATTTCAACCCTGAATCCGTTCACATACTTCCCATACATAGTGATCCGAAGTCATAAACATCGACTGCCCCTTGGCACACGTCCCGCAGCAAAGCCCAATCATGAAGTGAACTCATCGGTTCCCAACTGGATCCTGAGCTCTAACTTCCCATATTGGACTACCTTTGCATCTCGGGTTATTGGTCAATACTGGGTCGGGTCGGGTTCTCCTTCTAGCCATCGGTTCGGGTCGGGTCCTCTACTTCGGGTCGGTTCGTAGTCTTTTCCTGTAGCGGTTCGGTTCGAGTCCACAGCGTCGCATCGGTTCGGGTCGGGTATTCCACTTCGGGTCGGGTCGGGTGTCCTCCTCCGGGTCGGGTCGGGTGCCATCTCCCTTCCAGTTCGTGCTTCCGCTCCGATCCGCTCCCTCATTCTCCACGTGCTCCGATCCGATCCCTCCTTCGCCATCTGATCCGCGTGGCCTTCCCTCTTGCCAGTTCTCCCAAGTGTCAAGTTCCGATCCGATCCCTTCGTCCCTGAGTCGATACGATCCCCAGCTTAACCAACATGGCCTTCCTTCTTGCCTAGCCTCGTTTGTGCCAGATCCCAGTTCGGGTCGGGTTCCTTGCCCAGGTCTCTAATCCGATCCGAGCCCATATCCGATCCGATCCGAAACCCTGCACAACTTTCTGCAACTTTTTCCAGTAACTTGTTTACGCCATTCGATGACGTTTTCGACAAATCTAACTATACTAATCAATCACAAATCATCCCAAACAGTCATAGCAACATAGCAAACTACCCACAAACACCAAAACAATGAATTTACATGTCAAAATGGATCAAATACACCCAAAATCCCAGTTTTCCCTTAAGCATGATTAAATAAAACTAATCATAGAGTTAACAAAACTTAATCAAATCGAACCAAATTTCTAACAGAGGCATAAAATATTATTTAAGAATTTCTAAACATTTTTCCAGAATTTATTAGTGTATAAATTCGCTAATCTTCACTAATTACCCTTAATTAACTGTAATTAGTGTCAAAACGATGCTAATCACTCACCTTGGCCACAAACGAAATTCTCAGAACTGAAACCTTGCTGATTTGGGCGAATACTGATGCTAACAGCAGCTCTAGCCTTGCTTTCGTGTTTCCTCTCCTTAATTTGATGTAGATTAAGCCAAAACTTGATTAGAAAGTGATTAGAAGGTGATTTGGGTGTCGGAGGCCATTGCTAGGGTTGCAAGAAAGAAAGTGGTGGCTGGGAAATGAGAATAAAATCGTTCTCTAACTGATTTCAGCCTCCTCCTTACCCTAATCCCGAAATCCCCCATTGGGCCTAGCTGTTAACCACCCGGTTAAGCCCAATTAAGCTGTTTTTCACCATCTGAAACTTGTTTCAGCCATATCTCCCAAACGGTGAGTCCGTTTGGCTAATGTGACCACTCTACGGAATTGTAAACCATCATCCGGAGCCAATGGTAGTGATTTCAGGTCAAAATTTCTTTCCAATCAAAAGTTATGGCCAAAACAATGCCAACTAGGGGTAAAATGGTCATTTAAAAATCGGGAAAAATCATGAACATGGGAAATGACCCCAATAGTCGTCTCCCAAAGTTACATGACCACACGACTTCGTGTGTGAAAGAAATAAATATCCTACGATCCTATGATGTGTAGAATACGGGTCGTTACACTCTCCCCCTCCCCCCCCCCCCCCCCCTTAAGAAATTTCATCCCCGAAATTCCTTAACCCAAAACAACCACATACAATAATAAAACATGCAAAACAAGCGAACAAGCCTATCCTATAATGCGGAAAACTAAATCGAAGTTAAATTCTTACCAGGCAAAGAGTTATGGATATGTCTTCCTAATGTTCTCCTCTGTCTCCCAAGTACAATCATTCTCGTCCTCTCCCCACTGAACCTTGACTAGCTTCACCGCCTTCCTTCGAAGTTGCTTCATGTCGTGCTCGACAATACGGGCCGGCTTGCGGTTCCCAACCGCCTCGGGTTCTACTTCGAAGTCCTCTAACTGATCAGGTGAAATAGTCATATCTGGGTCGTGAACGAACTTCCTTAGTTGGGAAACATGAAATACGTTGTGAACTCCCGCCATCTTCTCTGGTAAGTCAATTCTGTATGCCAAATTCCCGACTAGTTCAAGAACAGGGAATGGGCCAACAAATCTTGGTGCCAACTTGCCTCTCCTGCCAAATCGTATTACGCTCTTCAACGGAGAAATCTTGATAAACACCAAGTCACCAACGGAGAATTTTAAGTCTCTTCTTCTCTTATCAGCATAACTCTTCTGCCTATCTTGGGCAGCCTTCATTCGTTGTTGAATGATCTTAATCTTACCTGAAGTTTCCCTCACCACATCTGATCCAAGCATAAACTTCTCGCCAGTCTCTATCCAACATGATGGTGAGTTGCACTGTCTTCCGTACAAAGCTTCAAACGGAGCCATACCGATACTGGATTGGTAGCTATTGTTATATGAAAACTCAACTAGGTGCAAATGGTCATCCCATGATCCACCAAAATCCAATATACATGCCCTCAAGAGATCTTCCAAAATACGATTCACCCTCTCCATCTGACCGTCGGTCTGAGGATGATATGCGGTACTGAGATGTAACTCTGACACTAGAGCCTCTTGTAAGCTCTTCCAAAACCCACTAGTGAACAACGGGTCTCGGTCACTCACAATGCTTTTAGGTACTCCATGAAATCTCACTACCCACTTCATATACAATTCTGCTAACTTAGCTGCCGTTCTGGTCGATTTGACTGGTATGAATCTTGCACTCTTAGTCAATCGATCCACGATTACCCAAATACTATCATGTCCCGATCTAGTCCTTGGTAAACCATCGATGAAATCCATCGAGACTTGCTCCCATTTCCATTTGGGAATTTCTAATGGCTGTAACAACCCACTAGGCTTCTTTTGCTCAGCTTTAACTAGCTGGCAATTCATGCATTTGGATATAAACCTCCCAATGTCTCTTTTCATCCCTTCCCAGTAGTAGGTCTGCTTCATGTCTCGATACATCTTGTTACCACCGGGGTGTATAGTCAGTTTTGAGTGATGACATTCTCTAAGCACTTCATCTCTCAATCCATTGACATTGGGTACAACAAGCTTTCCATTCTTTCTAAGCCATCCATCTCGATCAAGCCCATACTTGTTCATCTCCTCATCGATACCCATCTCTAACTTGGAGATGATTTCCAATAGGTTAGGATCGTCCCTCTGACGAGAGCCGATCCGCTCAATCAAAGTGGGTATGACCGTCAAACTTGCTAACATTTCTGGATTCAATTCGCACTTTGGTCTGAAATCAAACCCCGCGATATACTCTAGTTGCTTCCATTCTAGAAACATAGCCCCTAAACTGGCATGTCTCCTACTCAATGCATCAGCCACCGCATTCCCCTTTCCCGGTGTATATGCGATGTCAAAATCATAGGAAGCCAAGAATTCTAACCACCTTTGTTGCCGGAGATTTAGATCCTTCTGGGAGAAGAGATACTTCAACGACTTATGATCTGTAAACAGCTCAAATCTTTCTCCCAAGAGATAGTGTCTCCACATCTTCAACGCGAACACGATCGCTGCCAATTCTAAATCATGGGTAGGGTATCTTCTCTCGTGCGGTTTCAATTGCCGACTTGCATAAGCTACAACCCTACCGCCTTGCATCAATACAGCACCCAGTCTGGTACCACAGGCATCTGTGTATACCGTCATCTCTTCATTCCCCTTAGGAATGACTAACACTGGTGCGCATGTTAACTTGTCCTTTAGACTCTTGAATGCATTCTCGCACCTTTCATCCCAGACAAAAGCTTGATTCTTCTTGGTCAACTGGGTCAATGGTGCTGCTATCTTGGAGAAATCTTGGATAAACTTACGATAATATCCAGCTAACCCCAAGAAACTTCTTACATCCGTTGCATTCTTGGGCGTAGGCCAATCCTGTACCGTAGCCACCTTTGCCGGGTCCACGGCAATACCATTCTCTGATACAACATGGCCCAGGAACCTCACTTCCCTCTTCCAGAAGTGACACTTAGAAAACTTTGCTTTCAATTGGTGTTTTCTCAACACCTCCATCACTATTCTTAAATGTCCATTGTGTTCTTCCTCTGTCCTCGAGTAGACCAAAATATCATCAACGAACACAAGGACAAATTTATTCAACTGATCTCTGAATACCCTATTCATAAGATCCATAAAATATGCTGGGGCATTGGTCAGCCCGAATGGCAAGACCAACCACTCATAAAATCCAGACGGCGTCCAAAATGCCGTTTTAGCTATACTCTCAGCTTCCACTCTAAGCTGATGAAAACCTGTCGCGAGATCCAACTGAGAAAAAATCTCGCGCCACTCAACTGATCGAACAAATCATCTATCAGCGGTAGAGGATACTTATTCTTCCTCGTAACTTTATTCAACTCGCGGTAGTCTACACACAAACGAAGGGAACCATCCGCCTTGGTAGCAAACACAACTGGTGCTCCCCATTCAGAAACACTCCTTCTGATAAATCCCTTCTTCAAAAGGTCGCTGACTTGCACCTCGAGCTCTCGCTGCTCTCTTGGTGCCATACGACGAAGTGGCATCACTATAGGTCTGGCATCTTTTACCAAATCAATACGGAATTCAATCTCTCGGTGTGGTGGAAGCCCGACCACTTCTTCGAAAACATCCGGATACTGGCCAACCACGGGCAAACCTGACAACTCACTATGCGGAATGTCGAGGGAGTTTAGAAAACTAGCCAATACCCCCTCACTGGGTAGACCACTAAACACTATCCTTCGCCCATCATCTGCTCTAGCTGTCACCAAAAAGCCCTCACAGTCTACCACCACGCCGTATCTTTGGAGCCAATCTACTCCCAAAATAATGCTAAACCCAGTAAAGCCTAAAACAAAGCAATCACAAACAAACATGCATCCATGACTCGATAAGACCACATTACGACAAATCATGCTAAGACTAGTCGAACCACCAATCGGGTTCATTACTATTAAAGGTCTATCGACAATCTCGGGCTCCAATCCCAACCTATCTACCAGGTCACTAGATATGAAAGAACTGGAAGCTCCGGTATCAAACAAAACTCTAACAGGAACATCATAAACAAAAAGCATACCTTGAATGACAACGTTCTTTCCCTTCTCCGCCGCAGTTGGGGCATTCGACGAAGAAGGAATAGCATTAAGGGCATAGGCTTTCACCATTTGCTTTTCTTTAGGGGGTTGCGGACACTTGTCCTTGTGATGTCCCATTTGGCCACAGTTGAAGCACTTCCTATCCGCTGGCTTGGCCCGACAATTACTAGCATAATGGCCCTTCTTACCACAGCTGAAGCACTCAACATCTTGCTTATTCTTTTTCTTCTGGCCATCCTTAGTCTGATTCTGCTTTCTCTTATTCTGGGAACCACCCTTGCCTCCACCACTTGCTTGTGGCTTTGTCTCCTCTGAAGATGGAACCTCGGTCTTCGGCTTAGGGTAGAGACTTTCTGATCTCAATGCTTTCCCCACAATCGATTCAAACGTCTCATCGATGTAGTTAATAAGCCTTTCCCCCAAGTACTGATCCAAACCAGTTATGAATTTCTCATTCTTCTTCTCGGCAGTATCAATAAGAGATAACCCATACTTTGACAAAGTGTCGAATTCAGCAATATACTCCGAGACAGCTCTGCCATTCTGCTTGAGCTCCAAGAATTTCTTAAACAGCACTGACTTCTGAGCAGCTGGAATGAACTTCTCGCTAAAGCGAGCCTTAAACTGCTCCCAAGTAATCTGATCTTCAAGAGTAGCTACCTTTATAGCATTCCACCAATTCATTGCCCGTCCGGCCCGCCCTTGCAGCTGACGGGACGCTAGCTTTCTCTTCATCCCATCCTCGATACCCAGATCCTCGAAGATACGTTTGCAACTATCCAACCAATCTTGAACATCCGTGGCCGACTCTGTTCTGTGAAACGGCTTCCCACCAAGGCTAGTATAATCCTTATTTAGCTTGGCGAAGTCGACCCTCAGCGCCTGCACTATTGGACCACCACCATTTCCACCATTGGGAGTTGTCCTCTATACATCCCTAAGCATCTCTCTCATGAGGTCAGTAAACATCGTCCTCATGTCAGCAGCATTCCCATTATTGGCCCCTCTACCGGTACCTCTAACATATCGGCTCATCGTCAATCTGAAAAAGGAAACGATTAACGACCCCATAGTGGTGCTAGTGCAGCAAGACTTCATTCTAATACTACTAATAGTATATATATATAGCTTTTGAAAACCAAAATAATCACAAATACGCTCTCTCGTATACGTATATTATCTCTCCCTGATAACTTGCCTAGGTTAACTACGCAACATAGAGCTCTGATACCAAGTGTGACGGCCCGCCCCGTACCAGCCTGCATTTCCTCCGAAAGTGCGCTGTACACATGCCCGACTAGCACGGGATGGTCGTCGGGAGAAAGGAAAGAAGGGAACGAACTAATCAAGAACCTGTAGAATGTCTCACAGCGCATGGAGTAAAATATAATAATAATAACATACTTGACATAAAACAGGGGAGACAGTGCATAAGCTGATAACTAAAATTAACATCAACATCAGAGCAGCGGAAATCCAAATACAGCTTATTACAACTTTCCAAATTCACTGTCTCTAAACAAAAGAAAGCTAAAGTAGAAGATGCACCACCAATGCCCAAGCAGTGATCTTCAACAACACAGGGAGAGTACTATATATATGTATTACGTGGAAGCCTCCTGCTCGTCTCCGGATCATCTACCCGTGCATCGCCAGCTAACCTTTCTCTAGTCTGCTCGTGTGAGCACCCAGAGTAATAAGAGGAGACATAAAACTCTGGGTCAGACATAAAGCCTGGTATGAGCGATAAGCATCTAAACAGAACAATAACAGGTATACTAAACCATACCTGAACCTGGACCTGCAACCAAAGAGATAGTACCACATACCGTACAATACTCTAAGGTGCCATAATAAATAGTGTAAGAATACGGGGGTGGGGTGTGCATGTCATAATGATAGCAAACAAATCAACCATAGCAACCATCCTCACATCTCTCACTCAGTGCGTAAAGCATACGATGTCCACCACTGTCAATCACTAGACCCATTGAAGTAGTGACGGAGTTCAACTTGTACAACTACTGCTACTACCAAGCTTACCACATGGAGTCATGACCAAATCTTTACAAATGACCCCACTTCATTGGTTTATAGCCCTTTAGTCATACCTAGGCCATTTCAGCCCTGAATCCGTTCACATACTTCCCATACATAGTGATCCAAAGACATAAACATCGACTGCCCCTTGGCACACGTCCCGCAGCAAAGCCCAATCATGAAGTGAACTCATCGGTTCCCAACTGGATCCTGAGCTCTAACTTCCCATATTGGACTACCTTTGCATCTCGGGTTATTGGTCAATACTGGGTCGGGTCGGGTTCTCCTTCTAGCCATCGGTTCGGGTCGGGTCCTCTACTTCAGGTCGGTTCGTAGTCTTTTCCTGTAGCGGTTCTGTTCGGGTCCGCAACGTCGCATTGGTTCGGGTCGGGTATTCCACTTCGGGTCGGGTGTCCTCCTCCGGGTCGGGTCGGGTGCCATCTCCCTTCCAGTTCGTGCTTCCGCTCCGATCCGCTCCCTCGTTCTCCACGTGCTCCGATCCGATCCCTCCTTCGCCATCTGATCCGCGTGGCCTTCCCTCTTGCCAGTTCTCCCAAGTGTCAAGTTCCGATCCGAGCCCTTCGTCCCTGAGTCGATCCGATCCCCAGCTTAACCAACATGGCCTTCCTTTTTGCCTAGCCTCGTTTGTGCCAGATCCCAGTTTTGGTCGGGTTCCTTGCCCAGGTCTCTAATCCGATCCGAGCCCATATCCGATCCGATCCGAAACCCTGCACAACTTTCTGCAACTTTTTCCAGCAACTTGTTTACGCCATTCGACGACATTTTTGACAAATCTAACTATACTAATTAATCGCAAATCATCCCAAACAGTCATAGCTACATAGCAAACTGCCCTTAAACACCAAAACAATGAATTTACATGTCAAAATGGATCAAATACACCCAAAATCCCATTTTCCCCTTAAGCATGATTAAATAAAACTAATCATAGAGTTAACAAAACTTAATCAAATCGAACCAAATTTCTAACAGAGGCATAAAATATTATTTAAGAATTTCTAAACATTTTTCCAGAATTTATTAGTGTATAAATTCGCTAATCTTCACTAATTACCCTTAATTAACTGTAATTAGTGTCAAAACGATGCTAATCACTCACCTTGGCCACAAACGAAATTTTCAGAACTGAAACCTTGCTGATTTGGGCGAATACTGATGTCTAACAGCAGCTCTAGCCTTGCTTTCGTGTTTCCTCTCCTTAATTTGATGTAGATTAAGCCAAAACTTGATTAGAAAGTGATTAGAAGGTGATTTGGGTGTTGGAGGCCATTGCTAGGGTTGCAAGAAAGAAATTGGCGGCTGGGAAATGAGAATAAAATCGTTCTCTAACTGATTTCAACCTCCTCCTTACCCTAATCCCGAAATCCCCCATTGGGCCTAGCTGTTAACCACCCGGTTAAGCCCAATTAAGCTGTTTTTCACCATCTGAAACTTGTTTCAGCCATATCTCCCAAACGGTGAGTCCGTTTGGCTAATGTGACCACTCTACGGAATTGTAAACCATCATCCGGAGCCAATGGAAGTGGTTTTAGGTCAAAATTCCTTTCCAGTCAAAAGTTATGGCCAAAACAGTGCCAACTAGGGGTAAAATGGTCATTTAAAAATCGGGAAAAATCATGAACATGGGAAATGACCCCAATAGTCGTCTCCCAAAGTTATATGACCACACGACTTCGTGTGTAAAAGAAATAAATATCCTACGATCCTATGATGCGTAGAATACGGGTCGTTACACACTATACATGATAGATGCAAAGAAAAATGCTGAAGTTTCCTTGTCAACATAAGCCCTGCAATTCATGACATAGGTCTTTGAGATGAAGTGGAGTTGGTCTGGTATGTTTTGATTTCTATTCTTGACTAAAATGTGATGGGTTTTTTATTTTTTATAAAATTAATGTACTTGAGCTAGTCTTTGAGAATGCTGTCTATTTTCCGTTTGATCTAATGTGTGTGCTTACATGCAATTGCATTCATGCATTTTTTGGAGCTCTTAAACACACTGATTTTGTCTACAGAGTTACGAACCATATATATGTACAATATTTGTGCCTTGTGTATATCTTGCTGCACCCTGTTTGGCTTTTTTCTTGATCACCTGAATTGATTGTTTTGGCATACTAATGCTCCATTGCATTGCTACTCCCTGACCTTATATTCTCTGTAAAGGAGGCAGCTTCTTTTTGCTATTTGTAGTTGACTCTCATGAGGTGTCCCAGTTTGGCCTTGTATATATTCATTTACTTGTATATATTCATTTCTTTGTAGTTGACTCTCATGTGATGTCCCAGTTTGGTTAATAGCAACAATATGATCATCATCAACACATTATTTCTTGTATTTCAGGCACCTGCATGAGCAACACTTCAAGTTGATGATAGGTGCAACTCTTGCATAATAGTCAGAATGTCCTATAAGCATGCATGTAATTCTTCTATACATAGCAGGTCGGTATTTTGCCTCCTAAGTGAAGGCATAACTATTTGCAGTTACCTTATAATCACATAAATATTTGTTAAGTTGGTTAATTGCATTTGATGGCAAGGTGGCATAAGTTTTTGTTATGTAGTAAAGGAAGAATGGATCTGGTTGAATGCAAGAAGGTGTGTTGCCGATGGTCTGGAGGTGTTGGTGGTGAAGAAGTAGTAGGGGATTGCATGGGGGTGGCCAGTCATGTGGAGCAGAGGGATTGGTGTTAGACTGTGCTTGTGATATTAGTTGTCGGCGTATATGAGTATCTTTAGTATGTATTGTTTTGGTTTGCTATAGACGTATGTATTGTCAATATTTATGTTTGAATTTATCATGTTTGAAATATTATGGGTATATATATTTTGTGATTTGGTTTATGACTTCATTTGTGTACTTAGATTAATGTGACAAATATGTTTTTTTTGAATTGTTATAATATATTATTAAAATTAGAAATTGTAAACTTCGAATGTTATGGCAGAAAAATGTTGCAATAGAGTGTTTTGAATATTTTTTATAGCAACAAAATGATGTTGTAGTAAATAGTCATGAATTTTCCATAGCATGTTTTGATGCATCATAAAAATTTTCAATAGCTTGTTTATATGCTATAATAATAAGGAATGTCAACATATTACAACATTTAAATGACATTTCCATAGCATTTGGATGTGTCATAAAAACTTTTCATAGCATGCTTCACAAGCTATAGAAAAGCAGTTGTACTAATATGGCATGTTTAAGATGACAACAAAAGTACGTTTTCTATTGCAAGAATTACACATCATAATATCTACCTGACTTTTAATAACATGTTGATATATGACATTTATAGAATCGTCATAGAAGGTTTTTATGATGGTTTTTAAACGTCATAAAAAGGTAATTTTTGTTGTAGTGTGGGTGTTTAGGAAAGATAGGGATGATTTTCTGATGGTTTGGAAGCCAAAGAGAAAGACATGGTTGTTGGTAGTTCTAGTGTCGGTAGGGAATCTTCCTCAAATCCATTTACGGTACTTTCAGAACTCAACGAAGATAGGAGGAAGTGTCCAATTCTGAAGATGGAGACGAGAGGATTGATGCTATTGATGTGGTACTTGGAAATGTGGATATTAATGACAGCGTTGGAATGGCTAGAAAGTCCTGCAAGGGAAAGGAGGTGGCTGGATCTTCTGGTATGACACCTTTGAGGTGCAGAGATAGGAAGAGCTCTAGTGTTGATCACCCTCTGGAAGAAGTTGACCATTAGGAGTTCGCAGATTTGCTGGGTGGTAGCTTTTGCGGTCGCACGGAAAGCAGATGGATGATGTGATTTAATTCGCTCTAAGTGCTTTCTGTAGTTCGATGGGATGAATTTGGCCCCTACATGGGGAATATTGGTATATGTTTTATTTTGGACTGTACCAAATATAACTCTTTGTTTTGACTGCTGCATGTACTTAGGTATAGCACGAAACTTTATTGAGAATTGGCATATATTTAAATGTGCATATATCTCACTACCTTCAAAAAAAATTGCATTCAAAATTCAAGGTTAATCTGGACCACACAAAGAGAGGTCGGTCAACGCCTCGATTAAGGGAAATCAAAAGACACAGAATTAACACTTCAAAAGAGAACAAAGAGTTTGACTTCGAAAGTCGAAAATACCCCTTCAATGGGGGGCAAATGTTATTGTCAAAATTAACAAGAAATAGGCTGACGGCGAAGGGGTATCGGGCAGCCGAAAGCACATAAAAATTCTTTAGAAAGCAAGGACAAACACTAAGAGGAGTCGAAAATAAGGAGAAATGTTCTGAAAGTGACATCAAATGAGACTCAACTCCAAAACCAGCTAACGGTAAGGAGATATCCAGTGAACTCAAGCACAGAAGGGTGACCTGAGAGCTACATAAACCGACCCCACCCTTTTATGGAAAAGGAACTCAAAGTCCACAGAGTGTCGACACAGTCTATCCAGCGGAACATGCCCAGTAGAGGGCTCTATAACGGAAGGACATCTGAGTGAGAAGCAAAGAAAGAAGGAGGGAAGAGTTCCACTAACGGAAGCCTGGAGGACGGAAGGGTTGTCAGTATTAACCCTCTTAATGCTAATACACCAAGATGAGAAAACATCAAGAATGTCTAGCCGAAGACAGCAGACACATAATCGAGAGCTATCTTTCGGAAGATCAAATCATCCAAAAAGCTCTACTGGAAGACCAACCAGAACCCTAACAAAGATACAAGCTATCCATACTAAGCTACTTAGTACAGACACCGACAGCAGTTTTAGACCGGCAGCCATCTATATACATTTGGAGGACAAGCTCCTCCAAGTATTCACGGAAAAGCCGAAGCTGGCGTCCGAAAGCCTGCACCCAGGAGCTGTAACTGGGAGCCCAGATGCCTCCTGAAAGACCTCGCATCATCAAGTTCATCTCAATCTTGGAAAAGCCCTAATTGACCGGGACCTTCACTTCGGAGGCCATAACCGCTCCACAAAAGCGGCTGGGAGCCAAACATCTGAAACCAAGGGTAAAGCGGACGCCAGAGGCAATTGTAGGCCCAATAGCCCAACAGCAGAAGAGGGTCCGAATCCACTATAAATAAGACCTCAGAGGTCACATTTAGAGGTTTTTTTCCTGTTCCTTCTTCCTTTGATATCCTAGAGGGGTTCTCATTCTCTTTCATATCAGATCTTAGTAAACAAATCCTAATTGTAAATCAGTTTGGGGAATCACTTATGTAACCTCCTCTATGAATGAAATCACAAAAGCTTAAAGTGGATGTAGGTTCAAGTCGAACCGAACCACTTTGTTGACACACTTTTTGGTAAATGCTGTCACACTGAATATCTGGATAGCATCGCGCTCAGATATGGACAACATCGTCAGAAGACAGGCAACGATTTGGTCAAAGTCGCATCACGAACAAAGAAAGGCCCGAAACTCCTATCAGACAACCTCTTTTAGGCCTGAAAACAGCGACTACAGAGCTAAGCTTAATAACTCTTGTAGGTCTCTGAATTAACTTCAGTTTAAGCTTTGGTTTGTCTCAATCGGACTTATGGTTTGAAAGTTATGCTTGTTTCTGTAAACTGGTGTAATCTGGCAATTTCCTAGATAAAGCAACGAAGCGTCACACGATCGGAGTATGGCTCATGCACCCTCGGATCGCCGCTCATCGGATCGCCCCCTCGGCTCGTGATGCACCTCGTCTCGCGAAGCTCCCTGACTCGTGGAGCACATGGAGACCACGACCCGATCGCCAGCACTTCACTCCAGCTTGCAACCAGACCTGGATCGTGATAGCCATATCACGATCCGACCCATGACCATGATCCGACCCATGACCACGACCCGACCCCCAAACCTGCTCTTGTGCAGCTTGTTCTGACCTATTCTTAAGGCTACTCTTGCTCCTACTTTTCCGGATCGGGTGCCACGTACCCCATCACGAACCGGTCTTCCCAGAAGCTCTCCTACGGCTACAAATACACCATTTGAAGGCATTTTCAAGGACTTTTTGGATGAGACTTTCTCCTACATCTAGACAGCCTCTGCCATTACCGATTGCAAGGACTTTGAACCTTTCTACACATAAATTCTCCTCTTGTAATCTAAATTAACACACGGATTGTGTGTATGCATAAAACTGATTCTTGTAGTCTGTCAGTATAACAATAAGATTATAAAGTGGACGTAGGCTACATCTACAGCCGAACCACTATAAAAACCTCGTGTGTCTCCTCTTTATTTACTTTTTTCTGCATTCTGTGATTTGTGATCTGCATTTGGGTGTTAGGCCCAGATTTTGGTCTAACATTTTGGCGCGCCAGGAGGGGGGCACACGACAACCTTAATTTCTAGCTTGAAGGAGACTCAATGGCGAACAAAAGGAAGAAGACTGGAACTTCTGCTCATGCCGATGATGCTGACGCTGAGGACACAAGGAACGAGGCATGCTAGGAAGCTTCCTCTCATGGAGATCCTTCTGCATACTTAACCAGAGACGAGATGGACGGAGTTCTCACTGAACTAAGAGATCAGATGGCACGACAAGATCTCCTCCAGAAACAACAGGAAATGATCAACCAATTCTTCACTCGGATGGATGGAAGGCCGAGCAATGCTCAAGTCATTGGAAATGAAGCCACAGAAGCGGCTACGCATCATCTGGACTCGGAGGCAACCCCCTCATTCTTGGAAATGTTCAGGTTCTACCTTATTCAGCCCCAGTTCAAATGGAAACAAGGACGGAAGCTCTCGCTCCTCAACCGTAACCGGCTCATGATGGAGATCCAGAAGCGGCTCGGGATAGGGCATCACGACCCGATCAGATCGCCCCCCAGACTCACGAACCGTGCTCCACGATCCCGCCTCACGAGCTGACCTCCCTGGCTCATGACCGTGTCGGGTCGCCCCCTTGATCCACGAACCGCGACCCACGACTCGCTCACAACAGCTCACCAACAGCTTCCATCCTCTCCTGCATTCAACGCTAGGGGCACCCGCTCTGATTTTGGTAGTTTGCAACATCTTTTTGAAGGCAATCGACTCGCTGATCTGATTCAACGCCTCTCAAGAGGCCGCACCTATCAGAATGACGTGGATGACATCAATCACAACCCATTCACTCAGGAAATCGGGAATTCCCGCAATCCCCCGGATTTCAAACTTCCACAGCTAGAGCCCTACAACGGTAGGACGGATCCTACCGTGCACCTGATGCGCTAAAAACGTCATATGGAAGTTCAATTGGCATCGGAAAACATCATGGCTAAGTGTTTTCCCCTCTTTCTGACTGATATAGTAGCCATGTGGATTCGACAGCTAGAGACAGAATCGATCAACAGCTGGAATATGTTGCTCGCTTGCTCCCTTGAACTGTTTCGGGTCCACGTCGCTCGACCCAAGAACATCATGTCACTCACTACAATTAAGCAGAGGCCCAGAGAAACTCTACGTTCATTCCTGGAAAGATTCAACGTTGCAGCAGCATCAGTTGATCGCCCTGAACAATCGATGGTATTGATGCAGCAGTATCCGACGTTCTAGATAACTCGGAGTTCAAAAAAAATTTGTATCAAGACCCACCACGGAGTCTCAGCGAGTTCTACCTTGAATCGGATAGATTCCTGCATGAGGAAGACGCAACTTCCGAGAAGAAAGTTCTCGATGTCAACATGCTCAAAGATGGAGAACTGTCTGATTCTGGCAAAGGAAAAGCCGCTGTCAAGAATGATCGCAACACTCAGCCCCGGAGAGGGCCCAGATATGAAAAGTATACTGAGCCCATTGCTTCACATTCTGACATCTACATGGATACAAACGGTGTTGTCTCCTACCCAAAGCCTCCCAGGAGGGAACCATCGCAAAGAGAACGCGATTCTGGAAAGAATTGCATATTTCATGGTATGGATGGTCATGACACAAATGACTGTAGGCACTTGCGAGACTTGATTGAGGAACGGGTTAGACGTGGAGAGCTACCCGAGTATGTGAAATAACCTATAGCTCCAGCACCCGCGCTGCCACCTCCTACTCCCCGGAGAGGGAATGACCCTGGATCGAGCTCTCGTGGGCTCATCATCAACTGATCTGGATGAGATCAGCTTTCATTTTCTGCATTTCTTAGGCTTTAAGATTTGTTTTTGCTTTCATTAGGTTTTCCGATTGGTTGAATCAGAGTACACACATACGGGGTTAGGATGTAGCCCCAAATCGTGTTCTGGACTCGGTGTCAAACCAATCAGGATTTGCTTTGGTTTTGCATTTGGAATTGAATAAGGAAGGACTTTCCAAGAATGGATTATGTTTGGAGAATTTAAGTATCTTGTCAGGATATGGCAGGATCCTCAACTTCGGTTAAAGTATGGCTTATACTTATTATGGAGCTCTAGGTATGGATTATGCGTAGGGACAGACTATCTTGTCAGGCTGTGGCAAGCATAGCTCTACTTCAGGTTTGAGTATGGTTTATACTCACTTTGGAAACTTAAGTATGGATTATACTTAGGAACTGCAAACGATCTTGTTAGGATGTGACAAAAGAAATCGGGTATGGATTATACTCGGTTTGAACTCCAGGGTATGGATTATGCCCTGCAAACAGTCTTGTCAGGATGTGACAAAAGAAATCGGGTATGGATTATACTCGATTTGGACTTCCGGGTATGGATTATGCCTGGAAATGTTGGCCTTTTGCCAGGATTTGGCAGGATGACTCAAACGCCCCTTGAGTATGGTTTATGCTCATTAGACGCCGAAGCATGGTTTATGCTCAGAAAATTTGCAATACCGCCATGATTTGGCATGTTTGTTTTTCCTTTATCTCTTTACAGGTATGGATTATATCCCTAGCTGGCAGACCCGACAAGGTCATGGCATTATCGAATTTCTATGGCTTATAGATTTCCTAGACTATCCAGAGCACATCTTCCTTCAACCAGCAAGATATGTTCTGAGGGGCAAACTTGTTGACACACTTTTTGGTAAAAGCTATCACACTAAATATATGGATAGCATTGCGCTCGGGTATGGACAACATCGTCAGAAGACAGGCAGCGATTTGGTCAAAGTCGCATCACGAACAAAGAAAGGCCCGAAACTCCTATCAGACGACCTCTTTTGGGCCCAAAAACGGTGATTACGGAAACAAGATTAGTAACTCATGTAGATCTCTGAATTAGCTTTAGTTTGAGCTTTGGTTTGGCTCAATCGGACTTACGGTTTGAAAGTTATGCCCGTTTCCGTAAACTGGTGTAATATGGCAATTTCCTATATAAAGCAACGAAGTATCACACGATCGGAGTATGGCTCATGCACCCTCGGATCGCCCCTCATCGGATCGCCACCCTCGGCTCGTGATACACCTCGTCTCGCGAAGCTCCCTGACTCGTGGAGCACATGGAGACCACGACCCGATCGCCAGCACTTCACTCCAGCTTGCAACCAGTCCCGGTTCGTGGTAGCCATATCACGATCCGACCCATGACCACGATCCGACCCATGACCACGACCCGACCCCCAAACCTGCTCCTGCGCAGCTTGTTCTGACCTATTCTTAAGGCTACTCATGCTCCTACTTTTCTGGATCGGGTGCCACGTACCCCATCACGAACCGGTCTTCCCAGAAGCTCTCCTACGGCTATAAATACACCATTTGAAGGCATTTTTAAGGACTTTTTGGCTGAGACTTTCTCCTACATCTAGGCAGCCTCTGCCATTATCGATTGCAAGGACTTTGCACCTTTCTACACATAAATTCTCCTCTTGTAATCTCAATTAACACACGGATTGTGTGTCTGCATATAACCGATTCTTATAGTCTGTCAGTATAACAATAAGATTATAAAGTGGACGTAGGCTACATCTACAGCCGAACCACTATAAAAACCTCGTGTGTCTCCTCTCTATTTACTTTTTTCTACATTTTGTGATTTGTGATCTGCATTTGAGTGTTAGGTCCAGATTTTGGTCTAACACACTATAAAATTGTGTGTTTCTATCTCTTCGATGTACTGTAACAACCCGCATATTTAACGATTATATATTTAAATATAACATTGTTAATCGTTAATCGACTGTGTATCCAAAAAGTCACATTTTTCATATGGTAGAATTTGGACTCGAAACCACTTCCATTGAGTTTGGATCATCGTTTGCAACCTTTTTGACTATAAATATCGATATACTCCAAAATTTGGAAATTCGGCACCTTGTTTGGGGCTTGGGTTATCCAAGCTAGCCCCTTTACTTATAATCAGATCAGCCCCTTCTCTCTCATTTACTCCAAACACTTAAAAGAAATTGGAAATGGGAAATTAAAATTCCCTAAGCCCTAGTTTGATCTTGGAGCTCCAATTCTTGAGGAAATCAAGTGTAGAGACCTAGGTGAGCTTCTCCATCTTCTCTAAACTATTCTCTCTTCAATTTATGAAATTTTCCTAAACCTAACTCTAAGGAAATTCATGTATACGTGTTTAGGTTGAAGATTTTTGAGTTCTTATTGAAGAGAGGTTGCTTTAGCTTGCTTTTGGATTGATTCCTTGTATCTAAACAAGCAAAGGTGAGTTCTTCGTGAACTCACATCTATGCCACAAGCTATTGGCTTGTAAAAGTGTAATTTAGAATCCATTTGAGTTTGCATAAGCTATTGAATTGAGTAGGCTAGTGTAACTTAGTCGATTCATGTATCCATATTTCATTGAGCTGGGAAATTACGATTTGCAATGTTCATATGATCAATTTATATGTTGCGAGTTGTTTTGGCGGTATTGTGAAGCTCTGTTCCTGCCCCGGCATAGTTCTAAGCCTTCACAAGTCACTTGAATCGTATTTGATTGCTTTTGTTAGAAAATTTGCCCGTTTTGGAATTTACAATCAAAACCATTGCTAATCTCTTGTATGAGTGTTTGTGCATGCATATTTGGGTATTATAAGTTTTTTTGGCAAGTCTTTGAACCCTCATACACATGTATATAACATCATAGGCCTTCGGGCATTCATCGATATCGTTTTGAGCATGTTTTCAAGGCAAATTGTGCTCTGGAACAGGTTTCAGACGTCTGAATATTATATGTCAGATGTCTGACCTGCTTCAAATAATTATGTAATTCAGACATCTGGCCGAAAAAATTCAGACATCTGAAAGGGGACCAAAATGAACTAAATCCTTGCTGGTTTCTGAAAATCCCAGTTCAAACGTCTGACCTTAATGATTCAGACGTCTGAATCTGTTTTTCTGCTATTGACCAGTGGAGACCACAGTCAACAGTTTAGGCACATTCAGGCTCTTTCCCGGCTGCGTTTCGGCCCAATTTGGTTTCGTTCGTGACTTTGCAGTTTCTCAGGTTCGCAGATTTCTGCATCTCGATTTCAGAAACTTTTGATTCATTCATGGCGAACAAATATTATAATTGATAGTCGTGGGGTTTCGTCTACGTTATTAAAACGTGAATTCTTCATTGGATCGTTAATTCGATCGATATCACGCGAAATTTGCCATTTCCAAATGATACAAAAAGGGTTTTTAATTATTAGTAGATATCAAATCTTTTACTAAACGGGTTTTAACTCCACTTCATTATATGAAGTTATTTTCCAAATTGGTTTCTAATCCGACTTCTTTATATGAAGTTATTTTATAAAGTGATTTACAAATCTACTAGTATATATTTGATAAACCATTTTCTCGTTCGTATGAGAAAACTAATTAAACGCCTGTAACACCCCACCTCCGCCAGGGTCACTCTTTCGGGGGCACTAGCTTCTGGGGGGTGTTAGAACTGGGTAAGCATGCATAATGATATATCAAGGCAGAACAGGAACATAAACATATATGTAAAACAGAGTAAATGAGAATAAAACAGCGGAATATCCCAAACCATCTCAAAACAAGTCTAGTACATCATAAAGTCATCTGCCAAAATAAATATGTCTAGTACAACATAAACAGAAATACTGAAATACATAGTGCTATCCCCAAAAACAAAAGTGATAAGCCATAGCGAGCTCAATATCCAGACATACATGAGCTATCCAGCGAACAAGCAAGTGATCCAAGCTAAGCACCACTGTTCCCTCCCTGAGAACCTGGGGGGGAAACGGAAGAAAAGAAGCGAAAGAAAACAGGTCAGTCAAAAAGACTGGTAAGCCCTACTACGATCAGTCTATAAACTAGTAAAACTAACATCATGATGGAAACTGAGATGAACATACTGGCAATAGATAAAGGTGTCATCACATAAAGAAGATCAAGCTTTGCACCACAGTGTACTAGCAAACTAACATAACCGGTAATGATCCCTCAGCCCAAAACTTTGGCCCAATAGCAGGAGGTGACCTTAATACAAGGTCCAGCCCAACGGTCTAGTCGATCGGCTCCCTATCATCCTAACACGTCAAGTGTTGGTATCCATACGGCCCACCATGGATGTAGTCAGACTGTGCTGGGTCCACCTTCGGGTGTATCAAGCCCTTGGGTGCCAACCCCAGACACTTAAGCAATAATGCACAGTCTAAACCTACTGGTACCCGTGCCTCGAGTTTGTCCAATACCGAACTACGTGCACGTCCGTAGCCCGCCTGGACCCGCACCGCTGTACCACTCAGCCGTCGCTTTGGTCGCTTACATCAGTCCAGTAATCGTGCCCCGCCCTAGCCTAGCCTCTAGGGTTGTGAATGATACCAAACTGGGATTACTGCTGGAACAGACCACGTTGCTAGGGTTTCCTAAGAGGGTTAAGTGTGGTTTAACCTCTCACTAATCATGGATTAAATTAGTTAAGTGTAACCAACAGTTCACCACTTAACCCCATCTAATCCCTCGTATCCCCAAAATTGGTTAAGTATTAGTGGGCCATGACTTAACCCTAATCATGAGGCATTAATTTAACTGTACCTTAACCTCTCACATTAGACTTTGTTGCGGTTACTAGTTAAGCCGGGCGGGTCCGGGTAGCTTTACACCACAACTTGGTCTAACCTCGGGTCCCAGGTACACATGACCAACTTCTCACATTGGGTCCTATTGTTTGTAGCAACTAGTTAAGCCGGTCGGTTCCGGGTAGGTTTACGCTACAAACTCAACCCAACCTCGAGTTGGCCACACATGTTTTCTAAGTGTCATGTCCACTTTATTTCAACCCATAATTACAAGTTTAACTTGGGTAGACCTAACTTAATAGGTAAATTCCCAAGGGGTAGACCTAACTTAATAGGTAAATTCCCAATCTTATATTTTCATGTATTTTAAGTTTCACCCAAAACCCCCCCAACGTCATTCTATCGCTTACATATTCGTCATAACGCATAAGGGATAGGAAGAGGGAACTTGGCACAACATACATGATAAATCTTACATGTCATAATAAGCATGCATAACATGTTGGACTTGCTTAACTTAGCATAGTGAACTTGCATAAACATGCATAACTTGTTAAACTTGCAAATCATGGCATAGTGTACTTGCATAAACATGCACAACTTGTTAAATTTGCAAATCAAGGCATAGTGAACTTGCATAAACATGCATAACTTGTCATACTTGCAAATCAAGGCATAGTGAACTTGCATAAACATGCATAACTTGTTAAACTTGCAAATCAAGGCATAGTGAACTTGCATAAACATGCATAACTTGTCATACTTGCAAATCAAGGCATAGTGAACTTGCATAACATAGCATAGTGAACCCGCATAAGCATGCATAACTTATTAAACATGCATAAATCTCAACTTTCACCACATATTAACTTTAGAGTTTCTAAAATGAAGGTAAGAGGGCTTACAAATATTATGAAGACACAAATTTACTAATAAAGATCGAGAAGCCCTTTTATGCAAGCATAAAAACCCCAAGACAAAGCTCCAATTGACAAAAACCCCAAAAACACTAGCTTAGCAAATAAAGCTTGCAACTTGATGATGTATGCAAGCTAATGATCATTCATACAACTTAGAAAAGCTTGTATGAACATCAAAATCTTCTTAGAATTGATTTTTGAAGAGGGTGGAGGCTAGGGTTCTTAGGTGGAGGCCATTTGAGATTTCAATTTGACATAGTTTGGTTGCTAGAGTGAATAATGAGGGTTTAGGGGGGGATTAGGGGCTTATTTATAGAAGATTAGAGTGTTTTTAGCCCTAGGATTAACCCTAGGTTAGTTTTGGCCCGTCAGATCTCGGAATTCTCTAGAACCAAGCCACAAGACCAAGCCCAAATCAAAGTGGCGCGCCATGCAAAACTGCCTGCTTACCCCCTGTCGACAGGGCTGTCGACAGGGCAGTCGACACCCTAGGACCCCTGTCGACATGCCTGTCGACATGGGGGCCCTGGCGGGAATTTTCCCGCCTGACACCAATTAGCCCTAATCCTTTTTTAATTTGAAATTTAAATCTGTTTTTACTATGGAAATTTCTGAAAACTTCAATGGGCCTTAACTGGGTCATACGGACTCCGATTTTCGAAAACTCGGACTCTATTTCGCGTATTTTTCCGAGACGAACGCAATGGCATAGCCCGTTTCCCTTGGTTCAGATTTTTGAATTTAATTCTGCCTCGATTTATGTTATAACAGTTTATTGAAAATACGGGTTGTTACATTCTCCCCTCCTTAAAGGATTTCGTCCCCGAAATCTTCAAGTTAGGAAGAACATATCCTACCATCCAACATCCATCTACTCAAAACATCATCCACGAGCAACCATTGTCCTTAAAAGATCTAAATGCCGTATGAACATATGCAGAAGTGTGTGTATATGTACTTATCTAATGCAAAGATCAATGCAAAATATGTTAGTGAAATGTATCCATATGTATGCAAATCCCTAACATAATGTATAATATCTACATGCGTGCTCAATCATACATCCATATGCAACATCCATGTGATTGCATACAAATTTCGTCCAAGAATAAGCATAAACACTCATGCACATGCAATATGAGGAGTGTGTGAGCCGATCTAGTGCCTAATGTGTATCATGCATCCACGAGTAACCACTTGCAAACACTTGCAACCACTTGCAACCATCAAACATAACATGTTTCAAACACATGTTTCATCCAAAAGGGTTTCTACCTAAGGTTCTCATGACAAGATTAGCACGACAACTAGATAAACATGGATAGCAAAGAGAAAGATATGCTAAACAAAGGAAAGAGATTGAGAGTGTACCCTCAAAAAAGAATGGATAAAGCCCACGCATCTTCTCCTCGGTTTCCCAAGTTGCGTCTTCTTCGGCTTCACCCCATTGGACCTTTACCAGCCTAACCTCTCGATTCCTTAGCTTCTTGGTCTCTGTCCCCAAGATACGAATCGGAGCTCTCCTCAAAGTTGCCTCTTTCTCTACTTCCACGTCTTCAAGAATGCTAGGTTCAACCACCTCAGCGGACTCATGTAGGCACTTTCGGAGATGCGAGACATGAAAGACATTATGCACTCCGGACAACTTCTCGGGCAATTGCACTTTATAAGCCATCTTCCCAATTCTCTCTATGATGGGGAAGGGTCCAACGAATCTCGGTGCTAACTTCCCAACAGCTCCAAATCGGACCACATTCCGTAAAGGAGAAACCTTTACGAAAACCTTGTCCCCAACATCAAACTCCAAATCGGATCTTCGCTTATCAGCATAGGATTTCTGTCGGTCTTGGACCGCCTTCATCCGTCTTCTAATCAACTCGACCTTCTCGGATGTATCCCTAATCATGTCGGGTCCAAGTATGAGCTTATCTGTAGTCTCCCACCAACATGTAGGCGACTTGCACGGCCTCCCATATAAAGCTTCAAACGGTGCCATCCCTATGCTTGCTTGATAACTGTTATTATATGCAAACTCAACAAGAGGAAGATGGTCTTCCCAAGCACCACCAAAATCCAGAATGCAAAGCCTCAACAAGTCCTCAAGTACCCTATTCACCCTTTCTGTTTGACCGTCTGTTTGTGGGTGATAGGTCGTACTCAGGTTCAACCTTGTGCCCATAGCCTCTTGCAAACTGTTCCAGAACTGACTAGTAAAGATGGGGTCTCGGTCACTGACTATGCTGGAAGGGACTCCATGTAGTCGTACTATCTCACGAAGATATACTGATGCTAGTCCAGATGCGGTCCTTTTGCTCTTCACCGGAATGAAATGAGCACTCTTCGTGAGTCTATCCACAATGACCCATATGCTTGTATTCCCCTTCCTTGACCTTGGAAGCCCATCAATAAAGTCCATAGAAATACTCTCCCACTTCCATAGCGGGACCTCTAGAGGATGCAATAGCCCACCGGGCTTCTTCGACTCAGCTTTTACTCTCTGACAAATAACACATCTCGAGACAAACTCGGCCACATCCTTCTTCATTCCAGGCCAGAAGAAAATGCGCTTCATATCTTTGTACATCTTATCACCGCCTGGATGTATAGTCAACTTGGAGCGATGTGCTTCCTCAAGGACTTTCCCCACCAAGTCTTCCACCATCGGAACACAAAGCCTTCCGTCTCTCCTCAGCCAACCCTTATCGTCTATAGAATATCGAGCAAGGTGACCAGATGTCTCCCCTCGAATCAGCTTATCCATGATCTCAATTATCTGAGGGTCTTCCTTCTGCGAAGCCCCAACTTGATCCAGAAGGGTAGGCCTGAGCTCTAGATATGCCAAAGAACCGGTCATCGACTCAACTGTCAAGGAAAAATCAAAGGTTGCCAAGAACTCTAAATTCTTCATCTCAACAAATAGAGGACTTAGTGTCAACCTTTTCCTACTCAACGCATCCGCTACAACGTTCCCTTTGCCAGGGGTATAGGCTATATCAAAATCATAGGAAGCCAAGAATTCCATCCATCTCTGCTGCCTCAAGTTCAGATCCTTCTGCGAAAAGAGATACTTCAAAGACTTATGATCAGTATACAGCTCAAATCTCTCTCCCAGAAGATAATGACGCCAAGCCTTGAGTGCATATACAATCGCTGCCAGCTCTAGATCATGAGTGGGATAATTCTTCTCATGCACCTTAAGTTGCCTCCCACCAAAACATATAACTCTGCCCTCTTGCATCAGAACGGCGCCCAATCCCGTGCCACAAGCATCAGTGTACACGGTAAATACCTTACCACCATCGGGTAGAGCTAGAACTGGTGCTGAGGTAAGGGCTCTCTTGAGTCTCTGAAAAGCAAGCTCACAATCCATATCCCAAGCAAAGACTAAGTTCTTCTTCGTCAACTTAGTAAGAGGAGCGGATATCTTCGCGAAGTCCTTGATGAACTTCCGGTAAAAACCCGCAAGACCCAGAAAGCTTCTCACCTCGGTTGCATTCCTTGGAGTCTTCCAATCCTGAACTGCAACCACCTTAGCGGGATCCACCGCTAAGCCTTGCTTGGATACGATATGCCCAAGGAATCTGACTTCCCTTCTCCAAAAATGGCACTTGGAGAACTTGGCCTTTAACTGATGCGCTCTGAGCGTATCCATCACCTCCACAAGATGCCTCACGTGCTCTTCTTCATCCTTGGAGAAAACCAAAATATCATCCACAAAGACCACGACAAACTTGTTCAAGAACTCCCGAAACACCCTACTCATCAAGTCCACAAAATACGCGGGTGCATTCGTCAAACCGAACGGCATAACAAGCCATTCAAAGAATCCGTCTGGAGTTCTGAATGCAGTTTTGTCTATACTATCTTCAGCCACTCTGAGCTGATGAAAACCCGTAGCAAGATCAAGCTGAGAGAAAACAGAAGCACCAACAAGCTGATCAAAGAGATCATCGATCCTCGGTAACGGGTGTCTGTTCTTCTTAGTCAGCTTATTCAATTCTCTATAATCCACACAGAGTCGAAGAGAGCCATCTGCCTTAATAGCAAACACCACAGGCGCTCCCCATTCGGATATACTTCTTCTGATGAAGTTCTTCTCAAGCAATTCTTTCACTTGCTTGCTCAGCTCCCGTCTCTCACGCGGAGCCATATGCCGAACGGGCAAAGAAACAGGCTTAGCATTATCCACCAGATAAATGCGAAAATCAATCTCTCGTTAAGGGGGCAACCCCTTAACTTCTTCAAAAACATCTGGATAATCTCGGACCACCCTTACAGACTGAAGGGCTTCCTCTGACGAGTCGAGAGATTCAAGATAGCATAACATGACGGGATTCTTCGGATTGCATGAAATCTCTAAGGTGTTGCCGAGGCGAGTCACAAGCCTCACAACCCTATGCTCACAATCCAGAATGGCTCCATATCGGGACAGCCAATCCATGCCCAATATCAATCCGTATCCCCTGAAACCAAGAACATATGCACTACACAAGAACTCTATGCTGAGTATAGAGATCCTCAGATCCTCACATATCATAGATAGATGAGCAGAACCCCCAATGGGATTCGAAACACAAACGGGATCGTCCACTAAGCTAGTACTAAGGTGCAAGCTATCAACAAGATCAGATGAAATAAAGCTATGTGATGCACCAGAATCAAACAAAGTACGGACTGGAAGATCAGAAACATAAACAAGGTTCTCAACAGAAACACTACCTCGGTCGGGAACTGGAGCGGTATTGAGAGCATGAACTTGCCCTCTTGAAGGTCCAGCCTGTCCTTTCTTCTTCGGGCACTCCTTGCTGAAGTGTCCAGTCTCACCACAGGAAAAACATCCACCACTAAGCTTCCTTTTCTTCTTCCTACAATCCTTAGCAAAGTGTCCAGGCACACCACAGTAATTGCACTTTCCCTTGCCTTTGTTGTTGTTGTTCCCCTTCTTGTTCTTGCCCTGATTCCCCTGGCTGCTTTGACCACCTTGATTGCTTTTGCCTTGAGAATCAGTCTTCTTTGCTTGAGTATCACTCGACTTGACTTCTTTCTTTCCATCTCCCTGAAGCAGAGCCATATTGACCAAACTCTCAAAAGTAGCTCCATGCGGAATATGTGACATCGCCAAGCCCTGTAGCGGCTCATTCAACCCTCTAGCAAATCGAAGAGCCTTCTTCTCCGGAGTGTTCACCATATCCAAACCAAAATGGGCTAGCTGATTAAACTTGTTCACATACTCCTTGACAGACATATCACCTTGCTTTAATGCAATGAACTTCTCCATCTGTAAATTCGCCTCAGCCGAAGATAGAAACTTGGTCACAAATCTAGCCCTCAAATCGGCCCAAGTCTCAACGGGCCTCGTCCCATTGGTGACCTCCCACCAATAGGCCGCCTCATCCTTCAAAAGCCATACTGTCAATAAGATCTTCCTCTCGTCATCAATCCCAAAGATAGCAAACAGGTCCTCCGTGTCCTTCAGCCAATTCCTAGCTTCAACAAAAGATTCCGTGCCTAGGAAATTCTTGCCTCCCATTGCCTTGAAGTCTTTACAAACCTTTGTAAACTCAACCTGAGGATGCTGAGGGGGAGGAGGAGGAAGAGGAGCCTAAGCAACAGGAGGAGGAGGAACATTAGCCACGGGAGGAGGAATATTGACTGCTGGAGGAGGGGGAACAGGAATCACCGGGGGAGGGACATTAGGGATAGGATTCTCAACTACAGGAGGAGGAGTGGGAGTAGGGTTTGCGGGGCCGGCTGCCGCCCTAGCTTCTAGAAGTCTCCTATACCAGAGTGGTACGTTTACTCCATCTGGGATGGCAAGATCCTCAGCCATACTGAAACAAAGGATAAGATAAGATTAGGTCAAGGGAACGAAGGATAACGCTAATGGCTTTTTTTTTGGGGAATAGCCTTTTTAAAATACTAGACTTTTCTTTGGAAAATACTTTATACTTTTTTTGAAAATAGTTTTTCAAAAGTCTTTTAAAAACTTTTTGTCCTTTCTTGCAAACCATATGCTCTGATACCAAATTTGTAACACCCCACCTCCGCCAGGGTCACTCTTTCGGGGGCACTAGCTTCTGAGGGGTGTTAGAACTGGGTAAGCATGCATAATGATATATCAAGGCAGAACAGGAACATAAACATATATGTAAAACAGAGTAAATGAGAATAAAACAGCGGAATATCCCAAACCATCTCAAAACAAGTCTAGTACATCATAAAGTCATCTGCCAAAATAAATATGTCTAGTACAACATAAACAGAAATACTGAAATACATAGTGCTATCCCCAAAAACAAAAGTGATAAGCCATAGCGAGCTCAATATCCAGACATACATGAGCTATCCAGCGAACAAGCAAGTGATCCAAGCTAAGCACCACTGTTCCCTCCCTGAGAACCTGGGGGGGAAACGGAAGAAAAGAAGCGAAAGAAAACAGGTCAGTCAAAAAGACTGGTAAGCCCTACTACGATCAGTCTATAAACTAGTAAAGCTAACATCATGATGGAAACTGAGATGAACATACTGGCAATAGATAAAGGTGTCATCACATAAAGAAGATCAAGCTTTGCACCACAGTGTACTAGCAAACTAACATAACCGGTAATGATCCCTCAGCCCAAAACTTTGGCCCAATAGCAGGAGGTGACCTTAATACAAGGTCCAGCCCAACGGTCTAGTCGATCGGCTCCCTATCATCCTAACACGTCAAGTGTTGGTATCCATACGGCCCACCATGGATGTAGTCAGACTGTGCTGGGTCCACCTTCGGCTGTATCAAGCGCTTGGGTGCCAACCCCAGACACTTAAGCAATAATGCACAGTCTAAACCTACTGGTACCCGTGCCTCGAGTTTGTCCAATACCGAACTACGTGCACGTCCGTAGCCCGCCTGGACCCGCACCGCTGTACCACTCAGCCGTCGCTTTGGTCGCTTACATCAGTCCAGTAATCGTGCCCCGCCCTAGCCTAGCCTCTAGGGTTGTGAATGATACCAAACTGGGATTACTGCTGGAACAGACCACGTTGCTAGGGTTTCCTAAGAGGGTTAAGTGTGGTTTAACCTCTCACTAATCATGGATTAAATTAGTTAAGTGTAACCAACAGTTCACCACTTAACCCCATCTAATCCCTCGTATCCCCAAAATTGGTTAAGTATTAGTGGGCCATGACTTAACCCTAATCATGAGGCATTAATTTAACTGTACCTTAACCTCTCACATTAGACTTTGTTGCGGTTACTAGTTAAGCCGGGCGGGTCCGGGTAGCTTTACACCACAACTTGGTCTAACCTCGGGTCCCAGGTACACATGACCAACTTCTCACATTGGGTCCTATTGTTTGTAGCAACTAGTTAAGCCGGTCGGTTCCGGGTAGGTTTACGCTACAAACTCAACCCAACCTCGAGTTGGCCACACATGTTTTCTAAGTGTCATGTCCACTTTATTTCAACCCATAATTACAAGTTTAACTTGGGTAGACCTAACTTAATAGGTAAATTCCCAAGGGGTAGACCTAACTTAATAGGTAAATTCCCAATCTTATATTTTCATGTATTTTAAGTTTCACCCAAAACCCCCCCAACGTCATTCTATCGCTTACATATTCGTCATAACGCATAAGGGATAGGAAGAGGGAACTTGGCACAACATACATGATAAATCTTACATGTCATAATAAGCATGCATAACATGTTGGACTTGCTTAACTTAGCATAGTGAACTTGCATAAACATGCATAACTTGTTAAACTTGCAAATCATGGCATAGTGAACTTGCATAAACATGCACAACTTGTTAAATTTGTAAATCAAGGCATAGTGAACTTGCATAAACATGCATAACTTGTCATACTTGCAAATCAAGGCATAGTGAACTTGCATAAACATGCATAACTTGTTAAACTTGCAAATCAAGGCATAGTGAACTTGCATAAACATGCATAACTTGTCATACTTGCAAATCAAGGCATAGTGAACTTGCATAAACATGCATAACTTGTTAAACATGCATAACATAGCATAGTGAACCCGCATAAGCATGCATAACTTATTAAACATGCATAAATCTCAACTTTCACCACATATTAACTTTAGAGTTTCTAAAATGAAGGTAAGAGGGCTTACAAATATTATGAAGACACAAATTTACTAATAAAGATCGAGAAGCCCTTTTATGCAAGCATAAAAACCCCAAGACAAAGCTCCAATTGACAAAAACCCCAAAAACACTAGCTTAGCAAATAAAGCTTGCAACTTGATGATGTATGCAAGCTAATGATCATTCATACAACTTAGAAAAGCTTGTATGAACATCAAAATCTTCTTAGAATTGATTTTTGAAGAGGGTGGAGGCTAGGGTTCTTAGGTGGAGGCCATTTGAGATTTCAATTTGACATAGTTTGGTTGCTAGAGTGAATAATGAGGGTTTAGGGGGGGATTAGGGGCTTATTTATAGAAGATTAGAGTGTTTTTAGCCCTAGGATTAACCCTACTTTAGTTTTGACCCGTCAGATCTCGGAATTCTCTAGAACCAAGCCACAAGACCAAGCCCAAATCAAAGTGGCGCGCCATGCAAAACTGCCTGCTTACCCCCTGTCGACAGGGCTGTCGACAGGGCAGTCGACACCCTAGGACCCCTGTCGATATGCCTGTCGACATGGGGGCCCTGGCGGGAATTTTCCCGCCTGACACCAATTAGCCCTAATCCTTTTTTAATTTGAAATTTAAATCTGTTTTTACTATGGAAATTTCTGAAAACTTCAATGGGCCTTAACTGGGTCATACAGACTCCGATTTTCGAAAACTCGGACTCTATTTCGCGTATTTTTCCGAGACGAACGCAATGGCATAGCCCGTTTCCCTTGGTTCAGATTTTTGAATTTAATTCTGCCTCGATTTCTGTTATAACAGTTTATTGAAAATACGGGTTGTTACATTCTCCCCTCCTTAAAGGATTTCGTCCCCGAAATCTTCAAGTTAGGAAGAACATATCCTACCATCCAACATCCATCTACTCAAAACATCATCCACGAGCAACCATTGTCCTTAAAAGATCTAAATGCCGTATGAACATATGCAGAAGTGTGTGTATATGTACTTATCTAATGCAAAGATCAATGCAAAATATGTTAGTGAAATGTATCCATATGTATGCAAATCCCTAACATAATGTATAATATCTACATGCGTGCTCAATCATACATCCATATGCAACATTCATGTGATTGCATACAAATTTCGTCCAAGAATAAGCATAAACACTCATGCACATGCAATATGAGGAGTGTGTGAGCCGATCTAGTGCCTAATGTGTATCATGCATCCACGAGTAACCACTTGCAAACACTTGCAACCACTTGCAACCATCAAACATAACATGTTTCAAACACATGTTTCATCCAAAAGGGTTTCTACCTAAGGTTCTCATGACAAGATTAGCACGACAACTAGATAAACATGGATAGCAAAGAGAAAGATATGCTAAACAAAGGAAAGAGATTGAGAGTGTACCCTCAAAAAAGAATGGATAAAGCCCACGCATCTTCTCCTCGGTTTCCCAAGTTGCGTCTTCTTCGGCTTCACCCCATTGGACCTTTACCAGCCTAACCTCTCGATTCCTTAGCTTCTTGGTCTCTGTCCCCAAGATACGAATCGGAGCTCTCCTCAAAGTTGCCTCTTTCTCTACTTCCACGTCTTCAAGAATGCTAGGTTCAACCACCTCAGCGGACTCATGTAGGCACTTTCGGAGATGCGAGACATGAAAGACATTATGCACTCCGGACAACTTCTCGGGCAATTGCACTTTATAAGCCATCTTCCCAATTCTCTCTATGATGGGGAAGGGTCCAACGAATCTCGGTGCTAACTTCCCAACAGCTCCAAATCGGACCACATTCCGTAAAGGAGAAACCTTTACGAAAACCTTGTCCCCAACATCAAACTCCAAATCGGATCTTCGCTTATCAGCATAGGATTTCTGTCGGTCTTGGGCCGCCTTCATCCGTCTTCTAATCAACTCGACCTTCTCGGATGTATCCCTAATCATGTCGGGTCCAAGTATGAGCTTATCTGTAGTCTCCCACCAACATGTAGGCGACTTGCACGGCCTCCCATATAAAGCTTCAAACGGTGCCATCCCTATGCTTGCTTGATAACTGTTATTATATGCAAACTCAACAAGAGGAAGATGGTCTTCCCAAGCACCACCAAAATCCAGAATGCAAAGCCTCAACAAGTCCTCAAGTACCCTATTCACCCTTTCTGTTTGACCGTCTGTTTGTGGGTGATAGGTCGTACTCAGGTTCAACCTTGTGCCCATAGCCTCTTGCAAACTGTTCCAGAACTGACTAGTAAAGATGGGGTCTCGGTCACTGACTATGCTGGAAGGGACTCCATGTAGTCGTACTATCTCACGAAGATATACTGATGCTAGTCCAGATGCGGTCCTTTTGCTCTTCACCGGAATGAAATGAGCACTCTTCGTGAGTCTATCCACAATGACCCATATGCTTGTATTCCCCTTCCTTGACCTTGGAAGCCCATCAATAAAGTCCATAGAAATACTCTCCCACTTCCATAGCGGGACCTCTAGAGGATGCAATAGCCCACCGGGCTTCTTCGACTCAGCTTTTACTCTCTGACAAATAACACATCTCGAGACAAACTCGGCCACATCCTTCTTCATTCCAGGCCAGAAGAAAATGCGCTTCATATCTTTGTACATCTTATCACCGCCTGGATGTATAGTCAACTTGGAGCGATGTGCTTCCTCAAGGACTTTCCCCACCAAGTCTTCCACCATCGGAACACAAAGCCTTCCATCTCTCCGCAGCCAACCCTTATCGTCTATAGAATATCGAGCAAGGTGACTAGATGTCTCCCCTCGAATCAGCTTATCCATGATCTCAATTATCTGAGGGTCTTCCTTTTGCGAAGCCCCAACTTGATCCAGAAGGGTAGGCCTGAGCTCTAGATATGCCAAAGAACCGGTCATCGACTCAACTGTCAAGGAAAAATCAAAGGTTGCCAAGAACTCTAAATTCTTCATCTCAACAAATAGAGGACTTAGTGTCAACCTTTTCCTACTCAACGCATCCGCTACAACGTTCCCTTTGCCAGGGGTATAGGCTATATCAAAATCATAGGAAGCCAAGAATTCCATCCATCTCTGCTGCCTCAAGTTCAGATCCTTCTGCGAAAAGAGATACTTCAAAGACTTATGATCAGTATACAGCTCAAATCTCTCTCCCAGAAGATAATGACGCCAAGCCTTGAGTGCATATACAATCGCTGCCAGCTCTAGATCATGAGTGGGATAATTCTTCTCATGCACCTTAAGTTGCCTCCCACCAAAACATATAACTCTGCCCTCTTGCATCAGAACGGCGCCCAATCCCGTGCCACAAGCATCAGTGTACACGGTAAATACCTTACCACCATCGGGTAGAGCTAGAACTGGTGCTGAGGTAAGGGCTCTCTTGAGTCTCTGAAAAGCAAGCTCACAATCCATATCCCAAGCAAAGACTAAGTTCTTATTCGTCAACTTAGTAAGAGGAGAGGATATCTTCGCGAAGTCCTTGATGAACTTCCGGTAAAAACCCGCAAGACCCAGAAAGCTTCTCACCTCGGTTGCATTCCTTGGAGTCTTCCAATCCTGAACTGCAACCACCTTAGCGGGATCCACCGCTAAGCCTTGCTTGGATATGATATGCCCAAGGAATCTGACTTCCCTTCTCCAAAAATGGCACTTGGAGAACTTGGCCTTTAACTGATGCGCTCTGAGCGTATCCATCACCTCCACAAGATGCCTCGCGTGCTCTTCTTCATCCTTGGAGAAAACCAAAATATCATCCACAAAGACCACGACAAACTTGTTCAAGAACTCCCGAAACACCCTGCTCATCAAGTCCACAAAATACGCGGGTGCATTCGTCAAACCGAACGGCATAACAAGCCATTCAAAGAATCCGTCTGGAGTTCTGAATGCAATTTTGTCTATACTATCTTCAGCCACTCTGAGCTGATGAAAACCCGTAGCAAGATCAAGCTGAGAGAAAACAGAAGCACCAACAAGCTGATCAAAGAGATCATCGATCCTCGGTAACGGGTGTCTGTTCTTCTTAGTCAGCTTATTCAATTCTCTATAATCCACACAGAGTCGAAGAGAGCCATCTGCCTTAGTAGCAAACACCATAGGCGCTCCCCATTCGGATATACTTCTTCTGATGAAGTTCTTCTCAAGCAATTCTTTCACTTGCTTGCTCAGCTCCCGTCTCTCACGCGGAGCCATATGCCGAACGGGCAAAGAAACAGGCTTAGCATTATCCACCAGATAAATGCGAAAATCAATCTCTCGTTTAGGGGGCAACCCCTTAACTTCTTCAAAAACATCTGGATAATCTCGGACCACCCTTACAGACTGAAGGGCTTCCTCTGACGAGTCGAGAGATTCAAGATAGCATAACATGACGGGATTCTTCGGATTGCATGAAATCTCTAAGGTGTTGCCGAGGCGAGTCACAAGCCTCACAACCCTATGCTCACAATCCAGAATGGCTCCATATCGGGACAGCCAATCCATGCCCAATATCAATCCGTATCCCCTGAAACCAAGAACATATGCACTACACAAGAACTCTATGCTGAGTATAGAGATCCTCAGATCCTCACATATCATAGATAGATGAGCAGAACCCCCAATGGGATTCGAAACACAAACGGGATCGTCCACTAAGCTAGTACTAAGGTGCAAGCTATCAACAAGATCAGATGAAATAAAGCTATGTGATGCACCAGAATCAAACAAAGTACGGACTGGAAGATCAGAAACATAAACAAGGTTCTCAACAGAAACACTACCTCGGTCGGGAACTGGAGCGGTATTGAGAGCATGAACTTGCCCTCCTGAAGGTCCAGCCTGTCCTTTCTTCTTCGGGCACTCCTTGCTGAAGTGTCCAGTCTCACCACAGGAAAAACATCCACCACTAAGCTTCCTTTTCTTCTTCCTACAATCCTTAGCAAAGTGTCCAGGCACACCACAGTAATTGCACTTTCCCTTGCCTTTGTTGTTGTTGTTCCCCTTCTTGTTCTTGCCCTGATTCCCCTGGCTGCTTTGACCACCTTGATTGCCTTTGCCTTGAGAATCAGTCTTCTTTGCTTGAGTATCACTCGACTTGACTTCTTTCTTTCCATCTCCCTGAAGCAGAGCCATATTGACCAAACTCTCAAAAGTAGCTCCATGCGGAATATGTGACATCGCCAAGCCCTGTAGCGGCTCATTCAACCCTCTAGCAAATCGAAGAGCCTTCTTCTCCGGAGTGTTCACCATATCCAAACCAAAATGGGCTAGCTGATTAAACTTGTTCACATACTCCTTGACAGACATATCACCTTGCTTTAATGCAATGAACTTCTCCATCTGTAAATTCGCCTCAGCCGAAGATAGAAACTTGGTCACAAATCTAGCCCTCAAATCGGCCCAAGTCTCAACGGGCCTCGTCCCATTGGTGACCTCCCACCAATAGGCCGCCTCATCCTTCAAAAGCCATACTGTCAATAAGATCTTCCTCTCGTCATCAATCCCAAAGATAGCAAACAGGTCCTCCGTGTCCTTCAGCCAATTCCTAGCTTCAACAAAAGATTCCATGCCTAGGAAATTCTTGCCTCCCATTGCCTTGAAGTCTTTACAAACCTTTGTAAACTCAACCTGAGGATGCTGAGGGGGAGGAGGAGGAAGAGGAGCCTCAGCAACAGGAGGAGGAGGAACATTAGCCACGGGAGGAGGAATATTGACTGCTGGAGGAGGGGGAACAGGAATCACCGGGGGAGGGACATTAGGGATAGGATTCTCAACTACAGGAGGAGGAGTGGGAGTAGGGTTTGCGGGGCCGGCTGCCGCCCTAGCTTCTAGAAGTCTCCTATACCAGAGTGGTACGTTTACTCCATCCGGGATGGCAAGATCCTCAGCCATACTGAAACAAAGGATAAGATAAGATTAGGTCAAGGGAACGAAGGATAACGCTAATGGCTTTTTTTTTGGGGAATAGCCTTTTTAAAATACTAGACTTTTCTTTGGAAAATACTTTATACTTGTTTTGAAAATAGTTTTTCAAAAGTCTTTCAAAAACTTTTTGTCCTTTCTTGCAAACCATATGCTCTGATACCAAATTTGTAACACCCCACCTCCGCCAGGGTCACTCTTTCGGGGGCACTAGCTTCTGGGGGGGTGTTAGAACTGGGTAAGCATGCATAATGATATATCAAGGCAGAACAGGAACATAAACATATATGTAAAACAGAGTAAATGAGAATAAAACAGCGGAATATCCCAAACCATCTCAAAACAAGTCTAGTACATCATAAAGTCATCTGCCAAAATAAATATGTCTAGTACAACATAAACAGAAATACTGAAATACATAGTGCTATCCCCAAAAACAAAAGTGATAAGCCATAGCGAGCTCAATATCCAGACATACATGAGCTATCCAGCGAACAAGCAAGTGATCCAAGCTAAGCACCACTGTTCCCTCCCTGAGAACCTGGGGGGAAAACGGAAGAAAAGAAGCAAAAGAAAACAGGTCAGTCAAAAAGACTGGTAAGCCCTACTACGATCAGTCTATAAACTAGTAAAGCTAACATCATGATGGAAACTGAGATGAACATACTGGCAATAGATAAAGGTGTCATCACATAAAGAAGATCAAGCTTTGCACCACAGTGTACTAGCAAACTAACATAACCGGTAATGATCCCTCAGCCCAAAACTTTGGCCCAATAGCAGGAGGTGACCTTAATACAAGGTCCAGCCCAACGGTCTAGTCGATCGGCTCCCTATCATCCTAACACGTCAAGTGTTGGTATCCATACGGCCCACCATGGATGTAGTCAGACTGTGCTGGGTCCACCTTCGGGTGTATCAAGCCCTTGGGTGCCAACCCCAGACACTTAAGCAATAATGCACAGTCTAAACCTACTGGTACCCGTGCCTCGAGTTTGTCCAATACCGAACTACGTGCACGTCCGTAGCCCGCCTGGACCCGCACCGCTGTACCACTCAGCCGTCGCTTTGGTCGCTTACATCAGTCCAGTAATCGTGCCCCGCCCTAGCCTAGCCTCTAGGGTTGTGAATGATACCAAACTGGGATTACTGCTGGAACAGACCACGTTGCTAGGGTTTCCTAAGAGGGTTAAGTGTGGTTTAACCTCTCACTAATCATGGATTAAATTAGTTAAGTGTAACCAACAGTTCACCACTTAACCCCATCTAATCCCTCGTATCCCCAAAATTGGTTAAGTATTAGTGGGCCATGACTTAACCCTAATCATGAGGCATTAATTTAACTGTACCTTAACCTCTCACATTAGACTTTGTTGCGGTTACTAGTTAAGCCGGGCGGGTCCGGGTAGCTTTACACCACAACTTGGTCTAACCTCGGGTCCCAGGTACACATGACCAACTTCTCACATTGGGTCCTATTGTTTGTAGCAACTAGTTAAGCCGGTCGGTTCCGGGTAGGTTTACGCTACAAACTCAACCCAACCTCGAGTTGGCCACACATGTTTTCTAAGTGTCATGTCCACTTTATTTCAACCCATAATTACAAGTTTAACTTGGGTAGACCTAACTTAATAGGTAAATTCCCAAGGGGTAGACCTAACTTAATAGGTAAATTCCCAATCTTATATTTTCATGTATTTTAAGTTTCACCCAAAACCCCCCCAACGTCATTCTATCGCTTACATATTCGTCATAACGCATAAGGGATAGGAAGAGGGAACTTGGCACAACATACATGATAAATCTTACATGTCATAATAAGCATGCATAACATGTTGGACTTGCTTAACTTAGCATAGTGAACTTGCATAAACATGCATAACTTGTTAAACTTGCAAATCATGGCATAGTGAACTTGCATAAACATGCACAACTTGTTAAATTTGCAAATCAAGGCATAGTGAACTTGCATAAACATGCATAACTTGTCATACTTGCAAATCAAGGCATAGTGAACTTGCATAAACATGCATAACTTGTTAAACTTGCAAATCAAGGCATAGTGAACTTGCATAAACATGCATAACTTGTCATACTTGCAAATCAAGGCATAGTGAACTTGCATAAACATGCATAACTTGTTAAACATGCATAACATAGCATAGTGAACCCGCATAAGCATGCATAACTTATTAAACATGCATAAATTTCAACTTTCACCACATATTAACTTTAGAGTTTCTAAAATGAAGGTAAGAGGGCTTACAAATATTATGAAGACACAAATTTACTAATAAAGATTGAGAAGCCCTTTTATGCAAGCATAAAAACCCCAAGACAAAGCTCCAATTGACAAAAACCCCAAAAACACTAGCTTAGCAAATAAAGCTTGCAACTTGATGATGTATGCAAGCTAATGATCATTCATACAACTTAGAAAAGCTTGTATGAACATCAAAATCTTCTTAGAATTGATTTTTGAAGAGGGTGGAGGCTAGGGTTCTTAGGTGGAGGCCATTTGAGATTTCAATTTGACATAGTTTGGTTGCTAGAGTGAATAATGAGGGTTTAGGGGGGGATTAGGGGCTTATTTATAGAAGATTAGAGTGTTTTTAGCCCTAGGATTAACCCTAGGTTAGTTTTGGCCCGTCAGATCTCGGAATTCTCTAGAACCAAGCCACAAGACCAAGCCCAAATCAAAGTGGCGCGCCAGGCAAAACTGCCTGCTTACCCCCTGTCGACAGGGCAGTCGACACCCTAGGACCCCTGTCGACATGCCTGTCGACATGGGGGCCCTGGCGGGAATTTTCCCGCCTGACACCAATTAGCCCTAATCCTTTTTTAATTTGAAATTTAAATCTGTTTTTACTATGGAAATTTCTGAAAACTTCAATGGGCCTTAACTGGGTCATACGGACTCCGATTTTCGAAAACTCGGACTCTATTTCGCGTATTTTTCCGAGACGAACGCAATGGCATAGCCCGTTTCCCTTGGTTCAGATTTTTGAATTTAATTCTGCCTCGATTTATGTTATAACAGTTTATTGAAAATACGGGTTGTTACAACGCCTTAGTAAAAACAAGGACTATGACCCCTTGTGTTTTCTTTGATGGTTAATTCTTAGATTCATTCGATTGAACACCGTGGCAATGATTGTTTTGTATCTCTAGTGAAATTTACAACTTGTTCGTAAACATTTGAGTAGAGCAAGTAGTTATGGGACATGTAGCTCAACTCTTATGTTTACTAGCTTGGTGTAGTTACACTATGCTTAATCAATTTTGATCATATAGGAACTTCGGTTCCAGTGGATCTTCAGATCAATCTGAACTTCGGGTCACTCCGATGATCTTCGGATCATCATATCTTAGGAGCTTCGGTTGTGGTGGATCTTCCGATCAATCCGACCTTCGGGTCACTCTGATGATCTTCGGATCATCATATCTTAGGAACTTCGGTTCTGGTGGATCTTCGGATCAATTTGACCTTCGGGTCACTCCGATGATCTTCGGATCATCATATGTTAGGAACTTCGACTCAGGTGGTTCTTTGGATCAATCTGACCTTCGGGGCATTCCGATGATCTTTGGATCATCATATCTTAGGAACTTTGATTCTGGTGGATCTTTGGATCAATCCGACCTTTGGGTCACTCCGTTGATCTTTGGATCATCATATCTTAGGAACTTCGGTTCTGGTAGATCTTCGCATCAATCTGACCTTCGAGTCACTCCGATGATCTTCGGATCATCATATCTTAGGAACTTCGGTTCTGGTGGATCTTTGGATTAGTCCGACCTTCGGGTCACTCCGATGATCTTTGGATCATCATATCTTAGGAACTTTGGTTCTGGTGGATCTTCGGATCAGTCCGACCTTCGGGTCACTCCGATGATCTTCGGATCATCATATCTTAGGAACTCCAGTTTTGCTGGATCTTCAGATCAATCTGACCTTCGGGTCACTCCGATGATCTTCGGATCATCATATCTTAGGACTTTGGTTCTGGTGGATCTTCGTATCATCTTGAAGAACTTTAGATCATTCGATTATATCAATGTTCTTCGGACCATTTTGTATTGGCGAGATATGCGATATAATATATTCTATTTCATGTGGACTTGATGGGCGACATCATTTCTCGCGAGTAGTCTTATTTTGATATTATGTTAGCTAGATTGCGTTGACTTGATGGGTGGCATCATTTCTTGTAAATAGTTATATCTTTAGAATGTGATAATCTGTTAGATAGCTTTGAGATTTTTCTTTGACATATTTTATGGACATTTCCGAGATTTCACACTTACTGTGATCATTTGTTGTTATTTCTCCTTTGTCATTATTTGTTTATATCTCTAATTCTATCTCAGTTTATTATGATGAGTACAGCTAGATTGATCCGTTTATTGTTTATTCTTATAAATAATACTCGGGTCAGACCGAGTATTTCAGGTGCTTATGTTGAACTACTAGCAGAGACTGCCTTTTAGCTTGTTTCTATCTACATTTGAGTTGTAGTTCTTAATTATACGTGTACCTTAGATTTCATGTATACATATTCTTTTGTTGTATAGTGGATCGACTATGGCCACTATCTTTGTATTTATACTCATGTGTTGTTATTCATATCTATTTCCACCTTGTGATATGAATACCTGTGTAAAACTTTGATTTATTGGTATGTATTTTATATTGCTTTCCAAATTATATATATCCAGTGTATAGTAGATTTTGGACTTGATTTAGATATGTCAGATTTCCTTATGAGATTCAAAAAGTTAGACCATATTATCCGACATATTTAACACTCGTTCAAAGTTAATATATAGATGGTCTCTCCTCAACAACCTTATTCCTCGGGTTAATTGAATATATTTCTTGCAATGGCCTTCAACGCGAGTGTAGAGGTAGGGCGTTACACTTGGTATCAGAGCTAAGTTCGGAACAATATAAGATATTATGGCGAGGATCATTGTCCTAGGTTTCCCTTAGGAAATCGTGTTTAGGATTTTACTCGAGCCTTAGGACCCGTCATATCCTATCTTATATCTTGATCCTTGTTTGACTAATCAAATTTATTTGACTTCGTATTTGTGACATATTGGCTTAGGCAAACTTAGAGTCCTGCCCCTTTCCTTGTGTAGGAATTAAAATTGTTTACAATTTTTGTGTTCAAATAACTTTTGGGACTTAGTTTTGAAGATTTCTATTATAAAATAATTTTTACCAAGTAAAATCTTAATCCACTTGAGGTTAGCTTTATGAGTTAAAAATGAATAAATTATTTCCGCTATGCACGGTGAAATGTTTTCATTTATTTATTTATGATTACAAATATAATTCATGAATAAATGGTTGCACCCTTAATTGTTTATTTACAAATTTGCTCCCCTATTTGGACGTAATTTGTTATATCGTGTTGAGTGCCCATTGAGTATATTAGGAATTCTAATTGAGAAGTGGGACGCTGCGATATCAAAAAAAAAAAAAAAAAAATCTGAACACTTCAATGAGATGATTCCGACACAACCCTTATACTAAATATTAATGATGTGCATCGCCATTGAACCGTAGCATTAGCAACTTCATATAAATAAATGGTGAGACAAATCATTAGTATTAACTGTTAATTTGCAACCGTAGGGATTTTGATAAGATAATGCTTTAAGAATAGGATATATATGACCATCGTATATATCCTTTACACCTTTCATAGTTTGAATTTTTAACTATGAATTTGAGATATCTTATTTGGTAAGGAAACTAATGCTTATAAGGGTATAATCATCTTTATCTTTTATGATGATGATTCCCGTGGACATCTCCTTTGATTTCTTTTGAAATGTGGTCGTCTACTTTTTTGCGTCAAATGAACTTAAGGACACCATGTCCTTAGGAATTAGTGGGTGCTTATTTTATATCTAAGTATATATATTTTTCAAACCTATGTTTTGTGAAAATTCTTACATGCTACCTTGAGTTTTCATTACCTATTTATTTTTCAATTGATATGACTTTGATTTTCTTTGGGTAATGATTAGGTATTCTCTTTTACTTTTGTGTGTTACTTGTTTCAAACAAGTAATTTTTCCTTTTCGGTTGGATAAGGACTTTAATTAAACGTTTTGGTAAAAACAAGGGGGTCGACACTCTTGCGTTTACTTCAGCGGTTAATTTATGTACTTAGATGATTGAAAATTTTGGTATCCTAGTTGGTCATTTAAGTCTTAGCTAAGCAATGATTTTGCACTTCTTGAGTTATCTAGCTCATTTTTATGAAGTGACAATTTATTGGTCTTACTGGCCTCTTAGGAACTTTCCAGTTGGACTTGGTTCGGAAGTGTATCTGCAGGTGCATTGCCGATTTGTCCAAGTTCATTTATTTTAGAGGTTTGTCTGACGTGTTTATAGGCTCATCAACTTACCAATTTCGTCGGTTCGTCTGATGCGTTTATAGGCTCATCGGCGTCCCGTTATTGCGGACTCATCTAGAGTATTTACAGGCTCATCTCTCTAAGAATGCCCCAACTCTCTAAGAATGTATTCCAAAAGCGAAAGGTAGAAGGTTGGTGGGACGATATGGGAGTTGCCCCGGTAGAAGGAATAATAACTAAAACCACACTCCCGGAGGATTGTTGAGAAGTAGCTTGGAGCAGTTTGAGAGATGAGTTAAAAATTAGAGGAATTTCATCTTCACCCCCTCGAAGTTGATGCCAAAGGCGTATCAGTAACCTTCTACCTTTTTGGTTTGCTTCCCTCCTGAGGTTCGGAAAATTTAATTTACGTTGCTACTTCGGTGTTGTAATTTTTTTCAAGACCATGCTTCTGGGAGGGCGCAGGAGCAGCGCTGGCTAGAGAAGCGACACCCACAATGTTGGAAGCATTAATTATAAAAGGAAAGAGTTTTAAGAAAATGAAACAATAAGATTTCCTTGCGTATAAAAGGGAGTTTTAAGCTTACAAGAAGAATCAAGGCGAATGGGTGACTAAGAGGAAAAGCTATGTGTGTCGCTCTTTTTTATGTAACAAGCACTCGTCGGCCTACGGTGCGTTACTAGATGACGTCCCAAAATCTTCTAACTGGTCGAACGAATGGAATGCTTGGAAAGAAGGCTACAAGTCGGGGAAGAAGACCTTTTCCCGAAGACTGAAAAAGCCTTCAACATTTTTTTCATAATGGACTTAAGGTTGGCACTTGGGGTCTTCGACACCTGACTTAGAAATAAAGTCATAACATTGTTAGATGAACGAAAGCAGTGTGCATTAACACCCTAAAACCATAAGAACTGAAGACTGTTGGATAATTACCAGGTTGAGTAAAAGTCCTAGAGATGCCAGGAGGACATTTGATAAAGAAAAACCGGAGCTTCCATTCTTAGGATTTATTAATGCTCCCCTCAAATTCGGTAATGGGTTGGCCTTGAAGATTTGAAAGTTTAACCGGCCCAACTTCGCCAATGGGTCTAGTTGTTCTAGAATGGTTGCACTAAGGAAAGTGCCCCTGAACTCACGAGAAAGAATCTCCAACCCAGATGTGTTTATATATATATATATATATATATATATATAAGCATTCAGGGAAAGATGTATCAAAGCAATTCTTAGACAACGAAGGAAGTCGTGAATGAAAAAGGGAAAGGGGATGAAACCACTATGCCGGATATAGATGGTAGTAAATGTAAAGAATACTTCTAGAGGGTTATCTATAGTATCGGCCTTTGGAGGAATACCATCAACTCTGAAAATATCGAAATCTCCTAGTATATCATTAACTTCCTCTTGGGAAGAGATAAAGGAGTGCTTTTCGACGGTAGCAATCTTTGGAGGAGCCACTTCTGTAATTTGCTACTGAGAAGCGGTAGGCCCTTTCGAAGTGGTATTCTTAGATGCCTTTTTCTTATCAGCCATTTGGTTGTTAGATGATATTATTCCAATTATAATCAAATGATATGATGGAATAATGCAGTTATAAAAGTACAAAAAGAAAACCTTTTACCTTAACTGAAACCCTTTGAATATCAAAATGACAGAATACATGTACGAGAAGGATCTATGTTATGGGAAGAAAGGTCTAATCACTTGAAATAATTAGACAATTTTCGAATACTATAATGTATCCTCGTAGAACTAAATATCTCGGGTCCAAACATGAACCCAAAAAACAAATTGTAAAGGAAGTAATTTGTGATGAGAATCGGTAAAAACTCAAATTTCGATCTTGGAGAAATTTGTTCTACAAACAAGGGTACTTCAAATTCTACCGAAAGATTAGGTCGAAGTTTAAATTTAGTCATGGTTAACTCTGAAAATGAAAATACCCATGGAGTTCACGATTTAATTTCAAATCAATTATTGAATAATCAATTTGAGGTCAATAATCAGATAACCAAGTTATAGGGAAATACCTATTGATAATCGATTTTTGAGATTCAAGTTCTTAAATCGTAGTAGAAATATTTACCTCGATCTTTAGTCTTGATGTGTTAGGACGATTTGAAAAATTCTGGAAAACTTTGATACTCATATGAAAACTTTTTGAATGCGGAAAGCTAGAAACAAAAAAGAATATGTATCTATTTATAAAGAAGAATCTCCAATTGACAGGCCATTCGATCAGATCTAGATGAGTAGATTAGATCTCTAAAAAGCCAAAAAGCAAGGTTTGGAAAAAAGGTTTGCAAACTAGGAAAATCACTTTATTATCCAAAAAACAGACTTTCAAATAATGTACGAAAATTTTATTATGCTCATAATAAGTAATGGTTATATAGCGAATGCTTTTGGTCCTTGCATATATCCATAGGTGTTCGGTTCTCATTGTGTGATTGTTTGTCTTTATGTTGATGGAAAGTTGATATTTGGTATATAATTTTTATAGTAAATTATGCCAAAAAATGGCCTTCCAGTTAGAGATGAAAGATTTGGAAAACGCGAATGTGATGCTAGCAATCAGTATGAAAAAACAATAGTTGAATTTCTATATAAGTCTCACTACGTTGAGTAATTTTAAAAAGATTTATTATTTTGAAATGACTAATGTCCAATCTCTATGTGATCATAATATGCATTTTTAAAATAACAATGTTCCTAATGTGTCTCAACACACAAGATGAATATGCCAAAATCGTTGAAAGCATAGTGTTCTTTATGAATTATACCATACCCGTTATAGCTTGTGTCCTAAGTCGTTTGAGTTTGTACACTTGTAGCATGAACAATGAACATTGGAATGTTCTTCATTGTTTTTTGATGTACCTTGAGAGTATGATTGATTAGTGCTTGTATTGTTAATAATATCATGCTATTTTGGATGGATTTTGTAGTGCAAACTAGGTTATTGGAAAGATGAACTTCGTTAAACTATGGTTATCTAATCATTTTAGGAGGAAATGTCGTATTATGAAAGTCTTACAAACAAACATGTATAGCATGATCTTTTATGCAATCTTAGTTTATTGCTTTCAAGTAGGCATGCCAATAAGTTGAACGATTGAGAGACTTGTTGGTAGAAATTTCATGAAGGTAAAATATAGTTTCAGTTTCTTTACATATAGTGTTTCACATGCAACAATTAGAATTGCAAAGAATATTGTGTGTTATGGAAAAAGAACGCAACATCTATGCAAGTTACAACACTATTAAGGAACTTCTGCATAAACGACTGATTTAATTAGAATATGCAAGATAAAAAAAGGACTTGTCTGAGCCACTCGTGAAAGGATTACCGAAAATTGGGAACATGTTCTTTTTTGTTTAAAGTAATATGTACATACTACTTTAAGAAGCTTGTGTTGAATTAAAGATTACAACCATATTATGGTTATTACTATTTAGCACACATAGATAAACTTACCGAAAATTGGGAACATGTTCTTTTTTGTTTAATTTATTACACTTCTGTTAGGCAAAATTATACAACTTTTAGTGAAAACATTAAGCAAAAAAACTATAGATTCATTCTTCAAGCTTGTTCTTTTAGGGATGAATGAGTATTTTGAAAATTATAAAAGTTTGCTTGACAAGGCCGAGATCGATGACTTCGGTACCGTTCGAGGAATAAACGATGCAAGCTCGCATTTTGGACACATCTAATGGAGTCTCAAATCGAGCCGGCCCACGAAATGGCACCATGTTTGTTCCACCAAGTTATTCCGACAATGTAACCAATAAATTTATTTTTTTGTAAATTTCAAAAATTAAACTTTTGCAAATGAGGTCTGTTTGAGATGCAGTTTTTACCCGTATTTTATCAAAATGCTCTATATTATGAAGTTAGTTTGAACCAAGTTCAAACAATCTATAATTTTTCAATTTATTTATTTATTTCTGCAGATCATTGAAAAATATTATTTATTAAAAGTAATAGTCAACTAATAAATTATAAATTAATTAAATGAAAACTTATAAATTAGAGAAGTAGTTCAAAAGGTTCGACCGTAACCACAAACGCGATCACGTTCAAATAATTTATACGTTTACATCGTTTAAATGCTCCGTTTACGTTGTCGCGGACAATAACATGGGCTTTGCTCATTGCTCAACTCACAAAGTAACAATTAAACCAGCAGAAACTAACAACACGTTGCAATTGTAGGGTCGAATGAAGTAACAAGGTTGAAAGGAATTTTAGACAAAGAATACTTCCAAGCCAAGAAGACTTCAAAGAAATCAGTACACGTTTAATTTATATTCGTTAGTGACAGCTCATTTTCAAAGGCTAGCGCTGCTTTTTTCACACGATACGCAATCTGGTCTAATCAATTTAAAGTGGACCTAATTTAATTTTATACTTGTTCATGGCAATGTTGACTTAACGTTGATTATTTATCTATTTATTCTCGTCAAACCGTGGATTGGCTTATTTTCCTAAGGCAAATTGGTGGAAGGTGGCAACCAGATTAATTAATTAAATAATAATAATAACTAGTTTTCTTTTACATACCGAACGTAGGGTGAGCTATAATTTCAAGACACACTAACCAAAAAATATGAAAGAGACCGATTTTTTTTGTTCCTTTCCTATTAACCAAAAGTGCTATTTTGACAAACTGCTAGAAGTGTAAGTGAGAGTGAGTTTGTTCACATTTTTAAACTTAGTGTAAACAAAACACCGGTTTTCATTGTTGAAAATTAAGTGAATTCCTATGGTGCCTCTTATTTTCACCATCTAAAAGTAGTGTTTTGTTCACACTACCAAAAAGTAGTGTGAACAAACTCATATTGAGTGTAAGGACATTGGAAAGGGCTAGTTAATTGTTGAAGTTGGAGGATAATTGGTCATGGTCATTCTACGTGCGCTAACCGTTTAATTTCCTTGTGTCAAAGTCAAAGAAATAGAGCATGAATATTGTTTAATACGTTATGTGGGGAGTAGGGAGATGGTCTTAATCCATTTCGAGAATACATATATGAGGAGCGCTCGGAGCACCCGTGTTTTGCAACATCCTTGCCCTACCACGAGCTGTACTAATTCAAATCTAAATTCAGTAAGATTATGTAAATGTTCAATCCACGTATATATTATCATCTATTCAAAATTTGAGTTTGTTTCGACATTTATAAAATAATATATTTGATGTTTAAATTTAACGGTTCAAATAAATGTTTAAATAATGAATAATTGAGTTAAGATTTTGATAATGTTACTAATGTCGGAATAAACGTAAACTTTGGATAAATAATTATATATATGTGGATTGAACATCTACAAATTATTGTTGGATTTGAATTAGTGTAGCTCAATAGAGATGCTAAAGGGTTCCTAAAACGCTTAATATCTACAAAATCTTATTGAGTTTGGATTGGTATAGCTCACGATAGGATAAGGGTGTAATGAAACGCATATATGGGAAATGTTTCGTAACGCCTCTTAGGTTACTACTTTATTAGTTTTGGATTCCAACCACTCATTTCGATTTTAATATTAATTATTTCTCTCTTCAGTTGAATTAAATCATATAGTGTAATGGAAGAAGAGGAAAAAAATTAATATTAGCCATTTTTTATTAGCGCTTTTTTTTTCTGTAATATCCTTAAAATTAGCTTCTCTTTGCAATTCCAGTAAACGAATCCTTTCTTGTGCAACCTAACAAAAAGTGCAAATTTCTTAAATGACACTTCCACTAGTTCTTAGCTTATAGAAAGTAGGAAATAGATGACCCATATTCCGTGTATTGTTTACGATTTTTTTTTCCTATTAATTTTTTTCTATTATTATTAGTTATAGCTGATGAGTTGAAATAGTAAGCAAGGGCGTTGAAAAATGAGACTAACGACTTCGTATTTCGTAGTTTTTGTACCTTTCGCAAGAGGAAGATAAATAGCAAACAGTGATATCTTAACGTGGAATAGAAGCACGTATTAATCTATCACAAAATTTGTGGTTGACAAAAACCAAATTTCTATAACAATTTCCACATGAATGGGACCCGATGAGTGGTTGACGCATGCATGGCCACAGCAGACAGGTCATGATTTATGGCTTCATTATTGTTACATGAACCAATACGAGTTTGTTGACCCATTTTAATTGGGGTCACCATGACACCACTAATGGTGTTAATGGTTTATGGCTGAGATTGTCCCTTGAATTTCTCTTATTAAATCTCAACCACACACTACTAAACCGTTAGTAATGTCATGTTGACTCAAGTTGAATGGGTCAACAGACTGGCTCTCGCCATCAACGACTTTTTAATATATGTGACAGTTGCCTAGTTTTAATAGGGATATGGTCCCTATCTAGCTAGCTGTCATATTTCTCTAGTTGACTTTTCTTAAAATCAAGCATCCAACTTCAACGGTTTCCATCAATTCATCATGCTATCTCCATGGTTTGACGGAAGCAGATCCTCTGGTCCTCTAGATCCAATCAATATGAATCCCCTGATTTTAACCTTTTGCAATTAAACCCGTAAAACATACCCGGGTTTAACTGCAAAAGGTTGAAATCAGGGGATCTCATTGGTTGGGTCCAGAGGACCAGACAATTTTCGGATCAGGCGATTTCAACCCATGGTTTTACATGCAAATCGTAAGACTTAATAGGATTTTTTTTCGATTCGACCACCTTTTAGAAACTTATTACTGAAATAGCCTAGTTTTAAAACTTATTACGGCTGTAGTCTGGTTTTGGTCACATCAGCCAAAACGGTTATTTTTATTTGCTCCATTTCAAATGCCACAATGTGCTCCATTTCAAACGCCGCACAAAATACAAAAGTTATGCTCCATTTGAAATGCCGGTGTGCTCCATTTGAAATGGAGCAAATATAAATAACAGTTTTGGCTGATGTGACTAAAACTAGGCTACGACCGTAATAAGTTTTAAAACTAGGCTATTTCAGTAATAAGTTTTCTAAATGTGGCCAAATCGAAAAAAAATCCGACTTGATATGATTTTACGTTTATTTATTATAACTAATTCAAATTCGTATTTCGTATGCGATATCACACTGATCAGCCTTCGATTTTGAGTTCTTAGCACCTCTGCAAATAAGTACATTGTTAATTTTGTGTTATGTATACGAAATACACGCATTTGTAAAAGACATTAATAATTTTGTATTTACCAATTATATTGTTAATGCTTTTGGTAGGAATAATGTTACAAGCGCAATTATAAAATACAAACTGGTAATACATCTCAACTAATACATCTCGTACGTCATCTAGAACGTTCATTCTGTAATGTGTAGTATTTTGTTGAACTGGTTCATAATTTTTATGCATCTATGCTCGAGTATTATAGTACTCTTATAAAAATTCTTTCAAAATCACATCACAGACGTCATTATTTGTCGTAAATTTAGGACTTAATTTATTATGTCATCGTAAAAAATATATGAATAATTATTGAAGATGTAACGGGCTATTTAACAATGGAATATTTAAATATTAATTTTTAATTGTTTGACAGTTTCAAAATATGACTTTTACATACGATAGAGTGAAGACTCAAGGTCACTTCCTTAAGTATGGGTGGTTATTAGTTCTTACATAAACATAAAGTATGAGGATAGCTATGTTTCGAGATCGAACAATCTTACGGTCCAAATTGTTCCGAAATACTTGAAAATTGTCGTTTCGGGGTGTAGTCTCGAATAACAATGAAATTTATATCATCAAAACTGTAATAATAAGGTGATGCATGCAACCAAGTTTCATGATGATCGGTCGCACAATGACCCCGTGAGCCTAAAATGATGGTTGATTTAACATTACAATTTGGATATAAATTAAATAAAACAATATTAAAATTATCCGAGCCATATGATTCTATTAGCCGTCTATTGTACACACTTATGTCACACCTTCTACTACATTGAACGTTCCATGCATTCAAAAATCAGGATTAGCCTACTCTCTCAACAAATAATTCTGGAACTTCCTCTGTTAAGCTCGTTTTGAAAAGATCTTTGTAACAACCCGCTTGGAATGAGCCTAAATTCCAAGCTATAGAAAAGTTCCATCAGAACTTAGAGCTACTCTAAATGGATCGTTCGTTCCTATAAGGATATACTAAACATATATCACAGAGCAGTGTAAACGATAATCAGAATCTCACACAAATAAAATATAATAGCATAAAATATATGTACTATTTATTAAAAACCAAAAATCCAGAAATACATGTCTCAAAAGTACAAAGTACATCATTCATTATCCCAATTGCACCACAACAGTAATAATAAAGCTACTACGACTATAACTAAGTCTTCGAGAGGCTCCTCCTCCAAGCAATCGTCTTTCATCCTTAGTCAAAAGTCTCACCTACTAACCTGTCAATGTTAAGAGGAGGGTAGTCAGAACATTAAGTTCCAGCGAGTGAAATACACATGAGTTTAGGAATGACTATTCCCAAAAATTTGACAGTATAAACTTTTTATGTTATGTCTACGTAAACAAACATTCACACAGTCAAACATATAAGGCGGACATCATAATAGTCACTTAAGGCCCATATGTAAATCTAAGGGCGGACAGACTTACGGCCACTTAATGCATACAGAATCATTTAAAAGCGAACATCCTAACAGTCACTCAATACCCAATAGGTATGGTTATTCTTAGTCACTTAAGGCCATTTATTTCTTTATTAAAGATGGACATCCCTATAGTCACTTAATACCCTATGGAGGACCCCAAACCACTTAAGACCTCATCTCTAATACCAATGTCATAATGTATATACTCTCTCTGTAGGTCAAGAAATAGTAATGGCCACTTAATACGGGGCAAGGGTCAGGAATTCATTTTAAGATAACCCCCCCAAACCCCGGACGGACCCTCTTGTTACTATCTAGCTGTCTCTGTGGGTGAATTGCTAGCCACTTAATACTTCCCTTAGACGGTGGTTTCTTTTTGGCCATATATAGATATATACCGTCCCTAGGTCAGCCCTTACTGGCCCCTAGATAAGAAGCGGACATTACATGGAGAACTACCCTGCTCACATTATCATGAAATAAGATCATTTAATACCTTATAGGAGAAAGGTGGACCTAACAATTATTATATCCTCGAAGGGCGAGTTCCATGACTTGGGTCCTGAACCAAAGAGTGAACCTTAGGAACGGACCTAGTCCTAACCACTTAATACCCAGTATCGGACATTACACGCACACACTAGACATCTCACATTAGAACGTCCACTTGTTGATACTCGATTTGTCGGGCGATTCCGGGAAGGTTTCTACTTTAAATTGGGTCTAACCTCGTATCATAGTGTATTAAATATAATGGCTCATGGCACTTTGACCTCTTACATCAACCGATTTTACTTGCATATGTTGGATATGCTGATCGCATCTGGGAAGGTTTCTACTAAAAGTAACGGTTAACCTCGTACCTATGTGTCACTTATATATCTAAGGCCATTAACACATGCACAAACATATAAATTCCTATGGGGACATTTAAATTCAATTTCCTAATTTAACCGTATTTATTACGCACTAAATGCGTATAATTATTACGTTGTTTATGTTATATACATTTTGAAAATTGGTACGCTTTATTAAAAACCAATCATATGCCTTTGTTATATGCCTCATCAAAACTTTGCAAACTCATATTGGGTGCCTTGCAAGGGAAAATAGTACATATAAGTTACACATATTAACAATACAAAATGTTAACACAATAGCAAAATATTGCAACCTGATTAAATAAAACGTAACAACCTGGGATTTCTAAACCAATTCAAATTTTTTATTTTAGCTCTTTTAATGGATTTTAAGAATTTAAAATGATTTATATTAAATAATAACGAATAAAATTATTTTAATCGAAGTTAAAACGTGTAAATTTATTTTAATTATAAAACGAGCCTGAAATAGCGCGGTAGTTTAAAAATTCGATTTTAAATTTCAAATGAATGCACATATTCAAAATAAATCGGATTTCAGTAAAACAAAAACATTAGAATTGATTTAACTATATCTTTCTAACGAATGTAAGAAATTGAGTTTTCACTGTATAAATTGTAAGTTATATCCAATTTAAAATTCAAAGTAGTCATTATGGAATCTATATATATTTTAATATAATATATAGCCCTTAAAAATAGCCATTTTGCAAACGACCTCGGTTTTTGATGAAACTACTTTTATTGGATCCAGAGTGTCAAACTATAGATAGATTCCAATGTTCATAATTTTTGGAATTAATATGTGAGCGTGGTAAATTTAAACGTGTTTTGTAATTTTAGTTTGAATTTAATCGACTAGAAAAGAGCCATTTTCAAAAAGTCTCCGAATTCGATGAAATTAGTTTTGTTAGGACCGTATCGTCAAAACATAGCTAGATTTATTTTTCTGTAATTTTTGGAGTCAGTATGTGGCCCCGGTAAATTAAAATGTGCGCTCAAATTTAATATATAGTGATTTATATTTTAATTTTGAGAAAAGCTGATTGAAACGGTCAAATCAGCTTATGAAACATATCCCATTGTGTTCGGAATGAGGGCATTTAGTTAGAAACGACAGTCGTTGGGTTTGATTTGAAGTTCGGATTGATAAACAGGTATTTATTTTGAATTAAATAATATACAAAATGTATATAAATAACTAAACTAAACCCTAATTCCTTTACAATTCTCAGGAGCCACCGTTAGTTCAAAATCGAAGGCCAAAAAAGCTCAGAAATTCAAATCCAAATTCCCCCAATCTAACATGAATTAATCCAAACTTCAAAAGCAAAAATGATCAGTATGGTGAGCTCTATAATCTGATCGGTAGAGATCAAATTTTGTCCAGCATAGAGTTCAATTTTGGGTCAAGAACCACCGCCGGTTGGGTTCGATTTCTGGGCGCCAGAGGGGGGTTGGTTCGTCGCGACGCGGGAAGGAGGAAGCGCTGGTGATCGGCTACACGGTGGAGGCGACAGATCGAGGTCAGAGGGTCTAGAATTCTGTGTAGTGGTGAAAATCTGGGACGAGGCATGGGTTTCGTGGTTACTGAATGTAACGATAAGGAGATGTAATGATTAAATTAATTTAATTATTAATTATCTTAGTTTATGTTAATAATCTAATTAACGTTTATAATATCGTATCTTTCTCATACGATATCAGAATTCTGCAAAACTGGAACCGTTGGAATGGTTAAGTCAAACACTACGCAATGGAACTAACTGGAACAAATTTGGAGCAAATCAGAATTTGAGGCGAATTTGAATTCAAACAGAATAAATTCATCATTTAAAGACTGAGGGAGTGGAAACCAACATGAGAACTACTTCTCATTTAAAATTTGTATAGTTATTTAATTTATTTTATAATTGTAAAAATATAGAATTGCCAGTATATATTTTTATCAGTTTAATCATTCTAAATTGTGTACGGTGCCTGTTAGTTCACCTCCCTCGTCCACAGACCATGGACGATTTAATTGACTATATTGTGTTTTGTTTGTGATGTTTGAATGTTTAACATATTAAAACATTGTTAATATTATTGTGGAAATTGAAATTAAAATTATGAATATCCATTTATAAATTGAAATAGTAAAATTGAAATAAATATCCATTTACAAGTCAGACGACTTGTTTATGTACACCAATTTAAGTGATATCGTTTGGGACGATAAATTTTACACATCGCTCAATTGAACAAATAATAATCAGTATTTGTTGTTTGAAAACCCCATACGGGTATTGGGATGATATTTGACGTACATTAATTCCATTATTTAGTTGTATGTCAATCGATGGGTTGATAAACTGTGATGAGCATTATTTGTTTATTTTAATGCATATACAGTTGTAAATTTCACTCTAGATGATGTTTGAATGTGTAATGATTATTTATCACTATTGTTTAATATATGCGATGTATGAAACCCATATAACTGAAACTATATGGTAATTGATTGAGTCGTATTTCGATTCAGAAATAAAGAATATTTTAAAATAAAGAGTATATTAAAATAACGAATATTTTAAAATAATATTCAATGAATAATCAAAATGCGATTTTGAAATACGATTTTGGATGGACAAGAAAATATTGAAATGTGAAGTCGAGTTAAGTAATAAACGCCATTTTAACCCAAACGGGTTTATCGACAAATTTTATTCATTTTATAATGAATATAAAAAAGAATGGATTTCAAAATCAGATATTTTGAAAATAAAATTCAATTTAATATTATAATGGTATGGAATATTCAATTTTGATTTAAAATTGAAAATGAAGTTGAAATCGTTTTTAAAACAATTTACAAAATACATTTAAATAGAAATCGACGATATATATTATATATATATTAAATGGCCTGAATAGAATACGTCGCGCAGTGATCGTTCACGAATTTCGACCATTAACTTCAAAAGGATGTAACGGGAGATCCGACCGTCGGATTTTCCTAAAACCGGTACCGTTGAGTTCGTATCGAAAAGAGCTTTCCAATGAATATAATTGATTTGAAATCCAATGGTCAGATTTTAAGATATGTCCAAATCAATTTCAGAAAAGGTTGTTATGGATGCAGTTCGATGGCCGTTATTGGAAACCGACTATACGGACCTTAATAAATTATTAAAATATGGAAAAATTGTGTAAAATCATAATAAATGATTTGAAAGGATTTTGGGTGAATAATTCCAGTTTTGAAAAGATAAAAATACATTTTTATCATAATGAACTAGTTAATAACTAGAATAAAAACACAAATATTTTTAGAAATAATAAATTGGACTTGTAAATGGTTTTATATAACCAGAATTTTCCAATGAATAAATTGGAATTGATTTGGAATGGAAATTATCTTTGGAATATTTTGATATTGGATTCCATGATTATACGGATATTGTTGAGGAATTTGGAAGATATATATATATATAGTTATTTCCAATACGATATTTGTTGGTTTTAGAATTTGATATTTAATATAAGCTGATATGATTTCTATTTAGAGCCTTGTATTTAATATCAAATTGGATTTTGGGTTTGTCGTGAATGGTGTCTTTAATAACACTATTCTTAAACCCAGTTGAGAAAATAATAAGTCTTTTAAATAAGATTTAGAGAAGTTTACCAATTAATTAATATTTAATTGGAATTGAAATGAAATTAGATTTTTGGGTTTATCATGAACGATATTTTAAAGGACATTTGTTCTTTAACCCAGTTAAAGATGGGATTTATTTCCTAAATTTTTTAAAAGTTAAGCACAAAATTTTATTAATTACCAAGATATTTACAATACATATTCCAACATGTATGCTTTAACAATAAAACCAAACTCTCTATAACACCACGGCTACCTCAGAAAACTCACTCAAAAGCAAAAAAGAAAATTACAACAATATAAACTTTTTCTTCTTGAAAAGCCATAATGCCAAAAGGTCATGAATGAGAAGAGATCATCCATAACAAAGATCATAACATCATCTTAGACTCTTATAGAGAGGCGAAGGATTACTTCTGGTGTGTCTTTTCATAGACATCGCTTTACTACCAGCAGGTAGTATATCCTCAATGTTATACTCATGCCCCTCATCAAGATCATCATCAGCCCAAAACTTCCCTTTTAATTTTTTTCCCTTGGATTTTGATGAGGGATAAGCACTCATTGAAACAACAGAGGATAATCTGGTGGCTTTAAGTTTGCATAAGGAGATGCAGATTGCTTAGAAGATGAGTCTAACACAACAAAAAGTAGCTAAAGTAGGTGAACTATGACTATATGTTGAAGAGCATGACATTGTGGCTGAGATAGATGAACTATGGCCTACAATAGATGCAATACCCAATGAAGAAGAAATAGGACTTGAACTGTTTGTGCAACCAAAATCCCCTTATCCACTTTGTAAATGATCATTTATATCATCATCAAACAAGTTGCCAAAATAAACATGGACCTCATTGACAACATTTGAAGCCTTATCCACTTCCACATTAACATCCTTGTTTACAATAACATCATCCTCAGGGTGTACATTTAAATTTAGATCAATGTGAACAATATTATCCTCTCCTTGATCATTACGGTCCAGATCTTCGTTTAACCTTCCAAACCATCAGCAGCTAAGCTATCAAAAGGGTTTTCATTGATAACATTAGTATCATCAGACACATTGCCCTTATTATTAACATTAGCCTTCTTTCTCCAATACTTCTGTTTCTTATCATACACATTAGTCCATTTGTTCTGTCCACCCTTGGCTTGTGTGTTCCTATGTGTTTTATGAAGTTGCTCATTCTCATCTACATGAAAATCCTTTATATCAACTTTAATATGATTCACCTTACTCCCATTATGCTTAGCATGTAACTCACAGTCAATAGTATCATGGCCAAAAACTTTACAGCTAACATATATCGTAGGCTTCCAATCGTAGCATACTCTAACAATTGGACATGAATCCCCCAAACCATCAACCTCAATCGTATTAGGCAATTCATAATCTGATGATACTTCAACCAACGCCTTCGCATATCTAAACCTATCTAACCTTTCTGTGCTAGTATCATAACAGATAAGCCTACCTACATGGTTAACTAGCCAATTAATTCCAATTAAAATCCATAAAACCATGGGAATCCTACATAAATGGATCCATACTGGGACTTTTTTAACTTGTGATTGAGCACAACCAATTGTTGGATCCCATTCTAATATGATAACCATCCTACCTCGAATGAATATAGGATCAGATCTGAGAATCTTCTCTTTATTAGAATCATTGGAAAATTTGAAATAATATTGAAAACCATCTGACTTAATATCAACCTCCCCATTCAACTTCCAATGCCTCTGTAAGTAATTAGAAACATCATAATAGGATAACGTACCATCAAGTAAGAAACCGATTAGAAATTTACTCTAGTAGTTAAGTCCTTCTTGCTTCACTAGATCTGGAATCGCCTTTTTCTTCCCATCTCTTGGAATGTCGAAATGAACAGGCTTATAAGAGCTTGCATTACGCGGGGAAGATCTAAAGAGGAAAGCATAGTCCGATTTCACAAACGAAGGAAAAGATGCCCTTGATGGATTATCCAAATCGATAACAGGAGGAGCATCTTGCAATGAAGAGGGATTAGCAGAAGAGGGTGGGGGATCAGGAGGTTTAGAGGGAGGAGGGCGAGATGGCAGAGGAGGAAAGGCTGAATTGAAGGCATAGGAGGTGGATGGAGAAGAGGAAAAAGATTTCGCTGCCGCCATTAACAAAGGATGGATTAATTTGTTATTCCATGCTTTTATTTATTTCCTAAATTTGAATAATCATTAAGTATTGATTTTGAGGATTAAAACTAAACTAGGGTTTTAATGAATCTTTAATTAGATTAGAATGGGAATGAGATAACTAAATTTATTTAATTCATGAAATGATCGAGAATGGAGTACCACCAGTTTTACTCCAGGCGATAGTTAAATCTTTAATTAGATTTGAATGTGAAATGGTAATTAAATTTACCGATAACACCGTGGGTGTTAGATATGCGGTACTACCATTTTTCTCCATGGGATGAATAAGTTGGGATTGGATAAATAAAATAAATGATTACTTCGGTAAGGCTCGATAATCCCGACTAGTTTTATAAACCTTTATTTGGTTTAGAATTGTTAAAGGATAAAATAAAATCTTTTGAAAACGATATCTGAAGGAAGATTAAAGAGAAAATTTAAAAGAATTTATCTTTGATAAAATTAATGGGAACCTTTCCCTAAAGATATGAAAATATGAATAAAATAATATTCTGAATTGGAATGAGGCGTATGATGTGTTTTTATAGCACTTGATTATAAGGTGCGTGAGTTATTCAGAAAGACAAGGTTTAACCCATTCCGAACAATTGATACGACGATTAAAAGTCAACGATGAAGACGGTGGTTAAAGACCGGAAATCTTCACATCGTTTGGATGATTACTGATGTCTTGATTGGGATGTACACCCAAGACAATGTAATAAGTGGTAATCGTCCAGACGTACTTGGAGATCGACCGGGTATGCATGGATCTCTCTCCTGTATTGGACATATATGACGAGCAATAAGGTGCCTCCGGCTTCGTTCAGACCCAAAACAGACTTGTAAATGGATGTGTGTCTAACATTGGATTTCATTCTGTGTTGATTGATTTCTGTTAAATATATATCTGTTTGGTGGCGGAGAATTTATTCTCCTGCTTAACACCCTTCTCTGAGACGCACGAGCTTAGAGGCTATATATTGATAGACATCAGTTGTATGGCGTGAATTGTCAGTATGGCATGCTGAGATGCAAATGATCAAGGCTATTATTGAAAAGCAAAGTCTTGTGGACGATGATCAAAGCACGACTTTTTTTAGCATAGCTTTGTGTATAGCATTAATTCGCGAGCTTCACACCCCGTATGAAGTAGAAACGGGATAAAGGATGGAAGGGAGTGCATGCGTTTCTTTTTAGCTAGAAGTGGTGTCATGGTATGGAACCCAAACATTTTTACTTATGTGGTTGTCGGGAAGCGAGGTACCTCGAATTTGATTCCCTAGTGGCTCATGATGGTCGACTGACCATATTTTATTCCCCATAGGGCAGGGAGACATATTGTTCAGGAATAACTAATCCACAAAAGTAAGTGTGGACAGGCCCTGCATTCTCCTAGGTGCAGTTGCGGTTGAATCCCGAGCCACAGACTAGAGTGTCTTGAATCGGAAGGAAGATCCCTTGCCTTGGTTCATGATGGAAATCCAATTTCCAATACGCGACTTTTCAGTTTTAGTTGTAAACCTATATGGAGACATAGTGGGATGGGGTGCTCATGCCGTCTATGATTGATACATTTATATTTGAAGTTGATTTTGACACTATACACTTATAGTAATATCAAAATGATTTGTTTTAAACCTACCAAGCATGTTTGGCTTTTATAAGGTAAAACTCTATCCTCTGGCTTGCGTTGCATTGTATGATGGGACCTGAGTCTTATTATGGCTTCATTTTTCAAAAAGCATTGCGTTGTTTATAAACTGTTTTATTTCAGAGTATTCATTGGAGTAAACCTGTTCCGTGTTATACAGCGTGGTCCCTTGATTTAGTTTATTTTTAAATAAAGTTAATAATTGTTTTAGTTCTCACACCAGTCTCATGACTGATTCGGAGTTTATTGTTTCTACCTAAACTCTGGGTGCCCATATTTTCCACACGGGCAGCTAGTAGTTTTGGTTTTTGCAGATTTATATTTAATAGGATCCTGGATTACAGCTGTTGCTATATTCAGAAATATTTGTATTCGTATATCTCTTTCAGTTGTTTTAGTAGTTATTTTCCGTTACACATTGTACTCATGTATTATTTTCCACTACTATGTAAATTCTTAATCTCTGATTTTGTATTTCCTGTTTTATAATATATATTCACAGTCTAGAATATTCTTGTACTCAGATGTAAACTATTGTAATAGCAATGAAATGTTTTATTGTTTGTGTTCTGATGCGTCGTGTTCTCAAAACAATCCGCTATCTTCGGTCTCTTCGGAGATCGGGGGATTAGGACACTCAAAATTAGGCCCATGGCCCAATGGAAATTTAAAATCTTCTCCTCCTCCAATGTTTTTCATTAGCCTGAGTTAAGTAGCTCAATCCCTATCTTTGCAGCAACATTGTATTCAACTCCAATCTGATTATTGTGTTATCATCCTATGAACCAAGTAAACGATGTCCCTCTCAATTTGTTGGAGCCTGATAACGCAATGAGTAGACCTATGTAAAAAATTCAAGAATTACGCTCTTGCCAAATGCACTAAATAGCATCTTTAATGCACCAAAAGCCACGTCCCGGATTTGATTTGTTTGACGAAAAGTGAAAACTAGCTGGGAAGCCTCATCCTCCATATAAGATAGTGCATCAGGTTGAAGGTTGAGTTTGAGTTTGAGAGCACTCCATATAAACGCTGAATAATCACAAGAGAAGAAAAGATGTTGGGTCGATTCCTCAGACCTATCACATAATGAGCAGGTATGAGAAACCCTATAGTTAACTTAACTAATTTAAAAATAAGGCACATCACTGGACTATACTGTATAACACGTAACAGGTTTACTCTACACGAATGTCAGAACATAAAATCACGCAATGCTTAAGCCTTTATAAGACTCACGTCCCATCACACAACTAAAATCGTAAAGTTGCATGTTGGAATTTGGATTTCCATCATGAACTGAGGCATCTTCCTCATCCAAACTTCGGAACTTCTCTACCAAATTGTCCCAGGGAAAACACTATCCCTTTGGAGTAGCAGGGCCGGTTGGCATATTCCTGCTGATTAGTCATTGCCTGAGCAATATGTTTCTCGGTCTTGTTGGACCTTTTGGTCAATACGTCAACCACCATAGCTTTGTGCGGCCACATCCGAGGCACCTCAATTCCAACATCCACATAATTAAAATGCCTCGGCTCTATACCATGGCATCACTTCTAGCTAGAAAAGAAAATTCATGTCCTCCATATTATCCTTCATCCCGTTTTTGACTCATACCGGGTGTGAAGCCCGCGAATTAACGTACCACTAAGTTTTGCTTTTTCAATTGAAGCTTTGATCTATCTACCCACAACACTCAGCATGCCACATTGTCATTTCATACCATACAACTGGTGTCCAGCAATATATAACCTTTGAGCTTGTATATCCTAGAGAAGGTGTTAAGCAAAGGGAATAAATTCTCCACCACCAAACAGATATATATTTAGTAGAGATCAATTAATAAAATATAAAATACAATGTCAGACACATATTCCATTTGCAAGTTCATTCTGGATCTAAACGAAACCAAAGGCACTTTATTTCTCATCCTATATGTATAATACAGGAAAGAGGCCCTTTCACATTTGGACAATCAACAAGTACGTCCGGGCCACTTCCACTAACCCCTTTAAGGGAGCTACACATATCCAGGGAATCAACAACAATCCTTTAGAAGTGAAGATTTCCGGTCTTACACCGTCTTCAATATCTTCGACTTTTAATCGTCATTTACGTATTCGAAATGGGTTATACCCGGTCTTTTTGAATAATTCACGCCAAAAAAATCAAATTAAATCCTTATCGGATTATTGACTCACCAATTAAGTCTCCTTTATTTGGTTCTCTTTCATAAGATTTAAAATCTTATTCTCAAACCGGGTTTAGTCATTTGGCTTCAAAAAATCATTTTGTAACCTTGTAAAAAGGTCTCTATTCAATTTACGAATTAAAATTCTTATTTCCGAACTCTATCTCAAAATCAATTGTATAAGTTTTACACAAAACCGCCAAATTCCACTTAACAACTTTTACCATTTAAAACCAAGTAAAATTGGTTTAAATCCTTTCTAAATAATTTATAATATTTTATAATGATTTTACACTATTTTTATTTATATAAAAATAGTCCGTACCCGTAATTTCCAATTACATGTCATTAGGGTCATGGCGCTGTTTTTATTTAGAACTGAATTGAAACTTTATCAAAATTTAACCATTAGATTTCAAAAATTTTGTTATCATTTAAAAGACCTTTTCAATACGAACTCAACGGTTTCAATTTCGGGAAAATCCAACGATCGGATCTCCCGGTATACTCATTTACACTACAAGTCAAAATATGCAAAATGCCACTGCGCGATGCATTCTATTCTGACCAATATTCGACATATAATATAAAATGCGTCAAATTGCTTTGAAAACATTTAATATATTATTTAAAATATATATAACAATTTTTCAAAGTCATATTTTAATATTTCACCCTCAACATCATTTATTTCAATATTACATCATGATAATAATATTATAATGATAATCATATTTCAATTTTCCAACATCGTAGTGTACTGCGTTTCTTTGTAATCTTGTGTGTGTTGTTCCTCCCTCTTTCCCCGGTACATTAATAAAAATGGTAGGGGTCCATTCAACCCCGTCGGCCTTGCCAAATAATAATAATATTATTATAATGATTAAAATAATATTATTTCCAAACTTCAATATTTTAAATCCAAACTTTCCTGATATTCATTATAAAAATAAATAAGAAACTTTTGAAAAGAAACTTCTTTTAAAACATCTTCTAGATAACCTAACCGAACTTCACTTTTTATCGTTACTATTTATTTCGAAATCAAAACTTTGATAGGTCATAAATATATGAAAATTAATTCAAAACAACTCGTTATAGTTTAGAAAATTCATCTACATTTTAATAACTTCGCGTCCACCCGAAATTGAACATCTAATTTAAACTTTATTTTTCAGCCTATTATTATATTATTAAAATATGCATTAAAAATCTTATCTCCTAATGGAAACTTAACCAATAAGCTAATGACCACTTTTATTGTTCATTACCAACTTGCATAGTCCTGTCAATCAACCGATTGACATTCAAATCAACACATGGGATTCATGTTCATATCATCCCAAAACGCATGTGGGTTTTGATCACATTCACTCAACAGTGATCCTTATCTACACACTTGGGAGATATGTAAAATTATCATCCTAATACCCGTGTGGGGTTTACATCACGATCCATGTGACTTATCTACACACTTGGGAGACGTGTAAGCGAATTGTCATCCCAAAACCCATGTGGGTTTTCTACAAATTCAATGTGACTTATCTACACACTTGGGAGACATGTAAAGTTATCATCCTAGTATCCGTGTGGGGTTTACATCTTGATCCATGTGACTTATCCATACACTTGGGCGACGTGTAGGCAAATTGTCATCCCAAAATCCATGTGGAGGGGGGGGGGTTTCAATACAATTAACAAATAACAACAAATTACTCAATCCAAAACCATTTAAGGTCCAATCATTTTCCAATCAACATTATATATAACTCAATTTTTGTATACTCAAGGGATTTCACATGTATGATATAAAAATCATATTTTTATCACATAACTCGTCATCTAACATCGTATTAAACATGTATGATCAATGTTAAACATAATCAAACATACTTAATTAACAATTAACAGTTAATTAATTCTATCCCTATCCACGTGTGTTTCAGTTTCTCATCGCGGGTTTCCATTGCGCCAAACTTTATTCGAAAGAATTCCGAGCTCACATACTTGACTCTGACACGCTTATGTCTTCTACAACACTTGTCTGTGACTCACAGGACTGGATCTGATAGCTATTAGGTTCCGACAACACACGAGCACACTCAAACTCACAGATACTTGCATATTCCGAAGTTTTCAGACGATTGGAAGGGGGTATAGGGACATAGGGGGTGCGACTTGGGGTGTGGGGCCATAGTGGGGTGCTAACCTGGGATGGCATGGTGTAGGCACCTAAAACGTGGGGTATGGAGGTGGTTAGGGGTGCAAAGATTTAATTTTTAAAAGGAGGAAATTCCAAAATAGCTTGGAAATGGGAATTTTATGGTTTAGGGAGGAGATGGGGCCCACGACGGTGGAGGGAGGAGGTGGGGCGGGTAGCGCATGTTCAAAGGGAGGTGGGGAGTCGTGGTGGAGGGGCCGGCAGCGACCATGGGAGGAAGAGGAAGGAGGTGAAGGTGTTAGAAGAAAAACGGAAATGGAGGAAGAAACAGGGGTTTTATGCAAATATGTGTTGCCCCGGATTGATGACGTGTTGCAAGGAGGAAGGAGAAGAAAAACACCTAGGGCCGTTGATGGGTTGACACCTCAATTTGCCATATTAGGCTTTGTTTCCATCATTGAACGCTAAAGCGTGTTAATTCGACTCCGTTTCATCCAATCATGTGATCAAACGACAACTCCGTTCTACATGAAAATTTTCATTCTGGATAAAACGTAATTCTGGATCCAATAAAATAGGTTTCGTTGAATTCTGAGTTCGATTGACCCTCCATTTTATTTTTCGATCGCTTTTCCGCTTAATTTTAATAAGTTGTCCCAGCATGCATTTAATTCTCGCATGCTCACATATTATTTCCAAAAATTATGAAAGTTGGAATTCTACCATTTTTCAATGCTACGGATCTGATAAAATTGGTTTTGTCGAAATCCAAGGTTGTCTCAATAATGTTCCTTCGTAAGGCTATCAAAATATTGTCAAATCATCGAATTTTAAAAATTGATCGTAAATTATCATAAAATTCGGTTAAAAATAATTTTATATTGGTTTCAAAATTATGGGTTGTTACAGTCAAACTAGTATAACCATTGAACAAGGATGTATAACAGCCAATAACTACTCGTTTAATGCCAAATCTTTGTATACCAATTGTCTATTAGAGTCAATGAAGGCCATGATGTTGTTACAAAACCGATAAGTTGTCACTTTGGAATAAAAAAACTTAGAACTTGTATCACCCTGTTGCAACCAAGCCACTTTAGCTTTTTGCTTGAGGGTTGCAAATTTTATTCAGTGGTGAAGCTGGAATTGATGCTTAGCACCAAGTAAATCATTATATAGAATAAGATTAATTGGGTCTTGATCCACTTTAGATTTGAGAAAATGGAGATGCTCTTCCAGTTGAAACAAATCATCTTGTTTGGTTTTAACTCTATTTTAGGTTTTAAGCTCATTCTTATACACTTGTAATTTGAACTGTAACTGATAACTGGGGATCCTCAGTTTACTGGCTGTAAGCCACAGGTGATGCATGCATCATATCCATCTTCCTAATGCCAGTCATTGCAGCTTTTGAATGGGTATTCTTTTAGTTTGACATCGGGAATCAATTCAATAAGCAATGGATTATGATCGCTAGTAAGTTATGATAGTGCTAGGCCTTTCAAGTTTAAGAATTTTTGAATAAAAGCAGGGCCAACTAATATTTCGTGAATGTGTGTGGCAATACCCTTCATCCTCCAAGTATATTGAAAGCCTAATGGCTTAAGTTCCATCAAACCAGCCTACATCAAACAATTCTGAAATTCTCGAATGTGTTAAAATGGAATAGGGAGTCACCCTTTTTATCTAAAGGGGAGAAAGCATCGTTAAAATCTCACATTATCGACCATGGCGTGGTGGAGGATATAGCTTGTGAAATTAAATTACACCAAAGATCTTGCCTTTCTGAAAAAGAATTACCACCGTAAACAATAGTGAGAATGAAAAACAGCCCCTGTGTTCGTAACTGAAGCTGATAAATGTTAGCAAGAGGTGTGTAATAATTGCAGTGTCCAGACCGAAGTATCCCACCTGAGAAGGACGCGACGTGCACACACGTTTGTATCATTAATAACAAAGTTCTGACGAGAGGGAAATTTCCTTCGAAGAATATCCAAGTTCGATTTATTTAATTTGTTTTCAACTAAGCCGACTATAGTTGGCTTATTATTGTGTCAAGAGCCTGGGTATATCATTCATTCGAGTTTGTGTATTCATTCCCCTGACATTCCAGGTGAAAATGGTCATTTAATTGACGAAGAACTCCTCAAATTTCTTTTATGAGGAGGTATATTGATGGGTTTTTTTTGGGTTGTTGCAGATATGAGGTATTTTTGCAAATAAAACCATATACATCTGGTCGTTCTTCTGGGGCTGGTTCTTTGGAAAAAGCCTCGGATGCATGATCATGTTCATCCTGGTGAATATCACTAGGAAACTTAGGGTCGAAGAAGGACAAATCCGGTGTAGAAGGCTCAAGTTGGGTCTGTTGGTCAGTATTTGCTAGGAAGAAGCTTGCTTACTTGTTTTTTTAACCCAACATGGTTCGGTTCTTATTTCATGTGAGGAGGATCTATGCTGAACACCTTATAGTGATCACATTTATAGGGTACATACTCGTATTCGCCATTAACCTCATGCTTTGAACCATTTGGAAGCAGAATGGGGATACAGGTCTTCATCTCAGTATAAACAATGATAGCCACTTGAACCCATGCTTATTTCATGTAAATCCTCTCTGCAATATTCTCATCAATTCAGATAGGGACCCCAATGAAACTTACGATCATCTATAAAGCCTTAATAGTCTAAATTTCCATCATTAGATTATGAAGGCGAACCAAAATTTTAAATTCGCTAGTAGTAACTTTGGATTAATCATAATCTGGGACCCAAGCTTCAACGAGGAGGAGTTTGTCAGAGTAAGAATAGTTAGTGCTTTCCATCACTTTGTCAAATCCTACTTTCCTGAAAAATTGAACTGTGAAACAATAGTGGGGTGCCACGTGGATATGGAAATTGGCGGACGACTTCCATACACAGGTTATGTAATCTCTCGATTTCTTAAAGGATAGTCTATTGTCGATTGGATACAGAATAATGGTATTCATCCATATGGCTCTGCTTTTTTGATGATGTTTTGAGGGAGGAAGACGTACTATGTAGCAGGTTTAACGAATTGAAGTATGCATGAAGGTTTCTCTTGCATGGAGGAAGGAGATCGTACTACATCGACATAGGTCTTAAATGTCGTTGCTTTGGTTGCGGGGGTGGTTTAGGAGGTGGAAGCAATGGTTGGATCAGGCGGTTTTGAATTTGGGGAGAGTGAGCAGTTATTTACATTACATGCTGCCATGGTTAGAACACTACATATTATTTATCTGATGATGCTATATATATAAACGTAACTTAAGCGAACGCAATTAATTTCCTAGCCACGTTTTGAAAATGTCAATCCCTACTTCAAATTAAAGGGGAACAAATTATTATTTCCCATGCTTTCCTCAATCAAGGCATAAATGTACATATTAGCATTTTATAATCAAAAATGGGAAAAACAAAAATAACAATACACAACATGCAACCTAGTTTTGACTTGATTATCAAAGTAATAAAAGATAAACTATGTGCATATACCCAATATATACATTATAATTCCTATTTTCTAACAGATTCACTTTTTATGTATATTTACAAACAAAACCTTAATATTTGAATATCTTGTAAATAATACGTTCAAATACTCTATTTTAGAAAAAAATAGAGATTTGAACTTATTCAATTTACAATCGAATCCAAATCTTAACATTTGTACAAAAAACAGACATATGAAATTTGAATAAAAATTAAGTATGATGAATCTGACAAAGCCTAGAAAATTATATAACACAATGAAGCTTCACTTTTACTAATCCAATAATCCCAAAACGACAAACATATATAAATTGGCAATTTCATCGCAAAACATAAATAAAACAGAAAAATTTGAGGAGTATTAATTCTAAGCTCTTTTCGTATGAACTCAGACCTTCCTAGGCACAATAATCCAATTCTTAAACTAACAAATTATAGGAAAATAGCAACTCAAATGGATTCCACTATCAGTGCTATTAGGGAAAGCAATAATAAGATTGAATAGGAAAAGATTTGGATTTGGCCTTCGAGATCAAATGTGCTCCAACCTTCCAAATCGATATATATACATATGTATGTGTGTGTATGTGTGTGTGTGTGTATATATATGAATCACATATTAAAATCTTATTTATACATATGAATCTAAATTCCAAAATAATATTATATCTACGTTAAAATAAGATAGAGAAAATAGATTAGATTAGGGAAATAGAAGAAACCTAAACCCCTTTTTCTTTTCTAGAATTAGAGATGGAAGAAAGTCATCATAAAGGCATAGAGAAGAATGATTGTAGGGTTTGGAGTGAGGGTTTGAGGATATATTTATAGTTGCCATCGTGTATATCGACTGTTAGATTAACTTAACTAAATTTAAGCAAGTCCATTTAATATAATTTATAAATAAGACCCTATACAAAGCAATCCTCACTAGAGGTGGTCGACCGCTCTTATAGGAGGCCAGTCGACCAGGGAGGTCGACACCCTTCTAGAGAGGCGGTCAAACCCCCTTCTGGGTCGAGCCTATTGGAGAATGGAATGTTGATGATGTTTTGATGACAACAACCTTGTTTCAATCATTATTGCTATAAAATATATATTAACACTTTTATTCAGAATATTTATATATGTATATATATATATATATATATATATGTATATGTGACGTACTATAATCAATGTACAACGATTGAGTAAATTAAAAATGGAGAACACGACGAGTACAAATGTTTTTGCGATTTCAACTGATTCTGGAAGGCCACCGGATCGGAGGCCAGGCAAGGAGGTGGTGCAAATAGAATATGGCGACGAGGGTTTAAATGCCAATGATTGGGTAAAAGTCGAAAAGGGAGGCAGGCCTTCTAGGGTTTCGTTCTTACAAAGCCGAATTTAATACTCTGGCCTGAGGCGAGATAGAGGATCTTCCAATCCTCAAAATTCTGCAGGGCGATGGATCGTTTGCCTCCACGATTTCAGATCTCGGGGTAAGCGAACGCTTGATCCAGATCTGGTGATCGACGTGTTCAACGCAACGCAAGCGGTTTTGATTGGAAGAACGTTCAAGCTAATCTTCAAGCTGGTAATGCAAAGTCATGGGTTCAGGCGACTGTTGGAGGATCTGAATAACAACAACATGAATACACTGATTTAGGCTATATAGCTCCAACGACTGTTAACTCGAAGAGAAAGGTTGTGGTCTCCAAACTCGTAGCCTCCATATCTATAAATAAATGGAGAAATTCTATTATTTTTTTATGTTTATGGCACGAAACCTTACCACCTTTACCTTAAAAATCAATATTGAATGAATATGGAAACCGTCTGGAAATTTTAAACTATTGTCAAGAGAAAACACATTTTCTATTATTCGTTTTGATAATAATACATATTGTGATAGAATCTTGAAAGGAGGACCATATTTATTTGATAATAAAATCATAATTCTTAAAAAGTGGAGCATGGAATGAGGTTCAGAAAAGAGCTGCTATCAACGATGCCCCTGCGGGTAAAAATCTCTGACCTTGAATTGGAATTATGGGACAGAGAAGCTTTGAGCGCAATAGCAAGTGTAATAGGAAGACCTTTTAAGATGGATAAAATCACGGCCGATGAATCTAGGGTAGCCTTTGCGAAGATTTTAATTGAGATTGACGCGGGATCTTATTTTCCCAATGAAGTTGATGTGATTATGCATACAGGTGAAGAATTAAAGGTAAAAGTGGATTACTTATTTAAACATTTGTGTTGTAACATGTGCAGTGTATTCAGACATTCTCATACCCATTGCGAAGTGAAACTAACAGAAATGTGGGTACCTAAGGATAAAGCAGCTAACGAAATCATAGATAATGACACGGCTAGTAATCCTGTTGAAGTTTCCGAGGCCCATGTAGTACAAGATGATGTAAGGGTGAACACTACTGCAGTCCACGTTAATGATGAAATGGAAAACAACAGAAATGGAAATTCTCCTAATATCACTAAAATGAATGACATGAACTATGTGGATACTGAGATTAGTAACAAAGCAAACGCAGACAAATCAGTAAACTCAAGTGATAAGGTTGATCCTTTATCACATATTTCTACTGCGGCAACCATTTCTTTAGATACATCGACTATTTCTATAGTGACATCAACAAATGACACTGATAATACTAGATCAGAATTTGCTAACAATGGAAGTGCAGGGGAAAATAATACAATACAAATTAATAAGGAAGTAGCTTAGCAAAAGGGTTCTGAGTCTGACAACCCGAATACATTCAACTGAGGCCCAAGAAATGCACAAAACTAACACCATAGCAACTGAAAGCAGGCCTTGTGATAATCTGGATTGTCTTGCAGAAGATTGGGAGGATTCAGAAGATGACGGCCTCATCATGCAAATTGCCATTGAAGATAGGAACAAAAGCCAACCTGACAAGGAAATTGATGTGTCACATAATATTGAGCAAAATCAGAAATTTCTTGACGAACTGGAAAATGCAAACAAAAATAACAAAAAGAAAAATAAATCTGCTCCACTAGCTCCTCCTAAAGTATCGACAAGGAGCCAAAGTAAGATTAAATGAACATCGTAGCTTAGAACGTTAGGGGACTAAATGCAACAAATAAATAATTTGAGGTACTTACGTTCCTTAACAAATATAGGCCATCTGTGATTGGCCTCTTGGAGAATAAGTTGTACAATAATATGATTTGCAACATTAAAAATAAAGTTCACAAGAAATGGGATTTTTTAGATAATAATTGTACTGGTAGTAAAGGCAGAATTCTGTTGGCGTGGGACACAGATATTTGGAAGATTAATGTGGAAGCGATGTCTTATCAACATATTTCTATAAAAGTTGATAATTTAGGAGGCTTCTCATGCATGATTGCATTCATTTATGCTAGCTAGCAACTTCTAGCTGATAGAGAAAGATTATGGATTGAACTGGTGAATGAATCAAACAGCGTCGACATACCGTGGATTAGTTCTAGGAGATTTCAACAATATTTTATCTCCTAATAATAAAAAAGGGGGTTCTACGGTTCCGTTTAGACATATTGCTGGCTTTATTGACTGTGTATCGAATGTAGGTTTGATGGATATCCCTGTTGCCGGTTTTAAATACACATAGAGAAAGAAGGGTGTAGCAACAAAAATTGATAATGTTTTATGTAATCATCTCTTTCTTGATCTTTTCCCTAATTTAAATGCTTTAGGGGTTGCTAATCCTATTAGCGACCATATCCCTATTTGTGTCAATTTCAAGAAAAAAACATTGCAATTAGAAATGCGCCTTTCCGATTTTTAAATTCTTCGATTTCTAAAGAAGGTTATAGCGACACGTTCGATCAAGCTGCTAATTATATGACGTGCACATACCTCTAAGGGTCGAAGATATACAAATTTCAAATTTTTCTGAAAACCTGCAAATTCTTCATTAAGGGATGGAACTACAAAAGCCTGAATGATGGTGACAAAATCAAGAATTTGAAGGAAAATTACAAAAAAAAAAATTGGCTGAGATTGATGAAATTCCCACGGATGCGATCAATTTTGAAAAACTTAATGGTGCTTACATTAATTGGAAAGCACAAAGCAAGATAGAAGCTAGTAATACAAAGTAGAAAGCAAAGATAAATTGGCGTACAGAAGGGGGTTTGTGCACTAAATTTTTCCATGCAAAAATGTCATTGAGGAAACATACTAACATTTAGAGCAATCTGTTTATGTCGAATGGTGAACTTGTGCATGATACTTACATCATCGAAAGGGAGGCTATACAATATTTTGCAAGAATTTTTAATTTTGATACTCCTATGATTGAGTCTTTTCCTGAAAATAACTGTATTAACATTATTAATGATAGGGGAAGAAGGCACTTGATGAGGATGTTAAGTTGGAAAAAAATTCAAAATGCTATTTCCTCTATTCCAGAGGGCAAAAGTCTGGGGACCGATGGTTTTACAACTAAGTTTTTTAAATTCCATTGGGAAGAGCTTAAAATGTGTATGCTTGAGATGATACAAGAGGTTTTTAATACTGGTAGACTTACTAAGGGCATTAATCATATTTTTATTGCTCCGATTCCAAAGTTGATAAACTAAATGGTATTTCAGACTTCAGACCCATTGCTTGTTGTAACGTTACCTATAAAATCATCTCTAAAGTTATTTGTAACAAAATTAAACCATACCTCAAATATCTGATCTCAGATAACCAGTCTGCATTCATCTCGGGTAGATACATTGCCGAAAATATCCTCCTCGTACATGAACAAATAAGATAATTCAATGTTAGGGGAAGTGGAATAATGTGTATTAAAATCGATCTGCAGAAAGCGTATGACATGGTTAACAAAAAATTCATTTATCACATGTTGTTGAGAATGGGTTTTCCTAAAAAATTAGTACGCATTATCAAACCTATATTGCTACCCCTACTTTTTCTATTCTGGTTCAAGGAAGTCCCAAAGGCTTCTTTTATAGCAACGGAGGCCTTAGACAGGGAGATCCGCTTTCTCCATATTTATTTTGTGCGGCAATGGAATTTTTCTCAATTCTTTTGTTCAAAGCTATGGATGCGGGACTGATACAACCTATTTACAATCATGACCCTTTTATTACTCACTTGATTTACGTGGACAATTTGATGATTTTTTCCAAAAACCAGGACTAATGGGATAAAGGCATCAAATCTATCTTAAACAATTTAAGGTAGGTTGCTGGTTTTAAAATCAATGACATGAAATCAAAAGTGTTTTTCAGCAAAGGTGTTAATAATAAGAATCAAGTGCATCATGAGTTGAATATGAATGAGGGTAAGCTTCTAGTTAAATACTTGGGGGTTCCTCTATCAAATAATTACCTTCATTTTTCTGATTGCGGTGAACTAATTGATAAATTAAGGGGTAAGATGGACAATTAGGATTGTAGATTGCTTTCGATGGCTGGGAAAATTAAATTGATTCGAACGGTTATTACACCGATGGCTTTGTATTGGATGCTAACTTACCAATTGCCGGAAGCAACGATAGGCAAGATCAATAAACTTAGTGCTAATTTTTTTATGGGCTGGGAAAAGGCACAAAATTGCGTGGGAGAGGTTATGTACACCAAAATATGAAGAAGGGGTTGGTTTGCGAAATTTTAAAGATATTAAAACTGCAGCAGCCCTTAAACTTCTCTGGCATTTTGTTAACGGAGATAGTTTATGGAAACATTGGATGTTGAATAGATACTATCCTGGCTAGTATTATTGGTGATAGATATTGATAATAATAGTTCGGTATTTGGAAAACTATCTTAAAACATAGACAAAAAAGTCTGCAATGCATAAAGAGGTGTATCGGTATTGGGAGGGACATTATGTTATGGTTTGACCCTTGGCTAAACAATGGCATCATGGTTAAAATTCTTGGGTGGGATTACTTAAGCTTATTTGGTGGGGAAAATTTTACTATTAACAATATAATATAGAAGGAGGTGTTTAACCCAAATTACCTACCAGCAGCGAGACAAGTTTCAACCCAGATAAATGAGATCAATATACAAACTAGTGGGGACCTAGATTACTGGGCCTGGAATGACAAAAAAGACGGATTCACTTTTTACTCAGCTTGGGATATATCTAGGACTCATGACAGTGAAATTGATTGGTGTAAAGTTGTGTGGCACTACATTAATAGTCCAAAGATGTCGTTGTGCATGTATAAAGCCATACTAAATCGACTAAGTACTAAGGATGTGATGATTAATTGGGGGTATGATGTTAACCCCCTCTGTGTTTTATGTAAAGAAGATGTCAAGACAAGAGATCACCTATTTTTCCATTGTTCGTATGCTGCTTATCTTTGGATAAGATGACATCTCAAATTGGGACTTGCGCCTTCACACCCAACGCTGAATCTGGAGGATGAAATCATGATGATCAAAAATTGCTTCCCCACTGCTTCTTTTGGGCAAGATGCATCTTTCTGTGCCATGTCAACCACGATCTATCACATATGAAAGGAGCGTAATCTTAGAATACACAACAATCAAGTGTGGAATAAGTATCGTCGCTGGGACAACATCGAAATTGAAATTCGATACTTACTTAGACAGACAATAATATGGGAGAATCATAGCCAAACTGACATTAATGTTGCCGACCGGTGGGGGATTACTCTTCTTGATGTGGGTTAATGTTGAAGAGAGATGAAGAGTTGATAGGGTTTTTTGCAATGCCAAATCGGGGAAGTAACAGTTCAAAGTGGGTTATAATTTTGGTTATTGAGTTGAGATGTAAAGGTGAGGTCACGTGTTTCACTTGTTTCTTCTTTTATTTGTTGTACTTAGTTGTGTTTCGATTTTTCATTGTTTGGGTAGGCAGCAGATGTAATGATGAATTGCTAGCCATTTGTATAGTTTTATACTTTTTATTGATGCGTTATCAATAAAACACCGCACTTTTTTTTTCCTATCTAGTTCTCACGTCGAGTTCTAGTTCAAGTTTTTAATGAGGTGGTTTACCCATTTTCAAAAAAAAATGTATGTGTATAGGCAAAATTTATATGCAGGTAATAAGATATTGAAGATTGTACAACTAAGAGTTTCTAGAGTTAAGAGATTCAAGATTTCAAAAGAGAATCAAGACTCGTGCGTATCAAGTTCAAGAGTCCAAGGCTATCAGGGTAATAGAGTCTAGAAATTATGTAAAACTCTTAATAGCACGACTATTTTCAAATTATCTCTTTTCAAACTTGGTTTCAATTTGGTTTCAAACTTCTCTCAAAATGATTTTTAATCGTATAAGGATTTCAAATTTATGATTTCAAACATATATTTCCTAATTTACAAGTATACTTATTTTTATAGTTTTATTAAATAATATATATATATTTCTAAGTTTATATTTGACTATAATTTCAAATATTCTTATTTAAACTCTATATTTTCATATAACCTTTTTGCTTATATAGTTTATAAATATCTTTTTATTAGTTCCTATATATATATATGTTTATAATTATATTATATATAGTTTTTATTTATATCAGTTATATATAAAGTTTTTTTTTATCATATGTTTAAATAATTTTTTCTTATGTTTTATACTTGAAAAATAATGTTTTAACAACTATTTTTGTTTCGGGAATTTCCAGAATAAATATATTGATTTAAATACTTTAAAAATGATTTAAAACTAAAAAATACAGTGTATATGTCGACATACATTTTTGTGTATGTCGACATATAACTGTCATAATTTTAAAATTTAAAGGAAGTGCCTTTTCATATATGAAACGCTTCAAAACCGTTGCAAACTTTCAACCTCTATAAATAGGAGTTAATTTGGGAATTTTTTATCACTTCTTCTTCTCCTTCTTCAACCTTTTACTTATCATCATTAAAATACATAAAATTCTTGATTTCAACACTTATACTCAAACGAATTCAACAAAATTCATATCATTCTTTATCTCTTCTCAAACTCTATCAACTACTATCTATTTGAAGTGCTATTGAAGAGTTCTAGGGCTATTGTAATCATTTGGGAATTGTTTGGGAATGAGTGTGTTCCTCTAGCCCTAAAATCAAGGAAATGGAGTGGTGTTAATCTTATAGCCGTAAAATTAAGGGTGATGGAAGCAGTGTTAACCTTGTAGACATGAAATCAAGGGTGGTGGAATCAGTGTTAACTTTGTAGCCGTTAAATCAAGGGTGTTGTAATTGGATTCTGATATTAATAAAAATCCACGCAATCTAGCATTGCGTAGGACTAGATGTAGGAGTAATCCGAACCAGTATAAAATTCAATATGTTCTTTCCTTTTCTGCATTTTATATTTACTTATATTTGTGTCTATGATTGTTTCTGTGTTTGTGATCATTTCTGATGTGATAATCATTGTGTGTTTCATATAGTAATTCAAGATTGTTTAATTTTCCATAATTTCTTTAAAACACAGTTCACACCTCCTCTAGTGTTAGTTTTGCCTTAAGATCCTTATTCCGCAATTCCTAATAGGGCCCAGGAGAAATCATCTCCTAAACATTACTTTTTGATCATTCGTTGAATAATTTTGATTATTTCTTGCCTTAATTATATTATTCTTGTCCCCTAGTATGTATAAATATATACATACAAGTCTGAATTCAAAAGGAATATCCTTTTCATGCTCATCCAAAATAATATATTCTTGGTTTGTGTGTGTGTGTATATATATATTTGAAATTCAAATTTTGTACGTTAATATATACGCATAGCTTAATTTATTAATATCTTTTGCATATAGACTCTGTTTCCAGCAAATAAAATATGAAAATGGATCAGAATCTCACCATGAACACAATTACAATACTTTCATGGTCCAATTCTTAATTGTCCAAAATTCTTTTTTCATCCCATTAAATTATTAATAATCATTATTTTTTATTAAATTAACTATATATATATGTATATGTATATATATATATTTACGTGGTGTTACACTCCTCCTATTAGAAATTTCATTCTGAAATCTTTTAAAAGGGAGAAGAACACAACTCGCTCTAAGCAACCATGTTATACACCTATATATACACCCATAACTCAATCCTAGCGTGTATGCGTAATAAGTGATGCAATATGTATGTAAAACATCCTAATATACACATAATTCTATATGAGTGTATTGTGCATCTGTGTTGGAGCCATCTCTTACCATCCAATCTAGCAACCATAATGTAACCAAGAACGTGATATTTGGAGAAAATAATTACCTAGGAAAAGATCTTGATGAGTAAGCTCCCAAGTGCTTTTTGCAGGGTTATCTCCCCATTGAACTCGGACTAGGCGACGGATAGATTTTTTACGGAGTCGTTTGATTCCGTGTTTCCAAGATCTTTGTGGTGGCACAGGGTACCCTAGACTCTAACTCAAGGCTTCCTGTGTCCCCAATATCATCAAGCTCGAGTCTGTCAGCTAAATCGTGAAGGCATTTACGAAGATGAGAAACATGGAAAACATTGTGGACCCCGATAAATGCTTGGGAAGCTCCACATTGTATGTCATATTCCCAATCCTATCCAAAATTAGAAAAGGCCTAATAAACCTAGGAGATAAGTTCTCTGTCTTTCCAAATCGAACTGCTTTCTTAAGAGGAGGAACCTTAACAAATACCAGGTCTCCTACATCAAACTCCAACCTCTCCTGTTCCTATCCGCGTATGACTTCTACCGATTTCGGGCAACCTTCATTCACTACCGAATCAAAGCGATAATCTCTATGGACTCATGGATAACGTCTAGTCCGAGTAAATCCTTGTTGGTAGTTTCCCACCAATAAGTTGGTGATTTGCATGGTCGCTCATACAAAGCTTCGTAAGGGGTCATATCAATGGTCGCTTGGTAACTGTTATTGTTCAAAAACTCAACCGAAGGTCAGTGTTGCTCCCATGCGCCTCCGAAATCAACTATGCATGCTAAGAGTAGATCCTCCAGGACACTATTGACTCTCTCTGTCTGCCCATCTGTTCGGGATGATAGTATGTACATAAACCTGGGGTCGTTCCCAAAGCTTCATGAAGACGGATCTCTATTACTCTATTACTGACTATAGCAGTTGAAATCCCATGTAGCCTAGCAGTCTCCTTAACATATAACTAGGCTAACAAGATGGCGGTCATGTTCTTCTTGATGGGAATAAAATGGGGACTTTTAGTTAACTGGTCCACTATCACCTAAATGGCTTCGTTCCTCTTCTAATCCTAGGAAGCCCATAAATAAATTCCATAATATTGTGCTCCCATTCCCAAGTGGGAATCTCTAAGGGTAACAAAAGTCTTCTAGGCTTCCCTTGTTCTGCCTTCACCCTTTGACAAATCAAACCCTTTGAAACAAATTCTTCCATGTCTCTTTTCATTCCTTCCCAATAAAATCTCCACTTCATGTCCCTAAACATTTTTTCACCTATAGGGTGAATGGTCATCCTGGACTTATGAAATTCTTCCAGAATATCCTTCCTAAGATCCATACTCCTAAGGACACAAATCTGGCTATCTCTCCTCAAGCTACCACTACTATCAACAGAATATTTACTAGAATGAGGGAACGATCTCCCCTAAAAAAATTCCTTTAACGCCCTTAGCTCATCATCAGGGTCTTGCTCACTCTTGATTATTTCTAATAAAACTGGCCTTATCTCCATTTGTCCAAGAAATTCTTGAGGCAACTCCAAGAAATCCTTGAGATGCCTCATATGGTGGTCGCAAATTAAAGCTAGAGAGAAACTCTAACTATATCCATTCGGTGATTGCACTAAGGACGGTGTGCTTCTGACTTAAAGCGTCGGCGACGACGTTACCTTTCCCTAGGGTATACAGAATGGAAAAATCAAAAGGTGCAAGATATTCCAACCAACTCTACGGTTGAAGGTTCAGATCTTTCTGATAAAACAAATACCTAAGAGACTTTCGATCTGTGAACAACTCAAACTTCACTCCAAGAAGATAGTGCCTCCACATCTTAAGAGAAAAATCCACTTCTTTTAACTTCAGATCATGGACGGGATACCTTTTCTCAAGGTCCTTGAGTTGTCTACTTGCGTAGGTCTCTTGCATGAGTACCGCTCCTAAACTAGTCCCATGTGCATTTGTAAAACCGTGAACATCTTGGTTCCATCCGGAATAATCAGAATAGGTGCACTTGTGAGAGATTCCTTCGATCTCTTAAAAGCAATTCCATATTTCTCAGTCCACACAAGCTTATGATCCTTCTTCGTCAGTTGGGTTAGGGGGGTTGAAATCTTCGTGAAATCCTAAATAAACTTCCAATAGTATCCTGCTAACCCCAGGAAACTCCTTACCTTCGTCGCGTTGCGAGGTATCTTCCACTCTTGGACTGCTTCTACTTTTCAGAGTCTACTGCTAACCCTTTTCCTGAAACAACATGCCCTCGGAATTTAACATCTTTCTTCCAAAGTGGCATTTCGAGAATTCGGCTGTAAGTTGGTTCTTTGTTAGAATTCCTATGACCTTATCAAGTGATCCTCATGCTCCCTATGGTCCTTGAAAAAGATAAGGACATTGTCCACAAATACCACCATAATCTTATTAAGTATGCCTTAAAATACCTACTCATAAGGTCTATAAATAAATCAGCGACAATCAATAAACCAAAGAACATAACCTCCTATTCGAATAGTCCATCAGGTGTCCTAAATGCAGTTTCGGGCTTACTCTCTTCCGAACGGTCCATCAGGTGTCATGGGACCCGCTCTTTAAGGATTTATGTGGTCTTTGGGTCCGCATTTTATCTTACATAAGATATTAAATGGTCTCATTATACGATAGTGTGGGAGTACGGTAGTTCTCCAAGTAACATCTGCTTCTTATCTAGGGGATTAGTGAGGATTGACCTAGGGATGGTTTATGTGAAAGGCCTAAAGGAACCACTGTCTAAGGAAAGTATTAAGTGGCTTAGAGTTCACCCATAAGGACAACTAGATAGTAACAAGATGGTCCGCCAGGAGAGTCTTAAATGGTGTTCGCACGTAAACTTAGTATTAAGTGGTCATTAGTATTTCTCGACCTATAAAGGGCGTGCGTATATATATTGTAACGTTGACGTTTGGACGAGGTCTTAAGTGGCTTGGGGTCTGCCGTGGATATTAAGTGATTGTAGGGATGTCCTCCCTTAATAAGTTAGATAATGTCTTTAAGTGACTAGGTATAGCCCACCTTTTAAGGTATTAAGTAACTGTAAGGATGTTCGACCTTAGATTTATGTATGGGGTATTAAGTGATTGTAAGGATATACCCCCTTAGATTTACTAATATGCCTTTAGTGACTATAAGGATGTCCTCCTTGTATGTTTAGGTTGCGTATATTTGTTGCATAGACATAAATGAAGAGTTTACGCTGCCAAATATAGAAAATAGTAATTCCTAAACTTACTTGTTTTTCATTCACCAGAACTTTATGTTCTAACCTCCCTCCTCTTAACATAAACAGGTTAGTAGTTGAGGACCCTACATCAACGATGATTAGTGATTTCTTGGAGGAGGAGCCTTTCGATGGAGATTCAGTTATTTTTGGAAGTAGTATTATTAATGTTGTTGTTATCATGTATTTTGGGATAATTATTAATGTACCTGTTATCTTCTAAGACATTTTGTATTTAAAGTTATGATTTTATCTATGGTACATCGATTTATGAGATATTACAATTTTATCCTTCCACTGTGTGAGGTTCTGATTTCATCTAGATTGCTCTGTGATATCTGTTTTTGTTTTGTTTTTTTATTGGAGCCAACGATCCATTTAGAATGGCTCTAAGTTCCGATGGGCCTTTTCTGGGTTGGAATTAGGTCCATTCCGGGCAGGTTGTTATGTTTGATATCAAAGCATAGGTTACCCGATTATGGGAAAATATACGTAAGTGAGATGTATTTGTTATTTGAAAAGGTTTTCAAAACTATATATATATATATATATATATATATATGAACTATACCCCTAAAACATACGCAATTATATTAGGAAAACTTATCTTTCTTCTTTTTTGGGCCTTGATACTATCTTAAGAAGTCCACAGAAGGGATTATTTTCCTTTTACAAATAGTAGAAATGGCCGAAACCAGCCAAAGCAAAACCCTGCATGACCTCGGTACTTGCCTGAATGGTTCCAACAGTACCTTAAGACCGTGGAACAGGTCCCTACCGCTAGTCCTTCCCTAACGGAACCAGTAACTCGGCCCGTTAAATGGGCCATCAACTTTCCTCGTCTTTGCAAAGGTTTCGTGAACTTAGAAGGCAACCCAATTTTAGGAACTGAGAACGTCCTTGAAGCTTAAGCATGGATAACTGAGTGCAAATGGTTCTTCGAGGCTATCGGATGGGACGTCCAGCTTAAGCGTAGAGTAGGGGTTTGGCACTTCAAGGGAAAGGTCCTAGAGCGGTGGAGCAAGATTTCAGAAGAGAAAACGGGTAGAATGTTTACTTGGGAAAAGTTTAGGACCCGCTTTGAAATTAAGTTCCTACCTAATGCTGAGATGAGCCTACAGATGGAAAAGTTTATTCACTTAAAGCAAGGGGAGTTAAGTCTGAGTGAGTACATAGCGAGATTTATGGAGTTATACATGTTTGGGAGAGGGTTGCTGGACACCCTATGAATAAAGCCCTTAAGTTTGTTAAAGGACTAAATTCTCCTTTGGGGGAAATGCTATTGGCCTAGGTGACGTTTGGAGATATGTTTGAAGCCGTATCCGAGACATCTATCCTGTATACAACTGAGGAGCTTAAGGAAGTTAATAATGAAAATTGGGAAGGCACTTCTAGCTTTGGAAAGAACAAAAAGAAAAGTTTTGGCTTAAGAAGAAGAACTGAGGTCAATTTATGAAGGAGGGAAATTTGTTCAAGGTTCCATAGAAAAGAGCAAGAGGCAAAGGACTATAAAGTGAAGTTAACAAAGCCAGAATTCAAAGGAAAATGATTTAACCATCACGAGGATGAGAACTTGGCTAGAAACTACCCTAAACCAAGAGTAGTACAGAGTGGACAACTATGCCTTGGAGGTAGCACCGATTCGAAGTCAACCCCTTAGAGATCAAGGACAACAAGCGTTAAAAGGTATAATTTTTATCCTAGGAATTTTTTTGTGTACCCTTTTTGAATCGGGAACCACCCACTCTTTTATTGCTAAGAAGATCGTCGATTCTTTGAAACTTCTCTTATCCTTTGCTAGCCATCTGATGGAGGTGTCCAACCCCATCAGAGGGACTATCCAATTTTCGATAATGTGTAAAGACCTAGTATTGGACACCGCTGATGTCGACCTTTTTTGCGATGCGTACGTACTTGAGTTTGAGGTGTATGGTCTCATTCTAGGAATGGATGGGCTATTATTTTTTGGGGTTATCCTTAACTGCGATAAGAGAGTCGTTTACTTGAGAAGCCATGGAGGTCGTAGCTTAGAAATCCCTTTACGACTAAGAATATGAATTCAACCTTATTTTCTTTATCATCTGATTTTGAAGGACCGTCTTCGATGCCGATTATATATGAGTTTCCAAATGTTATTGAGGAGGTAGTAGGACTCCCACCCCCACAAAGAAATATTGTTTAGGATAGACCTTGAAAAGGATGTGAGGCTTGTAGCATTGCCTTCAAGGCACATGGTTCCTAAGGAACGGAAAGAGCTAGATAGACAAATATCTGAGTTATTACATAAAGGGTTTATCCATAGAAGTATGTCTGAGTAGGGTGCACCAGTAGTGTTTGCAACAAAATATTATGGATCTTCAGTTTATGTGTGGATTATAGGGAACTAAATAAACTGAATAAGGAGAATATATACCCCTTACCAAGGATTGATGACTTGTTTGACCATTTGGGAGGTGCCCTAATGTTTTCTTAGTTAGATCTAGCTAAAGGATTTCACCAGTTAAGGACTTCGGATGAGAGTAAGCCTATGACAACATTTAGGACATCAGATGGATTGTTCGAGTAGGAGGTTCTGACTTTTGGATTGATGAATGTCCCTACTTTCTTTGTAGACCTTATGAGTAGAGTATTTAGGAGCATACTCAATAAGATAGTGGTTGTGTTTGTAGATAACATTCTTATTTTCTTCAAGGACTTCAAGGAGCATGAAGATCACTTAAAAAAAGTCTTATGGATCCTGAAGAAAATGAACTTATGGCCAAATTCTCGAAATGTCACATTAGGAAGAGTGAAATCAAGTTTCTAGGGGATATTTTTCAGGAAGAGGACTAGAAATAGACCCGGCCATGGTAGAGGTTATTCAAGAATGAAGGATACCCTGAAATGCAATGGAGGTTAGGAGTTTCTTTTGGTTAGTAGGCTACTACTAAAAATTTATCAAGGACTTTGCAGGGATTGCAACCCCTCTAACCCAATTGGCGAAAAAGATTCATAGTTCATGTGGACCGAGTGTAACACCCCGTATTTTCTGTGAACGTGTAAGTAACAAATTAAAGTATACTTAATTTTTAGGAGAAGAATTAAGGGAAATGGGTTGCGCCATTGCGTTCATCTCGAAATTCTGCTTGAGATAGAGTCCGAGTTTGCATAAAACGGATAACGTATAAAGAAGATATGGACGAACGAAGTTAGGCAGAAAAACCGGAAACAGGCCAGAATACACTGGCGCACTTGTGAAGTGCGCCAGTACAAAAATACACTGGTGTACCTGCCAAGTGCGCCCATACCGATCCAGCACAGAATTCTGGAGTGTTCTGTGACGACGTGTCTTCTTCTGAGTGGCTGGATGACCTGTCTTCGAGCTGGGTGGTTCTGATGACTTCTGGACTGATCTGAAGGCTCTAAATTACCCTATTCTCCTATTTAAACACCCCTAAACCGAGCTTTCTCTCCACACCAAACCATTGCAATGTTATGCTGCCTCCACCTTAATTAAAATAAATTAATGGCGTCTCTGCTCTGTTGAAACCTAAGCTAAGACTTGTGCTTCTTCTTCTTCTTCCAATTCTGATTTAGATTAAAATAGAACAACTACAACTCTTCTTCTAGAATCCAACCAAGGCAAGTACAGTTATTTTCCGATATGAAATTTTAATCATGATCTTGACATAATTATAAAATTGAATCTGAGATTATGCCCTTTTTCTATTTATCAGATCTGTTCCTCTGTTTTATTATTCTGTTTTTTCTGTATTTCTTCCTCCTTTCTTTCTTTTTGTTTGATAGCCAGGCTACCACAAGCCTGAGCCAGATCTCATAAGAGATGAACGCATAAACACTAAATTTGGGAAGAATGTTGAATGAGGCATATTTGGGCATAATTGATTTGTAACTAATTTGAGGATACAATGCATGTTGTAATTCTGGACATAAATTTGAGGCATATTGTATAAGACGATCTATGACTTGGAAGGAGAGGATTATTGTGACTTAGAACATAAAGAACATAGGTTGAACTTTGAACATAAATCTAAGACATATAATTGGGCATGTTGTATTTAAAACATAAGGTGTACTTAACATAGGTCTTGAGTTTTGAGGCATAAAGAATATTGGACATATGACTTGGGATTTGTGGCGTAAAGTTTAACTGTGAACATGTAACTGATTTGGATGCATAGTACAAGTTATAATTCAAGATCTAGATCTGGACATACTATATATATTATAGTCTGAAATTTGGAAAAAAGAGAATTAATTTGCATTTAACTTAGGTGTAAAGATCCATATTAAGATTGGATAATTATTAAGTGTGAATACACCTAAGTAAGGTTTTTTTTTGGATATGTGACATGCATTGAAATCAATGGCTAATTTGGCATAATTTATATGTAAGGTTTTTGGCGAATATTCTGAACTATGCAAGTTTAACTAAAAATTGGGACATATGTTATATGGTGGATTACGACCATAATTTGGGCATATAAGTTTAGGCTTACCTTATGAATTAGGCAAGATATGTGAATAGAACTTTAAGGAATGTTTAAAATCTATTATATTGCCTAATCTGCTAGATCTATTATATTGCCTAATCTGCTAGATTTGTTATATTGCCTAATCTGCTAGATCTGTTATATTGCCTAATCTGCTAAATCTGTTGAATTGCTTAATCTGTTGAAAACTGAATAATTGTAATTTGGAGGCTCGATCTAAAATTGAGCAAAACATGTTAATAGAACTTTGGATAATCTGCCGTAACTTGGAAAGAAGTTAAATCTGCTAAATGGACATAATTAGTCTGATATTATCTGTAATGGAATAAAGTGGCTATGACATGAGGTTAGACTCCGTTTACGGTAGAAGCCTGCCCGGAACCAACCGGCTTAACCCGCGACCGCAAACTGTCAGTCTAATGTGAGTGGTCGTAGGCATAACTAAAATATGCTTAGACACGAGGTTAGGTCTGGCTTGTGGCAGAAGTCTGCCCGGAACCGCCCGACATATCCAACGGCCACAAGCTACCGACCTAATGTGAGAGGTCTGTGCATTAATATTTAATTAATGCAAATCTGAGATAAATATGATTTCTAAAACGTGTTGGGTGGATAGGGTTAAACCAACTGGACTGATGAATTTAACAAACCCATTTCGTAAATCTATAGGCCCAATACAAAATTAGACAATCTGTAAGTCTGTTAAATCTGTACATCTGATCCGTTAGTTTGAAAATTTGTTAACTTGATTGTCTGATCTGTGAACTAGTAAATATGAACTCTGTATGTCTGAAACTTGTAAACAAGTTAATATGAAATCTGAAATCTGTTAGTCTGGGGACACAAGGTTAGGATGGGTAATTACTTGTGTCATCTGTTGTGTGGGACCCATATTAGTCAGTAACCCTTTCTGGTATCAAAACTATGACCCAACAGTAGGTAGGGTCCGGGCACGCTTACTGAACTAATTATAAGCGGTTCATTCTGATAATGGTGAGGGGTGTTGATGGTGCGTTCCAACCGGGTCATGTGCGTGCATGGATCCCGGTCTGCCTCTGAGGATGTAAGACGCCGTGACATCTATACATAGATCTATGTCATTCAAAGGTTGCCACTTTAGGGATTGATAAACCCTTTTATGGAGCTGAAACAGGGTATTTATGTATTAGGGAGCCGATCGCGTGGGGTAGGATTTAGGGTACACTTAGTTTTGTCTGTTCTGTGGGGTACCGTCTGTTTCTGTTGGGTGGTAACACCTGTCTGTTTCTGCGTGGTACCGTCTGTTGGGGTGGTAAAGACCTATTTACTAGTGTACACCAAATTCTAACATTCTGTTTCCGTTTCTGTCTCTGTTCGGGTGGTAAAGGCCCATTACTAGCATTCTGTTTCTGTACTTTCTGTTCGGGTGGTAAAGGCCCATTATTAGCATTATGTTTCTGTACCTTCTATTAGGGTGGTAAAGGCCCATTATTCTGTTTCTGTTTCTGTTTAGGCATTAGGGTAACACCTAATCCTGTTATACTAGTATTAGTGCAGAGAAGTGAAAAGTAATATCATCATGTTTCTTCTGTTTAACCTAAGTATATCTGTTATTCCCGTTTCCTGTTATCTCACATCATGTTTTATTTGCATGCCGTGACATTATTATCTGTTCATAACTGAAAGTCACTGGACCTGCCAGACTTTATGTCTGACCCTTGTTGTTTCGCCTCTTTTCTTCCGTTTCGCCCCAGGTTTTCAAGGAGGGAATACTCTAGCATGATCCGGATCTTTCTTCCTGCTTGGAGTGCTTGAAGTGCTTAAAGTATGGCTTGTCTTTTTCTGTCATCTTCGGTGGGGATTATGATTTTAAAGTTTTGTACCTTGATGGCTTTTGAACAAGGCTGATATATATGCACTTCGAGTTTTTGGTAAAGTTGTAACCAAACTGATTTCTGTCCGCTGCAATAAAGTTATAAAGTTTTTCAAGTATTATTTTTATATCTGTCTTGTAATATTCTGTTCTGTTTACTAAAATGCTCCATCAAAGTTAAGGCATTCCCTTTGTGAGTGACCTTAACGGACGTGGGGTGTTAAACTTGGTATCAGAGCTGAAGGTTACCAGATTAGATAGAAGTTTTTGAAAACTATTTTCAAAAAGGTTTTAAAAGGAAGTATTTTCAAAAGTAAAGTTTATTTTGAAAAACATAATCCCCAAAAGCCAGATATCTTTCTTCTGATTCTTTGTTTCAAATCCCTTCCTCTTTCCCTTTTTAATATCTTCTTCCACTTATATATGCTTTTTTCTAAGATACGTACGAACTTCCATACGGTGGGCGGAAAATCGCTTCATGGGACTGAGACGGTTATCAAAACTAGAAGGAAGGGGAGGACTTGTTAGTACCTTTGAGGTAGGAAAATTTCTGAGAAGGTTTAACTTCCTTATCTGATTAGTAAGAAGAACTCTTTCTGATTCTAGCATTTTGATTCTGTAGTTAAGTCTCTGCACTTTAATACTAGTCTTGTTCCTGATCCCGCTATTGTCTCAAACCCCATAAGGGTTACGACTCATCTGTTTATGATAGGTTGGGTTTTGAGGGCATCTGTGTTAGGCATTAAGATGACTGTGACGCATACATTTCGGGTTTTTTTTGGGATATGGTTAGGCTTTCTCAAGCTTAGTTTCCTAAAAATCATTTGATAATCTGATCCGTACTAATAGTCTGTAAGTATCTGGATATTTCTGAAAAGTTTAGGGGTTTTTACTCGAAGCGTGAAGTAGATTTCTAGTTTGGCATTGTTTAATGGGAGTAATTCACTCGGTGTCAATCTGATGTTGATTTCGGTCTTCGGGGTTGATCATTAGGGAATTATTTTCTTAACCGATGTCTAATAGGAACAGAGCTCTTGTTTTAATCGTACTTGCTTCTATCACTCAGCTGTATCCTATCGATCGAGTCTTCGACCTTTAGGTAGAAACTAATGGGTGTAAACATGTGTTTGAGATATGTTATGGTTGATGGTTGCAAGTGGATGCAAGTGGTTGCTAGTGGTTGCTCGTGGATGCATATACACACTAGGCACTAGATCGGCTCAAAAACACTCTCATACTGCATATGGATGTGTGGGCATTTTTCAATTTTTGTGAATGCAAAATGATTGACTCATCACATGGATGTTGCATTTGGATGATTGGTTATGCACACATATAGAAATGATGTGTATCAAATAGGATTTCTTGCATGCATAATTGGACTCATGGCACCAACATGGTTCGCATTGAGGAGGTCAACTGAATCAGTAGACCGCCTGATCTTTTCATTAGACAAGAGACATATACACACACTTTTGCATATGTTCATACAACATTAGAAGTTTTCTAAGGAAAATGGATGCTTATGGGTGATGGTTGAGTAGATGGATGATTGGATGGTAGGACACATTCTTCTTAACTTGAAAATTTCGAGGACGAAATCCTTTAAGGAGGGGAGAATGTAACACTCCGTATTTTCTGTGAACGTTTAAGTAACAAATTAAAGTAAACATAATTTTTAGGAGAAGAATTAAGGGAAATGGGTTGCGCTATTGCGTTCGTCTCGAAATTCTGCTTGAGATAGAGTCCGAGTTTGCGTAAAAAGGATAACGTATGAAGAAGATATGGACGAACGAAGTTAGGCAGAAAAATCGGAAATAGGCCAGAATACATTGGCGCACTTGTGAAGTGTGCCAGTACAAAAATACACTGGCGCACCTGCCAAGTGCGCCCATACCGATCTAGCACAGAATTCTGGAGTGTTCTGTGATGACGTGTCTTCTTCTGAGTGGCTGGATGACCTATCTTCGAGCTGGGTGGTTCTGATGACTTCTGGACTGATCCGAAGGCTCTAAATTACCCTATTCTCCTATTTAAACACCCATAAACCTAGCTTTCTCTCCAACCAAAACATTGCAATGTTATGTTGCCTCCACCTTAATTAAAATAAATTAATGGCGTCTCTACTCTGTTGAAACCTAATCTAAGACTTGTGCTTCTTCTTCTTCCAATTCTGATTTAGATTAAAATAGAGTAACTGCAATTCTTCTTCTAGAATTGTAACAACCCGAATTTTTATAACATGTAAAAACAAGAAATCAGGGCAGAATTAAATCATGAGTTAAGAATCAATAGGAACGGGTTACGTCATTACGTTCGTCTCGAAATTTTGCTTGAAAACGAGTCCGAAAGTTCGTAAATCGGAGTCCATATGACCAAGATATGGCCCATAGAAGATTTCTAAAAATTCAAAATTCAGCCCGAAATTCAAATTCAGCCAGAAGCAGATTGGGCGGGAAAATTTCCCGCCCAACCCCAGGTCGACTGGGGGGTCGACTAGGAAGTCTACCTGTCCCCCCAGGTCGACTGGGGAGTCGACCTGGGTGTCGACCTGGGGGTCGACCTCCCTGGTCGGACCCTGTTGGTCTGGTGCACCAGTTTGCTCCTTTGGTCTGTTTACTTGGCCTGTGACGGGATTTGATGGTTCAGATCTAAATTAGGGTTAATCCTATGGCCTAAACTTGCCTCTACACCTATAAAAACACCCTAATACTTAGCCTAAACCATCACAAATCATCCTAACAACTAAATTCTGCCAAAATGCTCCCTAATCATGGCCTCCATCTTTATCTTGAGAGCTTCTAAGGCAAAAAGGAGCCATCTTTCTTCATCAAATCAAAGGAGCTACTTATTCTCAAGGCTTCTAGTGTTGCTACATCATTCCTAGAGCTTCTACAACGTCTCTATCTTGTTCTATTTGGTTCTAGTTCTCATAGCCACGCTTTGTAAGCCCCACTCTACTCTTAGATTTAAACTATGAAATTAATATGAACATGTAGCAAGTTGAAATGGGATTTTTGGTGTAATACTTGTCTTGGGGCTATATTTGTATGCATAGATCTATTTATGACTCTTTTGATCTATGATTGTGGAACTATCATGAACCTAGTACGGTTCATTTTGATTTTTGGGTAGAAAGCTATGAGCTTTATTTGGGGATTATGCATAATGCAACATAGAACCCCTCATAACCTTGATGTTAACTTGCCTATGATGTTGAACTACATGCTACCCACAGGTTTATCACCCTATGTCAACTATTATCATGTTTCACCTTTGCCTATGATGTTGAACTACATGTTACCCACAAGTTTATTTGCTAAGTTTGATGTCATACATGTTTTGAGGCCAATAATCCTATATGCTAGTTGTGATGAACACCTTTGCCTCAAATATCATCATGTTTAACTTATGACCAACTTTACCACCTTATGCCCATCTTGGTCATATTTTTATGTTCCTTGATTCACTTGTGTTGATGCGAATTTACGTGCGAATGGGAATACGTTATGGTTAGTTAGGCAAATTTGAAATGACATGAAAAAACATGACTTGAAATGTGACATGAAACTTGATTATGCTTGAAAACATGAATGTGGTCATGACATGTAGAAAACCATAAAGTGGCCAACTCGAGGTTGGGTTGAGTTTGTAGCGTAAATCTGCCCGGAACCGCCCGGCAAATCCAGTGGCTACAAACAATAGGACCCAATGTGAGAAGTTGGCACATCGCGCTTGAAACCCGAGGTTAGACTAGGTTGTGGTGTAAAGCTGCTCGGACCCGCTCAGCATATCCAGTAACCACAACAAAGTCTAATGTGAGAGGTTGGGTGCATTAAATTAATTAATGCCACATGTTAGGGTTAAGTCATGAACCACTTGGATACACTTAACCAACTTGATACATGGCTGGATAGGGTTAACCACACTTAACCCGTTAGAAACCCTAGTCACGTGGTCCTTTTCAGCAGTAACCCTCTTGGATGTATCACGATACCCTAGGGACTAGGCTAGGGTGGGGCACGATTACTGGGCTGATTGTGAGCGACTAGAACGACGGCTGAGTAGGTGCGCCGGTGTAGGTTCGGGCGGACTATGATCGTGCACATAATCCGGAGTTGAAAAAGCAGACATGGGCACCAGTAGGTTTAGACTGTGCGTGCTTGATTCGTGTAAGTGGTTGGCACCCTAGGGCTTGATACACCCTAGGGTGGACCTAGCACAGTTTGACTACATTTCGTGATTGGGCCGTATGACACCGACACTCGACGAGTTAGGCTTATAGGGAGCCGATCGACTAGACCGTGTAGTTGGACCCCGACTTGGGTCACCTCAGGATATTAGGCCAAGGGATCATTTCTTGTTTATACTTGACATGGGTTGGAATACTAGTACTATTGGTGCAAAACTAAACCTTGTATATGCGATGCCACACTTGATCTACCTTGTTATCTATTTATCATGCCAGTTAGTTACCATCTTTATGTTTCATCTCAGTTTCTCATGTTTAGTTAACTTCATTAGTTTTTATACTAATAGTAGGTAGGACTTACCAGTCTTTATGACTGACCCTTTTTCTTTCGCCTCTTTTCTTCCGTTTCCCCCCAGGTTCTCAGGGAGGGAACACTAGTGCTTAGCTTGGACATTTGGCTTGCTTTCTTGTCAGCTCATGTACGGTTTGGACTTGAGCTTGCTATGGCTTCACCACATCTATCTTGGGGATAGTTTACTTTATGTTATTTTCAGTTTATGTTTTCTAGACTTGTGGTAGTTGGAAAATAATGACTAAGTACTTTGATGTAAGTTGACTATTTGGTTTTGAAATGGTTAACTATGGTTTTTAAATTTCTACCGCTTCTTTACTTATTTATTTATCTATGTTCTGTCTTGTGATATCTCTGTGCATGTTTACCTAGACAACACCCCTCCAAAGCTAGTGCATTCTCTCGTGAATGGCCCTGGCGGAGGTGGGGTGTTACATTTGGTATTAGAGCATGAGGTTTTACTAGACCAGACAAAAGTTTTAAAAACCCTTTTGAAAAACTATTTTCAAAACCAATTAAGTATTTTTCCAAGGAAAGTCTAGTTTATTTTAAAAGGTTATTCCCCAAAAAAGTCATTAGCACTATCCTTCGTTTCCTCGTTCTAAATTTATCTTTTCCTTTTTCAGCATGGCCGATCTTAACCTTCCTGAGGGAGTAACCATACCCGGATGGTTCCGGAGGTACTTGAAAGCTAGGGCCAACGATGCGGGCTCAGCAAACACTCCTACTCCTCCTCCCGTACCTGAGGTTCCTCCTCCTCCTCAGCGTCCACAAGCGGATTTCGCGAAGATTTACAAAGACTTTAAGGCGATGGGTGGCAAGAATTTTGTAGGGACAGAGACTTATTTTGAGGCAAGAAACTGGTTAAAGGAAACTGAAGATCTTTTTGCTATCTTTGATGTAGAAGATCGTAGGAAAGTTCTGTTGGCAGTATGGCTATTGAAAGAGGAAGCTGCTTATTGGTGGGAAGTCACCAACGCGACTAGGCCTATAGAGACTTGGGCCGACTTTAGGATGAGGATTGGGCTTAAGTTTCCATCATCTACTGAGGAGAATCTACAAATGGAGAAGTTTATATCTTTGAAGCAAGGGGACATGACCGTGAGGGAGTATGTGAATAAGTTTAACCAGCTTGCTCGATTCGGTTTAGACATGGTTAACACACCTCAGAAGAAGGCTCTACGCTTTGCTCGAGGATTGAATGAGCCATTGCAAGGTTTGGCCATGTCTCATATACCCATGGGGGCCACTTTTGAGAGCTTAGTGGATATGGCCTTGCTTCAAGGAGATGATAAGAATGGCAAGAAAGAAGTTAAGCTTAATGAGACTCAAACCAAGAAGGCGGACTCCAAGTGGGGAGGCAATCAGAGCAACCAGAACAGCAAGAACAACAAGGGTAACAAGGCCAACAACAACAAGGCAAGGGAGACAAGAAGTGCAACTTCTGTGGGATCACTGGGCACATAGCCAAAGATTGTAGGAAGAAGAAGAGGAAGTTGGAAGAGTGCTTTCATTGCGGAGAGTCTGGACACTTCAGTAAGGATTGCCCAAAGAAGCAAGGACAGGGGCAAGGATAGACTCAGCGAGCAGGACCTTCTGGAGGGCAGATGCATGCTCTCAACACTACTCCATCTCCGGACTGAGGTAATATTTCTGTAGAAAGCCTTGTTTACATTTCTGGTTTTCCTGTTCGAACTTTATTTGATTCTGGCGCATCGCATACCTTTATTTCTTCTGACATTGTTGAAAGTTTGCACCTAAGTACTAGTCTAGTTGAGGATCCCGTTAGTGTTTCAAATCCAATTGGGGGTTCCGCCCATCTATCTATGATTTGTATGGATTTGAGGATTTCTATCTTGACTGTAGAATTCACATGTAATGCTTATGTTCTCGGGTTCATGGGATACGGGTTGATTTTGGGCATGGATTGGTTGTCCAGTTATGGAGCCACTCTCGATTGTGAGCATAGGGTAGTGAGGCTTATGACTCGCCTTGGCAATACCCTAGAGATTTCTTGCAACCCTCTGGATCCTGTCATGTTATGTTATCTTGAATCCCTCAACTCGTCTATTGACAATCTTCAATCTGTGAGGGTGGTCTGAGAATATCCATATGTTTTTGATGAGGTGAAGGGGTTACCCCCTAAACGCGAGATAGACTTCCGTATTTATCTTGTTGATAATGCCAAGCCAGTTTCATTGCCTATTAGGCACATGGCCCCGTGAGAAAGAAGAGAGCTTAGCAAGCAAATCAAGGAGTTGCTTGAGAAAAATTTCATTAGGCGAAGCATTTCTGAATGGGGTGCTCCTATGGTATTCGCTACTAAGGCGGATGGTTTGCTTCGTCTATGTGTTGATTATCGTGAGTTAAACAAGCTGACAAAGAAGAATATGCACCCGTTACCGAGGATTGATGACCTCTTTGACCAGCTTGTAGGTGCTTCTGTTTTCTCTTAGCTCGATCTAGCCACCGGATTCCATCAGCTTAGAGTGGCTGAGGATAGTATTGACAAGACTGCGTTTAGGACTCCAGATGGATTTTTTGAATGGCTTGTCATGCCGTTCAGTTTGACTAATGCACCTGCATACTTCGTTTATTTGATGAGTAGGGTGTTTAGGGAGTTCCTTAACAAGTTTGTGGTTGTCTTCGTGGATGATATTCTAATCTTCTCTAAGGACGAGGAAGAGCATGCTATACATCTCAAGGAGGTTATAGATACGCTTAGAGCTCATCAGTTAAAAGCCAAGTTATCCAAATGCCATTTCTGGAGAAGGGAAGTTCGGTTCCTCGGGCATATAGTTTCTAAGCAAGGCATAGCTGTGGATCCCGCTAAAGTAGTGGCGGTACAAGACTGGAAAGTTCCGAAGAATGCAACTGAAGTGAGAAGCTTTCTCGGTCTGGCAGGATTTTATAGGAAGTTCATTAAGGACTTCGCTAAGATTTCAGCCCCTCTCACTAAGTTAACGAAGAAGAACTTAGTCTTTGCATGGGACATAGAGTGTGAGCTCGCTTTTTAAAGGCTCAAGAAAGCCCTCACCACAGCTCCAGTCCTAGCATTACCCAATGGAGGGAAGTTGTTTACCATGTACACCGATGCATGTGGCACGAGATTAGGCGCTGTCCTGATGCAAGAAGGGAGAGTGATATGCTTTGGGAGTAGGCAACTCAAGGTTCATGAGAAGAACTATCCCACTCATGATTTGGGGTTGGCGGCGATCGTCTTTGCACTCAAATCTTGGCGCCATTATCTTCTAGGTGAAAGGTTTGAGTTATATACCAATCATAAGTCGCTCAAGTACCTCTTCTCGTAGAAAGATTTGAATCTAAGGCAGCAGAGGTGGATGGAATTCTTGGCATCATATAACTTCGATATAGCTTATACCCCTAGCAAGGGTAATGTTGTGGTGGATGCGCTAAGTAGAAAAAAGTTGACTTTGAGTCCCTTGTTTGTTGAGATGAGGAGCCTAGAGTTCTTGGTAGCCTTTGATTTTACACCTACTGTTGAGTCGATGAATGGTTCTTTAGCATCCCTTGAGCTTAGACCTACACTTCTTGATCAAGTTGGGGCTTCACAGAGGGAAGACCCGCAGATAGTCGAGATCATGGACAAGTTGATTCGTGGTGAGACGTCAAGTCACCTCGCTAGATACACTATTGATGACAAGGGATAGCTAAGGCATGAGGGAAGACTATGTGTCCCACAAGTGGAAGACTTACTAAATAAAGTTCTTGAGGAGGCGCATCACTCGAGGATGACCATACATCCCGGAGGGGATAAGATGTACCGGGATATGAAGCGCATTTTCTTTTGGGATGGGACGAAAAAGGATGTTGTAGAGTTTGTTTCTAGATGCATTGTTTGCCAACAAGTAAAGGCCGAGTCGAAGAAGCCCGGTGGGCTACTACATCCATTGGAGGTCCCGCAATGGAAATGGGAAAGTATCTCTATGGATTTTGTGGATGGATTGCCGAGATCAAGGAAGGGGAATACTAGCATATGGGTCATAGTGGATAGACTCACGAAGAGCGCTCATTTCATTCCAGTAAAGAGCAAGAGGACCGCATCATGGCTAACATTTGTTTATCTTCAAGAGATAATGCGATTGCATGGAGTTCCTTCTAGCACAGTTAGCGATCGTGACCCAATCTTCACTAGCCAATTCTGGAATAGTTTGCAAGAAGCGATGGGTACGCGATTGAATCTAAGTACAGCCTATCACCTACAGACGGATGGCCAGACCGAAAGGGTGAATATGGTACTAGAAGATTTGTTGAGGCTATGCATTCTTGACTTTGGTGGCACTTGGGAAGACCACCTTCCTCTCATAGAGTTTGCTTATAATAACAGCTACCAAGCAAGCATAGGGATGGCACCATTCGTAGCTTTGTATGGGAGGCCGTGTAAGTCACCAACATGTTGGTGGGAGACGACGGACAAGCTTATACTTGGGCCAGACATGATAAGGGACACATCCGAGAAGGTTGAGTTGATTAGAAGGCGGTTTGAAAACGGCCTAAGACAGACAGAAATCCTATGCAGACAAGCGAAGGACAGACTTAGAGTTTGAAGTTGGAGATATGGTCTTTGTGAAGGTTTCTCCTTTGCGAAATGTGGTTCGTTTTGGAGCAGTTGGAAAGCTAGCACCAAGGTTCGTAGGACCCTTCCCTATCATCGAGAAGATTGGGCAAATGGCTTATAGTGTGGAATTGCCCGAGAAGCTGGATGGAGTGCACAATGTCTTTCATGTCTCGCATCTCCGAAAATGCCTACATGAATCAGCCGAAGTAGTTGAGCCTAGCATTCTTGAAGACGTGGAGGTAGAGAAAGAGGCATCCCTGAGGCGAACTCCGATTCGCATCTTGGGAACGGAGATCAAGAAGCTGAGGAATCGAGAAGTCAAGTTAGTAAAGGTTCAGTGGAGTGAAGCCGATGAAGATGCAACTTGGGAAACCGAGGAGAAGATGCGTGGGCTTTATCCATTTCATTTTGAGGGTACATTCTCAATCTCCTTTCCTAGTTAGCATATCTTTCTTTTGCTATCCATGCTTATCTTGTTATCTCGTTAATCTTATCATGAGAACCTTAGGTAGAAACCCTTTGGATGAAACATGTATTTGAAACATGTTATGCTTGATGGTTGCAAATGGTTGCAAGTGTTTGCAAGTGGTTACTCGTGGATGCATGATACACGTTAGGCACTAAGATCGGCTCACACTTTCATATTGCATATGCATGAGTGTTTATGCTTATTCATGGATGAAACTTAATATGCTATCACGTGGATGTTGCATATGGATGAATGTTATGTGCACTCATGTAGAGATTATAAATTATGTTAGGAATTTTCATACATTTGGACTCATTTCACTAACATATTCGGCATTAAGGAGGTTTACTGAGTCAGTAACCGCCTGATTTTCGCATTAGAATAGGTGCATATACACACACTTTTGCATATGTTCATACAACATTAGAAATCTTTGAAGGACAATGATTACTTGTGGATGATGTTTGAGTAGATGGATGATGGATGGTAGGATACGTTCTTCCTAACTTGGAGATTTCGGGGACGAAATCCTCTAAGGAGGGGAGAATATAACAACCCGAATTTTTATAACATGTTAAAACAGGAAATCAGGGCAGAATTAAATCATGAGTTAAGAATCAATGGGAACGGGTTACGCCATTGCGTTCGTCTCGAAATTCTGCTTGAAAACGAGTCCGAAATTTCGTAAATCGGAGTTCGTATGACCAAGATATGGCCCATAGAAGATTTCAAAAAAATTCAAAATTCAGCCCGAAATTCAAATTCAGCCAGAAGCAGATTGGGCGGGAAAATTTCCCGCCCAACCCTAGGTCGACAGGGGGGTCGACTGGGGAGTCGACCTGCCCCCCCTAGGTCGACTGGGGAGTCGACCTGGGTGTCGACCTGGGGGTCGACCTCCCTGGTCGGACCCTGTTGGTCTGGTGCACCAGTTTACTCCTTTGGTCTGTTTACTTGGCCTGTGACGGGATTTGATGGTTCAGATCTAAATTAGGGTTAATCCTATGGCCTAAACTTGCCTCTACACCTATAAAAACACCCTAATACCTAGCCTAAACCATCACAAATCATCCTAACAACTAAATTCTGCCAAAATGCTCCCTAATCATGGCCTCCATCTTCATCTTGAGAGCTTCTAAGGCAAAAAGGAGCCATCTTTCTTCATCAAATCAAAGGAGCTACTTATTCTCAAGGCTTCTAGTGTTGCTACATCATTCCTAGAGCTTCTACAACGTCTCTATCTTGTTCTATTTGGTTATAGTTCTCACAGCCACGCTTTGTAAGCCCCACTCTACTCTTAGATTTAAACTATGAAATTAATATGAACATGTAGCAAGTTGAAATGGGATTTTTGGTGTAATACTTGTCTTGGGGCTAAATTTGTATGCATAGATCCATTTATGACTCTTTTGATCTATGATTGCGGAACTATCATGAACCTAGTACCGTTCATCTTGATTTTTGGGTAGAAAGCTATGAGCTTTATTTGGGGATTATGCATAATGCAACATAGAACCCCTCATAACCTTGATGTTAACTTGCCTATGATGTTGAACTACATGCTACCCACAAGTTTATCACCCTATGTCAACTATTATCATGTTTCACCTTTGCCTATGATGTTGAACTACATGCTACCCACAAGTTTATTTGCTAAGTTTGATGTTATACATGTTTTGAGGCCAATAATCCTATATGCTAGTTGTGATGAACACCTTTGCCTCAAATATCATCATGTTTAACTTATGACCAACTTTACCACCTTATGCCCATCTTGGTCATATTTTTATGTTCCTTGATTCACTTGTGTTGATGCGAATTTACGTGCGAATGGGAATACGTTATGGGTAGTTAGGCAAACTTGAAATGACATGAAAAAACATGACTTGAAATGTAACATGAAACTTGATTATGCTTGAAAACATGAATGTGGTCATGACATGTAGAAAACCATAAAGTGGCCAACTCGAGGTTGGGTTGAGTTTGTAGCGTAAATCTGCCCGGAACCGCCCGGCAAATCCAGTGGCTACAAACAATAGGACCCAATGTGAGAAGTTAGTCACATCGCGCTTGAAACCCGAGGTTAGACTAGGTTGTGGTGTAAAGCTGCCCGGACCCGCCCGACATATCCAGTAACCACAACAAAGTCTAATGTGAGAGGTTGGGTGCATTAAATTAATTAATGCCACATGTTAGGGTTAAGTCATGAACCACTTGGATACACTTAACCAACTTGATACATGACTTGATAGGGTTAACCACACTTAACCCGTTAGAAACCCTAGTCACGTGGTCCTTTTTAGCAGTAACCCTCTTGGATGTATCACGATACCCTAGGGACTAGGCTAGGGTGGGGCACGATTACTGGGCTGATTGTAAGCGACCAGAACAACGGCTGAGTGGGTGCGCCGGTGTAGGTTCAGGCGGACTATGGTCGTGCACATAGTCCAGAGTTGAAAAAGCAGACACGGGCACCAGTAGGTTTAGACTGTGCGTGCTTGATTCGTGTCCGTGGTTGGCACCCTAGGGCTTGATACACCCTAGGGTGGAACTAGCACTGTTTGACTACATTTCGTGATTGGGCCGTATGACACCGACACTCGACGAGTTAGGCTTATAGGGAGCCGATCGACTAGACCGTGTAGTTGGACCCCGACTTGGGTCACCTCATGATATTGGGCCAAGGGATCATTTCTTGTTTATACTTGACATGGGTTGGAATACTAGTACTATTGGTGCAAAACTAAACCTTGTATATGCGATGCCACACTTGATCTACCTTGTTATCTATTTATCATGCCAGTTAGTTACCATCTTTATGTTTCATCTCAGTTTCTCATGTTTAGTTAACTTCATTAGTTTTTATACTAATAGTAGGTAGGACTTACCAGTCTTTATGACTGACCCTTTTTCTTTCGCCTCTTTTCTTCTGTTTCCCCCCAGGTTCTCAGGGAGGGAACACTAGTGCTTAGCTTGGACATTTGGCTTGCTTTCTTGTCAGCTCATGTACGGTTTGGACTTGATCTTGCTATGGCTTCACCACATCTATCTTGGGGATAGTTTACTTTATGTTATTTTTAGTTTATGTTTTCTAGACTTGTGGTAGTTGGAAAATAATGACTAAGTACTTTGATGTAAGTTGACTATTTGGTTTTGAAATGGTTAACTATGGTTTTTAAATTTCTACCGCTGCTTTACTTATTTATTTATCTATGTTCTGTCTTGTGATATCTCTGTGCATGTTTACCTAGACAACACCCCTCCAAAGCTAGTGCATTCTCTCGTGAATGGCCCTGGTGGAGGTGGGGTGTTACAAGAATCCAACCAAGGCAAGTACAGTTATTTTCCGATATGAAATTTTAATCATGATCTTGACATGATTCTAAAATTGAATCTGAGATTATGCCCTTTTTCTATTTATCAGATCTATTCCTCTGTTTTATTATTTTGTTTGTTCTGTATTTCTTCCTCCTTTCTTTATTTTTGTTTTTAGCCAGGCTACCACGAGCTTGAGCCATATCTCATAAGAGACGAACGCATAAACGCTAAATTTGGGAAGAATATTGAATGAGGCATATTTGGGCATAATTGATTTGTAACTAATTTGAGGATACAACGCATGTTGTAATTCTGGACATAAATTTGAGGCATATTGTATAAGACGATCTATGACTTGGAAGGAGAGGATTATTATGACTTAGAACATAAAGAACATAGGTTGAACTTAGAACATAAATCTGAGACATATAATTGGGCATGTTGTATATAAAACATAAGGTGTACTTAACATATGTCTTGAGTTTTGAGGCATAAAGAATATTGGACATATGACTTGGGATTTGTGGCGTAAAGTTTAACTGTGAACATGTAACTGATTTGGATGCATAGTACAAGTTGTTATTCAAGATCTAGATCTGGACATACTATATATATTATAGTCTGAAATTTGGAAAAAAGAGAATTAATTTGCATTTAACTTAGGTGTAAAGATCCATATTAAGATTGGATAATTATTAAGTGTGAATACACCTAAGTAAGGTTTTTTTTGGATATGTGACATGCATTGAAATCAATGGTTATATTTGGCATAATTTATATGTAAGGTTTTCGGCGAATATTCTGAACTATGCAAGTTTAACTAAAAATCGGGACATATGTTATATGGTGGATTATGACCATAATTTGGGCATATAAGTTTAGGCTTACCTTATGAATTAGGCAAGATATGTGAATAGAACTTTAAGTAATGTTTAAAATCTGTTATATTGCCTAATCTGCTAGATCTGTTATATTGCCTAATCTGTTAGATCTGTTATATTGCCTAATTTGCTAGATCTGTTATATTGCCTAATCTGCTAGATCTGTTATCTGCTAAATATGTTGAATTGCTTAATATGTTGAAAAATGAATAATTGTAATTTGGAGGCTTGATCTAAAATTGAGCAAAACATGTTAATAGAACTTTGGATAATCTGCCGTAACTTGTAAAGAAGTTAAATATGCTAAATGGACATAATTAGTCTGATATTTTCTGTAATGGAATAAAGTGGGTATGACACGAGGTTAGACTCTGTTTGTGGTAGAAGCCTGCCCGGAACCAACCGGCTTAACCAGCAACCGCAAACTGTCAGTCTAACGTGAGAGGTTGTAGGCATAACTAAAATATGCTTAGACATGAGGTTAGGTCTGGCTTGTGGCAGAAGTCTGCCCGGAATCGCCTGGCATATCCAGCGGCGACAAGCTACCGACCTAATGTGAGAGGTCTGTGCATTAATATTTAATTAATGCAAATCTGAGATAAATATGATGTCTAAAACATGTTGGGTGTATAGGGTTAAACCAACTGGACTGATGAATTTAACAAACCCGTTTCGTGAATCTGTAGGCCCAATACAAAGTTAGACAATTTGTAAGTCTGTTAAATCTGTACATCTGATCCGTTAGTCCGAAAATTTGTTAACTTGATTGTCTAATCTGTGAACTAGTAAATTTGAACTCTGTATGTCTGAAACTTGTAAACAAGTTAATCTGAAATCTGAAATCTGTTAGTATAGGGACACAAGGTTAGGATGGGTAATTACTTGTGTCATCTGTTGTGTGGGACCCATATTAGTCAGTAACTCTTTCTGGTATCAAAACTATGACCCAACAGTAGGTAGGGTCCGGGCACGCTTACTGAACTAATTATAAGCGGTTCATTCTGATAATGGCGAGGGGTGTTGATGGTGTGTTCCAACCGGGTCATGTGCGTGCATGGATCCCGGTCTGCCTCTGAGGATGTAAGACGCCGTGACATCTATAAATAGGTCTGTGTGATTCAAAGGTTGCCACTTTAGGGAATGATACACCCTTTTGTGGGGCTGGCACATGGTATTTCTGTATTAGGGAGTCGATTGCGTGGGGTAGGATTCAGGATACACTTAGTTCTGTCTGTTCTGTGGGATACCGTCTGTTTCTGTTGGGTGGTAACACCTGTCTGTTTCAGCGTGGTACCGTCTGTTGGGGTGGTAAAGGTCCATTTACTAGTGTACACCTAATTCTAACATTCTATTTCCGTAGGGATTATTCTGTTTTCGTTTCTGTCTCTGTTCGGGTGGTAAAGGCCCATTACTTGCATTTTGTTTCTGTACTTTCTGTTCGGCTGGTAAAGGCCCATTATTAGCATTATGTTTCTGTACCTTCTGTTAGGGTGGTAAAGGCCCATTATTCTATTTTTGTTTCTGTTTAGACATTAAGGTAACAGCTAATCCTGTTATACTAGTATTAGTGCAGAGAAGTGAAAAGTAATATCATATTGTTTCTTCTGTTTAACCAAAGTATATCTGTTATTCCCGTTTCCTGTTATCTCTCATCCAGTTTTATTTGCATGCCATGACATTATTATCTGTTCATAATTGAAAGTCACTGGACTTGCCAGACTTTATGTCCGACCCTTGTTGTTTCGCCTCTTTTCTTCCGTTTCCCCCCAGGTTTTCAAGGAGGGAATACTCTAGCTTGATCCGGATCTTTCTTCCTGCTTGGAGATCTTGAAGTGCTTAAAGTATGGCTTGTCTTTTTCTGGCATCTTTGGTGGGGATTATGATTTTAAAGTTTTGTACGCTGATGGCTTTTGAATAAGGCTGATATATATGTACTTGAGTTTTTGGTAAAGTTGTAACCAAACTGATTTCTTCCTACTGCAATAAAGTTATAAAGTTTTTCAAGTATTATTTTTATATTTGTCTTGTAATATTCTGTTCTGTTTACTAAAATGCTCCATCAAAGTTAAGGCATTCCCTTTGTGAGTGACCTTAACGGACGTGGGGTGTTACACCGAGAAGTGTGGTATTTCCTTTGAGAGGTTGAAGGAATCTCTCACAAGTGCACCTATTCTTGTTATTCTAGATGGAACGAAGATTTTCACAGTCTTTACCAATGCTTGTAGGATGGATTTAGGAGCGGTTCTTATGCAAGAAGATTGAATAGTTGCCTACGCAAGTAGACGACTTAAGAACCATGAGAAAATGTAACTCATCCATGACTTAGAGTTAGCAACAGTAGTTTTTTCCCTAAAGATGTTGAGATGTTACGTTCCATGAGAGAAGTTTGAGCTATTCACAGACTATAAGTCTCTTAGATATTTGTTTTCTCCTCAAGATCTAAATCTTTGGCAGCAGTGATGGAAGTAATATCTTGCGTCATTCGATTTTGCCATTCGATACACCCTTAAGAAGGGTAATGTAAGAGCCAATGTTGTGAGTCGAAGGCATATTCCCCTTAGTTTGATCACCGAGTAGAGGTAGTTAGAGTTTCTTTCCAGTTTCAATTTGCAGCTACCATTTGAGGCAACCAAAGGATTTCCTGGAGTTATGAAGGTTAAACCATTACTAATAGAAAGCATCAAGGGTGAGGAGGACGGTGATGATGAGTTGGGGTCATTAAAGGAAAAGATTTCTCAAGGATTTTTTTTCTCATTCAAATAGATATTCTGTGGATAATAGTCGTAGTTTGAGGAGAGATGACCAACTTTGTATCCCTAGGTGTGAAGACCTTAGAAAGGAAATTCTAGGAGAGTGTCATAGGTCAAGGATGACCATACGTCCCGGAGGAGACAAAATGTTTAGGGATATGAGAAGAAGCTTTTATTGGGAAGGAATGAAGGAGGACATTATAGAATTTGTTGCCAGCTGTTTGACTTGTCAAAAAGTCAAGGCTGAACAAGGTAAGCCTAGAGGGCTATTATACCCTTAGAGATTCCCACTTGGAAATGGGAATACATTTCTATGGATTTTTATTAATGGGCCTCGTAGGAGTCAAAAATAAAATGAAGCTATTTGGGTCATCGAGAATCAGTTACGAAGAGCGACCATTTCATTCGGTTCAAGAAGAGTAGAACCGTCAGTTCATTAGCTCAATTATTTATCAAGGAAGTTGTTAGACTACATGGGATACCGACCACTATAGTTAGTGATAGAGACCCGTTGTTTACTACTGAGTTTTTGAAGAGCCTTCAAGAATATTTAGGGATGACGTTGAGTTTGAGTATAACTTATCACCCGCAAACCGATGGTCAGACAGAGAGGGTCAATAGAGTTCTAGAGGATCTTCTTAGAACCTACTTCATCTACTTTGAGGAGCTTGGGAGTAGCACTTTCCTCTGGTAGAATTTTCATATATTAATAGTTATCGAGCAACGATTGTTATGGCTCTTTACGAGGTATTGTATAAGCAACCATGCAAATCGCCTACTTGTTAGTGGGAAACTACCGATAAGATTCTACTCTGATCAGACTTTATCCATGAGACTATGAATATTATCACTTTAATTCGGTAGAGAATGGAGGTTTCTCAGGACCGACATAAGTCATATGCAGATAAAAGAAGGAAGGAACTAGAATTTAGCATTAGAGATTTGATATTTGTTAAGTTTTTTGCTCTTAAGTAGACGGTTTGAATTTGAAAACTGAGTAGTCGACTCCCAGGTTTATTTGGCCTTTTACGACCATGGATAAGAATGGGAAGATGGCCTATCGTGTGGATCTTCCCGAGCATTTATCGGAAGTCCATAATGTTTTCCATGTTTCTCACCTTCGAAAATGCCTTCATGATTCAACGACCAGACTCGAGCTAGATGATATTGGGGATTTAGGAAGCTTCAAGTTGGAGTCTATGGTGTCCCATGCCACCGCAAGGATCATAGAGCATGGAATCAAAAGTCATTGCAAAAAATCAATTCTCCTAGTCCTACATTGGGGCTGCGGAAAGCACCTGGGAAACTGAGGAGAAGATTAAGCTAACTCATTCAAAGCTTTTCTCAAGTAATTATTTCCTCTTAAACTTCTATTTGTGGTTGTATTGTGGTTGCTAGATTGGATGGAAGGAGACGGTTGCAACACAAATTCACCGTGCACTCATATAGGATTATATTCATATTAGGGTGTTTTGCATACATATGGCATCACTTACTACACATACATGCTAGGACTGAGCTCATATTAGCAAGTATGTAGTTCATAATTACTATGAGTCATCGATGTTTATGGATACGTGTAAAATAACATGTATGTACAACATGGTTGTTTAGAGAGATTTGTGATTTTAGCCCCTTAAAAATATTTTGGTACGAAATCTCTTATAAAGGGGAGAATGTAACACCCCATAAAATAAACCTAAAATAGACATAAGTCAATTTAATAATAATAAGTTAATGGGGTGAAAATTGGAATTTTGAGTAATTGGGAATTGGGCCATGAAAGTATTGCTATTTCATTCATGGAAAGATTATAATCCATTTTCATATTTCATTTACTGAAAATAAAGTCCATACGTAAAAGATATTAACAAAACAAGTTGTGTGTAAATATTAACACACAAAGTTTTAAATTCAAATAGATTATAAATATATCCATAATATATTAACTATGGGTTGGCATGAAAAGAATATTTCAAGTAAATTTGAAATTGTATGTATATATTCACATGCAATAGGGGAAAGAATAATCAAACTAAGGAAATAATTATTCATAATTTATAATAAAGAAATGTTACAAGAGAATTAAATTCTCCCAGCCAACCCGCGAAGGGGGTTGACCGCCCCTATAGGAGGGGGCCGACCTGGTGGTCGACTGCCTAGAGGAGGTCAACCGCCTTCCTGGGTGAAAAGGTGGGGAGAGTGTGTTTTGTTAGGGAGTTTTATACAAACTGCATCAGTTGGACCATCTAGATTTAATCTAAATAACCTAACATTCTACACTTACACTGGCCACTATAAAAAGAGCTCCCTAACCACACTTAAAACCATATTTTCATTCCTTTCTGCGCCTCCATTCTACCCTTCTGCCATTGCCAATTTTCAAAGAAAGCTTAGGATCTCTTTTACCTCTCTTATCTTCATTCTACCTTCTCTCTTCTAAGTTTTTTTTATAGATTTGGAATTCTTGAAATTTGGCTTATATATATACGAGATTATATTTCTTATATATATTGTAGAAGGATTGGAGCACGGTTTTGTAGGCTGAATCCAGATTTCAACTCTATGGATAATTCTATTATTTTCTATCTCAAATTAATGTGAGTGGAAATCATTTAAGTTTACTATTTCCTCCGGTTCATAATGTAAGTCGTTTTAGATTATTTGATTTGGTTTAAAATATAAGATGCTTAAGCTTGTTATTCCTATTATGTCCTTGATCCAAAATAAATGATTGATAGTTGCTTCACGATTTTTATGCATGAAAATAGGAGTGATAATTAGATTGCACATAAAAGGATAACTTAATTTGTTGGACCTACTTAATTTAAGCATGGGCCAAAGTGTCAATTGATTTTTCCTTAATTCACGTGCAAATTTCTAAAATGTCTTGTATTACGAACCGAAGGGAGTATTTGCAATGATGATATTATAAATTTTGTTTATTGTTCCTAGGAAGATTTGGATTTATACGAAAAGAAAACAGTACCAAAACCCCAAATCTTCCGTTATTTATGTTTGTACGTAGTAATGGTCAATCAATTATAGTTGGTTTGGATTATTGATGTAACAGAAGAAAATATATTTGGGTGTTGGTAAGATTCTCGAATTTGGTTTAGTTCTCTTATTATAAATATGTAAATTCATATATATATATATATTATTTTAAAAGCTTAAGGACTTGAATATTGCAATTTGAATAGGTTTAAACATCAATCTATGAAATAGATCACTTGAACGCATTACTTGCAAATTATTAAAGCATTAAGGTTTTATACACAAAAATTATATAAAAAGTGGATTATTACCAAAAAGAGGATTTTACTTATATTCTTAGGAATATTACACCTTGTCTCTATTCTCTTATTGAAGTAGTCATTCAAGCCTTGGTCACAATTTGTATGTTGATGTTGTTATTTCTCTTTTTATCATTTATTGTGAATATGAATATTGAATCGTGTTCATTGATTGCTAAATTAACTTGTATACCTTAATAGTGATTGTTAGGATTGACATTTCAAACATGGTTCAGACGTTAATCTGGTTCGCATAATTCACGCCTATATTTATAGCATAATAAACGTAATACTATGCATATTAAGTGCTTACTAAATATGTTTAAACTAGGAATTTGAATATCCCCATAGGAATTTTTATGCATGTGTGTGAGTTAATGGGATTAATTATAATTTATGATACATAGACACGAGATTAACCATTACTTATTGTGGAAGCCTTCTCGGAGCCAACCTGCATATTCAGCATCTACAAGTAAGACTGGTTAATATGAGAGGTCTTTGTGCCTTGGGCCATTATAAATAGTGAACTTAGATATGAGGTTAAGCCCAGCTTGTAGTAGAAGTTGCCTAGAACCGCCTACCAAATCCAACATCTACAAGTGGATGGCTTAATGTGAGATGTCTAGTTTTTTTTTTTGTGTTTACATATATATGTATATATGTGTGTTGTAACACCCCGAATTTTCGAATAATCAGATTAACTAAATTTAAGAATACTTAATTTCAAATGTGGGAATTAAGGGAAACGGGTTGTTCCATTGCGTTCGTCTCAGAATTCTGCTTGAGATAGATTCCAAATTTGCGTAAAACGAATGCCGTATGAAGAAGATATGGACAAACAAAGTTTGAAAATAAATGCACTGGCGCACTTGGGAAGTGCGCCAGTACAAATTTGCATTGGCGCACTTCCCAAGTGCGCCCAGTCCAAGAGAAAACCTGCACAGCCTTCTGGTTCAGTCTGACCCATGTTCTGACTCATTGCTGAGTCATTTCTGACTAGTTAATGAGTCATTAGGGTTTCTGGATAGTTCTAATCTGGACTGAGTGGTTTTGATTAACCCTAATATCATCCGACGGCTATAATTAAATTTAAATTCTATATAAACATGTGTAGACTCAAACCACTAGAATCAAATCAGAATTAGATTAGTGGCCGTCATGTTGTCACTCCAAACCCTAGAGTAGCCGCCACCAACTAGAAGAAAGTTAAAGACAACAATTCAATTCAAATCAAGCCTAAAACTACAACAACGTAATTTTCTACAGTAAGGGAACGCTAATCAATTACAGAATACAGAACCCAGAACTCAAGACCCCTTATTCGGTGAGTTCTAGTCACTTTTAGGTTTAAATAAATAAAAGTGAATTGTGGTAGACTATGAGTTGGGTATATGTTGTTTTTAGTTATGCAAGTTCATTATTGTTGTAAATCATGGTATGATGCAAGTTTATTATTGTTGTGAATCATGAAATTATGCAAGTTCATTATCGTTGTGAATCATGAAGTTATGCAAGTTATTATGTTAAGAAACTATGAATTTATGCAAGTCGTTATGATGAATGTATGCAAGTCGTTATGATGAATCTATGCAAGTCGTTATTATGAATCTATGCAAGTTGTTATCACGAATCTATGCAAGTCATTATGATGAATCTATGCAAGTCGTTATCATGAATCTATGCAAGTGGTTATTATGAATCTATGCAAGTTGTTATCATGAATCTATGCAAGTCATTATTATGCAAGTTGTTATCATGAATCCATGCAAATTGTTATGAGATCATGCAAGTTACCTATGCAAGTTATTGTGTGATGAATTCATGAACCTATGCTAGTTGTTATGTTATGAATCACGAACCTATGCAAGTTACCTATGCAAGTTGTTTCGTTGTTAATTCAAGAACCTATGCTAGTTGTTATATTGTGAATCATGAACCCATATAAGTTGTTGATTATGCTGAGAATCATGAACCTATGTTGGTTGTTAATTATGATTGTTAATTCATAAACTTATGCAAGTTGTTAATTATGCGGTGAATCATAATTATATGCGAAGTTATCATGCCATTTTCCCTAGTTGTCATGCTTAGGCCAAAAATTGTACTGAAACAATCACCTTGACATTCCCTTTATTTTATTGTTGTGGCGAGGCTATTTTGTAGCCTCAATGATGCTAAAAACGCAAACGGTTACGCTAGTTAAGAAACGGGGAAAATGGGGAATTTGTAATAGGCATAATTTACATAGTGATTATGTAAATTGGACACATGATTCTAGTAGGGAAACATATAAATAATTACCTATTATGACATGGGTAAAAGTGGGTAAAAATGGTATAATTTTACTATAACCATTTATGGATAAGAAATCCAAATTGTTAATAAGATAGGTATTGACACCTATGTAAAGGAAAGGATTAATTAATTAACTTAATTAATCAAAAGAGGAATGTTTAAGCAATTAAAGTCTGAAGATTTAATATTGAGAATTGGCATAAAATAAATTTGTGATGAAATCAGTCAGATTTTTCGTACCATAAATAAATGGACATAATTGAGTCAATTATGGCCATAGTGAAATTTGGAATTAATTGATAATCTGAATAGGGAAAGTAATTCAAATTGGGGGATGATTAATTAGGAGTAATTAATCGTCTAAGACACGAGGTTAGGCTCTTTTGTGGTGTAAGACTGCCAGGACCCGCCCGATAAATCCAGCTGCCACAAATGCCCGTATAATGTGGGAGGTCTTAGGCATAAATTAAATTCGTAACAGTTGTAAAGACACGAGGTTAGGCTCTTTTGTGGTGTAAGACTACCCGGACCAGCCTGGCAAATCCAGCTGCCACAAAAACTAGTCTAATGTGAGAGGTCTTTATAAGGTTATGGCCTTAATGAATTAAGAAACACTTAACTAGATAAGCATGTAGTGGGACATGAGGGGGTTAAGTGGGTTCCTTGGGTGGCACGTGGAATTAAGTGGGTGCCTGGGGTGGCATGTGAAATACGATTAGATATTTCAATAATTAATTAATGCTGATTAAAGACTACTTAACCTAACTTAATACATATGGACTGTATGATGATAGACATAAGTTAGGGTTAAGTAAAACGAATTGCATTGTGGGTGGGTTAAGTACAACTGATGGGTAGGTGGGTAATATTAATATATATAGGCCCACAAACTTAACCATTAAACAATCAGGATTAAATCAGTAGGTGGGTTAAGTACAACTGATGGGTAGGTGGGTAATATTAGTATATATAGGCCCACAAACTTAACCATTAAATAAATAGGATTAAATCAGTGGGAGGGTTAAGTACAGCTGAAGGGTAGGTGGGTAATATTAATATATATAGGTCCACAAACTTAACCGGATAAAAAGGGTTATGTAATTAAAGACACCTAATGGTATACATAATCGGGCAAGAATAGTAAAGTTATGTATTAAAGACACCTTTAGGGGTACGCATAACTAATGGGGATAGATAGAGTTATGTATTAAAGACACCCTTAGGGGTACGCTTAACTAATGGGGATAAATGGAGTTATGTATTAAAGACACCCTTAGGGGTACTCATAACTAATGAGGATAGATAGAGTTATGTATTAAAGGCACCCTTAGCGATACGCATAACTAATGGGGATAGATAGAGTTATGTATTAAAGACAACCTTAGCGGTACGCATAACTAATGGGAATAGATAGAGTTATGTATTAAAGACACCTATGGGTACGCATAACCGATAGGTAGAATAGGGGTTATGTATTAAAGACACCTATAGGTATGCATAACTGATTGAGGGCTATGTAATTAAAGACACCTTAGGGTATACATAGTTAGTAGAAAACCTAGTGGGGATAAAAGACATAGGGGAGAGCTTGTATCATGTTGTGTGGGACCCATTTCAGTCAGTAACCCGGAGGGGTATCAAAGTAAAGACCTCCGTACTCGGTGGGGAAGGGGCACACTTACTGATTGATTGTAAGAGGTCCAAAACGAGACGGATGGTGTGGGCGGCGCAAACCGTCCGGGGACATGTGCGTGCATGGGCCGGGCAGAGGGGGACAAGACGACCGTGACACCAGTAGGTATAACTGTGCACACCTTAGGTTGCCACTTTACGGAAGTGATACCCCCTAGTTGTGGGACCAGCACAGCGTATCTACAGAGTAGGGAGACGATCGATTAGGGTAGTGATTAGGGGATATCCGGACATATGCCCTAAGTCTACCAATTTATAGTAGGAGGGTATTGGGTACGGCTAGTTGAGATAGGGGCAGGCGACACCTATGGCAGCAACTAGGAGTACACGAAACTAACCCTATCGTTATCATTAGCGGAAGGGATCATCCCATCTTGATTTGACTAGCAATATTGCAGAGTAGTTTGTAGTGAAGCATACACCTTACCTTATTTGTCCTGTCATACCTGTCATCTTTACCGTGAATCCTCTTATCCACTTTGTATGCATGTCACGTTTACCTTTATTTATTTACTAGCTAAAAGTTACTGGACTCACCAGACGTATGTCTGACCTAGTTTGTTTCGCCTCTTTTCTTCCGTTTCTCCCCCCAGTTTCTCAGGGAGGAAACACCCAGGTTTAGTCAGGATTTGGATATCATCTTCTAGGAGCTACTTCTGAAGTATGGCTCGAGTCTCTGACTCTTATATGGCTTTCTCTTTAATATGGGGAATGATGTTTTCTTTTAAATACCTATCTACTCTGATAATATAAGACAAAAGTGTTTTGTTGTAATGATTTTATGACTCATAGTATTATGTAACAAAATATTTTGGGTGATTTAATAAAGTTGTTTATTTTCCGCTGCAAAATTTTTATATCTGTCTTATGATATTCTGTATCTGTTTACCAGAAACGCTCCACTAAAGTTAAGGCATTCCCTTTGTGAGTGACCTTAATGGAGGTGGGGTGTTACACTTGGTTTCAGAGCTGAAGGTTACCAGATTAGATAAAAAAATTTGAAAACTATTTTCAAAAAGGTTTTAAAAGAAAGTATTTTCAAAAAGGAAAGTCTGTTTTGAAAAACATTCCCCAAAAAGCCATATGCAGTATCCTTCGGTCCTTTGTCTAAAATCTCTTCCTTTGATAGGATAGGCGAATGCTCTCGCGGCGGAGGGATAGGATAAGGATAGGAAAATTTATGTAGAAGGTTTAATTTCCTTATCTGGTTATGAATTTAAGACTCTTTTGGATTCTGGCATTGAGACTCTGCACTTTAGTACTAGTCTTGTTTCTGATCCATAGTTGTTTCAAACCCCAATTGTGGTTCGGCTCAATTGTTAGTGATTCGTAGGGGTTTGAAATTATCTGTGTTGGGCATCAAAAGTTTGAATGTAACATTTGTGTGCTCAAGTTTATGGGCTATGGGTTGGTTCTAAATGGACCAGCTTTCTATGTAGAGGGTCGTTCTAGATTTTGAGAGGAGGGTCGTTAAGTTTCTAACTTGTCATGGGGAGACCCCCAAAGTTTCTTGTGAGCCGCAAGGGTCTGTTATGCTTAGCTTTCTGAGAATCATTCTGTAATCTGATCTGTACCAGTAGTCTGTAAGTATCTGGATATTTCTGAAGGATACGGGTTTCTACTCGAAGCATGAAGTAGATCTCCAGTTTTGACATTGTTTATGGGGGTAATTCTTTGGGTGTTAGTCTAATGTTGATTTCGGTCTTCGGGGCTGGGACTTAGGGAATTATTCTCTTAACCGATGTCAAATGGGAATTGAGCTTTTGTTCTAGTTGTATCATTTGTTTATATCCCATCAACCGAATCTTCAACCTTTAGATAGGAAATCCATGGATGTAAACATGTGCTTGGGACATGTTACAAGTGGATGCAAGTGTTTGCTAGTGGTTGCTCGTGGATGCATTTACACACACATTAGGCACTAGATCGGCTCAAATCACTTTCATATTGCATATAAATGTGTGTGCATATTTAGGTTAATGGATGAACAATGGTTGTGTTATCATATGGATGTTGCATTTTGATGAATGGTTGAGCAAACATGTAGAAATAATATGTATCGATAGGATCCTTTCGCATACATAATGGACGCATGGCACTATCATGGTTTGTATTAAGGAGGTCAACCGAATCAGTAGACCGCCTGATTTTGCATTAGATAAGGAACATATACACACACTTTTTCATATTTTCATACAACAGTAGAAATTTTCTAAGGACAATGGATGCTTGTGGATGACGGTTGAGTAGATGGGTGATTGGATGGTAGGACACATTCTTCTTAACTTGAAGATTTTGGGGACGAAATCCTTTAAGTAGGGGAGAATCTAACACCCCGAATTTTCGAATAATCAGATTAACTAAATTTAAGAATACTTAATTTCAAATGTGGGAATTAAGGGAAACGGGTCGTTCCATTGCGTTCGTCTCGGAATTCTGCTTGAGATAGAGTCCAAGTTTGCGTAAAACGGATGCCGTATGAAGAAGATATGGACGAACGAAGTTTGAAAAAAAAATACACTAGCGCACTTGGGAAGTGCGCTAGTACAAATTTGCATTGCCGCACTTCCCAAGTGCGCCCAGGCCGAGAGAAAACCTGCACAGCCTTCTGGTTCAGTCTGACCTATGTTCTGACTCATTGCTGAGTCATTTCTGACTAGTTAATGAGTCATTAGGGTTTCTGGATAGTTCTAATCTGTACTGAGTGGTTTTGTTAACCCTAAGATCATCCAACGACTATAATTAAATTTAAAATTCTATATAAACATGTGTAGACTCAAACCCTAGAATCAAATCAGAATTAGATCAGTGGCCATCATGTTGTCACTCCAAACCCTAGAGTAGTCGCCCCCAACTAGAAGAAAGTTAAAGACAACAATTCAATTCAAATCAAGCCTAAAACTACAACAACGTAATTGTCTACAGCACGGGAATGTTAATCAATTACAAAATACAGAACCCAGAACTCAAGACCCCTTATCCGGTGAGCTCTAGTCACTTTTAGGTTTAAATAAATAAAAGTGAATTGTGGTAGACTATGATTTTGGTATATGTTGTTTGTAGTTATGCAAGTTCATTATTGTTGTAAATCATGATATGATGCAAGTTTATTATTATTGTGAATCATGAAATGATGCAAGTTCATTATCGTTGTGAATCATGAAGTTATGCAAATTATTATTTTGAGAAACTATGAATCTATGCAAGTCGTTATGATGAATCTATGCAAGTCGTTATGATGAATCTATGCAAGTCGTTATTATGAATCTATGCAAGTTGTTATCATGAATCTATGCAAGTCGTTATGATGAATCTATGCAAGTCGTTATCATGAATCTATGCAAGTGGTTATTATGAATCTATGCAAGTTGTTATCATGAATCTATGCAAGTCGTTATTATGTAAGTTGTTATCATGAATCTATGCAAATTGTTATGAGATCATGCAAGTTACCTATGCAAGTTATTGTGTGATGAATTCATGAACCCATGTTAGTTGTTATGTTATGAATCATGAACCTATGCATGTTACCTATGCAAGTTGTTGCGTTGTTAATTCAAGAACCTATGCTAGTTGTTATATTGTGAATCATGAACCCATATAAGTTGTTGATTATGCTGAGAATCATGAACCTATGTTGATTGTTAATTATGATTGTTAATTCATAAACCTATGCAAGTTGTTATGAATCTATGCAAGTTGTTAATTATGTGGTGAATCATAATTATATGCGAAGTTATCATGTCATTTTCCCTAGTTGTCATGCTTAGGCCAATAATTGTACTGAAATAATCACCTATCATTCCCTTTATTTTATTATTGTGGCGAGGCTATTTTGTAGCCTCAATGACGCCAAATACGCAAACGGTTACGCTAGTTAAGAACCGGGGAAAAGGGGGAATTTGTAATAGGCATAATTTACATAGTGATTATGTAAATTGGACACATGATTCTAGTAGGGAAACATATAAATAATTACCTATTATGACATGGGTAAAAGTGGGTAAAAATGGTATAATTTGACTATAACCATTTATGGATAAGAAATCCAAATTGTTAATAACATAGGTATTGACACCTATGAAAAGGAAAGGATTAATTAATTAACTTAATTAATCAAAAGAGGAATGTTTAAGCAATTAAAGTCTGAAGATTTAATATTGAGAATTGGCATAAAATAAATTTGTGATGAAATCGGTATGATCTTTCATACCATAAATAGATGGACATAATTGAGACAATTATGGCCATAGTGAAATTTGGAATTAATTGATAATTTGAATAGGGAAAGTAATTCAAATTGGGGGACGATTAATTAGGAGTAATTAATCGTATAAGATACGAGGTTAGGCTCTTTTGTGGTGTAAGACTGCCCGGACCCGCCCAGCAAATCCAGCTGCCACAAATGTCAGTCTAATGTGGGAGGTCTTAGGCATAAATTAAATACGCAACAGTTGTAAAGACACGAGGTTAGGCTCTTTTGTGGTGTAAGACTGCCCGGACCCGCCCGGCAAATCCAGCTGCCACAAAAGCCAGTCAAATATGAGAGGTCTTTATAAGGTTACAGCCTTAATGAATTAAGAAACACTTAACCAGATAAGCATGTAGTGGGACATGAGGGGGTTAAGTGGGTGCCTTGTGTGGCATGTGGAATTAAGTGGGTGCCTAGGGTGGCATGTGAAATACGATTAGATATTTTAATAATTAATTAATGCTGATTAAAGACTACTTAACCTAACTTAATACATATGGACAATATGATGATAGACATATGTCAGGGTTAAGTAAAACAAATTGTATTGTGGGTGGGTTAAGTACAACTGATGGGTAGGTAGGTAATATTAATATATATAGGCCCACAAACTTAACCATTAAATAAACAGGATTAAATCAGTAGGTGGGTTAAGTACAACTGATGGGTAGGTAGGTAATATTAGTATATATAGGCCCACAAACTTAACCATTAAATAAATAGGATTAAATCAGTGGGAGGGTTAAGTACAACTGAAGGGTAGGTGGGTAATATTAATATATATAGGCCCACAAACTTAACAGGATAAAAAGGGTTATGTAATTAAAGACACCTAATGGTATACATAATCGGGGCAAGAATAGTAAAGTTATGTATTAAAGACACCCTTAGGGGTACACATAACTAATGGGGATAGATAGAGTTATGTATTAAAGACATCCTTAGGGGTACGCATTACTAATGGGGATAGATAGAGTTATGTATTAAAGACACCCTTAGGGGTACACATAACTAATGGGGATAGATAGAGTTATGTATTAAAGACACCCTTAGGGGTACGCATAACTAATGAGGATAGATAGAGTTATGTATTAAAGACACCCTTAGGGGTACGCATAACTAATGGGAATAGATAGAGTTATGTATTAAAGACACCTATGGGTACGCATAACCTATAGGTAGAATAGGGGTTATGTATTAAAGACACCTATAGGTACGCATAACTGATTGAGGGCTATGTGATTAAAGACACCTTAGGGTATACATAGTCAGTAGAAAACCTAATGGGGATACAAGACATAGGGGAGAGCTTGTATCATGTTGTATTGGACCCATTTCAGTCAGTAACCCGGAGGGGTATCAAAGTAAAGATCTCCGTACTAGGCGAGGAAGGGGCACGCTTACTGATTGATTGTAAGAGGTCCAAAACGAGACGGATGGTGTGGGCGGCGCAAACCGACTGGGGACATGTGCGTGCATGGGCCGGGCAGAGGGGGACAAGACGACCGTGATACCAGTAGGTATAACTATGCACACCTTAGGTTGCCACTTTAGGGAAGTGATACCCCCTAGTTGTGGGACCATCACAGGGTATCTACAGAGTAGGGAGCCGATCGATTAGGGTAGTGATTAGGGGATATCCGGACATATGCCTTAAGTCTACCAATTTATAGTAGGAGGGTAGTGGGTACGACTAATTGAGATAGGAGCAGGCGACACCTATGGCAGCAGCTAGGATTGCACGAAACTACCACCATCGTTATCATTAGCGGAAGGGATCATCCCATCTTGATTTTACTAGTAATATTGCAGAGTAGTTTGTAGTGAAGCATACACCTTACCTTATTTGTCCTGTCATACCTGTCATCTGTACCGTGAATCCTCTTATCCACTTTGTATGCATGTCACGTTTACCTTTATTTATTTACTGGCTAAAAGTTACTGGACTCACCAGACGTATGTCTGACCTAGTTTGTTTCGCCTATTTTCTTCCGTTTCTCCCCCCTAGGTTCTCAGGGAGGAAACACCCAAGTTTTGTCAGGATTTGGATATCATCTTCTAGGAGCGACTTTTGAAGTATGGCTCGGGTCTCTGTCTCTTATATGGCTTGCTCTTTAATATGGGGAATGATGTTTTCTTTTAATACCTATGTACTCTGATAATATAAGACAGAAGTGTTTTGTTGTAATGATTTTATGACTCATGGTATTATGTAACAAAATATTTTGGGTGATTTAATAAAGTTGTTTATTTTCCGCTGTAAATTTTTTATATCTGTCTTGTGATATTCTGTATCTGTTTACCAAAAACGCTCCACTGAAGTTAAGGCATTCCCTTTGTGACTGACCTTAATGAAGGTGGGGTGTTACATGTGTGAAGTAGACCTGCCTTAGGAAATGTATTATGTGTTTGGCCTGCCCCTTGTTAGGTATTAAGTGGTTAGGTCTAGGATTTCTCCTAAGGTTCACTCCTTGGTTCTGGACTCAAGTCATGGGACCTGCCCTTCGAGAGTTGAAGGGTCTTTTGGTCCGCCTTTTTTCTTTCATAAGGTATTAAATAGTCTTATTAGACAATAGCGTATGAGTAGGGTAGTTCTCCGAGTAATTTCCGCTTCTTATGTTGGGGCTTAGTGAGGGTTGACCTAGGGATGGTTTTTTTATGAAAGGCTTAATGGATCCACTTTATAAGGGAAGTGTTAAATGGATAGGATTCACCCATAGAGACAACTAGATAGTAACAAGATTGTCTGCCAGGAGGGTTTTAAATGGTATTCCTATATAAACATGGTATTACGTGGTCGTTACTATTTCTCAACCGATAAAGAGAGTATGTATATTTTGTAACATTGACGTTAAGACACGGTCTTAAGTGGCTAGGCGTCCTCCATGGGTATTAAGTGACTGTAGGGATGTCCGCCTTTAATAAGTTAGATAATGTCCATAAATGACTAGGTATAGCCCGCCTCGTAGGGTATTAAGTGACTGTAAGAATGTCTGCTCTTAGATTTATTTATGGGATATTAATAAAGATGTCTGCCCATATATTTACATATAGGCCTTAAGTGACTTGAGGATGTCTGCCTGTATGTTTAGGTTATGTATGTTTTTCACGTAGACATAACATGAAGAGTTTACATTGCCATATATAGGAAATAGTCATTCCTAAACTTATATGCTTTTCATTCACCAGAACTATATATTCCGACCTTCCTCCTTTTTACATAAACAAGTTAGTAGATGAGGACCCTACATTAGCGATAATTGGTGATTTCTTGGAGGATGAGCCTTTCGATGGAGATTTAATTACTCTTGTGCAGTAGTACTATTTTTATTGTTGTTATCATGTATTTTGGCATAATTATTGATGTACCTGTTATCTTCTGAGACTTGTTATATTTATCATTTATGATTTTGTCTTGGTACATCTATTTATGAGATATTATATTTTATCCCTTCCTTGTGTGAGATTCTTATTTTGTATGGATTTCTCTTTGATATCCACTTTAGTATTTTCTTATAATAACCAACGATCCATTTAGAATGGCTCTAAGTTCTGATAGGCCTTTTTTAAGTTAGAATTTTGGCCCATTTCGGGCGAGTTGTTACATGATGTCCATTTGAACCAAATTGGGTCTTTTTTACCTCCAAGTTTGGAAACTTATGGCATTCATCTGGGCCAAATTGAGTTCGTACCCTGAGGCATACAAGTTGATATAACCTATTTCTTGGTGCATTGAACGGAATGAGTCTGTGTATCAATGAACTGGGTGTTACCGTATAATCGATGCACTGAGTGAGTGGTTGTGAGGATGGATGTTATGTTTTCTTGATTTCTTATCATTCTTTGTACTTGGACATATAGTACACCCAAGATGATTATCACAAAGTAGTATACTTCTTTATATATGATTACCTGTGGATGCAGGAACAAGTCAGACATGATTCTTCATACATCAGTTCCATGCACTATTATGACTTTTATAATATGTTGATATTGTTTTTCTCTCACACAAAACTATTTTCTGACTCCATGTTTTATGTTTTGCTTCTTATTGTCTCGAGTATTCCTAAACGAATTGATTATATGGCATGTGAGAAAATTATTCATTGCTGCACAGGTGGATTAGTAGGAGGTGACATTCTTTTACATTTATACTTGTATCATTATTATTTATTCTTGTGTGTGACACTGTGTATATTATCTACTCTGGTGTGTGACATTATAGAGACTTGACAGTATTGACTTATCATTATTAGAGACAATTTACCAGTTGAGTTTATTTATTATTTGAATAAACCTATTATTGTTATGTACAACCATATGAACTTTTGTACTCTAATTTTGTGGTTTATATGGTTACTAATATCTCGCATGTTTTATATATGTGATTACTATTATATTTTTCTTATGTGCCGTGACATATATGAAAGGTTCTAACTACATTTTATGTATTTTGTTTCTTTTCTTTATCTTCTCTTCCTTTTATATCTCTTTCATTTCTTCCCCATCCATTTCTCTTATTTTCCTCCCTTCTATTTCTCTTCTTTTTCTTCTATCTATTTCCCTTAACAACTTGCTTGCATTGATTTGATGCTTGCACAGTGCATTCACATTATATAGGATTTAGTGGCGTAGGACAATCATCAGAGCAATTACTACAACCTTCACTTGAACCTTATAGTTGTATGTCAGCATGTAATGTAAAATTGCAAAACTTTATTCCAAATTTCGAAATTTATTTCAAGTGTCATGCATAAACTTGAATTGGTGAGAAAGTTATATAATTTATAAATTCTGTTGTCAATATTTTCATGACTACATTGTAATCGCTAACTCAGTGAATTCTCTTATATTTGAAAATGTGAACTCATTCAGTTAGAGATTTTTATAACACTTTAATTCTCATGTAACTTATATATCGCTCAGTAATTCAACATCAAAGTTTAATGGATAATCTTCTTCAAACGGTTCAGCAATTGAAATGAAGCTGAAGAAGAAGAATACGATGAGGAATTGAAATAGAGATGTAATGAAACAAAGTGTGGAGAGAGAGTTATAGAAAGTAATCAAACTAGTTGGATTATTAAAAGTTGGCGTCAAACTCGTTAGGAAAATCTGTTGTCAATAATAGACTTTCCAATAATTTTCTTAGATAGGCGATTCTTTGGGTGTCATCTTACGCATTTAACGCAACCAACTTGGTGTGAACATCTACAAACCGAAATTAGTAGCAAACACACTCTTAAATTGTCAGTCAAGGACATCGAGTTAGCAATATTGTTTATTGAGGTTCCATCTAAAAAAATGCAAACACAGTTATAGTGTTTCTTTATGCCTTTTAATGGATGTGGATGTAAACATTGAGCGGAAATGCCAACTTTCAAGTGTGGAAAATTTCAATGAATTGTTGGCATCGTTTTATTGTAAACACTAAATTAAACATCCATCTCTAGAGTATATCATTGTTCTATCCATCTTCTTTAATTTCAAGCAAACAACTAGGTCGTACGTGGAACAAGGATCGCTTGTACCATTATCATATATAATTTTTTCCTTTATTAATATTAAAAATTTGAACGTGTACATTACATAGTGTGTGTGTGTGTGTATATATATATTGGTTAACAACAAATTAAATATTAAGGTACTTTTAATGTTGTGCTTATTACTAATACTTTATAGATTTTGTAAAGGATTAAATACTTTAAAATTTTTATTACAAAGTTTGAATAATTAATTTAGATATAGTAAATTTATATAAAAAATTAATCATTTTTAAAAATATTTTGTATTTATTATCAAGTAACATGTTGTGTATATTTGGGCAGACGGTGACAAATGAGTTTTAATCTTGTGATACTAAACAAATAACCAAAGAAAAAACCATATATGAAACTCTAACACATTTTTCTATATAAGAAGTATGCCGATATGGTTTTAAAATTGAACTGGACTAGAAGTATTCATAATCCTAAACGAAGTATCTATCATATTCTAATATACAATCTATGTTGTTATTTACGTTCAAATGTCATGTTTCCTCAAATTATATTTTGACTTAATATAATTTCTATAATTCAAAATTAGTCTAACTATTCCTGATCATATACTGAATATGGTCACGAAATCAAGCCCTAGAATTACAACTGCATATATTTTGACAATTGTATATTTAGGTGCATTCCTAGTAATTTCGAGGCACAGTACCATTGGCAACACATTAGATGCAATGCGTTAGAAGCTCCAATGTTACATTCCCCTCTCCAGCCACATTCTGCTCATTTAAGGAAGATAGCATATTGGCATCTGACGTATTAGATGCTTCTACCTCCAAGGATAATAACCGTACCTTACAAATCCTTCATTCTTCCTCTAACACATTCTTCTTCTCAAGCTCCCCTTTTCTTCCTTTTTTTACATTCCACTTATCATTTTTCTTTTTACATCAATAGAATTTAATTCATAATCAGATTCTAACCATGAAGAAGCATAAGATTTGACGGTTATAATGACATATTAACGTAGAAGAATGAGCGATATCTCCCATATTCACATGTCAGATTTTATGATTTATGATGATAAGCCATATATTATTTGAAAGGAATACATTAAGAAATATCACATAGGAAATTCAAGGCACAAAATAATAATTAAGAAAGTCCAGTGACATATGAATAGTGAAATGATATCCGTTACTACCAAAATTAATAATGAAGCGAGCAGGCGGTGAAGGGGTAACAGACAACTAAAATCTCACCAAAGGCTCAACAAAAAGTGGGACCCAGTATTAGGAAGGGCAAAGAGCAAGAAAGAATAACCCAAAAAGCTGCACCAATCGGAACCTTCCTGGGAAAAAGGATCATGAAAACTATAAGGTGTAGCTGGCAGGACTTACTCGTGGGTCAATTCGACAAGAACTCTCTAAGCAGCATCAGTCAGACAAAAGAATTCTGTGGCAAAGAACCAACCAAGCCCAAAACTAAATAATTTGAAAATGAGAGCATCGAAGGTACTAAACCATGAGAAACACAAGGACCATTCAGAACTGACTTCTGGAGCACCTACTGAATGGATACCGAAAGGACGAATTCACAAATAACAGAAAGGACATTAGAGGCCATCCTCTAGGAATCGAGGCTACTAGAAAAGGCCTACCGAAAAGCTAACCGAGACCCAAGCGGATATACATGCTACCCTTACTAATTCACTTAGTACCGAAACCCATGGCGGTATCAAACCAGCAGTTATCAACATGCATCATGAGAGCAGGCTTCTCTAAGTATTTACGATAAAGCCGGAGGCCTACATCCGAGAGCTTACGTCCGAGAGCCATATTCGAAGCTGTTACAAAAAAATCTCAAATCTTATGCGAAGACCATAACTGATACTCCAAGGATGGCCAAAAGTCAAGCGCCCAAAACTCTAGAAAAAGCAACCAACGAAGACTCCACAGGCCCAATATCCCATCAGCAAAAGGAGCCCTAAACCACTATAAATATGATCCCAGGGGTCACACGTCTCTTTTTTTTGGCTACATGGCATTCTCTTAGAATGTAAGCTAAGAGCTAAGATTAATGGAGGAATTCTCTTTATTGTATCCATGTACTCCTGATGAAAATTCAATAAAAAGTGGATCTTCTTATACGAAAGCTACTCTATGAGTGTGTATTTTTACTTCTCTAATCATATCTACTGCAGTTTATCATTCTTTCTCTAGGTAAGCATGGGTTTTCTCCCCTAAAATATCCTCGAGTAGTGAAATGTATATCACTCATCGAATTTAGATCCAACCTGATAGTCCTCAGTGATCTCGCACCTCTGAGCATTAGTATTTAAAGTAGACACCCGAATCGATTAGAAGAGTAAACCCGCCCACCTAATTCCCCCTTTAGATCCGTCCCTATTGACCCATCTCCGGTGTTGATGAAAAATATCATTATAATTTTGGCGCTAGAAGGATTGCTTGAACCTCTGACCTTGTGGTTAACAACCGCAAATATCTACTTGAGTTGTTCTGTCCTGGACCGGACTAGCTTCGGAGAAGCAAAGTTATGATTATGAGACCCCAACAACAGCATTCATGATCTCGAGCAGATAAGTCAAAAACTATCCACCGCAGGGTGAAGTAGGAGCAAAAATTAAGAGCAAAAGCCTTGCGGGTGATAAAGCGGAAAAGAAAGGTGGAATTACATGCTTACAATATTGGGAATAATAGCTCTTCCCACATAGGACAAATCATGGTGTTCCCACCCAGTGGATCAACATTAGAGGACACTAACGTTTTCTTCCACTTAGAGGATGCACTCTATAGGAAAGTTAAGGGAACAACACTTGAGTGAGAAATAATGGATGATTTCGACCGCTTCGCCAACAAATGGTCTAAAGAGGATTCGAATTAATCCCAGTATGTTTCGGGAAGAAAGGATGAAAGTATAGGCACCACAACTAGGATGAGTCGTAAGAGGATTAGATCCCGACAGCAAAAAGACGAGTGTACGCCAAAAATACCCAAGGAGTGCTACCTCACTACCTCGATGGAGAATGTTTACTTCCTAACAAAACACGAACTCGGCTATTGGATGTCCACGAAGAGGAAGCCTAAATACAGAAGAAAGACAGGAAGGCCTTACTGCCATTACCACTTGGTGAATGGACATGAGGCTAATCATCGTAGAACTCTCGGGGAAATCATCGTAAGATTCGTCAACCGAGACCGATTACGATGGTTTATCAAAAAATTAAGATGAATTCAGGAAAACCCTTAGGAAATGGGTTAATAAGTGTGTGCTAGGGTACGGAGAACTCATCTCTCGAAATTTAAGAGGAAAACCCAAAAGGGATCCAACTACAATTGGATTAAATTCCTCGTCATCGCCAAATTGGCCGGGGCGAGGCATTCCCCGGATAAGGATAGTGTGTCAGTATTTCTCCATGCCCAAACCAGAGGGGGTAGGGTTAAAGTATCAAAAGCGTAAGCCGCCGTTTCACACAAAAATGGTCCTGGCGATGCATCTAAAATTAGCACGCCCTGCCTCTGCTCGCCAAAGAGTACGCACTGCCTCTTCTCGCAGAAGAGTACGCCCTGCCTCTTCTCGTAGAAGGGCATGTCATACCTCTGCTTATGTTCCGCATTACCCGCAAAAGGGAACAAAAACCCCTATAATCGCCTATGATGGTCAGGATAGGGCACCCCTCGGAGGTGGGTGGCGTATAAGCCTCTACCAGAGCTTATGATGGTCCGTATAGAGCATCAAAAGAGTAAACCTTAGTTATGTGTCTACGATGTCCGCGTCTAAGTTTATGAGACCTTATCATTGCCTACAATGGTCAGGATAAGGCGCCTCCTAAAGGGAGGTCGGGTAAATCCTTGGGCCCTGCTTGCGGATAAGCTAGCCAAGCGCTCCGGACTCACAGGCCCAGAGAGTGGCCAAAAAAGCACGTATGTTAATTCATACAACATGGATCAAAGGTAATAAATGTGTTTGGGTCATTATAAGCACTTAGGTCGCAGTAGAACTTTTCATTGGTTTAGCCCATTACAAGTATTTAGGTCGTTACAGTGCTCTAGTCAGTTCACGCGGTTTGGGTCGCTGAGCTTTTTGGGTCATCCTGTTCTTAGCTCGTGATAAGTCATTAACACTTCAAATCCTCTAGCCTGCCAAGCATTTAACCCGTTGAAGCTTCCTCAGACTCTATGGTCGTCATGCCTCTTTAACCCGCTGAAAGCTTTAGCCCGCTCCGCCTTGCCTTAGCACGTGCCGCTTCATATCAAAAAGCTTTAGACTGCTCTGCCTTCTGTCTAGTAGCTTTGGGTCATGCTGCTTTTTGGGTCCCTCGGTCCTTTTAGATCATGCTGCCACACTTTGGACCGCGAAACATCACTTTTGAACCTTTTAGCTTGCCCGACGACCTATAGAGGGTTCAGAATTATTACAGAATTGCCACTTGGCCTGAATCTCACTTATAAATACCCCCCTCATTCCTTCATGGGAGGGGGGAGGGGGAATTCGATGACCCGAAGGGCTGCCCAATAATTTCCTAAGCATTTCTAAGTGGTCTCCATCTCTCCTAACACCATCAACGGAAGATCAAACATGAAGTTCATCATAAAATCAACAAAAAGTGATCAACCTTCTTAGATACCAAAGATTTTCCACCATACTCCTTTCATATTGTGGACTTCGCTTATTCCTCCTCTGATTTGTATTGATCAAAGTGATGTTATTGTGTAATGAACAATATGAAAGTACTTTTGAGTGATCCTGGACTTGTAACTCTTGAATTGATAATGGAAACTGCTATTAAATTGGATGTAGATCTTCTTTAAGATCGAACCACTATAAAATTTGCATCTCTTTACTTTTATTGTGATTTTGGCCTCTTTTCTTACTGATTGATGAAGTGCAATTTTCACACCTTTGGTGTTGAGATCTAATTTGGATTTTAACATTTGGCGCCCACAGTGGGGCCGCGTTCGCATTTCCTTCGCCTCGCATTAAAGTTCTAAGACCTATCCAACATAACAGCGAAATCTAAGAAGATCATAAGCAAAATTGTCGAAAATGCCGATGATGTTGCTAACGAAGAAACACCGCATGCTAATCGTTTCGAAGTTGGTGAAAACTCGGAAAGTGGAGCCGGTGTGACTAAAAATGAGTTGAATGCCGTTATTGCCAACATGAATCAAAGAATGGATGCTTCTACTAAAGCTGTGATAGAGAAATTTGATGCCATCCTTAATGCTCGACCAAATCCAGCTCCTCTGAAACTCCATGTTGATCTTGAAGAAAATAACAAGTCGCCTACATTCGAACATAACCGCAACGACAACATGGAAGAAGATTATAATTGGTTGAGTGACAAGGACGAAGCTAACAATGAAGAATTGAAGTCAAAGGCTAGGACTCATTCCAAAGTGAATGCTCGGAGGCTACCAATCCCGTCATGGGGCACTTGTTCGTCGAGAAGGAAAAGTACTTAAGCTCTCTTATCAAGATCGTTTGCCTAGACGAACATTTGGTAAGGAATTTAGCTTCGTAGAGAGGCATAACACTGAGGAATACATCTCTGACATGATAGAACAAATCATGAAGGAATCAAGCTAGCAAAGACGATGAAAGAGAATGGGACTTCTCTCCTGAGAGGACTCCGTTTACCGAAAGAATCCTTGAAGTAGAGTGTCCATAGAAGTTCAATCCTCCAACTTTGCCTCCGTATAACGGCCTTCTTGATCCTAACTACTTCCTATTCAAATACAAGTGGCATATGAGTACAGCTAAGGCGACTGATGAGACGAGATACACATATTTTCCTCTATACTTAGAAGGTGGTGCATCATTATGGTTCACAAAGCTGCCACCTAAGTCCATCGATCGATTCTCTGACCTGACCAAAATTCAAAGAGCAATTCCGCTTGTATGCTACTAAAGCCAAAGATGTTATAACGCCCTCAGCAATGAAACAGAATCTACTGGAATCCGTTAAAGCTTTTCTCAATCAATTTAATGTGGCCTTGTTTGAAGTAAGGGATCCAGAACCTCGTATAATCGTCATGTCTCTAATCAGCGCTATAGATGGAAAGAGCGAATTTGGGAGATGGATCAAAATAAAAGAACCGAACACGCTTGAAAAATTCTATAAAAAAACCGAAGAGTATATGAGGGTGGACTATAATCCTACGCCACTTTAGTTTATTGACAATAACCAACTTCTTGAAGCTCCCAAAAATGTTGCTACTCAGTGCAATCAGAAGAACATTCAGGGGCAAAAGCGCACCAACGACGAGAACGACAACAAGGCTAATAAAAAGTCTCCCCTTTTCAACTCATTAGACCTGATGCCTTTGAATAACACTCCTGAAAATATCTATCTTGCAAAAAAGAATTCTAAAGAGTACACAGAGCCAAACCAATAAGGATAAGTGACAAAGCAGTGAACTCGGGAAATTCTGTAGATTTCACAACCAGCCTGGTCATAACACCAATGAGTGCCGACACATGAAGAACCTCATCGAGGAATTGATCAAGAAAAATAGGCTACAGCAGTTTGTAAAGAATTTGCAAGCCATAAATCCTTCTGCAAACTCCCCAGGGGAAAGGGGGATCAAATGATCAGTCTGGTCCAAGCAGGGTAGCTTCTACTCAAACCAATCCAAAGCCGATCATCAACTGACAAACTTTGGTGGTGCTCCAATTTCAATGGCTCAGAATAAGTGATCAACATCACCACCGCTTTACTTCATGCTCTATTCCCCGCTATAGTTTATGCTTTACTTCACGTTTTACTTTCTGTTATATTCAAAACTTCATGTAAACAGTCTGTAATAACTGCAAGTGATGCACTGAACGCTCAATGATCAAGAGCATATTTATTAGAATGAATTTCTTGCTTGCAAAATTATATGTCAAATCGAAACTTTCAAAAAGATGATTTCATATTGCAAGCCATCTGTCGAACGCTTGTTCCTGTAATATCGCAACCCCAACAATGCTAGCTCAAGAGCCAAATGCCTTAAATATACACATTTTGTGCAAAAAGAGAAAAAGCACTACCTTGAAAAGTGAATAGGAAAGTCGCACAGATCCAAACAGCGAACAAGCGCCATGACAAACAAACAAAAAAGCTGTAACTTTTGTCGAAGGGGCACTACCCTAAGCGAGAGGTTCAGAGCCCCAATTTTTAAATCGGAATAGCCTGTCTAGTCAGGCATCCGACAAAGGAACTAATGGCCACCCTGTTAAATGATATAACAGCCACCCAATCCATTGGCATAGCATTTGGGATCCCCAGATGTGAAGAATGAAATCCACTTGCATAAAATCTGGAATCCCTAGATGTGAAGAATGTAATCCATTTATGTAGCATCTAGAATCCCCAGATGTGAAGAATGAAATCCACTTGCGTAACATCTGGAATGCGCATATGTGAAAAATGGAAACCATTTGCATAGAATATGGAATCCCCAAATGTAAAGAATGTAATCCATTTGCGTACCATCTGGAATCCCCAGATGTGAAGAATGAAATCCACTTACGTAACATCTGGAATGTCCAGATGTGAAAAGCGCAATTTACTTGCATAGCATCTAGAATCCCCAGATGTGAAGAATGCAATCCATTTGCGTAGCATCTGGAATACTCAGATGTGAAGAATGAAATCCACTTGTGTAACATCTGGAATGCCCAGATGTGAAAAGTGTAATCCATCTACGCAGCATCTGGAATCCCTAGATGTGAAGAATGAAATCCACTTGAATAACATCTGGAATGCCCAGATGTGGAAAGTGCAATCCATTTGCGTAGCATTTGGAATCCCAAATGTATAGAATGAAATCCACTTGCGTAACATCTGGAATGCCCAGATGTGAAAAGTGCAATCCATTTGCGTAGCATCAGGAATCCCCTGATGTGAAGAATGAAGTCCACTTGCATAACATCTGGAATGCCTAGATGTGAAAAATGCAAACCATTTGCGTAACATTTGAAATCTCAAATGTGAAGAATGTCAAGCACCCAATTTATCGTCAGAATCAGGAAGCACCGAATGCAATAACGACAAACATTGTGGTTCCAACCAAAGTCCTTTCCAGAGGCACCCAATTGAACATCAGTATTAGGAAGCACTTGATCCGATCGCGACAAACATTAGGTCTTAACCGATTCCTCTTGAATTTACCGATGCTTGAATTAATTAGTATAATTAAGTGGCGAAAGTCTACAATGACTGGATTAAACAAGCTGGATTGTAAACAAAATTTGGATTCAACCAATCACTTGCATAATTTCTGGCCTTCTCAGATACGACAAGTGTCTAATTTTAGCCCAAGTAGGGCATGAAATCTGAAGTACTTCTGGTGGAGAAGATTAATAACAGCTCCCTAAACAAGGGGCATGAATATCAAAACTTCTCAAAGAGGAAGCAGAAGACAAATCACATATACATCTTTCCCGAATGTGAAATATCTAACACTAGCATAAAGGTCATTAAAGCGATAACATTTAAAATCCACAGTCGGCTTCAGTCGATTAGTTGATTTTAAACGCTAAATGCGAATTCGAATTAGAATATCGTGTTTGTGCTAATAATTTTCAACGAATTTTCAACTGTTGAATAAAACAAGTCCTATACAAACACCCTATTTAATTCAAAATAAAATTAGCTATAGGCTATTTTTAATGATTCACTATTAATGTGGATAGTCAAGAGCGAAGTATACGTCCAAAATTGTACAAAAGCTTGTTTTTTAATTACAGAACAGGAAGGTACGACGAAGCAAAAATAAAAGCTTAAAGTACAATAAGAAGAACTTATTTCCATCATAACATCATAAAAGCAAGTCACAACATTGCAAGTTCAGCACAGAGTATCCATACAAAAAATAGCTTAAGAGTAATAAGCGAGGGCCAGCGCCCGCATATACGACCGGTCTAAAGCACAAGTGCATGAAAGGAAATAACAAGGGCCATTCCCCAACCTAAGCAGAAGAGGAAGGGAGGATACCAACTGATACTGTCTTTGCCTCAAGATTCACTAATTCTGCAATAGTGTCGTCCCGGGATTTGAGAGCCTAGATAAGCGCAGCTTTGTCCTTCTCTAAAGTAGAAATGCGTTCTAGGTTTTCCCTGTTTAACCGTTGAAGATCACAAGCGAACGTATTCCAGGCACCCAGTTTGCACGCAATATAATTTCCAATAAGGTCAAGATGCTTCTCCAGCCAATCCTTGGCAGCGTCAAGTTGTGCCAGCGAGTGATTTTTTATAACATCTAAATCATCAGGGACCAATCGTTTGTCAGAAGGGTATATATCTAAGTCAAGGTGGTCGAAGTGCAACCCATGTAGACACCAACCCTTGAATCGCTCAGCAAATTCAAGGCTGCATGGCCTAGGAGTATAAAAAGTCCTATCTATGATTGCTTGAAGTTCAACAAAATTTGGGGCAACCAAGGAAGTAACCAAAGAAGGTGAATCGGAAGTAGTCTGAGTATCAAGCACGGGGAACTTGTCCGGCCTACGATGTTTCCGAGTATTGCCCTCGCTCGAATTCTCCCCAATCCTTGCAGACATCTTACACAAATAGTGGTGTTTGAAAGTAATAACAAACCAGAATGCAACGTCTCAAGCATCTAGTGTGCATTAAGTACGAACCGAAAGTTTAAAGGCTTAAAGCAACTTGTTCAAGGCATTTAGATCGTTCCCACCGACCTTAAGTACTTGGGTCGTTCGGCGTAGCTTCAGGCTCTAGGTCGTTCTGTACAACTAGAAGCCTTTAGTCGCAGTAACAGCCCAGTTCCTTCGATCGTCTTTCTATTTCTACGTCTTTAGGTCGTGAACGACCAAGCTTCAGGTTAAAAATGATCCAAAGCTATGGATTGAAATAACGACCTAAGGCCTTAAGTTATGATAGCGACTTAGAGAGAGATCACAATCTAAGGCCTAAAGTTATTGTAGCGACCTAATCAAGAGTATTCCCTATAAGCTGCTAAAGTACAATGATCCAAAACAATCAACAAAGGCGCTTCAACTGTTAAAGAAACGACAAGGCATGGATTTGCAAATTAGTGTCATTAGAAGCAATGAAATCATATAAAATCATCATTTCGGTGTACTCATCATTTATCAGCAAAGGCCATGATCAAATTACAATAACTTGCACATGGAATTCGAGCTAAGACCATCGCAAATATACAACAATCCTTAAAACCAACTCGAAGTTTAAAATCGAAATAAAACATGAATCCTGGAGCTTTGAATTTGAGTAGCTTAATCGTTGGTAGAATCGTTAAGAGATCGAATTTGCTGAAGTTGAAATTGCTAGAAGAATCAATGATACTCTGAATCGATGATTGCTTCCGAAGGATGGTTGAAATTTGACCTAAGAGAGCCGCCATTAATGAGCTCGAAACAAGAAGGAAGTGTAAGAGGGAATGAAGACCTAAGTCAAAAAGTATATATAAGAAAAAAGTAGATGGGCCAAGCTCAAGTTAAAGGCCCGATAGCGATCCACGAAACTATATGACCTAAAGCGTAAAACGATCTAAAATGTAGTGCGATCTAATTTTTAACACGACCTAACACATGTTAGAACTGTTCAAATCGAAGCTTGTATTATTTCCAATGAATACAAGCTTTGAGGGGAAAATGTTAATCCATATAATATGGATCAAAGGTAATAAATGTGTTTGGGTCGTTATAAGCCCTTAGGTCGCAACAGAGCTTTTTATTGGTTTAGCCCATTACATGTATTTAGATCGTTACAGTGCTCTTGTCAGTTCACGCGGTTTGGGTTGCCGAGCTTTTTAGGTCGCCCTGTTCTTAGTTCGTGATAAGTCCTTAACACTTCAAATCCTCTAGCCCGCCAAGCATTTAACCCATTGAAGCTTTCTCATACTCTACGGTCGTCATGCCTCTTTAACTCGCTAAAAGCTTTAGCCCGCTCCGCATTGCCTTAGCACGTGCCGCTTCATATCAGAAAGCTTTAGACCGCTCCGCCTTCTGTCTAGTAGCTTTGGGTCGTGGTGCTTCCTATCCGCTGCATTTTGGGTCACTTCGTCCTTTTAGATCGTGCCACCACACTTTGGATCGCGAAACATCCCTTTTGAACCTTTTAGCCCGCCCAACGACCTACGGAGGGTTTAGAATTATTACAGAATTTCCACCTAGCCTAAATCTCATGTATAAATACCCGCCTCATTCCTTCATGTGGGGGGAGGGGGAATTGGATGACCCCGAAAGGCTTCCCAATAATTTCCTAGGCATTTCTAAGTGATCTCCATCTCTCCTAACACCATCAATGGAAGATCAAACATGAAGTTCATCATGAAATCAACCAAAAGTGATCAAGCTTCTTAGAGACCAAAGATTCTCCACCATACTCCTTGCATATTGTGGACTTCACTTATTTCTCTACTAATTTGTGTTGATCAAAGTGATGCTATTGTGTAATGAACAATATAAATGTACTTTTGAGTGATCCGAGACTTGTAACTCTTGAATTGATAATGGAAATTGTTATTAAAGTGGATGTAGATCTTCCTTAAGATCGAACCACTATAAAATTTGCATCTCTTTACTTTTATTGTGATTGTGGCCTCTTTTCTTACCAATTATAAAGTGCAATTTTCACACCTTTGGTGTTGAGATCTAATTTGGATTTTAACAACGTACATCCTCTGCTTCGACATCAAAAGCCCAAGGGAAGGCTCGAGAAGCACGTACAACCTCTGCTTCCCAAATCAAATCCGAAGGGGATACTTACTTCATTAATGTTCGAAGGGTTCTCAGTCCTTAATCTTAAAATACCCGATCTGGGTGGATTCGGCTCTTCATTAATACCGGAAGGGTTCCCGGTCTTTAATCTTAAAATACCCGAATTTGCGTTGATTCGGCTCTTCAGCAATACTGGAGGGGGTTCCGTTCTTCTGCGCTAATACTTGAATCTATGTCAAATTGGCGGTTTATCAATACCGGAGGGGGTTCCGGTCTTCTACACTAATACCCGAATCTGGGTCAATTCAGCGTTTCACCAATACCGAAGGGGGTTCCGGTCTTCTACGCTAATACCCGAATCTGGGTCGATTCGTCTCTTTACTAATACTGGAGAGGGTTCAGGTCTTCTACACTAACACCCGAATCTGGGTCGATTTGGCGCTTCATCAATACTGGAGGGGGTTCCGGCCTTCTACGCTAATACTCGAATCTGGGTCGATTCGGCGCTTGATCAATATTGGAGGGGGTTCCGGTCTTCTATGTTAATACCCGAATCTGGGTCGATTCAGCTCTTCACCAATACCTGAGGGGGTTCCGGTCTTCTACGCTAATACCCAAATCTGGGTCGGTTCGGCGCTTCACCGATACCGGAGGGCATCCCGGTCTTCTATGCTAATACCCGAATCTGGGTCGATTCACCACAAATATTGAAGGAGGTTCTGGTCTTTTATATATACACTCGAATAGGGGTCGACCTAGTTCTTTACAAATGTTGGGGTAGCAAGCCAACTCCGTCTCGACATCGGACCATAGTGTAAATCACGATTGGATATAGGTCCCCAGTCTCAATACAAGGCATCTAGACATGGATCAGTACAAATTCTTAGAGTTGTACAAGGAGAAACTAGTCAACCCTTGTCTCGATTCAGATCCGACTCAAGGGTGCATTTCCACCATTATTAAGCACACACCGGTAGCCTTCCCTATTTCTCCTTTGTTCTCAGAAGAGTATCTTCGATTTACACGAGCGAGCATTTTGGATCCCTTATGATTGAATGCACTACGATATGATTAATCCCAAAAAGAGTACGAGACACTATTTAAAGGGCCATGAGATGGACTCCCAACATAGCATTCTGCACCTTGTGCACCTTTTCCGTGTGCGCTATTTATATAAAATGCTACACTCCATTTGCAAAATACAAGGTACTTCATGCATTACATAGTCGCTTACGTGAAAGCTTGAAGAACGAAAACACATTCTTTTAAAGGAAAAAAAAGAGGAGAAAGGGGAAGAAAAACACGACCCGACACAACAGATCCCGTGTGAGTAATAGACCACCCCTGATAGGATGCGCTCTATTCGTGGACCCAGGAAGAAGTGGCAGAACGATGAATCGCAGCATGCAAAGCGCGTCAACCTTTTGCACCTTTTTCATAACCACGCTAGGGCCGTCTGAAGGTTTAGATTGCCACTTTAAAGCTTGATTGAAAGACTTACTCATCACGCGGACGTTTTTCTTCTCCTTTCTCAGGTCGAAAGCATCTCCGGGAAATAATTGTTTCTCCTTTTGTAATTTCTTAAGTTTGGAGGTATAAAAGTTGGCACGACGAGAGTAGCCGTCGATCTTCTTCCTGTCATAAAGACTTTTCACGCTTGCCTTAACCCGTCTATGCCACCTATCAGCAAAGGAATGATCCATCCTAGAGGGAAGGTCGCCAATTTCAAGTTCTGAAGAAACGGATTTCGTCGAGGCCCGCAGCACATTAGAAGCAGGGATCCCAAGAGCGCATCCAAATAGAGTCTCCCATTCTTTGCATTTTACTAGTACGCCTTTGTATCTGACCTCTAAATCCATAACTTAACGCTGCAGCTTGTCCCTTTCTTCATCAAAATCGACAAAAGTATTCGTTTTTATACCTCTCTTTACCTCAAGGATGTCTTTATCATTTTTCCTTATTTGAGCCTGCAACAAACTTATTTGTTCCGCCAAATGTTGCGCAAATCATTCCCCGGACAAGGCACATCCATCACCAATGTTGGTAGGAGAATTTCCTGAAAAATCTCCCAAATGCAAAGGAAACCAAGCACCTCCATCTATGAAAGAGGAAGTGTCTTCAGGTAAATATTCCTATTCAAATAAGAAGATGAGCTATCTTTTGTGAGATTTAATACCAGCAGACATCATTATTTGAACCCAGGAAAAGCTTACGACAAAAAGGAGGCAAAAACAAATACAATTCACATTCACACGCATTGTTTTAGTATATATTTATATACATAACAAGTCATCTTCTCCCCCAGTATTCATTTCTTTCATGTTAAACATATTAAATTTGCATGATGAGCCCTAAGTTTCTGTAGTATTATTTCCTTTTCGTTCCCCAAGAAGTTAAAAGATAACTGAGGATACTTCATATAAATATGTTCGAGTTCTTTCAAGAAGCATTCTCTACCAGATCTAAATGGGGGCTTTGTGAGAAATTTCGTCTTCAGCTTAGAGAGAGAATGAAGGTTATACTTAAAAAAAAAGAGGGAGAGATGATCAGCAAGGACAGAATTCCCACCACCACAAGAACAAATGATCAAGGGTTAATTTGAACAAGTAAAGAAAGAATTCAGAAGCTGGAATTTATACTTGGAGAATGGGGGAGGTTGCGTGCACTGCCCGCTCTCTCTCGTCAAGCTCCAAGGGGTTTACCCCTTCCGCAAATCCATCGTCTCCATGCGAGTCACCAACATTACCACCTTCTTTATGCAAGACCAGATTTTCACCTCCCCCGGATGATTGGCAGTCGAACGTCTTTTCGACGAACAAAAGATCCCCAATCTTCGCTTTCTTTTCTTCAGAACCTCCAGTACCCTGATCTGTAGCAATAACACCCTTCAAGATCTTGTTCCGAAGGGATGAAGGAAAGTCAATGTCTGGGCTTTGCAGTTAAAGCCCCGCTAAATCCCCGCAATATCCCCGCTATAGCCCATAGCGCTCTTCAACCGCTACGCTATTTCAATTTAGCGCTGATGAACAGTAGATCTGCTTCTAGCCCCGCTATTTTCCGCTGCATCCGCTAAATCAATGCTTTATAGCGTCCGCTTTAGCAGTATTAACATATAGAGCTTGATTTGACTAGTTCTTATTTTAAAAAATTCAGTAAATTTAGCGTTATGGGCTAAATTTAAGGCATATGTACCTAACATATGGTAACAATGAATAACACTCATAAAATTTAGCATGTATAACTACGATATTCCTTGATTTTGTTATATAAAATTAATTAATATTAATTTCCTGTACACATATAATGTGAGAAAGATGATAAATTAATTTTAAATATTTGGTTTTACATCTAATGAACCTTTTTGTGCCTCCGCTATATCCCCGCTATTTCCCTGCTTTATCCCCGCTACAACTTTCTGCACCTCCGCCGCCATAGAACCGCTAGGCGCTTTAACTGCACAATGTCTGGGAACTTGTCACAGTTATCATGATAAACTAAGAGGAGAACCTTTTCATAACAGTTTGACACCATGTCTGGAAAATGCACTATCAGGAACAAAGAAATCCGATCCCGAGTTTCGTAAATTATCCGCCTGGCATCGAAAAGAGTTATTTCCCTTGTTTTCAGTCTCCCCGTGTGTTTCCTCAGCATATCCGATCGCTCACGCCCGAGGGCCGAAACTTCGATAGTTAAGGAATTGTTGGTAGCCCTTTCCCTATCAAAGGACTCCTCCAGTTGACTACAAACCTCTTCTTTGCTACTCTTAACGAAGGTTAGATCGTGAAACTTAGACTCCAATACGACTTTCTCTCTTTGGAGCTCTTCCTTATCCAGGAATAGGGAGGCACCTGTAGATCCCGCAACATACCAATTCTTGGATATCTAGGGAAAAAAAAGAGAAAAAAGGGGAGAGGAAGGCAAGAACAATACGATGTTAGTCCTTACATCAATAAGGCGAATAAAGAATGACAAGGGAATGAAAATACGAACCAAAAATTATTGTTTAACGAAGTTGAGGGAAAACTTAAACCATCCTTCAGAAGCAAGTTCCGGAACATCAGAGACACCAATAGAGGGCAAAATAGATCATATAATCATATCAAAGTCTAAGGCTTGAAAATAGGGACACGTGGGGTCACATTGTCGATAAGGGGAAAAGGAAGTCTCATGCTCTCTTAAATCTGGATCTCTCTGAGAATTGGATCTTAGGAAACTAGTAACAAAATCATTTCTAGTAGTCTCCGCAGAGGAGGGGACGACGTTATGAAAACCTCAAGGAGAAAGTGCGAGAGGGGTATGCAGTAGTCGATAACAAGGCGACTCAACAATTTCACCTCTAAAGAACAAGAAACAGAATTTGCCCTTTTACGATCCCGAAAGGGATCGCTATCGAAAACTGAAGTAGATCTCTTCTTAGGAAAAAATTCAGGAGGAGGAGAAACCACGGAGGGTCGGAATGAACCATCTCCAAGAAACGAACAAGGGAGAGAAGTTTGTTCTAGAAGATCTCGTCCCAAAAATGAAGGGACATGCCCATAAGGAAAGTTCGAGAATAACAGTTTGGAATGCTGGTTCAAAACACTTGGGATTTCAATTATAACGTTGCTCACTTGGGGTTCCTTCGCTCTAAGCACCTCCTCCGTCAAACAAAATCCGGAATTACTCGGAATGGGATCGCCAATTCATGCTCATGCATTGTCCTGCCAGGTGATGCCATAACATAAGCATGTATTTTAATTTAATTTCTATTTGATGATTATACACAAACAACATAGGCATACAAACAGTTGGAATTTCATTAGCCTATAAGACAACAATCCTAGCTAGGAAAATTGATATCAGCATGATAAGTTACCTACTGTTACGCGTCCTTCGTCTATACTGTTTTTTTACTTCCCAAAACTCCGGTAGCGAACGGGCATGGGCATGACTTTGTAGAGGTTCGCCATTAATTGTCAATTCAGACAATTAATGAGGGTTAAATCTACATTAAAATTAACAATTTCTAACTTAAAACATGATCCAAATCGGTAATTAAAATTCGAGCAGAGAAACTTACTATCAGATAGAGCTGAAATCCTAGAAAAATAATACGACAAATATCGATGAGCAGTAATCTTGCTTTAGTGAAATGCTATGCAGAAAAAGGAGGAGAGAGAAAGAGAAAAAGATCTACCTTGCCTCTCAGCTGCACGCCTGGGATTGGATCAATGAATAGTATTCATACGAGGAAAGTGGAAATACTACCCAAGGGGTAAAAATTAAAAGAAAATAGAATTTGAATTCAGAATCCAGAGACAATCTAGACCACTCAAAAGGAGACCAATCAACGTGCCCGATCGAAGGAAGGCAGGAGACACAGGAGTAACACTCCGAAGAAAATACAAAAGTTTGACTTGTAAAGTCGAAATACCCCTTCACTAGGGGGTAAATGTTACTACCGAAATTAACAATGAAGCTAGCCGGCGGTGAAGGGGTATCAGACAACTAAAGGCTCACCAAAGGCTCAACAAAAAGTGGGACCCAATATCAGGAAGGGCAAAGAGCAAGAAAGATTAACCCGAAAAGCTGCACCAACCGGAACCTTCCTAGGAAAAAGGATCGTGAAAGATACAAGGTGTAGCTGGTTGGACTTACCCGCCGAGGTCAATCCGATAAGAACTCTCCAAGCAACATCAGTCCGACAAAAGAATTCTATGGCAAAGAACCAACCTAGCCTAAAACTAAATACATTTGAAAACGAGAGCGTCGAAGGTATTAAACCATAAGAACCGACTTCCGGAGCACCTATTGAACGGATACCGAAAGGACGAATACATAAATAACAGGAAGGACATCAGAGGTCATCCTCTGAGAATCCAGGCTACCACAAAAGCCCCACCGAAAGGCTAACCAAGACCCAAGTGGATATACAGGCTAGCCGTAATAATTCACTTAGTACCGAAACCCCTGACGGTATCAAACCGGTAGTTATCAACATACATCATGAGAGCAGGCCTTTCTAAGTATTATGATAAAGCCGAAGGCCTACATCCGAGAGCTTACGTCCGAGAGCCTATATTCGGAGCTGTTACAAAAAAAACTCAAACCTTAAGCAAAAACCATGACTGATACTCCAAGAACGACCAAAAGGCAAGCACCCGAAACTCAGGAAAAAGCAACTAGCGAAGACCTCCACAAGCCCAATAGCCCATCAGCAAAAGGAGACCTAAACCACTACAAATACGACCCTGGGGGTCACATACTAGGGGATCTCTTTTTCTGGCTACATTGCGTACTCTTAAAAAGTAAGCTAACAACTAAGATTAATGGAGCAATTCTCTTTATTGTATCCATGTACTCCCGATGAAAATTCAATAAAAAGCGGATCTGCTTATACAAAAGCCACTCTATGAGTGTGTATTATTATTTCTCTAATCATATTTGTTGAAGTTTATCATACTTTCTCAAGATAAGCATGGGTTTTCACCCCTAAAATATCCTCGAGTAGTGAAACGTATATCACTCACCGAATTGAAATCCAACCAGATAGTCCTCTGTGATCTCGCCCCTCCGAACATTAGTATTTAAAGTAGACAACCCGCATCGATCGGAAGAGTAAACCCATCCACCTAATTCCCTTTTAGATCCATCCCTGTTGACCCATCTCCGGTGTTGACGAAAAATATCGTTTACAATATCAATTTGAGATATTGTAAGAAAAAAATTGTTGAAGAAAAGTTGATATGAATGATTATATTAATTTGTTTATATTTAAAAGTATTGTAATGTGATTTGGATGCATTAAATTTTATTGATATGTTCTGTTATTCCATTTTTATTGAAATTCATATTACGTGCAAAACAAATAATAATTTACTATGGAAAATCAAAAATTAAACACAAATCTCAATACATCGATTAAATATCTCATTTGTAAATGCAAGCGTATTTGATTCACCCACTTATTGCACTATAAATATACCACGCACTTTAAATGCATCCTAAAGTGTCTTTTGTAGCTTTTATTTGGCCAGTTTCCGTTGTTCGACGTGTAAGATACGTCGAAGACTGTAACTAGCCAAAACGGTTGGTCTTCATATCGACGAAGACTAGCCATTGACGTTGGACGTGTCTGATTCATTGGATGTGTCCAACGTCTATAACTAATTTATTTCTCTCCCTTTATAAAACACTGCATCCTCTTATAACTCATCTTTAGCCTTCTTTACCTTCATCAACTTCTGTCACCTCTACACCCGTTAAGTTCATACATTTATATCTATAGGAATAATGGTTGATTCAAAAATAAACTTTGACAACCTTGATTTAAAAGGCAAGCTTATATTATAGCATGTTTATGTAGGAGAAGAAGTAATATCTATCATATTAACACATTGGAATTTACAAGTTTAATGTAGATATAGGACATATTAACAAAGAATGTTGTTGATGAAATTTACAAACGAAAACGCTTTGCATTCTAACATTATACGAAATGCTGTAAAATTAATGTAACAACCAGAATTTTGGAAATAAATAAATTAGTTATTTAATTAGATTTTTCAAAAATAGAAATTTCTGCAAATGATGGAAGTTGACCATGAAACTTTCACCGTTGTGTTCATGGAATTTTTGTTAACTTTCATGTTGAAGTTTCGCAAATGGAGTTCATGTGAAAAAGTTACAATCAAAATACAAAAAAGGGCAAAAATAATAAAACATAATATATAAATATTTAATACCATTTAAAACATGCCTTCACTGGGCGATTTTGCTCAAGGGCGGTCGACACCCATGATAAAGCGGTCGACTGCTTCGGGAAATTTCAGTCCAGTGTCGAATAGGGTTATATAGGATTTTGATATATAAATTATTATAAAAATTGATAATGTTAATTAAATTAAATCAAAAAGTCTGAAATCTTTCTAACACCTGTAAATAAAGGGTTAGGCCCTTATTCTTTTCTACATGTTTCTGAAAGCAGTAGCGAAGCTCTACCATTATCCTTTCTTTTCAAACAAAATCTAAAACAAAAAATAGATTTATATACAATCAAAATCAAACATAAACAATATAGTTTGAAAGGGATAATCAGACTCAAGTGGAAAAGAATACAGATTGACATCTAGTTTCTTCTTCATCAGATTTCTCCCTTTTTTTCTTGCAAATTTTCAAATATGAAAGTATCCCCTTTGCAGAATAATTGTAAATCTGTAAGAATTTAGGAATTATAGGCCTAAAAGGTTATTCAAGTTTTAGATTTGGATGCTTGTAGGTGAGTGGAAAATTTATATACAAAGTGTACAATAACCTGATCACTTTGCTTGTATTAGATCTGAAATATATGCTTAAATATTTATCAAATCTGTTTATAATTTTGTTAAATCTGAAATAACGCCTATCAAATCTTTTTGTGAATATCGTTAAATATGAAAGAATAAAATTGTGGTTTAAATAATATTATTATTTTGTAGGTTTACTTGATTGTTCATATTATTGCCTATAATTATGTTTTAAATATTGTGGTTATTTTAAACATCATAGATCTGGAAATAAATCCCATAAATCACTATTAAGATGTAGCTTAGTCTAGCCCTGTAGCTTTCGTGTTGATTTATAATTCATGTAAATTTTGTTAAAAAGATTTAAGCATGTTTTGTGTTCAGTTTCGTTTGGGTTTTAACTTAGTTATTGTAAATCTGCCTTTTTGCTCTCTTTTTTCAATAAAAAGACGTTATTCGGAATCAACAAGAAATATATACCAAAAACAAAAAGGAAAGACTTGTGTTAATTCAAGTACAATCATAGATTTTAATATGTTTTTGCATAGTTTACATCAACCATTCCAAAAACATACATATTATATATTTCTTTTGATTTGAAATATGTTTTTTCCTCTTTTAAATATTCAGACACAATTTATAGTAATTACAGTTAATAGCCTTTTGTAAGATTTATACTCATATTACAAAATTGAACGCAAAAAGGAATGTTTGGTTGTTAGCTTAGACCAAAACAATTCATTAAATAATCATAAAAGTAAAATAATAATAACTATTTTAACTGCGCGATGATATAGATATATATACATATACATTATTCGTCCAAATCTACGTAAGCAACGAAATACATATGATGCAATTAATGTTTGTGTGTTTGGTTTTCATTTTATGGAATTATACATGAAAACGTAATCCATATTAAATGGATATATACTATGACCGTTGTAGCAATTAGTGTAATTGATTTTCTATAAATATGGCCATAAATAAATAATAACTATTGTAGCCATCATTGATTGGGAAAAACAAATTATATTAGGTAGTTTGGCCTAATGGTTACAATTTAAAACAATTACTAGGAATAAAAATTGTAGCTCCAATTAAGTAAGTAAACATCTATTATAACATGTAACATATATATGTGTTAACACCAAAAATTGGCACAAGACCCAACAAATAAGATTGTAGAGAATAAATGAAGTTAAATAAATGAAAAATGAAGAGGAAAAAAATCACACGTGGGTTTATAGTGGTTCAGCATTAACGAGCCTATGTTCACTTTATAATCTCTTATATCAAATGATCTATTACAAGCGAACAGTCACAATAATGATGTAATCAGGAAATCCTTCTTCTGAGTCCAGAAGGTCTACTTATAGGTGCTACAACATTCAAATTGGCTGACAAATGTGTCATCTGATCCAAGATTTCAGGAGATCCGAAAGAGGAGTTCTTTTCATGAATGGCGACGTGATTTGAATTCGCAGTTATAGGTGGCATACAATCTGGTCATTAAGCATGATTGAGAGTGTTTAAACAGGAGTTAGATAAAATCTTTAGGAGGATATTTTGCATGGAATTAAAGTGGACCCAATCCAGTCGGTCCGAAGGTCACAAGTGCCAGTTGGCTTGCATACCTGGTTCTTGTGCTCGACATGAGTCTCACGTATCGACCGACCCATCGATGGATCGACCAATTTCTTATTTAAGGTAACCCGGTCTCTCTCACCACCTTGGCCGAAGTTTATGGCGTTAATGAGCTTTAAGCGCCTTACGAAAAGGATGGTCAACAATATGCATAAGAATAAATCAAATTAAAGTAAAATAAAAATGTTTAAGGAGTTACAATAATTAGATTAGAAAAAAGGGGACTGGTATAATAATTACAGTTCATTGTTAATTAATGTCTTAGGAAATTATGACCGTTAGGTTCATAAGTAACATTAATTATAATCAACAACAGTAAATAACAATTAAGGGGTTAATTAGCACATTAGGAAAATATGATCGTTATGGTCATAAATGGTAATAACCTTATTAAATAGAAATAAATTGAACAAAAAGGTGATTAATAGATATTGGTTGTCATTTTAAAAACTAAGTCCAATAAGGAAATAATTAAATAAATATCCTCATATAGGAAGGATAACATTCCTTATTTTACACTAGTCCATCTAGAGTTAATACTTATAAGTTAGAGTTGGACTTAGTAGGTTAATGATGTTAGGTCAGCTGCCTTATTCGATAGAAGTCTGCACTTTCCATCAGTCGAATATATGTTCAACTAATGTGAGACATCATTAACCATAGGAACCCGTGACAATAGTTAGTTTGTGTAGTGTGTTATTCCCATAAGGAGAAACCAAATAGGAATAACTCAATAATGTGGTCTGCTTTGGGGATAAAAGTCTTAAGTGGTAAGATTCACCTATGAAAAGTATTAAGCGATTGTGTAGCTCACCTCCCATAAATGAAAGCATTAAAGGATAACTGGGTAAGAGTTCGATAATCTTCAAGAATAGTTTGCTTTCTCGAGTTTTAAGTGGCTTGGGTCGAGGGGTCCACGTGGGAATGGGTCTTAAAATGTCCCGTATGGTATTGCCATATGGTTACCTATCCTACGGGAAGTATTAAGTGACTAAGGGATTATCTAATAAGGCCAGTTAGATTGTAACGAGGGGGTCCACCACCAGATGATCTTAAATGGCGTGTTATTGCTACCTAACTGAGTGGTCTTTAGCGGATGCTTACTATCTCTTGCCTTATGCGGGGAATAGGGTTATATGCGTGAATGACGGAAGCCTTAATTAGTAGGTCCTATAGCTAGCGTCCTCTATATATTAGCGCAGAATAGACCATTAGAATGGCATTAAGTGACATATATGTCCGCCTAGGGTCTTAAGTGATTAACATGATCCAACCTTAGCTCTCCTTTGATAGTGAGTCTTAACTGGCTATATATATACATAAATAACTAACCTCCGTATGATTAGTGAGTAGTTGAGAGCCCACCTCTTAGTTTTGGTAATTGTTTAAATGATGGTTTAAAGGCCTCGTAAATATACACGTAAACGCTCTATCTCATTATAGTCATTGTTGGGAATGCTACCTTGGGTATGGCAATTAGAGTCATGTGTCAATGTTTACAAGGTTATGTTAGGATTACTAGCCTTGATTGGCATATGTCTTTGGTTGAACCAAATGGGATACATATTGTATTGTCGACTATGTTATGATCTTCCTGTTCAATAGAACTTATTGTTCTGACCCCTTCATTACAATCTCCCAGTTTTCCTTAAGAGGGTCTGGTTCTCTCCAATGTTTAAGTTTGATTTTCGGTTCTCATTCTCTCTCATGCTCGATATTTGCACAATGACTCGTTCTTATACGGTAGTTACCCGAGTCGATACTAGTATATCCTATTTTGTTTCCATTGTGAGTTATTAATCATACTCTAATTATGCTCATGCTCATTTATTTGCATGTGTCAAATATACATGCTTCATACTTGGATGGGTTTAAGTTTTGGTTTTTTTTCGAAATTTGGGCTCAGAAGAGTGTGGGGCGTTACAATTGGTATTAGAGCATAAGTTCGACGATCAGAAAAATTAGTTAAAAATAGGACTCATGAGAGAACGTGTTTGATTTTCTTTTCTATTTTTCTTCATCTTTCTTGCTTGACTTTAAATTATTTCTATGATGAAATAGTCGTAGGCCTACTTATATAGAATGGGTCTAAAGTGACAAAGAGTTTGCAATACATTGAGTTCGAGTTTCTAGCCAATTCTGTTTTACCCTAAAGAACGTTGGCGATTTCATTGTAAAGAGCATGAGGACAACAAGTGGTGAATGTTGTATATAACGTTGTTGTATACACAATTATATGATTTTTGTTTGATGATAACAACAAATATATATTATTTTAAATGTGTTTGTTCTGTACTGTTCTATATATACATCATAGACATGAATATAATATTTATATTTAAATGGAATACGATTGTACAGACATTCATATATTCACAGTATTTTATTTGAATATAATATTATATTTCAACATCTAAACCGTACAGATTTATTACTCTACTATTTGAACACATCATTGATATACAATTCAATTCACATGAGTTTGTACTTGTAAATGAACTAAATACGATAGAGAAGTTTGTTTGAACACAATAAAATAATATTTTATTTCATCCAAATTTGTTTATTGCAAATATTGGTACAATTCTCTCTTTCTGTACATAACTCCTCACTACGGAAACACTCAATCACTCAGTTTTCAAATCAATATACAGACACATTTTTATTGACACTGTTACAGACACACTAACACTCTATTCTTCAGTCTTTGGTCTTCACAGCTTTCAGTCAGTCCAGTCTTCATACCTGTCAGAAACAGAAACACACACAGTAATCTTGAACAAAAATGATTTCACATTCTAGCAAATATAAATTTATTTTTTAATTTTATTTGCCTCAGAATTTCGATGTGTTTCTCATCATCTTTCATGACTTGATCTGATATGCATATATTTCTAATATCCACTGATCAGCCTCAACACACCACATTGTTCTGCTGATCAGAACCAGCGTCATAACTAGCTGATTCTGAACAACCTCAAAACAGTGCAGTGGTCTGCTGATATAAATTCATAACTGTCAGCCACACATATATACATACGTGTATACACACATACGTGCATATATACACATATGTATACATGAATGCAAACATGGTCGAGATATGTACAAAGTTTGAAGAAGCAAATGAAGATGACAGCAAAGACAAACACAGCAGTAATGGAGACCAGATCAATATACATGGAACAACAATATCCAAGCAAGGTCAAGCCAAGTCAGATGTGCATACACAAACGATGGTGTAGCCAAGAAACAAAGCAACAAATGGTCGAACAATCATGTAAGCATGAGTTCATGATCAAACAAGAAGGTGTGCACATATATGAGCAGGTTATAATAGCGGTGTCATGAGAGATGACACAGCAAAGATCAAGCACTACACACAAATACATATATACAAGTATGGAAGCTAAACATGGTAGTCTTGAATCGAGTCAGCAGTTCAAGGTTCAAGCAAAACAGTGGCTAAGCATGATCTTGCCGCATAAATAAATGGTTCAACGGTTTTCAAGTATGTTTCCAGTTCAAGATAAGTGCCAGCTGAAGTTTAAAAATGGTGTGAAGTGCAACAGTATGACATAATGAATGATGCAGACAAGCAAGCCGAGCACAACACAGGTCAATGATCATCAAAACAGCAAGGAACCAATCTAAGCATGAATATATACATACATTTGTATATATATGTTATACAGTTAAAAAGACAGCATGGTGATCATATGTCAAGTGCTTAAGGGAAGGATGTACATGAATCAGCTATAGTTCATATAGTATCCATATGGAAAAACTAAAGTAAACATGCATGCACATGTTAAAAGAGATGCAGCTTTCACATTGCAACAATTAAATGAGAAAGGGAGTTGTATGTTTTCACATATAGGAACAGCTTATAAAAGAATGTGTGTCACAAGTTCAAGCTCGAGTATAAATTTCTAAACACAAATGGATAAGAGCAAAAAACATACATGGGAATGCAACAATGATACAATGAAGTAGTTTCAAGTGCATGGTTCAAAACCAAGTTTATTTGACAGTAGCTTTAAAATTTACTTTGGCCAAATCATTTACAGAAAACCACAATTCATTTTAGGCAAGAAATAAGTTATCTTGTTTCCAGTTTTACAGAAGAAATCACAGACAATATATTGGGCAAGTATGTCATGCAAGGTATTTCAACAAAGACCAAATGTAAAGCAATGAGCAAAATGTTTGTTGGAAAGTTTTATTTTTTGGTTCGAAAATTATTCCAGAAATTCTTTCCAGTTTTCGACGAGTAGTGTGTGACGGCATGAAATTTCGCTCGATCCGAATCAGTCGTTAAACCAATCTAGACCGTTCGAAACCTCTGATCGTTGGGAACAGGACAAATCAGAAAACAAACAGAAGAACATTTCATTGCTATTACAACAATTCCATCAGATACAAGAATATACAGAGTATAAATGAATAAATTACATTCGAAGAATATCAGAGATTACAATAAGTACATAGCAGCGGAAAATAATACAAAGCACAACTGAAGGTGATATACGGATACAGAGCTTTCCGGATACCATTCCAGCAGTAAACCAGGATCCTGAGAATATAAATCTGCAAAACCAAAACTACTAGTTGCCCATGCGGAAAATAGGGGCACCCAGAGTTTAGGTTAAAACAATAAACTCCAGGTCAGTCATGTGACTGGTGTGAGAACTAAAACAGTTATTTAAAACTTTATTTTAAAAGAGGGTAATTCAAGGGACCACGCCGTATAACACGGAACGGGTTTCCTCCCAAGAATACCAGTGCATAGAATAAACAGCGCAATGCTTTTTCGAAAAATGAAGCTATTATAAGACCCAGGTCCCATCACACAATGCAACGCAAGCCGGAGGATAGGGTTTTCCTTTATAATAGCCAAACATGTTTGGTACGTTTAAAACAAATCACTTGATACTATAATAAGTGTATAGTGTCAAAACAATTTCAATCATAAATATAAATCATAGACGGCATGGGTACCATATATCATGTCGCCATACTAGTTCTACAATTAAAACCGCAATACACGTATTGGAAATTGGATTTCCGTCATGAGTCGAGGCAAGGGGCAAGCTCCTCTCCGCGTTCGAGACACTCTAGCAAATGTCCCAGGGTTACGCACTCTGGGCAACCCCTGGATCTTCAGGGCCGGTCCTCACTTACGTTAGAGGATTAGTTATGCCTGAACACACGTTTCCCGGTCCTTACAGACCTATAATCGAGGCGCCTCGCATTCCAACAACCACATAGGTGAAAAGTATATAAATGTCAGGGCTGGTAAGTCACTGACACCACCAAAGCTAGAAAGAAACGTCGTGCTCTCCCTGCAGTCCGTATCCCGTTTTTGACTCATACCGAGGTGTGAGGCTCGCGAATTCACTTTATACACAAAGCTGCCACGTAGGCGTGCTTTGATCATCAACCACAAGACTTTGCTTTTCAACAGAAGCCTTGATCATTGCATCTTAGCGTGCCACACAGGCAATTCATGCCATGCGACTGATGTCCATCGATATACAACCTCTGAGCTCGTACGTCTCAGAGAAGGGCGTTAAGCAAAAGAATAAATTCTCCGCCGCCAAACAGATGTATATTTAATAGAAATCAATCAACACAGAATAAAATCCAATGTCAGACACACAATCCATTTACAAGTCCGTTCTGGGTCTGAACGAAACCGGAGGCACTTTCCTCGCATATCCATCCATCTCCAAGTACGTCTGGACGACCACCAACTATTTCCATCCTCTTGGGTGTACAGCCCAATCAGGATCTTCAGTAATAATCCAAACGATGTGAAGACTTCTGGTCTTCAACCACCGTCTTCATCTTCGACGTATCGTCGAATCGGTTATTCAGAATGGGTGTAAACCTGGACTTTCCGAACAACCCGCGTATATTAAAAACAAATGTTACACAAACACAACATACGCCTCATTCCAATTCATTAGTCACTAACCGCAAATTAGCAAGAGAACAATTTCCCAAACATTAACCCCGAAGGCCGAAACCAACATCAGATCAATACCCAGGAAACCATTCTTCTTAGCCAACCTACAGCTAGTTTCTAAATTCCACATTCTTAGGGAAATGTTCCCATTAATTTTATCCAAGATAAATTCTTTAAAATTTATCATGTACTCTTCCTTTGGATGTCGTTTCAAACCAAATTATGGTTTTTCTAAACTAGTCGAGATTAGCGAACCACACCGAAGTAATTATTTATTTTATTTCTCAATCCCAACCTATTCATCCCATGAAGCAAAACTGGTAACACTCCATATCTAACACCACGGTGTTATCGGTAAAATTAATTACCATTTCACGTTCAAATCTAATTAAAGATTTAACTATCGCTTTGGAGCAAAACTGGTAATACTCCATTCCTGTTCATTTTCTAAATTTGGAAATTTAGCTTACGAATTCACATTTCAATCTAATTGCAGATTCGTTAAAACTCCTTTTACTGGGTTAAAGAACTAGGTGTTATTTAAAACACAGTTCACGACAAACCCAAATCACATTCTATTTGATTCAAATCAAATATATTAGGAATTCCGATTATTTAAAACCCCTTTTTAAATCTAATTTATTTATTTAAAAATAAAAACCCGGGTTTTAAATTGAGTTCAAACTAGTTCATTTCGATAAAAATCTATTTTTATCTTTTCAAATATGGAGTTTTTCACCCCAATTTTTCTCAAATCATTTCTTATGATTTTACACAAATTATTACTATTTTTAATAATTTTATCAAGGCCCGTACAGTCGATTTCCATCAACGGCCATCGAACTGCACCTACAGCGACCTTTTTCGAATTTTATTTGGACGTATCTCCAAATCCAACCGTTAGATTTCAAATTTCTAATATTCGTTAGAAAGCTCTTTTCGATACGAACCCAACGGTTCCGGTTTTAGGAGAATCCGACGGTCGGATCTCCCGTAATGTCCGTTTGAAATAAATGGTCGAAATTCACGAACTGCCGCGGCGCGGCGCGTTCTATTCAGGCCATTATATTATATATATAATATATATAATATATATAATATATATTTCGTCGATTCCTATTTAAAATGAATTATATAAATAGTTTTAAATTCGTTTCAAAAGCAATTTCAACTTCCATTTCAATTTAAATCAAAATTGAATTCTTCTTTATAAATTCGTTTTAAAATTCATTTCTATTCAATTCAAGTTTCAATTCAATTTGAATTCATTTCAATTCGCTTTCGATTCAATTTGAATTCGTTTTCAATTCAATCCAATTTCAAAGTCGTTTTCTATTCGTTCAATTCAAATTGGTTTTCTATTCGATTCAATTCAAAGTGGTTTCCTATTCGATTCAATTCAAATTGGTTTTCTATTCGATTCATTTCGAAATCGTTATATATTCAATTCATTTCGAAATCGTTATATATTCAATTCATTTCGAAATCGTTATATATTCAATTCATTTCGAAATCGTTATATATTCAATTCATTTCGAAATCGTTATATATTCAATTCATTTCGAAAACGTTATATATTCAATTAATTTCGTAATCGTTATATATTCAATTCATTTCGAAATCGTTATATATTCAATTCATTTCGAAAACGTTATATATTCAATTCATTTCGAAAACGTTATATATTCAATTCATTTCGAAAACCTTATATATTCAATTCATTTCGAAAACCTTATATATTCAATTCATTTCGAAATCGTTATATATTCAATTCATTTCGAAATCACTTTTCAACATCATTTTAAAATGATGTAAAATCGATATAAATATCGTTCACGTCAAAATGGCGTCAATCTAATCAACACGGCTTCATATATTTCTATTTTTAAATATTCTATTTCAAAATATTTTTATTCAATACACGACTCTATCTCTTTGTCAACACACGACTAATCTCAACGAATGAGTACCGTCCACGTGTGACTATTTTGTTATTTAACATATTTTATGAAAATTAAGGTATTTATCGTTTGATATTAAATCAGACTCCAACCGTAAATTAGTAAGAGAGCGATTCCCTGAATATTAACCCCGAAGGCCGAAACCAACATCAGATTAATATCCAGGAGTCCACTCATCTTATCTATTTTCCAGTCAGTTTCTAATTTTATATATGATAAAGATGTAGATTTTATTTTAAAAATATTTCGTTCAACACATGACTAATCTCAACGGATGAGTACAGTCAACACATGAACCTTTATATTATATTGATAAAGATGTAATTTTTATTATAAAAATATTTCGTTCAACACATGACTAATCTCAACGGATGAGTACAGTCAACACATGAACCTTTATATTATATTGATAAAGATGTAATTTTTATTATAAAAATATTTCGTTCAACACATGACTAATCTCCACGAATGAGTACAATCAACACATGAACCTTTATATTATATTGATAAAGATGTAATTTTTATTATAAAAATATTTCGTTCAACACATGACTAATTTCAACGGATGAGTACAGTCAACACATGAACCTTTATATTATATTGATAAAGATGTAATTTTTATTATAAAAGTATTTCGTTCAACACATGACTAATCTCCACGAATGAGTACAGTCAACACATGAACCTTTATTTTATAATATTCTTTATTTTTCAAATTGGAATGAGGCCCAATCAATTACCATATAAAGTTAATTATATGGATTTTCATACAACACATGTATAATAGCATTGAAAAATAATCAACCATCAACCAAAGTGCACTACACTGTATAAGCATCAAATATAGATATTTAACGCTTATAACAGCCTGTCAATCAATCGATCGACATATTTAATCAATCAGGATGAGTGAACTTCAAATTTCATCCCAACACCCGTGTGGGGTTTCAAATCAACAAACACAGATTTTATTTGTGCAGTTGAGCGATGTGTAAAATTTATCGTCCCAATCAATGTCATTCAAATAGGTGTACATAAACAAACCGTCCGGTTTGTAAATGAATATTTATTTATTCACATTCACTATATTCATATTCACGTTAAAAATTATATTTTTAACGATAAAACATTTTATTTCAACATATGAATTTCTATTCAGTTCATTCTTTAAATAAAATGATATTTTTATTTTTCTAACTTATTTTAGAAAATTTCGGCGGCATAACGGCACGATACTAGAAACGGGACGTGGCCTAGCCTTATCCCCGGTCTAGTGAAGGCCCACGCCATTCACACATCAATCAAATCTATTCATTTCTCCAAACAATTCAATTTCAAATCAAATCATCTAACTAATCTATGCAACCAAACAAACAAGTCCATGGTCTGTGGACGATTGTGTCGGGTGCTACTAAGCACCGTCTGCATCCTAGTAAATATATATAGCTAGAAAAGAAATTGAAAGGTGAGAAATTCTCACAAATAGCTATCCTAGCTCCACGGCACTTCATTGATAGAAATCTTCATCGCTATCGCATCTTCGTCATCTTCGTTGCCCGTAGACACTACATATATAAAAATCACACATTTTTATATTTGCTGATGTCTTTAAAATAAAAATCACATTTTTATTTATTCACTTTCAATTTAAAAATCATATTTTTATTTATTACTTCATATATTTTAAAATCGAATTTTTCTCTTTGTTATTCAATATATAAAAAATCGAATTTTTACTTTGTTATTCAATATATAAAAAATCGAATTTTTACTTCTATGTTATATAGATAAAAATTATATTTTTATCACGCTATTTTCCATATAAAGATTTCGCCTTTTCTAAAATAAAGATTTCGCCTTTATAAAAACATAGACTTCGCCTTTTCAAATTTAAAGATTTCATCTTTATAAAAATCTCATTTTTATTTTTCTACACATATAAAGATGATATTTTTAATATTCCTATCATGTAAAAATTATATTTTTAATTCTCTACCTAACCAAAAATCATATTTTTACATCTTCTATATAGTAAAGACTATATTTTTAATACTTTAAAAATATAAAAATCATATTTTTAATACTTTAAAAATATAAAAATCATATTTTTATAATCGCTTCCTACATTTAAAAATCGTATTTTTATTTCACAAAATCCATATTTTTCATACGAACGCTACATGAAGATTAAACCTTTCTTCTATTTGAAAATCAAATCCTTCTTGTTTTAAAAGCCAAATCTTTTCTTGTTTTAAAATTCAACCTTTTCTACGTTTTAAATTTCAACCTTTTCTACGATAAAAATTATAACTTTTTATTTTAAAATTCTTAAAACTCATATTTTAAATTGATTAACCTAAACTGAATATTTAAAACAAACTAAAACAAGACAAAATAAAGTAAAATGAAGAGAAGGAGCTTACAGCGAAATGGGGGAGTTTGGATCCGCGTATGGAGGAGGGAGGCCGCTGTCTCGTGGTCGGCGGTTGGAGGGAGGACCAGGTGGCGCGTTCTTCGGTGGTGGATCGCCAGACATCGGCGGAGGAGGCGGTCAACGAGGGGCTAGGGTTTGGGCGCCTTCGTTCGTTCAAGAAGAAGGGGGAAAGAGAAAGAACGGGGCGGAGGAGAAGGATCTGCAGAGGAGGGCGCACGCGAAGGGGTGTCGCGGCGGGTGGTGGCGCCGCCTGAGGGGGAGGGCGACGACGGTGACGGGCCCGCTTGGGGGAGCGACGCAGTTTTTTTCTTTTTCTCCCCTTTTTATTTTATTTTATTTAGTGTTGACTGAACGAGGGAAAGAGGGGTGAGGATTTTAGTATATATAGATTATTTAATTATTTTAATTCCTTAAAAGCAACTTTTTATTTTCAACTCGAAATCGAACCCACCGCCTTTCGTCCATAGCTAATTACCCCCATTCCGAACATAATGGGATATGTTTCGTAACCTAATTCGACTGTTACGGTCAGTTATTCTTCAAATTAAAGTATAAAACATTTAAATCCTTATATTGAATTGTAACCGTACATTTCAAATTACTGGGGTCACATACTAACTCTAAAAATTCCAGAAAAATATTTTCTAGCTTCGTATTGACGATACGGTCCTAACAAAACTAGTTTCGTCGAATTCTGAGACCGTTGGAAAAATGGCCATTTTCCAATCGATTAAAATCAACTGAAACTGGTCAAACGCGTTTTCCTTTGCCACGCTCACATATTGATTCAGAAAATTATGAAATTTGAAACCTAGCAATAATTTGACATTGCGGATCCAACAAAAGTGGTTTCGTCGAAATTCGAGGTCGTTTGCAAAATGTCCATTTTTAAGGGCTTGAATTCCATAGCGATTATTCAGAATTTTCAACTGGACATATCTTTTGATTCCCGCTATGAAATTTTGATTTTTTGGATTCGTTGGAAAGATATTATGAAATAGATCCTATGATTTTTGGTTTCACTAAAATCCGGATCGTTTTGCACCCGGTACATTCAATTGAAGTTTGAAATCGAATTATCGAACTACCGCGCCATTTTCAATTCTATTTATAATTATATATAAATATTTATATTCTAACGACGACGCGTATAAATATACACGTTCGAATTATATTCAAAATAAATTTCTCATCGATATTATTTAAAATAATTCATTTTAAATATTCAAAATTCGCTAAAATTGCCAAAATAAAAATTTTAAACTGGCCCAGATTTTTCGGGTTATTACAATCTCCCCCACTTAAAACTTTTCGTCCCCGAAAAGGAACAAAGTCGAAAGTGGTATGATTAATCAACTCTATGTTCGATCCGACTTCCATTCTCCAACTTTTCAGTTTCTGAGAATTTTCAAATTTTCAAAAATTTGGCTAACACCCTAAATTTTCGAAAAATTTCGCCATAACCTCCCCTGCACCGGGAGCATCGGGGAATTTCAAATAGCTTCCCCGGTCCTTCTAATCTCAAAAAGAAAAAGAAAAAGCCAAGCGGCTAGCCAATTGGCTCATAAAATCATCATCACCCAAACAAAACAGTAAATTATGTAGTAAACATGTACCTATTTGTCGGGCAAACAAATTTTATTCTCTCCTCTATCCTCCTTGCTATGACCTGTTCAATGTAAGTATATGTATATGCAAGCAAATGCGACCAATTTTCAATATAATTCAATATTTGATGCAATTAGGCATAATGGTTCAAAATTAGCAAACAAATAAACATTCAACACAAACATCAATCAATTTGTGGATTAACGTTTCAAATTCATAAACTTTGATACATATACAAAGATCCTGTTTTTGATGCCAATTCACAACAATGTGTTCTAGCTATATAAGTTTTGGTTCTCACACCAGTCTAATGGAAATATATAGGTATCACACCTTCGAAACACGAAACTAATTACTAATGATGACGCGTCAATCATCAGAATCAGGTCCGGACGATTAGAGTGTGATTCTATATCTATCCAGTATATTAAAACTTCGAATATACGTTCATGACGCGTATATACAAAACCTTTATATATTGGATTGTCCATATTCAAAATAAATAAATAATCAAATACGTTTAAAATGGTTTAAATTTTCAAAACAAAATTGTTTTCCTTTGAAAAATATACTCTTCACACTCGTTCTAGGATACTACTGATCCTATCTCTAACGAGTCATTCTAATTGGATATTGCTAATCCAATATCTGATGAATTCTTTCGTATGGTTCTAATGTGTCTTGTTCTCGAGCTCTGTAAACCAAAGCTCTGATACCAAATGTGACGGCATGAAATTTCGCTCGATCCGAATCAGTCGTTAAACCAATCTAGACCGTTCGAAACCTCTGATCGTTGAGAACAGGACAAATCAGAAAACAAACAGAAGAACATTTCATTGCTATTACAACAATTCCATCAGATACAAGAATATACAGAGTATAAATGAATAAATTACATTCGAAGAATATCAGAGATTACAATAAATACATAGCAGCGGAAAATAATACAAAGCACAACTGAAGGTGGTATACGGATACAGAGCTTTCCGGATACCATTCCAGCTGTAAACCAGGATCCTGAGAATATAAATCTGCAAAACCAAAACTACTAGCTGCCCGTGCGGAAAATAGGGGCACCCAGAGTTTAGGTTAAAACAATAAACTCCAGGTCAGTCATGTGACTGGTGTGAGAACTAAAACAGTTATTTAAAACTTTATTTTAAAAGAGGGTAATTCAAGGGACCACGCCGTATAACACGGAACGGGTTTCCTCCCAAGAATACCAGTGCATAGAATAAACAGCGCAATGCTTTTTCGAAAAATGAAGCTATTATAAGACCCAGGTCCCATCACACAATGCAACGCAAGCCGGAGGATAGGGTTTTCCCTTATAATAGCCAAACATGTTTGGTACGTTTAAAACAAATCACTTGATACTATAATAAGTGTATAGTGTCAAAACAATTTCAATCATAAATATAAATCATAGACGGCATGGGTACCATATATCATGTCGCCATACTAGTTCTACAATTAAAACCGCAATACACGTATTGGAAATTGGATTTCCGTCATGAATCGAGGCAAGGGGCAAGCTCCTCTTCGCGTTCGAGACACTCTAGCAAATGTCCCAGGGTTACGCACTCTGGGCAACCCCTGGATCTTCAGGGCCGGTCCTCACTTACGTTAGAGGATTAGTTATGCCTGAACACACGTTTCCCGGTCCTTACAGACCTATAATCGAGGCGCCTCGCATTCCAACAACCACATAGGTGAAAAGTATATAAATGTCAGGGCTGGTAAGTCACTGACACCACCAAAGCTAGAAAGAAACGTCGTGCTCTCCCTGCAGTCCGTATCCCATTTTTGACTCATACCGAGGTGTGAGGCTCGCGAATTCACTTTATACACAAAGCTGCCACGTAGGCGTGCTTTGATCATCAACCACAAGACTTTGCTTTTCAACAGAAGCCTTGATCATTGCATCTTAGCGTGCCACACAGGCAATTCATGCCATGCGACTGATGTCCATCGATATACAACCTCTGAGCTCGTACGTCTCAGAGAAGGGCGTTAAGCAAAAGAATAAATTCTCCGCCGCCAAACAGATGTATATTTAATAGAAATCAATCAACACAGAATAAAATCCAATGTCAGACACACAATCCATTTACAAGTCCGTTCTGGGTCTGAACGAAACCGGAGGCACTTTCCTCGCATATCCATCCATCTCCAAGTACGTCTGGACGACCACCAATTATTTCCATCCTCTTGGGTGTACAGCCCAATCAGGATCGTCAGTAATAATCCAAACGATGTGAAGACTTCCGGTCTTCAACCACCGTCTTCATCTTCGACGTATCGTCGAATCGGTTATTCAGAATGGGTGTAAACCCGGACTTTCCGAACAACCCGCGTATATTAAAAACAAATGTTACACAAACACAACATACGCCCATTCCAATTCATTAGTCACTAACCGCAAATTAGCAAGAGAACAATTTCCCAAACATTAACCCCGAAGGCCGAAACCAACATCAGATCAATACCCAGGAAACCATTCTTCTTAGCCAACCTACAGCTAGTTTCTAAATTCCACATTCTTAGGGAAATGTTCCCATTAATTTTATCCAAGATAAATTCTTTAAAATTTATCATGTACTCTTCCTTTGGATGTCGTTTCAAACCAAATTATGGTTTTTCTAAACTAGTCGAGATTAGCGAACCACACCGAAGTAATTATTTATTTTATTTCTCAATCCCAACCTATTCATCCCATAAAGCAAAACTGGTAACACTCCATATCTAACACCACGGTGTTATCGGTAAAATTAATTACCATTTCACGTTCAAATCTAATTAAAGATTTAACTATCGCTTTGGAGCAAAACTGGTAATACTCCATTTCTGTTCATTTTCTAAATTTGGAAATTTAGCTTACGAATTCACATTTCAATCTAATTGCAGATTCGTTAAAACTCCTTTTACTGGGTTAAAGAACTAGGTGTTATTTAAAACATAGTTCACGACAAACCCAAATCACATTCTATTTGATTCAAATCAAATATATTAGGAATTCCGATTATTTAAAACCCCTTTTTAAATCTAATTTATTTATTTAAAAATAAAAATCTGGGTTTAAATTGAGTTCAAACTAGTTCATTTCGATAAAAATCTATTTTTATCTTTTCAAATATGGAGTTTTTCACCCCAATTTTTCTCAAATCATTTCTTATGATTTTACACAAATTATTACTATTTTTAATAATTTTATCAAGGCCCGTACAGTCGATTTCCATCAACGGCCATCGAACTGCACCTACAGCGACCTTTTTCGAATTTGATTTGGACGTATCTCCAAATCCAACCGTTAGATTTCAAATTTCTAATATTCGTTAGAAAGCTCTTTTCGATACGAACCCAACGGTTCCGGTTTTAGGAGAATCCGACTGTCGGATCTCCCGTAATGTCCGTTTGAAATAAATGGTCGAAATTCACGAACTGCCGCGGCGCGGCGCGTTCTATTCAGGCCATTATATTATATATATAATATATATAATATATATTTCGTCGATTCCTATTTAAAACGAATTATATAAATAGTTTTAAATTCGTTTCAAAAGCAATTTCAACTTCCATTTCAATTTAAATCAAAATTGAATTCTTCTTTATAAATTCGTTTTAAAATTCATTTCTATTCAATTCAAGTTTCAATTCAATTTGAATTCATTTCAATTCGCTTTCGATTCAATTTGAATTCGTTTTCAATTCAATCCAATTTCAAAGTCGTTTTCTATTCGATTCAATTCAAATTGGTTTTCTATTCGATTCAATTCAAAGTGGTTTTCTATTCGATTCAATTCAAATTGGTTTTCTATTCGATTCATTTCGAAATCGTTATATATTCAATTCATTTCGAAATCGTTATATATTCAATTCATTTCGAAATCGTTATATATTCAATTCATTTCGAAATCTTTATATATTCAATTCATTTCGAAATCGTTATATATTCAATTCATTTCGAAAACGTTATATATTCAATTCATTTCGTAATCGTTATATATTCAATTCATTTCGAAATCGTTATATATTCAATTCATTTCGAAAACGTTATATATTCAATTCATTTCGAAAACGTTATATATTCAATTCATTTCGAAAACCTTATATATTCAATTCATTTCGAAAACCTTATATATTCAATTCATTTCGAAATCGTTATATATTCAATTCATTTCGAAATCACTTTTCAACATCATTTTAAAATGATGTAAAATCGATATAAATATCGTTCACGTCAAAATGGCGTCAATCTAATCAACACGGCTTCATATATTCCTTTATTCTATTCAACAAATGAATATTTATTTTTGTCAACACATGACTAATCTCAACGAATGAGTACTGTCCACGTGTGACTATATTTGTTAAATTATTTCGTTCAACACATGACCAATCTCAATGGATGAGTACTGTCAACACATGAACTTTTATTTTATATCGATAAAGATGTAAATTTTATTACTAAAATATTTCATAACTGTCAGCCACATATATATACATACATGTATACACACACATACGTGCATATATACACATATGTACACATGAATGCAAATATGGTCGAGATATGTACAAAGTTTGAAGCAACACATCAACATGACAGCAAAGACAAACACAGCTGTAATGGAGACCAAATCAATATACATGGAACATCAATATCCAAGCAAGGTAAAGCCAAGTCAGATGTGCATACACAAATGATGGTGCAGCCAAGAAACAAAGCAACAAATGGTCGAACAATCATGTAAGCATGAGTTCATGATCAAACAAGAAGGTGTCCACATATATGAGCAGGTTATAATAGTGGTGTCATGAGAGTTGACACAGCAAAGATCAAGCAATACACACAAATACATGGAATAAAAGTATGGAAGCTAAACATGGTAGTCTTGAATCGAGTCAGTAATTCATGTTCAAGCAAAACAGTGGCTAAGCATGATCATTCAGCATAAATAAATGGTTCAACAGTTTTCAAGTATGTTTCCAGTTCAAGACAAGTGCCAGCTGAAGTTTAAAAATGATGTGAAGTGCAATAGTATGACCAAATGAACGATGCAGACAAGCAAGCGGAGCACAACACAGGTCAATGATCATCAAAACAGCAAGGAACCAATCTAAGCATGAATATATACATACATTTGTATGTTATACAGTTAAAAAGACAACATGGTGATCATATGTCAAGTGCTTAAGGGAAGGATATACATGAATCAGCCAGAGTTCATGCAGTATCCATACGGCAAAACTAAAGTAAACATGCATGCACATGTTAGAAGAGAAGAAGCTTTTACATTTCAGCAATTAAATGAGCAAGGGAGTTGTATGTTTTCACATATAGGAACAGTTTATACAAGAATGTGTGTCACAAGTTCAAGCTCAGGTATGAATGTCTAAACACAAAAGGATAAGAGCAGAAAACATACATGGGAATGCAGCAACGATACAATGGAGCAGTTACAAGTGCATGGTTCTAAACCAAGTTTATTTGACAGTAGCTTTACAATTTACTTTGGCCAAATCATTTACAGAAAACCACAATTCATTTTGGGCAAGAAACAAGTTATCTTGTTTCCAGTTTTACAGAAGAAATCACAGACAATATATTGGGCAAGTATGTCATGCAAGGTATTTTAACAAAGACCAAATATAAAGCAATAAGCAAAATGTTTTTTGGGAAGTTTTTTTTTTTGGTTCGAAAATTATTCCAGAATTTTTTTCCAGTTTTCGACGAGCAGTGTTTGGCAAGGAACATGCAAGAGTTTGATTAATGGATTCACAACAGAAATATTTTGTTCCCAGAAAATCAACAAGTGGTCTTAAGGGAAGAAAATATTTCTTGTTTTGACAGTATCATAAGTGGCAAGGTTTCAGTGATTTTCAGAATTAAACCATCATCAATTTGGTATATAAGATTGGAATGGTTTAAATCATGTAAGGAAAAATGCTACAAATATCAGGAAAGTATTTATCCAATGATCATTTCAGGGAAATTCTTTCAATTCGTTTTGTTTGGACAATGTAAATTTTTCAAGATTTATTTCTTGATTTGACATATTCATTAAAGCCGCAACAAGCAACAGGGAGAACAAGCTCAAACCATCAGAGAATATAAGGCAACAAATAATTTCCTGATTCATACATGCAAGCAATTTAAACCAGAGGGACCAAAAGAGGAAATCTTGTATTCAATCAAATCCATAAATCAAAAGAGGAAATCAAGCAATTCTCAGAAAAAATCTGCCGAGTCATTTTATACGAAATCAGAGAGACAAAGGATTTGATAAGCCTATTTAGATACACTTTATTCATCCCAAGCTATTCAATCGATCGAAACCAAAATCAACAATTTCGCTCAAAGGATTAAAATCAGAAAACTCACATTTCTTACAAAAGTTTCGATCGCGACAATTCTCAAATCAGAAAAGAATCAATTGAAGAAGCACGGCGCCAAAGATTGAAGCAACTCGAGAATCATTTCTCATCATTTCGTCAAGAAATTGAATCGATTTGAGGAAGATTTCAAAAACCCTAGCTATCGCCGCCGCCGTTTACTTTCTCCAGAGAAAAAGAAAATTGATCGAAGAAATAGAGACGGGTGCAACACAATCAAAGGGTGGCTGGCCTATTTGTTTTAAAGGGATAATTAAAATTCTATTTAAATTAGGGTTTCATTTGTTTCTATTTGGTATTGAATTTGTATTTCATTTGTATTCGTATGAACAGTTTCTAGAGCCTGTAAAATTCTATGTATCCAGTTAGGGTGTTAACTGGCAGTTTACTAGAGTCTGTAAAAACTAGGGTTATTGGTTACGGGGTTGTAATCAGAGGAAATCTGTTCTTGGGGATTAGATCAGTCTAAGGTTTTGAGCGTAGGGTTAGGACAGGAGCATGCGCTGCGAGTTTACATGGGATTGTAAGCAGGATCTGTTATTAACTCCCAGTAGAAACCGTAGGAATGCAGCAGTAGGCAGGATTTTACCGAAGCTGGGTATATCTTGTGTCATTTACTTTCTGCATTTCTATTTCCGCTGCATTCGGTGATTTGATAATTTTAATATCTCGTTTATTTTTCAATAAACCCTATTCAACCCCCCTCTAGTGTTAATCTAGATCCAATAGTGAATCCCGTGGATTCGATTTTCGAGACTGGACAGAAATGTTGCTACAACCGAGATAGTCGCGATTTTTGGATTCGATGGTAGTTCAGTCAAAGACCTTTTCTTGATCTCAAATGGGAAATTCATGTTAATATGTCATATCCGTTCGAAAATATAATTACGAGGTATATCCATTAGGTACTTCGTTAAAATTATGGATATTTATTTGTTGAAAATATTCGTTTGAGTTTCGGCCTTATATTTGAAGGAATTTCCATTTTTAAAATAATTTTGGAAAATAAGATGGATTCAAAAAATTTTAAACTATGGTTCTGGAAAAATAGTTTTATAAAGATATAGTTTTAAAATCTTAAATATATTCGTGTTTTAGAATTGTTCGGACTTTGTGTGATTTCAATAAATAATCTAATTGGTAAAAAGAGAAGGGAAATGGAAATGACAAGGAATATATTTCAAAACTTACAAACAATTAGCATTATACCTTGTGATTTTTAGTATCTCTTTTTATGTATATACGGTCTTTGATATCGCCGTGATGAAAATAATTGTTTCTGGGGTCGCGTCAAATCTCAAAAATGATGTGGGATGATTAAAATTTTAATCCCACCTAATTAGGTTAAGATTTAACCTTTTCCAGCTCAATAGACATTTGACTATTTAGAGTTATACCTAGAGTGGCAACTTGTTGATGAGTTTTGGTCAACTTGGACCCAGGACTCAATCGTGAAAGTTGCATCCAAATCACCCTCGTTAACTTCTTTCTTTCGTCCTTCCTTCCTCATCTAGCCAAACCATGTTCTTATCCTTCTTCTCTTTCTTTTTCGTTGCCTCATCGCCCCCTTTGCCGCGGTTGTTTGCGCATTAAATCTTGCCTCACTAGTACTTCAAGATCTAAATCCAATTTCTTTTCTTCGATCATTTCCTAGTCCATAATAACTACTTGCACTACCAGATCTTTCTAGTACCATTTAGGTCTAATACTTAGGGAGAGATCATTTGGTTGGATCACAATGAGCAAAAGGTCTCACTGCCTTGGGCGAAGAAAATTTTCCGTGGCACTTGGACTTGCACTGATCCCTTGCTTCGAGATCTTAGGACAAGACTGTTGGTTGTGTTGCATCCACCTTTGCTATATCTTGTTGGAATAGATTTTGATGAAGGGGATCATCATTTCAGAGATGAAGATTAAGCTAGTTAATGGTTTTTCTATGGAGAATCTTGATGAGATTTTAGAGGCATCCGTGTTGTATGTGTACTTGAATGGTCTTTTTCTTGACTGGCTTTCGAGATTTTGATGTTCAAACTGCCCATGTAGGTGTGTGACCAATTCAACACATAATTTCGTAGATGTGAAGTTATGACTATATTTGTCTCATGATGGAGAAATTAATATTTTACTTGATCGACAACATAACCATCATTTAGTGCCAAATCATATTTGATTCAGCTTGTTGTTATTATGTGTTGTCTCATGGAGTTATTTCCTATACTTTCACATATCCATTTTTATCTTTAGACAATATTATGTGGATTTCCATGAGAAGTAGTTTTGTGGTGGGTTTCTTTTTCAATCGCTAATTCTCTCTTAGAAGAGATGTTGATGTGGGAACCTCCAACAGTACCAACACTGTTTTTAACACGAGATTAAGCATTTTGCTCTCATAATATGACTAGTCAAAGGTCATAAAAATGGTTTGAGCTCCAGTCGCGGAGCTAGACATCTTGTTGTTTATAGGCATTGTTTTGAGAGTTTCGTTGTTATCGACTTCGTTGTTTTCTCTTTCCAGCATTTGGTTCTTGGCTTTGTGGTAATTCGTGCTTGTAATGTTAGTGTTTGTTGTCTTTGAAATCACACAACTTTTTGATAAGATTTCTGTGCTTATAAATATTTGTGTCATTCACTCATGTCAATTTGAATGAAATCTCTTTTTTTATCTATTTAACAGTTGCTTTAGAGTCGAAAAGAATAAAATTCTATATTGAGTAAATTTTAACAAAGGACAGGTTTTTGGTCATTATCGTCACTGGTGTATTTATCACTTGTTTTTTGTTAAGCTCAAATTTATTGCATTCTTTTTGCGTGTGATTTCCTTTTTTGCACTTTTTGCATAACTAGATAACTTTTTCGCCAACATTTGACTTGAACCGTTTAAGTTTCCACAAAGTAAAAATTTAAACTTTTTGCAAATATTATTTGAAAAAAAGTTATTCTTTTTTTTTAATTTTACATTTTTACTAATTTACTTTCTTTTATTTCGGTTTGTGCAAAAACGTGGATTTGGTTACGGAAGTTTGCACATATTTAGACATCTGTTTTGCATTAAAATAGATGGCTTAAATGACGCGAAGCACACGTTACATAAATTTAATTTTGTATAAATCGCAAATGGAAATTGAAACGGTATTGAAAAGAAATTTTCAAAATATATATATAAAGTTTTAAAGTGGAAATTTATTTCTATGAAAAAATTCGATTTTTGGTCACATGAATATCATAAGGAAATTTTTTGGACTGTTTGTATGCTTGTTTTAGTAGTGTAATGTGAAAACCCGTAACTTCCCCGTAAAGGAAAGCGGCGGATATTTCGAGAACAAACCACAACAGAACACATACAGAAGAACGTTTCATTGTATATTACAACAATGCATCAGATCACAAGAATATATAGAGTATAAATGAATATTACACAGGAATATCAGAGATTTAAATTACATTTAAATGCATAGCAGCGGAAGATAATACAATACACAACTAGAAGTAGATATACGGATACAAAGCTTTCTGGATATCGTTCCAGCTGTAAACCAGGATCCTGTGAATATAAATCTGCAAAAACCAAAAACTACTAGCTGCCCGTGTCAAAATAAGGGCACCCAGAGTTTAGGTTAAAACAATAAACTCCAGGTCAGTCATGTGACTGGTGTGAGAACTAAAACAGTTATTGATCTTTTTATTTTTAAAGTTAGGTAAATCAAGGGACCACGCCGTATAACACGGAACGGGTTTCCTCCCAAGAATACCAGTGCATAAAACAAGCAGCGCAATGCTAAATAAAGAAAAATGAAGCTATTATAAGATCCAGGTCCCATCACACAATGCAACGCAGCCGAGGATAGGGTTTTTCCTTATAATAGCCAAACATGCTTAGTACGTTTAAAACAAATCATTTGATACTACTATAAGTGCATAGTGTATAAAACAACTTCAAATCATAAGTATCAATCATAGGCGGCATGAATGCCCCATAACACTATGTCGCCATATATAAGTTTACAAACAAAACCGCAAGACGTCGTATTGGAAGTTGGGTTATCATTTATGGTATGAACCGAGGCTAGGGGCAAGATCCTCACTGATTCGAGACTGCCTAGCCCGAGTCTCAGGCAAGCGCGCAGGCAAGCCTTGGAGCGACAGGGCCGGTCCACCGATGTGGATTATTATACCTGAGCACTACGTTTCGCCGCCCTTTGGGGCGTAAGCGAGCCAACTAAATGACTCCATCGGTTCGAGAACGACCGATCAATCCGAGGCGCCTCGCAACAGCAACAACAACATAAGTCAAACTCGTCAGGGCGTGTAAAACCACTGACGCCACTTTTAGCTAGGAGGAAACGTAGGCCCTCCCTGAGGTCCGTCTCCCGTTTTTGGTTCATACCGGGTGTGAAACATGCGAAGTAAACATTACACAAAGCTACTCCACAAAGGCCTTGCTTTAATCATCACCACAAGGCTTTGCTTTTCAACAGAAGCCTCGATCAATTGCCACTTAGGCATGCCACACAGGCAATTCACTCCATGCGTTTGATATCCATCAATATATAACCCCTGAGCTCGTACGTCTCAGAGAAGGGCGTTAAGCAAGAGAATAAATTCTCCGCCGCCAAACAGATATATATTTAATAGAGATCAATCACACGGACTAAAATCCAATGTCAGACACACAGTCCATTTACAAGTCCGTTCTGGGTTTGAACGAAACCGGAGGCACCTAGTACCCCGCATATCCATCGATCTCCAAGTACGTCTGGACGATCACTAACTGTTTCCATCTTCTTGGGTGTACAGCCCAATCAAGATCATCAGTAATCACCCAAACGACGTGAAGACCTCCGGTCTTCGACCATCGTCTTCATCTTCGACTTATCGTCGCATCAGTTATTCAGAATGGGATAAACCCGGTCTTCCCGAATAACTCGCGTATATTTTAAATAAGTGTTACACAAACACAACATACGCCTCATTCCAATTCATTAGTCACTAACCGTAAATTAATCAAGAGAATAATTCCCTAAATATTAACCCCGAAGGCCGAAACCAACATCAGATCAATATCCAGAAAACCATTCTGCTTGGCTAACCGACAGTTAGTTTCTAAATTTCACAGTCATAGGGAAAGGTTCCCATTAATTTTATCCAAGACAAATTTCTTGAATTTATTCTTTAATCTATTTTTGAATATCAATTCAAACTAGTCGGGATTAGCGAACCTTACCGAAGTAATCATTTATTTTAATTTCCCAGTCCCAACCTATTCATCCCATGAAGTAAAACTGGTAATACTTCATATCTAACACCACAATGTTATCGGTAAATTCAATCACCATTTCACGTTCAAATCTAATTAAAGATTTAACTATCGCCTGGAGCAAAACTGGTGATACTCCATTTTCGATCATTTTAATCTAATTAAAGATTCATTAAAACTCCACTTAGTTTTAATCTTCGACTGGGTTAAAGAATCAGTGTCATTTAAAACACGGTTCACGATAAACCCAAAATCACATTCCATTAATTATCGGGTTAAAGAACGAGTGTTGTTTAAAAACACAGTTCACGATAAACCCAAAAATCAATATCAATTCAATTTCAATTAAATGTTATTTAATTGGTACACTTCATTAAATCTAAATAAAAAGATTTAATCTTTTCTCAACTGGGTTCAAGAACAGTGTTAGTGAAGACACCATTCACGACAAACCCAAATCACATTTGATATTCAATACAAGGCTCTGAATAGAAAATATATCGGCTTACATTCAATATCAAATTCTACGACTAACAAATGTCGTATTGGAAATAACGATATAAATATATATCTTTCAAATTTCCATAACAACATCTGTATAATCACGAATTCCAACATCGAAATATTCCGAAGACAATTTCGATTCAAATCCACTCCAATGCGATCATTGGAAATTTTGGTTATTTTTAAAACCCTTTTCAAATTCAATTTATTTATTTAAAAATAAATAGAATTATAATCCTAGTTCAAAACTAGTTCATTACGATAAAAATCTATTTTTATCTTTTCAAATATGGAGTTTTTCATCCCAAATCTTCACAAATCATTTCTTATGACTTTACACAAATTATTACTATTTTTAATAATTTTATCAAGGCCCGTACAGTCGATTTCCATCAATGGCCATCGAACTGCACTTATAGCGACCTTTTTCAAATTTGATTTGGACATAATTCCAAATCCAACCGTTAGATTTCTAATTTCTAATATTTGTTAGAAAGCTCTTTTCGATACGAACCCAACGGTTCCGGTTTTAGGAGAATCCGACGGTCGGATCTCCCGTAATGTCCGTTTGAAATAAATGGTCGAAATTCACGAACTACCGCGGCGCGGCGCGTTCTATTCAGGCCATTATATTATATATATAATATATATAATATATATTTCGTCGATTTCTATTTAAAACGAATTTTATAAATAGTTTTAAAATTCGTTTCAAAAGCAATTTCAACTTCCATTTCAATTCAAATCAAAATTGAATTCTTCTTTATAAATTTGTTTTAAAATTCATTTCTATTCAATTCAAATTTCATTTTAATTTGAATTCATTTCAATTCGCTTTCAATTCAATTTGAATTCGTTTTCAATTCATTCTGAAATCGTTTTATATTCAATTCATTTCGAAATCGTTTTATATTCAATTCATTTCGAAATCGTTATATATTCAATTCATTTCGACATCGTTATATATTCAATTCATTTCGAAATCGTTTTATATTCAATTCATTTCGAAATCGTTTTATATTCAATTCATTTCGAAATCGTTTTATATTCAATTCATTTCGAAATCGTTTTATATTCAATTCATTTCGAAATCGTTTTATATCCAATTCATTTCGAAATCGTTTTATATTCAATTCATTTCGAAATCGTTTTATATTCAATTCATTTCGAAATCGTTTTATATTCAATTCATTTCGAAATCGTTTTATATTCAATTCATTTCGAAATCGTTTTATATTCAATTCATTTCGAAATCGTTTTAAAATCGATATAAATATCGTTCACGTCAAAATGGCGTCAATCTAATAAACACGGCTTCATATATTCCTTTATTCTATTCAACAAATGAATATTTATTTTTGTCAACACATGACTAATCTCAACGAATGAGTACTGTCCACGTGTGACTATATTTGTTAAATTATTTCGTTCAACACATGACCAATCTCAATGGATGAGTACTGTCAACACATGAACTTTTATTTTATATCGATAAAGATGTAAATTTTATTACTAAAATATTTCGTTCAACACATGACCAATCTCAATGGATGAGTACTGTCAACACATGAACTTTTATTTTATAATATTCTTTATTTTTCTAATTGGAATGAGGCCCAATCAATTACCATATAAAGTTAATTATATGGATTTTCATACATTACACACATATAATAGCTTTGAAAAATAATCAACCATCAACCAAAGTGCACTACACTGTATAAGCATCAAATATAGATATCTAACGCTTATAACAGCCTGTCAATCAATCGATCGACATATTTAATCAATCAGGATGAGTGAACTTCAAATTTCATCCCAACACCCGTGTGGGGTTTCAAACAATCAAACACAGATTTTATTTGTGCAGTTGGGCGATGTGTAAAATTTATCGACCCAATCAACGTCAGTCAAATAGGTGTACATAAACAAACCGTCCGGTTTGTAAATGAATATTTATTTATTCACATTCACGTTAAAAATTATATTTTTAACGACAAAACATTTTATTCCAACATATGAATTTCTATTCAGTTCATTCTTTAAATAAAATGAAAGTTTTATTTTTCTAACTTATTTTAGAAAATTTCGGCGGCATAACGGCACGATACTAGAAATGGGACGAGGCCTAGCCTTATCCCCGGTCTAGTGAAGGCCCACGCCATTCACACATCAATCAATCCATTCATTTCACCAAACAATTCAATTTCAAATCAAATCATCTAACTAATCTATGCAACCAAACAAACAAGTCCATGGTCTGTGGACGATTGTGTCGGGTGCTACTAAGCACCGTCTGCATCCTAGTATATATATATAACTAGAAAAGAAATTGAAGAGTGAGAAATTCTCACCGATAGCTATCCAAACATCTTGACTCTACTTTGATAGAAATCTTCGTCGTCATCGCATCTTCGTTGTTGTAGCCACTACATATGTAAAAATCGAATTTTTACTTCGTTATTCAATATATAAAAATCGAATTTTTATTTCGAAGTTCAATATATAAAAATCACATTTTTATTTCGATGTTCAATATATAAAAATCATATTTTTACTTCGATGTTCAATATATAAAAATCATATTTTTACTTCGATGTTCAATATATAAAAATCATATTTTTACTTCGATGTTCAATATATAAAAATCATATTTTTACTTCGATGTTCAATATATAAAAATCATATTTTTACTTCGATGTTCAATATATAAAAATCATATTTTTACTTCGATGTTCAATATATAAAAATCATATTTTTACTTCGATGTTCAATATATAAAAATCATATTTTTACTATGCAAAGTTATTTATTTTAAAAATTTCATTTTGAAATCGATGTTATTTACAAAAACAAAATCTTATATTTTTCTACTTTTAAAACAAAGTATATGTTTTTACTTTAAAACAAATTATATGTTTTTATATTTCAAAAACAAAGTATATTTCATATTTTCTAAAAACCTATATTTATATCTTAAAAACTAATGTTATTTATATTATGAAATCATACTTCTACTTATTTATTTTAAACAAAGCCTATATATTTTTAAAACAAATTTAAACTGATTTTCAAAACAATTTTAAACTGAATTTAAACTGTTAAAAACTGATTTTAAAAACTGTAGAAGAATAAATAAAAACAAAACCTTTCATCATCTTCTTCGTTCAGCTATACAGGACCGCTGTAACCCATCATTCCAAAGCCCTAGCCACCTGCGCAAGCCACCAGAAGCCGCCGAACCCCCATCCGACCAGTCCACATCGTCGGCCTCCACGTCGCCGACCTCCAGGCGCCACCACGATGAGCTCGCCCCCCTACTCATCGCAGAAATCAGCTCCAAACAGCAAGACTTCGTGCTGGAAATTCGAATGACACAAGCAACTAGAATTCATCAACCCTATACGAATTGAAAGCTCATGGAAGGCACTTCGATCTTGGTTTATAAATTCTCGAAGTTATTAAGTGAATCGTTAGAAAAATTGAGGAGAAACATTGAACGGTTTTGGCCCTTCGATTTGGGAAGGCGGCTACTGAATGTGGTGTTAGAAATTAGGGTTTTAATTTTTCCTTTTATACCCTTCTTTATATTTAATAATATTTTTAATTCGAAAATGCTTGTTTTAAGTCACGAACTCCAAAAGAGATCCAACGACTAACGCCCCTAACTAAATACCCCAATTCCAGACACAATGGGATAAGCATCGCAAACTGGTTTGATCTTTTTCGATCAGTTTCCGTTGAATTTACATTTAAATCGCAATATTGAATTTTAAACGTACATTTCAATTTACTGGGGTCACATACTAACTCTAAAAATTCCATAAAAATATTTTCTAGCTTCGTATTGACGATCCGGTCCTAACAAAACTAGTTTCGTCGAATTCTGAGACCGTTTGAAAAATGGCCAATTTCCAGTTGATTAAAATCAACTAAAACTGGTCAAACGCGTTTTCCTTCGCCACGCTCACATATTGATTCGAAAAATTATGAAATTTGGAACCTAGCAATAATTTGACACTGCGGATCCAACAAAACTGGTTTCGTCGAAATCCGAGGTCGTTTGCAAAATGTCCATTTTTAAGGGCCTGAATTCCATAGCGACTATTCAGAATTTTCAACTGGACATATCTTTTGATTCCCGCTATGAAATTTCGATTTCCCGGATTCGTTGGAAAGATATTATCAATTAGATCCTAATGTTTTTGGTTTCACTAAAATCCGGATTGTTTTGCACCCGGTATGTTCAATTGAAGTTTGAAATCGAATTATCGAACTACCGCGCCATTTTCAATTCTATTTATAATTATATATAAATATTTATATTCTAACGACGACGCGTATAATATATACGCTCGAATAATATTCAAATTAAATTTCTCGTCGATATTACTTAAAATAACCTATTTTAAATAATCTAAATTCGCTAAAATTGCCAAAATAAAAATTTTAAACTGGCCCAGATTTTCGGGTTGTTACATGTAATAGGGATGATGATGCGATAAAAACGTTAAAAGCAATAAGGGAAAGGTGTTTTGGCCTTGGAGATGTCATTTCCATACCTTGTCAACGATGTGCGCGAGGTGTCCACATACTCATTTTATGTTTTAGAGCTTGTTTTAGTCCTTCTTTGCAGTCTACAAATGGAGATTTTTTGAGTATTTTGGGTAACAGAGGTAAAATTTCCATTATAGAATGGGAAATGGAATATTTACAAGCGAAGAGAATGTTAAAATTCTTTGCTTCGATTTTCTTTTCCTGGTTTAGGAGATATTTAATAGAAAGCAATTATATGCGTTGGCATTTTGGATGGTAGGATTCGGGGGCAAAATTGATTGCTTTACATTTCTATTCGTAGTCATGTGAGGGTTATGGATGAAAAAGGATTTTCAAAATTTGGCATTCATATAGAACTGTCAGTATATTTAGGATGTTTTGCATCATATTCTCAAAAGTGTTTATATTTTTTTAATTCCTACATATAGGAGGATCCGATCCAGAATCATTGTGCATACATGTTTTGTGGTTGAAATGCATTATGTATATTGTGCACAAGCGCACTTGGTTGCAAAATGGATGCACACAAATTGGTTGGGTAGGATAGAATAAGTAGATGTAAGAATTTTAAGAACGAAATTCCTTTTAAGGAGTGAAGAATGTAACATCCCAGAATTTTCACAATAAATAAGTTAATTATTTAATTATATTTTTCAAAAATATAAATTTCTGCAAACAATGAAATTTGACTATGAAACTTTCACCGTTGCGTTCGCCACAGAATTCTGGTCAACTTTCATGTTTGGAGTTTCGCGAATGGAGTCTATATGAAAAAGTTACAGACGAAATACAAAAAATGGACAGAAATAATAAAATAGAATATATAAACATTTAATACCATTTATAAACCATTTAACACCAATTATAACCTGCCTTTACTAGTCAATTTTGCTTAAGGGCGGTCGATACCGTTGATAAAACGGTCGACCGCTTTGGACAATTTCAGCCCAATGGTGGCTAGGGCTATATAGGTCATTAAAATATAAATTATTATATAAATGGACGAATGTTAATTAAATTAAATTTAACGGTTCGGGGTCATTCTAACACCTATAAATAAAGTATTAGGCCCTCATTCTTTTCCATATATTTCTGAGAGCAGCAGCGAAGCTTTGCTATTTCCCTTTCTCTTCAAACAAATTCTAAAACAAAAAATAGGTTCATATATAATCAAAATCAAACATAAACAATATAATTTGAAAAGGATAATCAGATTCAGGTGTAAAAGAAAATGGGTTGACTTCTAGGTTCTTCTTTACCAGATTCTCTTCTCTTTTCTTATTTTCTTGCAAATCTACAAATTTGAACGTATCTCCTTTTCATAATAACTATAAGTACGTAAGAATTTAGGAATTGTAGGCCTAAAATATTATTCAGATTTTAGATTTGGATGCTTTCAAGTGAGTGGTAAATTTATATAAAAAATATACAATAACATGACTACTTTGTTTGTATTAGATCTGAAATGTATGTCTAAATATTTATCAAATCTGTTTATAATTTTATAAAATGTGAAATAATGCTTATCGGATCTGTTTGTGAATATTGTTAATCTGAAAGAATAACATTGTGGATTCAATAATATTATCATTTTGTAGGCTTACTTGATTGTTCATGTTACTGCCTACAATTGTGTTTAAAATATTATGGTTATTGTAAACACCATAGATCTTGCAATCGGTCTCATAAATCACTGTTAAGATGTAGTTTTATTCCAAATCTGTAGTTTTGATGTTGATTTATAATTCAAGTAAATTTTGTTAAAAATATATAAGCATGGTTTATGTTTAGTTTTGTTTGGGTTTTAACTTGGATATTATAAATACGCCTTTTTGCTCTTTTTTTCAATAAAAAGACATTATTTGAAATCAAGTAGAAATATGTACCAACAACAAAAAGGAAAGAGTTATGTTAATTTATGTACAAAAATAGATTTTATTATATTTGTGCATAGTTTGAATCAACCATTCCAAAAACATACATATTATATTTTTTTTATGATCTGAAATATGTTCATTCCACTTTTAAATATTTATGAATACTTTATAATAATTAATTTAATAGTCTTTTGTAAGATTTATAATCTTATAACAAAATTGAACGCAAAAAGGATTGTTTGGTTATCAGCTTAAAACAAAATATTTATTTTAATAATAATAAAAGTAAAAGAATTATAATTATGTTAACTATGCGAATATATATATACATGCACACATTTTCTATTCAAATCTACGTAAACAACAAAAATATATATTATACTGTTGACGTCAAAAGTTGATCACTAGTGACGATCAACTCCTAATCGTGCGTAGAGCACACAAATAACAATCACAAAGTAAGCAAAAATAGAGAACACATAGGGTTTTTATAGTGGTTCGACAAAATTAGTGCCTACGTCCACTTTATATTTACTAATTTTTCTGAGGATTACATAATACAGTAAAATTTTCTCAGTGGAAGAGAAGTAGAGATTGCAATATCCTTGTAATATTTGATGTTCACGGTTGGGAGTTTTCCGATACACCGAGCATAGATTGGAAGTGGAGAACCTGCCATTCCGTTTTCATCAATGGGATATTTATAGTTGGGGGAGTGGGACGAGTTGTGTGCCACGTGGCTTGCCTCTTTTGCGGAGCTTGGATACATTGTAATACCCGGTATTTTAATAACATGTTAAAACCATAAATCAAGGCAGAATTAAATTTTAAAATAAGAATCAAGAGAAACGGGTTGCACCATTGCGTTCATCTCAAAATTCTGCTTGGAAATGAGTCCGAGTTTTCGATAAACGTAGTCCGTATGAGGTAGATATGACCCTCCGAAGTTTCAAGGATTTTCAGAACAGAAAACAGCTCGAATTCGAAATTCAAATTCAAACCCCAGCGCAGACTAGGCGGGAATTTTCCTGCCCAGGACTAGGTCGACCTAGGGGTCGACACTTTGGTCGACCTCCCAAGGACCAGGTCGACCCTATGGTCGACCTTGTGCTGAAACCTTGTTTTGAGCCTGGGTTCATTCTGATGTTTCTGGTCTCGTTTTCAGTCTAGCTTCGTTCGTCGAATCCTATATAAACAGCCCCCTAGCCCCATTCTCTTTACACCCTTCTTCTCTAACCTTATACTGCACAAATTCTTGATGGACATGGCTTCTTCTTCAAAATAAAATTAAAATAAAATAAAACACGAAGACTATTTCTTGAAGACTACGGCTAGGAATTGCATATTGGGGATTTTCTCTACAATCAAATCAAGATTCAACGATTCAACCATTCGACGACTAGTTTCTAGATTTGACTTCTACATCTCAATTTCTTAGTCCACGATCTGTAAGTTCTAGTTACTTTGAGATTTAAACTTGTTAATTGTAATTTGGACATGAGATAAAGTGAAATTGGACTTAAGTATGATAATCGATTCACATCTATTCTAGTTTCCATCTTGGATCTTGACATTTGGGAATATTGCTATGAAATCAGTTTGGACCTATTCATGTAGTAAATCAAAACCCTTTATGTTTGTAATATTACCATGCCTGTGATGTTGAATCAATCTACTTTTCACAAGTTTGGATTATCACGACTATCACCTTATTATGCTAGATCTGTTTTGGGACTATTATTCTATATGCCAGTGATGTTATAACCAATTATCTCAAGTTATATCATGCTAGATTTATCACCTTGTGCTCGTTCTTTTGCCTATCATAGTTTTGATGTTATTCCCTTTTATTTTGGATTTGGATTTACTTGTAATCTAGATCAATTCACATTTACATGCGATGGGAATATGATTTGGATTAATTAGGCAAAACATGAATTGGTTATGAACATGAATCATGAACTTGACAATAGGCATAAGTTGAAACTTGACATGAAACTTGCCATGAAACTTGACACGAACTTGACATGAAATTTGAATATGGACATGACACTAGAATGAACATGAAAATGGCCAACTCGAGGTTGGGTTGAGTTTGCAGTGTAATTCTGCCCGGAACCGCCCTGCAAATCCAGTGACTGCAAATAATAGGATCCAATGTGGGTAGTTGGTCATATCGCGCTTGAAACCCAAGGTCAGACTGAGTTGTGGTGTAAATTTGCCCGGAACCGCCCGGCATATCCAATTACCACAACAACAAGTCTTATGTAGGAGGTTGGGGTGCATTAATGAATTAATGCCACATGATAGGGTTAAGTCGTGAACATGAAAGACAACACTTAACCAACTTGACACATGATTAGTGGGGTTAAGTCATGAAATTGAAAGACAACACTTAACCAACTTGACATGCTAGACTAATAAGGGTTAAGTCAAGAATTTAAATGACAACACTTAACCTGCTGGACAGAAACCCTAGTTATGCGGTCCATTTCAGTAGTAACCCACTTAGATGTATCATGGTACCCTGGAACAAGGCAGGTTGGGGCACGATTACTGGGCTGATTATAAGCGACCAGAACGACGGCTGAGTTGGCGCGGAAGTGTAGGTTCAGGCGGACTATGGTCGTGCACTTAGTTCGGAATTGAAAAAGCAAACATTGGGCATCAGTAGGTTTACACTGTGCATGCTTGATTCGTGTCAGTGGTCGGCACCCTACGGCTTGATACACCCTATGGTGGACCTAGCACAGGTGACTACATTCGTGATAGGGCCGTAGGACACAGACACATGATGAGCTAGAACTTGTAGGGAGCCGATCGATTAATGGATCGTTCCGTATGACCCCGAAATGGGTCATTTCATGATATTGGGCCAAGGGATCAATTCATGGTTAATATATGACATGGGTTTGGGATACTAGTACAGTTGGTGCAGTGAATCTTGAACATGCGATGCTATACTTGATTTATACTTGATTTATCGTGCTATCTTAGCCTATCTTGCCATCATCCTTATGTTTACTTTCAGTTTATACATGTCATGTTACCTTTACCTGTTTTTATGCTGAAAGTCACTAGGACTTACCAGTCTTTATGACTGACCCGTTTTCTTTCTCCTCGTTTTCTTTCGTTTCCCCCCAGGTTCTCAGGGAGGAAACTCTAGCACTTAGTTTGGATTTCGCTTGCTTTCGGTTCAGCTTATGTACGGTTTGATCTTGAGCTATGCTATGGCTGCATTTCTGCTACATTTGGGGAATTAAGCTACTTTTGTTGTTTTAAGTTTTATGCTTCTTTATTTATTCAAGGCAGAACTTGTTATAATGGAAAATAAGAGTTGGTACTTTGGATGTAAAAGGTTTTGACTCTTTTTGAAAGTAATGAAATTTAGCTTTTGATTCTTCCGGTATTTTATTTATGTTCTGTCTTGTAATATTTCTGTGTTTGTTTTCCTTGATAACACCCCTTCAAAACTAGTGCATTCCCTTTATGAGTGACCCTAGCGGAGGTGGGATGTTACATATATGGAGCTCAATCCGACTGAATAGTTGGGGCGGTGGGACCTGGTCTACTGTTGAGTTGTAGTTCCCTCGAGAACTGTGGCTTGTGTGGCACTTGAAGTATGGTGTATCAAAAGCAGTGTTTTGGCTGGAAGCATTTGACCACTTTATTTGCCTTGAGAATTGAGCTCCGTTGGCTGAGTCATATGGATATTTCCAAGTAAATCCGATCGATCTGGATTTTAAGGAGAGGTTGACTCGGTCGGTTGGGAAAACAATTATGAAGGGAAGAGATATGCCGCTGCTGGAAGGAATTTGAATCGGGCGAGCCTTGTTTGGACTTTCTGGAATGAAGGGTCATCCGTTGGGATTGGTCGGTACGATATGGCAAGTATTTTGACATTGGGCTATGATCTATTGAGCCGTGACAGCTTTTACCAAAAAGTTGGTCAACACTTTACCCCCCAGAAAACAACTTCTTTGGTAAAGGGAGATGTGTTCTAGATTTTCTGAAGGATGTTGATTGGAGCTCAATGTGCAGATTAGCTACGGTTACGCCGAACCATATTAAAGCCAGAAATCCGACGATCCCGACGGTTATATTTAGGCCGGAAAACCGATAATCGGTGTAGATCGTATTAAGGCCAGAAAACCAACAACTACTGAAGACCATATTAAGGCCGAGAATGTTACTAGATTTAGTTGACAAAAAACTTTGTCATGATATCCAATGCCTGCATAGATGGTAGGGGCCATTCTCGGTTTAGAGATGGCCGCAAGTTGGCTGGAAGTTGGTGCAAGTGTTTACCATACTCGGCTTAAAGAGTTGGTGAGCATAAAACGTGCTTTTGGAAATGTATTGTGAAGTTTGGCTAGTAGCAATGTGATGACTGCCATAACCCCTGCACTAAACAAGAGGAATAATGCACTGAAAGGTGCACAAGGCAGCTATGGACGATCATCAAGGTATAAAAACACAAGCGAAACTTGTCGTATAACTCACAACACAAAGATAAAGTATAATGGAACATATACAACAGGTAGAAATAGTGGAGCATCACATAGCAGAAATCCAAACTTTCATATCATCCTGAAAATATCCATACAACTTTGGAATACACTTTAGAAGTCTGTACACGAAACCTCACTACATAAACCTTAGAGAATGCGTCAAATAGAACAGCAGCGGAAAAACCCAATATGTATAGTAGTAAAAATAACATGTTGGCCTCCAGCTCATCTTCGATCAACAACTCTGTCCACTAAGATCTACCATCTACAACCTGCTACTCAGTCTGCCCGTCCACAACACCGTAGATGAACAACCCTAGGTAATAATAGGAAACATAAAACCTTGAGTTAGACAATAGCCTTAGTGAGCGATAAAACAGTTAACTAACATCATTAATGAAGTATTTCAGAATTGGTAAACAAACAAATTAATGTACCAAAACGCCAGAGAAGAACTCAACCCCATCTTCCCTATATCGTATAGTGATAGCCTTTACAAACAAGCACTTCAACCATGCATCCATGGTAATCAGAACAACCATTCATTCATGGAAATCAGAAGTAACCTAAGAATAGCAATCAGATCAACCAGTTATATCTCACGTAAACCATTCTAGCAGAGATCTACACTTCCCAAGCATAAGCCCCAGAGGCCTAAACCTATATTAGACAAGCACCCAAGAAACATTTCCTTCGACGTCAAACAATTTTCGTGAGACGGTACAAGCAAACAACATTCATGACTGACTTTGGCTATCGCCGCAATCCTACTTTGAAACCATCGTTAATCGTATAACTGGCTAAACACCTTATCATCAACTGTCAAGGGCTAATGGTAGCCTTGGCTCTAGCAAAAACTCCACATGCCATACAGCGAAACGTATCTAGGTCATATATGATGTCCAGGGTACTCGACCAGCATACTTCCGGTCTTTTAGACATCTCTATTGTACTCCTGCTTTAAGTCTGCCAGAACCTACGACCACGATAATCTCTCAGCCTTCAACACCTCTAGTCATCAATACCTACGACTGTTCACAAGCTCGAAACACCCTTGAGAAAGCATTATCCGCCAACTCAAAACACCCTTGAGTTGTCTTCACATTCATTGCATCACCCCGATCAACGAACACTTCATGTCACTTCGAACATTCCTCTTTGAATTCGCGTCAAAGCTATAACCATCGTTGACTCGAAACAAGCTCCGCTTGGCTGATTCTGCATTCTATAGCATTTCCAGCTTACTTTTTATCAAAAACTAGGCATAACATCAAAACTAACTTTAACGGTGTTTCTGGAAAGCTATCATATCTCTACGTCCAATTCTGGAACATTTGGGTGTGCAAAACTAAGCAAAATATCAAAACAGCCTTTCACTGCGTTTTTGGAATGTTATCATATCCATTGATTCAATTTAGCATCAATTAGGTGTGAAAATTAGGCAAAACAACAAAACAACCTTTCACATCATTTCTGGAATGCTATCATTGCTTCTGGGCGATTCATCCACTCCTATGGATCGTTTGCACATAAAAATGTAACACCCCTAATTTTCTGTGAACATTAAAGTATAAAATTAAAGTATACTTAGTTTTTAAGAGAAGAATTAAGGGAAACGGGTTATGCTATTGCGTTCGTCTCGGAATTCTGCTTGAGATAGAGTCCGAGTTTGCATAATTGGGAATCCGTATAAAGAAGTTATGGCACTTAGAAGTTTCAGGAATTTAAAATAAAAACCAGCCCGAATTCAAATTTAAAGTTTCGAAATTCAAATTACACACCCGGGATGGGCGGGAAATTACCCGCTCAGGACCCGAGTCGACCAGGGGGTCGACCTAGGTAGAACAGGTCGACCATGGGGTCGACCTGTGGGTCGACCTCCCCCCCATTTTCCAGATCTGTGGACGGATTCGTTTTTCTGCATTTAGACGCCCGTTCTGACTAGATTCTTCAACGACTTCAACAACTATTTTCTAAGAATCAAATCAAATCTAAATTAGAAGAACGAATAGTCCACTTCAAGGGAGAGCTATTCAGTTTCAGAATACAGATCCTAGAATTCAAGACCGTTCTGTAATTCGTAAGTTCACGTTACTTTCAGAAATAAAAGTTTATTGTGATTCTGACATTGTAATAAATCTGGATCTGAGATTATGCCTATTTCTATCTATCTACCCATAACCTTTGGATCTATATCATTTATAATATTATGTCTATTCTCTGTCTCTTCTTTCCTTCTTTCCTTTTTGTTTTATAGCCGGGCTACTGGGAACCTGAGCCAGATCTCATAAGAGATGAACGTACATTGGAAATAAAATTGGGCATAAAATATGATTTGGACTTGACCAACGCTAAAATTTGGAAGAAGTACTGAATTGTGTATAATTGGGCATAATTGAGTTGTAACTGATTTGAGGATATAACACATGTTACTTTTGAGATTTGAGGCACAAAGTATTGCACATACGATTTGAGATTTGAGACATAAAGTATTGGACATATGATTTGGGATTTGGGGCATAAATTGAACTGTAAATATAAGGCATAGTACATGTTGTGGTCTAAGATCTAAAATTGGGACATATAAATATGATAGTTTATGATTTGGAAGAAGAAGATTAGGGTGTATAGTGATGTATGGCTTAGGCATGAAAACAAGACTTGCCTTTGTTTTGTAAGTCAGTTACTTTTTAGATTTGAACACATAAATCTAATTGTAACATGTAATAAAATGGATATGAGAATATGCCTGATATAAGCTATTCTTTCATTGAAATATGTGCCTGAGTATATATATCTTTGGGAATCATTTTTGACTATGAAACAGGTCCAATCATATCTATCCTTGTTGTATATCAGAATTGTAATCCTTTTTAAGCTCATGATATAATTCTTATCATATCTATATGCCTGCGATGTATTCCTTGCAAAACTTGTCTTTTTGGTACATCAAGTTTATTGGACCAGTAGTTCTTATCATCATATGACCATGCCTATCCTTACGATGTTCCATCTTGCTTCTCCCCTTATTTTATGAATCTTGAGTAGAATCTCGAAATACGCACGTTATGAATGCGGGGGAAATTGGGTATAACATGAAATTGACATTATTTGGCATAATTTGGAACACGTAATATGGCATAACTGTTAAGATGCAATTTAGGGTAATTTGACATGAACTATGGAATATGTAATTTGACATATTGAACCTAGAATTGGCATGATGACAAAATATGAAGTTGGCATATAAATCAAGTTTTTGGAAAAATGGTTATTGTTGCGAATTTGGGGTAACCTGAGCATTAAATTTAGATTGGGTGTAAAATGTAACATGACTAGTTTTGGTGAATTTGGTAATTAGCATGTAAAATCTAGATTTGGTTATATAGGGTAAATTTGCAGATTAAAGATGAACATGCCTAACTCGAGGTTAGATTGAGTTATGGTGTAAAACTGCCTGGAACCGCCCGACACATCCTGTAACCACAGCACATATCTAATGTGAGAGGTTAGTGCATCATGCCCAAGAAAAACCCAAGGTTAGATTGAGTTGTGGTGTAAAACTGCCCGGAACTGCCCGGCACATCCAGTAACCGCAATAACACATATCTAATGTGAGAGGTTGGAGCATTAATAAATCAATTAATGCTAATGTACAAGATGAATGAGTAGGGTTAAGTTCATAGGAACACTTAACCAATATAACATGGATGACTAGGGTTAAGTAATGAGAAATACTTAACCAATATGACAAGATGGATGACTAGGGTTAAGTTAATAGGAAATACTTAACCGGTATAGCATGATAAATGGAAAGGGTTAAGTTAACACTTAATCAATATAACTTGATTTGTGGTAGGGTTAAGTTAACACAAGAAGGCGACACTTAACCAAAGTAACATGACATGATGAGTAGGTGGGTTAAGTTAACTTAAGACACTTAACCAATACAATAAGACGAACATGTGGGGTTACATAACAAGGAAACACTTAACCAATATAACTTGGTGAACGGACAGGGTTAAGTGAATTAGGAACACTTAACCAACATGACACGATGAATGGGTGGATTAAGTTAACATGAATGGACAACACTTAACCAACATGACATAATGTGCGGGAGGGTTAAGTACGTATCGGGTTGGGGGGTAATATTAGTAAATATAGGCCCACAAACTTAACCATTAAATAAACATGCTTGAATCGATGGGAGGGTTAAGTACATCTCGTGTAGGTGGGTAATATTAGTACATATAGGCCCACAAACTTAACCGTTAAGTAAACATGCTAGAATCGGTGGGAGGGTTAAGTACTTCTCGTGTAGGTGGGTAATATTTGTATATATAGGCCCACAAACTTAACCAGCAAGAAACACTAGTAATAGGGACCCATTTCAACAGTAACCCACATAGATGTATCATGGTACCCTGAAACTAAGCAGGGTGGGGCACGATTACTGGGCTGATTATAAGCAGTCAAAACAACGGCAGGGGGTACGCTAGTGTAGGTTCCGACGTCTTACGGGTGTGCATGTACTCCGGAGTGGGAAAAAGCAGGCACTGAGTACCGAAAGTTATACATTGTGCATCTTGATTCATGTCGGGTCGCTATCATAAGGATTGATACACCTTATGGTGGGACTAGCATAGGGTATCTACACGCAAGAGAGGGCCGATTGACACAGTTACATGGAACATGAATACAAGTAAAGGAGCCGATCGATAGGGTAGTAAGGGTACATCTAAACATTCATGGAAATTAGGCATATTGATGTGGAATCCTCATAATAGATGTATACCTGAAGGCTACCACAATTGTGGGGATTGGGATCACGTTATCATATTATCATTTTATACAGATTTCTAGTTGGGACACTAGTTAGGTGGTGTAGAGATATAGAAATCAGAATAACGGGGTAGTAGCGAAGCAGAGAAACAGTATAAGCGCATTCAGTTTATCTTACCTTATCATATCTATACTAATCGTATGTTATTTTGTTATCCTTGTTCTCACGATATTGTCTTATATTCAGTTTATTCATGCCATGATGTTTTTTCCTGTTTATATGCTGAAAGTCACTGGACTTACCCGACTTATGTCTGACCTAGTTTTTTTTCGCCTCTTTTCTCCCGTTTTCCCCTCCCCCTAGGTTCACAGGGAGGAAATGTTACCACTTAGCTCAGTTTTCTTTTCAACCTCGAAGATAGTCGATATATTGCTTTGGATTCTCTCTTCCACTGCTATGGCTGGTTCACGCTTTATTAGGGAATATCATTGTTATTTTTATGCTTCTTTTATATTTGGAAGTTTTTAAATCAAGACAGAAGTTCTTTGTAATACTTTTACCTATGATTGAGACAACTGTTGTAAAAGCTTGATTGAACCACATTGTTAATAAAATGACTTTATTTTCCGCTGCTTTATTTGTCTCTCTTGTAATTTATCAGCATCTTTTACCTATAATGCTCCACCGAAGTTAAGGCATTCCCTTTATGAGTGACCTTAACGGAGGTGTGGTGTTTCACTTGGTATCAGAGCTGAAGGTTACCGGATCAGATAAAAGATTTGAAAAATTATTTTCAAAACGGTTTTAAATGAAGCATTTTCAAAAGAAAAGTTCTGTTTTAAAGACATATTCCCCAAAGCCATATGCACTGTCTTTTTGATCCTCTATTTGAATCCTTGTTTCCTTCTTTCCCGAGTCTCTGGGGCTCCTGGCTTTCTGGGAGGTAACCTCATCGCGGCATGGTTCCATAGGCTCAATGAGACTACAACACCTGTCAAAGGGCGAAGAAGTGCCCAACCTCCATCCATAGTCATAGTAGTTTCACCTACGGCTAATTCTCTTTCGAGCTTTGTAGGATTTTCCGTGCGATGGAGGAAACTTTCAAGAGACCTGTCAACAAGTTACACAAGGATGGCAAAGATGAGAATGAGGGAGTTTGGATAAGGAGCACAACCCAAGGATGAAGAACTCATGGATATAAACTTGGTCCATAAAGGAGGGGAGGAAAGAATAGTAAAACCTAAAACAAGAGGAAGTATCTTAATTATGGTTGTATAATTAAGGGCAAGGGCAAGAACAAATGACAGGATTTTCAGGAGGGCAAATGCATGCTCTCACCGACAGCGTACCTGAGAGAGAGGTAGTAAGGTTTTTGTTGAAAAAGTTTAGTTTTTCTTCTTGATCATCCTGATAGTACTCTTTTTGATTTTAGCACTTCACATTCGTTTATATCTGCTTCCATAGTTGAGTCTCTACACCTTAGTACTTGTATAGTAGAAGATCCCATTATTGTCTCAAATCTAATTTGTGGTTCGGCTCATTTATCTTTGGTTTGTAAGGATTTGAGATGCTTATGTTTCCGGTTTTTCATGGGCTATGGGTTGATTCTAGGCATGGATTGGTTAGCTAGTAATTGTGAAAGGAGGGTAGTTAGACTTTCGACTTGCCTCGGGAATACTCTCGCGATTTCGTGCGATCCTAAGGGATCAGTTTGTCTTAGCTACCTAGAATCACTTTATGTATTTATCGACGATTTTCGATCCATTGGAGCAGTCCATGAGTACGCAGATGTTTTTGATTAAGGTTAGGGGTTTGTCCCCTAAAACGTAAGGTAGACTTCCATATATATCTAGATGACAATGCAAAGCCAGTTATGCGATCAACGATAGTTTTGCAGCAAGATTGGCGAGGATAGACAAAGTCGGTTAAGTGCTCAATTGTTTGGTTGTTTTGCTAGTATCATCTCACATAAATCATCCAAATTCGGATGAGGTATTCCTTGGGTGCTTGTCTAATATAGGTTTAGGCCTTTGGGGCTTGTACTTGAGGGATGTCAAGTTCGACTAGGATGGTTTGCGTGAGAGATATCGACCCTCAGATTTATGACATGACGGAAAAGCTAAGTAGAGGAGAGACCTATAATCATCTTAGTATATACACTTGGTATCATGGTTAATATCTGTTTATCTTGGAAAGATAGTTCGACTACATTGGATACCCTCTAGCATAGTAAGTGATCGAGGTCCTATTTTTACTAGTGGGTTTTGGAAATGGAGGTCAAGAATTTTCGCAATCGTGAAGATTAATTAGTAAAGGTACAGTGGAGTGAAGCTCAAGAAGGTGTAACTTAGAAGATTGAAAACTAGATACGTGCATCATACCTTTTTTGAGGGTATATCCTTGATTCCTCTTTTTCTGTAATATTTATCTTGCATGCTAGTCTTTATCTTTTAGGTATATCCTCTCGGTCCTATGCTCGATCCTTAGGTAGAAGTCAATTAATGTAAACATGTATTTGAGACATGTTATGTTTGGTGGATGCAAGTGATTGCAAGTGTTTGCTAGTGGTTGCTCGTGGATGCATATACACACATTAGGCACTAGATCGGCTCAGTAACTTTCATATTGCATATGCATATGAATGTATTTGTATATGGATTGAAACTTGATGTGTTATCAAATGGATGTTGCATATGGATGAGTGAATATGCACACATAAAGTGTTTACATGATTAGGTATATTTGCATACATGTTGCACGCATGACACTCTCATGATTCGCATTAAGAAGGTCAACTGGATCAGTAGACCGCCCGATTTTGCATTAGATAAGAGACATATACACACACTCTGCATATGTTCATACGGCATTAGAAACCTTTTAAGGACAATGGATGCCTATGATTGAATGGTTGAGTAGATGGATATTGGATGTTAGGATATATGTTCTTCCTAACTTGAAGATTTCGGGGACAAAATCCCTTAAGGAGGGGAGAAAGTAACACCCCGTATTTTCTGTGAACATTAATGTAATAAATTAAAGTCAAATTAATTTTTAAGAGAATAAATAAGGGAAACGGGTTATGCCATTGCGTTCATCTTGGAATTCTGCTTGAGATAGAGTCCGAGTTTGCGTAAATCGGACTCCGTATGAAGAAGTTATGGCACTTAGAAGTTTCAGGAATTTAAAATAAAAACCAGCCCGAATTCAAATTTAAAGTTTCGAAATTCAAATCACGCACCCGGAATGGAAGGGAAATTTCCAACCCAAGACCCAGGTCGACCAGGGGGTCAACCTGGGTAGAATAGGTCGACCATGGGGTCGACCTGCGGGTCGATCTCCCCCCTTTTCTAGATCTGTGGACAGATTCGTTTTTCTGCATTTAGACGCTCGTTCTGACCAGATTCTTCGACGACTTCAACAACTATTTTCTAAAAATCAAATCAAATCTAAATTAGAAGATCAAATAGTCTACTTCAAGGGAGAGCTATTCATTTTCAGAATACAGATCCCAGAATGCAAGACCGTTCTGTAATTTGTAAGTTCACGTTACTTTCAGAAATAAATGTTAATTGTGATTCTGACATTGTAATAAATTTGAATCTGAGATTTTGCCTATTTCTAGCTGTCTTGCTATACCTTTTGGATCTATCTCATTGATAATATTATGTCCATTCTCTGTCTCTTCTTTCCTTCTTCCCTTTTTGTTTTATAGCCAGGCTACTGCGAGCCTGAGCCAGATCTCATAAGAGTTGAACGTACGTTGGAAATAAAATTGGGCATAAAATATGATTTGGACATGACCAGCGCTAAAATTTGGGAAAAGTATTGAATTTTGTATAATTGGGCATAATTGAGTTGTAACTGATTTGAGGACATAACACATGATGTATTCAAGGAATAAAGTATTGGACATATGACTTGTGATTTATGGCATAAAGTATAAGACATATGACTTGAGATTTGAGACATAAAGTATTGGACATATGACTTGGGATTTGGGGCGTAAATTGAACTGTAAATATAAGGCATAGTACATGTTGTGGTCTAAGATCTAGAATTGGGCCATATATATATATGATAGTTTATGATTTCGAAGAAGAAGATTAGGGTGTATAGTGATGTATGGCTTAGGCATGAAAACAAGACTTGCCTTTGTTTTGTAAGTCAGTTACTTTTTAGATTTGAACACCTAAATCTAATTGTAACATGGAATAAAATGGATATGAGAATATGCCTGATATAAGCTATTCTTTCATTGAAATCTGTGCTTGAGTATATATATCTTTGGGAATCATTTTTGACTATGAAACTGGTCCAATCATATCTATCCTTGTTGTATATTGGAATTGTAATCCTTTTTAAGTTCATGATACAATTCTTATCATATCTATTGCCTGCGATGTATTCCTTGCAAAACTTGTCTTTTTAGTACTTCAAGTTTATTGGATCAGTAGTTCTTATCACCATATGACTATGCCTATCCCTACGATGTTCCATCTTGCTTCTTCCCTTATATTATGAATCTTGAGTTGAATCTCGAAATACGTACGTTATGAATGCGGGGAAATTGGGTATAACATGAAATTGACATTATTTGGTCTAATTCGGAACATGTAATATGGCATAACTGTTAAGATGCAATTTGGGGTAATTTAACATGAATTATGGAATATGTAATTTGACATATTGAACCTAGAATTGGCATGAACGACAAAGTATGAAGTTGGCATATAAATCAAGTATTGGGCAAAATTGTTCTTGTTGCGAATTTGGGGTAACTTGAGCATTAAATCTAGATTGGGTGTAGAATGTAACACGACTAGTTTTGGTGAATTTGGTAATTAGCATGTAAAATCTAGATTTGTGTATATACGGTAAATGTGTAGATTAAAGATGAACATGCCTAACTCGAGGTTAGATTGAGTTATGGGGTAAAACTGCCTGGAACCGCCCGGCACATCCACTATCTACAACAACACCTACCTAATGTGAGAGGTTAGTGCATCATGCCCAAGAAAAACCCAAGGTTAGATTGAGTTGTGATGTAAAACTGCCTGGAACCCCTCGGCACATCCAGTAACCGCAACAACACATATCTAATGTGAGAGGTTGGTGCATTAATAAATCAATTAATGCTAATGAACAAGATGAATGATAGGGTTAAGTTCATAGGAACACACTTAACCAATATAACATGGAAGACTAGGGTTAAGTAATGAGACACACTTAACCAATATGACAAGATGGATGACTAGGGTTAAGTTAATAGGAAACACTTAACCAGTATAGCATGATAAATGGAAAGGGTTAAGTTAACACTTAACCAATATAACTTGATTTGTGGTAGGGTTAAGTTAACACAAGAAGGCGACACTTAACCAAAATAACATGACATGATGAGTAGGTGGGTTAACTTAACTTATGACACTTAACCAATACAACAAGACGAACACGTGGGGTTAAGTAACAAGGAAACACTTAACCAATTTAACTTGATGAACAGACGGGGTTAAGTAAATAAGGAACACTTAACCAACATGACACGATGAATGGGTGGGTTAAGTTAACATGAATGGAAAACACTTAACCAATATGACATAATGTGCGGGAGAGTTAAGTACATATCTGGTGGGTGGGTAATATTAGTAAATATAGGCGACAAAATTAACCGTTAAATAAACATGCATGAATCGATGGGAGGGTTAAGTACATCTCGTGTAGGTGGGTAATATTAGTACATATAGGCCCACAAACTTAACCGTTAAGTAAACATGCTAGAATCGGTGGGAGGGTTAAGTACATCTCGTGTAGATGGGTAATATTTGTATATATAGGCCCACAAACTTAACCAGCAAGAAACCCTAGTAACAGGGACCCATTTCAGTAGTAACCCACAGAGATGTATCATGGTACCCTGAAACTAAGCAGGGTGGGGCACGATTACTGGGATGATTATAAGCAGTCAAAACAACGACAGAGGGCACGTTAGTGTAGGTTCCGACGTCTTACGGGTGTGCACGTACTCCGGACTGGGAAAAAGAAGGCACTGAGTACCGATAGTTATACACTGTGCATCTTGATTCGTGTCGGGTCGCTATCATAAGGATTGATACACCTTATGGTGGGACCAGCACAGGGTATCTACACGCCATAGAGGGCCGATTGACACAGTCACATGGAACATGAATACAAGTAAAGGAGCCGATCGATAGGGTAGTAAGGGTACATCTAACACATTCATGGCAATTAGGCATATTGAGGTGGAATCCTCATAATAGATGCACACCCGAAGGCTACCACAATTGCGGGGATTGGGATCACGTTATCATATTATCATTTTATACAGATTACTAGTTGGGACACTAGTTAGGTGGTGCAAAGATATAGAAATCAGAATAACAGGGCAGTAGCCAAGCAGAGAAAGAGTATAAGCGCATTCAGTTTATCTTGCCTTGTCATATCTACACTAATCGTATGTTATCTTGTTATCCTTGTTCTCACAGTATTGTCTTATTTTCAGTTTATTCATGTCATAATGCTTTTGCCTGTTTATATGCTGAAAGTCACTGGACTTACCAGACTTATGTCTGATCTAGTTTTGTTTCCCCTCTTTTCTTCCGTTCTCCCACCTCCCCCCAGGTTCATAGGGAGGAAATGTTACCACTTAGCTCAGTTTTCTTTCCAAGCTCTAAGATAGTTGATGTATTGCTTTAGACTCTCTCTTCCACTGCTATGGTTGGTTAATGCTTTATTGGGGAATATCATTGTTATTTTTATGCTTCTTTTATATTTGGAAGTTTTTAAATCAAGATAGAAGTTCTTTGTAATACTTTTAAGTATGATTGAGACAACTTTTGTAAAAGCTTGACTGAACCACATTGCTAGTAAAATGACTTTATTTTCCACTGCTTTATTTGTCTGTCTTATAATTTATCAGCATCTTTTACCTATAATGCTCCACCGAAGTTAAGGCATTCCCTTTATGAGTGACCTTAACGGAGGTGGGGTGTTTCATAAAACACCTTTTTATAGCGTTTATGGAGCGTTATCAAAGCTTATAGGCGATCCATCCACCACTATGGATCATTTGCACCCCATGACCTTTCTACATTGTCTGTCAAAATTCTATCTAGTGCTAGCGATCTATCCACTTTTCCAGACCAAGAAAAATTCCACGTTCCATCACGTTTCCAAGGCCGATCCACTCTTTTTTTGCATGTGTGATCCATGCTTCGATCATGGCCGATCCAAGGACTTTCATAGCGTTTACCAAATGCTATTGTACCCATAAAATTCAGCTTTTGACTTCGGAACTCAATCTCACGATTCAGGGTAACCCTTTGACTTTGTCAATGACATCCACACACCTATTAGCAATCACCACAGATGACAAGTCTTCCTATGGAATCACAAGTGGACAACTTACAAAGAATCCGTGTTCGGGAATACATCGAATCAAAACCTTTTGCCCTTTAACATCCCTTACTCTCACCTCACGCTTCTGACAAATCACTCTTGCCGCATACCTCTTGAGCCAATCCATCCCCAAGATGATCCCAACCCAAAAAGTTCAAAACAAAGCAATCACACAAAAATGAGCAACCATGACTTGACAACACTAGACCACGGCAAAGCATACACAAGCTGGATGAACCCCCAATTGGATTAGTCACAATCAATGGTCTCTTGCAAACCTCGGGTTCCAAACCCAAATGGCACATAACCTCAAAACAAACTTCTAGTTCTTCTGACAAGGAGTCACAATATACAAACGAACATACTTGGACAATGCTTTAAAATCAAAAACATGCCCCAGCACTAGTCGACCATTCTTGTAACACCCCATGTTTTCTTTTAACATAAACTAACGAATTAAACAATAATTAATTTTAATGCGACAATCAAAGGAAACGGGTTACGCCACTGTGTTCGTCTCGGAACTTTGGTTGAGATAGAGTTTGAGTTTGTGTGAATAGGACTTCGTAAGAAGAAGTTATGGATGTCGGAAGTTTCCAGAAAATTCAAATAAATTCAAACAGCTCAAAAACAGATTCAAAATTCAAATCAGAAGCCAGAAGCGTGCTAGGCGGGAAAATTCCCACCCAGGACCAAGGTCGACCAGGGGTCGACCTTATTGTCGACCTCTCCCCTACAGGTCGACCTGTGGGTCGACCTGCCCCCCACCCCGGGCAGATCTGGAAGATGACGATTTTATGACTCAGTGCTGAGTCATTAGGGCTGAGGTGTCACCCTATCTTGACTGGATGGTCTTGATTGATTCTAGGTTGATCGGATGGCCTAAATTAATCCTAAATTCTATATAAACAAATGTAGACTCAAACCCTAAAACCAAATCAAAATTAGAACCATGGCCGTCATGCTATCACCTTGCAACCTAGAATACCCGCCACCAACTAGAGGAAAGTAAAGCTAATCAACTCAATTCAAATCAAGTCTATAACATCAACAATGAATTTGTCTACTTCAAAGGCGAGCTAAATCAATTTCAGAACTCAGATCCCAGAACTCAAGACCTTCTTTGAGTTGTGAGTTTAATTTCTTTAACAAGAAAATTAACAAGTTAATCGGGTTGAGTTATAATTTGGATTATATGGCTATGTTTGTGAAACATTGGAAAAATGTGATATTTTGTGTATGTATGCTAGTTGTTCATAATGACAGTTTTGTTGTGGACTCCTTTATACATGCCCAATCACCTATGTTCAACTTGATTCATGTTTGACATCATTTTATATGCAAGTTTGGGTGTAGATTATATGCTAGTTTCTATGTGAATTGTACACAAGTTTACATGTGAACCATGTAAAATGACTATATGCAAGTTTAGGTAGAAATTGGATTCACATATATGCAAGTTTACACCTTTAGATTTAGATCTACGACATACATAATTTTATGCAAGTTTGTGACTATGGCCTATGCAAGTTTTTGGGTGAAAACTATATTCCTATATGTAAGTTTTGGGTGAAAACTATATGCAAGTTCACACCTTTTAGCATATGTTTAGATTCGCCACAATACCAAGTTTATGCTAGATATGTTGTAATCCTTATTTGTAAGTTAGATCCAATTTGTGTGTTATGCAAATTTGCGGTATTTCTTCTCTTTTATGTGTTAGACTAATTGCTAGTCTAATATATATATATATATATATATATATATATATATATATGTCATGATAAGTGAACGAACACTGTGGGGACGATGGGGGAAATATTTAATATACACATATAGAGAATTGGCATGTAATGGCCTTAAAAGGCATACAATTAATTTGAGGCAATAATTGGTAACATAATTTAGGTGGAAATTATGGACATAAGTATATTTGGAATTTATATACAAATTCGAATAGGGATATTAATCCAGTTTGGGGTTAAATAAAGATGTGTAATAATAAACCGCCTAAGACATGAGGATAAACTCTTTTGTGGTGTAAGACTGCCCGGACCCGCCCGGCAAATCCAGCAGCCACAAATGCCAGTCTAATGTGAGAGGCCAAAGGCATGAATTAAATGCGTAACAGTTGTAAAGACACGAGGTTAGTCTTGTTTGTGGTGTAAGACTGCCCGGACCCATCCGGAAAATCCAGCAGCCACAAATGCAGTCTAATGTGGAAGGTCTTTACAAGGTTACGGTGTTAATGAACTAAGAAACACTTAACCAGATAAACATGTGGTGGAACATGGGGGATTAAGTGGGTGCCTTGGGTGGCATGTGAAATTAAGAGGGTGCCTTGGGCGGCATGTGAAATACGATTAGATGCACTTAACCAAGTTTGAAACATGTAAGAAGACATGAATAAGAATGGGGTTAAGTAGGGGAAAACCTTAGAGGGGACCAAGCATAGGTGGAAAGCTTGTGTCATACATGTGGGCCCTTTTCAAACCAGTAACCCATTAAGTATCTTTGTGGGCTCGACCCAAGTCGAGTACGGGACACGCGTACTGGGTTTGATTGTAAGAGGTCAAAACGGGTTAGCGGTGACAACGCAAGTCCAACGGGGTCATGTGATTAGGTTGGCAGGATCAACTTTTAGGGTGTTTGGTGGGGTGCAATGTAGTAATTATATTATAGTGATTAGGTGCGCCTTTAACGTTATCTTTGTTCATCTTATTTCCTTTGTTTGCTCTGTCATGCCTAGTTGTTCACAGTCACTTCCTTATTTTCCAGCTTATGCCTTATCCTGGTTACTTTAATGATTATATTGTTAAAGTTATTGCATTCTCCAGACTTTATGTCTGACCCCCTTTGTTTCCACCTCTTTTCTTGCTTCCTCCCCAGGTGCTCAGGGTGGGGCTAGTACTAATGGAGCTTGATTTGGACAGCTTTGTCTCTTTCTTTTGGAAGTTGCTTGGATTGCTGAAGTAAAGTTCAGCCTATCTTGTTTATGGCTATTTTATGTTGGGGTTATGTCTTTTATTTTAGGTACTCATAGCTTATTTGTCAAGATGGATAACAAGTGTATTTGGTTTTGTTGTTGGTTTTTGATGTGATGTAACCAAACTATTTCTCCGCTGCAATAAAAGTGGTTTTTATTTTCCAAGTACCAATATATTTATCTGTCTTATTTACTTTTCTGTTCTATACACAATAAATGCTCCATCAAAATTAAGGCATTCCCTTTGTGAGTGACCTTAATGGAGATGGGGTGTCACACGTGGTATCAGAGCTGAAGGTTACCAGAACAGATAAGATATTTTGAAAAACTATTTTTCAAAAAGTATTTTATAAAGAAATACTTTCAAAAGTATGTTTTAAGGAAAGTATTTTCAAGAGAAAAGTTTATTTTAAAAACATAACCCCCAAAAGCCATGTATCTTCCTTTAGAATTCTTCATTTTGAATCTCTTCGTTTTCTTTTCAGCATGTCTGGAATTCCCGGGATACCCGAGGGGATACCGATACCAGGTGGTTTAGAAGGTATTTGGAAGCTAGGGCCAATGTCGCAGGCCCAGCAAATGCTCCTCCTCCACATGTTGATACTTTCGCAAAGATATGCAAGGACTTTCAGGCAATGGGTGGGAAACCTTTTCACGGGTCGGAGACGTTTGTTGAAGCTCGAAATTGGCTAAAGGAGGTGGAAGAATTGTTTGAAATCTTTGAGGTAGAAGATGGAAGAAAGGTCTAGTTAGCTGCCTGGTTAATGAAGGATGAGGCCTCATTTTGGTGGGAGGTCACTAATGGTGAGCATCCAGTTGATACGTGGCCGGATTTCAGGCGTAGGTTTGAGGCAAAGTTTCTCTCACGGGCCGAAGAGGATCTATACATGGAAAGGTTTTTGGCATTGAGGCAGGGAAATCTATCAGTGAAAGAATACGTCAACAAGTTCAATCAGTTGGCGAGATTTGGCTTGGACTGGGTGAATACACCCGAAAAGAAGGCCCTGAGATTTGTTAAGGGCTTGAACGAACCGCTACATGAGTTAGCTATGACCCACATCCCTATGGGGGCACCTTTGAAAGACTGGTTGACATGGCGCTTATGCATGAAGAGGAGAAAGGTGCCAATGCTAATAAGGCACCTGAGAAGAAAGGGGATCAAAAGAAACCACAACAGCAAAAGCAAAACAAGAAGGGTGGTAAAGACAACAACCGCAAGGGAAAGAAAAGATGCTTTAACTGTGGGACACTGTAACACCCCGTGTATTCTATAACTGTGGAATTAACAAAATAAAGTATAATTAATTTGAAATCGAAGAACTAAGGGAAACGGGATACGCCATTGCGTTCGTCTCGGAAAATACGTGAAATAGAGTCCGAGTTTTCGAAAAACGGAGTCCGTATGAAGAAGATATAGCCTCCGGAAGTTTCTGAATCAAGTTTAAAATAAATAAATAAAAAATCGGGCCCAATTGGCCAGGGCGGGAAAAGTCCCGCCTAAGACACCCAGGTCGACTGGGCTGTCGACCTGGTCTAGCCAGGTCGACAGGGCTGTCGACAGGGCTGTCGACCTGGTCCAGACCCAGGTCGAACCCAGTCCACCCTGGCTGGCCTAGTCTATGTTGGTCGATTTCTAGAAGCATGCTTTGTCATTAGGGCTAGGTGGCAGGCTCTAATTGGTTTCTCTTTCGAATGAATGGCTACGATCAATCCAAGCAGCATCAATGGTCCTAATCAGTTCATAAACTCTATAAAATGACCCTAGACTCTACCTAGGTTTCTTACATAATTCTCTAGCCTCCATTGCTCTCTTCTTCTAATTAAAAATAAAATGGCGTCTCTGCTCTGCTGGAATTAAAACTAGAAGATAATCAACATCAGCCTAAGCAACTCAATTCAAACTAGAGATTAAAGTTTCTGCAAAGATTCTACAACAAGTTAAAGTTCTTTCTTTAATCCAATCAATGCAAGTACAGTTATTCTCCGCTATAAACGTTAATTATAATTTTGATATGCATTTAAAACTGAGTTTGAGGTTGTATATATATTCTCTTCTGTTGGATTTGTTTTCTGTGACTGTTCTGTATTCCCTTCTTCTTTTCTGTTTCTATAGCCAGGCTACCACGAGCCTGTGCCCAATCTCATAAAGAGATTAACGTATGAACGCAAAATTTGGGACAATTAATGAATGATGCGAAATTTGACAAGACTGAATTGAACGTATGACTTTAGATCTGAAGCATAAAATATATTGGACATGTGACTTGGGATTGGATGCATAAATTTGGCTATGAACATGTAATTTATATATTGCATGCATAGAGTATGTTGTAATTTAGATTTGTAACTAATTAGAAATGAACATATGTTATTTAGATCTGTAATTAATTAGAAAAATAAGCATATGTTATAAACTAGTTTTAGACCTATGCATATTCTGTGATAAAAGAAGAAGAGGAACCACTGTAAGATTACATATGATTTGAGACTTTGGACAAAATGCATATAAAAGTCAAGATTTGATTTTTAGAAGATATGATTTAAAGATTTAGATTGTTGGGTATAGTTTGCATAATGATTCATGACCTAAAAAGAAGAAGATATGGAAGCTTAGGTGTAAAAGATTTGCATTAATTAGGATATCTATTATTGTGATTACACCTAAATAGGGATTTTTGGATATATGGCATGCATTGGAATTAATGGTTATATTTGGTATAATTTATATGTGAATCTGCTGTAAAATGCTAATTTAACAAAAATTGGAACATATGTTATAGGGTAAATTATGTCCATATTCTGCGCTATGTAAATGTATGCAAACATGGAAGTATATGATCATATTGTGAATCATGACATTAGGCTAATTTATGATTGGGCAAGGCATGTAAATAGAACTTTTAGAAAATATTAAATTTACTAAATCTGCTAATTTGTCAAGTTGCCTAAACTACTAGTTTTGTTATATTGCCTAGACTGCTAATTAGATTGAAATGCCTAATCTGTTAAATTTGTCGGTTGAAATGCCTAACTTGTTATATGCCAAAACCTGCTAAGTTGCTAATTCTGTTAAATCCGTTAAGTCATATAAAATCTGTTATCTGCTATGTTATAATCATCCTGTTATTGATATAATCTGAATTGGCATATATATTGGGCGTGCGCATAAACGGTAAATTGTTAATTAATTGGCCGCAAAGATAAACATGGCTAACTCGAGGTTAGAATGAGTTTGCGGCGTAAATCTGCCCGGAACCGCCCGGCACATCCAGTGGCCGCAAACAATAGGTTCTAATGTGAGAAGTTAGTCATAACATGCGTAAGACACGAGGTTAGGTCTGGCTTGTGGCAGAAGTCTGCCCGGAACCGCCCGGCATATCCAGCGGCCACAAGCTACCGACCTAATGTGAGAGGTCTGTGCATTAATAATTAATTAATGCAAATCTAAGATAAGAATGACGTCTAAAACGTATTGGGGAAAAATAGGGTTAAACCAAAGGGATTAATAGATGTAGTAAAACCCGTCCATGAATCTGTAGGCCCAATACAAAGTTAGACAAATCTGAAAAATCTGTACATCTGATCTGTTAGTCTGAAAACTTGTTAACTTAATCCTAGTAAATCCGAATTCTGTATGTCTGAACTTGTAAACAAGTTAATCTGAGATCAGTTAGTCTGGGGACACAAGGTTAGGAGGGGAATTACTTGTGTCATCTGTTGTTTGGGACCCATATTAGTCAGTAACCCTTTCTGGTATCAAAACTTTGACCCAACAGTAGGTAGGGTCCGGGCACGCTTACTGAACTAATTATAAGTGGTTCATTCTGATAATGGCGAGGGGTGTTGATGGTGCGTTCCAACCGGGTCATGTGCGTGCATGGATCCCGGTCTGCCTCTGAGGATGTAAGACGCCGTGACATCTGTAAATAGGTCTGTGCCAATTGGTTGTCACTTTAGGGAGTGATACACCCTATTGTGGGGCCGACACAGGATATTTATGTATTAGGGAGCCGATCGCTTGGGGTAGGGTTTTAGGGTACGCTTAGTTCTGTCTGTTTCTGTTGGTACCGTCTGTTTCTGTTGGGTGGTAACACCTGTCTGTTTCTGTGTGGTACCGTCTGTTCGGGTGGTAAAGGCCCATTACTAGTGTACACCTAATTCCACATTCTGTCTCCATAGGGATAAATCTGTTTCTTCTTCTGTCTGTTTCTGACCGGGTAGTAAAGGCCCATTATTAGCATTCTGTTTCTGTTAAAGTATTATGTACCCGTTCCTGCTTCAATTTAGACATTAGGGTGACACCTAATTCTGCTATACTAGTATTAGTGCAGAGAAGTGTAAAACAAAAGTTTATATCATTCTGTTTTTCTGTTATATCTGCTACACCTGTTATAATTATCTCACATCCAGTTTTATGTTCATATCATATTATTATTATCTGTTCATATGCTGAAAGTCACTGGACTTGCCAGACTTTTTGTCTGACCCTTGTTGTTTCGCCTCCTTTCTTCCGTTTCCCCCCAGGTTATCCAAGGAGGGAAATACTTTATCTTGATCCGGATTTCTCTCTGCTTGAAGTTCTTAAAGTATGGCTTGGCTCTGTATAGCTTCCGTTCCATGGGGATTATGATTTTAAACTATGCATTTTGAAGGCTTTTGTACAAGACTGATATTTTGTACTTGAATTCTGAAATTGAAAGGATGTAACTATATTAATTTCTGTTTCCGCTGTAATAAAGTTAAAAATTTTCAAGTACTGTTTTATCTATCTTGTAAGTTTCTGTTCTGTTTACTAAAATGCTCCACCAAAGTTAAGGCATTCCCTTTGTGAGTGACCTTAACGGAGGTGGGGTGTTACACTTGGTATCAGAGCTGAAGGTTACCAGATTTGATAAAAAGTTTTTGAAAACTATGTTTTAAAAAGGAAGTATTTTCAAAAGTAAAGCTTATTTTAAAAAAAAAAACATAATCCCCAAAAGCCATATATCTTTCTTTCGATTCTTTGTTTCGAGTTCCTTCCTCTTTCCCTTTTGAATCTCTTCCTCCGCGTATAGATGCTTTTTCTAAGATATGTAAGAACTTCCGTGCGATAGGCGGAAAACCGCTTTATGGGACTGAGACGTTGTCGAGGCTAGAAGTTGGCTGAACGAAGTGGAGGACTTGTTGGTACCTTTGAGATAGACGATGGGAGGAAGGTTCAACCAGCTGCTTGGTTAATGAAGGATGAAGCTTCATTTTGGTGGAAGGTCACGAATGGAGAACGTACATGGGAGACATGGATATGGCACTACAGCACGAGGAAGACAAGGGCCCGAAAGAGACAAAGAAGGAAGAACCACATAATAAGAAAGCGGGGCCCAAAAAGGAAACACAAAGGAAGGATGAGAAGACTGAAGATAAGAAGGGGAAAAAAGTGCTTTACTTGTGGAAGCTCGACTCATCTGAACAAGGATTGCAGAAAAAGGAAGGGCGCTTGCTTCAACTGTGGGGAGATGGGACACTTCACTAAGGACTGCCCGAAGAGACGAGGACAAGGAGGGCAGGCGAATAATCTTGAGGCTAGTGGCTAGGACAGAAATAGGAAAATTTCTATAGTAGGTTTAATTTCTTTATCTGATTATGGAGTTAAGACTTTTTCTGATTCTGGTATTTTGATTTTGTAATCGATACTCTGCACTTTAATGCTAGTATTGTTTCTGAATTCCACTATAGACTCAGACCCATAAGGGTTATGGATCATCTGTTTGAGATTGGGGTTTGAGGGATATCTGTGTTAGGCGTCAAGTATGACGCATACATTCTGAGTTTTCGTAGGGTATGATTTTATCATGCTTAGCTTCCTAAGAATCATTAGGGAACCTGATCTGTATCAGTAGTCTGTAAATATCTGAATAATTCTGATTTCCAGTTTTGACATTGTCTAAAGAAGGTAATCCTCTGAGTGTCAATCTGATATTGATTTCGGTCTTTGGGGTTGATACTTAGGGGAATTATTTTCTCAACCAATGTCTAATGGGAACCAAGTCTTCGTTCTATCTGTACTCGCTTCCATCATTCGACTGTATCCTATCGATCGAATATTTGAATTTTAGGTAGAAACTAATGGGTGTAAACATGTGTTTGAGACATGTTATGTTTGATGGTTGCAAGTGGATGCAAGTGGTTGCTAGTGGTTGCCCGTGGATGCATATACACACACTAGGCACTAGATCGGCTCGAAAACACTCTCATACTGCATATGGATGGGTGAGCATTTTTCAATTCTTGTGGGTGCAAAATGGTTGATTCAGCACATGGATGTTGCATTTGAGTGAATGGTTGTGCACTCATATAGAAATAATATATATCATCAGAATTCTATTGCATACATGTTGGACTCATGGCACTTACATAATTCACATTAAGGAGGTCAACTGAATCAGTCGACCGCCTGATCTTTGCATTAGATAAGGAACATATACACACACTTTTGCATATGTTCATACAACATTAGAAGTTTTCTAAGGACAATGGATGCTTGTGGATGATGGTTGAGTAGATGGATGATTGGATGGTAGGACACACACTTCTTAACTTGAAGATTTCGGGGACGAAATCCTTTTAAGTGGGGGAGAATGTAACACCCCGTGTATTCTATAACTGTGGAATTAACAAATTAAAGTATAATTAATTTGAAATCGAAGAACTAAGGGAAACGGGATACGCCATTGCGTTCGTCTTGGAAAAATACGCGAAATAGAGTCCGAGTTTTCGAAAAACGGAGTCCGTATGAAGAAGATATAGCCTCCGGAAGTTTCTGAATCAAGTTTAAAAAAAAAAAATCGGTCCCAATTAGCCAGGGCGGGAAAAGTCCCGCCTAAGACACCCAGGTCGACTGGGCTGTCGACCTGGTCTAGCCAGGTCGACAGGGCTGTCGATAGGGCTGTCGACCTGGTCCAGACCCAGGTCGAACCCAGTCCACCCTGGCTGGCCTAGTCTATGTTGGTCGATTTCCAGAAGCATGCTTTGTCATTAGGGCTAGGTGGCAGGCTCTAATTGGTTTCTCTTTCGAATGAATGGCTACGATCAATCCAAGCAACATCAATGGTCCTAATCAGTTCATAAACTCTATAAAATGACCCTAGACTCCACCTAGGTTTCTTACATAATTCTCTAGCCTCCATTGCTCTCTTCTTCTAATTAAAAATAAAATGGCGTCTCTACTCTGCTGGAATTAAAACTAGAAGATAATCAACATCAGCCTAAGCAACTCAATTCAAACTAGAGATTAAAGTTTCTGCAAAGATTCTACAACAAGTTAAAGTTCTTTCTTTAATCCAATCAAGGCAAGTACAGTTATTCTCCGCTATAAACGTTAATTATAATTTTGATATGCATTTAAAACTGAGTTTGAGGTTGTATATATATTCTCTTCTGTTGGATCTGTTTTCTGTGACTGTTCTGTATTCCCTTCTTCTTTTCTGTTTCTATAGCCAGGCTACCACGAGCCTGTGCCCAATCTCATAAAGAGATTAACGTATGAACGCAAAATTTGGGACAATTAATGAATGATGCGAAATTTGACAAGACTGAATTGAACGTATGACTTTAGATCTGAAGCATAAAATATATTGGACATGTGACTTGGGATTGGATGCATAAATTTGGCTATGAACATGTAATTTATATATTGCATGCATAGAGTATGTTGTAATCTAGATTTGTAACTAATTAGAAATGAACATATGTTATTTAGATCTGTAATTAATTAGAAAAATAAGCATATGTTATAAACTAGTTTTAGACCTATGCATATTCTGTGATAAAAGAAGAAGAGGAACCACTGTAAGATTACATATGATTTGAGACTTTGGACAAAATGCATATAAAAGTCAAGATTTGATTTTTAGAAGATATGATTTAAAGATTTAGATTGTTGGGTATAGTTTGCATAATGATTCATGACCTAAAAAGAAGAAGATATGGAAGCTTAGGTGTAAAAGATTTGCATTAATTAGGATATCTATTATTGTGATTACACCTAAATAGGGATTTTTGGATATATGGCATGCATTGGAATTAATGGTTATATTTGGTATAATTTATATATGAATCTGCTGTAAAATGCTAATTTAACAAAAATTGGAACATATGTTATAGGGTAAATTATGTCCATATTCTGCGCTATGTAAATGTATGCAAACATGGAAGTATATGATCATATTGTGAATCATGACATTAGGCTAATTTATGATTGGGCAAGGCATGTAAATAGAACTTTTAGAAAATATTAAATTTGCTAAATCTGCTAATTTGTCAAGTTGCCTAAACTACTAGTTTTGTTATATTGCCTAGACTGCTAATTAGATTGAAATGCCTAATCTGTTAAATTTGTCGGTTGAAATGCCTAACCTGTTATATGCCAAAACCTGCTAAGTTGCTAATTCTGTTAAATCCGTTAAGTCATATAAAATCTGTTATCTGCTATGTTATAATCATCCTGTTATTGATATAATCTGAATTGGCATATATATTGGGCGTGCGCATAAACGGTAAATTGTTAATTAATTGGCCGCAAAGATAAACATGGCTAACTCGAGATTAGAATGAGTTTGCGGCGTAAATCTGCCCGGAACCGCCCGGCACATCCAGTGGCCGCAAACAATAGGTTCTAATGTGAGAAGTTAGTCATAACATGCGTAAGACACGAGGTTAGGTCTGGCTTGTGGCAGAAGTCTGCCCGGAACCGCCCGGCATATCCAGCGGCCACAAGCTACCGACCTAATGTGAGAGGTCTGTGCATTAATAATTAATTAATGCAAATCTAAGATAAGAATGACGTCTAAAACGTATTGGGGAAAAATAGGGTTAAACCAAAGGGATTAATAGATGTAGTAAAACCCTTCCATGAATCTGTAGGCCCAATACAAAGTTAGACAAATCTGAAAAATCTGTACATCTGATCTGTTAGTCTGAAAACTTGTTAACTTAATCCTAGTAAATCCGAATTCTGTATGTCTGAACTTGTAAACAAGTTAATCTGAGATCAGTTAGTCTGGGGACACAAGGTTAGGAGGGGAATTACTTGTGTCATCTGTTGTTTGGGACCCATATTAGTCAGTAACCCTTTCTGGTATCAAAACTTTGACCCAACAGTAGGTAGGGTCCGGGCACGCTTACTGAACTAATTATAAGTGGTTCATTCTGATAATGGCGAGGGGTGTTGATGGTGCGTTCCAACCGGGTCATGTGCGTGCATGGATCCCGGTCTGCCTCTGAGGATGTAAGACGCCGTGACATCTGTAAATAGGTCTGTGCCAATTGGTTGTCACTTTAGGGAGTGATACACCCTATTGTGGGGCCGACACAGGATATTTATGTATTAGGGAGCCGATCGCTTGGGGTAGGGTTTTAGGGTACGCTTAGTTCTGTCTGTTTCTGTTGGTACCGTCTGTTTCTGTTGGGTGGTAACACCTGTCTGTTTCTGTGTGGTACCGTCTGTTCGGGTGGTAAAGGCCCATTACTAGTGTACACCTAATTCCACATTCTGTCTCCATAGGGATAAATCTGTTTCTTCTTCTGTCTGTTTCTGACCGGGTAGTAAAGGCCCATTATTAGCATTCTGTTTCTGTTAAAGTATTATGTACCCGTTCCTGCTTCAATTTAGACATTAGGGTGACACCTAATTCTGCTATACTAGTATTAGTGCAGAGAAGTGTAAAACAAAAGTTTATATCATTCTGTTTTTCTGTTATATCTGCTACACCTGTTATAATTATCTCACATCCAGTTTTATGTTCATATCATATTATTATTATCTGTTCATATGCTGAAAGTCACTGGACTTGCCAGACTTTTTGTCTGACCCTTGTTGTTTCGCCTCCTTTCTTCCGTTTCCCCCCCAGGTTATCCAAGGAGGGAAATACTTTAGCTTGATCCGGATTTCTCTCTGCTTGAAGTGCTTAAAGTATGGCTTGGCTCTGTATAGCTTCCGTTCCATGGGGATTATGATTTTAAACTATGCATTTTGAAGGCTTTTGTACAAGACTGATATTTTGTACTTGAATTCTGAAATTGAAAGGATGTAACCATATTAATTTCTGTTTCCGCTGTAATAAAGTTAAAAATTTTCAAGTACTGTTTTATCTGTCTTGTAAGTTTCTGTTCTGTTTACTAAAATGCTCCACCAAAGTTAAGGCATTCCCTTTGTGAGTGACCTTAACGGAGGTGGGGTGTTACAGACACCAGGCCATCTGAGCAAAAACTACCGGAAGAAGAAGATTGGTTGTTTCCACTGTGGCGAGGCAGGACATCTGATTAGCGATTGCCCAAAGAAAGGGCAGAGGGAAGGGACTACCTATGGAGGGCAGATTCAGGCTCTCATGGCACCGGGGCAGGCAAGGGGGTAGGTCCAGGCTCTCGTGGTCCCACCGCTGCAAGAACGAGGTAGAGCGATTTCCGTTGAAATTTTAGTTTATCTTTTTGATCATCCTGTTCGCACACTCTTTGATTCTGGTGCATCGCACTCTTTTATATCTACTGCTTTATTTGAGTCACTACACCTAAACACCAGTATAGTAGAGGATCCCTTAGTTGTTTCAAATCCTATTGGAGGCTCAGCCTATTTGTCGATGATTTGGTTGGATTTGGAAATTTCTATACTTAGCATTGGGTTTAGATGTGATGCTTATGTTTTGGGCTTCATGGGCTATGGGTTAATTTTGGGCTTGGATTGGTTATCCAGTAATGGAGCTGTCCTAGATTGTGGAAAGAGAGAGGTTATGCTTATGACTCGCTTGGGCAACACTCTCGAAATCTCTTGTAATCCCATGAATTCTGTTATGCTAAGTTATCTAGAATTGCTTGACGCGTCTGTTGAGAATTTGCAATCTGTTAGAGTGGTCTGTGAATACCCGGATGTCTTTGAAGAAGTAGAGGGCTTGCCTCCGAAGCAGGAGATAGACTTCCGCATATACCAAGTTGATAATGAGAAACCCGTTGCTTTACCCGTTAGGCACATGGCTCCAAGGGAGAGAAAGGAGCTTAGCAAACAAGTTAAGGAGCTGCTAGAAAAAGGGTTTATAAGGCGGAGTATTTCTGAATGGGGTGCTCCAGTGGAGTTCGCAACCAAAGCGGACGATTCACTTCGCCTATGCATTGATTATAGGGAGCTAAACAAGATGACCAAGAAGAATAGGCGCCCACTGCCAAGAATAGACGATTTGTTCGATCAGCTTGTAGGTGCAACATTTTTCTCCCAATTAGACCTGGCTACCGGATTTCATCAGCTAAGAGTGGCTGAAGATACCATTGATAAGACCGCGTTCAGAACCCTGGACGGTTTCTTCGAATGGCTCGTCTTGCCTTTCGTCTTGACAAACGCACCTACTTATTATGTCGATTTTATGAATAGAGTGTTCTGGGAATTTCTCAATAAATTCGTAGTGGTCTTCGTAGATGACATTCTGATTTTCTCGAAGAATGAGGAAGAGCATGCTTTGCATTTAAGGGAAGTCATGGATACTCTCCATGCACATCAGTTAAAAGCAAAATTCTCCAAGTGCCACTTCTAGAGAGAAGAGGTAAGATTTCTTGGGCACGTGGTGTCCAAAGAAGGGTTAGCTGTGGACCCCGCAAAAGTAGTTACTATCTAGGATTGGAAGGTTCCAAAGAATGCAACCGAAGTCCGAAGTTTTCTTGGACTAGCAGGCTTTTATCGCAAGTTCATTAAAGACTTTGCGAAAATCTCAGCTCCACTTACAAGGTTAACGAAAAAGAACCTGACTTTCACTTGGGATTTGGATTGCGAAGTCGTTTTCCAGCGATTGAAGAGGGCCCTGACAACAGCCCTAGTTTTGACATTACCAGACGGGAGCAAGATGTTTACGGTATACACAGATGCATGCGGTACGGGACTAGGCACTGTTTTGATGCAAGAGGGGAAGGTAGTAGCTTATGGTGGAAGGCAGTTGAAAGTGCATGAGAAAAACTACCCAACCCACGATTTAGAGTTAGCAGCCATCGTTTATGCACTTAAGTCTTGGCACCACTATCTCTTAGGTGAGAAATTTGAGTTGTATACCGAACATAAATCGTTGAAGTACCTTTTCTCGTAGAAGGACCTCAATCTAAGGCAGCAAAGATGGATGGAGTTTCTCGCCTCATATGACTTTGAGATCACCTATACTCCTGGCAAGGGCAATGTAGTAGCAGACGCCCTTAGTAGAAAGAAGCTGACCTTAAGTCCTCTCTTTGTAGAAAGGCAAAGTTTGGAGTACATAGCAAATTTTGATTTTAGACCCTCTGTTGATTATGTGACTGGCTTGATGGAAATGCTAGAGGTGCGACCTACTTTGTTGGACTCAATAGGAACCGCGCAACGTGAAGACCCTCAGCTAGTTGATGTGATAGATAAGATGATAAGGGGAGAGACTTCTAGTCACCTCAAAATATACTCCATTGATGATAAGGGTTGGTTGAGACAGGATGGAAGACTATGCATCCCGCAAGCAAGAGATTTCGTGAAGATGATTCTGGAAGAAGCACACCATTCCAAGATGACCATACACCTCGGTGGAGACAAGATGTATAAAGATATCAAAAGAGTTTTCTTTTGGAATGGCATGAAGAGGGATGTAGCTGAATTTGTTTCGAAATGCATGATATGCCAGCAAGTCAAGGCGGAGCAGAAGAAGCCTGGCGATTTGCTTCATCCTCTAGAAGTTCCGCAATGGAAATGGGAGAGCATCTCGATGGACTTTGTTGATGGGTTGCCTAGGTCAAGAAGGGGCAATACCGGTATTTGGGTAATAGTGGATAGGCTCACGAAAAGCGCTCATTTTATACCTGTAAAAAGTAGGAGAACCGCCTCGTCTTTAGCCTCCATTTATCTTAAGGAGATAGTTCGACTCCATGGGATACCCTCCAGCATAGTAAGTGACCGAGACCCTATCTTTACAAGCGAGTTCTGGAGGAGTTTGCAAGAGGCCATAGGCACACAGCTATGTTTAAGCACAGCCTATCAGCCTCAAACCGATAGTCAGACGGAAAGAGTGAACAGAGTACTAGAAGATCTTTCTGGACTATGCATTCTTGACTTTGGAGGATCTTGGGAGGATCATCTCCCTTTGGTGGAATTTGCTTATAACAATTGCTACCAAGCCACTATCGGCATGGCACCCTTCGAAGCTTTATATGGAAGGCCATGTCGATCACCAACTTGTTGGTGGGAGTCCACAGATAAACTTATACTTGGGCCGGACATGATTAGAGAGACTTCTGAGAAAGTGGACTTGATACAAAGGAGAATGAAGAATCCTACGCAAACAAGAAAAGGACCGACCTTGAGTTTGAAGTTGGGGATAAGGTGTTCCTTAAAGTATCTCCTTTGAGGAATGTCATCCTCTTTGGGTCCGTAGGAAAGTTGGCACCACGATTTGCATGACCATTTTCAATCATCGAAAGGATTGGGACTATGGCCTACAGAGTAGAGCTACCTGAAAGACTGGCTGGAGTTCATAATGTTTTTCATGTCTCTTAGCTACGAAAGTGCTTACATGAGTCGGCAGAAGTTGTGGAGCCAAGCATACTAAAGGAAGTCGAAGTGGAACGGGAAGCGATTGTGAGGAGAGTTCCAACTCGTATATTAGGGATGGAAGTCAAAAAGCTACGCAACTGTGAAGTTAAGCTTGTCAAAGTTCAATGGAGCGACGCCGAGGAAGACGCGACTTGGGAGACTGAGGCCAAAATAAGTGCAGCATACCCTTTTCTTTTTGAGGGTACATCTTTGATCTCTTTTTCCTTAAGTTTATTCAAGCTTGTATCTACCATTTTAGTGTTTCTCCTTGGTCATATTATTTATCCTTAGGTAGAGGCCAATGGATGTAAACATGTATTTGAAACATGTTATTATTGATGGATGCTAGTGGGTGCAAGTGTTTGCTAGTGGTTGCTCGTGGATGCATATACACACATTAGGCACTAGATCGGCTCAATCACTTTCATACTTCATATAAATGCATGCTTATTTTAATGGATGTATAATGGTTGTGTTATCATATGGATGCTGCATTCGGATGAATGGTTGCGCACGCATGTAGAAATAATATGTATCATTAGGGATCTTTTGCATACATAATGGACGCATGGCACTATCATAATTTGCATTAAGGAGGTCAACTGAATCAGTAGACCGCCTGATTTTGCATTAGATACGAACATGTACACGCACTGTGCATATAAACATGAAAGCATTAGAAGTCTTTTAAGGACAATGGATGCTTGTGTTTGATGGTTGAGTAGATGGACGATTGGATGATAGGATATGTATTCTTCTTAACTTGAAGATTTCGGGGTCGAAATCCTTTAAGGAGGGGAGAATGTAACACCTCGTGTTTTCTATTAACATAAACTAACGAATTAAACAATAATTAATTTTAATGTGATAATCAAGGGAAACGGGTTACGCCATTGTGTTCGTCTCAGAATTCTGGTTGAGATAGAGTCCGAGTTTGCGTGAATTGGACTTCGTATGAAGAAGTTATGGCTGTCGGAAGTTTCCAGAAAATTCAAATAAATTCAAATAGCTCGAAAACAGATTCAAACTTCAAATCAGAAGTCAGAAGCGGGCTGGGCGGGAAAATTCCCGCCCAGGACCCAGGTCGACCAAGGGGTCCACCCTAGTGTCGACCTCCCCCCTACAGGTCGACCTGGGGGTCGACCTGCCCCTCCCCCCCCCCTCCCCCCCCACCGGGCAGATCTGAAAGATGATGATTTTGTGACTCAGTGCTGAGTCATTAGGGATGAGGTGTCACCCTATCTTGAATGGATGGTCTTGATTGATTCTAGGTTGATCGGATGGCCTAAATTAATCCTAAATTCTATATAAACACATGTAGACTCAAACTGTAAAACCTAATCAAAATTAGAACCGTGGCCGTCATACTATCACCTTGCAACCTAGAATAGCCGCCACCAACTGGAGGAAAAGTAAAGCTAATCAACTCAATTCAACTCAAGTCTATAACAACAACAACAACAACAACAACAACAACAACAACGAATTTGTCTACTTCAAAGGCGAGCTAAATCAATTTCACAACTTCGATCCCAAAACTCAAGACCTTCTTTGAGTTGTGAGTTCAATTTCTTTAATAATATAATAACTAGTTAATTGGGTTGAGTTATAATTTGGGTTATATGGTTATGTTTGTGAAATATTGGAAAAATGTGATATTTTGTGAATATATGCTAGTTGTTCATAATGACAGTTTTGTTATGGATTCCTTTGTATATGCCCAATCACCTATGTTCAACTTGATTCATGTTTGACATCATTTTATATGCAAGTTTGGGTGTAGATTATATGCTGGTTTCTATGTGAATTGTACACAAGTTTACATGTGAACCAGGTAAAATGACTATATGCAAGTTTAGGTAGAAATTGGATTCACATATATGCAAGTTTACACCTTTAGATTAAGATCTACGACATACATAGTTTTATGCAAGTTTGTGACTATGGCCTATGCAAGTTTTTGGGTGAAAGCTATATTCATATATGTAAGTTTTGGGTGAAAAGTATATGCAAGTTCACACCTTTTAGCCTATGTTTAGATTCGTCACAATACCAAGTTTATGTTAGATATGTTGTAATCCTTATTTTTAAGTTAGATCCAATTTGTGTGTTATGCAAATTTGCGGTGTATCTTCCCTTTTATGTGTTAGACTAATTGCTAGTCCAATATATGTATGTCATGATAAGCGAACGAACAACGTGTGGATGATGGGGGGAAATATTGAATATACACATACTGAGAATTGACATGTAATGGCCTTAAAAGGCATACAATTAATTTGAGGCAATAATTGGTGTAATTTATATACCTGAAATAAATGGACATAATTTAGGTGACAATTATGGACATAAGTATATTTGGAATTTATTTACAAATTCAAATAGGGATATTAATCCAATTTGGGTTAAATAAAGATGTGTAATAATAAGCCGCCTAAGACACGAGGTTAGACTCTTTTGTGGTGTAAAACTGCCCAGACCCGCCTGGCAAATCTAGCAGCCACTAATGCCAGTCTAATGTGAGAGGTCAAAGGCATGAATTAAATGCGTAACAATTGTAAAGACACAAGGTTAGGCTCGTTTGTGGTGTAAGACTGCCCGGACCCGCCCGACAAATCCAGCAGCCACAAATGCCAGTCTAATGTGGGAGGTCTTTAAAAGGTTACGGTGTTAATGAATTAAGAAACACTTAACCAGATAAACATATGGCGGGATATGAGGGGTTAAGAGGGTGCCTTGGGTGGCATGTGAAATTAAGAGGGTGCCTTGGGTGGCATGTGAAATATGATTAGATGCACTTAACCAAGATTGAAAAATGTAAGAAGACATGAATAAGAATGGGGTTAAGTAGGGGAAAACCTTAGAGGGGACCAAGCGTAGGTGGAAAGCTTGTGTCATACATGGGTGCCCCTTTCAAACGAGTAACCCATTAAGTATCTTTGTGGGCTTGACCCAAGTTGAGGATGGGACACGCGTACTGGGTTTGATTGTAAGATGTCAAATCGGGTTAGCGGTGGCAACGCAAGTCCAACGGGGTCATGTGCGTGTGCGGCTCCGGGCTGGTAGGTAAGACGTTGTTGCATCATGTAGATATAAGCCGTGCATTTTTGGTGGTATCGGGTTGCCACTTTCGGGAGTGATACACCCCACTGTGGGGCCAGCACGGGTATCTACGAGTTAGGGAGCCGATTGAATGGGGGTAGTGGGTAAACCTAGTAGAGATAGGGGCAGACGGCACCTATAAAGGCAGCTAGGGGTACACGAAACTACCATTATCATTTTTTAGTTTGGTAGGCGGGATCAACTTTTAAGGTGTTTGGTGTGGTGCAATGTAGTAATTATCTTATGTGATTAGGTGCGCCTTTAACGTTATCTTTGTTCATCTTATTTCCTTTGTTTGCTCTGTCATGCCCAGTTGTTCATAGACATTTCCTTATTTTCCACCTTATGCCTTATCCTGGTTACTTTAATGATTATATTGTTATAGTTATTGCACTCGCCAGACTTTATGTCTGACCCCCTTTGTTTCCACCTCTTTTCTTCCTTCCTTCCCCCCAGGTGCTCAGGGTGGGATTAGTACTAGTGGAACTTGATTTGGACAGCTTTATCTCTTTCTTTTGGAAGTTGCTTGGATTGTTGAAGTAAAGTTCAGCCTATCTTATTTATGGCTATTTTATGTTGGGGTTATGTCTTTTATTTTATGTACTCAAAGCTTATTTGTCAAGATGGATAATAAGTGTATTTGGTTTTGTAGTTGGTTTTTATTTGATGTAACCAAACTATTTCTTCGCTGCAATAAAAGTGGTTTTTATTTTCCAAGTAACAATATATTTATCTGTCTTGTTTACTTTTCTGTTCTATACACAATAAATGCTCCATCAAAATTAAGGCATTCCCTTTGTGAGTCACCTTAATGGAGATGGGGTGTAACAATTCTGCTTTAACTCCACAAACTTGTTGAATAGAACGGACTTTTGAGCGGTCGAAATGAACTTTGTCTCAAACTTGACTTGGAGCTGACCCCTCGTGATCTCATCTTCTGGAGACCCAAGCGCGACAGAGTTCCTCTAATCCATGGCTCTACCCTGTAGCTGCATCGATGCAAGCTTTCTCTTAGTTGCATCGTCAGTGCCTAATTCTCCAAAAATCAGAATACAAGCATCTAATCATCCCTGAACCTCTTCATTCGGTTCTATCCCTTTAAACGATTTCCCTCCGAGAGAAGAGAAGTCCTTGCATATCTTCGTGAGGTCCACACCCTCGGTACTTGCACTTGAACACCAACATCTACCGCAGCTGCTCCTGGAGCGGGTACCTTCCTTATGTTCGCTACCATCCTATCCATGAACATAGCTAGGTAATCCGGTATACCGCCATCACCCTCTACAGGAACAATCTCCTCCCTTGCAGTGTCTCGACAATTAGCAACTCATTCTCAATCTGCAATATAGAATGATTAGCCCACATGTGAGAAAACTGCAATGAAGTCTAAGCGTTATTACAATATATACTACTATATAGTACGCATGCATCAGAAATCTACAGGTACGTCTCTCTTAGGTCATTACGTCCTTGAACTTTGGCTAAAATCAATAACCAAAGTTCTGATACCAAATGTGATGTCCGCCCATAACTCCAGCACTAAACAAGAGGAAATAATGCACTGAAAGGTGTGTCAGGCAGTTATGGACGATCATCTAGATTTGATAGCACAAGCGAAACCTATCGTAAAACTCACATCACAAGGATAAAATATAATAGAACATATACAACAGATAGAAATAGTCGAGCATCACATAGCAGAAATCCAAACTTTCATATCATCCTGAAAATATCCATACAACTGTGGAATACACTTTTGAAGTCTGTACGTGAAACCTCACTACATAACCCACAAAGAATGCATCAAATAGAACAACAACGGAAACGCCCAATATGTATAGTAGTAAAAATATAAGACAAGCACCGGTTATATCTTACGTAAACCATCCTAGCCGAGATCGACACTTCTCAAGTACAAGCCCCAGAGGCCTAAACCAATATTAGACAAGCACCCAAGAAACATCTCCTTCGACGTCATGCAATCTACATGAGACGGTACAAGCAAACAACATTCATGATTGACTCTAGATATTACTACCAATCCTGCTTTGAAACTATTGTTAATCGTATGACTGGCTAAACATCTTGCCATCAACTGATTTTTGGTGCCCGATCCATACTAGGATTCGAGCTCTATCCATCCACCTACCACAGCGTTTCCCAAACGCTATAGATTCCAAATTTATTTTCAGATTTTGATTTTTGGTTGAGTCTTTAACTTTTGGTCGATTCTTTAACTTCTTAGTTGATCTACTCCTTTGCCAATAATTGAATCTCGCCAAAGCCTCAGCAGTGCTGATCTATCATGGATCTTGCCTGATCTGCAATTTTTGCTTTAATCCATGTCACTTGGTCTTCCTCTTCATGGCCGATCTACCTTGTCTTGTTCTCGAAGCAATACTCCTTTGATCCGACCAACTATGTTTGCCAAACCCAACTACATCCATCTTGAAATCTACAAAATCTCGCTTCGGAACTCAACTTGGTTCCTACGTTTGCAATCTTCAATTCAACCAATAAAACCAACAACAAATCACAAACATAATCATCACTCAGTCAAACAACAATTATAATTGAAATTTCATAAAAATACCTACCGATTTAAGTTGTTAATTAGATCCTATGATGTTTTGAATTAAAACCTATACTTACATTGATTAGATCTATGCAATAACAACTTGAAATCATGAACATGAGATCAAACAACCCATCTACTTAACTGAATCGATGCGAGAGATGCTTATCACTCACCAAATCTTCAATCTAGCTTAGAAATGATGAAATATGAATCTAGACAGTGAAGATCTATCTTCAAACCTCTCAATTTGATATGATCTATCTTCGTTTGATGTAGATCTAGCTCCCTTTGATGTAGATCTTCAATCTCTACTCATAGATCTAGAACTTTTATGGTGGAAAGGTGTATTTATTTGAGCAAGGATCAATCATAAGCTCAACCAAATGAGAGAATGAAGAAAGTAACCCCTCTCCATATCCCTAACCCCCTATTTATAGCCTCCCACCAGTCCACTAATGGGCCTCCTCAAATCATCCCATTAATAGCTTAAAAACTGAACCGAAAATTGTGTAGCAATAAAACAACGATTCCTCCCAAATTGCTGAACGAAATCTATAATGTGACCACTCTACAGAATGGGGAAACATGTTTCCTTTCCAATGAGACTGATCCCAACATCTGATTTGATCCAAGTCAAAAGTTATGCACTATACAAAACTGACAGAGGCAAAATGGTCACATACAAAATTGTTAATAATCATGGACATGTCTCACATCCCCATGAACAACATATCAAAATATGAGAAAGATCTAACCCTCAAGGAACAAAAATAAAAATATTTTATGATCATCCGATATGTAAATTGTGGGCTATTACATTCTCTCGCCCTCTTTAGGAGCTTCGTCCCCGAGATCCCAACAGACATAAGCAACCAAACAATTCTGCATGCCAATCATCGATGAGCATCCAATTCTATCATCCGAACTATAAACCATGAAACCATGCATCCATTGCCCAATTCTAGCATGCATAATTCTATCAACAACAGCAACCACAACGATAGTTCAGGCTACAACGGGTAGGAGTGATATGACATTCATGGGTCATACCAACGAAGGGTTCTGGATGGATCAACTTCATTATCTCTTATGTTTCCCACGTATAATCGTCGTCATCCTCACTCCACTGTACCTTGACCAACTTAACTGGCTTCCTCCTAAGCTGTTTCGTGTCATTCCCCACAACGCGAAGCAACTTACGAGGCTTCATAGCTACTGACTCAACTTCCAGGTATTCGTACTGCTCTGGAGATACCACCACATTCGAATCATGCACACACACTTCCAAAGAAACGACACATGGAAAATATTATGCACACTCGACATCCTCTCGGGTAACTCGAACCTATACGTAAGCTTTCCAATTCACTCGATTAGCGGTAACGGTCCAACAAACCTTGGAGCTAACTTTCCTTCATTTCCAAGCCGAACAATGTGCTTCAACGACGAAAACCATATCGCCAACGTCGAATTCAAATCTTTCCGACGCTTATCAGCGTAACTCTTTTGATGATATTAGGTTGCCTTCATTCGTTGTCGAATAATCTGGATACAATCCGATGTCTCTCTGATCATCTTTGGCCCAAGTATCAACTTATCTCTAGTTTCTAACCAACATGCTGGAGAATTACACAGTCTATCGTATGGTGCCATCCCAATGCTTGACTGGTGGTTATTATTATATGTAAACTCAACTAGATGTAAATTGTCTTCCAACGATCCCCTAAAATCCAATGCACAAGCTCTTAAGAGATCTTCCAAAACTCGGTTAACCCTCTTGGTTTAACCTTCAGTCTGGGGATGATAAGATGTAGTCAAACACAACTCGGTGCCCAAAGCTTCTTGCAAACTCTTCCAAAATCCGCTCGTGAACAACGGATCATAGTCACTTATTATGCTCTTTGGGATACCATGGAATCAAACCATCCATTTAATATGAAGCTCAGCCAAATTTGATGTAGTTCTAGACGATCTGACAGGAATAGAACTTGCACTTTTGGTCAAGCGATCTTTGATGACCCAAATTCCTTCGTTCTATTCCCTGGCTCTAGGTGGCTCATCGATAAGGTCCATCGATATCTGCTCCCACTTCCATGTAGGAACTTCCAATGGCTGAAGCAATCCACTAGGCTTCTTCTGTTCAACTTTCACCAACTGACAGTTCATGCACTTGGAAATAAACTTTCTAATATCCCTTTTTATCCCTTTCCAGTAGTCAGATCGCTTAATGTCCTGATACATTTTATTACCACCAGGATGAATTGTCAACTTCGAGTGATGACATTCCCTTAGAACCTCATCCTTCAATCCAATGATATCAGGAACAACCAATCGTCCTTGCTTCAAAGACAACCATCTCGATCGGCCTCGAATTCTTTATCCTCTTGTTTCAACTTCCGGATAAACTTGACATGCTTTGCATCTCACTTTCGGCTCTTGCCAATCCTTTCGATGAGAGTAGGTCTTATCGATAAGCTTGCCAACATTTCAGATTCCAACTCACAATGTGGTCTGAAATCAAATCCTACAAATCCAAGAAAACTTTCTCACATCTGTTGCATTCTTAGGTCTATCCCAGTCCTGGTTTGCTGCCACTTTAGCGGGGTCAACCGCTACTCCATTTACGAAAATAACATGGCCTAAGAACCTCACTTCACTCTTCCAGAAGTGACACCTCGAAAACCTAGCCTTCAGCTGATGCTTTTACAAGATTCCCAAAACAACTCGCAAGCGCATCTTATGCTCTTCCTCATTCCGAGAGTAAACCAAAATATCATCCACGAACACAAGCACGAACTTGTTCAACTGATCTCTGAAAACCCGATTCATAAGATCCATGAGGTACGCTGCCGCCTTAGTTAACCCAAATGGCATTACCAACCACTCGAAGAAACCGAATGGTGTTCTAAAAGTAGTCTTCAACACACTATCTTTTGCCACTCTCAACTGGTGAAATACTGTTGCCAAATCCATCTAAGAAAACACTTTGGCTTCGCGAAGCTGATCGAATAAGTCATCTATCCTCGTAAATGGATACTTGTTCTTCTTGATCACCTTATTCATCTCACGGTAGTTCACATACAATCACAAAGATCCATCAACCTTGGTTGCAAACACAATTGTTGCACCTCTAACTCTCGATGTTCCTTAGGCGCTATTCGCCTAAGAGACATAACGATAGGTCTAGCATTCTTGACCAAATCGATTTTGAACTCAATCTTACGATGCGGCGACAACCCTTTGACCTCGTCAAGACATCCTCAAACCTATTAGTGATCAACATAAATGGAAAGTATTCCTATGGAATAACAAGAAAATATAAATAGCTTACGAAGACCCTTCCTTCGAGTTTACATCGAATTAAAACCTTTCTCCTTTCACATCCCCGACTCTCACGTCAAGCTTCTAGCATTTCACTCCTACCGCATACCTCTTGAGCCAATCCATGCCCAAGATGCTCCCAACCCAAAGAAGTTCAAAACAAAGAAATCAAACAAAAAGGAGCAACCATGACTCGACAACACTAGACCATGAAAAAGCATACACAAGCTGGACGAACCCCCAACTGGATTAGTCACAATCAATGGTCTCTTGCAAACCTCGAGTTCTAAACCCAAATGGCACACATGCTCATAACGAACTTCTCGTTCTTCTAATAAGGAGTCACAATATATGAACGAACATACTTGAACAAAGCTTCAAAATCAGAAACATGCTCCAACACCAGTCGACCATTCTACTTTAACTCTGCAAAATTTTTGAACTGAACAGACTTCTGAGCGGTCGAAATGAACTTTGTCTCAAACTTGACTTGGAATGGACCCCTCGTGATCTCATCTTCTGGAGTCTCAAGCATGAAAAAGTTTCACCAATCCATGACTCTACCCAATAGCTGCCTCGATGTAAGCTTTCTCTTAGTTGCGTCGTCAATGCCCAAGTCTCCAAAAATACGAATACAAACATCTAATCATCCCTAAACCTCTTTAGTTTCCCTCTGAGAGAAGTGAAGTCCTTTCATAGCTTCGCGAAGTCCATAGCCACGATACTTGCACTTGAACACCAACATCTACCGCGGCTGCTCCTAAAGTGGGTACTCTCCTTATATTCACTGCCATCCTAGCCTTGAACATAGTTGGGTAATCCGGTATACCGCCATCACCCTCTCCAGGAACAGTCTTATACATAGTAGTGTCTCGAAAATTAACAACTCATTCTAAATCTGCAATATAGAATGATTAGCCCACACGCAAGAAAACTACAATGAAGTCCAAGCGTTATTATACTATATACTACTGTATAGTATGTGCCCATCAGAAATCTACAAGTATGTCTCTCTTACTTCATTACGTCATTAAACTTTGGCTAAAATCGATAACCACATCTCTAATACCAAATGTGACGACCGCCCATAACCCTTGCACTAAACAAAAGGAATAATGCACTGAAAGGTGTGTCAGGCAGCTATGGACGATCATCAAGGTATGATAACACAGGCGAAACCTGTAGTATAACTCATAGCACGACGATAAAGTATAATAGAACATATACAACGGGTAGAAATAGTGGATCATCACATAGCAGAAATCCAAACTTTCATATCATCCTGAAAATATCCATACAACTTTGGAATACACTAGAAGTCTGTACATGAAACCTCACTACATAACCCTCAGAGAATACATCAATTAGAACAATAGCGGAAATGCCCAATATGTATAATAGTAAAAATAATACACAAGCCTCCAGCTTATCTTTGATCAGCAGCTTCGTCCACTAAGATCTACCATCTACAACCTGCTACTCAGTCTGCCCATCCACAACACCGTAGATGAACAGCCTAAGGTAATAAGAGGAATTATAAAGCCTTGAGTCAAAAAACAATCTTAGTAAGTGATAAAGCAGCTATCTAACATCATCAATGAAGTATATGAGAATAGGTAGATAAACAAATTAATCTACCAAAACACCAGAGAAGAACTCAACCCCATTTTCCCTGTATCGGACAGTGATAGCCTTTACAAACAAGCATTTCAACCATACATCCATGGTAATCAAAACAACCATTCATTCATGGCAATCAGAAGTAACCAAACAATAGCAATACGATCAACCAATTATATCTCACTAAACAAACTAGCTGAGATCGACACTTCCCAAGCATAAGCCCAGGAGGTCTAAACCAATATTAGATAAGCACCCAAGAAACATTCATGACTGACTCTGTCTAGCACCGCTAATCCTGCTTTAAACCATCTTAATCATATGATTGGCTAAACACCTTGCCATCAACTGTCAAGGATTAATGGTAACCCCGATTCTAGCAAAAACTCGATATGCTATACAACGAAACGTCCAGGCCATACACGATGCCCAAAGTAGTTTACAAACAACCTTCCGGTCTTTTAGAAATCTCTATTGTACCCCTTCTTTGAGTCCGCTAGAACCTACGGCCCCGATAATCTCTCAGTCTTTAACACCTCTAGTCGTTAATACATGCGATTATTTACAAGCTTAAAACACCATTGAGCAACCATTATCCATCAACTCAAAACACCCTTGAGTTGTCTTCACATTCGTTGCATCTCCCTGATCAATGAACAATTCACATCACTCGAACATTCCTCCTTGAATTCGCGTCGAAGCTATAACCATCGTCGACTCAAAACAAGCTCCATTTGGATGATTCTGCATTCCATAGCATTTCCAGCTTTCTTTCTATGAAAAACAGAGCACAACGTCGAAACTGCCTTTAACAGTGTTTATGGAATGCTACCATATCTCTACGTCCAATTCTTGATCTTTCTAGTGTGAAAAACTAAGCAAAAACATCAAAAATGCCTTTCACATCGTTTCTGGAATGCTACCATATCTGCTGGTTCAATTCAGCATCAGTCTGGTGTGAAAACTAAGCAAAACATCAGAACAACCTTTCACAGCGTTTCTGGAACGATATCATTGCTTCTGGGCGATCCATCCACCACTATGGATCATTTGCACTTAAAACTCCTTTTTATAGCATTTCTAGAGTGCTATTATAGGTTTGGATCGATCCATCCACCCTTATGGATCGTTTGCGCTCCATGACATTTCTATAACGTTTGTCAAAATCCAATTTAAAGTCAGCGATCCATCCTCTTCGCCAAACCAATAAAAATGCCATGTTCCATCACGTTTTCAAGGCCGATCCACTCCTTTTTGGCATGCGTGATCCATCCCCGGATCGTGGCCGATCCAGGGACTTTCCATAGTGTTTCCCAAACGCTATCGTACCTAGAAAATTCAGCTTTTGCCAGATTCATCAAAACTTTCCCGATCTATCATTTTTTCGCGCCGATTCATTGATTTTTGGTGCCCAATCCATACTAGGATTCCTGCTCAATCCATCCACCAACCGCAACGTTTCCCAAACGTTATAGATTCCAGATTTTTTTCCAAATTTTGACTTTTGGCCAATTCTTCAACTTTTGGCTAATTCTCACTTTTTCTTGGCTGATCTACTCCTTTGCCGTTACTTGATCCTTGCCAAAGCATCAACAACGTTGTTCTAACATGGATCTTCCCCGATATACAATTTTTGCTTCAATCCACGTCACTTGATCTTCCTCTTCATGGTCGATCTACCTTGTTTTGTTCTCCAAGAAATACTCCCTTGATTCGATCAACCATGTTTGCCAAACCCAACTAGATCCATCTTGAAATCTACACAATTTCGTTTTCAAACTCAACTTGATTTCTACATTTGCAATCATCAATTCAACCAATAGAACCAACAACAAATCACACAAACAATCACCACTCATTCAAACAACAATTATCATTGAAATTTCATAGAAAACTTACCGATTTAAGTTGCTAATTAGATCCTTTGATGTTTTGAGTTAAAAACCATACTTACATAGATTAGATCTATGCAAAAACTACTTGAAATTATGAACATGAGATCAAACAACCTATATACTTGATTGAATCTGTGCGAGAGATGCGTATCACTCAAAAATTTCAATCCAGCTTAGAAACAATGAAATATGAATCCAAACAGCGAAGATCTATCTTCAAACCTCTCGATTTGATGTGATCTATCTTCGTTTGATGTAGATCTAGCTCCCTTTGATGTAGATCTTCAATCTCTACTCGTAGATCTAGAATCTTAATGGTGGAAAGGTGTATTTGTTTGAGAAAGGATTAATTACAAGCTCAACCAAATGAGACAATGAAGAAAGTAACCCCCTCTCCATGTCCCAAACCTCTATTTATAGCCTCCCACTAGCCCATTAATGGGCCTCCTCAAATCAACTCATTAATAGCTTAAAACCTAAACAAAAAATTGTGTAGCAATAAAATAATGATTTCTCCCAAACCGATGAGCCAAATATTTAATCTGACCACTGTATGGAATGGGAAACATCATTTCCTTTCCAATGAGACTGATCCCAGCACCTGATTCAATCTGAGTCAAAAGTTATTCCCTGTATAAAACTGACAAGGGCAACATGGTCACAAACAATATTGGTAAAAATCATGGACATATCTCATATCCCCATGAACAAAATATCAAAATTCGAGAATGATCTAACTCTGAAGGAACAAAATAAAAATATTTTTCGATCCTCTAATATGTAAAATGCAGGCTGTTACATGCAATTACACTCGGCTTAAAGAAGTGGTGAGTATCAACCATACTTGGCTTGTGGAGGTGGCGAGTAATAACCATACTCGACTTATAGAGGTGGCGAGTATAATCCATACTCGGCTTATGGAGTGTCAACCATACTCGGCTTGTGGACTTGGTTTAGATATGGTGGCAGGCATTGACCATAGCTTAGAAACAGTGGCTAACACTAACCATATTTGGGTCGGCGAATGTCAATCATGCTCGACTTGAATCGTTCAAACATAATCCATGTTCGGGAAAGAAAGTTTATTGCTGCTAAAGAGCTATTACAGGAAAATGAAAATAAATTCTAAGGGAGTGATTGTTGAATCCAGAACACGCCTAACTCCATATATATGTATGTACTTCAACACACCCACATTATTAAAAGAAATAATAAAAGTACATTTCTTATATCTTAAGAAATGGGAAGAATCTAAATCTTATTAATTAATGATGATGTCGCGATTGCTAGGCTCAGGGTCATTTCTGTTTCTAGGAGCTCGAGGACCGACCTGAGGAGCTGGATGGATCTCTGGATTAAGTGATACCGTAGACATATAGGACAGTATTTACATGCATATGAGAAGAAAAGACGAGAGGAAAAGATTGATTAATTTCATCCTGAAGAAGTACGTACTTTGCGTTGGAAGGAGAGAAATAACATTATATTTAAGCCTAAAAAAAGGAAGAATGATTTGGCTATGAGAGAATGGATCACATACGCAATTAAAATTGGAATTGAGCATGCCCGTTTTATAATCGAACCAGTAACAAGGAAGAATTTTTCGTAACTCGTGTGTGTTCTATGTAATATTTTTTTGTCGTTTTCTTTTATGCTTTCGGTGGTTGAAGCGATTGTCTTCCCTGTATTCCCCTACATGGGTTTCCACGTAGCTTTGTATTTTTTTCCTCTTATTTCTCCTATAAAGGTAGGGGTCCTTAACCCCGCGGACTTTGCCAAAAATAGGGATTGTAACTACAATAGTTATACATAATTTGTAACGTCCAGTATTTTTAATGGTTAATAAATAATTTATTTAATTATTTAAATAATGGTTTGGTAATTTAAAATGACTTGAATTAAATTATATTGAATATTTAATTAATATTAATAATTAAATAGTATATTTAATTTCGGAAATAGTCGAAAATAGTAGAATTCACAATATTGTGTGAATTGGATTATTTATAAGATTTACATCGGTTTAAAATGGAATTATAATAAAGGATTTATTTTATAAACGATAGTTAAACGTATTAATTATAATTAAATTTAAAACGAGCTCGTAACGGCGCGATAACTCGTAATATTGAGTTTTGAACTTCAATTGAATATATAGAATCCATTTTAAGTCGGATTTCTATGAAACAAGAAACGTTCGAAACTATTGAGCGATATTTTTCTAACGGAAGAGAAAAATCGAGATATCATCGTGTAGATATGTTATAAATGCAAATATGTTTATTTTTGGATATCGATTAAACCTGGTTTAGAAATATCAAGTTATAAATGCAAATATGTTTATTTTTGGAGCTGTATGATATTCTATTATGAATATATACGATAATATTAATTTATTAATACTAAACACAACTGTTTTTAAATATATTAATATTTAGTTGGTTTATTTAGACCGTAGAAAATAGCCATTTTGCAAACGACCTCCGTTTTGGACGAAGTTAATTTTGTTGGATCCGAAATATTAAATTATTGTTAGAATTTAAATTTTGTGATTTTCAGAGTTAGTATGTGGTCGTGGGGAATTTAAATGTGAAAAACAGTCGATAATTTGACTTTATAAATGTGTTGCGTAAGAAACACGGACTTGAAATTCGACGAAACAATTTTCGTTGGGTCCGTAGTGTCAAAATATAGCTGTATGTCCATTTTCATCGAATTTGAATATTATATGTGATCATAGGGATTTTTAACGACAAATACGAACAACGTTATAATAAAAATAATGAATATAAAATTATTTAAATCTTCCTATAAATACTCTATAATCCTCCTAAACCTAAAACTTTCATTCCCCGGTCAAACACAATTTCTGCTGCCTCCCGTTCTTAAAACGTGAGAAATCATTCTACAAAATTAAAATCAAATAAGAGAAAAATTCTAAAATCTTGAAATATTGATGTTTGTAATCACCATTCAAAACTCTTCAATCCTAAATGAGAATTTGAGGGTTCGACATTCATTTTGTTGCACTACAGAAATGGCAGAGTTGGCTAGAGTTCACGATTTTGCGTGAGATAAACATCGATACTTGATTTCGTTATTCGTTTGGGGTTCAGGAGGTCGAGCGGCAGCTCGAGGCAAAATTTGGGAAGGATGGACGAAAAATTATGTGGCACGTACACAGTAGGTGCTCGAAAAAAGTATGGAGCGCGGATTTTGGATGCAACGTTCGAGTGTGATAATGTGTACGTTAGATGGTGGAGAGGATGATGAGAAGAATGGCAGTGGTCTCGGTCTTAAAAGGCATGAAAGATTGAAGGAGAATAAGGTGATTGAGGATCGACCTTTTTCCATGCTTCAGACAGTTCGACAGGGAATATGATGAAGACGTATTATAAAGCTTTAAGTAAGATTTAATTAGGGTTAATATAATACTAGTTAACTTAAGTTAATGAATTATATATGCATATAACTTGGAATGTTAATATCTCTAGCGTACATGATCAGAATTAAACGCGACAAGATTCGTTGGGATAGTATGGACGAGCGCTACACAATGGAACTAATTCAGAGCGATTCGGAGGTCATCTCAATTTACGGTTGAATAAAATGATTGAATGGACAAATCGATCATTATTCGTTATTTAACGAATAACAACAAAAGTGAGTAAAACTCGCTAACTCTGTCCAGTTTGTATTTTTATAAATGTAATTTAAAAGTGATAAAAATGATTGAATGTTGTTGTGTGAAGATTGTTTGGATGAATTGTTCACAACTGGTTGAGATAATTTATATATATATATAGTTATATATATATATATATATATATATATATATATAAGTCATCGTTTAAATATTGAGTTCGTTTATTATACAATTTCATATTGATATGAAATCGATATAATTTATGAGATTAACATCTGTGGATGTAGGGTTGCAGGTTGGAGGGATCCAACCATATTCCTCAACATTTATATTACCATTTTTCATATATTGTGATATATGATGTGATATATAATCTGTTATTGGTTATGTGTGTTTGGATGATATTAATCCTTTTTATTTGGTATTTTAAATATCATAAGTAATATTGAAATATAAAAAGGAATTTGTGAAGTGGATATTGAATAAAGTTTATTCAATGAGGGTAATCGAATAGAGTTTATTCGAAAGAGGGTAATCGAATAGAGTTTATTCGAAAGAGAGTTATCGAATACAGTTTATTCGAAAGAGAGTAATTGAATAAAGTTTATTCGAAAGAGAGTTATCGAATAGACTTTATTCGAAAGAGAGTTATCGAATAGAGTATATTCAAATGAGAGTTATTGAATAGAGTTTACTCGAATGAGAGTTATCGAATAAAGTTTATTTGAAAGAGAGTTATCGAATAGAGTTTATTCGAAAGGGAGTATCAAATAGAGTTTATTCGAAAGAGAGTTATGTGTTGAAATTCGATTATATCGAATTCGGGAAAGTATTATTTACTTTCCAATTTTTAATTAAGATTTATTTTATTAATAAATTAATTGTTTATTTACTTATTTAAAATAAGGAATAAGGGTTATATTTTTAAGTTAGGTATTTTGGAAGTAGGGATTATAACATTATTGTTATATGCAATGTTTTTCATAAAAGAAATGGATTTGTAAACTTAATTAAAGAGTTACGTAAGAAAGGACTTGATAAGAAATTAAGAAATGGGATTAAAGAAATTAGAAATTGACTGGAGATTAGTTATGCTGAACAGCTTTTTTTGTATTGATCTGATGTTGGTTTCGGCTTCGGGGTTAATATGTAGGGAGTTTTTCTTTTACTAGTTTATAATTAGAGACTTATAGATGTGGGAGGATAGTCATGCGTAAATAAGAAATGGAAATGTTTTCCAATATAAATAACATATGTTTTCTAAATTTAGAAAATAAGAATTCACGAATATATGGAAATGGGAAAATGAATAAATTGATGATAAATTAATTAAAAGGAAAAAATGTTGATTGATGATTAATCGATAAAATTTCCATTTGGAAATAAGATCGTTGTGTGTATGGATATTTTCCTTTGATAATTAAAAAACCGACTATCAAAGTTTTGACCATTTTTCCGTCATCAATACGGACAGACCAGGATCAGATTTTTTATCTGAAAACCACTCCTTATGGGCATTAGCATTGCGAATCAAATATGATGAAGATATTTGAAGATGGAGTTATGCAAGGGCTTGTTCCGACAAAACCTAGGGATAAATTGCCTAAGATGGGTTTACAGAATAGTGCCTTCGGTTTGTCCAATCCCAAGACAACTTGTATAGAAGAATGTCTGACAGGGGTTGTCTAAAAGATCATGTAAGTTGATTGGATCTCTTTAAACGTATTTACGTTTGGTGGCGGAGAAATTCATTTCTCTTAGCTGTATACCCATGGTATTTTTGGAGAAATCAATTTGTGATTTGGCGGGTATGACGATGTGACATTCAAAGTGAATAAAGGTGTGATCTGTCAAAGATAAGTGTGGCCTCAAGCCTCACAACCAGGAAATGGTATAAAATCTGGTAAGTCGCATGGCTAAGTGGGTAGCTCCCAATTAGGGTGTATTGTCACCTGATCTAGAGAAATTTTATTTACTTCTTTAACCTATTTCGATGTTGTCCCTTTCGGGAAATGGTTATTGATCCCAACCGTTGGTGATAATACATTCGGTTCACTCAAGGGAAATGGGCGACCGGTCATGTTTATCCTGGGTTGCAAGATGTTCTTGTTAAACCTGGTGTATTCCTCTTTAGAGATATACTGTCGGAAGGTGGTCACATACCTTGCAAGTTGGAATCCATTAGCCAATTAGCACCTACGGTGTTTGATTATATATTATATATAAGGAACGGAGATGAAGGCATTCCACTAGATTTCTATTTCTTTGATTTAGACATTATGATAATATCAGAAGAGTATGGATTTTGAAGAAATATTTTTGTTTATCATAAGGTGAAAACCATCCATGTTTATGTGTGGATCAGTCTTACGATTATCTTTTCTTTTTAAAAGGATTTTTAAAGTTAAATCAAGTGGTTGGAGTTTATTCACACTCCCATGACTGACCCAGAGTTTTTTATTTATTTTACCCTAAACTCTTGGGTGTCCAAATTCGCACGGGCAATCAAGTAGTCGGGACTTTACAGATATACTTGGAGAGCTGGGAGCAGGAGGCTTCAGGATTTTACAGTTATTGTTTATTTCTGCTGTGTTGTAAGTGCTGTACTCTAATAATGGTATTGTATACATATACTGGTTTTATTTCAAAGTTATGTTATATAATATATCTATTTGTTCCGCTGTGAGATTCGTGTTTACTCTGATGATGTTGTTGCATTTTTCTTCTTCTATTCTAAACTTCTTTCTATCTATTCTTACCCTCTAACTTCTTTCTATTGATGTTCTATTATTTTCGATTGTTGAATAGTTGACATGGCTGTGTGTCAATTTTCTGGGTCGAAACCCAGTTCGTTAGAGTGGTATAAGAGCTGAAGGTTAAGTGATTACCTTGGCTCTGTGGCGTAACTTGACATGGGGTTAGAAATACCCTAGATTGAGTTGAGTGTACATATACGAGTGAACGTATATGTAGATTTTATAAAAATTGTTTTATATTGTGGAGATCAATTGGTCGAGTTGTTTATGAGTTCTGATCGATCAGTTTGATCCACTGTATCGGTAGGGGTTTTTAAACACTCGAGTATGATGAACCGACACAGTATGTTTTGAAAGAGGTTAATGAAATAATTTAACCCAAAATATTTTTTATATAAAGAAATTATAGATATTGGATATATTATAGTATATTGGATGTGTTGGACGTTGTTATATTAATCGAATAAGATTATAATTAAGTTGGTTATACATATAAAACAAATAGAATTCATATAAGTATTATGAAATGTATTAGGGTTGGTTTTAGCCCAGTATTGGAATTTAAGACTCTGGAAATTTGAACAAGTATTTGTAAATAGATTTGGATTAAATAGATGAGAATTTTAAATCTTGGGAGATTTTAAATTATTTTACGAGCACTATGAATGAAATTTTGAAATAAAATTCAAAATGGAAGTGTTTAAGAAATGGTTTTGAAAAGTGACATAGTATTGAACTCGCTTCGATCGCTGGAAAATAACCCTGACGATGCTGGCTACATCATCAGTGTTCATTTTTGAGTTTGTAAGTGATGGATTACTACCAAAGATATTGTTTTTGGAATTATTTTGAGAAAACAAGTTTTTTAGATTCCAAAAGGGAATATTTGATTTTTGAAAAGGGTAAGTTGTTTAAAACTCCCAGGAAGAGATTGTTCGAATTAAAAACAAATTGAAATTGAGTTAAAGCCTGTTAAACGGAAATTTAATTAGATTAGAATGATATCGAGAAACATTAGATCTATGAGGTAGGAATTTCAAATGTTAATGGAGGGATGTGTTAAGAATTGGGAATGGAGAATGGAACATCAGTTAAACTGGAATTTGGTTTGGGTATTAGCGAATAACAAAGTTGAGGATAAAATTGACTGGAGTTTGATTGGGATGGCATTGATATATGTTGAATTGGCAGCAAGTGAAAAGGGATATAATGAAATGCCTAATAAAAAGGTAGAAGTTTATATTTTATATGAGGTTGGTGATTTTACGAGCCTATTTGGCAAGCCGCTTGGCATTTTGATTTTCTTTTGGATTGGAGAAAGCCCATAAAGGCGAGTTGAAGTTGTATCGATTGAGCCGTACAAAGGAGACGCTGGCGAAATTTTAATATGTTAGGAAATTTTCAGATTTTTTGAAAATTTTCGTTAATCAAAATAAATAAATATTTTAATTGAAATTAATTGGGTCAGTTGAAACTAAAGTTAAAGAAGTAAACAGATAATTTTTAACCCAGTTAATAGAGTTTGTTTTCAAACTTAGTAATTTCGGGGACGAAAATCTTTTAAGGAGGGAAGAATGTAGCGTCCCGTATTTTTAACGGTTAATAAATAATTTTGTTTAATTATTTAAATAATGGTTTGATAATTTGAAATGACTGGAATTAAATTATATTGAATATTTAATTAATACTAATAATTAAATAATATATTTAATTTCTGAAATAGTCGGAAATAGTAGAATTCACAATATTGAGTGAATTGGATTACTTATAAGATTTAATTTGGTTTAGAATCGAATTATAATAACGGATTTATTTAATAAACGACAATTGAATGTATTAATTATAATATAATCTGAAACGAGCTCGTAACGGCACAGTAGTTTGTAATATTGAGTTTTGAACTTCAATTGAATATACAGAATCCGTTTTAAGTCGGATTTATGTGAAACAAGAAACGTTCGAATCTATTGAACGATATTTTTCCAACAGAAGAGAAAAATCGAGATATCGTCGTGTGGATTGTGAGTTATGATCAAATCAAATTTTCATAAAGTCGCTATGGAATTCATTTATAATTTATAACGATTTATTTATATTATAAAAGGGTTTTTAATATAAATTGAATAACAATTTAACCTGGTTTTGAAATATCAAGTTATAAATCCAGCTATGTTTATTTTTGGAGCTGTATGATATTCTAATGTGAATATATACCATAATATTAATTTATTAATACTAAATTAAATTGTTTTCAAATATATTAATATTTAATTGGTTTATTCAGACCGTAGAAAATAGCCATTTTGCAAACGACCTCCGTTTTTTAAGAAATTAATTTTTTTGGATCCGAAATATTAAATTGTTGTTAGATGTCAAATTTCGTGATTTTTGGAGTTAGTATGTGACCGTGGGGAATTTAAATGTGAATAACAATCGATAATTTGACTTTAAAAATATGCTGTGTGAGCAAACGGACTCGAAATTCGTCGAAATAAGTTTTGTTAGATCCGTAATGTCAAAATATAACTTTATGTCCATTTTCGTTGAATTTGAATATTGTATGTGATTATAGGGATTTTTTAACGACAAATACAAACAGCGTTACAATATAAATAAATAAAATAATGAACATAAAATTATTTAAATCTTCCTATAAATACACTACAATCCTCCTAAACCTAAAACTTTCATTCTCCGGTCAAACACAATTTTTGCCGCCTCCCGTTCTTAAAACGTGAGAAATCATTCTACAAAATCAAAATCAACTAAGAGAAGATTTCTAAAATCATGACATATTGATGTTTGTAATCGCCATTCAAAACTCCTCAATCCTATATGAGAATTTGAAGGTTCAACATTCATTTTGTTGCGCTATAGAAATGGAAGAGTTGGCTAGGGTTCACGGTTTTGGGTGAGATAAACATTGATACTTGGTTTAGTTATTCGTATGGGGTTTAGGAGCTCGAGCGGCAATTCGAGGCAAAATTTGGGAAGGATGGACAAAAAAACTATGTCGCACATACAAAGTCGACGTCGAAGAAAGTCTGCAGCGCGGATCTTAGATGCAACGTTTGAGAGTGATGATGTTGACGTTGGGTGGTGGAGAGGATGACGAGAAGAACGGTAGTGTTCTCGGTCTTAAAAGTCGTGGAAGATTGAAGGAGAATAAGGTGATTGAGGATCGACCTTTTTCCATTCTTCAAACGGTTCGACAGGGAAGACGATGGGGACGTATAATAAAGGTTTAAGTAAGATTTAACTAGGGTTAATATAATAATAATTAACTTAATGAATTATGTATGTATATAACTTGGAATGTTAATATCTCTTGCTTGTCAGAATTGAATGCGACAAGATCCGTTGGGATAGTATGGACAAGCGCTACATAATGGAACTAATTTGGAGCGATTTGGAGCTCGTCCTAATTTATGGTGGAATAAAACGCTTGAATGTACAAATCAACCGTTATTCGTTATTTAACGAATAACAACAAAAGTGAGTAAAACTCACTAACTCTGTCCAGTTTATATTTTTATAAATGCAATTTAATATTGATAAAAATGATTGAATGTTGTGTATGATGATTGTTTGGATGAATTGTCGATAATTGGTTGAGATAATATATATAGTTATATATATAAGTCTCATTTAAATATTGAGTTCGTTTGTTATACAATATCATATTGATATGAAATCTATATAATTTACGTGATTAACATCTGTGGATGCAGGGAAACAGGTTGGATGGACCAACCGGATTCCTCAACTTTTATATTACTATTTTTCATATATTGTGATATATGATGTGATATATAATCTATTATTGATTATGTGTGTTTGGATGATATTGATCCTTTTTATTTGGTATTTTAAATATCATAAGTAATATTGGAATATAAAAAGGAATTTGTGAAGTGGATACTGAATTTAAGAATTTTATAAGATCAAATGGATTTTATTAAAGGAGATATTTGAAAATTTTAATAAGAAACTTCTGTATTAAAATATTAATAGTTATATGGAAGTTTAAAAGGCCATTTTTGGTTTTAATACTTAATGGAAGAAATAAGAAGTAAATGAAGAACTTTATGGAATAAGTATAATTTTTGGAAAATTAATAGAATTAAAAAAGGGAATTTGCGAGATATAAAGAATTTTAAGAAGATTGATTTAAAGTAGATATTAAATCAAAACATGTTTTTAACAGTTAAACTGAGAAAGAATAATTTATAAACGATGTTTATAAATTAAGAAAAATATTTATCATTGGATACATAAAAAAAATCTGAATTTATATAGAGGAGTAAGAATCAGTTTTTAACTCCGATATTTGAAATTGAATGTGAACGTTGCAGTTATAATTGGAATTATCAATGAGATTATAAGTGTCGGAAATAAAATAGGAAATCCTATGAATAATTCTAAAAATAGAAGTATAAATAGAATTCGAAAATGGGATATCATTTTTAATGCGAAATCAAACTGAATTGATAATATAAAAGAAATATTATTCATACTTGATATGAAAAATGGATTAAAGTAAATATTTCGCAAATAAAAACATTTATAAAGGAAATTGGGTCTTGAAACAGGAATTTAAGTGGGAATTGAAATGAGATAGGAAATTGCGTTAAAATAAAATAGTGGATTCCATTTCGGGAAAAATAGATTAGTTGGGAATTTATAAAATGACTCGATACATAGAATTTGTACCAGTAATAATATTTATAATTGAAATTAAGTTTTGATTTGATAGAACGGGTCCAGTTTTCTGTAAAAGAATAATGTTCATGCTTTAAAGTGAATAACAATTTAAAATCAAACGTTTTGCATAATTAAAATAGTTATAAAGGGAAATTGATAAATGTTAGGAAGTACAAAATTCGAAAATGAATTTAGACATTGAGTTGAACTGAAATGGTAAATTATTCTGGAAGTTGGGAACGTAAATCAAATAGAGTTTATTTGAAAGAAAGTAATCGAATAGCGTTTATACCAAAGAAAGTAATCGAATAGCGTTTATACAAAAGAGAGTAATGGAATAGAGTTTATTTGAAAGAGAGTAATCGAATAGAGTTTATACGAAAGAGAGTTATCGAATAGAGTTTATTCGAAAGAGAGTAATCGAATAGAGTTTATTCGAAAGAGAGTTATCGAATAGAGTTTATTCGAATGAGAGTTATCGAATAGAGTTTATTCGAATGAGAGTTATCGAATAGAGTTTATTCGAAAGAGAATTATCGAATAGAGTTTATTCGAAAGAGAGTTATCGTATAGAGTTTATTCGAAAGAGAGTATCGAATAGAGTTTATTCGAAAGAGAGTCATGCATTGAAATTTGATTATATCGAATTCGGGAAAGTATTATTTACTTTCCGATTTTTAATCAAGATTTATTTTATTAATAAATTAATTGTTTATTTATTTAAAATAAGGAATAAGAGTTATATTTTTAAGTTAGGTAATATGGAAGTAGGGATTATAACATTATAACCAATGTTTTTCATAAAAGAAGTGGATTCGTAAACTATGAATCATTAAGAACCTGTTATATATCTCACAACGCATGGAATAAAATATAATAATAACATAACTTGACATAAAACAGGCGAGACAGTGCATAAGCTGGAAATTAAACCATCATAGCAGCAGAATCCAAAATATAGCTTATGATCCAAACCATTATTACAACTTCAAAATACTGTCTCTAAAGAAAAATAGAAAAGGTACACTACTGATGCCCAAAGTAGTGACAAGCAACAACACAGGGAGAATATATGTAAATAGTACATGGAAGCCTCCTACTCATCTCCAGACAGTTACATGTGCATAACCACCTAACCTGTCTCTAATCTGCTCGTTTTGGAGCACCCAAAGTAATAAGAAGAGACATAAAACTCTAGGTCATACAAAAGTCTGGTATGAGCGATAGCAGCAAAATAAAGCAATAACAGGTATAAATAATTATACCTGAACCTGCAACCAAAGAGTTAGCACAACAAGACGTACAACACTCTAAGGTAACACTAGCATAAAGTGTAAAATGGGAGTCTGCATGTCATGGTGATATCAAACATAGCAATCATCCTCACTTTTCTCACTTAGTGCGTAAAGCATATGATACCCACCATTTTGATCACCAAATCCTATACTACGACCACTTTGCTCTTGGGAGTCTTAATGACCCCATTGCGCTAATCCATAGCCACTAATCCGTCTCTCAGTGGTGAACCAAAGTTATAGATATCGATAAACCCTTTGCACATGCCCCGCAGTAAATCAAACCTCATGAAGTTAACTCGTTGGTTCCTATTTGGATCCCGAGTTCCAACTCCTTATTTGAACTACTTTTGCATCTCGAATTTGGTCTCCTCCAGTTCGCACTTCAGTTTCCATTCGGTTCGCGATACACAAGCGACTCGCGGTTCATGGGCATGCTCGGCTCGTGGTTCGTGGTCATGCTCCGGTTCGTGAGTCTTCGGTCGGCTCGTGACCCCATTCGGGTCGTAGTCCTCCTCTTCTCGGGTCGTGACCCTGGCTTCTAGTCATGGGTACACTCGTCCGTGGCCAGGTTTCGTGACTACGGTTCGTGGTGAACACGAGTGGCTCGTGGTCTTCAGGGCAATCGTCAAGTGAATGCTTCCCTACTCTAGAGTGGGTTCGGGTAGTGGTTGTAACAACCCGTATTTTTGAATAACATGTTATAACATAAATGGAGGCAGAATTAAACTGTAAAATCTGAATCAAGGGAAACGGGCTATGCCATTGCGTTCGTCTCGGAAAAATACGCGAAATAGAGTCCGAGTTTTCGAAAATCGGAGTCCGTATGACCAAGATATGGCCTCGCGAAGTTTCACGAAAAATTCCCAAATTAAAGTATACTTAATTAAGTGAAATGGGTTCCGCAGAGAAATATATATATATTGATATATATATATATAATTGAAAATTAAATAAATAAATATGCAAAAATGTTCAAAACAGCGAATTGGGAGAGGGGAATAACCGAACCGGCCGATTTTTGAGGTCGACCCGAGCTTGCTGGGTCGACTAGGGGTTAATCCAGGGTGTTTGGCTGTCAACCCGTGGGCCGATTCGCTCAAATGCAGATTTTGCATTTGAATGGTTCTCATGGTTCATCTTTAATCTAAAGGCCCTAGATGGTTCCTACACTTGACTTCTTCCCCAAGACATGCTTTGATGGCTTGGATTGAATCTAGGGTTAATCCTATGGCCTAAAACACTTGCCTAATCTATAAATAAGACCCTAACCTACCCTAAATCATCATTATTCATTCATACAACTAAACTATGGCAAAATCAATCCTCTCATGGCCGCCACTTTCTTCATAAAATTCCTAAATAAATTCCTAAGTGATTTTCCATCCATACAAGTGTTTTCAAACTTGTATGAGCATCATTAGCTTGCATTCAAGTCAAGTTTATATATTTGCATCATAAAGAAAGAGTCTTGATCATTTTGGCTCAAGGGTTTTGCTTGCATTTTGGGTTTAATTGATTTCATAAGGGCTTTGTCATATTTTTGTGACTTCTTAAGCATTGTAAGCCCTATTCTACTTTCATACTAAAACTCTAAAGTTAAATGTATGATATGCAAGTTTATATGCAAGTTTATCATGTTGTGATATGCAAGTTTATATGCAAATTTATCATGTTGTGATATGCAAGTTTATCATGTTGTGATATGCAAGTTTATATGCAAGTATGCCAAGTTATGTTATGCAAGTTTGGGTTGAACATTTTGTTCATGCTATCATGTTATGCAAGCTTATTTTGGGTTTATGAACATAAAGCTTTAAGCTTTATGCCAAAGGTTGCATTTTAGCAACATGTAAGTTATCATATCTCTTATGATAACTTGCATGTGAGGCTAAATGCGAACTTATGGCCATCTCTACATGTCATTTAGCACCATGTATCACCAATATGCTAAGATTGGTTTTATGCATGCTTTTGAGGCCTAAAAATGTAATATGCAAGTGTATGAACATATGAACATTTCATATGCCACCATGTTAAGCTTGTGGCTTCAATACCTTTATGTCATGATTATGCCAAGTTCCCTCTTCCTATCCTTTATGCGCTATTGCGATATGTAAGCGATGGGATTGCGTTTGGGGTTGGGTAAACTTAAAAGACATAAAACATAAGCTTGGGAATTTACCTATTAAGTTAGGTCTACCCATTGGGAATTTACCTATTAAGTTAGGTCTACCCAATTGCTTGAAAACTTGTAACATGTTTTGGAAACATGATGGACATGACACTTAGAAAAGATAAGTGTGGCCAACTCGAGGTTGGGTTGAGTTTGTAGCGTAAACCTACCCGGAACCGACCGGCTTAAATAGTTGCTACAAACAATAGGACCCAATGTGAGAAGTTGGTCATGTTGTACCTTGAACCCGAGGTTAGACCAAGTTGTGGTGTAAAGCTACCCGGACCCGCCCGGCTTAACTAGTAACCACAACAAGGTCTAATGTGAGAGGTTAAGGCGCATTAAATTAATTAATGCCTCGTGATTAGGGTTAAGTCATGGTCCACTTAATACTTAACCAATTTGGGCTTGGTAGATTAATCGGGGTTGAGTCGTGAACTCATCATTACACTTAACCAAGTTAATCCAGGATTAGCAAGAGGGTTAAACCGTACTTAACCCACTAGAAAAATCCTAGCAATGGGGGCCCACTCCAGCAGTAATCCCAAGTTAGTATCATCATGACCCTAGGGACTAGGCTAGGGTGGGGGCACGATTACTGGACTGGAGGTAAGTGACCAAAAGCGACGGCAGAGGGTACACCGGTGTAGTTCTGGGCGGACTCTGGTCGTGCACATAGTCCGTAGCCGGAGAAAACATGCACAGGTACCAGTAGATCGGGACTGTGCACTCATGTTCATGGTGTCCAGGGGTTGACACCCTAGGGCTTGATACACCCGAAGGGTGGACCCGGCACAGTTCGACTACAATTTTGATTGGGACGTATTGACACCAACACGTGACGAGTTAGGCTTAGGGAGCCGATCGACTAGACCGTTTGGTTGGACCTTGTATTAGGGTCATTTCATGTTATTGGGCCAAAGCTTGGGCCAAGGGAGCAATACTTGTTTATTCAAGTCATGTTAGTTTGCTAGTACACCTGTGGTGCAAAACCTTAATCTTGATTATGCGATGACACCTTTATCTACCTTGTTAGTTAATCATCATGCTAGTATATTGTTATCCTTATGTTCATCCCAGCTGCTCATGTCAGTTAACTTTATCAGTTTACATTGATTGTAGTAGGGCTTACTCAGTCTTTTTGACTGACCTGTTTTCTTTCGCCTCTTTTCTTCCGTTCCCCCCCCCCCAGGTTCTCAGGGAGGGAATACTGGAGCTTAGCTTGGATTTCGGATTGCTTGCTTGTGGGATTTCAGCTCATGTACGGTTTCGACATGAAGCTAGCTATGGTTACCACTTAATTGGGGATAGCACTTATTTATTTCAGTTTTTTAGTTGATGTTGTTTTATCTAGACTTGTTTATTTGGAAAGCTATGTTGTACCAGACTTGTTTTGAAATGTTTTGAAATCTTCCGCTGTTTTATCTATGTTATTTACTCTGTTTACATATATACATATGTTCTTGTTCTGCCTTGATATATCATTATGCATGTTTACCTGATTCAAACGCCCCTCCAAAGTCAGAGTGCTTGCAAGAGCCACCCTGGTGGAGGTGGGGTGTTACATTTGGTATCAGAGCATATGGTACGAGAAGGAACAAAAAAAAAGCTTCTAGAAAAATTTTGGAAAACTATTTTCAAAACCAAGTATAAAGTATTTTCCAAAGAAAAGTCTAGTTTATTTTAAAGGCTATTCCACAAAAAGCCATTAGCAAAATTCCTTCGTTTTTCTCCATTCTGAATCTGTCTTTTTCTTCGTTTTCAGTATGGCTGATAACTTTGCTATTCCGGAGGGAGTACACGTACCTGTTTGGTATAGGAGACTTTTGGAGGCTAGGGCGACCGAAGCCGGCCCCGCAGATGTTCCTCCTCCTCCTCCGGTAGTTAATGTTCCTCCTCCTCCTCCTCCGGTGGTTAATGTTCCTCCTCCTCCTGTCGCTGAGGTTCCTCTTCCTCCTCCCCCTCAGCATCCTCAAGTGGACTTCGCAAAGACTTGCAAAGATTTTAAAGCAATGGGTGGCAAGAACTTTCAAGGCACTGAGACTTTTGTAGAGGCCAGAAATTGGTTGAAAGAGACCGAGGATTTGTTTGCTATCTTTGGGTTAGACGATCAGAGGAAGCTCTTGTTGGCGGTTTGGCTTATGAAGGATGAAGCCGCTTATTGGTGGGAAGTCACCAATGGTACTAGGCCTGTTGAGACTTGGGCCGATTTCAGGGCAAGGTTCATGCTTAAGTTTCTATCTTCTGCTGAGGAGAATCTGCAAATGGAGAGGTTCATAACTTTGAAACAAGGAGATATGTCTGTCAAAGAATATGTGAATAAGTTCAATCAGTTAGCTCGTTTTGGCTTGGATATGGTGAATACTCCTCAGAAGAAGGCTCTTCGTTTTGTTAGAGGATTGAATGAGCCGTTGCAGGGATTGGCTATGTCACATATTCCCCATGGGGCCACGTTTAAGAGTTTGGTTGATATGGCGTTACTTCAGGGAGATGTCAAGAAAGAAAACAAGATGAATGATACTCAAGCCAAGAAGACTGATTCCCAGGGAAAAGGAAATCAGGGTAATCCAAGTGGTCAGAGCAGTCAAGGCAATCAGAACAAGAACAAGAGTCAAGGCAACAAGGGGAACAACAATAAGGGCAATAACAACAAGGGCAAGAACAACAAGGGGAAGTGCCATTATTGCGGTTCAGTTGGGCATCTTATTAAGGATTGTAAGAAGAGGAAAAGGAAGAATGGTGAATGCTTTTTCTGCGGTGAGACTGGACATTTCAGTAAGGATTACCCGAGGAAGCAAGGGCAAGGCCAGGGTCAGACTCAGCGTGCTGGACCTTCAGGAGGGCAAGTTCATGCTCTCAATGTCGCTCCAGTTCCCGATCGAGGTAGTATTTCTGTTGAGAGCCTTGTATATATTTCTGATTTTCCAGTTCGTACCTTGTTTGATTCTGGTGCATCGCATAGCTTTATCTCATCTGATCTTGTTGATAGTTTGCACCTTAGTACTAGCTTGGTAGATGATCCCGTCTATGTCTCAAATCCTATTGGGGGTTCCGCCCATTTGTCTATGATATGTGGGGATTTGAGGATCTCTATACTGAGTGTAGAGTTCTTGTGCAGTGCTTATGTTCTTGGTTTTAGGGGATACAGATTGATATTGGGCATGGATTGGTTGTCCAGATATGGAGCCATTCTTGATTGTGAGCATAGGGTTGTGAGGCTCGTGACTCGCCTCGGAAACACCCTAGAGATTTCTTGTGATCCGAGAGGTCCCGTCATGTTGTGCTATCTGGAATCACTCGACTCGTCAATGGAAACTCTTCAGTCTGTGAGAGTGGTTCGAGAGTATCCGGATGTTTTCGATGAAGTTAGGGGGTTGCCCCCTAAGCGAGAGATTGATTTCCGCATTTATCTGGTGGATAATGCAAAGCCTGTTTCTTTGCCCGTTCGGCACATGGCTCCGCGTGAAAGGCGGGAGCTAAGTAAGCAAGTGAAAGAGTTGCTTGAGAAGAACTTCATTAGACGAAGTATATCTGAATGGGGAGCGCCTGTGGTATTTGCTACCAAGGCGGATGGTTCTCTCCGACTTTGCGTTGACTATCGAGAGTTGAATAAGCTGACTAAGAAGAACAGACACCCGTTACCGAGGATTGATGATCTCTTTGACCAGCTTGTCGGTGCTTCTGTTTTCTCTCAGCTTGATCTTGCTACGGGGTTCCATCAGCTCAGGGTAGCTGAAGATAGTATAGACAATACTGCGTTCAGAACTCCAGATGGATTCTTCGAATGGCTTGTCATGCCGTTCGGCTTGACTAATGCACCCGCATATTTCGTGGACTTGATGAGTAGGGTGTTCAGGGAGTTCTTGAACAAGTTTGTCGTGGTCTTCGTAGATGATATTCTGATCTTCTCTAAGGATGAGGAAGAGCACGCAAGGCATCTCATGGAGGTGATGGATACGCTTAGAGCGCATCAGTTGAAGGCCAAGTTCTCCAAGTGTCACTTTTGGAGAAGGGAAGTTAGATTCCTTGGGCATATAGTATCTAAGCAAGGCTTAGCGGTGGATCCCGCTAAGGTAGTGGCAGTTCAGGATTGGAAGACTCTCAGGAATGCAACCGAAGTGAGAAGTTTTCTAGGTCTTGCGGGTTTTTACCGGAAGTTCATCAAGGACTTCGCAAAGATATCCGCTCCTCTCACTAAATTGACGAAGAAGAATTTAGTTTTTGCTTGGAGCATAGAATGCGAGCTTGCTTTTCAGAAGCTCAAGAGAGCCCTCACATCAGCACCTGTTCTAGCTTTGCCAGATGGAGGGAAGTTATTTACCGTATACACCGATGCATGTGGCACGGGGTTAGGAGCTGTTCTTATGCAAGAAGGAAGAGTGATATGCTTTGGCGGTAGACAACTCAAAGTGCATGAGAAGAATTATCCCACTCATGACTTAGAGTTGGCAGCAATAGTATATGCACTCAAGGCTTGGCGCCTCTATCTTCTGGGAGAAAGATTTGAGCTTTATACCGATCACAAGTCATTGAAGTATCTCTTTTCTTAGAAGGATCTGAATCTGAGGCAACAAAGATGGATGGAATTCTTGGCGTCCTACGATTTTGAGATAGCTTATACCCCTGGCAAGGGGAATGTGGTAGCAGATGCATTGAGTAGAAGAAGGTTGACCCTAAGTCCTCTATTCGTTGAGATGAAGAATTTAGAGTATGTGGCAACCTTTGATTTCTCTTTGGCGATTGAGTCGATGACCGTTTCTTTAGCATCTCTGGAACTCAGACCTACCCTTCTTGATCAAGTTGGGGCTTCGCAGAGAGAAGACCCTCAGATAGTTGAGATTATGGATAAGCTAATTCGAGGAGAGACGTCTAGTCATCTCGCTCGATATTCTATTGATGACAAGGGTTGGCTGAGGAGAGACGGAAGGTTATGTGTTCCAATGGTAGAAGATCTAGTAAGAAGAGTTCTTGAGGAAGCGCATCGCTCTAAGTTGACTATACATCCGGGCGGAGATAAGATGTATAAAGATATGAAGCGCATTTTCTTTTGGCCTGGGATGAAGAAGGATGTGGCAGAATTTGTCTCTAGATGTATCATTTGCCAGCAAGTTAAGGCCGAGTCGAAGAAGCCCGGTGGGCTATTGCATCCTCTAGACGTTCCACTATGGAAGTGGGAGAGTATTTCCATGGATTTTATCGATGGGCTACCAGGGTCAAGGAAAGGGAATACGAGCATTTGGGTTATTGTGGATAGACTTACGAAGAGTGCTCATTTCATTCCGGTGAAGAGCAAGAGGACCGCATCTTGGCTAGCGTCTGTATATCTTCGTGAGATTGTGAGACTACATGGAGTCCCTTCTAGTATAGTCAGTGACCGTGACCCAATCTCTACAAGTCAATTCTGGAATAGCTTGCAAGAAGCTATGGGCACAAGGTTGAATCTAAGTACGGCTTATCACCCACAGACGGACGGTCAAACCGAAAGGGTGAATAGGGTACTCGAGGATCTGTTGAGGCTTTGTATTCTGGATTTTGGTGGTACTTGGGAAGACCATCTTCCTCTTGTTGAGTTTGCATATAATAACAGTTATCAGGCAAGCATAGGGATGGCACCATTTGAAGCTGGGAGGCCGTGCAAGTCGCCTACATGTTGGTGGGAGACTACAGATGAGCTTATACTTGGGCCTGATATGATCAGAGATACATCCGAGAAGATCGAGTTGATTCGGAGACGGATGAAAGCGGCCCAAGACCGACAGAAATCCTATGCTGATAAGCGAAGAACGGATTTGGAGTTTGATGTTGGGGATATGGTTTTCGTGAAGGTTTCTCCTTTGCGGAATGTGGTCCGATTTGGAGCTGTTGGGAAGTTGGCACCGAGGTTTGTTGGACCATTCCCTATTATAGAGAGGATCGGGCAGATGGCTTATAGAGTGAAGTTGCCCGAGAAGCTTGCTGGAGTACACGATGTTTTTCATGTCTCGCATCTCCGGAAGTGTTTACATGAATCAGCAGAGGTTGTTGAGCCAAGTGTTCTAAAAGATGTCGAAGTGGAGAAAGAGGCTACCTTGAGGAGAGCTCCGATTCGTATCTTGGGGACGGAGACCAAGAAGCTAAGGAATCGAGAGGTCAAATTGGTGAAGGTTCAATGGGGTGAAGCCGAAGAAGACGCAACTTGGGAAACCAAGGAGAAGATGCGTGGGCTTTATCCATTCCTTTTTGAGGGTACACTCTCAATCTCTTTTCTTTGTTAGCATATCTTTCTCTTTGCTATCCATGTTTATCTAGTTTATCGTGTTAATCTTGTCATGAGAACCTTAGGTAGAAACCCTTTGGATGAAACATGTGTTTGAAACATGTTATGCTTGATGGTTGCAAGTGGTTGCAAGTGTTTGCAAGTGGATACTCGTGGATGCATAATACACGTTAGGCACTAAGATCGGCTCTCACACTTTCATACCGCATATGCATGAGTGTTTATGCTTATTCATGGATGAAAACTTGTTATGTTATCACGTGGATGTTGCATATGGATGAATGTTATGTGCACTCATGTAGAGATTATAAATTATGTTAGGAATTTGCATACATATGGACTCATTTCACTAACATATTTTGCATTAAGGGGGTTTACTGAATCAGTAACCTCCTGATTTTCGCATTAGATAAATACATATACACACACCTTTGCATATGATCATACAGCATTTAGAACCTTTTAAGGACAATGATTGCTCGTGGATGATGTTTTGAGTAGATGGATGATGGATGGTAGGATACGTTCTTCCTAACTTGGAGATTTCGGGGACGAAATCCTTTAAGGAGGGAAGAATGTAACAACCCGTATTTTTGAATAACATGTTATAACATAAATGGAGGCAGAATTAAACTGTAAAATCTGAATCAAGGGAAACGGGCTATGCCATTGCGTTCGACTCGGAAAAATATGCGAAATAGAGTCCGAGTTTTCGAAAATCGGAGTCCGTATGACCAAGATGTGGCCTCGCGAAGTTTCACGAAAAATTCCCAAATTAAAGTATACTTAATTAAGTGAAATGGGTTGCGCAGAGAAATATATATATATTGATATATATATATATATATATAATTGAAAATTAAATAAATAAATATGCAAAAATGTTCAAAACAGCGAATTGGGAGAGGGGAATAACCGAACCGGCCGATTTTTGAGGTCGACCAAAGCCCGCTGGGTCGACTAGGGGTTAATCCAGGGTGTTTGGCTGTCAACCCGTGGGCCGATTCGCTCAAATGCAGATTTTTCATTTGAATGGTTCTCATGGTTCATCTTTAATCTAAAGGCCCTAGATGGTTCCTACACTTGACTTCTTCCCCAAGACATGCTTTGATGGCTTGGATTGAATCTAGGGTTAATCCTATGGCCTAAAACACTTGCCTAATCTATAAATAAGACCCTAACCTACCCTAAATCATCATTATTCATTCATACAACTAAACTATGGCAAAATCAATCCTCTCATGGCCTCCACTCTCTTCATAAAATTCCTAAATAAATTCCTAAGTGATTTTCCGTGCATACAAGTGTTTTCAAACTTGTATGAGCATCATTAGCTTGCATTCAAGTCAAGTTTATATATTTGCATCATAAAGAAAGAGTCTTGATCATTTTGGCTCAAGGGTTTTGCTTGCATTTTGGGTTTAATTGATTTCATAAGGGCTTTGTCATATTTTTTGACTTCTTAAGCATTGTAAGCCCTATTCTACTTTCATACTTAAACTCTAAAGTTAAATGTATGATATGCAAGTTTATATGCAAGTTTATCATGTTGTGATATGCAAGTTTATATGCAAGTTTATCATGTTGTGATATGCAAGTTTATATGCAAGTTTATCATGTTGTGATATGCAAGTTTATATGCAAGTATGCCAAGTTATGTTATGCAAGTTTGGGTTGAACATTTTGTTCATGCTATCATGTTATGCAAGCTTATTTTGGGTTTATGAACATAAAGCTTTAAGCTTTATGCCAAAGGTTGCATTTTAGCAACATGTAAGTTATCATATCTCTTATGATAACTTGCTTGTGAGGCTAAATGCGAACTTATGGCCATCTCTACATGTCATTTAGCACCATGTATCACCAATATGCTAAGATTGGTTTTATGCATGCTTTTGAGGCCTAAAAATGTAATATGCAAGTGTATGAACATATGAACATTTCATATGCCACCATGTTAAGCTTGTGGCTTCAATACCTTTATGTCATGATTATGCCAAGTTCCCTCTTTCTATCCTTTATGCGCTATTGCGATATGTAAGCGATGGGATTGCGTTTGGGGTTGGGTAAACTTAAAAGACATAAAACATAAGCTTGGGAATTTACCTATTAAGTTAGGTCTACCCATTGGGAATTTACCTATTAAGTTAGGTCTACCCAATTGCTTGAAAACTTGTAACATGTTTTGGAAACATGATGGACATGACACTTAGAAAAGATAAGTGTGGCCAACTCGAGGTTGGGTTGAGTTTGTAGCGTAAACCTACCCGGAACCGACCGGCTTAACTAGTTGCTACAAACAATAGGACCCAATGTGAGAATTTGGTCATGTTGTACTTTGAACCCGAGGTTAGACCAAGTTGTGGTGTAAAGCTACCCGGACCCGCCCGGCTTAACTAGTAACCACAACAACGTCTAATGTGAGAGGTTAAGGCGCATTAAATTAATTAATGCCTCGTGATTAGGGTTAAGTCATGGTCCACTTAATACTTAACCAATTTGGGCTTGGTAGATTAATCGGGGTTAAGTCGTGAACTCATCGTTACACTTAACCAAGTTAATCCAGGATTAGCAAGAGGGTTAAACCGTACTTAACCCACTAGAAAAATCCTAGCAATGGGGGCCCACTCCAGCAGTAATCCCAAGTTAGTATCATCATGACCCTAGGGACTAGGCTAGGGTGGGGGCACGATTACTGGACTGGAGGTAAGTGACCAAAAGCGACGGCAGAGGGTACGCCGGTGTAGTTCCGGGCGGACTCTGGTCGTGCACATAGTCCGTAGCCGGAGAAAACATGCACGGGTACCAGTAGATCGGGACTGTGCACTCATGTTCATGGTGTCCAGGGGTTGACACCCTAGGGCTTGATACACCCGAAGGGTGGACCCGGCACAGTTCGACTACAATTTTGATTGGGCCGTATTGACACCAACACGTGACGAGTTAGGCTTAGGGAGCCGATCGACTAGACCGTTTGGTTGGACCTTGTATTAGGGTCATTTCATGTTATTGGCCAAAGCTTGGGCCAAGGGAGCAATACTTGTTTATTCAAGTCATGTTAGTTTGCTAGTACACCTGTGGTGCAAAACCTTAATCCTGATTATGCGATGACACCTTTATCTACCTTGTTAGTTAATCATCATGCTAGTATATTGTTATCCTTATGTTCATCCCTGCTGCTCATGCCAGTTAACTTTATCAGTTTACATTGATTGTAGTAGGGCTTACTCAGTCTTTTTGACTGACCTGTTTTCTTTCGCCTCTTTTCTTCCGTTCCCCCCCTCAGGTTCTCAGGGAGGGAATACTGGAGCTTAGCTTGGATTTCAGATTGCTTGCTTGTGGGATTTCAGCTCATGTACGGTTTCGACATGAAGCTAGCTATGGTTACCACTTAATTGGGGATAGAACTTATTTATTTCAGTTTTTCAGTTGATGTTGTTTTATCTAGACTTGTTTATTTGGAAAGCTATGTTGTACCAGACTTGTTTTGAAATGTTTTGAAATCTTCCGCTGTTTTATCTATGTTATTTACTCTGTTTACATATATACATATGTTCTTGTTCTGCCTTGATATATCATTATGCATGTTTACCTGATTCAAACGCCCCTCCAAAGTCAGAGTGCTTGCAAGAGCCACCCTGGTGGAGGTGGGGTGTTACAGTGGTCCTCCTTTCCTCCATCGGCTCATGGTCCGGCTCGTGGAGGTGAGCACGAGTGGGGGTCGGTTCGTGAGGGGTACTCCACGACCGAGGGGTCTGACCAGTTTCCTACAACTTTTCCAATGAGCTATTTACGCCATACGATGGCGTTTTCGACCATTAAAACTTTTTTGTGCACAGTAATAGCAACATATAGAATCAACCATAAACATCAAAACAACGGATTAACATGTAATTATGTATCAAACGTACCCGAAAAGCATGATTTTCCCCTTAATCCCCTTAACCATGTTTAACTATAGGATTAGCAAACTTAACCCAAATTAAACCAAATTTATATCAGAGGCATAAAATAATATTTAAGAATTTCTACATATTTTTTCAGATTTTTTTGATGTATAATTTTGCTAATTATCACTAATCACCCCTGATTAGTGAATAAATGTGCAAGTCACTCACCTTAGCCACAAATAAATCTCAGATCTGAAATATCTCCGATTTGGTTCGAATCTCAATGCAACATATCAGCTCTACCTCCAATTTGATGTTAATTTGCCTTGATTAGCTTAATATTGGATTAAAATGTGATTAGGAGGTAGTTTAGAAGGTGGAGGCCATTGGTAGGTTTGGAGGAAGGTAAGTGGCGGCTGAAAAACTGAAACGAAATGTTTTCCCAAACCCTTTCAGCCCTCCCATAACCCTAATCCCGAAATGGGTTATGAGCCTAGCTGTTAATCACCTTATTAAGCCCGATTAAGCTGTTTTTCATCTTGCTGACCTTATTTCAGTAATATCTCTCAAACGGTAAGTCCGTTTGACAAATTTGACCAGTCTACAAAAAGGTAAACCATCATCCAAATCTAATGGAAGTGGTATCAGGTCTAAATTCCTTGCCAATCAAAAGTTATAGGCGAAACAAGATTCGCTAGAGGCAAAACGGTCATTTAAAATTCGACAAAAATTGTGAACATCGGAAATGACCCCAATAGTCGTTCCCCAAATTTACACGACCATACGAGTTCCTATGAAATTAAAATAAATATTCTACGATCCCCTGATACGTAGAATGCTGGTCGTTACACTCCAACTCCCCCCCTCCCCAAACAAGAAATTTCGCCCCTAATATTCCTTAACCAAGAAACATACAATGGTGTCCTGCATGCCTATCAACCATTTACAAACAATCATACATACACAATAACACAACAAGCATATCCTAGCATCCGATTTACTAACAAGGGAATAAATATATTGCGATTTAAAATCTTACCAGGCAAAGAGTTCTGGATATGACTTCCTTATGCTTTCCTCAGTTTCCCAAGTATAGTGATTCTCATTATCGCCCCCACTGGACCTTAACCAATTTCACTGTCTTCCTTCGAAGTTGCTTCATATCATGTTTGACAATATGAATCGTTTTGTGGCTCCCAACTGCCTTAGAGTCCACTTCAATATCATCCAACTGATCTGGTGAAATAGTTATATCAGGATCGTGCACGAACTTCCTTAACCGGGAAACATGAAATATGTTGTGCACTCCTGCCATCTTGTCTGGTAATCCAACTTTATAGGCTAAATTCCCACACTACACCAGAAATGCCAATTTGGCAGTGCTCATGGCCGTATCAAAATCGATTTGATACGGTTTTAAGCCGTATCAAAAAATGGCGTCTTTGTTGCTTTTATATGGTTTTAAGCCGTATCAAAATCATAATTTGATACGGCTTAAAACCGTGTCAAATTGGTAATTTGATACGTTTTCAAGCCGTATCAAATTATGATTTTGATACAGCTTAAAACCATCAATTTATGTATTTGATATGGCTTAAAACCGTATCAAATTACCAATTTGATACGGCTGAAAACCGTATCAAGTAAGCAAGCTGGTATTGTCAACTTCATAGATCGATACAGTTTTAAGCCGTATCAAATTCGTAGATTGATACGGCTTAAAACCGTATTAAAATGCTATACTGATACGGCTTTAAACCGTGTTTAATGCCTCATTCCTGCAATAAATGAATTAGATACAGCTTTTAACCGTATCAAAATCGGTATATCATATATGTAATATACAAAAACACTGCACCCATTGATATATACATGCACAATAAAGAAGATACGCTACACCTATATAACAATATATAAAGAAGATACGCTAAGCATAATTTGATTAATATATAACCCATAACTTCAGTTAATATAAACCACATAACACAATATATACAAAGCATAATTTTCACAGTTCTTGCTCTAAAAAAAAAAAAACAACAAAACTGCAGTTGTCGAGCCCATTCAACTCATGCTTGTTCCAAAGCCTGAAAAGAAATTAAAATAACAAGCATCAATTTAGTTTCGTCTCCACAACAAAGTCATGTAATGTGCATAAAATGAGAAACTAGATAAGATGCATAATCAAACATAAAAGAATTCCGTAACGATACATTAAACGTAAGAAGCGAAACTGAGCCGTAAGGCTCAGGTGAAACTGAGCTTTACGGCTCAGTTGAAACTGAGCGTAAGGCTCAGTTTCGCTGAAACTTTCGGCTCAGCGAAACTGAGCCTTTCGACTGATTTATTAGCAGAGTTTGCTCCACAAGGAGTATTAAAAGTTAGTTGAACTTTTAATGAAGAATGACTTGGAACTTACATTCCATGCACGTCCAGTTGTCTTACCCTCTGTACGTTGGCTCCATTATTTCAAGAATAATCTAAATTCAATGCAACCTCTGCTCAAAAGACGGCTTAAGTTATACTTTCTTTCCATGATATAGTGTAATATGGATTCATGGGATAAAAATAAAAATGTAGTTCAATAATATACTCAAATGCTTTTCAATCATATTTTAATACTGGAATTTTCTTTGGGACTTAGATTAAAATTGAGCGATAGAATAAACAAGTAACATAACTTAAATATATGTAATCAGTGTTGCTACAAACTTTGATCTTTTAATCATTCCCACTACAAACAAGTAACATAACTTAAATATAAGTAACATAACTTTTCAGTACAAACTGAGCCTTATGCTCAGTGAAACTGAGCCGTAAAGCTCAGTTTCAACTGAGTATTACGGCTCACGGAAGCTGAGCGTAAGGCTCAGTTTCAACTGAGCCTTACGCTCAGCTTCAACTGAACCGTAATGCTCAGTTTCTGAGCCTTACGCTCAGTTTCAACTGAGCTGTAAAGCTCAGTTTCAACTGATCCTTACGTTCAGCTTCAACTGAGCCGTAAAGCTCGGTTTCACCTGAGCCTTACGGCTCAGTTTCATTGAGCCGAAAGGCCCAGTTTCACCTCATATACAAAGATGATATACCAAGACGATTTAGCAATCATAAATATTCAGATCAATAAAAAAATAAATTATGATAAAATTTATGGACTCACAAGATGTTAGTGGCTATAAAGAGAGAAACGGCAGAGCCGAGACTGTATCCTTTTAGCAATAACTCATCGAAGCAAACGACAATAATACCGATAAAGCAGAGCTAGAGAATAATCAGAATAGCATTATTGCCAGCATAAGTTGGCCGACATTTCCATACATTCCAGATAAAACATATGCAACCGCCTCACTAACAACAATAAGAATACGCATTTTTTAGGACCATTCCTGACAAATATAATCGATTTCATATGGCTCAAAATCCAATCGTTCAAATATGATTAGAAACTGGAAAATAACTACAGCTTAATGAATCCAAGCTAACGCCAGGTGCTGCGTTATAACTAAAACATTCATATTACTGCATCGAACTCATGCTACGCACATGGTTATTTGCCAAACTATTATTAACCAATGCAAAAAGAAAAAAGAAAAGAAAAAAAAAACTATTTACTAATAATATGATTCATGTGGCATCCATTTTATAATATATCCTTAATGTTGTGTGTTGATTTTATGTTGTCAGAGCTGGATATTAATATACTAATAGATTTTGTATCAACATAAGTAATAGTAAAGTGGGAGCGGATCGTCTGGACCTCAAGCCCCCATGAACCCCTGGACCAACCCAATAAAATTGCCCCATTTCGAGCATTTTGCACTTTGCCTTCTGAATTTCATCCGAAATTCGGGTGAAATTCAGGGGGCAAAGTGCAAAATGCCCGAAATCTGGCAATTTCAGTGGTGGGAAATGGTGTTTGCTGTGCGTGCGGTCCAGACGAGCCCCACCCAATTTCAGATTGCATTGTGGCAGACTAAGAAATAACATGTATATGAGTGATAAACTATATTTCTGTTTGATATGAGTGAAAATTTGCTTTGTTGTACAGTAAAAATCACGATGAGATCAATCAAAGGAAAGCATTTATAAATATACAGCCTCAACACAAAATTGTCCTACTTAATATTCGAGTATTTGTAATGTACGCATGGCACATGGCTGATAGACAATCTTACTTTTGCAAAAAAAGGGAAAAGAAGCAATATCTGTGTTGAATCTTCTTCAACTTGGCATAAGTTAGGTATGTTGCATTTGTCCTCGTTGCCTTTTCACTGCAAATCTAAATACTTCAGTCTATTTTTCTTTGAGATTGTCTTGTTTGTGTATTTCCATTTTTAGCTGTTCAGCAATGCTTGGTCTGTAATGTGTGGTAGTGCTTTGAGATTATCTTTTGTTATTTTACCTGCAAATAACTCACTCCAAAAAAAAAAAAAAGAAAAAAAAAAAAAAAAAAAAAATCAATGGTATAAGTCTGGAAAATTTAAACTTTGTACGTAAAATTAATGTGGGATGCATGTGACAGTAAAGTTATATTGTTTTCCATAGAATCCACTCCTATTTAGGCAAAATCAATCTGCATCACAAAGATGACCTAAGCTAAGTAAATTAAAAACGCCAAAATGATTATTTTAGAAGATATCTAAAGTACACATGTTCTTTACAATGCACACGTAAAATAATTTACATCAAACATTAATGCTTGCCAAATGACAAACCTCGATTCCTGCTAAAGAACAATTTCTGCTATAATAACAGTAACAATAAACAATTGCTATAGAGAACATTAATTTATAGCCTCAAATCGATTAACCTGAAAAAAAATTATAACACATGCTAATTATTACAATATTAGACAGATAAAAGTAGAGAACTCAATTTATTAAATATAAGGGAAACATTGCTTTCTTAAATGAATCTGAACAATAGTAAAAAGACAGTTTCAGTTATCCGCTTGTCTAAAATTGGTATGAGGCTAGGAAAATTTTGTCAAGCTAAAAGAAACAAATAAAAGAAAATTACATAAATTTTGATACCAGTATCACATAAGGATAACAAATACCAAGTCAAGTTCAGTAACATTTAATTTGCAATTTAAGTAACATTGTCCCTAAAAGATCAAACATATAACAATAGTGATTAAAGGAGGTTTGCAAAATTATTTTTGTATATGATTTTGTCATTTAATTAACCTTAAAAATCGATTGTATTTATAGGTAAGTACACTAATATCTATTCATATGCTCATTAAACTCAGGCAACAAATGCTTTTGATAGCTAAACTAATGTTAGGATAATAGTTCACCAAGATTCAAAACTTCATGAATGACATGTTGTAGTTAATAGGAAAGGCTCAAAACTTAATTATTGCTAAATATATTAACTAACTTAACAAAAATGGTTACATGTATAGAAAATGATGAAAGCTTTTCTATCTATAAGAGTTCATATTTGTACAAAGTGTATTAGTGGCAGTTATATGAATTTACTTTACAAACATTATATCAGTCTGACTGAAGCATGAAATCAAAGTAAGACTGGCATTAAAGAATAGTCAATCATTTTAAAATTAATTTTATCTCTATTAAATATAAATATAAATTTAGAATTCCATGTTGGTAGAAGAATAAAGTGCATGAAATTATTGATATGAATGTGTATAGATAATTTGTTAATGAAAACGATTCCAGTAATATAGCAATAAAAATTCCATTAAAAAAAAGAAATTTTATGGAGCTTATGCATGGTCAGGGAAAGAGATCACGTTAATGAATGCAGAATAAAAATAATAAGCGACCCTATATTGTCATATGAAACTAAACAAAAATAGAGGTTTCGTTGCACGTAATTGAAACTGGCATAAGGCTATAAAAAACTAATCAAGCTAAAAGAGAAAAAGAATAGAAAGTGGTTGAAACTTTGATACCATTATCACATCAGATTAAAAAACACCTAGGAAAGTTGAATAAAATTTTATTTTCTTCTTAAGTAACCATGCACACTCTTAAAAATCAAATGCATGTGAATAGACTGTTTATGATTTTATCATCTGCACTAAAATAAATATGAAAATTTTGGTACCATTCAAGGATAAGTACACCACCTTCAATTCAAATGCTCATCAAATTTGAAATAGATTCAACAACTATAATTAATCATACGAAAAACCGGTGAAAGTAACTAAATTCAAATTATTGTATCCAACATATATACAATTAAAAATGGCAGTACTACATGCAATGTTGCACTATCTTTGCCACATATTGAAATTCACACGTACTTTACTATTGACATTACATGAACCAGACCAAAGAGAGAATTCAAACTGGTACATAAAAATTATGAATCAGTTTAAACTAATTTTACCTCAACAGAATACAAATTCAAACATCCATGTTGATAGTAGAATAAGGTGAATGGGTTATTGATATGAATGTGGGGAGATTATTTGCAAATAAAACCACAACACAAAAAAACAATTTCAAGAATATAGTGATAACAAACTCTGTCTAAAAAGAAATTATATGAATCACATGCACAGCCTAGGAAGAAGATTACCTAGACCTGGTCTTGGATGGTTCGATGGAAATCCCAAAGCGGATAATTATAAATGGAACTCTGGGAACAAAGCGGTAGACTTCTACACAGGACGCGCAAAACCAATAATCAGTAGGAACTAGAAACAACATTATAGAGTGGGAAGCAGCAGCAGATTCATTCAAATTAGGGTTTGAAGGCTGAAAGGGGGAACGAATTGAGTTTTCTTTGTCAAGGAATCAACGTATCATTCGAGGTAGGGTTCTACGGCTGAAAATGGAAAACAAAATGAACTCTTTATTAAACGTCGAAATGGGGAGAATTTGTTTTGATGCTGTGGCTGTTCAGCGCAGGAGTACATGTGAGCTTACCCAATTACTTAAAGATGATTTCTATGGAAACAAACACAGATATGAAATCACACGCGCAAACACAAGATATTCCACCCAAACACCCTCTTTATTGATTCTCAATAACAAATTTTGTTTATACTCAATGGGTCAAAACCAACAATAAACAAAATTACAAGAATCAATAACCTTATTGAGAAAGGGAAAAAATATCTAGATGACTACAACTTCTGTTGGAGGAGGAGAACAATGAAGAACGACGGCTAACCCTTGGATTAATTATGAGGCACCAATCCTCTCTAGGGCACCAAGCCCTAGAGGCACGCAACCACCACTCTATTCGATCATACATTAATCCAATCCTATGTGCTGCTTTTATAGGAGAATAGAAGGCCTAGGAAAATATCCAATTTTCCTCTTAGAGATATATTAGAAATATATCCCCTCAATACTTGCAGATAAGTCACAGAAAGACCGGGTCAAAATCCAGCAATAAATCTGCTCAAACGCCAAACTGCTTCTTCTAATCTTCTTTCTGTTGTTGCACCATCTCCTCTACCGCCAAGCACATCCACGCTTTGTCTCTATCAACGTATGTGATTTTATGTCACAAATCACAACACTCCACCTTGATATGAAATCACATCAACAACAAGTCAACCGACTTCCATGGACATGTGAAATCACCATCATAACGCTCCACCTTAATCTGAAATCATATCAACACTCCAACAATCACCAAACAAGTCATCTAGCTCTTTCAACGACACCTTCTCTCAATTAAAACCAATCTCGATTTCCAGGCAACGAGATACACCCCACCTGTTCCGAGTACAGGGACTCAATTGATTTCAGGGCAACAATCACATCCAGTCGATTTGAAAGGACTACGACCACACCTCAATTACAAGTACAACCCACCGTCTGCAAAAGATGCATCTACCATCTGAGCTGCACCGTGCATACACCAACGGTTTAAAAAATGCTTGCAATACCACAAGATCTCCATCGTCTTTGTGGATTTCAAAACTCGACATCCGTCTTCCGTTTGGCATGATCTCTTCATCTCCGGGATCCCTCGAGTATCATCAACATCTAGACCCTTGTCGATACCATGATCCTCCACCTTAGGACCATCAGCAGTGATCATATTAACCTCTCCACCTTGCTGTGGACTTGGTTCTTCAACCGTCACTGGCCTTCCACATCGACACCCGTCTACCACTTGACCTGAGCTCCTTCCTCGAGCATCATCAACGTGAAGACCCATGTCGAAAACATGAACCGAATCACCAAGGTATAGGCAAATCAAACCAATTGCCAATATCTTCGTCTTCTTCCATCTTCCCTCATCCACGTCGGAGGGCTTTTCTTCACCTCCATCAACCAAACCATTGAGGCCTTCAAATCCCCAATCATAATTAGTCATCACCAACAGCGCCATCATATCCGACATAAAAAAAAATCAATTTTTTTCAACAAAAAATCATTTTTTTTTCCGAACAAAAATCAATTTTTTCCAGTCTAAAACCACTCTAAGCTTTGCGATGATCTAGCTCTGATACCAAATGTTATGGAAAACTGCGCCTTTGCGGAAGCGTCCAGAATCTTATTCACCCAATTACTTAAAGATGATTTCTATGGAAACAAGCACAGATATGAAATCACACGCGCAAACACAAGATATTCCACCCAACCACCCTCTTTATTGATTCTCAAAAACAAATTTTGTTTACACTCAATGGGTCAAAACCAACAATAAACAAAATTACAAGAATCAATAACCTTATTGAGAAAGGGAAAGAATATCTAGATGATTACAACTTCTGTTGGAGGAGGGGAACAATGAAGAACGACGGCTAACCCTTGGATTAATTAGGAGACATCAATCTAGGGCACCAAGCCCTAGAGGCACGCAGCCACCACTCTATTCAGTAATACATTAATCCAATCCTATGTGCTGCTTTTATAGGAGAATAGAAAGCCTAGGAAAATATCCAATTTTCCCCTTAGAGATATATTAGGAATATATCCCCTCAATACTTGTAGATAAGTCACAGAAAGACCGGGTCAAAATCCAGCAATAAATCTGCTCAAACGCCAAACTGCTCCTTCTAACCTTCTTTCTGTTGCTGCACCATCTCCTTTACCACCAAGCACATCCACGCTTTGTCTTTATCAACATATGTGATTTTATGTCACAAATCACAACAAGAGCTTGATTGTTAACTCATCTTTTATAGTACAGTATTGATGTGGTATAACTCAAGTGGATAACTGAAAATCATATTGCATAAACCAAAAATTTAATGACTGAAAAAAAGGAGATACAGTTCTAACAGTCTAAACTAACACAACTAGAATTTAAACATACGAACAGAAAGGTTACTTATACTACTGTGTGAACGAATATCAAGTCAGTACCCAGAAACATGTCATCCTTTATTATTATTTAAATTGAGGCGTTAATTCTATTATACCGCCGCAATTAGTCTCACGTAAGTTCACATACTGTGCTGCCTAATAATAAAATAAAGAATGTCCAATTAAAACATTACCTTGCGTAACTTGTATTTGTTGGCCTCTAGTTCGTTGTTTTAACACATCTGTAACATGGGCATTACGCAAATTTATAACAGCTTTTTGACGCATAATTTTAGGATATCAATAAGATATTCATTTTCATGCTCGACGAACACTGGTTTTATAGAATTTTTGTAGAAGTTGAAGTGCCAACAGATTGTAAACAAACCTCTACTTGTCATATTTTGTTATTTGCACGTTCGGTTAAAGAAGAAACATCAAATGTTAACTGAATACAAAATATCTGTAATAGTATACGTAAATGGGAAACATCAAATGTTAACTGAATACAAAATATCTGTAATAGTATACGTAGATGGCCTATGTTACTTCTGTAATCTCGCATTTTTGGTAAAACAATTGGTATTTCGCTTATAAATCTTGATCAAAGCTCTGCTCTTACATCTTATATATTGCATGCATATACTGGCTTGAACGAAACAGAGGACTGCAATGTTCTTTAAGGTGTTGTGGACTGTCAAGTCCACTTATTCGCAAGTGAGCTAGATCCATGATGACCGCAGTTTCTTATTGAAATTCAAGCTAACGCTGATTATGGTGCACAAGTCAAGGTTGTCTTGTACAGTTTGATTTATACTACTTAATACATAACTATTTTATTTTATTTTTAACAAAAACAAAACATATTCAATTTTCTTAATGCTGACATTTTCACTTCGGTACCTTGTACTTTTGTCTATACAAGGATATTTCAAGCATTGGCTCGTATCATATTACTGATAAGCAAATTAGTAAAAACTAACAGAGACGATTTCTAAAATTTTAACCAAAACAAACCGAAATCCAAGAGGTTGTTTGGCTTGTTTCTCATTTGTTTTACTTAAAAGAAGATTATTTAAACAAAATCAAATTCAAAAGGAAAACACAGAAAATTATTCCAAACCAAATGACTTGTTTCTCATTTGTTTTACTTAAAAGAAGACTGAACATGATTCTTGGAGAAAGGCACTCTTAAGATCCCCACTCCGGAAAAAAAACACAAACACACTCTTAAGATCAAAGCTTTGTATAATAACATGCGAGAATGGTTTAGTGAAGTTCATCAACAAACGAAAACAGTTACTATTGCCATTTACAAGAATGCAGTGACTAGTCTATAGTGTGACGAATATATTAATCTAATTAGATCGTGATGATTGATAGGCATACATCGCAATACTTCCTTACTGGAGTGAAAATTAGTTTTGAAAAGGCTGAAATAAAATATACCCAAACTCTCTGTTAAGGCTACTGGCTGAATTAGTTGCTGCTTTGCCACCATCATATCTTTTGATGAAGTCGTCAGACTCCACTGCAACTACACAGTATGCTGCATAATAATAACAAATAAATTAATTAACTATTAGAAAAAAGGAATTGAGCTAGGATAACAGAGAGGGGTAAAAGAAAAGGAAAAGGGAAACATATGGTAAGGAGTTAGCATCGATGTTTCCATTAATTTAAACAATCATCTACATATTGCAATACACACATACCCATTTGCATTCTCTAATGTACCGAAATTTCAAGCATTTGCAGTGTAAGAACTATAAATAACAGGTGAGATTATTGGTGTTTGAAACAACTTGCACTAGCATGTGAGATTATCATATAGGTTTGTCAACATTGTTATCAGGTTGGATCCCATCAAATTATCTTAATTGTATTGGTTTATAATATATGAGACTAAAAGAATTTTATTTTACCTGAAATTTTACTTGACAATGCACTCGGTTAGAAATACCAATCCCCTGAGGTTCGCTCAAAGCATTGCCAGGAGAGGTGTGACATGCACTAATGTTAATATAACAATAGATTAAGTCTGACTATTGAACAAAAAATGCAGGACATGATATTATGTAGAAATGATCAATGGAGTATATGAGGGAAACATGAAAAAGGACTGCATGGACAAGACTCTGAGCCGAAATGAAGGCACCATGTTGCACTAGTTTAGTAGCAAAAACTCGGCATAATAAGGACTACTAAATGATATGACTTCATAAAAAGGTGCAGCAGAACTAGACAATAAACTGGATTCTGCGACAATTACAACAAAATAATTATCTGTTGGGTTTATCCACTACAACAAAATTATCATATTACAACTGCAGTTTTACAACGGTGGAAAAGTGACAGTTGTAATAAATGTTTTTTACAACTTTTTCCTCAGAAAGTTGTAATAAAACTATTTTCAACAACTGTTTTATTTCCACTGTTGTAATAGATACCTGTAATAATGGTCTATTACACCATTTCTGTTTCGTCAACGATGAATGTTTTTAACAACTATATGGAGTAATTAAATTTCTGCATTTAATATTCTACTACGATTAAGAATTATTATATTTTAAATTTTAATAATTCAAAGTAATATTATTATTTAAAAACATGTAACGCACTAATTTTATTATCTAATGCTTGTCTTAAAAAAATTGAAACAAAAAATTAGCGTAAACCTCCAAAAATTTACTGCGTAGGCATAAAATTTAAGCGGGAGTCTTGAAAAGTGGGCGCTAAAATGAGTAAGCAAACTGATAGTTTCCCGGTACGAATCTAAAAACTCACATTACAAGTCTTAAATCGCTAACTCTAGGGCACGGTAAATCCTAAATCAAAAATTATGGCACACCAAGCTCTTGAAAAAAATTGGCGGAATCCCAAATCAAGGCGATGCGATAAATCAGAGGCACCGATGACTTCAGACTCGACGGCGCCTATGACTTCAGACTCGACGGTGGACGCAGCAGGTGATAGGTGCTACATGCTCCAATCCGACTTTAATGAGGGCAAGCATGGTCGTGGTTTGTAAGTTCGGCAATGACTTGTAAGTTGATGTAATTATTGAAATCGTTGTTTTTTAATTTACTGCTATTTGACTATTACCTGTTTTTTAGATAACATTGAATTTTGTTGATGCGTATGAAATTATTGTTGGTTCTAGTGGACGGAAGTGTCTTGTATGGTGGAGGGTGCAGTGTGGTGATGGTTTGCTGTCATAACTTGGGATTCAGGTAGTGGGCGGAGACCATTGTAGGTTGGTGAAAGATTGCGGTGCAGGTTGTAGTTGAAATGAGGTATACAGACTGGGTAATGGACGGTTATAATTCACCGTCTTATGCTACATGATCAATCATGGAAGGAATAAGGGGTCTTTATTTTGATGGTGTAATTAAAGCGTTTGAGGATGGAATAAGGTATGCCATGTTTTTTTTTCGATTTTCTACCTCTTTAAGTTTCCCAATCATTCTCAATCATGGTGAAAAAGTAGAATTCTCTAAAGCAAACACCAGTCCTTCGTTTCCTTATGTTTAGTTAACATTAATGCCCTTTCTTGAAGAAATGTCCATGAATTTGATGTTATCTCTGAAAGACATTATTTATCCCATCTTGCTACACATATAAAAGTATGGCTGTATTTAATGCATGTGTTTGAGATGGATATAGGTTTTGGAATAATTTCAAGCTATCTTGGATACAATTCATCCCACAGAGGAGAGAAAACAGGGTAAGTGCCATTTTTCCCCCTTCTTTTTCCTTTCTTTTCTGTTTTAATTTCCTGGAGAGTTGTCTTGTTGATCATACAACATTCATTATGCATGCCCATGAGATACTGCTTCTTGATTTTTATCTTGCTTTAGAGCTTAGTGTGTGATATTTCTATAATTAGAGCAACAAATTTTTTGGTGTGATAATGGTAATGACCCTACAAAAAACAACTAGACATTTCAGTTGCATCCTTGGAGTTCGTATATAATAAAAATAGAATAGTTTATATGTTGCTTGTGTAATAACTTTTTCCTAGAAAATATATGACCTAAGATTGGAAACACAAGTCTGATCTTGATTCTTCTCATCAACTTTTGTTTTGATTTGTTAAAAAGGCCTTAAATTTTGATGTGCATCATTATTCTTGGTGGGATGAAAGCGTTGAAATGTTTACCATTATCGCTCTGTTGTGGCAGGAGAATGCTAAAAGCCTATCAAGGTGGGATTCGTCATCTGTTTCCGATTTCTGCAAGTTAATTGACGTTCACATTCATGTGCCAGATAACATATAATATTTACATGGATCGTCGGCGGTATGTATTATTCTTTTATATCTTTTTTCTTTCTCTCTCCGTTGTCTTCAACTAGTACATGTTTTGATACAATATCACACGGTATTAGCAATCAGTGGTCAATTAGCAATCAGTGACAACGATCTGATTGATGCATTTGTTAGCTATGGTATTAATAGCTCAAATTTTCAAGTAATCCAGTCTCTTTGAAATTTGTAAATTAGACTAAGATATTTCAATACTTGCAGGTATTGAGCCTCATGTTACATTGTATCACTTTGATCTTCCGCAAGCATTACAGGTTGAGTATGAAGGTCTCAAAAGCCAAAGGATCATGTAAATTTCCGGTTCTTATAAAAATCGTAGCACTTGTTGAAGATTTTGAATTATTGTTTGTAATACAACAGTATTGTCTAAAACTTATTGTTTGTAATACTGAATATTTGAGTATTTTAATAAATTAGTTTGCAAATAACTGTAATATCGTATTTTCTCATGGAGTATTACTATATTTAGTGTATTGTTCTTTTCAGTTGCAAAAGATGTTTTTTTTAAACCCAAATATCAATCACAACGGTGCATAACAGTTGTAGTATGTTTTATTACAACAGTGCATAACTGTTGTAATAAAGTTTATTACAACGGTGGAAAAAAGTTGTAAAATATACATATTACAACGGTGTTGCAACAGTGCAAAAAAGTTGTAAAAGATATTAGTCTATTACAACTTCTTAATACACGACGGTTTACCCACCGTTGTAAAATGTGTATTACAACGGTGTTGCACCGTTGTAATAGGGTCATTTTGTTGTAGTGATCATACGAAACTTGTGTAACTCTAATATAAATAAAAAATATGTATAACTATAGTAATAAGATGATAAAAGCACAGTTACTGTAAAATTTCAAAGCATTTGACTTTTCCTGAAAGAATCATATATTTTTAAATGATTACTTCTTTTTTGCAGTTTTATTCCTAAAATGAAGTTCAAATGTTTAAAAGTACCTTCCTTAAAGTGTATATACTTCAAGAATACATTTATTCTGGTTTATAAATTCCAGAACATTGTATTAAAAATAGTTTGGGATTAAAAAATATCCACAAAACTAGTTTGTTTCTCAAAATTGCTAAAGATAAGGAAATTTTAATCAGGATTCTGGAAAGAGTCCCAACTCTAACGAAGGAATAGTTTCAAATCCAATAAGGATACAAGAACAAAAAGGTAAATGACATCAACAAAGAACAATGGTGAAATCTGATTTAACAAATCCTATCAAACCTAAAATACAAGTGAAACCTAGCAAGTCCAGTGAACTGTAATGAACATGGTATCAGTTTAACGTCATCAAAAATGTGACCCCTTTAGCAGAACTCGCATTCATCCTACACAAAAGGTTATTAATTATAAACAACCAACTCAATTTCGAAATCAACTCTGAAATCTAAATCGAAATAAATTCCCAGAAGGAAATCGAATTCGAAATAAAGATCCAAGTCAATTTCGAAATCCAAATCGATTTCGACATCCAAATTCGGCAGAATAAAAACCGATCCAATGTAATTAAAACAGATAATGGATGAAAAGGGAGATTTGTTACCTGAGGGAGGTAAGGGAAGCGAGCGAGGCAAAAGGAAGAATATTGAGGAAGTGAGTGGATTTAGGGATGTACACTATTAGGGAATGCGGGAAATGAAATATAGCGGGGAATGAAAATATGATGTGGATATGATACGGTCCAAAGCCGTGTCAAAGGAACTAATCCGGAACATTGAAGATGGAGGGTTAGATTTTAGTTTAGGGGGATGGTGTGGACTGCAACCGGTGTGCCAAATGAATTTGATACGGGAGCACCATTAAATTTGATACGGTTTTAAGCCTTATCAAATCTCCACATTTTGTTGTGCCAAATTTGCTGTTTTGATGTAGTGCCAACTTGCTTGAGAACTGGAAACGGACCAGCAAACCTTGGTGCTAATTTACCTCTCCTACCAAATCGAATCACACTCTTTAACGGGAAATCTTGACGAATACCAAGTCATCAATGGAGAATTTCAAATCTCTTTGTCTCTTATCAACATAACTTTTCTGCTTATATTGAGCAGCCTTCATTCGTTGTTGAATAATCTTGATCTTACCTGAAGTTTCTCTTATTACATCTGACCCAAGCACAAATTTCTCATCGATTTCCAACCAACATGATGGTGAGTTGCATGGTCTTCCATACAAAGCTTCAAATGGAGTCATACAAGTACTGGACTGATAACTGTTATTATATGCGAACTCAACCAGATGCAAATGGTCATCCCATGATCCTCCAAAATCCAATATACAAGCCCTTAAGAGATCCTCTAATACACGGTTTACCCTCTTTGTTTGACTGTCGGTTAGAGGATGGTACGCGGTATTGAGATGTAATTCTAACCTAACGCCTCTTATAAGCTCTTCCAAAACCACTAGTGAATAATGGATCTCGGTCACTCACAATACCTTTAGGTACTCCATGAAATCTCACTACCCACTTCATGTACAGTTCCTCTAACTTAGCTGCCGTTCTATTCGACTTAACTGGTATAAACCTTGCACTCTTGGTCAATCGTTCCACAACCACCCAAATACTATCATGGCCCAATCTAGTCCTTGGTAAACTATCTATGAAATCCACTGAGACTTATTCCCATTTCCATTCGGGATTTTCCAGCGGTTGTAACAAAGCACTAGGCTTCTTTTTCTCGGCTTTAACTAACTGGCAGTTCATGCACTTGGATATAAACTTTCCAACGTCTCTCTTTATCCCTTCCTTGTAGTAGGTTTGCTTTATGTCTCGGTACATTTTGTTACCACCGGGGTGTATAGTCAGTCTCAAGTGATGACACTCTCTAAGTACTTCATCTCTCAATCCATTAACGTTGGGTACAACTAGTCTCTCATTCTTTCGAAGCCATCCTTTTTGATCAAGTCCATACCTATTCATTTCCTCACCATCGTTACTCATCTATACCTTGGAGATGATTTCCAATAGATTAGGATCGTCCCTCTGACTGGAACCAATCCTTTCAATCAAGGTTGGCCTGATCGTCAAACTTGCTAACATCTCTGGATCTAATTCACACTTAGGTCTGAAATCATATCCCGTGATATATTATAGTTGCTTCCATTCTAGAAACATAGCATCTAAACTGGCATGTCTCCTACTCAATGCATCACTTATCGCACCTAGTCCAGTACCACAGACATCCGTGTATACCGTCATCCCTTCATTTCCATCGCCAGAATCCTACAGGTGATAGTCTACTCAAGAGAAGAAAATAGGAACAAACATAGCAACCATTGCATCCATCAAATAAGTCCTATATATCACCTGCTAAAGCCATGAATATGTCTATTCCCATATGACTGGTCCAACTAATCTCAAGGGCTAATGGAAGCCCCGGCTCCAAACGGATTACCGTACGTCCAACACACGTTTGTCCTCCAAGGATAACTAGATCACATCCAACGGATCCAAGGTAAATGGGCATCCCCAAATACCCCTACTTCGAGTCCGCCTAAAACACTCCAAACTATCGACGATTCCTTGGCGCTCCCTCAGAAGAGCTATCCACAACTCCATATTCAACTCGAGTCTCACCCAAGTCAATCCATTATCTTGCAGCCTTCTCAAGTCCCACCGAGTCATCTCATGGCCCTATCGAGTCCCACTTGGGGCAGTCCATATCATCGAATAGTCTTATCATATCGCGGGCTTCCCATCACTGCTTGAGTAAACCAAGATATCATTCATGGAAATCACAACAAATACTTATATCTCACGAAACCATCCTAGTCGAACTCGACATTCCCCAAGCACAAGGCCCAAAGGCCAAAACCAATATCAGACAAGCACCCAAGGAACATCTCCTCCGAGACAATCTACGCGAGATGATACGAGCAAAACAACTAAACACTCGAGCACTCATAATAGACTCTGGCTATCCTTGCCAATCCTGCTTCGAAACTATTGTTGATGCATGATAGCCCATGCCATATGTCAATGGCAAATGGAAACCCCAGTTCTAACCAGACTACTGCACATACAACGTACATTTGCCTCCCAAAGACAACTAGAACTTACAACAACGATAATCTCTCAGCCTCCCTAGCTCCAGTTATCATCACCATCACTAGGTAGGTACCTAATACTACCCTATACCTTTGGAGCCAATCGACTCCCAAAATAATGCCAAACCCAGTAAAACAAAACAATCACAAGCAAACATGCATCTGTGACTCGATAAGACCAAATTACAATAGCATATAAAGGCTTGTCGAACCACTGATCGGGTTCGTCGCAACTAAAGGTCTATCGACAATTGCGAGTTCCAATTCCAACCTATTTACCAGGTCATTAGATATGAAGGAATGGGATGCCCGGTATCAAAAAGAAAACTCGAAAAGAAACATCATAAATAGAAAGCATACCTTGAATAACGATGCCTTTTCCCTTTTCTGCCGAAGTTGGGGAATTCGATGAAGAAGGAACAACGTTGATAGCATATTCTTTCACGATCTGCTTCACTTTAGGGGGTTGTGGACATTTATCCTTGTGATGTCCCGCTTGGCCGCAATTGAAGCACTTCCTTTCCCCAGGCTTTTCCTGACAATCTCTGGCACAGTGGTCCTTCCTGCCTCTTCTAAAGCACTCGACGTCGTTCTTATTCTTCTTTTTCTGACCATCCTTGGTTTGGTTCTGCTTCCTCTTATTCTGGGAGTTTTCCTTGCGTCCACCGCTTGCCTGCGGTTTTGGCTCCTCTGCAGATATAATAGCAACCCCGGTCTTTGACTTAGGGTAAAGGCTCTCTGATCTCAATGCTTTTCACACAATAGATTCAAATGTCTCATCGATGTGGTTTATAAGTCTTTCCCCCAAGTACTCGTATAAGCCGTTATGAACATCTCGTCGATAAGAGATAATCCATACTTCGATAAAGTATCAAACTCAGCAGTATATGCCGAGGCTGCCTTACCATTCTTCTTAAGCTCCAGGAATATCCTAAACAATCATGATTTCTGAGCAACTGGGATAAACTAATCATTGAAGCGAGTTTTAAACTGATTCCAAGTAACTTGATCCTCTGGAGTAGTTGCTTTAATAGCATTCCACCAATTCATAGCCCGTCCTTTAAGTTGACGTGACGCTAGCTTTCTCTTCATTACGTCATCGATCCCTAAATCCTCAAGATGCGCTCACAACTATCCATCCATCCATGAACCACAGTCGCCGATTCCGTTCCATGGAACGGCTTCCCGCCAAGACTAGTATAATCCTTGTTGAGCTTGGCGAAATCGGCTCTAGGCGCCTGCACCGTTGCACCACCACCGTTAGCAACATTAGGAACTGCTCCCTGAGCATCCCTAAGCATCTCTCGTATGAAGGAAGTAAACATCGTCCTCACATCAGGGACATTCCTATTATTGGCCCATGAACCCGTACTCCTCGTATATCGGCTCAACGTTCAATCTGTAAAGAGAAAATAATTAACCATCTCCATAGTGGTGAGAGCAGTGCGACTTCATCCTTAGATATACTAATAGTATATATATATAACTTTTGAGAACCAAAATATCACAAACATGCGTTCTCATATACGTATACCATCTCTCCCTGATGTCTTCCCCTAGGTTGACTACACAACCTAGGATCTGATACCAAGTGTGACAGCCCGCTGCGAACCAGCGCACATTTCCCCGAAGTGCGTTGTGCCAATACCCGACTAGCACTGGACGGTTGTCAAATAAAAAGGGATTTGAAACTATGAATAATCAAGAACCTATAGTATATCTCACAGCGCATGGAGTAAAATATAATAATAACATAACTTGACATAAAACAGGCGAGACAATGCATAAGCTGAAAAATAAACCATCATAGCAGCAGAATCCAAAATACAGCTTATGATCCAAACCATTATTACAACTTCAAAATACTGTCTCTAAAGAAAAATAGAAAAGGTACACTACTAATGCCCAAATTAGTGACCAACAACAACACAAGGAGAATATATGTAAATAGTACGTGGAAGCCTCCTGCTCGTCTCCGGACAGTTACTCGTGCATAACCACCTAACCCGTCTCTAGTCTGCTCGTTTAGGAGCACCTAGAGTAATAAGAAAAGACATAAAACTCTAGGTCAGAAAAAAGTCTGGTATAAGCGATAGCAGCAAAATAAAGCAATAACATGTATAAATAATCATACCTGAACCTAGACCTGCAACCAAAGAGTTAGCACAATAAGACGTACAATACTCTAAGGTAACACTAACATAAAGTATAAAATCGAAGTGTGCATGTCATGGTGATAGAAAACATCAAACATAGCAATCATCCTCACTTCTCTCACGCAGTGCGTAAATCATATGATACCCACCACTTTGATCACCAAATCCTTTACTACAACTACTTTACCCTTGTGAGTCTTAATGATCCCATTGCGCTGATCCATAGCCACTAATCCATCTCTTAGTGGTGAACTAAAGTTATAGGTGTTGATAACCCCTTTGCACACGTTCCCTAGTAGAGCCCAACTCATGAAGTTAACTTATTGGTTCCCATCTGGATCATGAGTTTCAACTCCTTATTTGGACTACCTTTGCATCTCGGGTTTGGTCTCCTCCAGCTCGCATTTCAGTTTCCATCTGATTCGCGATACACAAGCGGCTCGCGGTTTATGAGCATGCTTGGCTAGTGGTTCGTGGTCATGCTCCAGTTCGTGAGTCTTCGGTTGGCTCGTAACCCCATTCGGGTCGTAGCCCTTCTCTGCTTGGGTTGTGACCCTGGCTTCTAGTAGTGGGTGCACTCGTCCGTGGCCAGGTTTCATGATTCTGGTTCGTGGTGAGCACGAGTGGCTCGTGGTCTTCATGACGATTGTCAAGTGGATTCTTCCCTACTCGAGAGTGGGTTTGGGTCGTGGTCCTCCTTTCCTGCATCGGCTCGTGGTCCGGCTCGTGGAGGTGAGCATGAGTAGGGGTCGGTTCGTAAGGGGTACTCCACGATTGAGGGTTCTGACCAATTTCCTGCAGCTTTTCTAATGAGCTATTTATGCCATATGACGGTGTTTTCGACCATTCTAACTTTTCTATGCAATCACAAATCATACCAAACAGTAATAGCAACATATAGAATCAACTATAAACATCAAAACAATGGATTACCATGTAATTATGGATCACCCAAAAAGTATGATTTTCCCCTTAATCCCCTTAACCATGTTTAACTATAGGATTAACAAACTTAACCCAAATTAAACCAAATTTATATCAAAGGCATAAAATAATATTTAAATTTTTTTACATATTTTTCCAGATTTTTATAACGCATAATTTCACTAATTATCATTAATCACCCTTAATTAGCCGTAATTAGAGAACAAAAATGCAAATCACTCACCTGAGCTACAAATAACTCTCAGATATGAAAATATCACTGATTTGGTTCACTAATTATCACTAACCACCCCTAATTAGTCATAATTAGTGAATAAAAGTGCAAATCACTCACCTTAGCTACAATTAAATCTCAGATATGAAAATATCTCTGATTTGGTTCGAACCCTAATGCAACGCAGCAGCTCTACCTCCAATTTGCTGTTAATTTGCCTTGATTTGATGTTTATTAGCTTAATATTGGACTAAAATGTGATTAGAAGGTAGTCTAGAAGGTGGAGGTCATTGCTAGGTTTAGAGTAAGGTAAGTGGCGGTTGAAAAACTAAAATGAAATGTTTTCCCAAACCTTTTCTGCCCTCTAATAACCCTAATCTCAAAATGGGTTATGGGCCTAGCTGCTAATCACCTTATTAAGCCCGATTAACCTGTTATTCATCTTCCAAACCTTATTTCAGCCATATCTCCCAAACGCTAAGTCCGTTTGAGAAATGTGACCACTATACGGAAAAGTAAACCATCATCCAAATCCAATGGTAGTGGTTTCAAGTCAAAACTCTTTACCAATCAAAGGTTAGAGGCGAAACAAGATTCGCCAAGGGCAAAACGGTCAATTAAAGTTCGGCAAAAATCATGAACATGGGAAATGACCCCAATAGTCATTCCCCAAAGTTACACGACCATATGACTTCGTATGAAAATAAAATAAATATTCTACGATATCCGATACGTAGAATGCGGGTCGTTACAGTTGGATTTACTGAATAGTGTCTTCGGTTTGTCCACTCCCAGGATAACTTGTATGGAAGAATGTCTGATAGAGTATATCTTATTGATCGCGTAAGTTGATCTCTTCAAACATATTTACGTTTGGTGGCGGAGAAATTCGTTTCTCTTAGCTGTATACCCATGGTATTTTTGGAGAAATCGATTTGTGATTTGGAGGGTATGACGATGTGACATTCAAAGTGAATGCAGGTGTGATATGTCAAAGATAAGCGTGGCTTCAAGCCTCACAACCATGAAATGGTATAAAATCGGGTAGGTCGCATGGCTAAGTGGGTAGCTCCCAATTAGGGTGTATTGTCACCTGATTTAGAGAAATTTCATTTACTTCTTTAACCTATTTCGATATTGTCCCTTTGGGGAGACAGTTGCTGATCCCAAATGTTGGGGATAATACATTCGGTTCATTCAAGCGAAATGAGTGACAAGTCATGTTCATCTTGGGTTGCAAGATGTTCTTGTTGAACCCAGTGTATTCCTCTTTAAAGATATACTGTCGGAAGGTGGTCCCATACCTTGCAAGTTATAATCCGTTACTCAATAAGCATGTGTGGTTTTTGATTATATATATGGAACGTGAGATGAAAGCATTCCACTAGATTTCTATTTATTTGATTTAGACATTATGATAATATCAGAAGAGTATGGATTTTAAAGAAATATTTTGGTTTGTCATAAGGTCTGTGTTTATATGTGGATCAGTCTTATGATTATCCTCTTTTAAAAAGGATTTTAAAAGTTAAATCAAGTGGTTGGAGTTTATTCACACTAGTCACATGACTGACCTAGAGTTTATTTTGTTTTGTTTTGCCCTAAACTCTTGGGTGCCCAAATTAGTATGGTCCGTCAAGTAGTCGGGATTTTATAGATATACTTGGAGAGATGGGAGTAGGAGGCTTTAGGATTTTATAGCTATTGTTTATTTCTACTGTGTTGTAAGTTTTGTAATCCAATATTTGTATTGTATACAGATACTGGTTTTATTTCAAAGTTATGTTATATAATATATTTATTCGTTCAGTTGTGAGATTCGTGTTTACTCTGATGATGTTGCTGTATTTTTCTTCTTCTTCTATTCTAAACTTCTATCTATTCTCGCCCTCTAACTTCTTTTTAATGACGTTCTGGTATTCTCAATTCTTGAATAGTCGACATGGTGTTGTACATCGATTTTCTAGGTCGAAAGCCCAGTTTGTTACATAATTACATATGAAAATACAAAATGAGTGCACCAGAATTTTCAATGTATGGCAACGATCCTGATCTTATTATAGAGGAATACTAGAGGAACATTATACTGTTAGAAATTGGACAAACAGAACACATGAAAGAGTTCAACGACATAGAAACATTGAAATGGCAACAAATAACGTAAGAGATGAAATTATTGCAGCAGGTTTGCGCTGATTGATTATAACTAACCCATAATTTAAATTTTTTTATTGACGAAATTCAAAAGGATTTATAATAATCAAAATCCAAATTTCTTTCAAAATTTATAGTGATGAACATTAAGGAAAAATATTGTGATGATATACAAAGAGTTATGAAGAATCATGTAATCGATGGGAGAATATAAGGAAAAGCTAATATAACTAATTTAGTAAAATGCTAATAACTAGAGATAATTATATACATGATTTAATAGGTTTGATTACTTAAATAACAATGTCTTAATTATTTACAAGTATTTCCTTACTCATGTCAGTGATATGGCAAACTGGAAGTAGAGAAGAAGAGTATGGAAAAATGACAAACCAGAGAAGGAAAAAAAATTATTTGGGAAAAATTGATGGTAGCTGTGTATTTTGTGGAGATGCTCTCGAAACTATAGATCATCTTTTCTTCCACTATCATACTATCAAATATTTATAAGACTTCATCAAGGAGAAAGCTGGACGGATCTCTGGAATCAGTGATACCGTAGACATATGGGACAATATCTATATGCATACGGGAAGAAAAGACGAGAGGAAAAGATTGAATAATTTCATCCTAAAGAAGTACGTGCATTGTGTTTGGAAGGAGAGAAATAATAGTATATTTAAGCCTGAACAAAGCAAGGATGAGTTGGCTGTGAGAGGAAGGATCGCACATGAAATTACACTTGGAATGGAGAAAGCCCATCTTATAATCGAACCAGTAATAAGGCAAAGATTTTTTTAACTCTTGTGTGTTCTATGTAATATTTGTTTGTCATTTTCTTTTTCTTTTATGCTTTCAGTGGTTGAAGTGATTATTTTCCCTGTATTCCCCTACATGGGTTTCCATGTAGCTTTGTATTTTTTTCCCTTATTTCTACAATAAAGTGAGGGGTCCTAAACGCCGTCAGCTTTGCCAAAAAAGGGATTGTAACTCCAATAGTTATACACAATTACATATGAAAATACAAAATGAGTGATCTTGAATTTATGGCGTATGGCGACGATCCTGATCTTATTACAGAGGAAGACCTAGAGGAACATTATACTGTTAGAAATTGAACAAACAGGACACATGAAAGGGTTCAACGACATAAAAACATTGAAATGACAACAAATAACATAAGAGATGAAATTATTGCAGTAGGGCTGCGTTGATTGATTGTAACTAACCCAGAATCTAATCTTTTTTACTGAAGGAATTCAAAAGGATTTATAATAATCAAAATACAATTTTCTTTCAGAATTTAGAATGATGAATATTAAGGAAAAATATTGTGATGATATACAAGAAGTTATGAAGAATCATGTAACCGATGGGATAATATAAGAAAAGCTAATATAACTAAATTAGTAAAATGCTAATAACTGGAAATAATTATAAAATGATTAAATAGGTTTTTTTACTTAAATAACAATGTCTTAATTATTTACAAGTGCGAAATCAATTCAAATTTTGTTTACTTAAAAGTTTTATTAAAAACAAAAAATGTAACCGATAAATGAATTTCAAATTTTCAATGGTTTGATGAATGGAAGTTATGCAAGATGGTAAACAAGGTGTAACACATATATGCTCACATATATATACATGATAACATATACATAAGAGTTATGGAGAGATCAATTAAGTTAAGAAACATTAGAAAAAATTAGTAAGAAAGGAAAATTGTAGTTTACTTTAATATAATAATAACATACCTGTTACGCGCATCATCTCCTTACTGCATCATAATCTTACACCCAACATGCTCTTACACATGGACGTGACATGCCCTTGACATGGTTCGATCGAAAAGGAGAGGAGGCAAATGCAAGAGGGTTTTGACAATTCTCCAAAACTTATTTTATTTTCCAAGCTTTCCTATAAATACCTCACCTTTTTCTCTTAATTTTTTCTGACAAAATTTGTATTTTCTTCCTCATCTTATTCTCATTGTTGGATTCAATATTTAGTTAAAATATAAGAAAAGGAATGAAAATAATTCATCACTCAAATAAATATCCAAAGGAATCGACATTATAGTCAAATCTTTTTTTTTAACTCCAACGCCCAACAAAGTTTCGAGATCAAGCATCATTGTCTTAAAGATGATACAAAGGTCAATTAGGAAGGGAAGAGGTCTCGAGACACTTGGAAGAAGCATACTTTTGTTACAAACATTCCGGGCTGATTAGAAAAGGTTTTATGAAATTTTCGTAGCGTTTAATTTGAATTCAATATGAGAAACTAAACTTAAATGACCTTACTTATCCATATGTTATAAAATTGAGTGCGCTTGCTATAATGATGTTTATACTTACTACAATGTTTGTTTATCATTTTTGATTGATAATATGTTTGTTGTATGGATTATTTAAAAAATTACATTAAATACACGTCAATAAGCATAAAGAAAATCCTTTCCTCTCATAAATGAAATGATGTAATGGAATGATTAAACCTCCTGAAATTGATTTAAAATGGTTTAGAAATGACGTATGAATGCTCCTAAGTGTAATTATGATGTTTGAAAAGAACACAAAATTTAAAAAAAAAAAAAATCGGTGTGTCACATAACGTTAGTTCAAGCTTTTGCTCCTTTGATAGTAAATCTTTTGAATACACAAGATGTCGATCCAAATTCTTTGAACCAATAATTTTTCGAACTCTTATAACCATACCTTTCCATGTAATTAGAAAGATCAAGATTTCGTTGAATATATTTAGAAACATAACCAAAACAATTTTAGAAAACATTATGATTTTGTAATACGAAATCCAGAAAATACACTTATTTGAAAATGGGATTTTTAGTTTAACAAAAATATGAAATAAATCATGTAAATCATTTAAAATGTTTTTAAAGTGATTTAAGTTGAACTTATGAAGTTTCCGATGAAGGAAAAGCATTTTGAACAATTAAGCCAAAAATAGCGGTTTTCGTAGCACTTTCCAGTAACGATTAAAATTTCAGTTTATACTAAAAAAAATCTCCTCAAAACCTTTTGTGAATGTTTTTAAATAACCAATGAAGTAATTTGTAGATTGTTTGAAGGATACAGGACTTATTAAATATTTTTAAATAATTGAATTGAATTAAAATTATATAATAAGTTTGATTTAATTTTGGCTCTAATATGCCGATGAGTAAGACTGGTTTTACTATTTCCAAGATCCGAATGTAGGACTTTAACCAGGAGATGTTCAGGAGCAACCGGTGCCTAGCTCACCTGGCCCTTCCCTAGTTGAGGGATGAATAAGTTTGGAATGTCGAAAACGAGTCAGTATAAAAATCAAGTTTTCTTAGGTTAAAAATCGAATTAATTGGAGATTATCTTATTGTATTTAGTATCAGACTCTACGAAGGAAATCCTTACTATCTATGAGAATTTAAACGTTGTTTCCATTGTTATGTGACAAATAGTATAGATTGAACATGAAAATTGCTCTTGAGTAGAATGATTATGATTTCTTTGGATCTGTCATACTAAAATGGATTTACCACCCATGAAGACATAATGGACGAGTTTAATCATTCCATATGTATATCTGAAGATATACATCCTTAAAATATGTTTTGTAAAGAAATCAATTAAGAGATGAAGAACACCCAATGCTATTTAAATAGTATTATATGATGATTGATTCTAAGAGAACGAGATCATATTTAGGTGATTCCTATTTGAAAACCACTTTGAATCAATTAATGTTTTGAAGTAAACAAGATTGAATAATGATGAATTATGGAGGTTGAATGAAAATTTGCTATCACCGACCATCCGAGGAATTTTTCTCATATTACTAATTGATAGAAGTTTTGTATTCAAATCTTTAGTATAAAGGTTCCTCCTTATTAGAACACACGGACTTGTAGGAGAAGTGCCTTCGGCTTACCCAAACCTGTGATGATTTGTATGGATGAACGTATGATGTTGCACTTTTAATGCAATTATACTAATATGCATAAATGTACTTCTGTTTGGTGGTGTATGCCATAACTCTCTTGCATCTTGTACACCATTACCTTAAACTTACGAGCTCAGAGGTTATACATTAATGTAAATTAGTTGCATGCATTAAACATGGAAATATGGCATTTAAAGTGAAGAATGTGCTTGAAGTAAGATAACTGGAGGCCTCAAGCCTAATCACTCAAAGATGGTAGAAAAAGAGCACGTGGTAAGGCCGTGCGGGTAGCGCCCATTAGAAGACGATCATCACCCTTCTAGATTACATTTTATATGGCAAGTAAGTAGAGAATGCATGGGACATGGATATGTCGGTTGCGACAGTGGTGATGATGTATACAGTCGATGTAGCATCTCCGGGTCTGTGTAGATAGTTCGGCCTTAACCTAGAGCAGAGGGTAGTTGGTCCTCGGTACATCCCTTTAGAGTATATTATACAGAAGATAGTACCTTACCTTTCCATCATATGTAGACCCAATTTTTCTAATAGTTTGTGATTATATTTGTATTTCCTAAAACACACAAAATTTAATAGTGGTAACAACATCGTAAGTCTCATGAGTGACCCGAAGTTTGTTTTCTTTCCCTTAAACTTAGGGTGCCCTATTTCTCCGAGTAGCCTTGATATCATATGGATTATATCACTTTGCTGCACAAAACCATGGAACATTTTGAAACCTATTGAAGCATGCAGCTTTTGAACCTTATTATTGTGTATACCTATATTCCCCAACATTTATGTATATTGGAACTTGTTTGAATGGAGTATATAACTATTCCTACTAGACTAGTATTTATCAGATAGTTTGTATATACTTCCTAGTGCATGTTATTGAAGTTTATTGCGATGTGGGATTATGATTATCCTATTTTCTCTCTTTATTTTCTTTTTATCCCAAACAATCTAACTCCCTGACACCAAATCTATGTCACGTGAATACTAAGGATGTATAGTGTTGATTTCTAAGGTCGAGAAATTGGGTCATTTCATTTGGTGTCGTAGCAAGGTTAAATGAATACCTAAGACTTGATGGGGTCAACTCATTAGAAATAGGATTAGAAATACCCTAAAATGAGGTTAGTCTAACAGAGCGCATAAGATCCTATTTAAATTAGCACGTCGCACACATGCTATATAAAATAAAATCCTCTTTATTATGAGATGTTTTTCTTATTATATGAACATATATTAGGAATGAACGGAAGAAGAGGTATTAGAGGTGGTGGGAGAAACAAAAATAATGCCTAAATATCGGAGCCACTATAGAAGGGGTAATGATTCCGGTGCAGCTCCAAATTAAATTTGCCACTTTATGAAGGAACTACACCAGCCTAGGAGGCAAGCCATTCAAGGGAATGGAATCCACTGTTGATGTTCAGGAATAGGTATGCTCATGTGAAAGGATTTTCAAGGGGTTTGAGGTCAAAGGTAGGTAGAGAAGATTTCTAACCATGTCACAGCTGTAGAAGAGAGCTTTGGCTAAATGGGAAACCATTATCCAAAGCGAGCCAGAAGACGGTAGTGTGTAGAATCGATTCAAAGAAGTGTTTGGGGATTAATGATGAAAGAAATTGGAAAAACTCGGCTATATTGAAGCTTTATGGATCTAACGTAGGAGGTATGTCAGTGGAAGAGTACTCGAACAAATTTTATGAGTTGTCTCAACTTGGTCCAAGACTAATTGACACTGTACTAAAGAAAAATGAAAGATGGATAACTGGGATAAAGGAGGAATATAATGAGAAGACGACTACCCATGTTGAAGGAATGCTTTTCGACATGGGTTTTCTTTACAAAGCCCTTGACAAGAATAACCCATCTGTAACTCAAGGCACCAACAATAACAATTGAAGGAAGCTAAAATTCGTTTAGCCAGGGCAGAATCGGGCTGGAGGAGGAAGCTTTACAAGGATGTTACATGCTTCAATTACCGGAAGAAAGGGAACTTTTTTATTTCATGCTCAAAACCCCAGATTCCCAAAAGTGCATGTTATAGTTGTAATAAAGCAAGGCATAAATCTTGGATTTCGTACCAAAATAGAAAGGATAGCATATCCAGGTTTCCGTAATTAAGGATGAACTTTTGAATTCAATGGATGTGAAGGGCAAGGGGGCTTTAGAACGTAAGATTTGCATAAATTATATTCTAATTAGAGTATTTTTTGATTCTGTGGCTTCCCATAACTTTTTTCTTAAAAGACTTAGTTGGAAAGATAAACGCCTAGCAATTTCATTAGAAACCCACAATTTCAGTTACCAATCCTATTGGCACTAAAACCAAATTCAATATAGCTTGTAGGAGAGTACCTATCACTCATGAAAACCCAAAGTTTTCCGTACGACTTAATTATTTTAAATTTATTGTAACGACCCGGAATTTTGGGGCCAATTTAAAATTTTTATTTTAGAAATTTTAATGTTTAAAATAATTTACTTTAAGTAACAACGACTAAAAATTTATTTTAAAATGAATAAATTTAATTTAATTATAAAAGGAGTTTAAAACAGCGCTACAGTTTGAAATTTTGAATTTGAACTTTGACTGAATGTACATGATTCATTTTAAATCGGAATTGAGCGAAACCAGAAATATTTAAATCTGTTACTTTTGAAATGAATTAAAAATGTATATTTGTACACATTTTAAAAGAATGAGTTAAGAATGTTTATTTTTATACATTAAAAAGAATGAGTTAGAAATGAAAATTTTTGTTTACATAAAAGGAATAAAAGAATTTACATTTTCCCATGTATATAAAAGGAAGTAAAGAATTTACATTTTTCTATGTAAATAAAAGATTAAATAGAAATTTACATTTTCTATGTAATTAAATAATAAAGTTAAAGAATTACATTTTTATGTAAATTAGAATAAGAAGGACATTTTTGTTAAGAAAATGTAAATTAGAATAAAAGGTGACATCTTCATTCTCATTTTATATTCAATAAAAAGATTAGAATTAAAGTTATATTTTTACATTCTAGATGTAAATAGAAGCATAGATTTTAAAGCTACATTTTTATTGCCATTATATATGCAATAAAAAGAATAGATGTAAATGTCACATTTTTATTGTTAGAATAGAGACAATAAAAAGAATAGAATAAATAGAATAGATTTTAAAATTACATTTTCTATGTAATTAAAGAATGACAGGAAAAAATACATTTTTCAATGTTATAAGAGGATGAAATAAAACACTACATTTTTCAATGTAATAAAAGATTGAATAAAACACTACATTTTTCAATGTAATAAAAGATGAAATAAAATAAGTAGAATTGAAATCATGGTTTTTATGGCCATTTGATTTCAATAACAAGAGTGAACATTAGAAAATACATTTTCAATGTAAACTAGTTTCATTGAGAAGAATTAATCATTTAAATATGATGTTAGCGATGGTTTGAAATATATGGTTGTTGTATAGAAGTATTCAATGTACTAAAGATAAATGTTTGTGTATTCAAAATTGAATATTACACTCTCATTTACAAGTTACCCGACTTGTTTATGTGATTGGGACGATAATTTTCACACATCGCCCAAGTGCACAAATAATTTATTATTGGTTTGATGGATGAAACCCCACACGGGTATTGGGATGATATTGGACACACACTAATCCCAATATTTAGTTATCTTTCAATCGATGGATTGACAGTCAGTGATGAGCATTATTTATTTACTTTAATGCTCACACAGTTATAGATTCCACTTTGGTCGTCATTTGGATGTTTAATAATTATTTATCATGATTGTTGATTTCATACAAAATATGGTTGTTGATTGAGTCACATTCCAATAAAGGATATTCTAGAAAAAGAATATTTTAGAAAAAGAATATTTTAGAAAAAAGAATATATTTTAGAAAAAATTATTTTTATTGAAATGAACTAGTTATTTACTAGAATTAATCATTAAATTAAGATTTAATGAAGTTTTCCAATTAGTGAATATTTAATTGAAATTAAATTAAATAAATTGGATTTTGGGTTGGTCGTGAATGGTGTCTTCAATAACACCTTTCTTAAACCCAGTTGAAAAGAATAAATCTTTTAATTAAGATTACTAGAGTTTCAAACTATATTTTGTAATTGGAATAAAAATGATTTGTGAATTGAGTTTATCGTGAACAATGTTTTTAAACGACATCTGTTCTTTAACTCAATTAACAATAAGAATATGATTTGGAATTTATAAATCTTGTATCAAGATTTAAATGGGAATTTTCCAAAAGTAAAGTTTTCCAATTTAATATATTAGATTGGAGTTGAATAGAATTCGAATTAATTATAACCGAGATAAGCTTTTGTAAAAGAAGACTGATACTACATATGGAATTTAAAAGGCTTTGCCATTATTCCATTTGTATTATTGGTCGGATACAGGAATTTATAACGATTATATATTGATTTGATTTCTGTGAAGATGCCTTATTTTATGGAAGATGATTTTGGGTTTACCCTGAAATATGTTTTAAATGACATTAGTTCTTTAACCCGTTTAAAGATAAGATTAATTTCTTAAATTTAATTAATCATTGAATAATGATTTTTGATATTTAAAACCAAATTGGGTTTTTAATAAATCTCTAAAAGAAAGATTTAAGAATAAACTTAAAGGATTTATCCTTGATAGAATAATGCGAATATTTTATTAAAAGAATATTCGGGGTTGGAATGAGGGATTGGATATATTTTTTTTTACTACTTGATTTTAAATTATAGAATACGTGAGTTATTCGGGAAGACCGGGTTTAACCCATTCCGAATAGTTATTATGATGATGAAGAGTCGAAGAAGAAGACAGTGGTTGAAGACCGACGATCTTCACATCGAATGGATGTGTTGCTACAGAGACCCTGATGGGAGTAGCTACCTTGAAGGGGCTTCAGTGGTGGCCGTCCGAACTATGGTTGATTGTTCGGATTTGGTTTTCGTTCAGACCCAGAGCATAAGATAGTAAATGGATGCGTGTCTGACATTGGATTTCATTCCATGTGAATTAAATCAATTTCTGTTAATGTATGTCTTTTTGGTGGTGGAGGATTTATTCTCTACTTAACACCCTGGTATATATTAATAGTGATTGATCGCATGGCATGAATTGTCAATGTGGCACGCCAAGATGCAAATGATCAAAGCTTTTGTTGAAAAGAAGGGCCTTGTGGGATGATCAAAGCATAGCCTATTACGGCATAGCTTTGTGTACATCGTGACTTCGCGAGCCTCACACCCCGGTATGAGTCAAAAACAGGATATGGACCGTAGGGAGTGCACACGTTTCTTTCTAGCTAGAAGTGGTGTCAGTGCTTAAAATGGCTGGCATTTTACTTATGTGGATGATGGATTTTGAGGCGCCTCGGATTTTTATAGGCCGTTAGTGGTCATACTATAGGTTCAAAGGAACCGGGAAGCGTGTGTTCAGGCATAACTAATCCACTGCCGATAGGCGGGGACCGGCCCTACCGCATCCAAGGGTTCACAGCGGGGGATCATGAGGCATTTGCTATAGTGTCTCGAATCGGAGAGGAGCTTGCCCCTAGCCTCGACTCATGATGGAAATCCAATTTCCAATACGACCTTGCGGTTTTGATTGTAGAACTAGTATGGCGACATGATATATGGTACCCATGCCGTCTATGATTTATACATTATGATTGAAATGTTTTTATTAGAACATATACACACTAGTATTAAATCCGTTTTAACGTATCAAGCATCTTTTGACCATTATAAGGTAAAACCCTATCCTCCGGTTTGCGTTGCATTGTGTGATGGGACTTGGGTCTTATAATGGTTTCATTTTTCTAAATAGCATTGCGTTGTTTAACGTTTTACTTTATTTTATGCACTGGCAATCCAATGGAGTAAACCCGTTCCGCTTTAGCGGCGTGGTCCTGTGATTAGCCATTATTATTAGATAGGTAAGTTAGATTTCTCATACCAGTCTCATGATTGACCTGTAGTTTGTTTCACTGGCAAACTCAGGTGCCCATATTTTCCACACGGGCAGTCGAGTAGCTTTTTGCTGATATTTACAGGATCCTGGTTTACAGCTGAAGCGATATTCGGAAAGCTCTGTATCCGTGTATTCCTTCCAGTTGTATATTTGTATTATTTTTCCGTTGCTATTTAAATGTAATTTAAAACTCTGATATTATTGTATTCCTATTTTTGTATTAAGTATTCATGCTCTGTTACATTCTTGTACTCTGATGTAATTATTGTAATCAGCAATAAAATGTTCTTCAGTTTATGTTCTGATGTGTGTTGTTATCAAAGCAATCCAGGCTTTCCTTGACTGGGAAGTTTGGGTCGTTACAGATGGTATCAGAGCTTTGGTTTACTGAGCTCGAGAACAAGACACATTAGAACCGAACAAAAGAATTCCTCAGAGATTGGATTAGTAATATCCAATAAGAATAACTCATTAGAGATAGGATCAGTAGTATCCTAGAACGAGCGTGAAGAGTATTATTTTCTTTAAAAATAAAAATGAAAATAAATTTAGTTCTAAAAATTTTATATTAAAATACGTATTTGAGTATATTATTATATTTTTATGTGGACAATCGAGTATATAAAAGTTTCGAATATACGAGTAATTAAGGGATATTCGAAGTTTTAAATACTGGATAGATATAGAATCACACTCTAGTCGCCCGGAAATGATTCTGATGATCGGTGCACCATCATCAGAATTTATGTTCGAGTGTCGAAGGTGGTATATCTATATATTTCCATTGACTGGTATGAGTAGCAAAACTTAGTTAGGATACATTGCTGTGATTTGCACTAAAAATATGTTTTTTTTGTCTATATATAAAGGTTACATATATTTGAAAAGTTAATCACCTAATTGATTGCTGGTTGTGATGTTTGATTATTAGTTTAACTAATAAAAGTATAGAAATGATAATTATATTTAACTAACAAGATTATGGAAACCAATAAAGTTGAATTGGTAAATTAAACAACTTTTAGTTCCATTCCTTTTCGAGGACGAAAAGATTTTAAGTGGGGGCGATTGTAACGACCCGGAATTTTGGGGCCAATTTAAAAATTTTATTTTAGAAATTTTAATGGATTTCAATGTTTAAAATAATTTACTTTAAGTAATAACGACTAAAAATTTATTTTAAAACGAATAAATTTAATTTAATTATAAAAGGAGTTTAAAACAGCGCTGCAGTTTGAAATTTTGAATTTGAACTTTGACTGAATGTACAGGATTCATTTTAAATCAGAATTGAGCGAAACCAGAAATATTTAAATTTGTTACTTTTGAAATGAATTAAAAATGTATATTTGTATACATTTTAAAAGAATGAGTTAAGAATGTATATTTTTATACATTAAAAAGAATGAGTTAGAAATGAACATTTTTGTTTACATAAAAGGAATTAAAGAATTTACATTTTCCCATGTAAATAAAAGGAAGTAAAGAATTTACAATTTTCAATGTAAATAAAATATTAAATAGAAATTTACATTTTCTAAAGAATAAAGTTAAAGAATTACATTTTTATGTAAATTAGAATAAGAAGGACATTTTTGTTTAGAAAATGTAAATTAGAATAAAAGGTGACATCTTCATTCTCATTTTATATTCAATAAAAAGATTAGAATTAAAGTTATATTTTTACATTTTAGATGTAAATAGAAGCATAGATTTTAAAGCTACATTTTATTGCCATTATATATGCAATAAAAAGAATAGATGTAAATGTCACATTTTTATTGTTAGAATAGAGACAATAAAAAGAATAGAATAAATAGAGTAGATTTTAAAATTACATTTTCTACGTAATTAAAGAATGACAGGAAAAATTACATTTTTCAATGTCATAAGAGGATGAAATAAAACACTACATTTTTCAATGTAATAAAAGATTGAATAAAACACTACATTTTTCAATGTAATAAAAGATTGAATAAAACACCACATTTTTCAATGTAATAAAAGATTGAATAAAACACTACATTTTTCAATGTAATAAAAGATGAAATAAAATAAGTAGAATTGAAATCATGGTTTTTATGGCCATTTGATTTCAATAACAAGAGTGAACATTAGAAAATACATTTTCAATGTAAAATAGTTTCATTGAGAAGAATTAATCATTTAAATATGATTTAGCGATGGTTTGAAATATATGGTTGTTGTATAGAAGAATTCGATGTACTAAAGATAAATGTTTGTGTATTCAAAATTGAATATTACACTCCCATTTACAAGTTACCCGACTTGTTTATGTGATTGGGACGATAATTTTCACACATTACCCAAGTGCACAAATAATTTATTATTGGTTTGATGGATGAAACCCCATACGGGTATTGGGATGATATTGGACACACACTAATCCCAATATTTAGTTATCTGTCAATCGATGGATTGACAGTCTGTGATGAGCATTATTTATTTACTTTAATGCTCACACAGTTATAGATTCCACTTTGGTCGTCATTTGGATGTTTAATAATTATTTATCAAGATTGTTGATTTCATACAAAATATGGTTGTTGATTGAGTGACATTCCAATAAAGGATATTCTAGAAAAAGATTATTTTAGAAAAAGAATATTTTAGAAAAAAGAATATATTTTAGAAAAATATATTTTTATTGAAATGAACTAGTTATTTACTAGAATTAATCATTAAATTAAGATTTAATGAAGTTTTCCAATTAGTGAATATTTAATTGAAATTAAATTAAATAAATTGGATTTTGGGTTGGTCGTGAATGGTATCTTCAATAACACCATTCTTAACCCAATTGAAAAGAATAAATCTTTTAGTTAAGATTACTAGAGTTTCAAACTATATTTTGTAATTGGAATAAAAAAGATTTGTGAATTGAGTTTATCGTGAACAATGTTTTTAAACGACATCTGTTCTTTAACTCAATTAACAGTAAGAATATGATTTGGGATTTATAAATCTTGTATCAAGATTTAAATGGGAATTTTCCATAAGTAAAGTTTTCCAATTTAATATATTAGATTGGAGTTGAATAGAATTCAAATTAATTATAACCGAGATAAGCTTCTGTAAAAGAAGACTGATACTACATATCGAATTTAAAAGGCTTTGCCGTTTTTCCATTTATATTATTGGTCGGATACAGGAATTTATAACGATTATATATTGATTTGATTTCTGTGAAGATTCCCTATTTTATGGAAGATGATTTTGGGTTTACCGTGAACTATGTTTTAAATGACATTAGTTCTTTAACCCGTTTAAAGATAAGATTAATTTCTTAAATTTAATTAATCATTGAATAATGATTTTTGATATTTAAAACCAAATTGGGTTTTTAATAAATCTCTAAAAGAAAGATTTAAGAATAAACTTAAAGGATTTATCCTTGATAGAATAATGCGAATATTTTATTAAAAGAATATTCGGGATTGGAATGAGGCATTGGATTTTTTTTTTTCACTACTTGATTTTAAATTATAGAATACGTGAGTTATTCGGGAAGACGGAGTTTAACCCATTCCGAATAGTTATTACGACGATGAAGAGTCGAAGAAGAAGACGGTGGTTGAAGACTGACGATCGTCACATCGAATGGATGTGTTGCTACAGAGACCCTGATGGGAGTAGCTACCTTGAAGGGGCTTCAGTGGTGGCCGTCCGGACTATGGTTGATTGTTCGGATTTGGTTTTCGCTCAGACCTAGAGCATAAGCTAGTAAATGGATGCGTGTCTGACATTGGATTTCGTTCCATGTGAATTAAATCAATTTCTGTTAATGTATGTTTGTTTGGTGGTGAAGGATTTATTCTCTACTTAACACCCTAGTATATATTAATAGTGATTGATCGCATGGCGTGAATTGTCAATGTGGCACGCCAAGATGCAAATGATCAAGGCTTTTGTTGAAAAGCAGGGCCTTGTGGGATGATCAAAGCATAGCCTATTACGGCATAGCTTTGTGTATATCGTGACTTCGCGAGCCTCACACCCCGGTATGAGTCAAAAACGGGATACGGACCGTAGGGAGTGCACACGTTTCTTTCTAGCTAGAAGTGGTGTCAGTGCTTAAACTGGCTGGCATTTTACTTATGTGGATGATGGATTTTGAGGCGCCTCGGATTTTTATAGGCCGTTAGTGGTCATACTATAGGTTCAAAGGAATCGAGAAGCTTGTGTTCAGGCATAATTAATCCACTGCCGATAGGCGGGGACCGGCACTACCGCATCCAAGGGTTCACTGCGGGGGATCCTGAGACATTTTCTAGAGTGTCTCGAATTGGAGAGGAGCTTGCCTCTAGCCTCGACTCATGATGGAAATCCAATTTCCAACACGACCTTGCGGTTTTGATTGTAGAACTAGTATGGCGACATGATATATGGTACCCATGCCGTCTATGATTTATACATTATGATTGAAATGTTTTTATGAGAACATATACACACTAGTATTAAATCCGTTTTAACGTATCAAGCATCTTTTGACCATTATAAGGTAAAACCCTATCCTCCGGTTTGTGTTGCATTGTGTGATGGGACTTGGGTCTTATAATGGTTTCATTTTTATAAAAAGCATTGCATTGTTTAACGTTTTACTTTATTTTATGCACTGGCGATCCAATGGAGTAAACCCGTTCCGCTTTAGCGGCGTGGTCCTGTGATTAGCCATTATTATTAGATAGTTAAGTTAGATTTCTCATACCAGTCCCATGACTGACCTGTAGTTTGTTTCACTGGCAAACTCGGGTGCCCATATTTTCCACACGGGCAGTCGAGTAGCTTTTTGCAGATATTTACAGGATCCTGGTTTACAGCTGAAGCGATATTCGGAAAGCTCTGTATCCGTTTATTCCTTCCAGTTGTATATTTGTATTATTTTTCCTCTGCTATTTAAATGTAATTTAAAACTCTGATATTATTGTATTCCTATTTTTGTATTAAGTATTCATGCTCTGTTACATTCTTGTACTCTGATGTAATTATTGTAATCAGCAATAAAATGTTCTTCAGTTTATGTTCTGATGTGTGTTGTTCTCTAA